>OX451735.1:378782832-380114803 GCA_948472305.1 Vicia faba | reverse complement strand
GGTTCATGTGTTTATTTCTGCCTTCATCATCAAGCAAACTCAAGTGTGGCAATGTTTAATTAAAGATCAATGAAGGATTCATCATTTTACGTTCATATGTGAATAACCATGCTTTGAATTGCAAGAAAAGATCAAATATACAAGATGATTCAAAATTGGTTTGACCAAAATGTCAATATTTTCAAGTTTAAGTTCAAAAGACCACAACTCACTCATTTCTCAACATTTTATGAGTGATCTTTTGAGAATATGGTTCTCCGTGACATCCTTTCTAAATTCTCTTTACAATTCAAGAGTCAATTATGTTTGGAGGATCATTAAAAGTTTGGATACATTATAGGTCATCTTGTGGACTTAGAAAATTTTGCTCTAATTTCAAGTGAATTTTGTCCAACTTTCAAGAATCACAACTTCTTCCATTTTAATTATTTGAGGCTCATTCTTTTTTCTCAATGCTCTCCTTTATGCCCTCTAGAAGTTCTCTTCAATGGTCAAGTTCTAATTTTACTTGGAAGGCCATGGAATTCATTGATACATCATTGGTCATTATAGGTCATTTTAACTTAGAATTTTTCAAGTTTGTGAAGTCAGAATTTCGTGCCAATTTCAACATACCATAACTTTCTCCTCAAGCATTCAAATGCAACCTTTCTTGCACTTTGGTCAGATTTTCAAGTTCACTAATTCTCATTTTAAGCCAAATTACTACTTGCTTTGAACTCTAATCATGTTAAGAGATGAGTATTAAGTGAAAACGACTTAGAATGGCCAAGTTTAGCTGTGTTTCAAGTAACCTCAAGCACAAGTTTGGTCACACTTTCTTTGCTCATCATTTCACACGAATTTGGATTAAAACTTCACATGTGTGAGATCATTCACTCCTCCTTTAAATAGAGAAGCTCACTCCATCATTCTTCAACCTTTTGA
Source organism: Vicia faba (assembly GCA_948472305.1). NCBI lineage: Eukaryota > Viridiplantae > Streptophyta > Magnoliopsida > Fabales > Fabaceae > Vicia > Vicia faba. The sequence goes on along the minus strand of OX451735.1, from coordinate 380,113,876 downwards.
TAGCCAAAAACACTCTGCTCCAACTTCAAGTATCTCTCAAAAAAATTGAGTTCATGTTGTTATTCTAAGCTCATCTAGCTACATTTTTCTCTTTTACTTGCTTCCTTGATATCTCATGAAGCTAACTCAACAAAAACCAAGTGCTGAGAGTCCCTGAATCATCCTCACCAGGTCTATTTTCAGACAATTTCGAGCATACTTTGTTCAGGTAGTTAGAAGCATTCATTTGCTTCGATTTTGATATTGCAATGTAGCTTGTGATTTGTTGATGCTTTATGGATGTTCAACTTTGTTAAACTGATGCATTTACCATTCATATTTTTGAAATTTTAGTTTACATTTTGTTTCTTGTTCTTCAAAATTATCTCCATGTAGTTAATATAAATGAATATCAAAACCATAGTTGACTTCTCCTTGATGAAACAATCATTATGATGTTATTTTAATGTTGAAACGTGACAAAAATATCAAGCTTCGGTGAGAGATCACTAGAGAAGATGATCGGAGAGGTCTATAGTGGCATGAGTTTGTTTGAAACGTTCTGGCCAATGATATGAGGCCATTTGTTTTAATTTGATTGACTAGACTTTTCTGAGATCTGATGTAGTTACTTCACTAATATCCAACATGCGCCCTAAGTTGAGATGTGTTGGATCTTCCACGTCAATTAATGAGGCCAGATCCAACGCATGTGATATTTTCTTATTTAATTTCTTTTTTTCCTTTTTCATTGTTAATTGTTTTAAACTTCTAAAATTAATTTTAAATTCATTTTGATTCCAAAAAATCTTAAAATAATTTCTAAAATTTTATTTTATGTTTCTTCATCTGATTATTATTTTTTTAGATTTTTTATTTTATTTTTTCTATTTTTCATTAATTTTCTTCTTTTAGCTTGATTTTAATTAGTTTAAAAATAGTTTTCTATTTCCAAAAATTTTATAAAAATATTATAGATAATTTATTATTTTTATATGGTCTTACTTAAATTTTATTTGATATTTTGATTAGAATTTGATTTTTTACCTTTTATTTCCATTTAAAAATCAATTTTAAAAATACTTTTTACATGCATTTTAATCATTTTATTTCATTTCAATTGTTGATTGACTTTTTTTGACCGGATGGCCTTAGATCTTAGCTTGTTTAATCATAAGTTTTATCAACCTCATTTGATCTTGGATGTTTATGGGGTAAAAACCTTAATCTACCTAAATGGATTAATGAAGTTGATGATAACTTGATCAACGTTTTGATCCAACTTGGGATTTACTTTCTTCTTCAAGTTATCTTTGCTCCATATCTTTCTTTTTCTTTCATTTTGATCAATTGGATGATTGATGATTCATCTTTATTCAGTTGAATTTGGATTGGTACTTAATGAACTTTCATCATTTCAAATCTACCTTTGCTTTTAAACAATGGTGTGCATTATATGCAATACACCTATATTATTTTGGCCCGACCTCAGATAGGTGCAACTTCTATATAAGTTCACTTACGATTTCTTAACATAGCTCCAAATTATCCTGAATTGGAAAACTAATTACTAACATTAATTATTAATTGTATTAACATTTAATTCTCCGCACATTTACTTTTTCATCATTTAAATTTCCCGCAATTTATTTTATGCTCTTTATTTTTAGCATCTTTATCATTCTTGTCATTTTACTTCCTTGCCTTTATTTTATGTCATTTTTGTTTCGCTCTTTGAGCACTTTTTATGTCTTTTTTCTTTTGGTTCATTGTGCCCTTTTTCGTCTTTCAAGACATTAATAAAAGATTAAACATTAAAAGACTTCTAAGGCTCTTGGACTATGGTTACTATCCTTTAAATTATGGAGTTTGGGTCTTTGGACTTAGGATAGAACCTTGATCTGGACTTTCATCCAGACCTTGTGACCTTAGCCTTAATTTAAGACTTTAAGTGTGTGTTTTTTGTTTGTTTTGGGAACTTTTATGTGTGCAGGTGTTACTTTGAAATTTATCGGATGCAAGAACATTCATTTGAGACATTAATTTTTGTCTGATACATGAGAAGTCATCTACACTCTTTGTGATTCATCTGATACTATGATCTTGAGCTTGTACCTAAGACACTAATTATTCATCTGATTCTAATTACTTGCTTTTGTATGGCTAAATTCAAAGGGAATAGATGCATATGTTGACTTAATGTCAAGAGTTTACTTTTTATTTAGTTAGATCTTTTCTACTTTAGCTTTTACTTTATACTTTAGGATAGTCCCTTCATCTCTTGCACATCTTCTCCAATTTTTAAATCTTCTCCCTTTTTCAAAATCTTCTTGTTTTCTCTTAAACTCAAAACCAATTTCAATAAAAACCTTGACTTTGTCAAGTGCATTTTCAAAACCTTTTTTTTAATTAAACCTTAATCCATTTAATTAAAGTTAAACTTTTTTTTTATCAAAGACTAAAAAACACAAAAACCCATTCAAAATCTTTTGACATTTGACATTTATTTTAAAATGTTTATTAAGATTAGACATGAGTCCTCTCTATAGTTGAGATGTGATTCTCACATGTCCATAACCTTGATTGATATGATGTTGAATCTTTTCCACTTGAAAGAGCTAGTGGTATACTTGTTGATATTTATCCAAGTTGGAGCCCTTCTTTTATTGTGATGCAAAGGTCCATCATTCTCATGTTTATGGATATTTGGTTGAGTATTCTCCTTAAGATGAAAAAATTTCTCTTCATGTTAAAATTAACCAAAAAATATTTTTTGTTATTTTTTAGAAGAACTACAAGGTTCTAATTTCTTCATTGCACTTTCGAGATATGTAGGCACGAGGCTCTTGAAGTCTTGCCAAGTCAAAATCTTAAAAATAATTTCTTTTCTCATCTCTACAATCCTTTCGCAAACAACTCTTTTTATCCAAATACACAGATTTTCAAAGAGGTTCCCATGGAGTACCATGGATGCCTTGGGTGCTAAAACCTTCCCTTTGCATAACCAACCCATGTACCTAGTTCTCTTAGTTGTATTAGTTTTACTTTAAAAACTTTTGTGGGTTTTAATCGCTCTTTTCTCATTCCTTTGGAAAAAATAAAGTGTGATGGCGACTCTTAATTTATGAGTTAGGTTAATCAATAGCTTAATCTCAAATTTTACATTACTACAGAAATTTGGAGACTCTGCTGAGGAAACATCTCTAAGTGGGTTGAGCCTGTCTATGTTTATCTTTGTTTGTGCTATTATTATTGTTGTTTTCCTGTTTGTTTGGATTTCTCTAGATTTTATGGTGCTTGGTGATCTCTTGGAAGTCCTATACCCGGACTTGGACAAACTTAAGATATGATGGTGGTATAGTCATGTTGACATGTCTGGAGAAGTCCTCAACATGTTGATTTGAGAACCCCACTTAGTGGAGGCCCTTTTGAGGGTGACAATTTTGAATAAGCTAGTTCTTATACATGATCACTTTTCTACTTGGGAGCCTGAGAAGCTGAGGACCATAGAACCCCTTAACCCATCTTGACCTTTTTAGGATGTAGTGAAGCGGATATCTAGGTGTAGACCTGATGTAGTTGATACGAGATGCTACACTCAAATGAGTTTCTCTTGAATATATTATTGGTTCTCGAGTAGTCGATTGACCGATAATATCCGAACGAGGGTCAACAAAATCTGGGAACCTTTTAGAACCTTGTTCTACAGGTGTTTGAAACCCTTAGTACACACCTTATTGGTAGTACCTTTGACTTCATGCTTGTGACATCAAACATATGAACCCCCTTGTTTGTGATTGTTGTATAACCATGCACTCGTACATTCATAAAACATTATTTTCACCTGCTTTTTCAAGGAACTTAGAACTTTTCTTTGCAAACATCACATGTACTATTATTATGGATCTTGGAAAAAGGAATACTCGAAAGTACAGTTTCAAGAGTCCTAACTTGCTAGAGTTGAGAAATCTAGCATCTTTGGTATCTAATCTTATGGATTTCAAAGGGCGTCACAGAAGGCTTATTTACATCTTATATATTGATGTTGCAAAGGGGATTCTTAATACTTTGATTCAATTCTATGATCTGTTGTATCATTGTTTCACTTTTCCTTATTATCAGCTTATGCCAACTTTGGAGGAGTACTCTTATTGGGTGGGATTTCCTATCTCAAACAAGATTCCTTTTAGTGGTTTAGAGGAACCTAAACCTCAAGTTATTACAAGTGATCTTCATATTAGGAAGTGAAATTATGGTATGACAAAACTCAGATCTCCTAAGAGGATGTCAGGACATCTGACCTAACACAAATAACACAGGCAAGGTATAAACATTAAAAACAATACTAAAAAGCAATAATTACACACCAGAATTATTAACCTAGTTTGGAACAACCTTCTTACTCTAGGGGCATACTAAGCCATGGACAAATCCATTAATAGTAGTATCATATCAAAGTTAAACTCCCATTTTTATAACTTATCACTTAATCACTACCCTAGCTAGATTTCTATCTAAGACTCATCTAGATATGAGTCCCTCCTCAATTCCTCATCAATCGTAGGCAGCGATTGGATCAACACAATTCTGAATAAACCGGAAGATACACTTCCATGACCTTACCTAGCTAAGACTCAAGGTTAAACTCCCACGTTTATAACCTTTCTCCTAACCAAGAACAACAACTTGTATTTGCTTCAAACTTCCTCCAAGAACAATACTCAACTCATTACCTACAGGTTTCTGAGTGAGAACATGATGACCATCCCACAACCCGAGAAGTTCACCTTGACAAAGTCATGGACTTCTACATCTTGAACCCGTGCCAAAATAGGTTACAAACCCTTCTATTTATAACATATTCCTAACTAGAGTTGGGCTTTCTAATAATAGAAAATCAACTATTACAAACAAGCAGTAACTTCTACTATAAACAAGGTCTTCAATCATTAGTTTCCTAAATAATCTCCATATTTAGAAATTGTATAATCTTCAATATTCTAACTTGATTCTCTTGACCTTTAATTCAGCGCCACATAGGATTGCATAATATTCCTTGAATATTATGCACTTGTTAAATCATAATAGATTTAATAGAATCACTTAAGCTCAGGCGCGATGTTGTATGCTTCTTCATAGGACATCTTATTCAACATGTTGTTCCAGATGTCGAAACACTTCAACTCAACATGTCCCAAATATAAGATAGGACTTCTTGCTCAACTTGTTCCTGTTAGCAAATTAATATATTGTATCTAACATATTGTTGGTTTATTTGTTTTACAAAAATTAATGCCAATCCTAAAACTAGAGAACTTACAATCTCCCCCTTTGGTAAATTTTGGCTAAAACAGATAAATAAAAGTACAACCCAATATTATAGAAATACAAAAGCAATCCTTCAATGGTAGTCTTCAGCAGTTGTTGAACTCAACAGCACAGCACTATGGACTCAGTCTTTAGATAAGATGTTAGGACATATTTGTTTGACTTATTTTTCCAACATTTTGATTAATCTCCATTGCAATACCAAACTCATCACTAAAGTGCAGAACCTTCAAGAAAAAGAGTAGAGAAAGTTCTGAAGTCATTTGGTGCACATGAGAAAGAAGATAGCAAACACTCCCCCTCGAACCAGAAATTACTTCTTGTCATAGGAGACCAATGGTGGCATAAGAGATTTCTTAACCATTTTCTGATCAGCAGCCTCCAGTCGACCTAGACAAATCAACCACCATCCTTGGTAACTCAGAACACATGTCACAACTATGCTCATAACTTAGATCATATGTCACAAAACCAAAACAAGCCACATCCATAAGATATGACATCTTATCCAACATTTTAATGCAACATTTGGAAATGCAGATTCCAGACTGACCATCTGAGTACACCCTTTCTCCCCCTTTTTCGCCAAAAATTGATAAAGGAGGCCTTCACAGAACCAGACCCAGGCACAACTTACCCAGACCCAAACAAAACCAATAGTGATGATGAAATATATCAAACACTCACATGGTGATAGAGGATAGGAGAAACCTCTATAAATAGCTGAACAATTTCTTAGGAATTAACGATCTATGGAAATATAATCCTTTGGTCAAAGACAACGTTAATTGAGGGGAAAATTGTCACCTAAATCAATGTGCATCGTCCAAAATAGCTTTGAACGCCTTTAATTACTTTGGATTGTTTATGGTGAAAAGAACTCGTCCCAATACTTGCACATGCATTGTCAAACACGCTTCCTGACACGTGATTGATCAACCTCTCTTGTTGGTTTCGCAGGAAACATGTCCTGAGTAATTTCCTGACATCGAGTCAAAGATTGTCTTCTTTTAGGAACTTGACCAACACATCTTCATACACCTTATCTTCCACTGGATTCTAAATGTTCTCCTTTCACTTAGTCTTAGTGATATACACCAAGATATCAAAATATCACATTTGTGAGATCCCTCAATAATACAGACCCTCAGAGAGTCTTTTAACATCTACAGAGAAAAATAAATTCTCCCATACATAATCATTAATCACCAGAGAGGGATATGTAACCTTCTGACTCATCCGGCTTCACATGGATAAGACCAGTTATGCCTTGTCAAGATCACCAAAAATATCATAATGTCACAACATGTTGTTTGACATCATAACCTCATAAGAGGCATAAGATCTCCACAAGCTTAGACAACTTTCCAATATTTGTATTATTGCAGCAATAATCCACAGATAAATTCATGACTCCTTATGTCATGGATAAATAATGCTCCAGTTGAAGATGAAAACTTGAGCACCTGATGAATACTCATGAAAGACTTCATGCTTTCATGATGAAGACCAACACTTCTACATGTTGAACACCAACTCCCCCAGTAGAGTTGATTCTGAGTCAGATATTCTCACTCCTTGAGAATACATCCAAGCCTTTCGAGTCCTTGCAGTTCCACAAACAGTATTATGACCTTTTAAATAGGCAAGATGTCATGCATACTAAGTGTAAAGTCACTCAAAAACTCCAAAAATTCTTAGTTTTCTTAAAAGATTTACTAAGATCCAACCCATTACTTTTTCTGGAGTGACTTGCAGTAGAATAAACATCTCTTAAAAACTCTCTCCTTGAGTTCTTGTAGAATGAGATCACAAAAGAGCTGAACAAACCTCAGCACCTGACAGCTTCTTTTGTTCTTGCATCCACTAGTAGTTTCTGATACTAGCAGGGTCTTCAACAAAGTATTCATGTATTCATCAAACATGCTACTGTAGACAGGGTCAGAATCTCCACATTCTAATCCATAAGGTCAGAAATGCCACTTCTGACATTAATGCTTGAGCATCCAACTGCATAATCCCAAGCAAAAAAAACATCCATCAATTATCATGATGTTAAGACATCATGTGGGACATCTGCTTCAGAATATAGAACCCAAGATGTAAGGTTATGATACTAGCAGGGTCTTCAACAAAGTAGTCATGTATTCATCAAACATGCTACTCTAGACAGGGCCAGAATCTCCACATTTTAATCCATAAGGTCAAAAATGCCACTTCTGACATTAATGCTTGAGCATCCAACTGCACAATCCCAAGCAAAAAAACATCCATCAATAATCATGATGTTAAGACATCATGTGTGACATCGGCTTCAGAATATAGAACCCAAGATATAAGGTTCTTAAAATATAATCCAAAGGACTCATTATGCAAGAAATCCTTCAAGAAGCTCCCAAAAGAACACAACTAATATACCTCATCCAGGTTTTTCGAAACACTTAAATGATATGGAGAGAAATAAACTCTCACATACCCTCTGAACCACAAGGTTCAGAATGCACAATTGCATCACTTCTTCAGACAAATACTCAGTCTCCCATCAAATTACTCACCATCAGTCTTATGCATAATCTCTACAGAGGATAGATAAATACTCAGCTCATGTCAAAGTATTCGCCATTTGTCAGATAAGGATTACCTTCTCACACAAGGTAGAGTAGTTGGTATGACAATCTTCTTTCGCATACATCTGGTACCAGTTGATTCACAAAACAATCCAGAATAGGTCCGTGGCTTGACCTTATGCTTCTCTCTGGACAAAATTTCATGGCTGAGGAAGTTTTCACACCTTGAGATAATGTTCCAACATTGGATTTGACATCAATCACAAACACATATATCCTTAAATATGGTTTGATACACCATAGCAATCTGTAACTCTTGCAAGGGGCACAAGAGGATCAACCATCAGTAGCTGACCAACCTTCAACCTAGATCATCCATACATGCTAAGCATGCACACCTCAACAATCATCTTCTTCTAAGCATAATATTTAGACCTCGTGTTTGACTTTGAGGTGATAGATGCCATCTATATGCACCTATAGAGGAGATTCCCTCTAATAGGTATCTGAAGCAGACTTCAATAACCATGGCCTTGAATGATCTTCAAACAACACAAGCGGATTGTTTAGACTGTGTCTGCTTCATCCAATATACAAGGATCCCTTTTAATCCTTGCAAACACCAATGTTCTATTATGTGAGGACACCACATAATTGAACCCAAGAAGAGAGAGAGGAACTTCTCAAGTAGACATCAGGGAACCATAATCCTTTGGCTCCCAGAAATAATAACTCCTCATTGCTTTAGACAATTGAGATGTTCATCTTAGGAGATTCATATGACTCTGCATAGTACAGACAACCATCAACCACATAATTTCGGTTGATATATCTTCAATGCTCAACATCCCTTGGATGACTTTTCCAATAAAACAAGAGTTCCATGCTCTCATAGACTTGATAAGAGTTTCAAGTTATAGTAAACAACCTTCATCTTATCTATGAAAAGTACCACCAGCCATATTGAGAAAAATAAATCCTCAATATAAAGATGTCAATACATTATGTCTGACACTCCTTCAAGCTCTTCTAGCTTCAGATTAATGACTCCCCCTTATTAACTGATAATAATTCCTTGAGAATCATACAGTAGTTGCACAAACTGTGGTTGGTATGCACAAGTTATTCCCTTCCAAATAGAATATGTTCCATGTCCATCAATGGGATTCATAAATTTGGCTCCTTTATCAGAAGGATCTTCCAGATGTCAGAGACAATATCCTTGAAATTTGAGCTTGACCTCCACATATAAAGGATCTGGATAAGATACCTTTATCAAGCTTTCACAGGCATAACAAAGCATAACCAATGCACTCTAACTCACGTAGACCAGAAATAAATTGATCCAATGAGTTTATAGTATGTTGATCGTGTCTTGATCAACATACATGTCTAAGATAGAAACTTCTTAGACCCAGCACACAGATGCCTCTTCTTCCAGATTAGGAGTAGGTTCCAAACACACATGATTAAACTATATTTGTTTAGCCCCCAAGCATATGTTATGCCCTACCTTTATCCAACAAGATTCTGCATAATCTGCTGGTATGATGTTCTAACATCTAGTAGGACATCAGTTCCCTTCATAAGTAACACAACAAGAGATCCTTTATAAAATCCTAGAGATTATCCTTTTAGGGTTGGAAGAAAAAATAAATTTCTTCTACCAGATCTCTTTTCAACAAACTCATACATGAGTGCCTTTATGAGTGGACTTGGGATAAACCTCAAGGATCTTTAGCAACTCTAACAAGTTAGTCAAACCTCTCCTCAAGTATCACTACATCATGAGGTACACCTTCAGAGGAGAATAGAGTGTTACTGACTCAACACACAAAACCACCAAAAGTCTTTCATCAGATATATTAGCAGCGGAACACAAACCAGAAGACTCCTCACCAATATCCAAGCAACATATAAACCTTTTCACAAACACACCAGGTGCAACAGATTAACCTAGGTTTGAAAATGAATAAAACCCTTAATACAACATCTCTCCTCCAAAGCTACTGGCCTAAAAACAACACAGACATGCCCAATACACCTATTGTCTTGAACAGTGCATCCTCCACTTCTAGGGACCGTTCAAACAACAATATGAACTCTCCAAGTTCAAACAGCTTTTCAGTAATACCTTCCTTGCCCATGACCAGAAAGTATCATCCCAGGATCTCACCCAGAATAGAACAGGATGCTTGCTCTGATACCAATTGAAATTCTAGTATGATAGAACACAAATGTCCTAAGAGGATGTCAAGACATCTGATCTGACACAAATAACACTGGCAAGGTATAAACATTAAAAACAATACTGAAAAGCAATAATAAGACACCAGAATTGTTAACCTAATTCAGAACAACCTTCCTACTCTGGGGGCATACCAAGCCAGGGACAAATCCACTAATAGTAGTATCAATTCAAAGATAAACTCCCTCTGTTTACAACTTATCACTTAATCAGTACCCTCGCTAGATTTCTATCTAAGACTCACCTAGATATGAGGTTATCCTTAATTTCTCATCAATCACAGACAACGACCGGATCAACACTATTTTGAACAAACTGAAAGACACACTTCCATGACCATACCTAGCTAACACTCAAGGTTAAACTCCACGTTTACAAACTTTCTCCTAACCAAGAACAACAACTTGGAGTTTCTTCAAAGCTTCCTCCAAGAATAATACTCAACTCATTATCTACGGGTTTCTGAGTGAGAACATGTGACCGTCCCACAACCCCAGTGGTTCACTTTTACAAATCCCTAGACTTCTCAATCTTGAACCTGTGCCAAACTAGGTTACAAAACCTTCTATTTATAACCTATTCCCAACTGGACTTGGGATTTTTAATAACAGCAAACCAGCTCTTACAAACCAGCAGTAACTTCTTCTACAAACAAGGTCTTCAATCATTAGTTTCCTAAATAATCTCCATATTTAGAAATTATATATTCTTCGATATCCTTGCTAGATTCTCTTGACCTTTAATTCAGCGCCACATAGGATTGCATAATATTCCCTGAATATTCTACAATTGTTAAATCATAATAGATTTAACAAAATAAATTCAGCTCAGGCGCGATGTCGTATGCTCCTTCATAGGACATCTTATTCAACATGTTGTTCCAGATGTTGAAACACTTCAACTCACCATGTCCTAAACATAAGATATGACTTCTTACTCAACCTATTCCTGTTAGCAAATTAATATATCCTATCTAAAATATTGCTTCTTTATTTGTTTACAAAAATAAATGTCAATCCTAAAACTAGAGAACTTACAGGAAGTATGATATTGTGGGTAAACTTATTGCTAAAAGGGGTATTCAAGGGTTGACTTCTGATTTCTTGATGGAGAAAGCTTCCACCTTTACTAGTGCTGGTAGCATGGATGCTTTTGAGGCTTTTCTTGCCTGACTTATCTACGGCTTAGCTTCATTCGATAACATTCAAGGTTTTGTTGATGTTAATGCCATCCAAATATTTTTGATTGGGAACCCAGTGCCTACTTTACTTGGGGGTGCTTACCATTCCATTCATCATAGGACTTCTAAGGGTTAAGGAGCCATCACGTGTTGTGCACCTCTACTATACAAGTGGTTTATTTCGCACTTGCCACTATTCAAACTCTTCAAAGATAACCAAGATATAGGCTTGGGTGGTCTCAGAGGCTTATGCCCCTCACTCAGGCAGATATGACTTGGTATAAATCATCATATTATATTGGAGTTATTATTGATAGTTGTGAGGAATTACCTAAGGTACCTCTTCTTGGTATACAAGGGGGAATTAACTACAACCATATTCTTGCTAGATGCCGGTTTGGATATCCTTTAAAGGACAAACCTGACAACATTATATTAACGAGTTTCTTTTTCTTTAATTAAGAAGTAAGCTCAGATGTAAATAATAGGGTTGTTCTTGCTTGGTACAAAATTTATAGGAAAGACAAAGAACAGTTAGGAAGGAAACATTATATTGCTTTTGAGCCTTACACTCAGTGGGTCCATGCTAGAGCTTGTAGTCTCAAGATACCATATCCTCTTGAGAAGCCATCTTTCCCTGTTGCTACACCATCATCTTTTATCATTCCTGATTAGAATAGGGAAGAGTTTCTAGAAGTTTTGGCTAGGATGAAGTATGGGAGAGATGCTTGGGAAAGCAAGTTCCATGCTTCAAATCTTGAGAAGGTAGAATTGCAGAAGCAATTGAAGGAGAATGATGACCTGATTGAGGTACTTGAGCAGCATGTTATGGAGAGACAAAAAGAGCATGAGGATTTATTTTCCTCTAGCATTCAGCCAATTCCTAGTGTTCATGATTATTCTAATATTCTTCCTACCTCTGGTGCTTGGGAGGTTGTTGTTGACAAGCTTGTGATTTAAAATGCTCAGTTGAAGTCTTCTTATGAGAGTCTGATTAGGAAGGTTAATAGGAAGTATCAGCATGGAGGTGGATCATCCTCAGATGTGGTTCCTTAGAACCCATAGATTCTAGATTTCTTTTCTCTTTTAGGATTCTTTGAATCTTTGTACTTCAAATTGTAATCCTTCCAAGTTATTAATGAAATGAGGATTTTCAGTATGTCAAAATGTTGTTATTTCTCTTGATGTTTACAATTATTATAACTTCTTAAGTTCCTTGAAAACTAAATAAACAATTAAATCATTTTCATTGTATATCATGCATCATTTCATAAATGATTTTGCATTCCACAAGTTTTCCAGAGGTCTTACTCATTTCTCTTGGTCTTCATTAAGACAAGTTATCTCATTCGTATAAAACTTGTACAAATCATCGAAGAAAAATGGAGAGCATTGAACAGGAAAGTAGAGAGCTTAGGGAAGAAGTTACCACTCTTAAAATAGGTATGGAGCATCTCACTGCTCTAGTTGAAGCACTGGTTGCTGCCCAAACTCAAACTCTACCACCTCCTCATGCTCAAGCTCAGGCTCAAGTTGTATCTCAGCCTCAAGTCATTGTTATCTCAGAGGTCATTCTACTCCAGTTTTTGTTGTTTCTGTTAGTGCTACTGCATAATACCATGTTGTAGAGGTTCCTCCTCCAATTCAATCAGTCATGGTCACTGCACCCTTATTGTGCACACTACTCCTCAGGTGGATGAACAGATTTATCATGCTGCTGCACCAATTGAGAGCTTTGGAATTTATGATCATATGGATGATTTCTAGGACCATTTCTAGGAATTACAAAAGGAAATGAAGGATCTACGTGGGAAAGAGCTCTTTGGGGAAAATGTCAGGGATTTGTGCCTTTTCCCCAATGTCAAAGTACTTACTAAGTTCAAAGTTCCTAAATTCGAGAAGTATAAGGGAAACTCCTGTCTACAAAGCCACCTTGTTATGTACATCGGGAAAATGTCAACCCACACTGATGATCAGTGTGATACGGTGTCAGAACCGACTTTTTTGAAATGTTGGTTTGCGTTTTACGTTTTATGTTCGCAAAATGTCGCGGTAAGCAAGAGTCGCCACCGACTTTTATTTCATCCAAACGGAAAGGAAAAAAGTATAGAAAAAATCCTTTTTCGAGATGTTTATGAGTACGGGGGGTAGATTATAGAAAGGGAAGGTATTATCACCCTTTCTATCCATGGTTTTCCATGGGCTCTTAGGTACTTGCTCATCTTTTTAAATTGCTTGTGTATTGTGCTTTGTTTTGAAACAGTTTGACTTCGTGATAACCCTTGTATCAGTCCTCAAAGGTGTGACGAAGTTGTTTTGAAAATTTGTTTGAAAAGTGTAAGTGTGAAAAGTTTCAATTTGAGCAAGTACCTACTAGCATCTACCTACTCGAAAAAAAGATTGTTTCTATTCTTGTGTCCTTTAAACAACGTTATCCCACTATTAAGGAGTAGGTAGTACCGTTGTTGGAGTTATAAGGGTCAATTCATAAGGGACGTACGATCACTAAAGCAATGTTAGGATGTCTTAGTAATAACCCTAGAGTCTTAAGATCATATTCAGGGCAACATTTCCGAGGCAACATTTCCGAGGCAACATTCGTACGGGACATTTGATCTTTTTAGACAGGAGAGCGACTACTAAGACACCCTATGCTTAATGATCGTTTATCGAAGGCAACCGAAGTGAGGGTATACCCTAAGAGTGATATGTGCGAGTGATTTGTTTTCAGTTATTTGTATCTGTACATTAGGGTTTTCTAACTGTATTAAATTATTATGCAATCTTGTCATACAATCCTATTAACATACATATAGACAGTTAAATATTTGCGAGAATTAAAATGCGAGAAAGTAAATCTACGTTATTACAAGGCTTCGGGGAAGGGATTAATTACATAGCCAAAAAAACCCGCAAAAGACGATAAATAAAAAGCCTAGGTTAAACTATTACAAACCATGGGAATTTTCATAAATATTGACAAAATAAATGATATGCGCGCGTTGAATCGAATACGACATAATTAGGGTTTTGACCCTTGCCTAACCCTAGTTGCGATTAATTGAAAAAACAAGTTTTTGTTATGTTTTAAGAAAAGGATGGAATTGTTAAATTAAAGGAAAATCATACGTCTTATCAATTTTAAATTACGAAAAATAAATTAATTTTAATCTACGACCTATTTTTTGGTATTTTATTTATTTAAGAAAAAGAAAGAGCAAAATTGAATTTAATCAAAAGTTAACCTAATTTCTATTTTGATTTTATTTATGAAAACAAATTATAATTTTCCTATTTTTAACTAAATTAAATTAATTTTGATCAAATGAAAACTAATTCTAATTTTTGATGATTTATTGATTTTTATGATTTTATGACTTTATGAAAAAAACTGATTTTAAAAAGAAATAAAATAATCAAACAAATTAAAATGTAAAATAAAAAAAAAAGTAAGAAAAGAAAATGAGAAATGGGCCTACATTAGCAAATGGTAGGAGTGTGGTTTGAAATCCTGAGCCCAACTAAGCTAGGCCCATTTGACTTCATTGGATTCGCTGCACACATTAACTTAGGGTGCAGGATGGACCTTCAGTGAAAGGCGTTGGATCTTGGCTAGCTGATGGATCTAATGGTGAAGCACAAGGAGATTGGGTAGACGTGCACTGCTGCAATGCATGAGATCTGCTTGGAATAATCAAGAAAATAACAAAATGCACACACCTGGGATCGAACCCAGGACGTGTGCATCAAAGGCCTTTTCCCCAACCATCTGAGCCATGATGTTAACTTGTAAGGGATATAAACAATGAATATAATATGCAAAAATAAATTAATGGGGCCAACCAATGCGCGAAATTCAAACAGGAAAATCAGGGAGCGCCATGTATTGTCGTCTTCCTTCCCACTGTCATTTTAGGTAACAACACTTTTACCTACGGTTGACCTGCTGTAACTACAAACCTACATTTTTCAAAAAAACTCTCCACAAGAAACATAAATGAACATGGCTGGTACCAATCAACTCGTCTCATCCTCACGAGTCTCATGGTACCAGAATCAGCATCCAATTTCAGTTATTCTGCAAAGCCCTAAAACTCAATACGAAACCCTAGCCATGGCAGTTTGTCATACGATCACCAAAAACACAATTGATTATGATGATTAGCTTGCAAACATGTTAATGAATAAGAATATGCAGGCAAAATGTGAAAATGGTGTATAAATTGATGAAAACAAAAACGAGTTTGGAAGCCACTTATGATACTTGTAACTTACGACTCCAGGCGTGAGAAGGCTTGAATTTGATTGGAATATGCTCCTGGAACATCCAGCAACCTCTTGGCAATGTGAGAAAGGAACGATATGGTCTCTAATATGGAAATTAGATCACCATTTTTCTTGAAAATTTTGAGTTTTGTTTCTCTCTTTGCACGACTGCCTCCAACTTCCTCATGCCTTGGAAATGTCCCATATATATTAGAGAATGCATTAGGGTAAAAATTTGCATCGAATCTTTTCCATTTATGAAGATTGACCATTGATTTATTCCTTGCACCAAATCTTTACAAAACAAGCATTTTCACTCTTTTCCTGTCCATATGAAGCCTTGCACGATTTGATCTTGCCACCAGCTGTATAATGACTCTAATCAAACACAAAATCTCAAGGTTTAATTGATTTTTGATATTTTCATTATTTTATATTGATTTCATTTGATTTAAATGAAATAAAATCAAAATAAATAATAAAAATAAAAGAATAAAAAGTGGAGGGGCTCATGGGTCGTGGATCACATCACAAGCTCAGTTCAAGCATAAAAAGTTAGGCCCATTTAGCAAAAAAATGCAATTTTGGCCACATTTGACTTTTGGCAATTTTGCAAAAATGGTCAACTTTGACAAGGCATATCTCTTTCAATTTTGACCCTATGAGGGTGCTCTTGGACTTTTTAGAGAGCTTAGGATGTCCTCTAAGAAACCTTTTTTGTCTCATCTCAATTGAGTCTTCCATACTCATGTTATGAAGCTTTTACCCAAAAGGTGTTTTTGTTGACTTTTCAAAATAAGCTATAATGTCAAAATTCATATCTTTTTGTGAGTGCATAATTTAAACTTGAGGTATGAATATGGATTGTAGGGAATTTCATCCTCTTCACAATGATCTTTGGATGGGCCATCTCTAATAAAATATGAGAAAGTTATGCTTGGTCAAAGTTGAGTTGACTTTTCCTACAAAACCCTAATTTAGCAACTTTTGGGTTTTGATGAATTGTGAGCAATCCTTGAGGAATCATGATCAACCCATGATAAAATGATTAATGATAATTCAAAATGATGATGTTGACCAAAAATCTTGATGTTTGACTGTATGTGGGCCACAGTTGACTTTTGACCTAGCATAGTCGATTTCTAGGTATTTGAGCAATTGACTGAGCAAACTTCCTCTGCAAGGCTTGAAACTTGACATGGATGATCTTGAGAACATATTAGGATAATGGTGAGCATTTGGGATCCTTTGGACTCAATAATCTTGATGCAAAATGAAACCCTAATTTGAGGTATACTGCCTTAGGAGAGAGTTTGTCTAGTCAACTCTTGGACCTCCTTGAGCCATTTGAGGACTTCATTTGACATGTGTTGAGAAATATGGGAGGGAAAATTTTGTGGTACAACAGCTTCCCCAGTTCAATCCTCTTAAAGCTAAGGATGTAGATTGGTTTGTCTGCCTTTCGTGATCTGAAGTTGGAAGATGATTGAACACTAGAGTGCCCAGAAATTTGCACTCGCATGAAGTGATATTTGTCTTGCGATATTGGGAATGGGCTTATAGATTCCATTTGGTAGTTGCTAGAGGATTTGTCGGGGATGGGCTAAAAGATTCCATCCGAAGAGATATTTATCACATAATAGATTTCTTTGCGAGAACCTGTATACCTGTTGTTGAGGAGGATTTCGCTGGGGAATGTTGCACCGCGACTTTATGGGGAAATGTGAAATCAATCGTGTTTGGTCGGGTCCTTGTCTTACAGTGTTGTGGACTATTGTATGGGATAATACAGGAAGAACCAGGATAGCAAGGTTATGAGAAGGAACCTGGATAGTAGGGTTACTTTGATATGAAAGCCTGGATAGTAAGGTTGTGAGAAGGAACCTGGATAGTAGGGTTACTTCGAGATGAAAGCCTGGATAGTAGGGTTGTGAGAAGGAACCTGGATAGTAGGGTTACTTCGAGATGAAAGCCTGGATAGTAGGGCTTGTAAGAAGGAACCTGGATAGTATGGTTACTTCGATATGAAAGCCTGGGTAGTAGGACTGTGAGAAGGAACCTGGATAGTAGGGTTACTTCGAGATGAAAGCCTGGATAGTAGGGTTGTGATAAGGAACCTGGGTAGTAGGGTTACTTCGAGATGAAAGCCTGGATAGTAGGGCTGTGAGAAGGAACCTGGATAATAGAGTTACTTTGAGATGAAATCTTGGATAGTAGGGCTGTGAGAAGGAACCTGGATAGTAGGGTTACTTCGAGATTAAAGCCTGGATAGTAGGGCTGTGAGAAGGAACCTGGATAGTAGGGTTACTTCGAGATGAAAACCTGGATAGTAGGGCTGTGAGAAGGAACCTGGATAGTAGGGTTACTTTAAGATGAAAGCCTGGATAGTAGGGCTGTGAGAAGGAACCTGGATAGTAGGGTTACTTCGAGATGAAAGCCTGGATAGTATGGTTGTGAGAAGGAACCTGGATAGTAGGGTTACTTTGGAATGAGTTTGAGTACATTTGCAGAGGGAACCTGAGTAAGGTTGTTCTTGTCGCGCCGATGATTAGTCTGTTTAGCTTTGAGTGTTGATCATGGACCTGCTGGAAGTTATTGATAATAATTGTCTTTCCTGAAAGAAATACAGGGTTAGTTATGTGTGATGCATGAGATGCATTGTATGCTGACATTCTCAAAATAAATGAGACTATGTTATATGTGATGTATGCACATGTCATGATGTATGAACATAAAATGTTGACGTGATAATCTGAATCTGGGAAAATAAATCCCTGATTGCTATAAAAACCATAGTTCCTCCATCTCTGTTGGGGATGGTGAACACAGATAACCGTGTTGGGGATTTGCCTCTTGGATGGTTAAACATTCTGCTAGACGAGACTCTGTCTGAAGACAACTCTGCGGGAAAAAGCTCTGTTGGAGAGGAGATACTCTGTTGATAGATCTGCTGATTTGGAGAAATAAACTCAACTGGGGATGAATTTTCGTTGCTGGTGATAATTAATTCTGTTGGAGATTGAATTTCCGCTTGTGAGAGAAATAAACTCTGCTAGGGGAAAACTTTACTGACTCACTCGCGATTGTGGACCTCTGCTGGGGAGAGTTATGTCCTGTTCGGGAAAGCTAACATCACTGTCTTTGGATACTTTTTACTCAATGGGGAGTGTATATACCGCTACTCATGTTCTCAAACTGGCTATATCCCGATACATGATGGGCGGAGTAACTGTAAGGTTTGGGCACTTCTTGTTTTCCCTGTTCCTGGAATTACGAGTAATCGTCTTTGTTTCTTATGTAAATATTTATGAGCAACCATTATTTTCAAATGCATATATCAAAAATGAATTATTGGACGTTCTTGCAAAACAAAACAGAAAAAGAAAAACAATTTGATATTTCTTTTGAAAATGAATTGTATTAACTTTGAATGTGGCCCGTAATAGGCGTTTTGTACAACGAGGCTGACGTCCTAGTAAGAGAACGCCGTCGAAAGACAGAAATTACAATTTGCATGAAAGAAAGAAATAACAGTTATGTGAAACAATCCCATTGGGTTCCAACTCTGTTATTGCCTTTATATCTTCACGCGTCTCATCACTTTGCTGCTTGGACGAAGGTGGATCAGATTGATTAGCGTTGTCCGAGCTTGATAGTCGATATCAAAGTCTGGCTGCGAGGTGATCCAATGAGACATCGAAGTTTTGCCTGGACCGACCTTTCGGGTTTTCAGTCCACCGGGATACCCTTTTTTGCCCAAGTCGCCTTTTCAGGTTTTCGACTTGCCGGGTGTACAATTTTTTTAATTTTCATCCCTTACTTTTCCCGAACCCTTTTGGTTCGCCGGGAAGCCCTTATTTTTGCCTAGGCTAGTCAACCTAGCGGGTCTTTAATTAGGCGTAGTATCTTTTCACTATGTCTGTATTGACGGGGTGAGGAAGGTCGTCACCATCCATGGTGGTTAGAATCATAGCTCCTCCCGAGAAAACGTTCTTAACCACAAATGGCCCTTCGCATGTGGGGGTCCATTTGCCCCTAGGATCACCTTGCGGTAGTATGATGCATTTGATCACTAGATCACCGACTTGATATTCTTGACGTCTGACTTTCTTGTTAAAAGCCTTGATCATTCGCTTTTGATACGCCTGACCATGACAGATAGCAGTAAGTCTCTTTTCATCTATTAGATTCAGCTGGTCAAGTCGGGTTTGGATCCAGTGGTCTTCGTTCAAACCCGCATCCTTCATAATCCTGAGAGAGGGTATCTGGACTTCGATGGGTAGGACTTCCTCCATGCCATACACCAAGGAGTAGGGTGTTTCCCCTGTTGACGTCTGTGTTGAGGCTTGGTACCCATGAAGAGCGAATGGTAACATCTCGTGCCAGTCTTTGCATGTCATTGTCATCTTCTACACAATCTTCTTGATGTTATGTTAGCTGCTTCAACAACCCCATTCATCTTTGGCGGGTAGGGAGAAGCGTTATGATGCTGAATCTTGAATTGTTTGCAGAGCTCGGTAATCATCGTGTTGTTGAGATTTGTACCATTGTCCGTAATAATCCTTTCTGGTACCCCATATCGACATATCAGATTGTGTCGGATAAACCGAGCCATAACTTTCTTGGTTACCGTAGCAAAGGAAGTTGCCTCAACCCACTTCGTAAAGTAATCAATCGCTACTAGAATGAAACAATGCCCGTTAAACGCAGTAGGTCTGATCTCACCGATCATGTTGATACCCCACATTGCAAAAGTCCAAGGAGCTGCCAAAACATTCAGAGGAACTGGAGGTACATGGACCTTATCAGCATAGACTTGGAACTTATGACAGGTCCGAGAGTGCTGATAACAATTGGCTTCCATAGTTGACCAATAATATCTTACTCGTAGGATTTTCTTCGCCATGGCATGTCCACTGGAATGAGTTCCGAAGGTACATTCATGTAGCTCTACCATGATTCTTTCTGCCTCGTTCTTGTCTACACACCGTAGTAAGGTTGAATCATGGTTGCGCTTATAAAGGATACCATTACTGATGAAGAACTTCGCAGTGAATCTTCTAAGAAACTTCTTATCATTAACAGATTCCCCCTCGGGGTATTCTTGAGCCTCAAGATACCTCTTTACCTCATGGAACCAGGGTTTATCTGCTACTTCTTCAGTCTCAATATCACAGCAGTGTGCGGGTTCGTCCAACTTCTCGATGGTAATCTGGGGAGCTTCATTGTCCCACCTGACTTTAAACATAGAAGACATGGTAGCTAGCGCGTCCGCCAGCTGATTCTCCTCTCTTTGGAAGTGTTCAAAGGTTATTTCCTCAAAGTGTGGGAGCAACGTCAATACATACTCTTTGTAAGGAATAAGATTCGGGTGCTTCATATCCCACTCGCCTTTGATCTGATTTATCACCAAAGTGAATCTCTGAATACACTCAACAACTTAATCCTCAGGTCAATAGCAGCTCGAAGACCCATGATACATGCTTCATACTCTGCCATATTGTTGGTGCAGTTAAAACATAATCGGGCGGTGAGCGGAGTATGACAGCCCTCAAGAGATATAATTACTGCGCCAATGCCATTACCCAATGAGTTTGAGGCTCCATCAAAATACATAAACCATCAGGATCCCTCATCGTGTCCTTCATCTGGTCCAGGTTCTTCATTGTCGGTCACTAACATGATGTTCTCATCCGGGAACTCGAAACTCATGGAATGGTAGTCGTCCACAGCCTGATGTGCCAGATGATCTGCAAATACACTCCCCTTGATTTGTTTTTGAGTTGTGTATTGGATGTCGTACTCAGTTAAGATCATCTGCCATTTTGTTATCCTTCCGGAGAGAGCGGGCTTCTCCAAAATATACTTTATCGGATCCATCTTTGATATCAACAAGGTGGTGTGAGTCAACATATATTGTCTCAGCCGGAGAGCAGCCCATGCCAAAGTGCAGCAAGTTTTCTCGAGCAATGAGTATCGGGTCTCACAGTCAATAAACTTTTTTCTAAGGTAGTAAATAGTGTGCTTTTTTCGGCCAGACTCGTCATGCTTCCCCAGCACGCACCCAATTGAATTGTCCAGCACTGTCAAGTATAATATCAAAGGTATTCCTTCAACTGGAGGCATCAGAATTGTTGGTTTTTGAAGGTATTCCTTGATTCTTTCGAAGGCGGTCTGGCATTCATCATTCCACTTTACCACTTGATCTTTCTCCAGCAGCTTGAAGATTGGCTCACAAGTAGCAGTCATATGTGAAATGAATCTGGCAATGTAATTCAAGCGTCCCAAGAAACCTCTAACTTCTTTTTCTGTGCAGGGATCCGGCATCTCTTGTATGGATTTTACCTTGGCAGGGTCCACCTGAATACCTTTGTCGCTGACAACAAAACCCAGAAGCTTACCAGACCTCACCCCGAAGGTATACTTGTTCAGATTTAACCTCATCTTGTACGTTTTCAACCTGTCAAACAGTTTCTGGAGATGATCAAGGTGCTCTTCCTCAGTCTGGGACCTGGCTATCATGTCATCAACATAAACCTCGATCTTATGATGAATCATGTCGTGGAACAAAGCGACCATGGCACGCTGATAAGTTGCCCCTGCATTCTTCAACCCGAAAGGCATTACCTTGTAATAGAAGGTACCCCACTGCATAATGAAGGTTGTCTTCCCCATGTCTTCAGGAGCCATCTTGATCTGGTTATAGCCAGAAAAACCATCCTTGAAGGAGAAGATCTTATGATGTGCGGTGTTGTCGACCAAAACATCAATGTGAGGAAGCAGGAAATCATCCTTGGGGCTTGCCCTGTTCAGATCTCTATAGTACACACACATCCGTACCTTACCGTCCTTCTTCGGTACCAGAACGACGTTGGCAATCCACTGTGGATAGGAAGTGATAGCTAAGAACCCTGCGTCGAATTGTTTCATGACCTCTGCCTTAATTTTCTCTAACATTTCGGGGCGCATACGGAGAACCTTCTGCTTTACTGGAGGACGGTCTTCTTTAGTTGGCAGTCGATGTACCACAATATCAGTGTCTAACCCAGACATGTCTTCGTAGGACCAGGCGAAGATCTCAACATAGTCGCGTAGCATCTGTATAAACCGTTGTTTGACACTTGGATCCAGATTCGCACATATCTTAACCTCTTTCATGTCTTCCTCTGTACCCAAATTCACTGACTCAACTGGCTCTTCATGAGGTTGTATGGCCCTTTCTTCCTGCTGCAATAGTCTAGCAAGTTCTCCAGGCACCTCACAATCATCCTCACCTTGGTCCTCAGCTTGGTTGATCGGATTTTTGAAGTCATAATTGGCAGTAGCAGAGTTGTTATCAATGGGATCCAGAGTGGATATGGATCTGCATTATGATACGTGAGTGTGTGTAAGAGAATAGCTGTTTTGATAAAGTGAAAGACAGAAAAGAAAAACAAGGAGCGCAAAATTTGTATGCAAGAAACGTCCAATGCATTATTAATGATATATGAAATGACAAATAATATCCCTCACAAGAAAAGCCAAGGTGCCTTGGGCAAGGCACTGGGCCACAAATTTTCAAACTGTTTATTACAAATCTTAAAACAAAAAGTCAATTACTGTGGAATGAAAGAAACAAGTATGAAGTCCTTTGCCGTCCAGTTGTTTAGTCCACCATTGGTTGTTGGGTAAATCCAGCCGTCGATGTCTGAATCCTCTTCACTGTCTTTAATTGCATTAACTCCCCAATTGCTAATGTGTAGAGGAGGTCTTCCAATCCGTGCGCTCCTAACAGCCCTTTGAGCCCCTGGAGTAAATCCTAAACCAAATTTGTCTGTTTTATGAGTGAAATCAGGGAGCTGGCCTCAATTGGTACACCCACCTTCTTCAATTACAGCCCTGGCGTCCTTGAGAGAAGCCATCTTCAGCGGAGGTTTGTTGGTAGCAACTTCAGTTGATGCTGAGAACTGAGGGACCTCTTCGAAGTTTTGACAAGGCTTTTCTATTAATTCCCCATCCATCTCCACGTAGTTAAAGGAATTGAGATGACTCACCATATACTCCTCTTCACCTCGTACTATGATAATCTTCCCCTTCACCGGATATTTTAGCATTTGATGGAGCGTGGAAGTAACTGCCCCAGCCTTATGAATCCAAGGGTGACCCAGTAAGAAACAATACGATGGTCTGATATCCATTACGTAGAAGGTGGACCCAAAGGTCTGAGAACCCACTTTGACAGAGATGTCCACCTCCCCGTGCACCATTCTTTTTGACCCATCAAAAGCCCGTACCACAATATTACTCGGCTTTAGATTCAAACCTTCACAATCCAGACGGTCTAGCGCCTTCTTTGGTAGAACATTTAGTGAGGACCCCATATCTACTAGCACATGGGCCATAGTGGTGCCCCTGCACTCGATCGAGACATGCAGAGCATCATTATAATTTCTTCCCTTAGCAGTCAGATCCGCATCTGAAAATCCTAACCCATTGTCAGCGGTTAGACTAGCCACACAATCTTTGAACTGATCGACTGAAGTTTCCTGCGGCACATGCGCAGTCTTGAGAAATGCAATTAAAGCCCTCGCATGGGATTCAGAACACAACAATAGGGACTACATGGAGATCTTCGACGGGGTCTTCCCCAGCTGCTCGACTACGTTATAGTCGCTCTTTTTGATAATTTTCAATATTTCCTCTATTTCTTGTTTAGAGGCTTCCACGACGATTTTCTTAGGTGCCTCCGTCCGGGCAGGCTCACCTATGATTTCTTTGCCCTGAGTCCCGGATGGCTCGGTGATAGGGGTGATAACTGGAGTAGGAACTGGGATAGTTGTAGGTGTACTAATTGGGGTAGGAACAGGAGAAATTCCAGGAGTGCTGGTTGGAGAAGCAGTTGGAATAACAGTAGGTTTGATGATGGTCTTCGGGGAAATCTCAGGAGAGAAGACCCTTCCACTTCGGGTAGCCTTACTAGCCCCGACAATATTATTGACATCAATATCAGCTTCTTCAGTCTTTAGATCTTGCTTAACACCATGGTAATATACATCAGCACCATAATTCCATGGGACAGCCTTGTCTGAGGTGTACGAAATGGGACCAGGAACAATGATTATTAGCGGAGCAATTCTTGGAACAGGTGTAACCCTAAAAGGTTTTCTCGAGGAAACCTGGGAAGGATTTGCGGAAATGGTTATGATGGCAACATCTTTATTGGGAACGACAGGGGCCGTAGTCTTTTCGAACAAAATTTCTTTATTATCCATCAGGCGCTGAACACCTGATTTCAACAAACAGCAACCGGAAGGTAGAGTCGAACACATGTGGCAACCTTCACCACAACCCGGAAATAAATCGGCCAACAGCAAATTATTCTTAACAGTCATCAGAGGAGTAGAAATTTCTTCAACAGAGGTCACAAACAAATCGCTGTCAACAACATTGACTCCACGACCATGTTTGGGTATAGGAGCAGTTATAACATTTGGCTTTTCTAGAGCATCAAACTCAATCTCTTTAGCTTCCAGCAAATCTTGCACTTTATTCCTCAGAGCCCAGCAATCATTTGTATCGTGGCCTGGACTCTCAGAATGGTAGGCGCACAGCACGTTGGGATTGTATCTGGGAGAAGCAGTGTTTGGATTCTTGGGAGCTTCTTTCAAGGTTGCCAAGTTGGACTTTAACAGATGAGGTAGGACTTCGGCCAAAGTCATGTTGATGCGGGTAAACTGTCGTTGTGGTCTTTCCACCCTTTGTTGACTGTTGCGTTATGGAGCAACCGCGAGTCTTGGTATCATTACAACATTTTACCGCTTTACGGTGTTCAGATCTGCTTTGGCCCCTCGGGCCGTAGACTGCACTAGCTTCCTTCTTACCGGTGAAAGGATTCTTTACTACACTTGATGAAGCATACTTTTGTATTTTACCACTCTGAATTCTAGCTTCTACTCTCTCTCCGGTCAAAATCAACTCAGTAAACCCAGACGACGAACTGCCGATCAGATGATTGAAAAATGGACCAGATAGCGTCCCTAGAAACATGTCAACCAACTCCCTATCAGACAAAGGGGGTTGGACTCTTCCAGCCAATTCTCTCCACTTTTGAGCATAGTCCTTAAAACCTTCACTTGCACCCATAAACATACCCTGAAGCTGAGTACGAGTGGGAGCAAGGGCGGCGTTGTACTGATACTACCTGTAAAAAGCAGCAGCAAGGTCTTCCCAGTTTCAGACACTGGCTCCTTCCAACTGATAAAACCATTCAAGCTGAGTCCCTGACAGACTATCTTGAAAGAAGTGTACCCACAAATTTCTATCAGTAGTGTGGGGTTGGATTTTTCTTACGTAAGAGCGGAGATGGAGTTTTGGACAGGATACTCCATCGTATTTGGAAAAAACTAGAGCTTTGAACATATGAGGGATCACCATTCCCAATACCAGTCCTAGTTCTCCGAAATCCAAACCAGGGATCTTTTGAATCTCCATAGAACTCAGACGGTCTTTTAGCTACTTGTATCTATCCTCAGCAGGAGGATACTGCTCGTCATCGTAATCCGTATCGTTATCAGAAACCGCTGGACTTGGGTCCTTTGTCCTTTCTTGGTTCTTCCTGTCCTTGGATGAGGAGGTCAGATCAGCTGATTGCCTTATCCTTTCTCGGAATCTTTTACCCATGTTCAGAATACTGACCTTCTTCTTCTTCTTCTTCTTCTCTTTCAGAATAAGGGTCTTCAAATCCTCTTGCCCTTTAGCCAGACTTAAGATCATCTGTTGGAATTAGGCATTCTGGGCTTGAAGATCTTTGATAGCTTGATCGGAAGACATTTCTGCTGTAATAAACAGCGAAGAAGATGAGAAACCTGTAAGGGTACCTGTAATGATGTGCATGATAATGGGATGTGCATGCAATGATTTCAAAGACTTTAGGAGATTTAAATTTGTAAACCAAAAAATAAACCAAACTTTATTAGCTTTAAACTTTGAAAGGTTCAACAATGCCTTTAAGGCGTTACAAAGAAGTAAATAGAAAACAAATCTAAAACTAGAAAAGAAAAATCAAAAGTCCCATGGACGCTTCCTCTTTGTGCCGATGTAGTCATTGATCACTCTTTCTTCCTCGAGCTGCCTTGTGAGCTTCAAAATCTTCCTTTCTTGCTCATGATACTTTTCCCGGTAAGTATCCCGCTCATTCCTCAGCTGAATCCAAGACCTCTGCAACTCCCCAGGATCGGTGGGCATGTAAGGATAGAGAACCGTGTATTGAATGCCCTCTTCATTAGTAGGCTCCACAATTACTGGTAACACGGCCTCATAAGGAATCATAAGCTTCTGGGCACGAGCTCGGACCCATTGGAGATAAGGTTGCATAGGAAGGGAAGTCTTTGGTTCCAACTCTTGGGGGTCAGATCTGTTCACCATGCCCAAAGCTTGTATAAACCTCTGGCGGTGTTCCTTAACGTCCTCCTTATAGTCAAATACAATATCCTCAAGAAGTAGCTCATGGGGACCATCTCTCCGAGCACGACCAAATTGTCGTAAAGCTAGACAAGGATTGTAAGTTATACCTCATCTAATCCCAAGCAATGGGACATTAGGGTATCCCCCACAACAGTCAATAACAGCAATGTCTTCCATAGCCCGGGAACACCAAAGAATATTTGTATGAGCAAGTGACATTATTCTGTAGGACCAACCCAAACCTTCTTCATTCTTCAGCACAGACTTAGGGAGTTGCAAAATAAACCACCTCGACAGCAACGACATGCAACACATAAGACTCCCTCTTCTCCTCACGGTACGAGTATAGAGGGCGTGCAAGATATCTCCAAGCAAGGTAGGCACAGGATTGCAAGAAAGGAAAATATTGACAACATTCACATCTACAAAGAAATCCGGATTCAGAAAGAGAACCAAACCATAGATAAGGAGAGCCAGGATATCTTCAAAAGCCTGAAAATCCAGATTGTCCCAGAATAGATGAGCTTGGTCTATCAGGAATTTGGCTAGAAAACCTTCGACCCTGCTTCGTGTTTCCCAATTGGATACTATATCATGTTGTTTCAAATGCAGAGCTAAGGCAATGTCTTCTGGTCTAAGAACTTCTTCCATACCGGTGAAGGGTACCTGTTCAAGGATGCATATGCCCAATAGATGAGAGAACTCTTCCAAGGTGGGTACTAGCTGGTAATCTGGAAAGGTAAAGCAATGATGCACAGGATCGAAGAACTAGAAAAGTACACTCATCATTTGCTCATCAAGATTTGAAGTAACCAAGTTGAGAAGTTGACCGTGTCTCTTAATGAACATAGAAGTCTCAGAAACTCTTAAGGATAGCTCCTTAAGTTCGGCAGGTATTTTCACAAAGTTGACTCGAATGGTATTTCTGCGCATGGAAGCCATAATTTGCAAAACAGAAAAAAGATAAATCCCCTTGGCCTTTGAAATGGTTAGTGTAATGAAGCATGAATGCCATGTTATGATGCATGATGTCATGATAAACCACAGGTATAGTAAACAACAGGTATTACAAACACAGTCAAATCACACAAAACCCTTAGGTTTTAGGCTTGCATGAGGTCAAAGGTAGTACTCTCTTGAAGTTAAGTTGGTTTTAACCTGTCCTAGAAAAATTAACCGGGTTCTAGAGGATCTCAATATCACTGACCATCCTCCATCGGTCATGGTTTCAGCTCACGCAATCTTTTCTTACGGCCGGAACTATCTCGAGAGTATGGTCTCAATGAGTGTAGCATCGTGTATCAACCAGTTCCCAGCTTTACACTGAGGTCGGCTATCTCACTACTTTCTAATGGCCAGGTTAGTCGATTAAAGGTTCTAAGGTCAGTTGATGCTTAACGACACCACGCAGCGGCCCCGTATTCTCCTCGTTTCTCCATAAGGAATACCAGTACCAACCAATGTGCCACATCAATGTAGCTATTGCTTCAACCGTATCGGTCTATGTCGTACAGTTCCCTCATAGTTTATTGCTACTTACCTAAAAGTTGTCCCCAGATCCGGGTTAGGATCTATAGTAACTCCCAAACAAAACCCTTAAAAGTAAAGCAACCAAAACAATCAAGAGAAGCAATTATGATGAACTAGATCCTAAGGTATACCCCACTTATATTCCCTAGCAGAGTCGCCAGTTCTTTGATACGGTGGCAGAACCGACTTTTTTGAAATGCTGGTTTACGTTTTGCGTTTTGTGTTTGCAAAATGTTGCGGTAAGCAAGAGTCGCCACCGACTTTTATTTCATCCAACCGGAAAGGAAAAAAGTACAGAAAAAATCCTTTTTCGAGATGTTTCTGAGTACGGAGGGTAGATTATAGAAATGGAAGGTATTAGCACACTTTCTATCCATGGTTTTCCATGGGCTCTTAGGTACTTGCTCATCTTTTTAAATTGCTTGTGTATTGTGCTTTGTTTTGAAACAGTTTGACTTCATGATAAGCCTTGTATTAGTCCTCAAAGGTGTGACGAAGTTATTTTGAAAATTTGTTTGAAAAGTATAAGTGTGAAAAGTTTCGATTTGAGAAAGTACCTACTAGCATCTACCTACTCGAAAAAAAGATTGTTTCTATTCTTGTGTCCTTTAGACAATGTTATCCCACTATTAAGTAGTAGGTAGTACCATCGTTGGAGTTATAAGGGTCAATTCGATAGGGACGTACGATCACTAAAGAAATGCTAGGATGTCTTAGTAATAACCCTAGAGTCTTAAGATCATATTCGAGGCAACATTTCTGAGGCAACATTTCCGAGGCAACATTTCCGAGGCAACATTCGTACGGGACATTTGATCTTTTTAGACAGGAGGGCGACTACTAAGACACCCTATGCTTAATGGTTGTTTACCAAAGGCAACCGAAGTGAGGGTATACCCTAAGAGTGATATGTGCGAGTGATTTGTTTTCAGTTATTTATCTTTGTACATTAGGGTTTTCTAACTGTATTAAATTATCATGCAATCTTATCATACAATCCTATTAACATAAATCTAGACAGTTAAATATTTGCGAGAATTAAAATGCGAGAAAGTAAATCTACGCTATTACAAGGCTTCGGGGAGGTGATTAATTACATAGCCAAAAAAACCCGCAAAAGACGATAAATAAAAAGCCTAGGTTAAACTATTACAAACCATGGGCATTTACAGAAATATTGACAAAATAAATGATATGTGCGCGTTGAATCGAATACAAGATAATTATGGTTTGGACCCTTGCCTTACCCAAATTGTGATTAATTGAAAAAACAAGTTTTTGTTATGTTTTAAGAAAATGATGGAATTGTTAAATTAAAGGAAAATCCTAAGTCTTATCAATTTTAAATTACGAAAAATAAATTAATTTTAATCTACGACCTAATTTTTGGTATTTTATTTATTTAAGAAAAAGAAAGAGAAAAATTGAATTTAATCAAAAGTTAACCTAATTTCTATTTTGATTTTATTTATGAAAACAAATTATAATTTTCCTATTTTTAACTAAATTAAATTAATTTTGAAAAAATGAAAACTAATTCTAATTTTTGATGATTTATTGATTTTATGATTTTATGACTTTACGAAAAAAATTGATTTTAAAAAGAAATAAAATAATCAAACAAATTAAAATGTAAAATAAAAAAAAGTAAGAAAAGAAAATGAGAAATGGGCCTGCATCAGCAAATGGTGGGGGTGTGGTTTGAAATCCTGAGCCCAACTAAGCCAGGCCCGTTTGACTTCATTGGATTCGCTGCACACTTTAACTTAGGGTGCAGGACAGACCTTCAGTGAAAGGCGTTGGATCCTAGCTAGCTGATGGATCTGATGGTGAAGCCCAAGGACATTGGGTAGACGTGCACTGCTGCAATGCATGTGATCTGCTTGGAATAATCAAGAAAATAACAAAATGCACACGCCTGGGATCGAACCCAGGACGTGTGCATCAAAGGCCTTCGCCCCAACCATTTGAGCCATGATGTTAACTTGTAAGGGATATAAACAATGAATATAATATGCAAAACCAAATTAATGGGGCCAACCAATGCGTGAAATTTAAACAGGTAAATCAGGGAGCGCCACGTATTGTCGTCTTCCTTCCCACCGTAGTTTTAGGTAACAACACTTTTACCTACGGTTGACCTGTTGTAACTACAAACCTTCATTTTTTAAAAACTCTCCACAAGCAACATAAATGAACATGGCTGGTACCAATCAACTCGTCTCATCCTCACGAGTCTCATGGTGCCAGAATCAACATCAAATTTCACTTATCCTGCAAAGCCCTAAAACTCAATACGAAACCCTAGCCATGGCAGTTATTCATACGATCACCAAAAACACAATTGATTATGATGATTAGCTTGAAAACATGTTAATGAACAATAATATGCAGGCAAAATGTGCAAATGGCGTATAAATTGATGAAAATGAAAACGAGTTTGGAAGCCACTTATGATACCTGTAACTTACGACTCTAGGCGTGAGAAGGCTTGAATTTGATTGGAATATGCTCCTGGAACATCCAGAAACCTCTTGGCAATGTGAGAAAGGCATGATATGGTCTCTAATATGGAAATTAGATCACCACTTTTCTTGAAAATTTTGAGTTTTGCTTGGTCAAAGTTGAGTTGACTTTTCCTACAAAACCCTAATTTAGCAACTTTTGGGTTTTGATGAATTCTGAGCAATCCTTGAGGAATCATGATCAATCCTTGATCAAATGATGAATGATACTTCAAAATGAGGATGTTGACCAAAAATCTTGAGGTTTGACTGTATATGGGCCATAGTTGACTTTTGACCTAGCACAGTCGATTTCTAGGTATTTGAGCAATTGACTGAGCAAACTTCCTCTGCAAGGCTTGAAACTTGACATGGATGATATTGAGAACATATTAGGATAATTGTGAGCATTTGTGATCCTTTGGACTCAAGCATCTTGATGCAAAATGAAACCCTAATTTGAGGTTGACTGCCTTAGGAGAGAGTTTGTCTGGTCAACTCTTGGACCTCCTTGAGCCATTTGAGGACTTCACTTGACATGTGTTGAGAAATATGGGAGGGAAAATTTTGGGGTACAACAATCAGCATCTGCTGATTCATTATTTCCAAGATAGTTTAATCGGGGCTGCACTGAAGTGGTACTTGGGTCTGGATAGAACCAATATTCTCACTTTCATTATTTGGGAGAAGCATTTGTTAGATAGTATTAGTAAAATATAGACATGGCACCTGACCATAATCAACTCAGAGCTATGGTTTAAAAGGATAAGGAATCATTCAAGGACTATGTGCAGCGTAGGCGCGAGGTAGCAGCCTAAGTTATCCCTCCTATGGAAGAGAAATAAATGACTAAAGTTTTTCTAAAGACTCTTGGTCCCTTATATTATGAGAAGATGGTGGCCAGTGTGCAAAGTGATTTTACAAAGATGGTATGGATGCGTATCCATCTTGAAGAATTTATCCGTGAAGGTCGTGTGACAAAATATGAAAGTTGTGGTAGTGGTACCAAGAAGCATTGTTATGGATTTTCTAAGAAGAAAGAAGGAGACACAAATTATCTCTCTCAAGAGAGGTAGGGTAGGTATCAAAGAAGGAATCATCTTCATCAACAACATGTGGATTCAGTAACCCCAATTGTCAATGTAGCTCATGCAACAGTTGCCTATTAACATCCTCAAAGGACACACCAACAATCATATCAGCAGAATAATCAAGGGAAGAATCAGAAAAGGAATCCATTTGATCACATCCATATGAGTTACGATGAGTTGTTTTTTGCTTTAATTCAAAAGAATCTTGTTCATACCAAGTATCCTCTTGTAGTTCCTGAAAAGCTTCCTTGGTGGTATAAGGCTGATGTTACTTTTTCTTTTCATCAGGGTACTCCACGACATGATATAGAAAATTGTTATCCATTGAAATCTGAAGTTCAGAAATTAGTAAGGGCGGGTAGTTTGTCTCTCAAAGATGTTGGGCCAAATGTGGAAGCAAACACATTGCCCAAGCATGGGGAAGATGTTGTTAATAAGGTAGATGGTTGTCCTGGCGACTTTCATATCTTTAATATGAATCTGGTAAGGGGAAATCTGGTAGAGATGCATGATACTCTGTGTGAACTCAGTTACTATGAACATAATCATGCTGCTTGCAGAATTTGTGTGGAAAATCTTCGCGGGTGTTATGTGGAGAAGAGAGATCTTCAAGATATGTTGGATAAGGGTCCCATCTAGGTTTCCAGGGAAAGAGATGATAATCATGAAGTTAATATGGTTGACGGATGTCATATAAAATACAAAATCTTTGATATTAAAATGATCTAAGCTCCTTTTGTGAATTCACAAAGAAGTTTGTGGATTGGGTTATTGCCACGTTGCATGCCAGACTTATTCTACAACTATTCGGGGGTGTGATGTGGTTCAGTCACATATTCAGCGGTTAATGGATGAAGGTTTTATTCAGTTTAGTAGATTGAGGAATAATGATAATGATGTTGTGAATGTCGTAGTACCTCACTTTGATATTCCTAAGCCTATTGTGACTCCTTTTGTTATTTGTTTTCCTGGACTCTTTATGTACGAGTCAGATAAGGTTGAGCCTTATAAGTATAATGCAACAATGTTGGAGGATGGTAAATAAAGTTTAAATTAAGCCTTTATCTTCTATTATGAACGTTATGGAAGCTAGTAGGGTGACCCGTAGTGGTCGAGTTTTTGCTCTAATACCTCAGAAAATTATTGATGTTAAGAAGAATGTTAGGAAACAATTTGTTGAGGCTAGTGTTGAACCTAAGCCAATGGAAGGTCAGACTAGTGGTTTTACTAAAAAAAATACGTTGATGATTTGTTGAATTTTATAAAGATGAGTGTGTCGTACCCCAAATTTGTCCTACCTCGATGATTTTATTTTTTGAGATTAAAATCAAAGAAATATTCAATTAAAGATGGTACATCAGTATCCGATGGTTCGTCTTTATCCGACTAGGGGGTGTACCTTAAAGCGGGGCTTTCTAAATCAGAAAGACCCGTGTATCTGTAAACCCATTCGCGTAGCATGTTTGCCAACGGCCCATGCGATTCGAAAATGGAAAATTATTTCAAATAGTTATTAGGTTTTTTTACGTAATCCCATTTAAGAAGGGTTGTTGTTAATAAAAGTAGAGATGGATGCAATTATATTGGCTCATTTCTTCTAAGCAGCAAAACAACAAAAGGGGGTGTGCTTATAAGGTCCATTAAGATTGGCCCATATAATATTTTTGGAAGGGAAAATAAGAAGTATTTTATTATTAAAAAAAATATAATAAAAAGTTGTTTATTGTAAATAAATAAATGAACAATATTTTTAAGAGGGGGAAGACATAACGTTTTTATTTAAAACTTGTTTTAAAAGTTTTATTTTATTGGGTCTAGTTGTATTGAATATAATAAAAAGTTTTTTGCTGTAAATATGAGCTGGGCTGATAAAAGATGTTGGCCCAGTATTTTTCAAAAATAGTATTTTTATTCATCATGGTTGATAAGGTTTTTATTAAATAAAGTTGTTTGGGCTGAAATAGGAATAGTTTTGTGCAAGCCCAATTGAATCAAAAAAGTTTTGCTGTAATAAAAAAAACTAATGGTGTTGGGCAGTATCAATAATTAAGACTTGTTATCAGTTGCGTTGGCCCATTGAATCAGAAGAACATGCACTGTTCCAACCACTCACGTTTTTTTCACTAAACAGCTACTGTAGAAATTGAAAAAAAAAACATATCTGGAAAATCATAACTCAATCCAATATTTCTATAACCAAATTCAGAATTTATATTACAAACCAAATCAAATCATAAGCAAATAATTAACCAAAATCAAATCTTCATCCTAAGTCCAAAACCAGAACCTAAAAATAGTCTAGATCTAAGTGTCATAAAAAAATCCAGGAATGTGGAAACAGAATCAAATTACAGTATTGAACTCAATGACAGAATGAATCAACATTTTCTTTTTACAATCCATCCCAGAAGTGTATTTACAGAACAAGATCCGAAAATTACAAACATAAAATTAAATCTCAGAACTAATTACAAATCAATTAGAATTGAATTGGGAATCAATTATACAATTCAGAACCCCTAATTGATTCAAAAACCCTAAATTGAAAACACTATAAATACAAGGAGAAAATAGATACAGGGGGGGGGGGTTGTTTACTATGAAGAACACCGCGAAGAGCTTGAATAACAGAGGAGAAAGAAGCGCGAATATGGTGACAAGCTCGAAGCAACCGCGAGCCAGCGCCGTTGAAGAAGAGAAGTACGATTGGGGTTTCGTTGTCTGAAACCACAATCGTCGTTGATAGCCGCATTCGATCGATCATCATCATCTTCAATCGCCACCGGAGCCTACAAGGTCAAGGAAGCGTTTAGTACAAAAACCGGAGAAAAAAAAAACAAAAAATCAGCAAAGGGTAAAATCATTTAGCTTTATTTCTCTTTTTTGTGTTGGTGTTTTAGGGGTTTGATTCGTGATGGGGGGTAAGGGGTGGTAGTCTCCGCGGTGATGGGAGGGTGAGGGTTGGAGATTTAGGTTTATTGAAAGGGGGAAAGGGTGGTGTACGAGAGAAAGAAAAAGATTGAGTCACTGTAAAAGATGAAAAAATGAATTAAAACAAAAATTTTATTATCCGTAGCAATCTGATACACACGCACCCTTAATAACTAATGTGCTCCCTCATTCTTATTCGCTTGATGTTGATCAGTCGGCCATTTGGCCAAGTCTACACCATATCCGCCTACGCCCTCACGCACACAATCACACGGACCCTCTCCCAAACACTTGGGCCTAAGCTTGTTTCTTATTCGCACCCCCGTTAGGCTGTTTTACTAAAATTCAAAACAACTTTACACCCCCCCCCCTTTCAGAACTATTTTGGGCCTAACCCAGTATTCCTTTAGACACCCCCACTCTTTTACTTAATAACTAGAATTATACCCCCCCCCCCCCCCAGATTTAACTAAATTATTTATTTCTTTTTATATTATATTATTATATATTATTTCCTTTTATTATTATTATAATTACTTATTTATCTTCATAATTAATTATTATTATTAATATATTTTATTTACTATTTAAATATTATTATATCATAATAACTAATTTTCTCAAAAACTCATGTACATATATTATTTTCTCATATATTGCATTAAATATTTTTTTTAATCATGCATTAATCAAGATATTTTTCCAGCTGATACGATTAAAAAACACGCAACAAATCATCAAATTATTTTTCCCAACAAACTAAGTTAATCAACTGTTTTTGCAAAAGGGTTTCAAACAGATTTTGACTTATCGCGCATTTAGTCAAAATCTCCACAATCACTATTCCCGACCAAAGTGCGGGGTGATTCAAAATATGTTTGTAACGCCTAAAAAACACCAACCCCATACGAACTACAAATTGGGACTCTGATTCCTTATAAGAGGATACGTAGGCATACGATCAAAAATCATGGCGAGTCCTCCTAACTAAAACTTAAAACCCTGTTTACCCCAAACCTAAACCTAAAACCTAATATCCTTGTGAACAAGGTAGATGAAAGGTGCCTAACACCTTCCTTTTGTCTAATTGATTCTGAAACCTAGAATCTTCATCAGCGACTTAGGGTTTTCTATTAGATTCCCTTCCCTAGGATAAAAACTAATAGTGGAGGCTCTGATTAAAAATCCAGTTCCTACAGCCGGCGACTCTGCTGGGAACTCTCCTTAACCCTAGGTTTTAGGTCTCTTTTGGGTTTTTATTTTTATTTATTTATCTTCCTTAATTTATTTATTGCATTGTTTATTTGTTGTTTATTTTTCTTTATTATTATATATTTACTATGTGGCGGGTTTTTATTTCAAAAAAAAATATTTTCAATAACCCTTAAAAAGGAAGTTCGTCTATTAGCTTAGGGGGTACGTCATCCTTGCGAGTTTATGTGATGACTTCGCCTAGAGTCGGTGAACTTTCAAAAAAGGAATACTTATCGAGAGATATCCTCTTGGCGAGTAGGACTTTGGAAGGTCACTCATGAATCTTTGTAACGACCTTAATCTAAAATCTCATGACGAGACCTTTCACGCCTTTGAGACGAACGTTTCAGTCCGTAAAGAGGCTCCACCTAAGGGAGGCCCTTGTGCCTTTTCCCTATGGTGTTATTCATGATACCCTTAAGGAAAACACCTTCTGGGAGGGTAGATTTACTATAGAGAAAAATTAAGGAGCCTACCTTATAGGGGTACCCATCACAAAAACCTGTCACAAAATCATGCTACTCAACCCAACACTAATACATTCATGCATTGACATATATCTCATATTCATCATTTGTTTCTTTTATCTGTCTTATTCACAGGGTACAAAATAAAAGATAGCAAAATCAAGATTTTTGGTGACTGTCTTAAAAATGGATACCGGAGGGAAATAACTTGTCCGCGTCAATGCATTCAAGCCTGACCTTTCTAAAATTAAAACTATAAAGGGGAAATTATCTGAGAGAGCTCTGAAGATATACGCTCGCATCTATGGGGATACCCTTGACTTGACTAGAGTAGAGGTTCAAATGGATTCAGTCTCTTCCCTCATTCAGTTTTATGACCCTCCATTGAGATGTTTCACCTTCCAAGACTTCCAGGTAGCACCGGCCCTGGAAGAATTTGACATAATTCTGAATTTCTCCAAAGAAAAGGCCTATGTAGGTATTGGAAAAACTGTGGAAGTCAAAGTTTTGGAAAAAGGCTTAGGGATCCCTTACCCTGAGTTAGTGCAGAATTATCGAAGAGAAGGTCCGATACAAGGAATCAAAAGGATATACTTAGAAGCTAAGGAACTCGAATTTGCGAATTATAAAGAATGGGAATCTTTTATTGATTGTTTAGGGCTGCTAGTATTTGGTGTAATTTTATTTCCTTGGACTGTGGACTATATTGACCCCGCGACCATTAGCATATTTTGGGGTGCGAAAGTCTTTAATATGGATCTTACTCCCGCTTTGCTTGCTGACATTTATTACACTTTGCATATGATGTACGAAAAGAGAAAAGGCACGCTAAATTGTTGCATCCCGCTTCTATATACTTGGTTCATGACTCATCTTTACAAAGAAGATTATATGATCCCAGACTTGACCAGGCACGAGTGGCCACAGAAATTAAGGTCTCTCACTGCAAACTTTGTATTATGGTATGCAAGGAAGCTGGATATTGGTGATATCACTATTAGCTGTGGGGACTTTCCTAATGTCCCTTTGATTGGATCGCGAGGCTGTATTAATTACAACCCTACTTTGGCCCTATGATAGTTAAGGTATCCTTTGGAAGACAGAACTTCGGACGAACAACTCCAACCATTTATCATCCATAACATGGGTATAGAAGACCAAGGGTTGCTTAACAAGGTTATTCGAGCTTGGAACAAGGTTAACAAGAGGAAACCTGAAAGAAAGAATGCCATAGCAAGAGAACCCTACACCAGATGGGTCCGAGATAGGGTGCGAATTATCAAGCTGCCATTCGAAAAAGATCCAGAGTATAAATCAGAGGTCCCAGAGATAACACCTATATCTTTGGAAGAAGTCGACAATATGAAAAGCGCCTTAAAGCAAGTTCAAAAGGAAAAAAGAAGCATTGTAACTCAACCTCCTCAATCTGGCCAAAGAAAAGAAATAGATGCAGCTCATACTTGAGTTAAAGATTGAACAAATTGAGAGTGGTCAAAAGGAATTGGAGAAAGAAAGTCTCAAACGAAAGCGTATAACTAAAGGGTTGTTAAGTGCAACATTCAATCTAGATTCCCACAACCAAAAGTTAGGAGAGGCCGCCACTGAAATCGGAAGGTTAACCAGATGGTATGAAAAGGCAACACGTGACAAGAAGGTGCTGGAGGAAAATATGAGAGCCCAAATCCAAAGTTTGGCACAAGCTTCCTTAGATCAAGAAGAGGAAGTAAAGTACCTCACCACTGAACTTCAAGACAGCCAAGAATCAGAGGTCAAAGCACGCCTTGAAAGGATAGAGGCCGAGAAACTCTTGACTCAGAGAACTCAAGAATATGAGCATGTGTGCTTAGAAGTGCAGGGTTTCCAAAAAGATTTCCTCATTCAATGAAGACTTCATACATAAATGAGGGGTGAAAATATGTATTGGGAAGAGCAGTATACCAAGATCACCCAAGCTGGGAGAGATAACCATAAGATAATCTCACATCTTTATCAGGAGTATAGGTACTACAAAGACAAACATGAAAAGCTCGTCTTCCTAGCCAACAATCTCATCGATGATATCCCTAGAAGTTTAAGAGATGCAGAAAGTGTAATCGTTCCTCTTTCGAAGGACGTTGAAGACTTTCTCCAGCTTTGTCGAGCAATGGTTGATGGCTTCAGAGCATACATCCGCAGGCGCACCTAGAAGATTTAGTTCCCTTTATTTATGTTTATGCAAACAAATTTTGATTTCAAGTTGTAATATTTTTCAATATCTGGATTATGTTACTTTCTATAAAGGCATTTTGTTTCCCTATCTCGATGGCATGTCTATTTTAAAGCTAGTCACTAAGTAAAATAATAAGCAAAATACAAGCATGTACCCAAGTGAATAAGACATTTAAAACAAGAAATCATTCCATGTTCATGCACATCCGTTCGCATGCATGCATTTATAAAACACATGCATGTCATATCAAAACTCAATTTTTTTAAAATCTCTCCAGTTAAGCCATTGGTTGAAGAAGACCTCCACCTCCTTGGCCTCCATATCAAACAAGGGCCCATCAACAAAAAGCAACGAAACAAATCGAGGAGACTCAAGCTGTGTTCAAAGAGGATCTTGACAAAGTAAAGGGTGATGTAAGTTCAATGAAAGGAGATTTGAGTCAAGTTCTTATAGCTTTGAAGAACATTATTAACAGGCAGGACTGGATTCCCAGGGTAGCTTTTGAAGAGGTAGCCCAAACCATTGGTGCATCGAGCGGTCACCAACCAAAGAAAGAGCCAGAAGCAGGACCCCAAAAGTCTGTCATGGCCCAACAAGAAGTTGAAACTAAAGGGTTTGTCACACCGCCATCAAAAGCAGGGGCATCACATACCCTACAAATTCCAACCAATAATGCAGACAACTACCTAGACTTGCAATACGGAGATCACGACCCATATGATGCTCACCAGGCACCCTTAAAGACGACTGGTACTCATGTTGTTGATAATCCATTGGTAGTGAATTAGTATAAATCCCTGGAGGAAAGGTTAAAAGTTGTGGAGGGTTTTGATGCTTTTGAAGTAGACGCTCTCGAAATGGGTCTAGTTCCTGATGTGGTGATTCCGCCAAAATTCAAAGTACCCGACTTTAGAAAATACAAATGGTTCACTTGTCCAAGGAATCATATTAGTTTGTATTATAGGAAGATGCATGCCCATGCCCATGATCAGAAGCTAATGATTCACTGTTTCTAAGACAGCCTAAGTGGGGCATCTTTAGACTGGTACATGCAATTGGAGCGAACACATATTCGAACTTGGGCAGATCTTGCTAATGCTTTCTTGAAGCATTACAAATATAACCTAGATATGGAGCCTACCCACATGCAACTCCAGAATTTGTCCCAAAAGAAGGAAGAATCCTTCAAAGAATATGCCCAAAGATGGAGGGAGATGGAATCCCGTGTGCAACCACCACTGCTAGAAAAAGAACTAGTAGACATGTTCATGGGAACCTTGCAAGGGCTTTATTACGAGAAGATGGTTTGAAGTGTCTCGTCAGGATTCTCAGACCTAGTAACTATTGAAGAAATAATCGAGATTGGGTTAAAGAGTGGGAAGATATCAGAGGGGTCATCAACTGCTCCCTACAATTCAAAAAGATCTGCTTCAAACTTC
This sequence comes from Vicia faba, assembly GCA_948472305.1. Classification (NCBI taxonomy): domain Eukaryota; kingdom Viridiplantae; phylum Streptophyta; class Magnoliopsida; order Fabales; family Fabaceae; genus Vicia; species Vicia faba. The sequence continues at coordinate 380,073,441 of OX451735.1, read as the reverse complement.
CCAAGGAAAAAAGAGGGAGATGTCAATGTTGTAGCCTCACAACCAAGGGCACCACAACCATTGGTGATCCCACAAGGACAAAGGCAAGACAGATTTAAAAGGCCTCCTAGAAGTTTTGATCCACTCCCCATGCCACCTACCCAGTTATTGTAACACTTGGTTAAGGCATCCTTGGTGGAAATCAAGCCTCTAGCTCCTCCAGTCGGGCCACTCCCGCAAAGATATAATGCCGATGCCAGGTGTGAATACCATGCTAACTCTCTGTGGCACGCCATAAACAATGTTGGGCATTCAAGCATAAGGTTCAGGATTTGTTAGAATCTTAAGACATCACCTTTGAGAAGCCTAACATCAAATCAAACCCTATGCCTCCGCATGATGGGCCAACAATAAGTGCAATTGAGGTGGTCACTGACTTTGGGGAAACCATAAAGGTAAAAACCCCAATCAACTTGTTGAAGGAATATATGTTCGAATGTGGATTCTTGTTAGAGCATAATGAAGCTTTTGAAACAACTCTGCAAAAGCTAGTGGATCAGGGGATTGTCCAATTCAGACTATACCCTGAAGAAAAATATGTAGCTACAATCGGAGGAAAGAAGCCACTGGTAATCCCCTGCCAAGGCCCAAATCTTACCAAGAAAACTCTAGTGATCCCGTAAGAAGAATCAACAGAGAATACAAGAAGGGTACCTAAGAAGGCTCTCTTAATACCCACCACTCCAAAAGCCACAATGGTAATTAAGGGAATGTCACCTATCCCTTATGAAAATAACAAGATAGTGCCATAGAGTTATGACTCAGTCGTGTACATTAATGGAGTGAAGCAAGAAAGTGAGCCCTCACCAAGTCAGGGACCTGCAATTTCAAATATAGCAGGGACAGGGGGTATGACCCGAAGTGGTCGAATTTTTAGAGCTGAACTATCAAAAAAGACGGATGAGACTCCAATAAAGGACAAGGGAAAAACAGTGGTTGATACAAACCAAGAAGCAGAACCTCGAAGCAAAAACATTATCGATCAAGAAGAAGAAGATTTCCTGAAAGTAAATAAAAAAGTGACTACATAGTGGTGGATTAGCTTCACCAAACTCCAACAAAAATCTCCATACTCTCACTACTCATCAACTCAGAAGCACACCGGGACTCTTTGATGAAGGTATTAAGTTCAGCTCATGTCGCAAAGGAGATTTCAGTGAATCAATTTGACAATGTCGTAGCAAATCTAACATCCAGATCATACCTGGGTTTTAGCAACAATACATTTTCGCCATAGGGCCGAGCTCACAACAAAGCACTTCATATTACCATACAAATAGGTACTACCCATTTGTCCAGGGTTCTTACTGACATCGGTTCTGCTCTTAATGTGTTGCCAAAGTCAAGTCTCATAAAGTTAACAATAGACGACGTGGTAATAAGACCAAGTTCTACAATAGTGAAAGCGTTTGACGGTTCTCGAAGCATAGTTTTAGGAGAGGTGGACCTTCCAGTTAAGATTGGGCCGCATATCTTCAATATCACTTTCCAAGTCATGGATATAGAACCACCATACACTTGCTTACTGGGGAGACCTTGGATCCATGCCGCAGGGGCAGTCACCTCGACCCTGCATAAAAAATTGAAGTTCCTAGTGGAAGGGAAGTTAATCATAATCAAAAGCGAGGAAGACATCTTCGTAAGCCACATTGAATCATACATATATATCAGTGTCGACGAAGATTGTATAGCTACCCTATTCCAAGCCTTGGAAATTGCTCCAATGGTGACATTACCAGTCGAGAAGGGTAAAAAGACTAAAGTGACATCATGGAGAGATCTTCAAACAACTATGGGATATGATGCCTCGAAACGCTGGGGAAAGCTCCCAGAAATTCCTGAGAAGAAGAATCGCTTTGGTTTGGGCTATGAATCGTCGAAAGATACTCTAAAAGGAAAAGCATGTTTCCCTCCGATCCAATAGACTTTTGTAAGCAAAGGAACAGAGCATGGCGGGCATGTGGCGGTGATATCAAGTAAAATCAATACCAAAAGGGCAACTGACTTCATCAGAGAGGGCGCCCCAGGAGAAGAACTCAAAGGATGGACTACTTTGGAGATTCCCGAGATATTTTTCTTTCCTGAGTAATGTTTCTTGTTTTTGAAAGAACATATGTCAAACCCGAGGCATAGGGGTTGGTTGTAAGGGTTTTCCTTGTTCTTGTTTCAGACAATATTTATAATTAATAAAAGTTATATTCTGTTTTCAATTAAGATCCTTGTCTTTCTTTTTCATTTATCTATTAAATTTAAAAATGGCAATACTTTCTCTGCATACGCATTTTCAAAATCCCAGACACTAAAATATGCACCAAAACATGATAAATGTGCAGATCCATGCTCAAAATTACTGATAACGTTACTGCTACGACCCGATATGATTTTGATGCTCCTATCAACCAAGTCGAAGAGGAAGATGACGAAGATCTTGAACTCTATGAGGAAATGGCAAGGGAAATAGAGCGAAAGGCTGACAACATACAACCATATCAAGAGGCTAATGAGACCATTAACCTGGGCACTAAGGAAGATCCGAAAGAAATCAAGCTAGGGGCAATGTTAGAGAAGAGCGTCAAAGACAGACTGATCAATTTATTACATGAGTATGTGGATATATTCGCTTGGTCCTACAGGGACATGCCAGGGTTGGATACAGACATCGCGGTGTACAGACTACCTCTCAAGGAAGGGTGTTCTCCATTCAGACAAAAACTCAGAAGAACTCGTCCAAATATGTCCAGCAAAATTAGAGAAGAGGTTCTCAAACAGTTTGACGCAGGGTTCCTAGAAGTGGTAGATTATCCACCCTTGATAGCTAACATTGTGCCAGTACCCAAGAAGGACGACAAAGTACGCATGTGTGTGGATTATCGAGACCTGAACAGAGCAAGCCCCAAGGACGATTTCCCGTTACCCCACATAGATGTTCTAGTGGATAACACAGCTCAAGCATCAGTATTCACATTCATGGACGGTTTCTCAGGCTATAATCAAATCAAAATGGCGCCCGAATACATGGAAAAGACTACCTTCATGACGCCTTGGGGAACTTTCTGCTACAAAGTAATGCCATTTGGTCTCAAGAACGCAGGGGCAACCTATCAGAGGGAAATGGTCACGTTATTCCATGATATGATCCACAAAAAGGTTGAAGTATACGTAGATGATATGATTTCCAAATCCTATATGGAGGAGGAACACATCATACATCTGCAAAAGTTATTCGAGCTGCTGTGTAAGTTCAGACTGAGGCTAAATCTGAATAAGTGCACATTTGGCGTCATATCAGGAAAATTGTTGGGTTTCATTGTAAGTCAGCGGGGTATTGAGGTAGACCCCGACAAAGTAAAAAACTATACAAGAGATGCCCACACCAAGGACAGAAAAAGAAGTGTGTGGTATCTTAGGGCGATTGAATTACATCTCAAGGTTCATATCACATCTAACAGCTACATGCGAGCCAATATTCAAGTTATTACGAAAAGATCAAACAGTATTATGGAATGATGATTGTCAAATTGCCTTCGAGATGATAAAACAGTATCTATAAGAGCCACCAATATTAATGTCGCCAGTCCCCGGAAGACCACTCATCATGTATTTGACAGCGCTTGAAGGATCAATGGGTTGTGTTTTGGGACAGCAGGATGAAACAGGTAGAAAGGAGCATGCGATTTATTACCTCAACAAGAAATTCACTGACTGCGAAACCAGGTACTCACTCCTCGAGAAAACTTATTATGCATTCGCTTGGGCTACCAAGAGTTTAAGGCAATATATGATAACACACACTACATGGTTAATAGCAAGAATGGATCCTCTAAAGTACGTGTTTGAAAAGCCAGCTCTTACCGGGAGAATCGCACGATGGTAGATGCTACTATCAGAATACGACATCCAATAAATCACTCAGAAGGCCATCAAAGGTACTATACTAGCTGATCATCTGGCTCACCAACCGCTATCAGAATATCAGCCTATGAAGTTCGACTTTCCAGACAAGGATGTCATGTTTATAACTGACTACGAAATACCAGAACCTGGCGAAGGACCCGAGCCAGGGGCACGTTGAACACTCATGTTCGACAGGGCTTCAAATGCACTAGGTGACGGGGTAGGGGAAGTATTTACCTCTCGAAAGAATTATCACAAACGCTATAGTACAAGGTTGTGTTTTGACTGCACCAATAACATTGCTGAATAAGGAGCCTGTATACTAGGACTGGAAGCTGTCATCGATTTGAGAATAAAGCACCTCGAAGTATTTGGGGATTCTGCATTATTCATATACCAGGTTAATGGAAAATGGGATACTAAACACCCTAAACTGATTCCATATCGGGATCATGTTTTAAAGTTAGCTGCGGAATTTACAGAAATCACTTTCAGTCATATCCCACGAGAAGAAAATCAAATGGCAGACGCTCTGGAAACTCTATCAGCTATGTTCAAAGTGACTTGGCCGAACCACGAACCATGTATTACGATCAGACACTTCGAAGAGCCCGCACACTGCCTTGGTATTGAGGAAGGACCTGACAGTAAGCCTTGGTTTTATGACATCAAGAAGTACCTGGAAAAGCAGGAATATCTAGAAAATGCCTCTATTATTGACAATCGAACCCTGCAAAGGTTAGCTTCAAAATTCTTTCTGAGTAATGGGGTGGTATACAAAAGAAACTACGACATGGTGCTACTCAGGTGTGTGGAGAAGCAAGAAGCAGATACGCTTATGATAGAAATCCACGAGGGTACTTTCGGAACACACACAAATGGGCATGCCATGGCTAGAAAGATTATGCGAAAAGGGTATTATTGGTTAACAATGAAAGCCGATTATTACCACTACACGAAGACGTGTCATAAATTTCAGATCTATGCCGATAAAATAAATGTACCACTGACTCCTCTGAACGTCATGAGCTCCCCTTGGCCTTTCTCAATGTGGGGAATTGATATGATTGGCATGATCGAGCCGAAAGCATCCAACGGATACCGTTTCATATTGGTAGCCATCGACTACTTTACCAAATGGGTAGTGTTGCACCCCAAAATTTACCTTCTTGATTTAGGCTTATGTTTCATCATGAATATCATATTGCATTGCATTCATACATTGTGATGGGATCAAATTACTTTGGTTATCAAGTCTTCCTCAAGCTTTGAAGGTTGATTGCATTGACAAGTTGCTCAAGAAGAATCTTACCATCCAAACTTCTAGATCTTTCAAGCTCAAAAGTTATTGCATATCTCAAGATATCTTATACATCTCTTTGGATCATCAAAGGATTGAAGGTTGTGTTTGATTATAAGAGGGAATCACTCCTTTGACTCATCAGTCAAATTAGGGTTTTGTTTGATCAAGGCTATTGATTAATGTACAAGTCTTGATTTGGAATCTACAACATCTCATTGGTATTTGAAAAGTATTTGTACAAGAATTTGGTCATGATGTTCAGAGGATTTGAAGTTTTGAAGATGATTCATCAGTCTCCTAAGGTGTTAACCAAAACTAGGGTTTGGGATTTTATCAAGATTTCTTGAGAATTTTGAAGTGAAACTTTGTACATGGCCTCTATATATTTGGAAGATCATATGTTTGAAGTCTTGATCATCAATTTTGAAGAGAAGTGGACCAATTAATTCAAAGGGGCAAAATGGTCATTTTGGTCAAAATCAGTCAAAGTCAAGGCTGACCAAGTAAACTTTTGGTCAACCATCAATTCAAGGGTGTAATTTTCATATTTCAAGTCCATTTTAATCATTGGATCAAAAAGATTGAGGTTTAGGTTGAAACTTATTCATGAAGAAACCCTAAAAGTTGTTAATTTCTCGATGTTTACCTTTCCCCTTCAGCGGGATAAAAGACGTTCGGTGGAGGCTTCGTTGATGTTTCATTACATCCAGATGACAGGTTCCGGACGAGTGGTTTCAGCTGGCGACTTCACTGGGGAAAGATTGACCTTTTGTTGGTCCATCCCGGAGTCGATCCTAGCTCTTGTTTGTTTTCTTTTTTTTAGGTGTTTATTTTTACCGCTTTGCATATTTATCTGTTTGCATTGCATCCTATGTGCGCTTTACTTTCTGCATGCTGGATTTGGCTGGACTGTTTGGATTCTTGGATTTCTTGACGAGTGGGTTGTTCCATGAGGTAAAAGGCCTCATACCCAGGCTATGAGTGAATTTCATAGGAGCTAGGAATAGAGTGGCCATGGCAGTTATGAGGCGGATGCTTTGTAGACCTGACCATGAGACCCATGACTTCAGAGGTTGTTCGGATAGGTGTTATCGTATGATGATACCGACATTCGAGCTCTTGTACTCTGATTTGGCTTTTAACCTTACCTTGACCTAGATAACACCCGTGAGAGGGGCGAGAAAACTTTTCTTACAGGTACAGGTATTACTGGTGAATTTGTGTTGTGAAGGTGACTCAGGTTCCCATGTTAGTTTTGAAGCTTTGGGATTTTCTTTTGATCTCGAGTGGTGCTGTTCTGTAATGGTCCAGCCTTGATCCAGTGTGAAACTTTGATCCTGTCATATTGCATCATAGCATATTTATTTCTTAAAAAAATGATTTATAAAAAAATAACTAGCATGTGCATGTCATCTTCTAGGGACATTCGATAGTCTTTTTTCCATCAGAAATGGTTGGCCTCCCGTCAGATGAGTTTGACTCAATTCGTGTTAGAGAGCCCACCAGGCATACATTCGCTTATCAGATTCCTGCTATTGATGTGTCTGAATTGAAGAGGTTGAGTTCTTATCTGAAGGGGGATGTTCTGAATAATTTCAACAAAAATTATGGCAATTTGTTGCTAGTCCTTAATACTCCAGTTGACCCAACAACTTTGATCACCCTCTTCCCGTTCTATGACAAGGAATTACGATGTTTTACTTTTCAAGATTATCAACTGGTTCCCACACTAGAAGAGTACGTGTACCTACTTAATATTAAGTTGCCCGACGAAGTTCCTTTTGTCCAAGTGCCGAAGAAGCTGAAGTTCGAAGTTATTGCTGAAATTCTTCATTTAAGTTGGAAAGAGGTGAAAGACAATTGGAAATCAAGTGAGGATACTACAAGGTTTTATATGGATTTCTTAGTGAAGAAAGCTGAAGACTGGGCAAAGAAAGGGAATTGGAGTGACTTTAGCTCTCTTTTTTCTCTCATGATATACAGGATCATCCTCTTCCCTCGCAAGAGAAATTTTGTGGATTTGACGGCTATTTGTGTTTTTAGAAACAAGAACCCGGTACCGACACTCTTGATAGATACTCTTTACACCATTCATTTCAGGTATGGAAAAGGAGGTAATGTAAGTTTATGTCATTCGATGTTGTATCAATGGTTTAAGTTGCACCTACCGGTAAGTGGTCCTTTCGTGGATACCAGGCATTTTCTCTGATGGTCATCAAGGCTTGTCAACCTTAATTCATTTGATATCAGGTGGAATTGTGACATGGGGGAAGTACGAAGTATTATCACTAGCTGTAGAGATTTCCCTAATGTTCCCCTCATAGGAACTAAGGGGTGTATCAACTATAATCATGTGCTTGCTTATCGTCAATTGGGATATGCAATGAATGGACCGCCAAAGGTTGAGGAGATGTCTGAATCAGTGTATTTTGTTAGAGGAAGTGACCCTGTGATGTTAAAAAGAGTGGCGAGTGCTTGGAAGGGAATTCACAAGAAGGATAGAACTACTTTGGGCAAGAAGGTTCCTATTGCTAGAGTTCCTTACCGGGATTGGATTAAAAACAGGGTTAAGATTTTACGGTTACCATTTTCAAGGTCGACTCCTATATGTGAGCAACCTCCTACTGTTCTAAGTAACACGGTGCCTATCGAGGTGTTCACCCAGTTTCATATTGAGAACATTCAGCTTCGTGCAAAAGACCGCGAGGCTGGGATGAAACTTTATTGGGTAGATCAAGAAAGGGCCGACTTAGCTCGCAAACTCAAAGAAGCTCAAGGGGAAACTTCTGATGCAACCAGTTTTAGGAAGAGATCTCATGCTAAGATGGAAGAAGAGTTGAGTAAGACCCATCAAGAGTGTCGGAAGCTTCAGGTATCTGAGAATAGCTACAGGAAGAAGATCCAAAACTTGGAGAAACAGCTCAAAGACAAAGCAGCTTAAGAAGGAAGTAGCCCAGAAGCGTGTCGTAGAGAATCGGTTTTAAGAAAGTCAAGTAGTCGCATCACAACTTTTGAAGGAAAAATCCAGGCTTGAAGAGTATTGTCAACACCTTGAAGTGTGTCTTGTTCCGGAGATTTAGTTTTTGTTACCTACCTTTGGTGTATTTGGTCACCCCCGGGATTGTTGGAAGGGACCAGTTTTTTTTTAATTATTATTTGGTTTTTTTAAGTTTACTTTGAAGCACATATTTTGTTGTTTATCATTACGCTCTTAAAATGTTCGAAGTCACTTGAACATCGTTTCTTTTGTTAGTAAATAATTGAAGTGTCCATCTTGTTGTCCTTTGATTGTATGCTTGATTATTGGTTGTGCGTCGTGATTGATGAATAAAAGGACTCTTGAATACATGGAAATGACAAACATATCATGCATATCATGCATTTCACAACATTACAGGTTATCTCAAGAAGGTATTCTTATTCTTCTGCTTTTCTTATTCAGAATTCAAGACGACTACTCATAGGTATTCCACCAGAAACAATTTGCCCAGACAGATGGAACAACTTCAAGCTGAACTCGCTGAAATGAGGGCCCAGATGGCTACTCAGATGACCCAATTCATGGAGGTCATCACCAATGTGAATCGCCGGCAAGAAGAACTGGATGCCATTGTCAACAACCAGCGCCGTTATCCAGGGGATGGTGGAAATCAAGGGCTCTATCAGGACATTTCTGTAGGATTGGGGGATGTGCAAGATCAGCCTGCTAGAAATTTTCACGGGATGCCTGGAAACCCTTTTGTGTGCAACGTAGGGCAGTTTCCCCCATCTCTGGGACCTCGTCTTGTGGGGAACAGAAGAGATAATCAGGGTGGTGTAAGGAACTATCAGGAGCAGGATTATGACTTTGATCAGGATAAAGATCAGTTTTCTGTTCGGCGTTCAGAGCCGGAAGTTCAGGTTAAGGATAGGAAGTATCGGTTGTTGGAGGAACGTCTGAAGGCTGTGGAAGGGCAAGGGGTACTTGGTATGGATGCTAATGATCTCGGATTGGTGTTTGGGGTGAAAGTTCCTCCAAAGTTCAAGCCTCCTGTATTTGAAAAGTACAACGGAACGTCATGTCCTGTTACTCATGCAACTGCTTATTTCCGAAAGATGTTGGTGCATATTGAGGATCAGGGGCTTTTGATTCACTTTTTTCGGGATAGCCTATCTGGGGCATCCCTGGAGTGGTACATGAAGTTGGAGAAAACCCTTATCCGTTGCTGGAATGATCTTGCTTGGGCCTTTGTCAAACATTATCAGTACAATATGAATATGGCGCCTAATCGCACTCAGTTATAGAATATGTCACAGGGACCAAAAGAATCTTTCAAGGAATATGCTCAGAAGTGGCGTGAGTTGGATGCAAGGGTTCAACCTCCACTCATGGAGAGATAACTCATTGATATGTTTATGAGTACCCTGCAGGGGCCATTCTATGAGCACATGATAGGAAGTACTTCGGCAGGATTTGCAGACTTGGTTATGGCTGGTGAAAGGATTGAGGTAGGTTTGAAATTGGGGAAAATCCAGGTTGGAGGTTCTAGTGGCTCATCAGGAGGCAGTAAGAAACCATTCAACACTTACCCCAAGAAGAGGGAAGGCGACGCAAGCGCGGTTTACTCTCATAGAGGAAGAAGAGAGGATCATCAGCACCAACAAATCAATGTTGTTTCTATTCCTGTTAATGCTCCTCTGCAGCAGAGACCGAATACAGTGCCTCAACAACAAAGACAGCAAGATGCTCCCCGTCAGTATAATAATCAATAGCAGAGACATCCCAGAAAGTCCGATCCCTTGCCAGTATCTCTTACTGAGGCACTCCGCCATTTGCTTGATTTGAAGTTGATCGGTTTGAGAAATATGCCACCACCACCCGCAAGACTTCCTCCTAACTATGATGCTAATGCAAGATGTGAATTTCATTCAGGCGGAGTTGGTCATTCTATTGAAAATTGCTTTGCATTGAAGTGCAAAATACAAGACTTGTTGGATGCTAAGGCAATTAAGTTTACTCCAATGACTGGTCTGAATGTTACCCAGAACCCAATGCCTAGGCATGGAGGGGGTGTTGTTAATATGATTGATGATAATGATGAAGTTCTGAATTTAATCATGAATCTGGAACAAGTAAATACTCCGTTGTGCTATGTTAAGAGGTATTTGCTTGACAATTCTATTTTCCCAGGTTGTACTTCAGAGTGTGCCAAGTGTAGAGAGCAACTGAAGGGTTGTGATGATTTAAAAGCCGGTATCCAGTTGATGATAAAGGAGGGTTTCCTACAGTTTTATAGAAAACCGAGCTACCGCAAGGTTATCGAAGAAGATGTTGTTATGGTATCTATTCCTTACACCCATGTGCGCATTCCTGCCCCATCTAGGGCACCCCGTTTGATGATTACGGTACCTGGTCCCATGTTGTACACCAGTGAGAAGGCCATCCCATGGCATTACGGTGCCGATGTTTATTACCATGGGGTGAAGCAGGAGGTAAGTACCTGTTCGCCTGAGGAAGAATGTGCTAAAGATAATGAAGAGGAAGTTCATAACTTTTCTGGTGTGGGTCGAATGACTAGAAGCGGGAGAGTATTTGGTCCTTCCAATGTGCAAAATGCGGCAGATGCTTCTGCAAAATAAAAAGGAAAACAGCAGGCGATGATTGGTAATCCAAGGGTTACTCCAGCTGTTGTACCCCAAAATTTTCCCTCTCCTTTTATCAATATTTCCCCCCACAAGACTCTTTGAACTCCAGACAGGATTAGGGTTTTGCACTGCTCAAGACATCTCCTTGCACTGATGACCTAAATTAGGGTTTGAATTTGCACAGGGATTTTTGGACCTTCAATGTTAAAAGTGACTTTCATACTTCATGTTGGACCCATAAGTTTGTCCATACCAAGTTTCAAGCCTTGAATCAAATTTTTGCCCAGTCAATTGGACAGTTGACCTAGAAATCAACTGTATTGGGGAAAAAGTCAATTGTGGCCAATTTATAGTCAAACCTCATGATTTTTGACCCACGTCAACATTCTAGACTCATATGAACCATTTGATCAAGTTTGGACGACAACTCCTCAAGAAATTTGATCAGATCATCAAAAGGGCAAAATGGTTATTTTTAGGGTTTTGACTTTACAAGGGAAATTTCTGACTTTTGACCTAGCCAATGGAAAATTGGGCTCAACCATGGACTCAAGGACTCAATGGAATCATCTTAACCTATTCAACAAGCTCAAAATGTCTCAATTGCATTGCATTGACAGATGAATTTTTCAGTCAACTGATCAAAATTTGATTGTACACTGAAAAGTCAAACTTTGACTTTTTGGTCAAAATCAAGTGCCAAGGGTCATTTTTCATCAAGATGTGTCAAAACATGAAACTTGTTCATCAAGAAACCCATTTTTGCAAATTAGGGTTTAAAGTTGAAAGTTTTCATAACTTAGAATTTTTCTAAGTTATGAAATTTTCTTAATTTTACCTAACTTTGCCCAACATTTTCACCATGATGCAATTGGATTCAAACAAAACTTCCAACATGAAAGTTGTATTCCTCCACAAAGTATACAACTTTTATTTACAAAGTTTTCTCAAAAGAAGCTTGGATCTCAAATTATGATATTTGGAACAAGGGACCATTAAACTTGTAACTTAGTGAAATTTTGCCCTAGTTTAGGCAGGATTTTGACCTATCTTCATGGCCATTTTTCACATAGTTAAACTTGGAATCTCAAATTGCATTTCAAAGATGGATTGTATAGCATGTTGCAAGATTTCCAAAATGTCTAAGAACTCTCCAAACTCATTTGTGGTTATGGAGAATCGAAGGCTTGAAGTTGGCAAAAACTCACTTTTCATCCATGGCATGTTCATGTTCATACAAGTTGCAAATTCAAATCAGCTTGCTTTGCACTAGATTACAGGCCTCTAAACCATTTCACACTCAATAATCAAATGCAAATCCATTGTTCTAAGGCATTGTTTTTGTCATTAGGGTATTGTACACAAGATTAATCCCTAAATGGTAAAAGGTACATTACCATTTTTGCAAAAATGTGCTTTATGTCAAAACTGAATCCCTTGAGCATTGGTCCATATCTTATGAAGCAAATAAAATTCACAAATTAGAGGGATAAAGAGGATAGTATGCAAGGTGATAGATAGCCTATACAGGCCTGATTCACATCACTTCCCACTTTTGTTTCATATACAAGAAATATGCCAAATACATGAGAACTTGAACATCAGCTAAAACTAACTTGTGCAAGCTTTTGAATCATCTTTATCACACCCCTTTGAGCCAGAAACACGACCCTTTGATCCCTCAAACATACCATAGCTCAAAATCACCTTCCATTGGCAAAACAGGGCAGTATCTGCATCTTGACTTCCATAGTACAATTTGCTTGTGTGTTTTGCCGCAAACCTGTTCAAACACCTTCCATTCAATCCATCCAAGCTATCCCAAACCTTAAACATTAATTGCAACTCCATTTACAGGGTTTGCCATTTTCAATTTGAGCTTGTGCAGGTTGAGTTCTGTAGGCTTGTTCAAGAGCATTCAAGGCAAGTTAGACATTGGAGAAGGTCATGTGAAGTTCAAGCAAGCTCTCAGACATCTCAGGCCTTGTTGAAAAGCTCCACATTGCCATACACGAAGTCAGCTGAAACAGGTTTTTATCAACTTCCTATCTCTCTATTTAGGAACATTTAGCCTTAGGTTTGTGAATAAGAAATGTAGTATTCATAGCCATGAAGCTGTACATATGCTCAATTTTCATTTTTATTAAGCATGCTAAGAGAATTTGGTCCATGAACATTCTGAAAAAAACTAGGTTAGGATTTGGGGCCAGAGAAATTCTCTATGGTCTTTGAGAGTTAGGACAAGTTTTTTATATGGTTGGAATCGTCTTGAAAAGCTCTAAAACTTTGATGTTATGTGTTTTTGCAATAGAGCTCGTATGCAGGATCTAGCAATTGTACAAGGCGCGCGCGAAATTTGAAGTCAGAGGTTGAAGATGAAGTGGCTTGGGCTGGGCTTTGGTCCTCTCACTATTGACACCCCCCCTTTTACTTTTTGCACCCCCCTGGCCCATTTCTTCATACTTTTGTATTTTTCCATTTTATTTTCATTTCTGATTTTGTTTTCTTATTTTCTAAATATAAAAGTACCCAAAAAATATTTTTATAATTTTTTACATTTATTTTACATTTTATTTTATTTTTTTCTAACATGAAAACAATTTAATTAGTACATATTTTATTTATTGATAACTTAAAAATAATATATAAGTTATACTTTTATTTTATTATTTTTATTCACACTAAAAAATATTGTTCTAAATATATTTTTTATTTTTGTATATATATTTTATTTTATTATACATATTTAATTTGTTGTATATACATTATTTTATTTTATTGTATATAAATAATATAATTATTATATTTATTTTCTTAAAGAAAATTAGGGTTTACCCTTAATAAAAAATAATAATCCTTTTTTATTATTCCTTTCTTTTTATATTAAATATTTTTTTACATACATAAATAAACAAAAACCTTTTTTGCATAATTCATATTATTTGGTATATTATTTATTTTGTTTATTTAAATATTGTCCATTTATTATTTATGTCATTATTCAATTTGGATGTAATAGTAAAATTAGGGTTTTAATTTCTTGTCAAATAATCCCCATTCAAAAATTGTATCCCCATCCCCATAATTATGTTGTAATAGTGGTAGATTTATTTTACGCATTTGCGCTTTCAATTATGCCATGATTAGAGATTAGGGTTTGTATGCAAAAAATCCAAAATCAACAAGTAGCTTGACCTAATACAAAGACAAAAATGTATGAAAATCAAACACAATACACACTAGCACCCCTAGGGTTACATCCACTTGTTGCCTTTTAAAAGGGCCATGTTATGCATGTTGGGTACTTTGGAAAAACAAAAACAAAACAAAAGATCATAGTCCCTCGACGAAGCTATCTTGGTTGCCTATACAAAAATTATCTAGTCCCTCAAAAATTTGCTAAAAATACTTAACACAATTGCTATCATGGTCTATACAATGACCTGTGCCTGTCCCGTTTAATATCCTAATACAAGGTTGTTTACCAAATGCAATGGTAAAGCAACACTGTCAAAAGGGTTAAAAACATATAGGAAAGATCTTTGAGTAAAATAGGGTAGATAGCTCTTAGTTACTTGATCAAAACTTGCAAAAACATCCTTGTTATTTTCAAACACACCTCACAACACAATTTCAAAACATTTCCCAAAAAAAAAACTTTCAAACATTGAGCATCTTTTCAAAAGACAAAAACACCTTTGTATACATTCAAACAAGAATCATTACAAAGGTTGCCACAACGATGGCCTCTTTTCAAAACATCTTTCAAAACCACACACAAAGCACAATTTCAAACAATTGAAAAGCAAAAGCAGGTGATCTAAACAAGTAACTAAGAGCCCATGGATAACCATGGATGAAAAGGGTGCTTGCACCTTCCCTTTTCATAATCTACTCCCTGAACCCAAGAAAACATCTCAAAGGTCTTTCCTGTGCTTTTTGACCTTTCCTTAGGATAAAATAAAAAGTCGGTGGCGACTCTTGCTAAACCGAAACATTTGAGAACACAAACACAAAATCCCAAGTCATTTCTCCCACCGTATCACAGAACTGGCGACTCTGCTGGGGAAAATTTTCCAAGTGGAGTAGCCTTAAGGTTTAGATCACCTTTGCATATTTATCTTGTTTGCTTTGCTTGCTTTACAATTGGTTCTATTGTTTGGGCTTGAAATCCTCTACCCGGATTTGGGAAACATTCATAGGTAAATAGCAATACATTGTGGAAACTGTGCGGGGTATACCGACACGGTTGAAGCAATAGCTATATTAGTGCGACATATTTGTGGGTACCGATAGCCTTTGAGTCAATCAAAGAGAATACGGGGCCGCTGCGTGATGTCATGAAGCACTAATGAACTCTTAGAACCTTACTTGACCATCTTGGCCTTTTTTAGCGGTAGTGAGATGACCGGCTTTGGTGCAGTACGAAGTTGGTAGATACTCGATACTACACTCATTGAGGGTTATTTTCTTGGAATATTTCGGTCGCCAGTTAAGTGGCTAAACTGAAATAATGAACACAGAAAATAATCCAGTGATATTGAGCTCCTTAGAACCCGGTTACTATTTATAGGACAGGTTGAGCCAACTAAATTCAAGAGGGTACTTACCTATGAAGCCCCATGTAAGCCTGAAACTAGGATTTTGTGTGATTTGCTTGTACATATACTTGTGCATACATCATGAACATCATAAAGCATCATATGCATCTATTAACCATTTCAAGGGTTCAGATCTTCATCTTTGTTCCTGTTTTGTAGGTCATGGAATCTCTTCGCAGGAAAACAATTCAAGTAAACCTTGTGAGGATCCCTCCTCAACTCAAGGATCTTACTTCCAAGATTCCAGAGAATTCTCTCTTCAGTGAAAGACATGGTAGACTTCTCAGCTTGGACAACTCCAACACTGAAGAATACATGGTGAAAGTCCTCTTCCAGTTCTTTGACCCCCTACACCATTGCTTTACATTTCCTGATTACCAACTAGTACCTACTTTGGAGGAATTTTCTCAACTCCTAAGGATTCCTATTCTCCATCAACTACCCTACAACGGTACGGAAAGAGAGCCAAAGCCTGAAGATGTTGCTCAAGCCTTACACTTGCAACCATCTGATATCAAAGGTCATTGGGAAACCAGAAGTGGTGTCAAGGGTTTCTTGGCAAAGTTTCTGTTTGAGAAGGCACAAGACTGCTGGAATTCTCTAGATCTGCAAGCTTTTGAGGAGATTGTAGCAATTCTCATCTATGGGTTGGTCTTATTCCCAAACCCTGATCAGCTTATAGATGTGAATGCTGTCAAGATTTTCATATCTCGGAATCATGTGCCTACATTGCTTGGGGACATCCTACACTCATTTCACACATGAACAATGAGGAAAAGAGGTGTTCTCATGTGATGTACTCCTCTTCTAGCAAGGTGGTTTATTTCTCACCTTCCCCAATCAGTTTTGAAGAATGAGCAAGGTTTAAGGTGGTCACAACGGTTGATGACCCTCACATATTCTGATGTTCATTGGTGTTCTCGGTCCCGAGAAAATGTCATCATCATTGATCGTTGCGGAGAATTCCCTAATGTCCCTTTACTTGGCATTAGGGGAGGCATTACCTACAACCCCTGTTTAGCTCTGAGACAATTTGGGTATGCCCGAAGGTATGGCCCTCATGATATGTTGATTCCTGATTTGGTTTTTAACTTCGACAACGATGCTCAAGGACTTCGTCAAAGGTTTATCCGAGCTTGGAGGATGCCCAACAAAGTGGATAGTAAGACACTGGGACACAAGAATTCCATCCCCCTTGAGCCTTACCTCAAGTGAGTACGAACCCACGCCCAGAGTCTTATGATGCCTTACCCTCACATTCTGCCTATGATAAAAGAGCCTGTTATGGAAGGAGAGGTTCCATAAACCCTTCTACATCCATACATGCCAACATCATTGGAAGATTTGAAAAAGAGTTGGATACAGCTCAAGGAAGAACGAAACACTTTTGAAGCTAGCTTTTACGCCAGTGAGAAGAAGGTTTTGGAACTTACCCGTCAACTCCATGAAGAGCAGAATCTCAACACTTACATTGCGCCAAAAAGGATGCGCAACGTCTTTTTACATTAAGAAGCTTTGTAATATTTTGCCCATGGGGCATTTATGTACTAACAAATTTCTTCTTATTAATATGACGTGTGTTCTTTTTGTTTGCAACAAATTTGAATTTCTAAATCCTTGAATGCATTACATGAATAACATATCATTCATCATATGCATAAACAGGTCTTCACACCAAGTTTCCTTATCTTTCTGCTGTTTATTTCAGCAAGATGGACATAGAGCAGACGGTTAAAGATCTGCAAGCACAGAATTCGCAATTCCAGCAACTCCTCATGACCTTGGCAAAGGGTCAAGAGGACCTTAAAGAACTGTTAGAGAAAGAGAAGGAAAAGGAAAAGAAGAAAAAGAAAAAAATTGGTGTGGCCACTATGGGAAGAAGATTTGAGAATCAGGCTATGAGGGTCCTCGATTTCCCCTCGACGTCTGACGAAGGGGTTGGTAAAGGAAAAGGAGCTGCGGTACCTTCCGAGTCTGAAGCTGGAGAGGAAGAAGAAGAAGAGGATGAAGATTACTCCGAACAGCAGTACCCTCCGGCGGATGATAAGTATAAAAATCTTGAGATCAGTTGGTAGCCATGGAGGTGCAAAGGGTACCTGGGCTGGATTTCGAAGAAATAGGTTTGGTTGTTGGGATCGTCATTCCTCCCAAGTTCAAAGTACCTACATTTTCTAAATATGACGGTTTGTCCTGTCCGAAGATGCATCTGCGGTCCTACGTCAGAAAGATCCAACCTCACTCTTCTGATAAGGATTTGTGGGTCCACTTTTTTCAAGACAGTTTGTCGGGTACGCAATTAGACTGGTTCTATCAACTTGAGAGATTTGTTGGTCATAACTGGGAGGATTTAGCTGCTGCTTTCTACCGAAAATACCAATATAACGCAGATTTGGCGCCTACTCATACTCAACTACAGAGTATGGGTATGGCCTCTAATGAGGGATTTAAGGAGTATGCCCAGAAGTGGCGGGATTTGGCTGGAAGGGTGCAGCCACCATTGTCGGATAGAGAGATGGTTGATATGTTTTTGGGGACCCTGTCAGGTCCATTCTTCAATCACTTGATCAGGAGCTCATCTGCAGGGTTCACCGAATTAATTCTGACCGGTGAAAGGGTCGAGGCTGGCATTAAGAGTGGTAAAATTCAGAAGGATGCCTCCGCTTCCACTGCTATCAAGAAGACCTTCCCAGCCAAGAAGGAAGTTTCTGCTGTTCGCACCCAGAGAAATCAAGGGAGAATGGAGCGCCAACCAGCGGTAGGGGCTGTGATGATCCAGAACTCCTCAGTCGATCAACCTCGAAGCAGTCAACCTAAAGCTAACCAGCAAAGGGTAGAAAGGCCACAACGGCAGTTCACCCGGATCAATATGACACCGGCTCAGGTCCTCCCTCATCTGTTAAAGCTAAATCTTACCAACTTGAAAGAAGCGCTGAAAAACCCAAATACCTATTCTCCCTATTATCATTCCAATGCAAAATGTGCATATCATTCGGACAGTGTGGGGAACTACACCAACAACTTTTGGGCCCTTAAAAACAAGATCCAAGATTTAATAGATGCCAAGGAGGTAGAGTTTGATGCCCTCGAAAAACCTAATGTGATATCCGCTCATATGCCAAAACATGGTCATAATGTTCATGCTATTGTGGAAGATCTTCATGTTACTACTATTGATGACTTAATGACTCTGTTACCAATAATCAAGATGAATCTGTTGAAAGCCGGGATTTTCCCAGGCTGTGAAAAAGATTGTTACTTTTGTTCAACCGTGCAATCCGACTGTCCACTGTTGAAGTCAGGCATTCAACGCCTGATGGATACTCAAGAGATCCTCTTTCAGAAAACTTTTGTTGCTACTATTACTCATATTACTCATGTTACTCCAATCAATGATGTTGCTATAATCACCATCTCCGACAATCTTTCCAAGACCTGCAAAAGGCCTGTTAAGATTACACCTAATCCAAAGTTTGTACCGCTGAAGATTACCATGCCGGGGCCTATCCCATATAAGTCCAATAAGACGATACCGTGGAATTATGGAGGAGAGATCTTCTATCACGGTGTGAAACAGATCGAATCAGGTGAAGAAAATTCCGATGAAGAGACTTATGATGTGGGGAATATTGCGGGGACAAGTAAGATCACTCGTAGCGGAAGAATCTTCTCTCCGGAGATTGCTCCTCCACGGGAAGTCTTCGGACCCTCAAGTGCTCCTGTGCCTGTCAAGATATTTGTGCAAAGTCCAGCAATTGAAGAAATTGTTACTCCCGAAGTTGTACCCTCTGCTGTTACTACTGATAAAGGTAACGGGATCCAAGAAGCACCCGTCAGGACGAGGGCTCAGACTTTGGTTATCCCCGAGACCACCCAAAAGGAGATGGAGGAGATTTTAAAGATAATTAAGAAGAGCGACTATGATGTCATAGAGCAGCTGGGGCAAACCCCTTCAAAAATCTCTATGCTAGCTCTATTGCTCTGCTCCGAGGCTCATGCCAAAGCCTTGATCAAGTTCCTAAAGACGGAACACGTGCCTCAAGAAACTTCTGTGGATCAGTTTCAAGAGTGCGTGGCTAGCCTTACAGCCGACAATGGTCTTGGCTTCTCTGATGCCGATCTGACGTCTAAGGGAAGAAAGCATAATGATGCGCTGCATGTCTCGGTAGAGTGTAGATGAACTACACTTGCTCATGTTTTGGTTGATATCGGTTCATCTTTAAATGTTCTACCAAAGAAAGCATTGGACAGATTGGACTGTGAAGGTTTGACCCTAAAGCCCAGTAATATCATTGTTATAGCCTTCGACGGTTCTAAGCGGATGGTTCACGGGGAGGTGGACATCCCAATTAAGGTGGGTTCGGAAGTTTTCAACTCTACTTTTTATGTGATGGACATTCGTCCTTCATATTCATGCTTGTTGGGGAGGCCGTGGATCCACAATGCTGGGGCAGTCACTTCTTCTCTACACCAGATGCTCAAATACCCAGTCCAGGGTAAGATCATAACAGTTCATGGCGAGGAGGAGTATATGATAAGTCACCTTAACTCTTTCCACTACGTGGAGTTAGATGGTGAATTCATAGAAACACCTTTCCAACACTTTGAAGAGGTTTCTCCTGAAGTTGCGGTAGCCAAGACAATGACTGATATGCCCATCATTACCAAGCATGTGTCTCGGATGTCATCCCTTAAAGATGCGGAGGCTGTAATCAAGGAAGGAGGAAGTACAGTGTGGGGTCAACTGCTAGATTTTCCTTACAAGACAGATAAGTACGGATTGGGTTTCACTGCTGCTAGCCAGAAAGCTGTATCTCGCTCCCGGGCTAGAGGACCACCACTGAAAATCACTCACCATGGAGTTCATGCTTTAGAAGATGATGAAGAAGGAAGCAATTTTGAAGACTGGATCTTTCCAACCATTGAAGGAGGACTGAACAACTGGGAGGCGAAAGACTTTGTTCCCATTACTTTCATCAATCAGTAATTTACCTTTTAAACATTTCCTGTTTGGTCTGTAATAACTTTTAAACAATACGTACACTCTTTTTTCCTTATGCCTTACCCGGGGCATATAGGTCCATTTGTAAGGGCTTTGATTCTTCATTTTCATATGCCATTTTTAATGAATCATGGACGTTTTCATCTATAAACTTTTGTGTTCATTTTCTTTCTTTTTTACATTTCATTTTGTTTAAAGGTGGCTATCCCTTACACACACCCACACTCACAAATGCAGGTACCCATCCACTCCGGATTTCATGGGTAACAATTCTGCTATGGCCTTTAGTGACTCTGAAGATCTGGTCAATCATGCCGAATACGAAGGTGGTGAAGACTGTGAAGTGCCTGGAGAGTTGGCTAGACTTTTGCAACAAGAAGAAAGGGCTATTCTGCCCCATGAAGAGTTGTTAGAGACTATCAATCTGGGTACTGCCAAAGACAGAAAAGAGGTTAAAGTGGGTGCCAACCTGGAGCCAAGTGTCAAAGAGCGCTTAGTTCAGCTGTTGAATGAATATGTTGAGATCTTCGCCTGGTCCTATGAAGACATGCCGGGATTGGATACAGATATTGTGGTTCACCGTCTCCCTACAAGAGAAGACTGTCCACCAATCAAGCAGAAAGTCCGCCGAATGAGGTCTGATATGTCTGAAAAGATCAAAGCTGAAGTGATGAAGTAGTTCAATGCTGGCTTTCTAGTTGTTACTTCATATCCATAATGGGTTGCTAACATTGTGCTCGTACCTAAGAAGGACGGAAAAGTCAGAATGTGTGTGGACTACAGAGACTTGAACAGGGATAGCCCTAAAGATGATTTTCCTCTACCACACATTGACATCTTGGTTGACAACACAGCTCAACACAAGGTATTCTCTTTCATGGACAGATTTTCAGGGTACAACCAGATCAAAATGGCCCCCAAAGACATGGAGAAGACTACTTTTGTTACTCAGTGGGGTACCTTCTGCTATAAATTGATGCCATTCGGACTAAAGAATGTCGGGGCAACCTATCATTGAGCCATGGTAGCTTTGTTTCATGACATGATACATCATGAGATCGAAATCTACGTAGAAGACATGATAGCCCGTTCACAGACAAAAGAAGAACACCTCGACCATCTGCAAAAGCTATTTGTCAGATTAAAGGAATACAAGCTCAGACTGAACCCTAGTAAGTGCACTTTCGGAGTCAGGTCCGGTAAACTTTTGGGATTCATCGTCAGTAACAAAGGCATCGAAGTTGATCCTGCCAAAGTCAAAGCTATACAAGAAATTCCTGCCCCTCGCACTGAGAAAGAGGTCAGAGGTTTCTTAGGACGCCTAAACTACATTGCAAGGTTCATCTCTCACCTAACATCTACCTGTGAACCAATCTTCAAGTCGTTGAAGAAAGATCAGGTGGTTGAATGGGATGATGACTGTCAAGTTGCTTTCGATAAGATCAAGGAGTATTTGCTGGAACCTCCTATCTTAATGCCACCCGTTGAAGGAAGGCCTTTAATCATGTATCTGACTGTCTTAGACAGTTCAATGGGGTGCGTACTGGGCCAACATGACGAGTCTGGCCAAAAAGAGCATGCCATTTATTACCTTAGAAAAACGTTTACTGACTGTGAGACTCACTACTCACCACTCGAGAAAACTTGCTGCACTTTGGTATG
This sequence comes from Vicia faba, assembly GCA_948472305.1. NCBI lineage: Eukaryota > Viridiplantae > Streptophyta > Magnoliopsida > Fabales > Fabaceae > Vicia > Vicia faba. Next base: position 380,051,318 of record OX451735.1, on the reverse strand, counting down.
GGCTGCTCGCCGACTAATACAGTATATGTTGACACATACCACTTTGTTGATTTCTAAAATGGATCCGATCAAGTACATCTTCGAGAAGCCTGCTTTATCCAGAAGGATCGCTAGATCGCAGATGATCCTGACTGAGTATGATATCCAGTACACAACCCAAAAAGCTATAAAGGGGAGTGTACTAGCTGACCATCTAGCCCATCAAGCTGTCGAAGATTACCAATCTATGAGGTTTGACTTCCCTGACAAGGATATCATGACATTAGACAACATTAAAGGTAACGAACCGTATGACGGACCTGAACAAGGATCCCGATGAACCCTGTACTTTGATGGTGCTTCAAATGCACTTGGCAACGGTATCGGCATAGTACTTATCTCTCCAGAAGGTTGCCATACACCTTTCACTGCCAGACTCTACTTCAGCTGCACCAACAACATGGCCGAGTATGAAGCTTGTATCTTTGGTCTCAAGGCTGCTATTGACTTGGGAATCAAATCTTTGGTTATATTTGGGGACTCAGCTTTGGTTATCAGTCAAATCAAAGGAGAGTGGGATACTAAACACCCTAACCTCATCCCTTACAAAGAACATGTCCTGACATTGTTACCACACTTCGAGCAGATTACCTTCGAGCACTTCCCGCGAGAAGAGAATCAGCTAGCAGATGCGCTAGCTACAATGTTATCCATGTTTAAACTTAACTGGGATAATGAGGCACCTCAAATCACCATCGAACGAATGGACGAACCTGCTCATTGTCACGATATTAATACCGAAGAAGTGGTGGACCGACCTTGTTTTCATGACGTCAAAAGGTATCTCGAAGCACAAGAATACCCTGAAGGAGCTTCAGTCAACGACAAAACGTTCTTAAGGAGGTTCGTGGCCAAGTTCTTTTTGAGCAATGGTATCCTATACAAGCGCAATCTTGATTGTGTCCTACTCCGTTGTGTGGACAAGGTTGAAGCTGAGCAGATCATGGTTGAACTACATAGTGGCACCTTTGGCACCCACTCGAGCGGTCATACGATGGCTAAGAAGATTCTACGGGCAGGCTACTACTGGTCTACCATGGAGTTGATTGTCATCAACACTCCCGTACTTGTCACAAATGCCAAATCTATGCTGACAAGGTACATATTCCCCCAGTTCCTCTCAATGTCTTAATAGCTCCTTGGCCATTCGCGATGTGGGGAATCGACATGATTGGAGAGATCAAGCCTACAACATCCAATGGGCACCGTTTCATCCTGGTGGCCATCGATTACTTTACCAAGTGGTTCGAAGCAGCTTCCTTCGCCTCCGTTACAAAGAATGTGGTTGCCCGCTTCATCAAGCAGAACCTCATATGCCGGTATGGTATCCCCGACAGGATCATTACGGACAACGGTACAAATTTGAACAATACTATGATAACCGCTCTGTGTGAGCAGTTCAAGATTCAACATCATAATTCATCTCCTTATCGGCCAAAGATGAACGGTGTTGTTGAAGCTGCAAACAAAAATATCAAGAAGATCATTCAAAAGATGACAGTCACCTACAAAGACTGGCATGAAATGTTACCATTTGCTCTGCACGGGTATCGTACCCCGGCACGCACTTCAACTAGGGCAACCCCCTTTTCTTTGGTATATGGCATGGAAGTTGTTTTACCTGTGGAAGTTCAGATCCCTTCTTTGAGGATCATGAAGGATGATGGTTTGAGTGAAGACGATTGGATTCAGACCTTGCTTGATCAACTTAACTTGATCGACGAGAAACGACTTACCGCTGTTTGTCATGGTCAGGCGTATCAAAAACATATGATCAAGGCTTTCAACAAGAAAGTCAAGAGACAAGTATATCAAGTTGGGGACCTTGTAATCAAGCGAATCATCTTGCCACAAAGGGATCCCCGGGGAAAATGGACTCCTACTTACGAAGGACCATTTGTGATCAAGAACATTTTTTCTGGTGGGGCAATGATTCTGACCACCATGGACGGTGATGACCTGCTACACCCTGCGAACGCAGACATAGTCAAAAGATACTACGCATAAACGACCCGACAAGTTGAAAACATGAAAAGGCGACTTGGGAAAAAATGGGCATCCCTGTGAATCGAAAACCCGAAAGGGCGGTTCAGGAAAAGATTAAGGATAAATAAAAAATTTGTACACCCGGCAAGTTGAAAACCCGAAAGGGCGACTTGGGCAAAAAAGGGTTTCCCGGTGGGCTAAAAACCCGAAAGGGCGGTCCAGGCAAAATTTAGGGAATTAAAGCGTATGACTATGTCTCGTCGGATCACTTTAAGGACAATCTCTTCACAGAAAAGCTCCAAGATTCTGATCAATCCAATCATCTGCGGACGAGGCAAAGAATGGACAAGATACTCAGAATTGTGAAGGCTATAGCAGAATGGGAACCCCATGGAATTGTTACACATAGCCATCTTTCTTTGTATAAAATTTTCTCAGTTTTTATGACAACATTCTCTTACTAGGATGTCTGTCTCCTTTGTACAAAATACTTACACAAAGTTAATATAAAGATACTTCAAAGTACAGAAATTTGCTTTCCTTTTCTTTCTTTTTACACTTATGTTTTATTTAAAAACTTCCAATGATTTGTGAAATGAGCATATGCATTTGAATATAATCACTTCTTACAAATAAAACGAAATGAGAAAGGATAATTACTGATAGGTTGAAATTATAGGAAAACGTCTTTAGGCTATTCCAGAAGAAATCCCTTACAGTGTGTCATTCAAATCCTCAACAGAGCTAAAACCTGGGAATACATATCCCCAGTGGAGTTAAAAACATATCACCATCATAACTAAGTTTCCAAACTCCCAATCCCCAGCGGAGCCAGAAAACTTTGAATGACAAACCCTCAGCGGAGATAAAACTCTCTTCCCCAGCGGAGTCCAAAACTCCAAATCTTAGACCCCGGTGGAACACCATCCAAAATTCTTCGACGCAATAAACGTTCTCCCCACAGAGTTATTTCCCCAACAGAATGAAGATTTTTGTTCTCATTTCCCAAGTTTTAATTCTCCAGTAGAGATCGTCGGAGTTTTCCTTATTCCCCAGGAAAGTCATGAAAGATTCTCATTTCCCCGGGGAAGTTGTCAAAGCATTTGTTAATCCCCACAAGTCACCAAGGATTTTCAATCACCAGCAGTAGTCCAAAGGATTTCTCAGTCTCAGCAATCAAAGGTTTTGAATATCCAACAGCAGTCAAGGGTTTATTTGCCCCGGCAACAGTTAAAGATTTCATTATCTCCAGCTATCAAGGATTTATTTTCCTCAGCAAGATGGCTACTCGTCTTACATGCGCATCCATTACATTCATATATCATAGACATTGATAAAACACGTTTTATTGCATCATACATGTCATGCAACATAACTTCGTGTTTTCAGCTAACATTTTACTCTTTTCAGGATAAGATTAAAAGCTATCTTTAACAAATACGCAAAGGTCTCAGATACAGTACGGATACACTCCAAGACGTGTGAGTCATTCTGCTACTCATTCAGATCTCTTATTCAGATACAGTATGGATACACCCCAGACACGGAGGCCATTCTATTACTCATTCGGAATTTAAAGTCAAGATACAATCCAGATACGCGCCAGACACGGATGTCATTATGTCACTCATTCAGACTTCAGCAATCAGATACAGACTAGATACGCTCCAGACACGGAAGCCATTCTATTTCTCATTAAGATTAAACTATCAACCTCAAGCTCAGATACAGTTCAGATACGCTCCAGACCCGGTTGCCATTCTGTCACTCATTCAAATCTATTCCTTAGCCCAGAGATACTCCAGACACGGATGTCTTTCTGTTGCTTATTCAGATTTCAGGTTTCGGATACAATACAGATACACTCCAGACACGGCAGTCATTCTGATATTCATTTAAGAATTAAATACAGTTACAGCTTGGATACGCTCCAGGCACGGACGCCATTCTTTTGCTCATACAAATCCAATCTCTAGATACAACTCAGATACGTTCCAGATTTGGATACCATTCTGATGTTCATTCTCTTGATATTCAACAAACATTTTGGATGGCATCTCTAAGCCCATCTCCAGCAAGATTCTATCACCTCCAAATGGCATCTTTAAGCCCATTCCCTCAACTTATATTTTTACGAGTGCAAATTTATGGGCACTCTAGTGTCTAATCCTCTTTTACCTTCGAGTCACGAAAGGCAAACTCGCCAATCTAACTCTTCATGTTCAAGAAGATTGAACAGGGGCAGCTGTTGTACCCCAAAATTTCCCCTCTCCTTTTATCAAGATTTCCCCCCACAAGACTCTTTGAACTCCAGATAGGATTAGGGTTTTTCACTACTCAAGACATCTCCTTGCACTGATGACCTAAATTAGGGTTTGAATTTGCACAGGGATTTTTTGACCTTCAATGTTCAAAGTGACTTTCATACTTCATGTTGGACCCATAAGTTTGTCCATACCAAGTTTCAAGCCTTGAATCAAATTTTTGCCCAGTCAATTGGACAGTTGACCTAGAAATCAGTTTTATTGGGGAAAAAGTCAATTGTGGCCAATTTACAGTCAAACCTCATGATTTTTGACCCACATAAACATTCTAGACTCATATGAACCATTTGATCAAGTTTGGACCACAACTCCTCAAGAAATTTGATCAGATCATCAAAAGGGCAAAATGGTCATTTTTAGGGTTTTGACTATACAAGGGAAATTTCTGACTTTTGACCTAGACAATGGAAAATTGGGCTCAACCATGGACTCAAGGACACAATGGCATCATCTTAACCTATTCAACAAGCTCAAAAGATCTCAATTGCATTGGATTGACAGATGAATTTTTCAGTCAACTGATCAAAATTTGACTGTACATTGAAAAGTCAAACTTTAAATTTTTGGTCAAAATCAAGTGCCAAGGGTCATTTTTCATCAAGATGTGTCAAAACATGAAACTTGTTCATCAAGAAACCCATTTTTGCAAATTAGGGTTTAAAGTTGAAAATTTTCATAACTTTGAATTTTTCAAAGTTATGAAATTTTCTTAATTTTTCCTAACTTTGCCCAACATTTTCACCATGATGCAATTGGATTCAAACAAAACTTCCAACATGAAAGTTGTAGTCCTCCACAAAGTCTACAAATTTGTTGCACAAAGTTTTCTCAAAAGAAGCTTGCATCTCACGTTATGATTTTTGGAACAAGGGACCATGAAACTTGTAACTTAGTGAAATTTTGCCCTAGTTTAGGCAGGATTTTGACCTATCTTCATGGCCATTTTTCACATAGTTCCACTTGGAATATCAAATTTCATTTCAAATATGGATTGTATAGAATGTTTCAATATTTCCAAAATGTCCAATAACTCTCCAAAATCATTTGTGGTTAGGGAGAATCGAAGGCTTGAAGTTGGCAAAAACTAACTTTTCATCCATGGCATGTTCATGTTCATACAAGTTGCAAATTCAAATCAGCTTGCTTTGCACTAGATTACAGGCCTCTAAACCATTTCACACTCAATAATTAAATGCAAATCCATTTGTCTAAGGCATTTTTTGGTCATTAGGGCATTGTACACAAGATTAATCCCTAAATGGTAAAAGGTACATTACCATTTTTACAAAAATGTGCTTTATGTCAAAACTGAATCCCTTGAGCATTGATCCATATCTTATGCAGAAAATAAAATCCACAAATTAGAGGGCCAAAGAGGATAGTATGCAAGGTGATAGATAGCCTGTACAGGCCTGATTCACATCACTTCCCTTTTTGCTTCATATACAAGAAATATGCCAAATACATGAGAACTTGAACATCAGCTAAAACTAACTTGTGCAAGCTTTTGAAACATCTTTCTCACACCCCTTTGAGCCAGAAACATGACCCTTTGAGTCCTCAAACATCCCATAGCTCAAAATCACCTTCCATTGGTAAAATAGAGCAGCATCTGCATCTTGACTTCCATAGCACAATTTGCTCGTGCGTTTTTCCCCAAACCTGTTCAAACACCTTCCATTCAATCCATCCAAGCTATACCAAACCTTAAACATTAATTGTAACTCCATTTACAGGGTTTGCCATTTTCAATTTGAGCTTGTGCAGGTTTAGTTATGTAGGCTTGTTCAAGAGCATTCAAGGCAAGCTAGACATTGGAGAAGGTCAAGTGAAGTTCAAGCAAGCTCCCAGACATCTCAGGCCTTGTTGAAAAGCTCCACATTGCCATACACGAAGTCAGCTGAAATAGGTTTTTATCAACTTCCTATCTCTCTATTTAGGAACATTTGGCCTTAGGTTTGTGAATAAGAAATGTAGTATTCATAGCCATGAAGTTGTACATATGCTCAGTTTTCATTTTTATTAAGCATGCTAAGAGAATTTGGTCCATGAACATTCTGAAAAAACTAGATTAGGATTTGGGGCCAGAGAAATTCTCTCTGGTCTTTGAGAGTTAGGACAAGTTTTTTATATGGTTGAAATCATCTTGAAAAGCTCTACAACTTTGATGTTATATGTTTTTGCAATAGAGCTCGTATGCAGGATCTAGCAATTGTACAGGGCGGGCGCGAAATTTGAAGTCAGAGGTTGAAGATGAAGTGGCTTGGGCTGGGCTTTGGTCCTCTCACTATTGACACCCCCCTTTTACTTTTTGCACCCCCCTGGCCCATTTCTTCATACTTTTGTATTTTTCCATTTTATTTTCATTTCTGATTTTGTTTTCTTATTTTCTAAATATAAAAATACCCAAAAAATATTTTTATAATTTTTTACATTTATTTTACATTTTATTTTATTTTTTTCTAACATGAAAACAATTTAATTAGTACATATTTTATTTATTAATAACTTAAAAATAATGTATAAGTTATACTTTTATTTTATTATTTTTATTCACACTAAAAAATATTGTTCTAAATATATTTTTTATTTTTGTATATATATTTTATTTTATTATATATATATATATATATATATATATATATATATATATATATATATATATATATATATATATATATATATATATATATATATATATATATATATATATATATATATATATATATATATATATATATATATATATATATATATATATATATATATATATATATATATATATATATATATATATATATATAAACTTTTATTTTTAGATACTTGAGAATAAAAACCTAAAAATACCATACTTTTATTTTTATTATTATTTATACTTAAAATAATACTTTTTTCTAAATATATTTAATTTTTTGTATATACATTATTTTATTTTATTGTATATAAATAATATAATTAATATATTTATTTTCTTAAAGAAAGTTAGGGTTTACCCTTAATAAAAAATAATAATCCTTTTTTATTATTCCTTCCTTTTTATATTAAATATTTTTTTTACATACATAAATAAACAAAAACCTTTTTTGCATAATTCATATTATTTGGTATATTTATTTATTTTGTTTATTTAAATATTGTCCATTTATTATTTATGTCATTATTCAATTTAGATGTAATAGTAAAATTAGGGTTTTAATTTCTTGTCAAATAATCCTCATTCAAAAATTATATCCCCATCCCCATAATCATGTTGTAATAGTGGTAGATTTATTTTACGCATTTGCGCTTTCAATTATGCCATGATTAGAGATTAGGGTTTGTATGCAAAAAATCCAAAATCAACATGTAGCTTGACCTAATACAAAGACAAAAATGCATGAAAATCAAACACAATGCACACTAGCACCCCTAGGGTTACATCCACTTGTTGCCTTTTAAAAGGGTCATGTTATGTATTTTGGGTACTTTGGGAAAACAAAAACAAAACAAAATACCATAGTCCCTCGACGACGCTATCTTGGTTGCCTATACAAAAATGATCTAGTCCCTCAAAAATTTTCTAAAAATACTTAACATAATTGCTATCATGGTCTATACGATGACCCGCGCCTGTCCCGTTTAACATCCTAATACAAGGTTGTTTACCAAATGCAATGGTAAAGCAACACTGTCAAAAGGGTTAAAACATATAGGAAAGATCTTTGAGTAAAATAGGGTAGATAGCTCTTAGTTACTTGATCAAAACTTGCAAAAACATCCTTGCTATTTTCAAACACACCTCACAACACAATTTCAAAACATTTCCCAAAAAAAACTTTCAAACATTGAGCATCTTTTCAAAAGACAAAAACACCTTTGTATACATTCACACAAGAATCATTACAAAGGTTGCCACAACGATGGCCTCTTTTCAAAACATCTTTCAAAACCACACACAAAGCACAATTTCAAACAATTGAAAAGCAAAAGCAAGTGATCTAAACAAGTAACTAAGAGCCCATGGATAACCATGTATGAAAAGGTTGCTTGCACCTTCCCTTTTCATAATCTACTCCCCGAACCCAAGAAAACATCTCAAAGGTCTTTCCTGTGCTTTTTGACATTTCCTTAGGATAAAATAAAAAGTCGGTGGCGACTCTTGCTAAACAGAAACATTTGCAAACACAAACGCAAAATCTTAAGTCAGTTCTCCCACCGTATCATACCAGCCAATATGACTTAACCAATTCCGACACCATAAGCTTCTGCGGTTCCCGATGAGGTTGAAGAGTTGATGCGAATTATCAGAAAGAGTGATTATAGCATAATTGATCATTTGAGCCATACTCCTTCCAAGATGTCTATCTTGTCTCTAATTATTTATTCAAAACCTCACAGAAATGCTTTGACGAAGCTGTTAAAGAATGTGTTCGTGCCACATGAGATAACAGTCAATCAGTTTGAGAATGTTTGTGCTAACATATCTGCCGGGAATGGTCTGGGCTTCACAGATTTTGATCTTCCTCTAGAGGGGTCGGACCATAACAAAGTGTTACATATTTCGATGAAGTGAAGGGGCACTACTTTATCCCGGGTCTTGGTTGACACAGGATCGTCTTTGAATCAAGGTCGGTCCTCGCACATTCACAGCTACCTTTTTTGTGATGGATATACAGCCAGCATATTATTGTTTGTTGGGGCGGTCGTGGATCTATAGAGCAGGGGAAGTCACTTCTACTCTTCACCAAAAAATCAAGTATCCTGCAGAGGGAAAGGTGATAACTGTATGCGGTGGGGAAGAGTACATCGTGAGTCATTTGACATCATTCTGCTATGTTGAAGTTGAAGGAGAGATACATGAGACTCCTTTTCAAGCATTTGAGACAGTTCATGCTATCAATTTTCCTCCTCCAGAGCAGAAAAGGAAACCTGAGACTGTTATGTCTTCTCTCAAGGATGCGAGAGATGTGGTGGAAAATGGTAACCCTGAAGGTTGGGGTCAGGTGCTGGACGTTACTCCAAAATTTAATAAATTTGGTCTTGGTTTTAGCCCAGGTCAGCAAAGTTCAACTCCCAGAGCATCTAGCTTATCTACTCCTGTGAAGTTTTCCCGTCCTTGTGCTACTCAAGAAGGACACGTCAACGCAGTTAGCGACGAGAGGGTTGATGGCTACAATATCGAAGATTGGATTCGTCCGAGTATTCTAGGCCAGCTACTCAACAATTGGACTTCTGTGGATGTTATCCAAGTTTCAAGTGTTGAGGATTAATTTTCTTGTTTCTTTTATTATCATATCATAATTCCTACGCTCTACCCAAGGTGTAGTGGATCATTTGTGTAGGTCCACCATGTTTACTTTTAAGTTTATCATGAAATAAAGGACGTTTTTGCATTCAAAATTTTGCTCCATTTCATTTCTTTTATTTTTAAATGGAAATGTTTCTCTTTTCACGCACTGCCACTAAAAAACGCCAAAATGTCATTCATGCAGATGCACTTCCACCACCCATTATATTGATAACGACTCTGCTATGGCTCATTATGACTTTGATACTCCTATTTATCAAGCTGAAGAAGAAGCATATGAGGATTGTGATCTTCCTGAGGAATTAGCAAGATTTTTAAAACAAGAGGAGAAGGTTATCTAGCCGAATCAAGAGTCAATTGAGGTGGTGAATATTGGCACAGAAGAAGTAAGAAGAGAAGTCAAGATAGGGGCAGATCTCGAGGAAAGTATAAAGGTCAGATTGATTGAGCTACTCCGTGAGTATTCTGATATCTTCGCTTAGTCTTATGAGGACATGCCTGGGTTGGATACAGACATAGTGGTGCATCGATTACCGCTCAAAGAAGGTTGTTCTCCTGTCAAGCAAAAGCTCCGAAGAACTCATCCTGAGATGTCCAAGAAGATCAAGGAGGAAGTCCAGAAGCAGTTGGACGCGTATTTCTTAAAGGTCATCAATTATCCTCCATGGATTGCAAATATTGTGCCTGTGCCCAAGAAGGATGGTAAGGTCAGGATTTGCGTGGATTATAGGGATTTGAATAGGGCCAGCCCTAAAGATGATTTCCCTCTTCCGCATATTGATGTGTTGATCGATAATACTGCTCATTCCAAAGTGTTTTCGTTCATGGATGATTTTTCGGGTTACAATCAAATTAAGATAGCTCCAGAGGATATGCAGAAGACAACATTTATCACGCCTTGGGGAACTTTCTGTTATAAAGTGATTCTGTTTGGTTTGAAAAATGTCGGGGCAACATATCAGCGCGCCATTGTCACTCTCTTTCATGATTTGATTCACAAAGTGATTGAGGTTTATGTGGACGATATGATTGCTAAGTATGACACGAAAGAGGAACATCTTGTTCATCTGAAAAAATTGTTCGAGAGACTGAGGCAGTTCTTGCTGAGGTTGAATCAGAATAAGTGCACCTTCGGGGTGAGATCTGGTAAGCTGTTGGGTTTTATTGTAAGTGAAAAAGGTATCGAGGTGGACCCGGCCAAAGTAAAAGCGATACAGGAAATGCCTGAACCAAAGACAGAGAAGGAAATACGTGGTTTCTTGGGAAGGTTAAACTACATTTCTAGATTTATCTCTCATCTCACAGCCACCTGTGAACCTTTGTTCAAGTTGTTGAAGAAAATTCAGATAGTGAAATGGAATGAGGATTTTCAGAAGGCCTTTGACAAAATAAAGGAGTATTAGCAGGAACCTCCGATACTCATGCTGCCAGTGGAAGGAATGCCACTAATCATGTATCTAACTGTGTTGGAGAGCTTAGTGGGTTGTGTCCTCAGTCAGCACGACGAGACAGGGAAGAAAGAGCAGGCTATTTACTACTTAAGTAAGAAGTTTACGAAATGCGAGTCGAGGTACTCATTGCTGGAAAAGACTTGTTGTGCGCTTTCCTGGGCCGCCAAACATTTGAGGAAGTACATGCTAACTTACACCACCTACTTGATATCCAAAATGGATCCAATCAAGTATAATTTTCAGAAGCCAGCTCTTACAGGCAGGGTAGCCCGTTGGCAAATGATACTCACCAAGTATGATATCCAATACACTACTCAAAAAGCAATTAAGGGTAGTATATTGGCCGACCATCTTGCTCATCAGCCCATGAACGATTATGAACCGATGAAGTTTGATTTTCCAGATGAGGAAATTGTGTATATCCGGGATTGTAATATGTCAGGCCCGGGCGAAGGACCCGAGCTGGGATCACGTTGGACGCTTGTTTTTTATGGTGCCTCCAATTCCACGGGTAACGGTGTCGGAGCTATTATCACTTCCCCTGAGGGATACCACATTCCTTTCACGACTCGTATTTGTTTCGATTGCACTAACAATATGGTCGAATATGAGGATTACATTTACGGCATTGAAGTGGTGATCGACCTGCGCATCAAATTTTTGAAAGTTTACGGGGATTCCAATCTTGTTATCAGCCAGATTAATGGAGATTGGAATACTCCCCATCAGAACCTAATTCCCTATCGTGAGCATGTTATGAAGCTGATTTCGTACTTCGAAGAGATCACGTTTGAGCACATTCCCAGAGAAGAAAACAATCTAGCTGATGCACTGGCAACTTTGTCCTCCATGTTCAAGGTTAAGTGGGCTAATGAAGCACCTTCCATTACCATCAGAAGTTTGAGTGAGCCAGCTTTCTTTTTTGAGGCTAGTTTGGAATCAGATGGTAATCCTTGGTTTTATGATGTTAAACAATATCTCGAAACACAAGAGTACCCTGAAGGGGAATCCGTTTCAGATAAGAAGTTCTTGAGAAGATTTTTAGCCAAGTTCTTTCTCAGTGGTTGTGTGTTGTATAGAAGACATCATGACGGTCTACTACTCAGATATGTTGACAAGAAAGAAGCAGCTAGAATCATTGAAGAGATACATGAAGGTGATTTCGGGACCCATTCCAACGGGCATACCATGGATAAAAAGATTTTGCGAGCAGGATATTATTGGTCCACCATGGAGATTGACTGTTACAATCATGCGCGGGTTTGCCACAAATGTCATGTCTATGCTGATAAAGTACATGTGCTGTCAGTTCCTTTGAATGTCTTGACTTCCCCTTGGCCATTTGCGATGTGGGGAATTGATATGATCAGAAAAATTGAACCGACTGCGTCCAACAGGAACCGTTTCATTCTGGTAGCCATCGATTATTTTACAAAATGGGTCGAAGCTGCATCTTATGCCAATGTCACCAAGCAGGTGGTAACTCGGTTCATCAAGCACAATATTATTTGTCGCTACGGAGTGCCTGAGAAGATCATTACCGATAATGGGTCTAATTTGAACAACAAAATGATGAAGGAGCTTTGTGAGTCCTTCAAAATCAAGCATCATAACTCTTCCCCATACCGACCAAATATGAACGGTGTTGTCGAAGCGGCCAATAGGAATATCAAGAAAATCATGCAGAAGATGGTGGTAACCTATAAAGATTGGCATGAGATGCTGCCTTTCGCGTTGCATGGTTATCGCACCACTGTGCATACTTCGACTAAGGAAACCCCATTTTCATTGGTTTACGGCATGGAAGCAGTATTGCCGGTAGAAGTCGAGATTCATTCTCTTAGGGTCATGAGAGATGTTGATCTGGATGAAAGTGAATGGGTACAGAGACGGTTGGATCAGTTGGAACTTATTGACGAGAAGAGGCTGACGGTTGTATGTCATGGTCAGGTATATCAGCAAAGGATGAGGAAAGCTTTTGATAAGAGGGTATGGCCTAAGTGTTACAAGTCGGGTGACCTTGTGCTAAAAAGAATAATTCTCCCCCAGGGAGATCCCAGGGGCAAGTGGGCTCTGACTTATGAAGGTCCTTTCGTGGTAAGAAAAGTTTTCTCTGGAGGAGCGATGATGCTCACGACTATGGATGGAGAGTACTTCCCTCTCCCTGTGAATGCTGACGTAGTTAAAAAATACTTTGCATAAAAAAAACGCTAAACTGAAAACCTGAAAGGGCGGTTTAGGCAAAAAGAGGGTGTCCTGGTGGATCGAAAACCCGAAAGGGCGATTCAGGAAAAAGTTAGGGACTTAAAGTAAATGACTACGCTCATCATGAGATCCTTTTTTTCTTTCCTTCGTTCCGTCACATGGCACAAGCTTGAAGCTAATCCAAGAATGATTTGTCTGAAAGCAAGAAGATAAGAGTCATAAGAGTCATAGCAGAGTCGGGACTTGATGAATATTCGCGTTCACATTGCCATTTGTAAACACTTGTTTTGCTTTGATTTTGTAATTACTTACTTCCAAATGTAAATTCCTTTTTCACAGGCTGGTTTCTCAAAATCAATAGAATATCTTCTTTCAAGTATACGTATACTTTTCTTTTCTCCCTTTTTACTATTTTGTTTGCAAAAACGTCCAATATTTTGATAAACATGTGCATATAAGCTTCGTGGGCCTTACACGAAAATGGTAATCTAAGTCATGGTTGGTTGATCGCTTGAAATACGAATAACAAACACAACTACTACTATGCAAGGGGCATGTTTGTTTCTCTGTTTGATAGGATTATCATTCACTTTTCAGGAGGATGCCTTGCCGTTTTGTTTCAAGCTCCGTACTATCGGTAAAGGTTATGGGTCAGGATAATATCAAGATTACGGCAGGTCGGCGAGATCGGCGAACCTAGTTGGAGATATTTGTTCCCCATAATGGCTTTTATTATGTTTCTTTGCCGCACTTTCATGTGTTATCTTGATTGATTGTTTTAGCATTGTCTGCATATAGGATTTTGTTTATGGCCGAATGTCAGTCTTGATGCGTTGAATATTTTTGCCTTGAAGAAATTATTTCATTTTACTTAATCCATCCAGTATCACTCTTTAATCGTTTTTTTTCGGGAATTTTGATATCAACTGTGCCAACTCATTTGCTTAGCCAAGAGTTTGGAGGAAGGAGTTTAGCTAAAAACGATGATTGTAGTGGTATGCTTTTGAGTAGAACCCCGTTGATGATGTACAGGCATTGTTTCAATTCCCAAACACCGGAGATATAAGGGAGTTAGACCCTCGTTAACCCCCCTTGATCCTTCAAAGTAGGAGTTTCTTTACCGTTAAAAAAACCTCTTTTGACCAAGGGCAGGGTAGATTTTCAGTTAATTTGACCAAGCATTCAAATTTCAGAAGGAATGTCCCATCTGAGGATCACCACATTTTATCTTTCGCATCATGATATCAGGAAAAATGTCTAAACCATGATGTTCATCCCCTCACAAAGTCTTGAGGTCGAGATTGAATCAATACAATAATGGCTATCCCTCGCCGACCAAGGAATGAGGCATTTGTTTTCTTAAAAAAAAAGGAGAAAAAAAGAGAAAGAAAGAAAAGTCCAAAGACGTAAAGTCATGTTGACTTGTTCAAAGTAGAAAGCATGAATAAAAAAGAAACAAAGAGTCCCGCTAAGTCGAAACTTGAAAACAAGTCGCTTAGGCAAAAGTTAGGGCACCCCGCTGGACTCCCAAAATTGAAATTCAAAAGATTTTGTCGAAGAAAAAGTTAGGGAAAAAAGAGCCTAAAAGGCCAAAAAAAATAAGAGGATTATTCATTGAAATTTTCATCAAAAGAAAAGGAACAATAATTAAAAAAAAACAAAAGCAGCAAAAAGTTAAGTGACAATCATGTTGGAGAATTTGTCGTGATCTCTCAACCATTATGAACCCTTTTGAAACATGAATGCTTGTGATAAGTCAACTGAACTTAGGACAGGAGAATATCATGAAGGGGGTGGGAACCAAATAACTTGAGCCTTGAAAAAAACTTTTTTCTAAAAATAAAAAAAATAAAAACCTTGAACCAGGCCACATTACAACCTTTCAAAGTCCTAACTGAAACAAGGGTTTAACTCGAAAGCATACTACAACGGGATAACGTTTCCTAAACTCCCAAATATGCGTTGCATACTCATGTTGGTATCTTATCACCCACATCTTAACTCGTTTTTTAAAAAAAGGGGAGGAAAAGTTTTGATATTTTTGCACTCTAGCCAGTGATTCATTCACAACAGAGATGCGACACCTTGTTAAGATTTTCAACTTCAAAGGCTTAAATAATCGTCGCATCAGGTCTGTCATTCCCAAAATAAACATCTTCCTGCATGCAAAATATTTGCCTGACATCAAAAAAGAATTTACATGTTGAACACATGTAAAGAGCTTAATTATTGTCAAGAAGGGAACATTTGGACAAAGCCCATGTATGATTGGGACTCTTTTTATCCCCAGGGAAGTTTCGTATCCCCAGTGAAGTTTCGTATCCCCAGTGAAGGTGCATTTCCGCAGCGAAGTTTTATTGCCCCAGGAATCTTCATTCAAAAGCTTCATTCTAATACTTCAGGTTTGGATATGTCGCACATCCCTAGTGGAGTCGTTTAAGTAGGAACTCACATTCTGAAGAAGTTTCAAATCCCCAACGAAGTTGCCGACAGAGATCCCTCTCCTTAACCTCTCATTTCCCATCCAGTCTGCGAACTGGGGCTTCCTTTTGTTGAAGATCTTTTCTTATCCCCAGTAAGGTCGATACTCTGCAACTATCTGCATGATCCATCCATTGGTTGCATTCAAAGAAATCTCTCTTCAACAAGAATCTTCAACAGAGTTCTGTCTCCCAGGTGAAGTCCCATTTCCTTAGCAGGGCTTTCTTCCCCCAGCAAAGGCTTTCATCCCTCACGTCGGGTTTGTTTTCTTGGTATCATCCTCAACACGGCCGCGCGCTGTCTTTTCCATGGATTACAGTCTTGCCCTGATCCTCTCCCTTAATGTCTAATCTTCTCCAGAAGCTACAGTGTCGATCTGATCTTCCCTAGGAGTTTGCATTTTATTTCTGCAGCTCCTCTCAATGTTTGTGGCCCGTTTCTACTGGTTTCTCGGTTGTTATTCCCCGTAAAGCTTCGTCTCTTCGAGGTTCCCTCTCTAGCTGTTCCCCATATTTTCTCCTCTACTTTGGACTTTGCAATTTATTTTTGAAAGTCATGACAGATTCTGACTTCTTGGTGTTGGCTTCTCAATTGGCCATTCCCTAGTGAAACTTTTAAACATGCATCATTACATTGCATCTACCAAAATGCATAGCATTTCCATTATATGGAGCATTGCGCTATATGAAAAAGAATTCAAACATGCATCAGAACATAAGCCATTATTGTTTCTGTTGTCCCCTTACGAATTTGCTAATACTTCGGATTAAATCCCCAGCGAGGTCTTCGTCCTCATTATCTAGGTTTCATCCCCATGCCAATATCCTTTTAACGTCAATTATTTGTTTGTTTGAGTGTCTACTCTTGACTATAGTTCACTTTCGCCCTGGCGCGGTCTTCTCGAGTTTAGTCTTCACTACCCTTTCTGGTTCATTCCAATGTCTATTGATGCACCTTTTGAATACCAGTTTCGTTCTGATATTCGCTTTCAGCAGGTTTTTAGGTGTACGCCCTAATCTCCTTACTTTGGGTCAAGTATCGCCTCGTCGCCTGTGCATGAAATCCAGTTTCTTCCTGGTACTCATCTAGTTTAGTTTCGCCTAACTAGTTTGTTGAGTCGAGTTTCGCCTCGTTTTTGGCTTTCATACCTTGGACCCTTTGACGGTTTTCATTTACCGAGTGCAGTGTTTATACTGCGTCCCTGGTTTGAGATCAGTCTCTTTTGTTCCTTGGATTCTTCTATCAGTTTTCGTCACTGTTTATCCATCAATCTAAGGCCAGCAAGTGCTCTGAGAAACATGCACTCTCATCACTTTGCTATGGGTCGAGTTTCGCCTCGTTACCCGTGCGTGAAATCCAGTTTCGTCCTGGTACTCATCTAGCTTAGTTTCGTATAACTGGTTATTGAGTCGAGTTTCGTCTCGCTTTTGTTCCTCATTCATGTGACTCTTTCAGTTCCTTCATACTGTCTATCTTAGTTTGAGATTAGCAAGTGCTCATAGAATCACGCACTCTAGCCACTTTTGCTTTGGTTCGAGCTCAGAGTTTCGCCTCCTCACCCGCGTACATTTTCTTTTCCAGAGCTTAGTTTCGCCTATACTCTGTGGTTTGAGTTTTATCTCACCTCCTCATTTTGAATCCCAGTTTTGCCCTGGCACATTTGTCCGGAAGTTTAGTTGCGTCTACTCTTCTTTGATTTTTTTCTGTTTCAACCTGCGCTACAGTTTCATTCTGACGCATGCCTTAAGGGTTTTCTACTTCTTTTTCTCTCTTCTTCAAGAGTGTAAATTTTCGTGTTCTTTTGTATTCAATCATCTTCAACTCTGAACGCTCGAAAGTTGTCATGCCTCGAAACGCTGGGGAAACCTCCCAGAAATTCCTGAGAAGAAGAATCGTTTTGGTTTGGGCTATGAATCGTCGAAAGATACTCTAAAAGGAAAAGCATGTTTCCCTCTGATCCAATAGACTTTTGTCAGAAAAAGAACAGAGCATGGCGGGCATGTGGCAATGATATCAAGTAAAATCAATACCAAAAGGGCAACTGACTTCATCAGAGAGGGTGCCCCAGGAGAAGAACTCAAAGTATGGACTGCTGTGGAGATTCCCGAGATATTTTTCTTTCCTAAGTAATGTTTCTTGTTTTTGAAAGAACCTATGTCAAACCCGAGGCATAAGGGTTGCTTGTAAGGGTTTTCCTTGTTCTTGTTTCAGACAATATTTATAATTAATAAAAGTTATATTCTGTTTTCAATTAAGATACTTGTCTTTCTTTTTCATTTATCTATTAAATTTAAAAATGGCAATAATTTCTCTGCATACGCATTTTCAAAATCCCATACACTAAAATATGCACCAAAACATGATAAATGTGCAGATCCATGCTCAAAATTACCGATAACGTTACTGCTACGACCCGATATGATTTTGATGCTCCTATCAACCAAGTCGAAGAGGAAGATGACGAAGATCTTGAACTCTATGAGGAAATGGAAAGGGAAATAGAGTGAAAGTCTGACAACATACAACCATATCAAGAGGCTATTGAGACCATTAACCTGGGCACAGAGGAAGATCCGAAAGAAATCAAGCTAGGGGCAATGTTGGAGAAGAGCGTCAAAGACAGGCTGATCAAGTTATTACATGAGTATGTGGATATATTCGCTTGGTCCTACAGGGACATGCCAGGGTTGGATACAAACATCGCGGTGTATAGACTACCTCTTAAGGAAGGGTGTTCTCCATTCAGACAAAAACTCAGAAGAACTCGTCCAGATATGTCCAGCAAAATCAGAGAAGAGGTTCTCAAACAGTTTGACGCATGGTTCCTAAAAGTGGTAGATTATCACCCTTGATAGCTAACATTGTGCCAGTACCCAAGAAGGACGACAAAGTACGCATGTGTGTGGATCATCGAGACCTGAACAGAGCAAGCCCCAAGGATGATTTCCCGTTACCCCACATAGATGTTCTAGTGGATAACACAACTCAAGCATCATTATTCACATTCATGGACGGTTTCTCAGGAGATAATCAAATCAAAATGGCACCCAAAGAGATGGAAAAGACTACCTTCATGACGCCTTGGGGAACTTTCTGCTACAAAGTAATGCCATTTGGTCTCAAGAACGCAGGGGAAACCTATCAGAGGGCAATGGTCACGTTATTCCATAATATGATCCACAAAGAGGTTGAAGTATACGTAGATGATATGATTGCCAAATCCCATATGGAGGAGGAACACATCATACATCTGCAAAAGTTATTCGAGCAGCTGCGTAAGTTCAGACTGAGGCTAAATCCGAATAAGTGCACATTTGGCGTCAGATCAGGAAAATTGTTGGGTTTCATTCTAAGTCAGCGGGGTATCAAGGTAGACCCCGACAAAGTAAAATCTATACAAGAGATGCCCGCACCAAGGACAGAAAAAGAGGTGCGTGGTATCTTAGGGTGATTGAATTACATCTCAGGGTTCATATCACATCTAACAGCTACATGCGAGCCAATATTTAAGTTATTACGAAAAGATCAAACGGTATTATGGAATTATGATTGTCAAACTGCCTTCGAGATGGTAAAACAGTATCTATAAGAGCCACCAGTATTAATGTTGCCAGTCCCCAGAAGACCACTCATCATGTATTTGACACCGCTTGAAGGATCAATGGGTTGTGTTTTGGGACAGCAGGATGAAACAGGTAGCAAGGAGCATGCGACTTATTACCTCAACAACAAATTCACTGACTGCGAAACCAGGTACTCACTCTTCGAGAAAACTTGTTACGCATTGGCTTAGGCTACCAAGAGGTTGAAGCAATATATGATAACACACACTACATGGTTAATAGCAAGAGTGGATCCTCTAAAGTATGTGTTTGAAAAGCCTGCTCTTACCGAGAGAATCGCACGATGGTAGATGCTACTATCAGAATACGACATCCAATACATCACTCAGAAGGCCATCAAAGGTAGTATACTAGCTGATCATCTGGCTCACCAACCGCTATCAGAATATCAGCCTATGAAGTTCGACTTTCCAGACAAGAATCTCATGTTTATAGCTGACTACGAAATACCAGAACCTGGCGAAGGACCCGAGCCAGGGGCACGTTGGACACTCATGTTCGACGGGGCTTCAAATGCACTAGGTCACGGTGTAGGGGCAGTATTGACCTCTCTAAAGAATTATCACAAACCCTATACTACAAGGTTGTGTTTTGACTGCACTAATAACATTGCTGAATACGGAGCCTGTATACTAGGACTGGAAGCTGCCATCGATTTGAGAATAAAGCACCTCGAAGTATTTGAGGATTCTGCATTAGTCATTTACTAGGTGTTGTACCCCAAAATTTGCCCTTGTATTTTTCCAGAAGAAATCACAGCCTCGGGCGTTTCCTGATTTTTCAGATTGGCGTAAGATTCAGTCAAACAGACTTTTCTTATCAGTCAGACAAAATTAGGGTTTTCATTGATTTTAAAGCATTTCAGGCAGATTACTAAGGTTTGGTTGAATTGGCTCAAAGTTTGATCAGGCAGGCGTTTCTCCAGTGTTAAGTCAAAAATCAGGGTTTTGTGCGCATATTTCTCAAGAAGATTTAGTTCTATCAATGCTTTTCAAATGACTCTGAAATAAGAATTGAGGCTGCTGGTTGTTAATTTGCAGTTTGTTTGGATTTAATCAGTGAAAGGAGGCATGTGGACGTTTTGTTTGATTAACTATCGTCTGGTTTGATTAACTGTGCATTGCTTGGGATAATTGGAGCGCCGGGTTTGTTATTGATTGATGATAAGACCACAGTGTTTATCAATTGATTATTTATTTTAAGTTAGAATAATTGGAATTTATTTCCATTTTATTATAATTTAAGAATTATAAACAATTAGATAAATATATGAAGAAGAATTAAAAACGAATGTCAATAAAAGGACTTTTTTATTTATCTTTAAATTATTTGTATAATTGTTATTGTTTACAAAGTATTTACAATAATAATGTTACAGTATTTTAAATTGAAATAAAACTATGTTCTAAAATTTCTAAGTCTTCATCTTCTATCCAATGCTCCCTTGTTGCTCAATTATTTTTAATCTGCAAAACAAAGAACAAGAAAAGTCAGAGCAAATAAAATAATTAAAGGTAGACAGTTAAAAAGAATTCATCATTAAAAGCAACTGGCCGGAATCAGTTTTCCCTCTCTGCAAATCACGAGATTTCTCTCGGTTCACAAAGAGGGATGAAAATAATGCTTGCAAAAAGGGTATGAATGCACAAAGTTATGATTTTGCACAAGTTCAATTTGTCAAACCTACTGCATGATTTCAAAATTGCCAAACAAACTACAAAGTCCAAATACAAACTGAATGGCCTAACCAAAGTTCCAATTTCAAACTTTCCACAAGCTGCCAAAAAGGCTATTCAAAACAAGTACAAATGCTATCACAAAGATGCAGGAAAGCTGGAGAAAGAGATAAAGTATGCAGCAGCAGCAAAAGGCAACAAGAAGAAGAGGATAAAGAAGCCAATAGGGTCAAGCATACGAGGCAACTGAGGCACAGGGTGGAAGAGGCAAAGTAATAACTCAGGATAAGAAAGCATACAAGGCAAAGAGGCCCTCAGAGGAAGCCTCATCACAGGGCAAACATACAAGGCATCAAGCTAGCATACGAAGCAACAAGAAGAAGAAGATAAAGAAGCATTCAGGGGTCAAGCATACGAGGCAACTCAGCAACTCAGAAGCAACATTCAATAGAATATCAAGGCATCAAGCTACTCAGAGGCAACAGAAACAAATAGAAGATAAAGAAGCTAGGTTTTCAAGCTTATCATCATTAAACCCTAGAAGACAAAGGAAGAATACAGAATACCAGGGTTCCAAGCAAAGCGCGCATCCTCACCGCTTCCTCCGCCCTCCGCCCTCCGCCATCCTTGATGCCTCCGATTCATCCTCCTCTGTCTCCAAGATCGAAGGTAGTATAACTTCTTTTCTTCCCTTTCATGATCCTCAAACAGAAAACAAAATAACAAACATTTAAAATCAGCACACGAAGAAGCAATACATGCAAAATTATAAAACATAAAACCCTAAAAGGGAAGGGAACAAAATCGTTACTTTTTCTCTCGTTTTCGCGTTGCCCAACCATGGAGGGAAGAGGACGAACAATGGCGTCTGGTGGCTAGGAATGAAGGAGGCGTCAGTAGCTAAGCATGTTTTGAGAAGATGAACGAAGAGGAACAAGGACGAACGGCGCTGTAACCCTAAGATTTTCTCCAAATGAACAAACATTGACAAACCCTAAGAACAATTTGTCTCAAACCGGTTGGGCCTTGCCCCTTTCACGTGCCTAAGCCCAAATGCGTTTCAGTGAGCGTACCCCCCCCCCCCCTTTCACCATTCTTCACAAACCCCCTTTTAGGCCCACATAACCTCTTTTCTTTTTCTATTAACAAATCCTTCTTAATCTTTTCTAAATTTTCATTTATTTTATAACCTAACTCTTTTTTTTATATAATATTTTAACTAAAATATAAATAATACATTAATCTTACTAAATTTTGTTTATCACATTTAAAGTAAAAATTAGACTTTTTTTATCTAGGTTTAAACATTTTTAGTTTATTAAAACTTTTTTAGTTTACATAAGAAAATAAACTTTCCTTTATTTCTTTTTCTTTTAATCAAAACTTTGTACATAATTAATTAAAATACATTAATTTTTTTTAATACATAAAAAAATAGAACTTAAAACATTCTTTTCTTTTCTTAAAATATTTTCTTTGTACATAATTACATCAATACATAATTTTTCTTTAAGTTAAATATGTTCTTTTCTTGAAATATCTTCTTTGAACATACTTAGCAAAAATACAAGAACATAAAAAACAAATAAGTAGACAATACTTTATAATACATTAAAATTCACATTTTTCTCAACCTGTAAATAAATCACATAATCATTTACACATACACTTACACATTTACAATACACAAATACATTAATGCATTTACACTTGCTTATCTTGTACATTTGATACACATTATATTTTACATTTGCGCAGTTCGATTTGGTTGTAAATTATTTGGACACTACTCTCCTAAAGTCTCATCCCCATTTGTAAATTTGTACCCCTCACTCCTGGATACTTATTTGTAATAGCGTAGACTTTAAATTCCCGCAATTTACCGCTTTCAAATATACCATGGTTAGACCTAGGGTTTGTATGTACATAAAATCAAACGCTAGATAACCTAATACAAGACAAATACATGAAATCAATACACAATCACACTTGCACCCCTAGGATAATCCCGCTTGTTGCCTTCCAAAATGGGCCATGCTTGCACGTCGAGTTTCTTTGGCAAAACAATTCAAATGATCATAAGTCCCTCGATGACGCTTTCGAAAGTTGCCTAAACGGAATGATCATAGTCCCTTCAAGCAAATTGCCAAAGACACTTGGCATCATTGCATTCATGGTCCATACGATGACCCGCGCCCGTCCCGTTAAACATCCTAACGCAAGATTGCCCACCAAATATAATGGTGGAACAAAATTGTTAAAAGGGTTAAAACATGAGAAAAGCCTTTGAGTACAAATAGGGGTAGACAAAACTCTTAGTTACTTGACAAACTTGCAAAAACACTTGCCTACTTTTCAAAACCCACTTCACAAACACTTTCAAAACAAACTTTCAAAGACATTTGAAACATCTTTTCGAAAAGATACACACCGTTGTATATACTCAAACACGAGTCATTACAATGGTAGCCGAAACAAAGGCGTCTATTTCAAAACATTTTCAAATACACGCACACACCATTTCAAGCAATTTAAAAATCAAAGGCAAGTGATCTATGAAGTAGTGAAAAAACACAAGAAGGGGAGGGGTTGAATTGTAAAACTGAAATCTAATGCAATGAACAAGATATTCTTATCCTGGTTCATTTGATCTCAAACTACTCCAGTCCACCCGTCAAGGTGATTTCGCCTCTCTCCAACGAGGTCTTAATCCACTATATTCAACTGAATATTACAGACTGCTTTAACAACTGCTAAAGCCTTCTTGATGCAAACCACAACCCGGTTTGTCAAGGCAACACTTTCTTACAAAGAGATCAAATCTAAGTGTGTGAATGTTTTCTACAAAACTGTATCACAACTGTGATGTATACACAAATTAAAGCTTAGAAACTAGATTGCTAAACAATGATAGAATATCAGAATGTGTAGTGTTTAGCAAAACTGAGAGAAAGAAGATTTTGATCAGCTTTTATGCGTGTAAAGATTTGGAGAGCATTAGCCATTTCAATCTTCAAAGTCTTGTTTATATAGCACTGAGATGTTGAACGTTGGAGCAAATATTCTTGATTCAATGCTATTAACAAACTTTCCTTATCGAGCAGATCTTGTCTGGAATATGGCCGTTGGTATTAATTTGCTTTCAATGCACAGTACCGTTGCTTACTTAATGCAAGTTCTGGCTTGGCTCATTCTGACTCTGCTTAGCTGCTGATGAACTGTTGTGTTTCTTTATCAGAGTGTTGAGCGCAGTCTTGTTCATCAGGCTTCAGCATGTATGAGAGTTGATCATCTAATTCTGACATTCTGATATGGCAACTTCTGATGCTGATGTCAGGGACCAAATTCTGATGCTGATTAGATGTGATCTTGCTTATATCAATCAGAGTATCTGCAAGTCAGAACATAATAATTTTAGGCAGCAGATAGTTCATACATGAATCATATACATAATATATCTTTTCACTTTGTTATCATCAAAACTTAAATATAGGGTAGTAGATTCAAACTTTGTTCTAACAATCTCCCCCTTTTTGATGATGACAAAAACTAGATATTTTTAAATGAAAATAATGTGAAAAGGTATCAGAGAGATGCATCAGCGTAAGAGGTAAAAAGATAAGGAGTAAAAAGATATCAGAAATGAGAGATACTCCCCCTGAGTTCATTACTTCCCTTTGATTACAAGTGTTCTTCAGGATCAGATCTTTTTGCCTTTCTTTGAACATCAGAGTATCAGAGTCTTTGACTATCAGAAGCTTTGGATCAGCATATCAGAGCAGAGCTTCAGATCAGTGTATCAGAGCTTTTCTTGTCAGAGCTTTGCTTTGGATCAGAGTCTCAGAGCGGATCAGAGCTTCATAGTGATCAGAGCTTCATAGCTTTTGGTCTTCAGAGTGTCCAGGAGCTTCCTTGTACCTGTAGACTTTAAGCAAAACAGAAAAAACATTTTCAAGTAATAGAGTTAGAATGTTTGAGAATTTCTGTCTTAGTTAACCCGTTATTGTTTAAAATATCATTCTTGTTCTCCCTCTTTTTGTCAACAATCAAAAAGTGTAGGTGAGTGCTAAAACAATTAAGATCAAAAAAACTAATCAAATTAAAAGGGTTCAGAATCAAAACATGACAATAGTACAAAACACATTCAAGTAGTACATCAGAAAATCAAAGAAAACATGAAAAAGACATGAATGAAAAAAAAGGCTAAGGTTGAGGAGGCAAGCGTGTGAACAGGTTCTCCAGCATGGCTTTGATCTGATCAGCAGTCTCATTCTGCTTGTGCACCATGCTGACAACAGTGTCAATCTTGTTATCCTGCACATCCATTCTTTCTTTCATCTTCTGGTCGTTTTCATCCATCCTTTGCTGCAGACGCATGTCATTCAGCTTTAGTTCTTCCAGAGTCTGCCTGTCCAAGGCAGCTTGAGAAGCATCAGAAGCAGGAAGCTTCTGAGAGCTTTCTGCAACATCTTCTGCTTGACTTTCTTCAGCTTGAATGGTCTTGTCTTCTTCTGGTTGCACCTTTGAAGCTAGCTGTTTCTCAGACCAAGGTTCACTATCCAGAGGGAGCACGTCTTCTTTCAGAAGCTGACTTCCAACTTCATTCAGAAGCTTGCTGAAATTCTGTTGTGCCTGCTCATAGTTGATATCCTGCAACTTGAGGGCTTCAGCACGTACCCAAAGTCTGAATTGTGACCAGAGCTGATCAGAAGCAGCTGGGTCAATCATTCTAGGACAGACTTGCTTCAAAGAAGCAATCCATTGCTGTACACCTGTTTCAAAATTCATAATACCAGAGCCAACATCTGGTTGTTTTGGTTTTGGGATGGCAATTTTATGTTTCAGATCAGCAAGACGGTCAAGACTGGTTAAGTCTATGAAGGTCCTGCTGGGGTTTTCAGAGGTTTTCTTGGCAGCAGTTTGTTTTGGAGATGGAGTTTCAGAATCAGAGATTATGATTGGACTGGGTGGTGTTTTGGGAGTATTTGGTGGTGTAGATTATGGTGAGGATGGCAACTGTGCTAAGGTGATAGTTGTTCCACCTGGCAGCTGGATTGCCAGAGGTGATGGTTGAGGTGAATGAGGTTCAGATGGTTGAGGAGAAGGAGTTTCAGAGTGATGAAACTCTGGTTGAGGTGATGGTGGATTAATTTCTGGTTGAGGAGAGGGAGACGGAATTGCTGGTTGTTCAGGGATAAGGGGTTCTTCTGGAATGGGTGAAAGAGGTTGTTGTTGATCTGGTTCTTCAGCAGATTGTTGTTGTTCTGGTTGTGGAGGAGGGACAATTTGTGGTTCAGAGTTTAGATTGGTGGAGAGATCAGAAGTGTGTTGATCAATGTCAGACAGCACTTTGTCAATAGCTGATGTTGTTGAGATTGTTGGTTTGGGATTTTTGGTTCTGGGTCTTCTGAGTTTTAATGCCTCAGAAGGGTCCTCTTCTGGTACAGTTTCATCTATGGTAGGGATGGGGATTGAGATTCTATGAGAGGTTTGAGGAGGAATAGATGCTGGAATAGTAGAAGAATTTAAAACAGAAGCAGCAGATAAATTACCTCTTTTCTTGGGTGTCTGCTGGGATGATCCTTCTGAAGGTGCCTTCCTCTTCTTCGTCTTCTTCAGAGTCACTTCTTGCTGAGGTTGATGCAGAGCTTTGATAATCAGATTTGGATATGTACCATCTGCCTTGCACGCATCCAAGTATCTGAGAACCACCTCTGGTTTAGATTCTATTTCAGAAAATAAAGGAAAGTCACTCAGAGGAACTCTTCTGCTGGTGATATCAGCAATAGGAGTGGCTCTGGGTTCCTTTTGAATATTCTCTATCAACTTCATTTTCTTCAAGTTCTTTGCGTTCAGAGGTTTCCCAACTGTTGGTTCAATGGTGCTTAGCTCTTGAGCTTCTATCAGATGCTCTATCAGCCTATTCTCTGTCAGAATATCTGATATCAACCTTCCAAAGGGTATCCAATCCCTCTTGGTTCTTTCTTCTTCCCTGGTTTCCTTCACACTTGTTCTGAGGTGGTTGAACAGAAAATGAGCCAAATTGATTTTTACCTTCTGATCAATAAAGTAGATCAGAAACTGCTGATCCACATTTATGTAATCAGGTGAACTGGTTGGCTTCCTATGGTTGAAGCACCCCAGAATTATCTTAGCCCAAACTCTGTAATGATCCTTCAGATCTTTGATCTTGCTGCTGGGCACCCCATGGGTGAAAATCCTTGCAGCTATCACACCCACATCAGCACATCTCTCAGCCATGTCCACACAACGAACGCCACCGCCACTGTAACCGATTAACCTTGCAATGTGATCCTCAGTGATCACAATCTTCTTCCCCATAACGAAGGAGGTGACTAGATGCGTTGAAGCCTTGGCATGAATCCAGAATTCTTTGACTAGCATAGGGAATGTTGGTCCAACCAACCTGTCAAAATACCTTTCCCACTTCTGTGCCCTAACTTCTTCAGTTAGGTCAAAACCGTTCTCCTTCAAGCTTCCAAAATCAATGATTAATTCAGAAAGCACTTCAAGATTATTCACAGGAGTGAGGAGTGTTCTTAATGGCACTTGATACTGCTCAGATGATGCTTTCTTCTGAGGACCTGCAGAAGCACTGCTGGAGGTTGCCATGTTCACACTAAAAAAGGCTTTGAGAAGAAACTGAGAAAAAGGGTTTTGCAAGAGATGAACACAGAAAAAATGCAGAGAATGCTTGAGTATTAGTGAGAAACTGTAAAGGATTAGAATGAGAGGTTCAAGTGTTTAAATAGAGTTTCAAAATATTTTGAAAAGATAAACGTTTTTTAAGAAAGAGAAAAATCATGATTGCATTTTAAAAGCATGATTACTTTTCATTAAATGCTTGCTGATTTTGAGGGATTTGAGAAAGATACTTAAAAATGGTTACCAGACATGTGTCTCAATGCACCCAATCAGCGCTTTGCCTTCTCAGAAGCGTGCACGCGTTCTGCTTCAGAGATTTGCTGATGATTGGATGACACTTGTTTGATGTAGTGATCAGTACGTCTGTCTTTGAGCTTAGACTCTCAGATCTTTAGACTTGCATCTGATACAATCTGCATGTTCTATCTTTCTGAAAGAAGATTGATCAGAAGTTCACAGTAAAACAATTACATTCTGAAGGTAAATATATGGAATTAAAACATTTTCACTCTGGACAGATTTTCATGCTGAGATGTTTCAGAATGAAATTAAACCTATCTTCTGAAAGGGGTTTAGTAAAGATATCAGCCCATTGATGGTATGTATCTATAAATTTTAAGTTCAAAATTCCTTTCTGAATATAGTCCCTAATGAAGTGATGTTTTATTTCTATATGCTTAGCTCTAGAATGTAAAATGGGATTCTTACTTAAGCAAATAGCAGAAGTATTATCACAGAGTATAGGAATGTTACTCTCAAAAATCTGGAAGTCTTCAAGCTGATTTTTCATCCAGAGCATTTGTGTGCTACATCCTGCTGCTGCTATGTACTCAGCTTCTGTTGTTGATAGCGCAATTGTTGATTGCCTTTTGCTGGACCAAGAGATCAGATTTTCTCCCAGAAACTGGCAGCTTCCAGAAGTACTTTTACGTTCCACTCTGTCTCCAGCAAAATCAGCATCGCAGTAGCCTACTAAGCTGTAATCACTAGATTTTCTATAAAACAAACCCAGATTAGTAGTACCTTTCAGATACTTGAAAATTCGCTTAACAGCTGTTAAGTGAGATTCTCTAGGATCTGATTGGAATCTAGCACAGATACAAACACTGAATAAAATGTCAGGTCTTGAAGCAGTCAGATAGAGGAGAGAACCAATCATACCTCTATAGACTTTCTGTTCTACATTTTTGCTTACCTCTTCTCTTTCCAGAATGCACGTGGGATGCATTAGAATCTTTGATGGCTTACATTCTG
Organism: Vicia faba; assembly: GCA_948472305.1. Lineage (NCBI taxonomy): Eukaryota > Viridiplantae > Streptophyta > Magnoliopsida > Fabales > Fabaceae > Vicia > Vicia faba. The sequence goes on along the minus strand of OX451735.1, from coordinate 380,022,326 downwards.
AGAGGTCAAATTTCTTCAGAAGATCTCTGATGTATTTGCTCTGATGAATGTAAGTTCCCTCTGGAGTTTGATTGATCTGAATTCCTAGAAAGAATTTCAGTTCCCCCATGAGGCTCATCTCAAATTCTGCCTGCATACACTTAGCAAATTTTCTTCCAAGAGAAGGATTAGTAGAACCAAAAATAATATCATCAACATAAATTTGACAGACTAAGATGTCATTCTTAACTGATTTACAGAATAGAGTAGTGTCCACTTTCCCTCTGGTGAATTCATTTTCTAATAGAAAGTTACTCAGCCTTTCATACCAAGCTCTGGGAGCTTGTTTCAGACCATATAGTGACTTCTTTAGTTTGAAAACATGTTCTGGATGTTTTGTATTTTCAAAACCAGGGGGTTGGTGTACATAGACTTCTTCTTCTATATAACCATTTAAGAATGCACTTTTGACATCCATCTGATACAGAGTGATGCCTCTATTAACAGCAAATGAAATTAAAAGTCTGATAGATTCTAACCTGGCGACTGGGGCAAAGGTTTCTGTATAGTCTATCCCCTCTTGCTGACTATAACCTTGTGCAACCAGTCGTGCCTTGTTTCTGATGACTTCACCTTGTTCATTTAGCTTGTTTCTGAACACCCATCTTGTTCCAATGACGTTGAATCCTTTTGGTCTGGGAACGAGATCCCATACGTCGTTTCTGGTGAATTGATTCAGCTCTTCTTGCATTGCCAGAATCCAGTCATTATCCAGAAGTGCTTCATCAATAGAAGAAGGTTCAATCAGAGACACAAGTCCCATAAGAGTTTCTTCAGAGTTTCTGAAGCTTGCTCTTGTTCTGATTGGATCTTCCTTTCTTCCTAAGATAGTCTCTTCTGGGTGATCCAAGCTGCTTCTGGGTAATCTCTTCTGGGGTTGATCAGCAGCTGTTGTAGGATTGCTAGCAGTGCTCCTTTCAGACGTTGAAGGAGTGTTTGTGTTGAGAGCTTCTGATGACTTGTCTTCAGAACCTGTAAATTCAATTTCCATACCTGCAAAAACTTCATTCTGCTTTGACTTTTCAGAGTCAAGCTTATCATCAAAACGAACACTGATTGATTCTTCCACAATCTGTGTTTCTGTATTGTATACTCTGTACCCTCTTGAGCGTTCAGAGTATCCTAACATAATACACTTCTGTGCTTTAGAGTCAAACGTGTTCAAATAATTCTTTGTATTTAATATAAAGCAAGTACATCCAAATGGATGAAAATATGAAATGTTGGGCTTTCTGTTCTTCCATAATTCATATGGAGTCTTTTCCAGAATAGGTCTTATTGAGATTCTATTCTGAATGTAGCACGCTGTGTTTATTGCCTCTGCCCAGAAGGTCTTAGCAACGTTTGTCTCATTGATCATGGTTCTGGCCATTTCTTGCAATGTTCTGTTCTTTCGTTCTACAAATCCATTTTGTTGGGGAGTTCTAGGACAAGAGAAATCATGCAGAATGCCTCTGTCATTAAAGAATGACTCAAAATCTTTGTTTTCAAATTCTCCACCATGATCACTTCTGACTTTAACGATTCTAAGATCCTTTTCATTCTGAACTTGGTTACAGAAGGTAACAAACACAGAGTGTGACTCGTCCTTGTGTCTTAAGAACTTTACCCATGTCCATCTGCTATAGTCATCTACGATTACTAACCCATACTTCTTACCACTGACTGAAGCAGTTTTAACTGGTCCAAATAAGTCAATGTGCAGAAGTTCTAATGGCTTAGAGGTAGAAACAACATTTTTGGATTTAAAAGAAGGTTTTGCAAACTTGCCTTTCTGACATGCTTCACACAGAGCATCTGAATTGAACTTCAAATTAGGAAGTCCTCTGACCAGATTGAGTTTGTTAATCTGAGATATTCTTCTCATACTAACATGCCCCAATCTTCTGTGCCAGATCCACTGCTCGTTGTTAACAGACAGAAGGCATTTTACATTCTGACTCTTTAGTTCAGAAAGTTTGATTTTGTAAATGTTGTTTTTCCTCTTACCATTAAACAGGATAGTCCCATCTTTCTGACTAACAGCTTTACATGATTTTTGATTAAAGATTATATCATAACCGTTATCACTTAATTGACTTATGGATAACAGATTATGCATCAATCCATCTACTAGCATAACATTATTAATAGAGGGAAGATTTCCATTACCTACAGTTCCGGAGCCAATTATCTTTCCCCTCTGATTGCCTCCAAAGCCAACGTGGCCTCCAGGCTTAAGTTCCAGGCTTTGGAACATATGCCTTCTTCCCGTCATGTGTCGTGAGCAGCCAGAGTCCAGGTACCATGACTGGTGTTTCTGACTTGCTGCTAAAGATATCTGCAACATGTATTATTTTATCCTTAGGTACCCAGATTTTCTTGGGTCCTGATTTGTTAGTTTTACCAAAACTCTGGTTGAATTTTGGTTTCACATAGTGCTTACTGCTAGTGTATTTAATATCATGTGTGTGACCATACACAAAGTGTGAATTCAGAGGAGTGTGTTTAATTGTTAAGTCCATGACATTCTTTGGTGTAGGAACCTTACCTTGGTATCCTATTCCTTTCCTGCCGTTTCTGCTAACTCCATAGATCATTGAAGCCATTCTGCTTCTATCTATGCTTTTAGCTAGGAACTTCTGGAAACTGTGATCATACTCCTTGATGATCTCATCAGCGTTGCTGGGAGTTTCAGAAATTGGTTCCTTCTGAGAGTTTTGTAAAGTGTTTTCTAATTTTGAAATCTTATTTCTCAGCTCAGAATTCTCCAATTTGAGACTCTCAGTCTTATTAGAGTCAGATTCAAGATTCCTTTTCAGGTCTCTGAATTTAACTCTAATTTGCTGATATCGTTCCAGAATCTCATTAAGGCTTTCAGCATGTTCAGCCTTTGTAAAGTTAACAGCAAAGTTAGGAAATACCTCTTCAGTATCTGATTCTGAGTCTGATTCAGAAGCTTCACTATCTTCTGAGATGTTAGCCATGAGAGCTATGTTTGCCCTCTCATCATCTGATTCTGAGTCAGCTTTAGACGAGTCAGAGTCATCCCATGTGGCCATGAGACTTTTCTTCTTCTCTCTTCCAAACTTCTTTTTGGGCTTTTCCCTCTGAAGCTTTGGGCAGTCACTCTTATAGTGTCCTTGCTCAATGCACTCATAGCAGATGATGTCCTTGGTGTTTGGCTTTTTGCTACTGGAGGAGCCTTCAGATCTTCTGTATCCAGAGGAAGAATTTGTCCTTCTGTATCTGGAAGAAGACTCGTTCTGAACAGATCTTCTGGGATTCCTGAACTTCCTTTGTCTTTGCTTCCACAGTTGATTTACTCTTCTGGAGAGGAGGGAGAGTTCGTCTTCTTCTGATGAGGATCCATCAGATGTTTCTTCAACTGCCTGCAAAACTTTAGACTCAAATTTTTGTTAGATTTTAATGCTAAAGGCTTACCTTGCTTCTGAGGCTCGTCAGCTTCTAGCTCTATCTCATGACTTCTGAGGGAGCTGATAAGTTCCTCCAGAGTGATTTTGTTGAGATCTTTAGCTAGCTTCAGAGCTGTAACCATAGGTCTCCACTGCTTGGGTAAACTTCTGATGATTTTCTTGACATGGTCAGCAGTAGAGTGTCCTTTGTCCAGAACCTTGAGACCAGCTACCAGAATCTAGAATCTTGAGAACATTGTTTCAATGGATTCAGATTCTTCCATTTTGAACGCCTCATACTTCTGAATGAGCGCCAGAGCTTTAGTTTCTTTGACCTGAACGTTGCCCTCATGCGTCATTCTGAGTGAGTCAAAAATGTTCTTTGATGTGTCTCTGTGGGAGATCTTTTCATACTCCGTATAGAAGATGGCGCTGAGGAGGATGGTTCTGGCCTTGTGGTGATTCTTGAAGTCACGCTTTTGTTGGTCAGACATTGTTTTTCTATCAATCTTCTGACCGCTTGCATTCACAGGGTGCATGTATCCATCTGTCACCATATCCCACAGATCAGCATCATGTGCTAGAAAGAAGCTTTCAATTCTGTCTTTCCAGTAATCAAAGTTTTCTCCATCAAAGACTGGAGGTTTGCCGCTGAATCTGTCTCTGTCCTCATTGTTGTCATTGCTGATGTGAGAATTGTTTCCTGCCATTGTGTTTTTCTGACGCTGGATCTTGTACTGACACGGTTAAGTGTTTTAGCTCAGAACCAGGAGCTCTGATACCAATTGAAGTAGTGAAAAAACACAAGAAGGGGGGGTTGAATTGTAAAACTGAAATCTAATGCAATGAACAAGATATTTTTATCCTGGTTCGTTTGATCTCAAACTACTCCAGTCCACCCGTCAAGGTGATTTCGCCTCTCTCCAACGAGGTCTTAATCCACTATATTCAACTGAATATTACAGACTGCTTTAACAACTGCTAAAGCCTTCTTGATGCAAACCACAACCCGGTTTGTCAAGGCAACACTTTCTTACAAAGAGATCAAATCTAAGTGTGTGAATGTTTTCTACAAAACTGTATCACAACTGTGATGTATACACAAATTAAAGCTTAGAAACTAGATTGCTAAACAATGATAGAATATCAGAATGTGTAGTGTTTAGCAAAACTGAGAGAAAGAAGATTTTGATCAGCTTTTATGCGTGTAAAGATTTGGAGAGCATTAGCCATTTCAATCTTCAAAGTCTTGTTTATATAGCACTGAGATGTTGAACGTTGGAGCAAATATTCTTGATTCAATGATATTAACAAACTTTCCTTATCGAGCAGATCTTGTCTGGAATGAGGCCGTTGGTATTAATTTGCTTTCAATGCACAGTACCGTTGCTTACTTAATGCAAGTTCTGGCTTGGCTCATTCTGACTCTGCTTAGCTGCTGATGAACTGTTGTGTTTCTTTATCAGAGTGTTGAGCGCAGTCTTGTTCATCAGGCTTCAGCATGTACGAGAGTTGATCATCTGATTCTGACATTCTGATATGGCAACTTCTGATGTTGATGTCAGGGACCAAATTCTGATGCTGATTAGATGTGATCTTGCCTATATCAATCAGAGTATCTGCAAGTCAGAACATAATAATTTTAGGCAGCAGATAGTTCATACATGAATCATATACATAATATATCTTTTCACTTTGTTATCATCAAAACTTAAATATAGGGTAGTAGATTCAAACTTTGTTCTAACAATCTAAAACCAAGTAACTAAGAGTCCATGGATAACCATGGATGAAAAGGGTGCTAATACCTTCCCTTTTCATAACCTACCCCCCGAACCCACGAAACATCTCAAAAGGTTTTTCCTGTGCTTTTTAACCTTTCCTTTAGGATAAAATAAAAATTCGGTGGCGACTCTTGCTAAACCGAACAAGTGCGAATACAAAACGCAAAACTCAAGTCAGTTCTCCCACCGTATCACAGAACTGGCGACTCTGCTGGGGAGATCTCCAAAAGTGGGGTTACCTTAGGGTTTAGATCACCTTTACATTCTTGCTTTGATTGCCTTGATTGCTTTACTTTTTGGGTCCTTGTTTAGGGTTCGTTGTAAATCCTACACCCGGATTTGGGGTACCTTTTTTAGGTAAATAGCAATAAAACTGTGAGGGAACTGTGCGGGGTATACCGACACGGTTGAAGCAGTAAGCTATGTTAGTGTGACATATTTGTGAGTACCGGTAACCCTTGAGTTCATTCAAGGAGAGTACGGGGCCGCTGAGTGATGTCGTGAAGCACTAACGAACTCTTAGAACCTTAATTGACCATCCTAGCCTTTTTAGGGGTAGTGAGATGACCGACTTTGGTGCAGTCCGAAGTTGGTAGATACTCGATACTACACTCATTGAGGGTTGTTTTCTTGGAATATTTTGGTCGCCAGTTAAGTGGCTAAACCAAAACAATGAACACAGAAAATAATCTAGTGATATTGAGCTCCTTAGAACCCGGTTTCTATTTTAGGACAGGTTGAGCCAACTGACTTCAAGAGGGTACCTACCTACAACCCCATGCAAGCCTAAACCTAAGGACTTGTTTGCTTTGTGTGAATATGATTGCCTGTATATACACTCACTTGCTTTTTGCATACATGTACATAACATCATAACATCATACCATAGCATTTTCAAATAACCATTTCAAGGATCTCGAGGGTTCTTTTGATGCAAGGTTACATTGAACCAGACGTCTACCAAGGGGAAAGAGGTTTTCTCCTCTAAACAAATGCCATCAAAGATCAAGTACAACAACTTGAATCAGGGGCTATGACCCACTTGACATGGTGAGCTTGATTCTCGAGGAAAGACATCCACTGATACAAAGTTCTCCAATCAAAGACCAAGTGCAACAACTTGAATCAGGGGCTATGACCCACTTGACATGGTGAGCTTGATTCTCGTGAAAAGACATCCACCAATGCAAAGATCTCCAAATCAAAGATCGAAGTTCAACCTCTAACATTCTCTTGTGTTTACCCCAAGAGATCCTTGAAAGCATGCATCCATATCATGCATTGCATCTTGACAATTCTTTCCTTTTCAGGTTTCCTTACTCTCCTACTGTTTATTTCAGTAAGAGATGGCTCTAGAGAGGACTGTCAAGGATATCCAGGACCAGACTGCTCAGTTGCAGGAAATGTTCTTGAACCTGTCACTAGGGCAAGAAGAAATGAAAGCTCTCCTCACAAAGGGCTTGGTCCAGGGGAATTCAAACAATGCCAGGAGTGATCAGTTGGAAGCACTGCAGTTTGATTTGGCAACATTGAGGATCCAAGTGATGGGGCAACTGGTGGGCCAGATGGCTCTCATCCAGGATTTGTCTCAAAGACAGGAGGAACTCAGAGTTCTCGTCAGCCAACTACTTCGGAACAACCAACTGGGGCAGACGTCCGAGGTTGAAAAGCAAGTCACCACTCAACCTCCATCCACTCAAGAAGACAAAGGGAAGGCTCCTCTGCTTGATTCAGGGTCACAAGCCCAACAACAACCTCGCCAGCGTCAACGGGGTAATCGGCGTAAGCAAAATACGTCGGGAAGACAGTTCACGGAGACTGACATACCGTCATCTTTGATTCTGGAGCGCTTGTTGGAGGTCAATCTGACTGCTTTGAGGGAGCCTAGCCGGAACCCAAATACCTCCGCTCCTAACTATCATCCCGACGCATTTTGTGTTTACCACTCCTACAGCCCGGGGCACGACACTGACGACTGTTGGGCCTTGAAGAACAAGATTCAAGATCTGATCGACATTGGAGTGCTGAGGTTCAAGCCAGACGGCGAGATGAAAATCTTCCGTTAAGGGTGTCCCCACCTGGAGTGACAAAGCTCAAACTGAAAGACTTTTGCTTCATTTGAATTTTCAAAGTTGTAATTTCTTTTGTTATTCAAACAATTATCTGTTGATGTTAAACTTTGTTTCATTAATGCATTGCATATGTTTGTCTTGAATTCATCCATTCGTTTTCACTACTCTTATGCTTTCTTTATGATATTTAACTCTTGATAAAAAGCTGCAAGCCTTTAGAGGGAGGATGACGAAACAATACCATAATCTCATGCAGTATGCTTTTGAACGGACCTTGCTGATGATGTACAGGCATTTCTTTCAATTCCCAAACACTGGAGTTATAAGGAAGATAATCCCTAGTCAACCCCTTTGAGCCAAAGAAGTAGGAGTTTTCTGTTCTAAAACAAATCGAAACCTTTGATATAAACCTGGGGCAGGGTAGTATCTCAGTTAATTCAAAAGAAGATGTGCATTGAAGTCGCAAACTCTCAGTTCGTAACACAACGAATGACGTCAACAAAAGAAATCATTCCTTTGGAATCAAAATACAAGGGTGGTTCCCTATCACATAGGCAGTCAATCTCTCAAAAAGAGAAAAGCCCACCAAGCCAAAACCTATAAAGGAGGCTTAAGAAAGCCGGGGCATCCCACTGACTGTAATCTCAAAAACAGGAACAGTCAGGCAAAAGTTAGGGATAACAAATCAAAATCAAAATAGAGAGGTCATTACAAATCCTCAACAACGTAAAAAATGTTGCAAAAGAAAAAGGAGATGATGATTGTCTCCCAAATTCAAATGGCGAACCATCACCCAAAAAGTCGCTCCAAACTCGAATAGAGTGCGACGCACAATTAACTGAGATTAGGGTTGAAGAACATCACGAAGAGCGGGCGGGTACAAATACACTTTGAGCCTTTATCCTTTGTTTCTTAAACCGTGAACCAGGCCACATTACAACCCTTCAAAAGTCCTAATTGAAGCATGGGTTAGTTCGAAAGCATACTGTTACCAAAGGTATCCTGACTCCTGTAAGGCTTTGCTCTAAATCTTGTGTTGATTTATCTTATAAAAAGTTTTCTGCTAAAAAACGCATTTTTCAAAACTTTGAGACAGACATAAACTTTGCATTACTTGAATATCACTGTTTGCATTTGACTATTTGTTTGACAGCGAAGAAATTCATACAGCGAATGTTCGGAGGAACGAAAGCTCTCTCAGTGAGTAAAATCACTTCAAGAAGGACGACAGTTCCATTAACGAATCTCTTATCAACAAGGGGCATGACATGTCACCATCCAATTAACCTGGGGCAATCCAGTCAAGGTTCCAACAGATCTTTCAAAGTTCAGTTAACCTGGGGCAGTCCAGTCAAGATTTCAACAAAATCTCTCAATTGCAGATTAACCTGGGGCAAGTCTCCCTCACCACCACTTGGGGCATTCGAATGTCAAAAGTGTTCAACAATTCCTTCATCACCTGTTGGAAGATACGGTCCAGATGTGCTCCAGACACGGTTGCCATTCTGTCACCTTTCTTAAGTTCCAGATCAACACCTGTAACAAGCCAGGAAAATATCTGTGGACGACTGATTGTGGATTAACACCTGTAACAAGTCAGGAAATTATCTACATCACCACTTGGGGCATTCGAATGTCAAAAGTGTTCAACAATTCCTTCATCGCCTGTTGGAAGATACGGTCCAGATGTGCTCCAGACACGGTTGCCATTTTGTCACCTTTCTTAAGTTCCAGATCAACACCTGTAACAAGCCAGGAAAATATCTGTGGACGACTGATTGTGGATTAACACCTGTAACAAGCCAGGAAATTATCTACATCACCACTTGGGGCATTCGAATGTCAAAAGTGTTCAACAATTCCTTCATCACCTATTGGAAGATACGGTCCAGATGTGCTCCAGACACGGTTGCCATTCTGTCACCTTTCTTAAGTTCCAGATCAACACCTGTAACAAGCCAGGAAAATATCTGTGGACGACTGATTGTGGATTAACACCTGTAACAAGCCAGGAAATTATCTACATCACCACTTGGGGCATTCGAATGTCAAAAGTGTTCAACAATTCCTTCATCACCTGTTGGAAGATACGGTCCAGATGTGCTCCAGACACGGTTGCCATTTTGTCACCTTTCTTAAGTTCCAGATCAACACGTGTAACAAACCAGGAAAACATCTGTGGACGACTGATTGTGGATTAACGCCTGTAACAAGCCAGGAAATTATCTACATCACCACTTGGGGCATTCGAATGTCAAAAGTGTTCAACAATTCCTTCATCACCTGTCGGAAGATACAGTTTCAGATACGCTCCAAACACGGTAGCCATTCTGTCACTCATTCAGATCCTAGTTACAATTTCAGATACACTCCAGACACGGAAGTCATTCTGCTACTCATACAGATCTCTACTCCAAGATACAGTTTCAGATACGCTCCAAACACGGTAGCCATTCTGTCACTCATTCAGATCCTAGTTACAGTTTCAGATACACTCCAGACACGGAAGTCATTCTGCTACTCATACAGATCTCAAATCCAATATGTAGTTTTACACGAACTCATCATGAAGCAACCCTACACCGGTTCCTTCTCAAACTCAAAAGATTCTTACAATCCCCAGCGGAGCTAAAACTTCCAGCTATCAATCCCCAAGAAGAGCGGACTCTCATTCTCAGGTCCTCACAGAATATTTGAATATTCCCCAGTGAAGATCTCCTCAAGACAGGAATTCCCCAGTAGATTGGCATGCGACCCAAGCTTCTGATTCCCCAACAGTGGTCCCAGGACTTCTCATCTGCAGCAATCAAAGATTCTTGCCCTCCCCAACAGCAGCCAAGGAATTATTTTCCCCGGCAGCAGTCAAAATTCTTTTGTCTCCAGTCATCCAGGATTCATCTATCCTCAGCAAGACAGCTCATCAGCTTACATACGCATTCATCACATTCATATCATAAACATTGATATAACATACATTGCATCATGCATCATGACATTGCATACAACTAACTCTTTACCTTTTCAGATAAGATCAGTCGACAGACAAAGATCATCATCTTCCGAGATTCTTTCCAGAGATAGTTCATATGTGACCCAGACGGCGACATTCTGACACTTATTCCAAATTCTTCCAGATGCAGTTTTACGCGGACTCATCATCAGGAAACCTTACACCAGTTTCTTCTTTAAATTTTGAAAACAGTTTACGGACGCTTCCCAACAACGGATGTTGCTCTATTTCTTATTCAACTTCAAGACTTCTGAAAACAGTTTACGGATTCTTCCCAACAACGGATGTTAATCTATCGCTTGTTCAGATGCAAATTTTGAAAACAGTTTATGGACGCTTCCCAACAACGGATGTTGCTCTATTGCTTATTCAACTTCAAGACTTCTGAAAACAGTTTACGGATTCTTCCCAACAACGGATGTTAATCTATCGCTTGTTCAGATGCAACTTTTGAAAACAGTTTACGGATTCTTCCCAATAATGGATGTTAATTTACCGCTTGTTCAGATGCAACTTTTGAAAACAGTTTACGGACGCTTCCCAACAACGGATGTTGCTCTATTGCTTATTCAATCTCAAGACTTCTGAAAACAGTTCACGGGTTCTCCAGTAACGGATGCTAGCCTATCACTTTTTCAGATTCTTCTCAAATTTTGAAAACAGTTTACGGACGCTTCCCAATAATGGATGTTGCTCTATTGCTTATTCAACTTCAAGAGTTCTGAAAACAGTTTACGGATTCTTCCCAACAACGGATGTTAATCTATCGCTTGTTCAGATGCAACTTTTGAAAACAGTTTACGGACGCTTCCCAACAACGGATGCTACTCTATTGCTTATTCAACTCCAGCTCCTGAAAACAGTTTATGGATTCTCCAAACATGGATGTCGATCTATTGCTTGTTCAGACCCCCAGTTCAGAGATGTTCCAAAACATGGATACCTTTCTGATACTCGTCCACTCACCAAGGACGTGCAGTTTAACATTTCCAGATGGAATCTATAAGCCCATCCTCCTCAACGAACCCTTCCAAATGGCATCTATAAGCCCATTCCCGACAAAGTTCTGTCACACCTCCCAATGGCATCTGTAAGCCCATCTCCACAACTATCCATTACACTTCCAAATGGCATCTTTAAGCCCATTTCCAGATGGCATCTCTAAGCCCATCCCCCGACCAGATTCTGTCATATCACCAAATGGCATCTGTAAGCCCATTCCCTCTAACATCACATCACCGAGTGCAAATTTTCGGGCACTCTAGTGTCCAATCTCCTTTTACCTTCGAGTCGCGAAAGGAAAACTTGCAAATCTAACTCTTCAGGTTCAAGAAGATTGAACAGGGGCAACTGTTGTACCCCAAAATTTGCCCTTGTATTTTTCCACAAGAAATCACAGCCTCGGGCGTTTCCTGATTTTTCAGATTGGCGTAAGATTCAGTCAAACAGACTTTTCTTATCAGTCAGACAAAATTAGGGTTTTCATTGATTTTAAAGCAGTTCAGGCAGATTACTAAGGTTTGGTTGAATTGGCTCAGAGTTTGATCAGGCAGGCGTTTCTCCAGTGTTAAGTCAAAAATCAGGGTTTTGTGCGCATATTTCACAAGAAAAGTTAGTTCTATCAATGCTTTTCAAATGACTCTGAAATAAGAACTGAGGTTGCTGGTTGTTAATTTGCAGTTTGTTTGGATTTAATCAGTGAAGGAGGCATGTGGACGTTTTGTTTGATTAACTGTCGTCTGGTTTGATTAACTGTGCATTGCTTGGGATAATTGGAGCGCCGGGTTTGTTATTGATTGATGATAAGACCACAGTGTTTATCAATTGATTATTTATTTTAAGTTAGAATAATTGGAATTTATTTCCATTTTATTATAATTTAAGAATTATAAACAATTAGATAAATATCTGAAGAAGAATTAAAAATGAATGTCAATAAAAGGACTTTTTTATTTATCTTTAAATTATTTGTATAATTGTTATTGTTTACAAAGTATTTACAATAATAATGTTACAGTAATTTAAATTGAAATAAAACTATGTTCTAAAATTTCTAAGTCTTCATCTTCTATCCAATGCTCCCTTGTTGCTCAATTATTTTTCATCTGCAAAACAAAGAACAAGAAAAGTCAGAGCAGATAAAATAATTAAAGGTAGACAGTTAAAAAGAATTCATCATTAAAAGCAACTGGCCGGAATCAGTTTGCCCTCTCTGCAAATCACGAGATTTCTCTCGGTTCACAAAGAGGGATGAAAATAATGCTTGCAAAAAGGGTATGAATGCACAAAGTTATGATTTTGCACAAGTTCAATTTGTCAAACCTACTGCATGATTTCAAAATTGCCAAACAAACTAGAAAGTCCAAAGACAAACTGAATGGCCTAACCAAAGTTCCAATTTCAAACTTTCCACAAGCTACCAAAAAGGCTATTCAAAACAAGTACAAGAGCAAAGCTGGAGAAAGAGATAAAGTATGCAGAGTAAAGCAACAAGAGCAAGCAATGTTAAATTTCATCATTTTCTAGCAGTTGCTTTTTCAGAACATAGTACACCTAAGCAATATAAAATGCTTTAATTTGTACTGGAGAGAGAAGAGAGAAAAAATAAAGCAGGCTTACAGGGCTTAGGCTTGAAAGAACAAAAAGATATAAAAACAAAATTGTTATCAACAGTAGGACAGGCAGAGATATTACAAAAACATAATACCACAAACTGAAAGAAAAAAGAGATTGCAAAACTGCCTCCAAGACAGTTCCTAAGCCTCAAAACCTGTATCCAAGAACAACTCAGAACTGTCAAACATAAACAGCATATCAAAACCTCACCAACACCCAACACTTCAACCTGTAAAAGACAAAGCCACATGGATCCAAAACATCAAACCTGCCATACTTCCAAGCCTCATACCTGCATCAAGCATGACAAAGCCAAACCTTGAAACCTAAACCTGTGTTTCTGAACCAAAAAACCAGTTCAAAACATCAAAAGGCCTTTCAAACAAAAGCCTTTAACCTGCAATAGCAAGCCAAAGCCCAGATCTGTCCAGCCTAAAACCTGTGTCTAAACTCAGTACACACAAGTCCTCAACCTGCTGAAACCTTTCAATAACCATTCAATATCAAAACCTGCCTAAAGCCTTCACCTGTAAAAGGCCAAGCCCCTTCAACAATACAAACTGTCAAGCCCCAAACTGAGGCAACCAAACAACCAAACATATCAAGCTTTCAAAAAACAACTCAAAACATTCGAACCAACACAAACCCTCAGAACATTGTCATCACTGGGTTAATCATCAAGGCAAATCAAGCATACAGCAGTAGAAGGCAACAAGAAGAAGAGGATAAAGAAGCCAATAGGGTCAAGCATACGAGGCAACTGAGGCACAGGGTGGAAGAGGCAAAGTAATAACTCAGGATAAACAAGCATACAAGGCAAAGAGGCCCTCAGAGGAAGCCTCATCACAGGGCAAACATACAAGGCATCAAGCTAGCATACGAAGCAACAAGAAGAAGAAGATAAAGAAGCATTCAGGGGTCAAGCATACGAGGAAACTCAGCAACTCAGAAGCAACATTCAATAGAATATCAAGGCATCAAGCTACTCAGAGGCAACAGAAACAAATAAAAGATAAAGAAGCTAGGTTTTCAAGCTTATCATCATTAAACCCTAGAAGACAAAGGAAGAATACAGAATACCAGGGTTCCAAGCAAAGCGCGCATCCTCACCGCTTCCTCCGCCCTCCGCCATCCTTGACGCCTCCGATTCATCCTCCTCCATCTCCAAGATCAAAGGTAGTATAACTTCTTTTCTTCCACTTTCATGATCCTCAAACAGAAAACAAAATAACAAACATTTAAAATCAGCACACGAAGAAGCAATACATGCAAAATTATAAAACATAAAACCCTAAAAGGGAAGGGAACGAAATTGTTACTTTTTCTCTCGTTTTTGCGTTGCCCAACCATGGAGGGAACAGGACGAACAATGGCGTCTGGTGGCTAGGAATGAAGGAGGCGTCAGTAGCTAAGCATGTTTTGAGAAGATGAACAAAGAGGAACAAGGACGAACGGCGTTGTAACCCTAAGCTTTTCTCCAAATGAACAAACATTGACAAACCCTAAGAACAATTTGTCTCAAACCGGTTGGGCCTTGCCCCTTTCACGTGCCTAAGACCAAATGCGTTTCAGTGAGCGTACCCCCCCCCCTTTCACCATTCTTCACAAACCCCCTTTTAGGCCCACATAACCTCTTTTCTTTTTCTATTAACAAATCCTTCTTAATATTTTCTAAATTTTCATTTATTTTATAACCTAACTCTTTTTTTTATATAATATTTTAACTAAAATATAAATAATACATTAATCTTACTAAATTTTGTTTATCACATTTAAAGTAAAAATTAGACTTTTTTTATCTAGGTTTAAACATTTTTAGTTTATTAAAACTTTTTTAGTTTACATAAGAAAATAAACTTTCCTTTATTTCTTTTTCTTTTAATTAAAACTTTGTACATAATTAATTAAAATACATTAATTTTTTTTAATACATAAAAAAATAGAACTTAAAACATTCTTTTCTTTTCTTAAAATATTTTCTTTGTACATAATTACATCAATACATAATTTTTCTTTAAGTTAAATATGTTCTTTTCTTGAAATATCTTCTTTGAACATACTTAGCAAAAATACAAGAACATAAAAAACAAATAAGTAGACAATACTTTATAATACATTAAAATTCACATTTTTCTCAACCTGTAAATAAATCACATAATCATTTACACATACACTTACACATTTACAATACACAAATACATTGATACATTTACACTTGTTTATCTTGTACATTTGATACACATTATATTTTACATTTGCGCAGTTCGATTTGGTTGTAAATTATTTGGACACTACTCTCCTAAAGTCTCATCCCCATTTGTAAATGTGTACCCCCCACTCCTGGATACTTATTTGTAATAGCGTAGACTTTAAATTCCTGCAATTTACCGCTTTCAAATATACCATGGTTAGACCTAGGGTTTGTATGTACATAAAATCAAACGCTAGATAACCTAATACAAGACAAATACATGAAATCAATACACAATCACACTTGCACCCCTAGGGTAATCCCGCTTGTTGCCTTCCAAAATGGGCCATGCTTGCACGTCGAGTTTCTTTGGCAAAACAATTCAAATGATCATAAGTCCCTCGATGACGCTTTCGAAAGTTGCCTAAACGGAATGATCATAGTCCCTTAAAGCAAATTGCCAAAGACACTTGGCATCATTGCATTCATGGTCCATACGATGACCCGCGCCCGTCCCGTTAAACATCCTAACGCAAGATTGCCCACCAAATACAATGGTGGAACAAAATTGTTAAAAGGGTTAAAACATGAGAAAAGCCTTTGAGTACAAATAGGGGTAGACAAAACTCTTAGTTACTTGACAAACTTGCAAAAACACTTGCCTACTTTTCAAAACCCACTTCACAAACACTTTCAAAACAAACTTTCAAAGACATTTGAAACATCTTTTCGAAAAGATACACACCGTCGTATATACTCAAACACGAGTCATTACAATGGTTGCCGAAACAAAGGCGTCTATTTCAAAACATTTTCAAATACACACACACATCATTTCAAGCAATTTAAAAATCAAAGGCAAGTGATCTAAAACCAAGTAACTAAGAGCCCATGGATAACCATGGATGAAAAAGGTGCTAATACCTTCCCTTTTCATAACCTACCCCCCGAACCCACGAAACATCTCAAAAGGTTTTTCCTGTGCTTTTTAACCTTTCCTTTAGGATAAAATAAAAAGTCGGTGGCGACTCTTGCTAAACCGAACAAGTGCGAATACAAAACGCAAAACTCAAGTCAGTTCTCCCACCGTATCACACTAGGTTAATGGCGAATGGGATACTAAACACCCTAAACTGATTCCATATTAGGATCATGTTTTAAAGTTAGCTGCGGAATTTACAGAAATCAGTTTCAGTCATATCCCACGAGAAGAAAATCAAATGGCAGACGCTCTGGCAACTCTATTAGCTATGTTCAAAGTGACTTGTCCGAACCACGAACCATGTATTACTATCAGACACTTCGAAGAGCCCAGACACTTCCTTGGTATTGAGGAAGGACCTGACAGTAAGCCTTGGTTTTATGACATCAAGAAGTACCTGGAAAAGCAGGAATATCTAGAAAATGCCTCTATTATTGACAAGCGAACCCTGCGAAGGTTATCTTCAAAATTCTTTCTGAGTAATGGGGTGGTATACAAAAGAAACTACAACATGGTGCTACTCAGGTGTGTGGAGAAGCAAGAAGTAGATACGCTTATGAGAGAAATCCACAAGGGTACTTTTGGAACACATACAAATGGGCATGCCATGGCTAGAAAGATTCTGCGAGAAGGGTATTATTGGTTAACAATGAAAGACGATTATTACCACTACACGAAGATGTGTCATAAATGTCAGATCTATGCCGATAAAATAAATGTACCGCTGACTCCTTTGAACTTCATGAGCTCCCCTTGGCCTTTCTCAATGTGGGGAATTTATATGATTGGCATGATCGAGCTGAAAGAATCCAACAGACACCGTTTCATATTGGTAGCCATCGACTACTTTACCAAATGGGTAGTGTTGCACCGCAAAATTTACCCTCTTGATTTAGGATTATGTTTCATCATGAATATCATATTGTATTTCATTCATACATTGTGATGGGATCAAATTACTTTGGTTATCAAGTCTTCCTCAAGCTTTGAAGGTTGATTGCATTGACAAGTTTCTCAAGAAGAATCTTACCATCCAAACTTCTGGATCTTTCAAGCTCAAAAGTTATTGCATATCTCAAGATATCTTATACATCTCTTTGGATCATCAAAGGATTGGAGGTTGTGTTTGATTATAAGAGGGAACCACTCCTTTGACTCATCAGTCAAATTAGGATTTTGTTTGATCAAGGCTATTGATCAATGTACAAGTCTTGATTTGGAAGCTACAATATCTCATTGGTATTTGAAAAGTCTTTGTACAAGAATTTGGTCAAGATGTTCAGAGGATTTGAAGTTTTGAAGATGATTCATCAGTCTCCTAAGGTGTTAACCAAAACTAGGGTTTGGGATTTTATCAAGATTTCTTGATAATTTTGAAGTGAAACTTTGTACATGGCCTCTATATATTTGGAAGACCATATGTTTGAAGTCTTGATCATCAATTTTGAAGAGAAGTGGACCAATTAATTCAAAGGGGGCAAAATGGTCATTTTGGTCAAAATCAGTCAAAGTCAAGGCTGACCAAGTAAACTTTTGTTCAACCATCAATTCAAGGGTGTAATTTTCATATTTCAAGTCCATTTTGATCATTGGATCAAAAAGATTGAGGTTTGGGTTGAAACTTATTCATGAAGAAACCCTAAAAGTTGCTAATTTTGGAAAATAAAGACTTAATTTCAAAAATTCATATTTTATTCACCTTTGATCCAAAAAATGCAAATGAAACATTCTTGTGAAGATAAGAGGATGATCTTTCATCTCCTTTTGGTCTCATGTCCAAATTGGCAAGGAATCAAGAATTATGATCTTTGGAAGTCACAAAATTATAGGTCATTTTCCAAAATTAGTGAATTTCAAACTCAATTTTGGGAAAATTATTAGATTCAATTGCAAAAACTTAAAACTAAGAGATTGTAAATCTTTTCAATACCTTTCCAAATTTTACTCATTTGTGTCAAAATTCAAAAATATGAGCAAGTTATGAGCTTTGGAATTTTGAGGCATTTTATTGAAATTTGACAAGTATGCAAAATGGACAATTCATGAGAACTCAAGTTTTAGCCATTCTTTTTGTTTCTAATCCAGCCCATGACCTATCTGTGACTTGCCAAGGCCCATAATGCCAGCTATTTCGTGCTCCATGGACCATGGTGTTTGCTTGAATACAAAATGCTCAAAGTTGCCAAGAAAAGCCAATTCACCAACACTCTCTCATCTCAATGAGTCATAACCTGGAACTTTAAGCATGGGCTCCTGACCTCATTTAGCTAATAAAATGAAAAGAAAAGGAGGGAACGCACGAGCAAATAGCTGAGGCCCATGTGCATTTTTTATTTTGCCAAGTTTTTCAATCAAGCCCTTGAACAACTTTGAAGACCAATTTCCTCTTCTAACCTTCTCTACCCACACTATATAGTGCACTACAAGCCTCATTTCACGAGGAGGACGCCCCCATTACAAGAATTTCAGATCTGAAGCTTTCCACCATTTTTCTGCTAGTTGCTTCGATTCTCTCATCTCCTTCGCGCATTCATCAAATTTCTTGTGAATTCATCCTCCTTGAAGTGCGTAGATCAAGATCATGGAGTTTGTTTGCTTCTGTAACTAAGGGATCAACATTTCCAGTTTCACATTGAAGTAAGCTTCTCGAACTTCATTTTACTATTTCCAGCTTGATTTGTTGAATTACTTCATGTTTATGAGTTCATAGCTGGCCAAACAATAGGTTTGGCGTATAATCTTGTTTGAAATGGAAGAATGGATCGTTGTTTGAACTTC
Organism: Vicia faba; assembly: GCA_948472305.1. Taxonomy (NCBI): domain Eukaryota; kingdom Viridiplantae; phylum Streptophyta; class Magnoliopsida; order Fabales; family Fabaceae; genus Vicia; species Vicia faba. Next base: position 380,003,459 of record OX451735.1, on the reverse strand, counting down.
TGAATAATTCATATTCAGTGAGTTTTTGTGATTTTCTCATCCAGATTTCTAATTGCCTAGTCAATCTTTTTGAGATCTATAAGTGTTGTGATGTAGAGGTTAGATCTGGCTTTATTTTAAGCTTTGAATCATTATTTTTGGTGGAGAAATAAGGAAGAAATATTGATCAGAACATGAGGTATGAAACTGAAAGAACACGTGTTTTAGGGCATTGTCTTAAGGTTGAAGATGATGAGGTGGCGCGCCTTGATTGGATGATTCAAATTTTTAATGCATTTCATTTTATTTAGTTTTATTTGATTTTCTGATTTTATTTTTGTGATCAAAACATTTTCAAAAATTATAAAAAAATTACCATAGCCCAATGATAATTTCTAGTATTTGTCATATTGTTTTTTAATTTTTTTAAAATATTTTGATTAGTTTAAAAATTCATAAGTTTAGATAATTGTTTATTCAATGTTTGTTTTTGTTTTAATACTTCTTTTGATCTTAAAATTCCACAAAAATTATTTTGAACTCATAAAATAATGTAAAAGTTGATTCTGATTTTGGTTTAGCACTTTTTATATTTTTTATTAGAAATTTAATTTCAAACGTTTATTTGTAATATTTGTTTGTCTGATTTTTATTCTAATACTTCCATTGATTCAAAAATTCTCAAAAAAATCATGAAAGCTTGTTTTTAATCATAGAATCTGAATATATTTTTATTTTGACCCTTTTGTGACTTTTGGCTAGGGTTTCCATTTTTGCCCTTAAATAATAGTTTAATTGTTAATTGTTTGGTTAATTTTCATTTTAACATTTCCTTTAATTTAAAAATTCCAAAAAAAATCAGAGATGTGTGTTTCTAGTCCTAATATTTGAATATAATTTTGGTTGGACATTTTTATGAGTTTTGTTTAGAATTTCATTTTAAGATGAGATTAATAGGCTAATTGATTAATTGTTTGAATTTAATTTTATTTTTGATTTTTCTTTAATTCAAAAAATGTGAAAAAAATATGTTTTCTGACTTTTAGGGTCTCCTTGTGGTTTGCATGATCTTGATTTGAATTGTTTGGATTTTGATCTTATCTAATCAATATTTAAGATTAAAAGTCAAAAATTAGGGTTTTGTTGCTTATTGTGCAAGTTTCTTTGTCAAAATCATTATGCCCTGGATTTTCAATAGAATTCAAGTCTTGATTAGGGTTCATGAATGTGTTGAGGATCTGGAAAAAAATTTTCTTGAATTATTTGACTTGGTTTGACATTTTTCCACAAATTATTTTGAAAAACTTGTCTAGTTTGGTAGTTTTACCAACTAGTTTTGAACTTTGGGCCCCATTTGATCCCCCCTCAATCATTCATGAACTTAAGGCTTGCTTTCTGACTTCTAGACACTTCAAGGATGCTAAGAAGTTTTGGTTTGATTTTTTGATCCTTGTTTCTATTTTTTATGTATTTTTGAAGTGAAGGTACCCAATCAATGTTGCATGTCTTGTTGCAATTTGTTTGATGGCCAACGAACTTGAGTGAGGCCCATGATTAGGCACCTAATGATCATGTTGGATATTTTTATTCAAATAAACTTAAGTCATTTCTTTTATTGCCCCATGTTTGAAGGTTTGAACCTTTTTGATGCATTCTGTGGGTTTCATCTTTTATTGTGTTTGTGAAGCAGTGGTTGAATTAATTGCACATGATTGAAATGTGTTTGCCCCTGGTCTTCATGGTATTTGATTGTATTCTTCTCAAGCTCCTATGATCTTTGATTGGTATTCAATTGTCAATTCAACATGGTGATAGAAAGGAGCAACATTCCTCTAATTTTTGACCTAATTGTGCATATGCCTGTTTCCTCTTGTCCATCATGTCTAATGTTTGATAATTGTTATCCTGATGTTCTCACTTCATCATGTTGCATCCATCCCTTATGTGAGTCATCACTCACTTTTTGGAATACTAACTTGGTTGTTGAATGTGCGAGGTACTTTGAGGAAATTTCCATTTTTGGCTTGAGGCTACTGTGTTTCACTTTATTTGTGGAACACAACTTATTATATTGGCACTGCTATTATGTTTGGCATGTTTGATATTCCCTGCAGGATATATACATGTGATTATGAATGATATACATTGCCCATGGGATCTGTTCATATCTGATAATCTCATTGCTTACATCCTGAGGGCGTAATTTCTGACTTGATTTGTCTATTGATGCCAGCTTGCTTGAAGTTCTATGGGTTTCTTTTATTCTTGCTCAGTTGCCACGGATAGTTATCCGTTTGGTATTGCACTATCTCCTTTCTTTCATTTCCATTTTGCATGGTTCTCTGATTGCATGATGGAACCTCTGTTGCTGATATATGTCAAGAGACCCTCTGGTTTTTGTCTGATACAAGTGTTGTGTTTGCTTTTGATCGATGAGTCACTCAATTTAGAAATTGGGATCATGACTTCTCTCTCATTGCATGTTCCCTATAGGATGTTTATTGCTTTTCTTCTTTAATTGTTGATCGATGAGTCACTCAATTTAGAAATTGAGATCATGATTTCGCTCTCATTGCATGTTCCCTATAGGATGTTTATTTCTTTTCTTCTTTAATTGTTGATCGATGAGTCACTCAATTTAGAAATTGAGATCACGACTTCGCTCTCATTGCATGTTCCCTATAGGATAGTGTTGTTAAGCTTCCTTTAACATGTTAATTAAGGTAGGTTTTTCCTTTATCCTCAACTTTAGGGTCGATCATTGTATGATAACATTAGGGCTAGATATTAGGATAGTCTCCCCTTGTTGTTTTCTTTTCCTTTTCATTTTGCATCTTAAAACAAAAAACTATTTTCTTGGAAAATCATAAAAACATTTCTAATAAACTCAAACCTTTCTTCAAGGTAAAAGATACAAACCAATCTTACTTTGTCTCTATGCCCATTGGCTTTGCTTTTAAACCTGGTTTAGCCGATGTTTCGCCATCACACATTTGTTTGAAGCTGATGTTTCGCCATCGCACATGTTTGTTATCCTACTTTGATTCTCAATATCATTGTTAGGTGTGATGTTTTGTCATCCGTTTTATTGATGTTTTGCCATCCTTGTCATGATATATTGTCATCTTGAATCCGATGTTTCGCCATCGCACATGTTTGTTATCCTACTTTGATTCTCAATATCATTATTAGGTGTGATGTTTTGTCATCCGTTTTATTGATGTTTCGCCATCCTTGCCATGATATATTGTCATCTTGAATCCGATGTTTCGCCTTCGCACATGTTTATTATCCTACTTTGATTCTCAATATCATTGTTAGGTGTGATGTTTTTTCATCCGTTTTATTGATGTTTCGCCATCCTTGCCATGATATCTTGTTATCTTGAAGCCGATGTTTCGCCACCGCACATGTTTGTTATCCTACTTTGATTCTCAATATCATTGTTAGGGGTGATGTTTTGTCATCCGTTTTATTGATGTCTCGCCATCTTTGCCATGACTTTGTTATCTTTTAGCCGATGTTTTGCCATCATACATTTGTTTGAAGCCGATGTTTCGTCATCGCACATGTTGGTTATCCTACTTTGACTCTCAATGTCATTGTTAGGTGTGTTTGTTTTATCATTTGATGATCCGCCATCTTTGGCATGTTACTTTGTTATTATTTAGCCGATGTTTTACCATCTCATTTGTTTGGTGTTTTATTTGATGTTTTGCCATCTTGACTGTTTTTGTTGTCTTAACTAAAAAATACAAACCAACCCAAAATATGTAAGCCGAACTACGGCTGCTCTAATTCCTTAAAAGGGATACGTAGGCATTGGGGTAGGGCCCAATCGAGCATAACTTTTATTTTCCCTATATTGTTTTCTTCTTTTCTTTTGCATGCATTCCCTTTTCAGCTTTTAGCCATAGACATAGGTTTTGGCTACACCCATTAGATTAGACAACAAGAGTGGATACAGTAGAGTACTACGGGCGTGTGGGGTGCTAATACCTTCCCCTCACGTAACAGACTCCCTTACCCGATCTCTCGGTTGAAAGACCGTGATTTCTCCCTTTCCAGATTTTCTCGATGTTTACCTTTCCCCTTCAGCGGGATAAAAGACGTTCGGTGGCGGCTTCATTGATGTTTCATTACATCCAGATGAAAGGTTCCGGACGGGTGGTTTCAGGTAGAAGTAGCGTCCTACGCCAACGTGACAAGTCAAGTGGTTACACGCTTCATCAAACAGAATATCATATGCAGATACGGTGTCCCAAGCCGGATAATTATAGATAACGGGTCCAATTTAAACAACAAGATGATAAAGGAACTGTGCGACGACTTCAAAACCGAGCATCATAATTCCTCACCATACAGAACAAAGATGAACGGGGCCGTTGAAGCATCCAACAAAAATATCAAGAAGATCATCCAGAAGATGGTAAAGACATGCAAATATTGGCACGAAATTCTTCCCTTCGCTCTACATGGATATCGCACTTCTATACACACATTAACAGTCGCGACTCCTTTTTCACTATTATATGGCATGGAAGCGGTACTCCCAGTGGAAGTTGAGATACCATCACTCCGGGTTCTAAGGGAAACAAAGCTGGAAGAAGCAGAATGGGTTCAGACACGGCTTGATCAGCTCAACCTTATTGAAGAAAAATGATTGAAAACTTTGTGTCATAGTCAGCTACATCAGAAGAGAATGAAAAGAGCCTTCGACAAGAAAGTCTGCCCTCAAATATTCAAAGAAGGGGATCTAGTTCTCAAAAAGATTCTACTACCTCGCCTCGATTCACGTGGTAAATGGACACCCAACTACGGAGGTCCATATGTAGTCAAAATAGCATTCTCTGGAAGTGGGCTCATCCTCACAACAAGGGATGGGGAAGAACTACCGCATCCGGCAAATGCAGACGCAGTCAAAAAATAGTATGTATAAAAAGCTCGCTAAGCTTGAACCCCAAAATGGAAACTTAGGCAAAAAGGAGCGCCCCGGTGGATCGAAAACCCTAAAGGGCGATCCAGGAAAAAATTAGGGGCCTATAAGAAAAAGAAAAACTATCCCGGTGGATTGAAAACCCGAAAGGGAAATCCAGACAAAAGTTAGGGATTTCATACAAAGAAATAAAGAACAAAAATACTGCGACCTAAGAACTACAACTACGAACCACGAAGGGAAAGATAGATTGGAATCATACAACTCAGAAGCAAAGGAGATAAGATCATCAAAGGATATTGGGGAACAACAGTAGCGATTATCATTTTTCATTTCCATTTATTGTCTTAAAATTTTCTGTAATTACCTCTTTCTAGGAATTGCATCTTGTATTCTCGCCTACTCAGAGTCATATCAATAAAATATTTACTTTCTTTACATCTTTTGAATTATGTTTTTCTTTTCTCAGATTTGTTTACAAAATACTACGATTATTACTTGTGAATATTGTCTTGAAATCATTTTGGGGAAACTAACAAAATAAAAGCATTTAACAAAACATTGAAAAAACATTTTGGTTAAATATCGAAAGAAAATACACGTCTACGTCTATACACATGGCTACGCCCACGTCTACGTCCACGCACATGTCTACTCTTGCGTCAACAATACAAATTCTATACACATGTCTGCGTCCACGCCTGCGCTTACAACATAAGAGTCTGTGTATATACCAATACCTATGTTTACATCTACGCATGCGCTTGCAACAAATAAAATCAACGTTCAAAGATTTACTAGCCCTCACTCACCGCATTCAAATCAAATTCAACAAAGCTACGATGACACCATAACACCAAGGGAGTGATAACTCTAAGCCAATGGTTTAAAGGAGAGAATGACGATAATAGTCTTCATAGAATTTCAAAGCATACGTGCATTTTACACCCATTGCATATGTACGCCTGGCATACCCATATCAAACATCAGACACATTGCATACATACATACGATTCAATACACATACGCTCAGGGTTCCATCCCGGTATCAAACATCATACACCTGTATCACACAAAAAATGAATAATCCTTCCCTCGAGTCAATCATCTAAGGGTCAATCAATAAAACACTTCTCATGCGATTCAACCCATCACCTAAGTCTCCATGCAGTGATGAGTTCTTTACAAAGTAGTCCATTACCTAAGTCTTCATGCAATTATGAATAACACTCGGTACATTGCCTCTAAGCCGCAATGTATTATCCAAACTCAACATATTGCCTCTAAGCCACAATGTATTATCCAAACTCAACACATTGCCTCTAAGCCGCAATGTATTATCCAAACTCAACACATTGCCTCTAAGCCGTAATGTATTATCCAAACTCAACACATTGCCTCTAAGCTGCAATGTATTATCCAAACTCAACACATTGCCTCTAAGCCGCAATGTATTCATTGCCTCTAAGCCGCAATATATTATCCAAACTCAACACATTGCCCCTAAGCAGCAATGCATTCACAAACTCAGTACATTGCCTCTAAGCCGCAATGTATTTATTGCCTCTAAGTTGTAATGCATTCATAAACTCAGTACGTTGCCTCTAAGCTGCAATGTATTCATCTCCTCTAAGCTGCAACGTATTTAAAAACTCAGAACATTGCCTCTAAGCCGCAATGTATTTGCAAACTCAGCATATTGCCTCTAAGCCACAATGTATTCACAAAACTCAGCGCATTGCCTCTAAACCTCAATGTGCTCTCTTCATATAACCCATGGCCTCAGTCTTCAAGCAGCCATGCATCATCAATAATTTTTGTATTCATCCTCCAAAGGGGTGAATAATCAAAACCAAACCAAGGCATACAAAATTGCGCTCTTAAGCTCAAAACCATCTGCCTCATCATCAAACCCTGGTAAGCGATATATCATCAGCTTCACCTATTTCTTCAAAGACCCACGAGGATATGCTATATCAGCGTAACCTTATGTTTGTCAGACAAATTTTGGGGCATTCCAAGTATTCAATAAACTCCCAATCATAACGTATAAGACTCATATATTCTTACGCTATTCGGTTGGAAGATAATTGAATAGGGGCAGTTGTCGTACCCCAAATATGTCCTACCTCGATGATTTTATTTTCGAGATTAAAATTGAAGAAGTATTTAATTAAAGATGGTACATCAATATATGATGGTCCCTCTTTATCCGACTAGGGGGTGTACCTTAAAGTGGGGCTTTCTAAATCAGAAAGACCCGTGTATCCGTAAACCCATTCGCGTGACATGTTGGCCAACGGTCCATGCGATTCGAAAATGGAAAATTATTTCAAATAGTTATTAGGTTTTTCTACGTAAACCCATTTAAGAAGGGTTGTTGTTAATAAAAGTAGAGATGGATGCAATTATATTGGCTCATTTCTTCTAAGCAGCAAAACAACAAAAGGGGGTGTGCTTATAAGGTCCATTAAGATTGGCCCATATAATATTTTTGGAAGGGAAAATAAGAAGTATTTTATTATTAAAAAAAATATAATAAAAAGTTGTTTATTATAAATAAATAAATGAACAATATTTTTAAGAGGGGGAAGACATAAAGTTTTTATTTAAAACTTGTTTTAAAAGTTTTGTTTTTTGGGTCTAGTTGTATTGAATATAATAAAAAGTTTTTTGTTGTAAATATGAGCTGGGATGATAAAAGATGCTAGCCCAGTCTTTTTCAAAAATAGTATTTTTATTCATCATGGTTGATAAGGTTTTTATTAAATAATGTTGATTGGGCTGAAATAGGAATAGTTTTGTGCAAGCCCAATTGAATCAAAATAGTTTTGCTGTAATAAAAAAAATCTAATGGTGTTGGGAAGTATCAATAATTAAGACTCGTTATCAGTTGCGTTGGCCCATTGAATCAGAAGAACACACACTGTTCTAATCACTTTTGTTTTTTGCACTAAACAGCTATTGTAGAAATTGAAAAAAACATATCTGGAAAATCATAACTCAATCAAATCTTTCTATAACCAAATCCAGAATTTATATTACAAACCAAATCAAATCTTCAGAAAGTAATTAACCAAAATCAAATCTTCATCCTAAGTCCAAATCCAGAACCTAAAAACAGTCTAGATCTAAGTGTAATAGAAAAATCCGGGAATGTGGAAACATAATCAAATTACAGTATTGAACTCAATGACAGAATGAATCAAAACTTTCTTTTTACAATCCAGCCTAAAAGTGTATTTACAGAACAAGATCCAAAAATTACAAACATAAAATCAAACCTCAGAACTAATTACAAATCAATTAGAATCAAATTGGGAATCAATTATACAATTTTGAATCCCTAATTGATTCAAAAACCCTAAATTGAAAACACTATAAATACAAGGAGAAAATATATACAAGAGGGGATTTTTTTTGTTTACTGTGAAGAACACCGCAAAGAGCTTGAATAACAGATGAGAAAGAAGCTCGAATATGGCGAGGAGATCGAAGCAATCGCGAGCCAGCATCGTTGAAGAAGAGAAGGACGATTGGGGTTTTGTTATCTGAAACCACAATCATCACTGATAACCGCCTTCGATCGATCATCATCACCTTTAATCGTCGCTGGAGCCTACAAGGTCAAGGAAGCGTTTAGTACGAAAACCGGAAAAAACAAAAAATCAGCAAAGGGTAAAATCATTTAGCTTTATTTCTCTTTTTTGTGTTGGTGTTTTGGGGGTTTGATTCGTGATGGGGGGTAAGGGGTGGTAGTCGCTGCGGTGATGGGAGGGTGAGGGTTGGAGATTTAGGTTTATTGAAAGGGGTAAGGGTGGTGTACGAGAGAAAGAAGAAGATTGAGTCACTGTAAAAAATTAAAAAATAAATTAAAACAAAATTTTTATTATCCGTAGCAATCTGATACACACGTGCCCATAGTAACTAATGTGCTCCCTCATGCTTATCCTCTTGATGTTGATCAGCCGGCCAGTTGGCCAAGTCTACACCGTATTCGCCTACGCCCTCACGCACACAATCACACGGACCCTCTCCCAAACACTTGGGTCTAAGTCTGTTTCTTATTCGCACCTTCGTTAGGCTGTTTTACTAAAATTCAAAACAACTTTACAACGCCCCCCCCCCCCCCCCTTCAGAACTATATTGGGCCTAACCCAGTATTCCTTTAGACACCTCCACTCTTTTACTTAATAACTAGAATTATACCCCCCCAGATTTAACTAAATTATTTATTTCTTTTTATATTATGTTATTTATGTATTATTTCCTTTTATTATTATTATAATTACTTATTTCTTTTCATAATTAATTATTATTATAATTACTTATTTCTTTTCATAATTAATTATTATTATTAATATATTTTATTTACTATTTAAATATTATTATATCATAATAAATTATTTTCTCGAAAACTCATGTACATATATTATTTTCTCATATATTGCATTAAATCTTTTTTTTAGTCATGCATTAATCAAGATATTTTTGCAGCTGATACGATTAAAAAACACGCAATAAATCATCAAAAAATTTTCGCAACAAACTAAGCTAATCAACTATTTTTGCAAAAGGGTTTCAAACAAATTTTGACTTATCGCGCATTTAGTCAAAATCTCCGCAATCACTATTCCCGACCAAAGTGCGAGGTGATTCAAAATATGTTTGCAACCTCTAAAAAACACCAACCCCATACGAACTACGAATTGGGACTCTGATTCCTCATAAGAGGATACGTAGGCATACGATCAAAAATTGTGGCGAGTCCTCCTAACTAAAACTTAAAACTCTGTTTACCCCAAACCTAAACCTAAAACCTAATATCCTTGTGAACAAGGTAGATGAAAGGTGCCTAACACATTCCTTTTGTCTAATTGAGTTCGAAACCTAGAATCTTTGTCTGTGACTTAGGGTTTTTTGTTAGATTCCCTTCCCTAGGATAAAAACTAATAGTGGCGGCTCTGATTAAAAATTCAGTTGCTACAGAGTGACTACAAGATTGTTGATCAGTTGCTGCAAACTCCTTCAAATATTTATATCTTGTCCTTATTGATGAATTCTGCTACTCATAGATATTCTCTCATGAGGGTCCTAGATCAGGCTTTTGTAGAGCATGGTGTGATGAATGATCAATTCACATGTGTTGTGGGTAATATTACAGCTTCTTATAATCTTAGTTTCTGTGATGATGAGTTGACTGAAGAACGCAGGAACCATAATTTGGCTTTACATATCTATGTGGTTTGCAAAGAGGATTACTTATCCAATGTGATGATTTATAATGACTCAGCTATAAATGTTATGCCAAAGTGTACCTTGTCAAATCATGCATATCAAGAAACCCCTATGAGATATAATGGTGTTGTGTTGAAAGCTTTTGACGAATCCAGGAAGTGTGTTATTGGTGAAGTGGATTTGCCTATGTGGGTGGCACCACATATGTTTCAAATTACATTTCAAGTCATAGATATGTTTCTTGCTTATAGATGTTTGTTGGGTTGCCCTTGGATCCATGAGGTGGGCGTTGTTACTTCTACCTTGCATCAGAAGTTAAAATTTGTCAGGAACGACAAGGTGGTGGTTGTTAATGGAGAGTAAGCTATGTTGGTGTCTCATTTATCCTCCTTCAGTTTTGATGAAGCAGATGAAGTCGTTGTTGGAACACCGTCAAGCTTTATCACTTGATGACGATTTTAAGAAAAGTGGAGCTTCCATCTCTTCATTTAAAGATGCTCAACAAGTTGTGCTGAAAGCTCCTAGTGGTGTTTAGGGATAACTCATTAATTTGTTGGAGAATAAGAACAGGGCTGGTTTTGGTTTTTCTTATCAGAAAACTAAAGTTGCAAAGATGAAGTCTGCTTTTCACCCGTACAAAGAAATGTTTCATAGTGGAGGCTACATCAATCCAACTCCTCTTGAAGTTGATGCCACCCTTGAAGACGGGCCAGAGCCAGAAAGGTCAAACTATATGACGCTTGAAAGAAGAGTCCAAAATTGGTTTTCTGTTGATATTCCTAGCTGTATTCACATCTCAAAGTAATTTGTTTTATTTTTAAAAAAATTCTTTCACTCTACCCAAGGTGAAAGTGATGTTATTTGGGCTTACCTTTGTTGTTTCACATTTTAAAATCAATAATAAATATTATTTTTGTTATCCAATTGTGTTTTTATTTTCTGCATTTTCTGGGAAAATGGTGACTTAAAAACCCTTAAAAATAACTTTCCATAATATGCATAATCACTTGTTGCATTTATCTATTTCTAAAATTAAGCATAATCATTTGTGCATATTAATTAATAAAACCTTTGAGAACAATGACCATGCACCCTCTCTCAACTTTGAATATCTTGTGTTTAAAGCTGAAGAAGAGGAGTTGATTGAAATCCCAGAAGAGGTATCGCAATTTCTTGAGCACGAGAAGAAGACCATTCATCCATACAAAGAGTCGTTGGAGATGATTAACTTGGGTACTGAAGAATATAAGAAGGAAGTCAAGATTAGGACGCTACTTCATCCAAAGGTGAAGAACAGGTTGACTGATTTGTTGAAAGAATATGTTGATATCTTTGTTTGGTCTTATCAAGACATGCCTGATTTGGATATAAATATTGTGAAGCATCGTTTTCCGCTAAAGTTAGAACACCCACCTATCAAGCAGAAGTTAAGAAGGACTCATTCTGATATGGAAATTAAAATCAAAGAGGAAGTCTTGAAGCATATTGATGCTGGTTTTCTTGTGACATCATTTTATCCTCAATGGATTGTAATATTGTCCTTGTTTCAAAGAAAGATGGAAAAGTCCACACATGCGTTGATTATAGAAATTTAAACAAAGTCAGTCCAAAAGATGATTTTCCTCTGCCACACCGTTCATACTAAGTGACCCTAGCATGGTGTATTGTGGGACGATTCCACATTCCTATAGATATTTGGCAAAAGGCACTGGACGTTGTTCACCTGAACCGTCATATTTGCTGTAATTTTCACCTCCACTGTCAGATTTGACTTTCTTAACTCTTTTGTTGAGTTAATTCTCAACTTCATCCTTAAATGATTTGAATATGTCCAATGATTGAGACTTTTCATATATGAGAAATCTGTATGCATGTCTAGAATAATCATCTATGAATGATATAAAATATTGTTGATCATTTTAAAAAGGTGTAGGAAATGGTCTACAAATGTCAGTATGTATCAATTCTAAGACATTTGTAGCTCTATATGCACTATATTTCTTTGTTTTAGTCTGTTTACCTTTAACACACTAAACACAAACATCAAAATTTGTGAAGTCAATGGAATCCAAATTTCCATCTGACACTAGACGCTCACTCTATTTTTAGAGATGTGACTTGGGTGTTTGTGCCATAATGCTCCTGAATTGTTATCAACAATCTTACGCTTAGTTCCACGTGATTCCACATTTAAGGATTTACCATAAGAAACTATTGTGTCAAGCAAATATAGATTATCATGACCCATAAGTGAACCAGATCCAATAATATATGAATTGAAAGACAACTTGAACATATTGTTTTCAAATGAACAAAAATAACCTGATTTCCCAAATAAGAAACTGAAATTAAATTTCGTCTAAGTGACGGAACCATAAAAGTGTCTTTCAAATCCAAATAAAATCTGGTACACATTAATTATCTAAAATGCTCTATAGCTTCCACCTCCACCGACATGTCATCTCCCACATAGATGTATCTTTTAACATCATTTGGCTTTCGGTACTTTAAGCAACCCTTCATTGAAACATTAATGTTAGTAGTTGCACCAGAGTCTAACCACCAAGTGTTTCAAAATACTTAAGCTAAATTGACCTCAGAATGGACCAAACCATGACTCGTGCGATTGGAGCAATCCCACTTCTCATAATTTTTCCTCTGTTCAGAGGTACCTAATTTCGTAGGAGAAGGTGGTTACTCCATCCTTAATGCAATGTCAAGATCCATACAACCAAGAACAATTTCCATGTTCTCATTCCAGCCCTTGAAATTTTTCTCATTAAGGACCAGAACCGAATTCAAATTAGCAGATAATGAAGCAATTGTAGTTGAAAAAGAACAATAAAATTAAACATTTTTTAATATACTCACATAAAAAGAAAATTGAATTATCAATTTGTTCAAATAAAGATATAACCCATCTCAAGATACCTAGTACACTATCGTATTAAGTCTTTGGACACTAATATTAATTACTAGTGATACTCTTGTTGTAACGATCAAACATTGATAATAAAAATACATAGAATAATAAACGCCTCTTTGGATTGATTTATTACTCACATGTAAGACTGTATAATTATCACATGTTTATCATCACATGAGCGTATAAAAATCGGTCAACCATCAATTGTCATTTGGATCAATTGATAATTGCATGGACAATCATACACATAAATTAAAAAAAAAACATTTAACATTTTCATAAGTAATTTCCATAAAAAATATCACTTGGATGATTTTTTCATTTTAATTACTCACTTTAAAAATTAAATTAATATATAAAAATATAATTTGTAATCAAATTCGAAAAAAATTGATCCATAAATACAATAATAATATATTGAATTATTATTAATTGCAATAAAGAATTATTTTATTAATTATAATAATAAATCATGACGTCCTCTTTATGTTGTTACGTGAGACTTAAAACAAATTAAAAATATAGATATTTTCTATTCAGTCACCTCAATTTATAACAACATATATAATATTATACAATATTATTCATAGTTATATGAATATCCTAATTCAAAACACTATACAAACCTGTAAAAGAATTGTGCACCCAATTTTCATATAATACGAGATAGCATGGGACATAATCTCATCCTGCTAAAGTAGGACCGCAATTTAAGAAAGCATTATAAGAATGTGTAATCGTATTGCAGTTTAGAAACCGTAGCACCGCAATATAGAAATAATAGTATCACAATTTGAAAATTAAGAATAAAATTAAAATTAAATCGATCAAACATATTTGTAATCACCAAAAATATATGATTACGGTATAAATTAAATATAAATCTTAGACAAATTGAAAGATCAAAACTCAAAAGTGATTTCAATTTTTAAAATTTAAATTGAATCAGATATAAGTGGTTCTAATACTACTCGTTAAATCTATTCATAATCTTATGATTTCTACCGATATAATAATCAATGATAAAATTTTAAACTCTTAAACTTATATCTGAATTCAATTAGAAAATGAAGACGGAATCGTATCTGAATTGTAATTGTTTGTATTTATTGACATTTATATCGCATATCGTAAATTTTTATTTGGTGTGGTGATGTTGATTGCATATTGTTCTTCGGTCATTACAAATCGTTGTTCCATGATTGCAGATCGTAAATCCTAGTTCTAGGTGGTGTTGATGATTGCAGATTTTTGTTCGGTGATTACAAATTGTTGTTCTGTGATCGTAGATTGTAGATCCTTGATCGGTGTCGTGGTGCAGATTGAAGATTGTTCTTTGCTAATCGCATATTCTTGTTGTTCGGTAATGGCACATATTCTTGTTCGGTTTAGTTTTTGTTGTTTGGTGATCAAAAACTGGTTTATTTATTATTGATTCTAGCTGTTTCCTTATTTCAATATTTTATCATTTGTTTCCCGTTAAAACAAATCAGGGTGCAGATACAACAAAGTTTAGAATTTAAAAATAAAAATAAAAAGTGTTACTTGCATTACGACTTCAGAAAATGAGAAAAGTTGCTTTTGTGTTTGATTTACCGGTAACAGTTATCCAATTTGAGAATTTTAATTTAAGAATTATGGCAAAGAAAAGAGATTGTGGAGTCACCTAGATGTTGTCTCCAAGGCACCAACTAATAAAGTTGCATTAGATGAGTGGGAAACTAAAGATGCTCAAATAACCTCAACACTATTGATCCTCAAATGATCAATAATTTATGCTCATTCTCAACTGCACAAGAAATGTGGAACTATTTGAAGCGTATTTATAACCAGGACAATGCAGTCAAGCATTTTCAGTTTGAGCTAGAGATTGCCAAAATGCCAATTGTTCGCACTATAATATATATATAACTGTTTTTAATGGATGATCTCTTCATCAAATGGATGAGAATAATGTTTTTCTTCATGGTGACCTGACTCAAGACATTTATATGACACCTTCTCAAGGTTTGTTCTCTTCATCCAATGGTGTTTTCAAGCTTAAACACTCATTATATGGTTTGAAACAAGAACCCATAGTATGGTACGAGAAATTCGCTCCACTCTATTTGAGTTCTCCTTTACTCAGAGTCAGTATGATTCTTCTTTATTTATTCATAACATATCTGCTTGTATGTTGATGATATGGTTATTACTAGTTCTGATCATGCTTTCATTCAGTGACTTAAGAAAAAGTTATAGACCTCATTTCACATGAAATATCTTGATAATCTACATTATTTTCTTGGTCTTGAGGTTCATTCAACATCCAATGACATCTTTATCCATCAACACAAGTATGCTACAGATTTGATTTCTATGGCTGGTCTCCAAACGGCGCATCCGGTAGATACTCCTCTTGAGGTTAATGTTAAATATCATCGTGATGACGGTGATCTTTTTCATGATCCCTTATTATTTCGAAAATTATGGGTAACCTTAATTACTTGACTATTACTCGCCCTGACATATCTTTTGATGTTCAACAAGTAAGTCAATTCATGCATTATCCTTGTCATCTTCACTTGATTGCGGTTTGTCATATAATTCGCTACTGGAAGAGACCCTTTCACCATAAATTATTCTTTTCTATTGGAATTTCTCTTCAATTGAGTGCTTATAGTGTGATGTTGATTGGGTTGTCACTAGTTAGTGCATATTTCTTGACTCTTCATTGATCTTTAGGAAAAGTAAGAAGGAAGCAAGAGTTTCTAAATCTTCCACTGAATCAGAATATTGTGCCATGTCTGTTACTTGTTCAAAAATACTTTGACTTCATGGTCTTTTGACTGAACTTGGATATCTCCAAAACAGAGTCAACTTCACTTTATGCTGACAATATAAGTGTCATTCAGATTGTTGCAAGTTCTATTTTTCATGAACGCACTAAACATATAGAAGTTGATTGTCATTCAATACATGACACCTATGATGATCTATTGATATCGCTTCCTCATATCAGTACTCAGTTGCAGGTTGCTGATATTCTTACCAAAGTTGTTCCACGCTCACGACATCAGCTTCTTGTTAGCAAATTGATGCTCTTTGACCAGCCGCATCAATTTGAGGGGGGATGTTAATCAGGAAATAACCTTTGAATTTATTGTGAATAATTTAATTTCATAGAATAGGAAATTAGTCATTATAAATTTTAATTACCTGTATTTACTAACACCATTATATATAGTATCAAATACAATGAAAAGGGCATCAAGCTAATTTTCCTGACACATGTATCCAAATACTAAAATGAATGTAGAGATTTGGAAAATAATGAGTATGAAGTATTTCTCTAGTACCTTAACAAAACATGTGGTCATGCGGTTCACCACTTTGCCACGAATTTAATTTAAAACTATGTGCATTTGGAAACCATATTCCACAAAAAAAATTTAAATGAGAAACTAATTTTAAACTCATAACCTTAACTGAAATCTAAAGAAAAGATAATAAGTCTATTGATGATTACGTGAGTTGGTTTAAGAAATGAAGGTCAAATATCTGACTAAGATTCGAATAAACGAGTCAATAAAAATAACTATAACATGAATAAACTATGATTTTTACAAACATGTCATAATTGACAGATAATGTTATACTAATTATAAAATTTCACATTGAAAAATAATTTTTTTTTTTTAAAATAGAGAAAAGGAAAGAGCTTCCCTTGAAATGATAAATATCCTTAAGTAGCCATGGTAAAAAGTGAATAAAAGTTATAAAAAAAATGTCAACCTAGTCAAATTGAAATCAAGGCCATCATATAAGTGTCCAAATTTTAAATGCATGGACAATAACAATTAAAACTTTAATAAACTAAAGTATGTATTTGATATTAGTAAGGTCAATCATATTTTTCATATTTAGTTGAAAGATTAACAAATACTGTTGAGGGAGACCTTAAAATTCCATCTTCTTAACATATAATAGGAAGAAAGTATTGTAAAATGCATAATTTTTTTCTCACACTAATTAATGCATTTGTTTTAGTGACACGATCCAAAAGAAAATAGAATAAGTTAATGATGACAAAATCAAAGCACCGATGAAATTATATAGAGATCTCTTCCATGTGGCTGCACATTTTATTGAGCCCCGCATTAATATTTTAGTGGTATATTCATGGAAGATGAATAGTGTGATTGAGAAGTTCAAAGAAGAATCTTTAGATATGGTGTATTTTAAGAACGATAATATGTGGTCAGAACTCCTTCAAAAAGAATTTAACGCCAATAAATAGATTATATTTGTTGGAAATCTATTAAATATTTATTTTAAATTTTTATCAATCTTAATAAATAAGATTGATATCACCACACAATGATAATGAATTATGAGAAAAGAAACAATTATTTTTTATAGAGTTTCTCTCTGTCCACAAATTGTAGGAAACTTTCTTATTCACTTTACAATTGCAAAATATTGTGAGTGACTTAATTGACTTGATTACAAACTTAGGGATTACTTCTTATTTATAAATTTTGGTTAGCTCAAAGCCCAAAACTATAAAAGTCCAAAATATTTATTTTGATACTAAATCAAATCTATCTATTTTAGATCTAAATCAAATTTATTTAAATCTAAAATAAATTTAATATGTGTGCTCTTCGACACACCATAGTTTTGACACTATGAATTACAATTATACACACCACCTAATTCATTTTGTCTATATTCATCATGGCTCTTAGTCTTTCGAATACTTCGACTTGCACTCCCTTCGTCATGACGTCTGCAATCTGATTCTCAGTTATGCAGTGTTCCAAATTAATCTTCTCATCTGCTACCTGCTCTCGAAGATAATGGAACCTCATTTCGTTGTGCTTGCTTCGACCATGTGTTATCGGGTTCTTCGCCAGATTGATAGCTGACATGTTGTCGATCTTCATGGTAATTGCTCCATAATCTTTCCCTGTTATCTCTTCGACCAAGTTCACCATCCAAGTTGCTTGACATGCACAAAGAGAAGCAGTTATGTATTCTGCTTTGCATGATGGTAATGCCACTATTGGTTCCTTTCTTGAACTCCAAGCAACTGGTGCACCACCTAACATAAACACATATTCTGTTGTTGATTTTCGATCTTCAGCATCACTACAGCAACCCAAATCAGTGTATTCCACTAACTTGCATTCTTTTCCTTTATCAGCTACATGAAACAAAATGTCATAGTCAAGAGTTCCTTTGAGATACCTTAGTATCCTCTTCACGGCTGCTAGATGTGATACCTTTGGCTTCTGCATGAATCTACTTACCATACCTACACTATATGCTAAGTCAGTCCTTGTATGACAAAGATATCTCAATGATCCAATAAGTCTTCTGTATTGGGTTAGGTCGACATCATCTTCATCTGCATCTTTCAACAGTTGCAGTCTTAGTTCTGCAGGTGTCAAAGTTGAGTTGCATTCTTCCATCTCAAATCTCTTGAGAATTTCTCTTGCATATCTTCTTTGATGCATCATCAAACCTCTATTGCTCTTGTAGAATTCGGTGCCAAGGAAATATGAAATCTCACCCAAATCATACATTTCGAATTCCTTGCTGAGATCACATTTGAAGTCTTCGATCTCACTTTTACAGCTACCCGTTATCAACAAATCATCGACATAGAGACATAGTATAAGTAATTCATTATTACTTCTTCTTACATATACTCCATATTCAGTTGTGCGCTTCACAAATTCCTTCTCCCTTAGAAAACTATTAATTTTCTTATTCCAAGCTCTTGGAGCTTGTTTCAATCCATACAGGGCTTTATGTAGCATGTACACCTTTCTCTCTTTGTCATATTTCACAAACCCAACTGGTTGTTTAACATAAACTTCTTCGTCTAAGGGTCCATTCAGGAATGCACACTTCACGTCCATCTGACATATGTGCCATTTGTTTATTTCTGCTAGACCAACAACTAACCTGATTGTTTCGATCCTAGCAACATGTGCAAAAACTTCACCGAAGTCTATTCCTTCTTTCTGTAGAAATCCTTTCGCCACAAGCCTTTCTTTGTGTCGAGTTACTTCCCCTTTGGGATTCATCTTCACTTTGTATACCCACTTGACATCAATTGCCTTCTTGTCTTGAGGCAATTGGACAAGTGAACAAGTGTTGTTGTCTTCGATAGACTTCACTTCTTCATTCATTGCTTTCACCCACTTTGAATCCTTCAATGCTTCAGCTGCATTGACAGGTCCGACATCTTTATAGAAATCATAATGTAGCAACTCACCTTCATTATCTATCACATCATTTGATGTAATCACACAATCTTGCAATCTTGTAGGCATGCGTCTTGTTCTTTGAGGCCTGCTTGTACTTAGTTGATATATAGTTGTTGGTTCCTCTTGTCAAACTTCTCTTTCGAATTGAGTTTCTGGTTCTTCAAGTAGGATTCCTATTGAATCTTTCTTGACATTTTCAGTCCAATCTCATTCTTTAAACTCATCTATGATCATGTCCCTGCTGATCACAATCTGCTTCTTCACTGGGTTGAACAACTTGTAGCCTCCTGTAGAATGATATCCAACTAGAATCATTTGACTTGACTTGTTATCAAGTTTTCTTCTCAACTGATCTGGCACATGTCTATGTGCAATAGATTCAAATACCTTAAGATGACTCAAGTTAGGCTTCACACCAGAGAAACATTCTTCTAGAGTAATTCCTTCTAGCTTCTTCGTAGGACATCTATTCAAAAATGTATGTTGCAGTCGAAACAACTTCATCCCAAAATTATTTAGGTAAATTCTTTCTTTTTAACATACTTCTCACCATATTCATGATGGTTCGATTATTCCTTTCTGTAGTTCTATTATGCTGTGAAGTATATGGTGGCACCACCTCATGCATAATTCCTTCCTTTTCACATAACTCGTCGAAGTCTTTCGACACGTACTCTTCACCACCATCAGTTCTCAAAACTTTGAGTTTTCGACCACTTTGTCTTTCGACCATAGACTTAAACTTGGCAAATACCTCGATCGCTTCACTATTCTTCTTGATCAGGTAAGTTCATAAATTTTGACTGAAATTATCTATGAATGTAACAAAGTATTTTCTACCTCCCATAGAATCCACCTGGATTGGTCCACATACATCAGAGTATATGACTTCAAGAATAGCCTTTGACTTGCTTCCTGCATCCTTGCTGAAGCTATTCTTGTGCTGCTTCGCCTGCACACATTCCTCGCGTACCTCGTTTGAAATGTTAATTTCTGGCAATCCTGAAACCATATTTCTTCTCTTCAAATCTCTGATGTCTCTGAAGTTGAGATGGCCTAGTCGATAATTCCATATCCATTCATCTCTTCTAGCTGCATTTGAAAGTCACTTGTGCTCCATCACATTTAGTTCAATCATGAAGGTTCTATTTTAAGACATAAGAGCCTTCAAGGTCAATATTCCATTTGCATTGACGACTCTCATTATCTTATCTTCGATCGACACTTTATAATTATTTTCGACTAACTGCTCTATACTGAGCAAATTGCTCTTCATGCCTGGTATGTACAACACATTGGAAATTACTGACCTCTTTCCATCTTTCCTCATAATCATAACATCACCAATACCTTCAACTGCTAGGGTATTATCATTTACGAATTTTACCATATTTTTCGTTGAGGGATTTATGTTGACAAACCAATCTTTCCTTCCAGACATATGTGATGAGCATCCTGAATCCAAGTACCATTGGTCCTTGAATTTATCTTCATCTCTTATTGTGACCATCAACATCATCTCTTCTTCTTCATGTTTTGCAAACTTTGCATCACTTTCTTGATTCTTTCACTTTTCTGGATAATCACTTGAATAGTGACCATACTTTTGACCATTGTAGCATTGAATGTGACTCTTGTCAGGTTTTCGACCACCACCTCTTCCTCTATTTGCAACACCACCTCTTTGGTTGCCTTGGTATGGTCTTCTTTGATTCGACATGTTTCCTTTGTTCTGGTTCCCTCTATCATTCGATTTGTTGTAGTTGCCTCTACCTCTATCGAACCATTTTCCTTTGTCTTTGGTTTCTTTTGTTGAATGTGTCTGCAAAGCCACATCACTCTTCGACTTGTCTGCAGCTCTTTCATTCATTCTTTGTTCATGAGATTCAAGCATCCCTTGAAGCTCTTCCTTTGTCAATTTCAACAAGTCTTTCCCCTCTCATATAGCCATCACCACGCGGTCGAACTTAGGAGCCAAAGATCTCAATATCTTCTAAACAACAGCTCTTGTTGTTAATGTTTCTCCATATGCCTTGATTTGATTCACTAGTTTTGTAACTATAGTGAAGAAAATATATATGCTTTCACTATCTTCCATTTGAAGCAATTCATGTGTTCTCTTGTGAGTTTGTAACCTCACTTCTTTCACATTTTCTACACCACTAAAGGACTTCTCAAGAACATCCCAAGCTTCTTTTGCAGATTCTGAATCACTCACTTTTTCAAAATTTACTGGACTCACACATTGACGAATTATAAAGAGTGCTTTATAACTCAACTTCTCAATTTCTGTGAGTTTCTTCTTTTCTTCTGCTGAAGCATTTTCTCCAAGCGCTTCGAATCCATCTTTTACAAGATCCCAAAGACCTTGACACCTGAACAAAACTTTCATCTGTTTGCACTAATTCTCATAGTTGTCTACTTTCAGAATTGGTAGAGTTGCTGGATAATTTACATTCCCATAATTCGCCATCGTGAATTCTACAATCGTTCTTGATTGATACTTCCCTTGAATCTAGTAACCGAGATTTGATACCAAATGTTGGAAATCTACCAAATATCTATGAT
The DNA here is from genome assembly GCA_948472305.1 of Vicia faba. Classification (NCBI taxonomy): domain Eukaryota; kingdom Viridiplantae; phylum Streptophyta; class Magnoliopsida; order Fabales; family Fabaceae; genus Vicia; species Vicia faba. The sequence continues at coordinate 379,981,552 of OX451735.1, read as the reverse complement.
GAATTTCTACCAATCTTGATTAGCTCAAAGCCCAAAACTATAAAAGTCCAAAATACCTATTTTGGTACTAAATCAAATCTATCTATTTTAGATCTAAATCAAATTTATTTAAATCTAAAACAAATATAATATGTGTGCTCTTCGACACATCATAGTTTTGACACTATGAATTAAAATTTAACAATATTATTTTCATATTTTAATTCTATGTTTGATAAAATCTATTGCGCAAGCCTTTGAATGACTCAAGAGAGAAGGAAGATTTTCGAACAAAAAATTCTAAGAACTAAGTTTTAAAAAAAAATAATTCAATGCATCTCGTAAGAATACAAGGGAAATAAAAGAAAGTTATATAACACAAGAAAAATTTATGCAACTCGTAAGAATAAAAGGACTTACTTTCCTCCAAAGGAGAAACACACTCACATCCCTCCTGGAAATTCCCCAATAGGGAAATGGTTAAATGTAGCTAAGTATTTTGAAAATATGGAATCATATAGATGGTGTTTGCATGAGAGAGGACAACTCCCCAATATGGAAATGGTTAAATGTAGCTAATTATTTTGAAAACATGGAATCATATAGATGGTGTTAGCAGGAGAGAGGAGAGATAGAGGAACGAAACGATGAGGGTGGAAGGCGGCCGAAAACGGTGGAAGAATAAAAAAAAATCAAATCTTGGGATAATGCTAGGAGCGGAGGAAACGGAGAGAAGCGACTTTCTTGTTCATTCTTCTTTACTTCCTTATTTGATGATTTTATTGCTAAGGACTTTTATGCAATTTTCTTGGAAAATGGATATGTGGATGAAGTAATAATTCCAACAAGAAGGAATATCTGTGGCAAGAAGTTCGGAATCGTGAGATTTTTTGATGTCGCAAATCCTAAGTTGTTTGCAACAAAGCTTGATAACATTTATATTGATGAGCAGAAGCTATTTTTTAATCTCCCGAGATTTGAACAGGGGCTTAATGACGGAAATCCGCATGCATCGAGGGTGTTGTTGGGTTTGAAACCGGTTGAGAAACGAAGGGTGAAGAACTTTATAAGTTTTAGAGACTCTAGATCCTATGCGACAGCAACGTCAAAGGTTGAGGGTCATTTCGGTGGCAACCACCATGCGGAGGTCATTCACCTTGATTACAAAATGGAGGAAGAAGATGTTTGGCAGAGGTTTATATGGGCATTTGTGGGGGAGGTGCTTCAGGTGAGAGTGTTGTATAATCTTCAAGATATCTTTGATAGTGAAGGAGTCTTTGTAATCAAGGTTACTCCTTTGGGCACAAATTTTGTCTTCTAGAGAGTATGGATGTTGATGATGTTGCCTGTATCCTTTCCAATGGTGCTCCGCTTTTGAAGAGATGGTTCAAGGAGGTGAAGCAGTGGGAACCATGCATGATTGATATGGAGAGAGTCACTTGGATCAGGGTCTTTGGGTTTCCTTTCCATGTTTAGGATTCTGGGTTTTTCGAGTTTTTCGAGTTCTTAACCAAACCATGGGGCTTCTTCCTAAGATCAAATAATGGGACTCGTTACCAGAACAAATTAGATGTTGCTAGATTCATGATTCGAACTTCTTTTTTGGTGACGATTGATGAAGTTATCAATGTAACTATCAACGGTGCCACATTCGGGCTGAAGGTTTTAAAGGATACATAAGGTCCACTACGTATTTTGAAGTCTTTTTCGATGACAAAGTTATCCTCTGATTCAGAGTCGGGCACGAAGTCGGAAGATTCTGATGATAATGCAATTTTAAAACTTGGGCCGAAACGGCATATGGCCCAATCTGAAGAGTCATGTTCTCTTAAGAAAAGAACATTGGAAAACTTTCATTTTGTTCTTGAAATCCTTGGACATATAAATCGTTCGGCTTCTGCCATTCCTTCTTCTAACTCAACAAAATCTTCTGATACTTTTTGTGTTGAAACTCCATCTGAACAGTTGAAGGGGGATGGTCGGGCAACTTCATCCAATCGAAATTTCGAAACTTCTCGATCCTATTTTGAAGAGATGCATCGTGATTTCTCGATAAGTTCAAAGGCTGATTCCATTGAGTCATCTTCTTTTTCAAGATGGTCTAGGCGTGATAAGGCGGAATAGTTTTCGCGGGAACTGGCGTGTGATGAAATTTCGGATTCTGGCTTGGTACAGGGGAATCAAAGGTTTTGGGTGAAGGAGAATGATGAAGTGGATTCCAAAATTTGGTCGAAAGTTATAGCTTTCGGGGTGGATGGCGGTGTCGCGAAAGGGATTGTAATCAATGCTATTAAGAAATTGAAAGCTAGAGATGAGAATACTAATATATAGAAGGTTGAGAAGGAAGAAAAATTCATTGGTTCATCATGAATATTATATCCTTTAAAATTTGGGGGAACAGATGCATCGCTAAGAGGAAGCGTAAAAGCCAATTGATCCAAAAGGAAGGTTTCGACATTTGTTTGTTTCGGAAAACTAAAATGCAGGATATTTCAGATCAAGTTGTAATGGAGCTTTGGGGAGGTTCAGATGTGCAATGGATATCCAAAAGTTTGTGCGGTAGATCAGAAGGATTATTGATTATATGGAGGCAAGGTTTGTTTGATCTTAATTTCAGTTTTGTGGGCGGGGGTTATGTTGGCATCAATGTGATTTGGAAGGGAATTAATTTGTTTAATATCAACATTTATTCATCTTGTTTCATCCAAAATAAAAGGTTGGTATGGTAAGGAATTAGTAACTGCAAGGCTAAGTTTGAGGAAGGTGATTGATGTTTAGGGGGATTTCAATGCTGTTAAGACGGAGGGGGAAAGAAAGGGTAGTTCAGTTGCCATTAATCATTCAGAAATGGAGGCATTTGGGGATTTTATTAATAATTTGGAGTTGGTTGATCCTCCGGTCATTGGTAAAAATAATTCTTGGTTTAATGTGGATGGTAGAGCCATGAGTCATATTGATAGATTCTTGTTAGCAGAGGGCCTAGTAGAGCAGTGGAAGATGGTGGGTCAGGTTATTGGTGATAGATACATTTCTGATCATTTCCCGATTTGGATCAAAGGTTGTACTACTAATTGGGGTCCTAATCCATTCAAATATTTTTTTGGTTGTTCTAAACATGACGAGTTTTTACCTTTTGTTGTAAATACTTTGAAAAATCTTACGGTTGAAGGTAGCACAACCTTTATGTTGAAGGAAAAGCTTAGGAGCTTGAAAGGTGAGTTGAGATCCTAGAATACGATGGTTTTTGGTCGTATTAATATAGAGGTGGACGAAGCTATTAAAGACTTTAATGCTTTAGACTTTGTTTCTTCTTGTGATGGTTCGGCTGGTATTGATGATTTAACGACTAAGAGAGGTATGGCTTCAAAGAAAGTGTGGACTTCTATTTTGGAAAATGAGAGTTATCTGCGTCAAAAGGCTAGAAGTTTGTGGCTCGTGGAGGTCAATGCAAATTCACGTTTCTTTCACAAAGCTATGAAATCTAGGTTTAGGAGAAATTCTATTTTGGGGTATCATTCTTCGAGTGGCTGGATTTAGGATGTAGATGAAGTCAAGCATGGTATTCAGAATCACTTTGATTTTCAGTTTCGGGAGGATTGGTACAATCTACCAACTTTGGTGGGGGTGGATTTTGGTCGGCTTTCGGAGGCTAATAATGTTATTTTAGAAGCTCCTTTCTTGGAAGAAGAGATTAAGGATATATTGTGGGCCTATGAGGGAGTTAAGAGTCCAAGTTTAGACGGTTTCAATTTTGGTTTTTTTAAAACTTGTTGGTGTCATACCCCAAAATTTTCCTACCAATTTCAAAAGTCATATTATTTCAGTGTTACTGTATTTCTAATTTTAATCATATTATTCAAATTTGTCTTTCTTTGAATATTTGTTTATGCGTGAAAAAGAGGTATTGTTTCAAAATGGACCATCAAAATCTGATGGCCCAATAAGTTATTATAAGGTCTGTTTCAAAATTTAAAAGAGGGGTGCATTGTTATACAAGAGGGGGTATACATTTTTGGGACATGCCCGTTAAGCTGTTCAGCCGGTCTAATTACTTTTGGTTGTTGAATAAAAAAGGGGGTGTACGTTTTTTTGTTGTTTGATCAAATCGGCCCATATCCTTTTTTGGATGGCCCATTAAGAGTTTCTTGGGGGGACCCAATGACTGGACAAAATTGGCCCATTTCGGATTTTTTTAGAACAAATATTTTTATTGTTAATAATATTATTATATGTGATGATTTTGTTGTTATTATTAACATTAAAATTATTATTATTTTAAGTTGACCTAGTCAACTGAGAAGGAGAAAACTCTAAACTCAAATCCAGCCTAAAATACAAACGCACATTGTTCAGATCTGGAAAAAGAAAAATGCTTGTTGATACTAAAAGCAAAACAACATCTTTAATGGATCAAATCAAATCTAAGGAATAATTATCCATGTTTATTCATTAAAAAGAACCTGTATAAATACAAGTCCAGATGCAGGTTATACAAAAAAACTAATCTCAAACAAAATCATCTAATACAGAATCAAATCTATTACAATTAATTCCTAAAACCTAATTTATCAATCCATTCCTAATCAACAGATTGTAACGACAATTAGATTAAAAACTTCATAATTGAACTAGTTCCTAAAACTATAAATAGCCTAGAAATTCCTAATAGGTGGAAAGAAAATTCTTGGAGGAAAATACTCAAAACTTGGGAGAAGAAGGAGTAATTGTTGGAGCTTTGAAGCATCTCTTTCGATTGAGAGTTAGGGTTTTAATTTCTAAAACCCTAAGATTTATCCTTTGAGCCATCGCATGTCATCATACCTGCAAACAATGAAGCAGAGAGGGAATCAGAAAGAGGAAAGAAAATTACAAGAAGAGACACTACAGGGGAGGTAAGTCGTAAACCACTTAGCTTTTAGGTTTTTTTTATTGTATGATGATTGATGTTTAACTGTGTGATTAAGGTTAATTTTGGGTTTCTGGGAGTTCTAGGGTTAGGTTATGGTTCTTGAAGCTAGGGTTAGGGTTCTTCGTGGTTGAAAATTTCTGGATTTTGGGTTGATTAGGGTTCTTGGGGTTAGGTTATATATTGTTAGGCTTCTTCAAGAACCCTTAGGGTTCTTAGGGTTGTTATGAACCCAGATGGTGATGGGGTATGAAGTTGGTGGTGCCTTAGCGCAACTGCCGGTGGAAGTGATTTCCGATCGATGGCGCTCAAGGCGGAGGCAATTTCCGGTGACGGAAATCTAGAGAGAAGTCAAAGCTTCTCTCTATAACCTCCAAACAACAACGTTTTGTTTTTGGATAGAGAGGGAAAGAAGAAGAAAATGGGCCTTCTGCCCAAAAATGTGTTTATATAATACCTCCTAATTTGATGTTGTGCTCCCCATGCCCTTGCCATACGCTTTCATTGTACATCCACGTGATCATCATCAAGTGTCCCAGAAATGCGCCACCATTATAATAGTGTGCACCCTGTCGTATGGAGTCCAAACGGACTCCCCAAATGTTTGCAAACACTTGTCCCGGCCCATTGCTAATCAAACCCTCCCTATTTTGTTATTTTGCTATCACTTACAAAATTATACCCCCCAACGCTAGTGGGCCAAGTCCAACATATGGACTTAGGCCCTTGCCGAATAAACCCCCATATTTTGCTAACCTATTTAAATAACTCACCCCCGTGCGTTTGGGCCTAAATTCAACATCTGAATTCAGGGCCCTACTACTTATACCCCATGTTTTGCTAGTCCAACACAATATACACCAACCCATGTGTTTTTATTAAAATTATTTTATTTCTTTTATTATTTATAATTAATATTTTTATTTAATATATTTATAAATTATAATATATTTACTATTATTATAAAATCAAATATTTATTTTCCAACTCATCCAAATATTTATTTATTACATTAAAATTATTGTAATCATGCATTAATAATATTTGTATATATTAATACACCTAAAAAACACTTAACCCTCACTAAACTCTTTTTTAAATAAATTAATTAACTCTAAATAATTTTCAAAAAGGATTACGAAAATATTTTAATCCACTACGAACTTTGTCTAACAACTCTGTTATTCACACACCCAGACTAAGTACAAGGGAAATTCAAACATCTTCTTAATCCATAAAAAACACCAACCAAGTGCGAACTACAAATTGGGACTCTGATTCCTCCTAAGAGGATACGTAGGCATACGACTAAAATCGTGGCGAGTTCCTCTAATAAAAATTAAAACCCTATTTCCTAAGTTGTAATTCTAAACCCTAGTATCCTTGTGAACAAGATAGATGAGGGGTGCCTAACACCTTCCCTTTGTCTAAGAACGAGTCAAACAACTTATAATCTATGAATAAATTAGGGTTATCCTTTATATTCCCTTCCCAAAGATAAAAATTAAGGGTGGTCACTCTCAATTTTAAACCGGTTACAACAGCTGGCGACTCAATCCTATGATTTAGAAACTTCTCTCTTTTAGGTTTAGGGTTTTATTAGGGTTTTTTATATCTTTTTGATTTATTTATTTATTTGTTTTATTTATTTATTTGGTTTTAATTGCTTCATATTATTGTGAATACCATATTATTTGTTGTGGTGGGATTTTAATTTCAAAAAAAAAATATTTTTTAAAACCCTTAGAAAGAAGGTTCGTCTATTAGCCAAGGGGATACATCAGCCCTATGAGTTTATGTGACGACTTCTCCTAGAGTCGGTGGAATTCTGCAAAAGGAATACGTCTCGAGAGATATCCTCTTAGGGGTAGGACTTTATAATGAAACCCATGATTCTTTGTATAACCCTTAAACCAAAATCTCATGATGAAACCCTCATGACCTAGAGACGGAAATTTCGGTCTGCAAAAAGGCTCCACTTAAGGGAGGCCCTTGTGCCTTTCCTTCTAGTGTTATTCATGATACCCTTAAGGAAACCACCTTATGGGGAGGGATGAATATCCGTAGGCAAAAACTAGGAGCCTACCTTCTAAGGGTACCATTCATAAAATCCTATCACTAAGTCCCACAATCATGCATTCATATATTTTTTTCACTTCATATATTCATTACCCTCCATTTCTTTTTTGTTTGTCTTATTCACAGGGTCAAAAAAAAATTAAAGGTTTTTGGTGAAGTGTCCTAAAAATGAATACAAAAGGCAAACAACTTGTCTGTATCAATGCCATCAAGCTAGATATGACGAAGATCAAGGCTAGAAAAGGGAAATTGTCAGAAAAAGCTCTGAAGATGTTCACTTGTTTTTATGGGGATACCCTTGAATTAATAAAAGTAAAGGTACAATTGGATGTTGTTTCTGCCCTAATTCAGTTCTACGACCCTCCATTGAGGTGCTTCACCTTCCAAGACTTTCAGCTAGCGCCGACTCTGGAAGATTTTGATAGACTATTAAACTTCTCAAAAGGGAAAGCTTAAGTGGGAACCGGGCAGACTATTGATGTCAGAATCTTGGCAGAAGGTTTAGGGATCCCTTATCCTAAATTGTCACTTAGTTACAAAAAAGAAGGTGATGTACGAGGGATTAAGAGATGCTATTTGGAGAATAAGGCTTCTAATTTTTCCAATAACAAAGAATGGGAGTCTTGTATTGATTATTTAGGACTACTTGTGTTTGGTGTAATCTTACTTCGACGGACTTTGGACTATATTAACCCTGCAACTATTAGTGTATTTTAGAGCACAAAAGTTTTCAATACGGATCCAACTCCCGCTTTACTCGCTGATATTTATTATGCACTTCATACTTGGTACAAAAAGGGGAGGGGTGTGTTGAACTGTTGTATCATTCTTCTTTATTCTTGGTTTATGACTCATCTCTATAAAGAAGATTACATGATTCCAAATCTGACGAGATACGAGTGACCTCAAAAATTAAGGTCTCTTACTGCTAATTTTGTGTTGTGGTACGGGGGGAAGATGGACATTAGAGATATCATCTATAGTTGTAGAGAATTTCCTAATGTTCCATTGATCTGATCATGAGGTTGCATCAATTACAACCCTACCTTGGCCCTACGACAACTAGGGTATCCTTTGGAAGATAAACCCTATGATGAACAACTCCAACAATTGATCATCCATGACATGGGAAAAAGCGACCAAGAATTGCTCAATAAGATCATCTGGGCTTGGAGTAAGGTTAATAAAATAAAGGATGAGAGGAAGAATGTTGTGGCAAAAGATCCCTACACTCGATGGATTTTGAATAGGGTGTGAGTTGTTAAGTTACCATTTTACGTAGATCCTGAGTACAAGCCAGAGGTCCAAGATTCTTCTCCTATGTCCTTAGAAGAAATAGATGATTTGAAGAATGCTTTAAAACAAGCTCAAAGGAAGAAGGAAGAATTGGAGCTTAACCTCCATAATTTAACTAAGGAGAAAAGACAAATGCAACACATACTTGAATCAAAAGACCAACAGATTCAGAGAGACCGAGAGGAATTTGAGAAGGAGAGTCTTAATCGGAAACGTTCAACTGAAGGGTTGTTAAGTGCTACTTTCAATTTGGATTCCCACAACCAACGATTAGAGGATGTTGCTATTGAAATCGAGAGGTTAAATAGATGGTATGAAAAAGAAATGCAGGATAAGAAGGTGATGGAAGAATATCTAAGGGCTCAAATCCAAATTTTGGCGCAAGCTTCTTTAGATCAAGAAGAACAAATGAAGTATCTCACCACCAGACTCCAGGATAACCAAGAATCGGAAGTAGGGGAATGCGTTAAAAGGATGATGACAAGGATTCTCACCCAAAATACTGAAGAATATGAACAAGTATGCCTTGAGTTAGAAGGCCTCCTAAAGGATTTCCTAATACAACGAAAACTATATACGAAGATGAGGGCTAAAAAGTTGTATTGGGAAAATCCTTATGTGAAGATCGACAATGCGGGAAAGGATAATAACAAGATAATTCTTGATCTCTACCGAGGATACCCATTCTACAAAGACAAGCACACAAGACTCGCCTTCTTAGCCAACAATCGCATTGAAGACATCCCTAGGAGTTTGAGAGACGCAGAAAATGTGATGGTTCCTCTTGTGAAAGACGTTGGAGACTTCCTCAAACTCTGTAGGATAATGGTTGATGACTTCAGAGCAGAAATCCGCAGGGGAACCTAGGAGATTTTGTTTCCCTCGTTATTCGGCAGTTTAATTTTGATGTTTTAGAATATTCTTCAATATCTAAATTGTATTCTTTTCTTTAAAAACAATCATTATTTTAATAAAGGCATTTGTTTCTGTATCTCATGGTGTATTTATTTTTTAAGACGCTCACCAATAAAAATAAAAACCAAAGAATATATATATATATCCAAGTGAATAAGACATTCAAAACCAAAATCTTAGCATATTCATATGCATACATGCATTCACAAACATTTGCATTTTAAAAACTTGCATACAAAAAACTCATTTTTTAATAAAAACATTCTCCAGTTAAACCATTGGTAGAAGAGAAGCACTGCCTCTCCGACCACCATATCATACAAGAGCCCATCAACTGAAGGTGATGGAACAGATCAAAGAGAATCAGGATGCATTCAAGGAAGATCTTGAACAAGTCAAGGGAAAAATCGATTCAATGAGAGGATATATGAATCAAGTTCTTCTAGCCTTGAAGAGCATTATTGAAAGGCAGGAGTAAATCCCTAGGGAAGCCTTTGAAGAAGTAGCCCATACCATTGGTGCATCAAGCGGTCACCAGCCAAGAAAAAAACCATATTCAGGACCTTTGAAGACGACTGTAGCGCAACAAAAGGTTAGACAAGCTGACACTGAAGGGTTTGTTCTACCTCCACCAAAGGTAGGGGAGTCTCATACCTTGCAGATTCTGATTAACTACACGGACAACTACTTAGACTTGCAATATGGAGACCATGACTTAGAGGATGTCAATCAAGCACCTCAAAGAACAACCCATACTCATGCTACTGAGAATCCATTGGCGCTCAACCAATACAAAGCTCTATAAGAAAGGTTAAAAGCTATGGAGGGTTACGATGTTTTTGATGTAGATGCTCCCGAAGTGGGTCTAGTTCCTGATGTGGTGATCCCACCGAAATTCAAAGTACCCAACTTTGGAAAGTACAAAGGGCTCACATGTTCGAGGAACCGTCTATGCATGTGTTGCAGGAAGATGCATGCCTATGCTCAAGATTAGAAACTGATGATTCATTATTTTCAAGATAGTTTAAGTGGGGCATCCCTAGATTGGTACATGCAGTTGGAACGGGTTCATATCCAGACATGGGAAGATCTTGTTAATGCTTTTCTGAAACAGTACAAATATAACTTAGACATGGCGCCTACCTTCATGCAACTCCAGAACTTGTCTCAGAAGAAAGAAGAGTCTTTCAAGGAGTATGCTCAAAGATGGAAAGAAATGGCAGCCAGTGTAGAACCACCACTTATGGAGAAAGAACTAGTTTATATGTTCATGGGAACTTTACAAGGATTGTATTATGAAAATATGGTAGGAAGCGTCTCTTCCAGAATTTTGGATTTGGTAACTATTGGAGAGAGGATTGAAGCTGGAATAAAAAGTGGAAAGATACAAGGGGGATCATCTAGTACCCCTTACAATTTAAAAAGACATGTTCCTAACTTCTCAAAAAAGAAGGAAGGAGAAATTAATGTTGTATCTTCACAACTAAGGGCACAACAACCATTAATAATTCCACAAGAACATCAATAGAACAAATTTGAAAGGCTGCTAAGAAAGTTCGACCCGCTCCCTATGTCACCCAGTTAATTATTAAAACACTTGGTCAAGGCGTCTTTGGTAGAGCTAAGACCTCTAGCTCCCCCAATCGGGGAACCCCCACCAAGATACGATGTCAAAGCCAGATGCGAGTATCATGCCAATTCTCCCGGCCATACTATAGAAAAATGTTGCGCCTTCAAACATAAAGTTCAAGATTTGTTGGATTCTCAGGATATCACTTTTGATAAACCAAATATCAAATCAAACCCCATGCCTTTGCATGGTAGACCAGTAATAAACGCGATTGAAGAGGTGACTGATATTGGGGAAACCAGACAAATAAAGGCCCCGATAATACGTTTGAAAGAATATTTGTTGGAGTGTGGGTTCCTCTTGGAACAAAATGATGCTTTTGAGAAGACGTTACAAGAATTGGTGGATCAGAGGATAGTCCAATTCGGGTGATACCCTAAAGAATAATATGTAGCTGCGATTGATGAAAGTACGAAGAAGCCATTGATAATTCCTTGCTAAGGGTCGAATCTTGATAACAAAACTCTTGTAATTCCATGGGGAGAATTAACTGAACCACCAGTGGTGGTACCACGACAAACTCTGAGGATACCAGTAGTTCTGAAGACTATAATGGTAATTATGGGACCATCCCCCACCCCTTACGAAAATAATAAAGTAGTATCATAGATTTATGGTTCTACTATATACGTTAATGGCTTAAAGAAAGAATGTGAGCCATCGACAAGTCAAGGACCTACAATCTCAAGCATAGTAGGAACAGTGGGTATGACTCGCCGTGGTCGAATCTTTGGTGCAGAACCACAAAAGAAGAATTATGTTATGAGTAAGGTAGAGAATAATATTGTGAATATGGATAAAGGAAAGGTTGTATTGGAGGCAAATAAAGAACAAGAACCTCCGAGCAAAAATTTTACCAACCAAGAGGCGGAAGAATTTTTGAATATAATCAAGAGGAGTGATTATAGGGTGGTAGATCAGCTTCACCAAACCCCAACCAAGATTTCCATACTCTCGTTTATCATCAATTCGGAAGCGCAACGAGATTCTCTGATAAAGATTTTAAGTTCTGCACATGTTGCAAAGGAGATTACAATAAATTAATTTGATAATGTTGTAGCAAATCTGACATCTAGATCATATCTGGGTTTTAATGACATTAAGTTACCTCCATAAGGTCGATCTTACAACAAAGCATTACAAATCTCGATTCAGATAGGTACTACAAGTCTATCCAGGGTACTCACTGATACTGGTCCTGCCCTTAATGTGTTACCAAAATCTAGCTTGATAAAGTTAACACTGGATGGTGTTGTAATAAGACCAAGTTCTACGATAGTTAAAGCTTTCGATAATTCTCAAAGTTCAGTATTTAGAGAAGTGGACCTTCCTGTCAAGATCGGCCCACATATGTTATATATCACTTTTCAAGTCATGGATATAGAACCAGCATATACATGTCTACTTGGGCGACCCTGGATTCATGCAGCACATGAAATCACTTCGAATTTACATCAATAACTGAAATTCTTCGTTGAAGGAAGATTGATCATAATCGATGGTGAAGAAGACGTCTTTGTAAGTCACATAGAGTCCTACGTGTATATCAGTGTGGATGAAGACTATATAGCCACACAATTCTAAATCTTAGAGGTTGCTTCAATGGTAACTCTACTAGTGGAAGAAAAAAAATCAAGAAACCTATTGTGACTTCGTGGAGAGATTTGCAAATAGCAGTGGAGAATGGTGCCTAAAAGGGTTGGGGAAATTCACGGAAATAACTTAGAACAAGAATCGTTTTGGTTTGGGTTACGAATTATCAAAGGCTGCTCTGAAAGGCAAAGCACAATTTCCTCCAATCCAGGAGACCTTCGTCAATAAAGGAGTAGAGCATGGCGGACAGGTGGAAATGATATCTAACAATGGCAACATCTAAAGGACATCTGATTTCATCCATGAATGCGCCCCAGGAGAAGAACTCAAGAATTGGACAGTTGTGGAGATTCTGGAGATCTTTTTCTTTCCAAAGTAATTTTCTTGTTTTTGAAAGAACCTATGTCAAGCCCAAGGCATAGGGGTTGCTTGTAAGGCTCCCTCAATTTGTTCCAGACAGTATTCACAATTAATAAAATTTATATTTCTCATTCACTTAAGATCCCTGTATTTCTCTTGCATTTATCTCTCATATTTAAAAATGACAATACTTTTCTACATATGCATTTTCCAAATTCACATACTAAGACTGGACCAAAATACAATAAATGTGCAGATCCATGCCCAAAATCACCCATAATGTTACTGCTGCTATCTGATATAACTTTGATGACCCATCAACCAAGCGGAAGAGGAAGATGATGAAGATCTCAAACTTTCTAAAGAATTAGCGAGGGAGATAGAGCAAAAAGATGACGATATACAACCATACCAAGAATCTATTGAGACCATTAACCTTGGTACAGAGGAAGATCCAAAATAGATCAAGCTAGGGGCAACATTGTAGAAAAGAGTCAAAGAAAGACTGGTCAAGTTGATACATGAGTATGTGGATGTATTCACCTGGTATTACAGAGATATGCCAGGATTGGATACAAATTTTGTGGTCCACATACTACCTCTCAAGGAAGGCTGCTCTCTAGTTAGGCAGAAGCTCATAAGAACTCATCCAGACATGTCCAACAAGATTCGAGAAGAGGTCATTAAACAGTTCGACGCATGGTTCTTACCGGTGGTAGATTATCCCCCTTGGATATTAAACATTGTACTAGTACCCAAGAAGGATGGAAAAGTACGCATATGTGTAGATTGTAGGGATCTGAACAAAGAAAGTCCCAAGGACGATTTCTCGTTACCTCACATAGATGCTTTGATGGATAATACAGCTCAAGCTTCAGTATTCTCAATCATGGACGGTTTATCAGGCTATAATCAAACCAAAATGGCACCTGAAGATATGGAAAATACTACCTTCATGACTCCTTGGGGAACTTTCTGTTATAAGGTAATGTTGTTCGGGTTAAAAAATGCAGGAGCAACTTATCAACGAGCTATGGTGACACTATTCCATGATATGATTCCCAAAGAGGTTAAGGTGTACATAGATGATATGATTTCCAAATCTCATACAAAGGAGGATCATATCATACAATTTACAAAAGCTATTTGAGCGTCTGCGAAAGTTCAAATTGAGATTGAATCCAAACAAGTGTACATTTTGTGTCAGGTCAGGCAAGTTGCTGGGTTTTATTGTAAGTCAGTGTGGTATTGAGGTAGACCTTGACAAGGTAAAAGCCATACAAGAAATGCCAACTCCAAGAAAAGAAAAAGAGTTTGTGGTTTCTTAGGATGATTGAATTACATTTTATTGTACCCCCAAATTTCCCCTCCCATTTTCACATAAGACATACTCCTAGAGGTCCTCAATTGCTCAAGGTTGACCAAAAATTGATCAGACAAATTCTCCTGCTAAGCATTGGCCTTCCAACTAGGGTTTCATTTTTCACCAAGATATGGGAGATCAAAAGGTCTCAAATGTTTTCCATGGTCCTAACATGTCTTCAAGATTATCCATGACAAATTTCATACCTTGCACTACAAGTTTGCTCAGTCAATTGCTCAAATGCTTGAAAATCAACCGTACTAGGTCAAAAGTTAACTATGGTCTATATACAGTCGTACTTCAAGATTTTTGATCAACATCAACATTTTTAAGTAATATCAATCATTTGATTAAGGGTTGATTATGATTCCTCAATAAATGCTCCTAATTTATCAAAATTCAAAAATTGCTAAATTAGGGTTTCTATAGGAAAAGTCAACTAAAATTTGACCAGACATAACTTCCACATACTTCATCCATATTTCCCTAACCAAAGCTCATATTGAAGATAATATCATTCCCTACAAATTCTCTTAAGCCCTAAAGTTCAATAAATGAACCATTTGAAAGATACAAGCTCATACATTACAGGTCATTTTCAAAAAGTCAACAAAAGTCACTTTATGCCAAGACCTTTTACCTTAAGATAAAATCTTAAAATGCAAAATTAATCAAAAGAGGGATTTAAGTAGACATCTTGAACTTTACAAAAAGTCAAAGATCATAATCATGAGATAAAAATTTAGCAAGTTATGGTTTGCCTAAGTTGGGAAAATTTGGGAAATTTCAAGGTTATTGCATTGAGCAAATTTGAAGTTTTAATGCAATGGCTCATTTTCTTGGATTTCAAACATTATCCTAAGATCATAGAGGACCCCTAAAACCATTTTTGCATAGTCTTGATTTTATTTGCATTTTATATTAATTTTGTTTAATTAAAAAATCAAATAAATCAAAATTATTGCAAACTATATAGGCCGTTATCATTTGGGCTTGGTTTGATGCATGGAGAGGCCCCAAATTTCATGTACAACAAGACCAGCATGTCTACATTCATGCAAATTTGAAAAATGGACAAAATCCCATGCTTTTGGCCAAAGTTATAACTTTACATTCATGGTTTTGAAACCACATAATCATGGTTTTCATTGCCCTTGTTTCTTTGTCTCCTCATTACTCTCTATATAAACAAGCCATTAGAAAGCTCCAAGGACGCATACACAGCCTGGAAAACCTCTGAAAATTTTGCAAAAAAAACATCAAAGTTGTCAAGTTCGAATTTCACTTTCCAACCTTCCTTAGTCCAAACCAAGGATCCTAATCCACTCCTGGAGATCCCTTGAAGCGTTTATCATTGTTACTAAGCCTTGAACCATCATAAAACCTCATAAACAGCTTTCACGGTTTGCTTCTTTTCTCAAATTCATTTTGCTCGAATTATGTAATATAAATGCATTTTGGTCATACATTACTGATTATTGGAGTGTTCGTAAGCTTTTTACATAATTAGATTGCAGTTTTGATGCAGGTATCGTGATTTACCATTTCTAGGGTTTGAACTCTAGAATTGGGGTTTTTTGCAATGGCCAAAATTAGACACAACCAAGGGTACCATTGTGCTCAGGAGGTTGAGGCCAATCAATCCATGGCCTCACATTGAATTTATTTTGCGTATTATAGATTTTCTGATTTGTAGGTGCTATAGTGACAGACAAAAAATGTCACTATAGGTCCCCTTATCTAAGACGACAAATGGAGGAAGGGGACGAAGTGTGACAGTGTCCCATTGGTCAGTTCAAATAAAGCGCGCGTTTTTTTATTATAATATATCTAGACATTTTTCTTATATTACATTATTATTCTATTTTATGTAACGAATAAATAGGTGGCTCAGCTGGTAAAGGCGCGTGCATATGAGGGAGAGGACATGGGTTCGAGTCCCAGGTCCAGCATTTTGTTTTTCTAACATTTGTTAACTGCAGATCCAGTGTGCCTTAACTATGCAGGACCAGCATAAGCCACAAATCATGACCATCAGATCATGATTGATCTAGATCTGAGCGCCCCAATGCAAATTCCAGTATATGCCACCAAGAAATAGTTCACGCTGGATCCATACAACAATCTTAGCTTCCCAGTCTTAGGCCCAGCGAAATTTCAACCCCCCCCCCCCCTTGTCTTTTGTTACCTAGGCCCATTTAGCATTTCTTTTTGTTTTGTTTTAATTTCTTTTATTTTATTTATTTAATTAAAAAAATAATAAAAAATCACAAAAATAATAGATTAGTTTCCTTTTTTAATTAAACTAATTTCAAAATTAATTATTAATTCAACTTTAATTTTTTTCTTTAATTTAAAAATGAGTTACAATTTAGGATTTAACTTGTTTTAATCATTTTATTTTCATAATAAAAACCAAAAAGAACTTAGACTATATTTCTTAATTAAATTTATTTTTCTAATTAAATTTTAGGATAGTTTAATTATTTTCTTAAATAAAACAAATATAAAAAAAATGTTAGGTTTTTGTTTAGAATTTAACTTTGATCAATAACTTTCTTTTATTTTAATTAATTAAATCTAAGTTTAATTTAATTTAGTATTTTCCGAAATAAACAAAAACAATCAAAAAGATTTTCACTTACCATTTTCTTAGTTTTTCTTTTAGACGTAATACTTATTTCACATGCATTATTTTTGTTCTCACATTTTTTTATAATAATGTAACTGTATATTGGTATGTAATAGACTAAATAGGACTTTTTATCGCTTTCTTAATTTTAATCCCCCAATTTTTGTACATTGTAAATCCCATCCCCGAAGCCATGTAATAGTCTAGACTTTTACTTCCGCACTTTATTTCCTGCAAAATATTACTGCTAGTAACTAGGCATGTATGGCAAGACTGAAACTAAAACGTTAGCAAAACCTAATAATGCAAGATAAATAACTGAATTGAACACAATTGCACATGCGCACCTCTAGGGTATCCCACTTTCGGTTGCCTTCGGAAAACGCTCATAATTATCAAAATATAAAAAGTTTTAGTAACTGTCCTCTAGTTCGAAAGATCACAACTCCCTCGATGACCCTTTCGACGCTGCCTCAGTTTAAAGTGATCTTAGGACTTTAGGACAATTACTAAAATTTCTTGCCAAGTTACTTTCGTGACCGTAACATACCTTCGATTGCCCCTCAAACATCCAATGACAAGGCTACCTACTCACTAATAGTAGGATAGCATTGTCTAAAGGAAAAGAGGAAAAGAACGACCCTTTTCGAGTATAAAAGTAGATAGCTGTTAAAAGTTTGCTCAAAAACATCTTTGCACTTACACAAATTCTACTTTTCAAAAACAATTTTGAAAACATTCGCTTTGTCAACACTCCTGAGGACTGATATAAGAGTTATCATAAAGCGAATCTCCGCACTAAGGCATCTTCAAAAATATTTTCAAACACACAAAGCACAAAGGTATTTCAAAATGAGCAAACCTCTAAGAGCCCGTAGAAAACTACGGATGGAAAGGGTGCTAACACATTCTCTTTCCAAAATCTACCCCCTTACTCAGAAAACTCTCGAAAAGGTCTTTTCTGTTCTTTTCACCCTTTCCTTAATTTGGATAAAATAAAACTCGGTGGCGACTCTTGCTTACCGCAACATTTGCAAACACAAAACGCAAAACCGTATTGAACAGTCAGTTCTGCCACCGTATCATACATTTCAAGGTTCATATTGCACCTAACTGCTACGTGCGATACTATATTCAAATTA
Source organism: Vicia faba (assembly GCA_948472305.1). Lineage (NCBI taxonomy): Eukaryota > Viridiplantae > Streptophyta > Magnoliopsida > Fabales > Fabaceae > Vicia > Vicia faba. The sequence goes on along the minus strand of OX451735.1, from coordinate 379,963,657 downwards.
CTCCGAAAATAATAGACGGTGGTATGGAATGATGATTGTCAGGTAGCTTTCGAGACAGTAAAGAAATACTTACAAGAGCCATCGATCTTGATACCACCAGTTCCTAGAAGACCACTCATCATGTATCTGACAGTGCTTGAAGGATCAATGGGGTGTGTAATGCGACAACATGGTGAAACGGGTAGAAAAGAGCATGCAATCTACTACCTCAATAAGAAATTTATTGACTGCGAAACCATGTACTCACTTCTCGAGAAGACTTGTTGTGCATTGGCTTGGGCTACTAAAAGATTGAGGCAATACATGTTAACCCATAATATGTGGTTAATAGAAAGAATGGATCCTTTAAAGTATATGTTTGAAAAACCAGCTCTTACAAGAAGGATTTATCGATGGTAGATGTTACTATCAGAGTACAACATCCAATACGTTACTCAAAAGGCCATCAAGGGTAGTGTACTAGCTGACTATTTAGCTCATCGGTTATTACCAGAATATCAACCAATGAAGTTTGAATTTCTAGACGAAGATGTCATGGTTATAGGTGACTACGAAATACCAGTGCCCAACGAAGGACTTGAACCAGAGGCACGTTGGACACTCATGTTCGACGAGGCTTCAAATGCACTAGGGCACGACATTGGGGCAGTTTTGACTTCTCCAAAAAATTTTCACAAGCCTTTTTCCTCAAGGTTATGTTTTGACTTCACCAACAATGTTGCCGAATACGAAGCTTGTATTTTGGGTCTAGAAGCTACTATCGATATGAGAATCAAGCATCTCGAAGTATTTGGAGACTCTACGCTAGTCATATACTAAGTCAACAGAGAATGGGACATTAAACATCCCAAATTGATTCCATATCAGGATCATGTTTAAAGCTAGCTACGAAATTCACTGAGATTACCTTCAGTCATATCCCACGAGAAGAAAATCAGATGGCAGATACCTTCGCAACTCTATCGGCCATGTTCAAAGTAACCTGGCCAAACCACGAGTCATGCATTACAATCAGACTTTTTGAATAGCCTTCACATTACCTTGCTATTGAAGAGGGACCAAATAACAAGCCTTGGTTCTAAGACATCAAGAGGTACCTTTAGAAACAGTAAAATTCCTCTATCATTAACAAGCGGACTCTACAGGAGCTAGCCTCAAAATTCTTTGAGTGGTGACGTATTATACAAAAGAAACTACGATATGGTGTTACTCAGGTGTGTGGAGAAACAAGAAGCAGATACGCTTATGAAAGAAATCCATGAAGGTACTTTCAGAACACATACAAATGGACATACCATGGATAGAAGAATCCTGCGAGTTGGTTATTATTGGATGACGATGGAAGCCGACTGCTACCAATATACGAAGACATGTAACAAATTCCAAATCTATGCCGATAAAATGAATGTGCCACCAACTCCTCTGAATTTCATGAGCTCTCCTTGGCCATTTTCAATGTGGGAAATTGATATGATATGCATGATCGAACCGAAAGCATCTAACGGACACCGGTTCACACTAGTTGCCATTGATTACTTCACCAAATGGGTAGAAGCGACATCCTACACAAATGTAACAAGTTAAGTGGGTACTCGATTCATCAAGCAAAATCTCATATGCTGATATGGGGTTCCAAGCAGAATCATTATAGACAACGGGTCCAATCTGAACAACAAAATGATGAATGATTTATATGATAATTTCAAGATCCGGCATCATAATTCCTCACCATATCGACCCAGGATGAACAGGGTCGTTAAAGCTTCCAATAAGAATATCAACAGGATCATTCAGAAAATGGTCAAGACATATAAAGATTGTCATGAAATGCTTCTTTTCGCTTTACATGGCTATCTTAATTCCGTACGTACATCAATAAGTGCAACTTCTTTCTCTTTGGTATATGGAATGAAGGCAGTACTCCTGGTTGAAGTAGAAATTCCATCACATTGAGTTCTAATGGAAACAAACCTTGAAGAAGTAGAGTGGGTTCAGACTCGACTTGATCAGCTTAACCTCATTAAAGAGAAACGCTTGACAGCTTTGTGCCACAACCAGTTATATCAGAAGCGGATGAAGAAAGCATTCAATAAGAAATTATGCCCTTGTATGTTCAAAGAAGGGGATTTGGTACTCAAGAAGATTCTGCTATCTCGCCTCGATTCACGTGGTAAATGGACACCCAACTACGAAGGTCTATTTATGGTAAAAATAGCATTCTCCGATGGTGGTATCATCCTCATAAAAATGGATGGGGTAGTGTTGTACCCCAAAATTTTCCCTCTTATTTTTACTCAAAGCATGCTCCTAGAGATCCTCAATTGCTCAAGGTTGACCAAGAATTGACCAGACAAATTCTCCTTCTAAGGCAATGAATCTCTAGCTAGGGTTTCACTTTTCACCAAGATATGTGAGCTTCAAAGGTCCAAATGTTTTCCACGGTCCTATTATGTCTTCAAGATTGTCCATGACAAATTTCATGCCTCCCACTACAAGTTTGCTCATTCAATTACTCAACTGCTTGAAAATCAACCGTGCTAGGTCAAAAGTCAACATTGGCCCATGTACAGTCAAACTTCAATATTTTTGGTAAATATCAACATTTTTAAGTTATATCCATCATTTGATCAAGGGCTGGTCATGATTCCTCAAGAAATGCTCCTAATTCATCAAAAGTCAAGAATTGCTAATTAGGGTTTCTATAGGAAAAGTCAACCAAACATTGACAAGACATAACTTTCTCATACTTCATCCATTTTTCCCAACCAAAGCTCATTTTGAAGAGAATCCAATTCCCTACAACTTCTCTTTAGCCCTCAAGTCCAAGAAATGCACCATTTGAAAGAAACAAGCTTATACATTACAAGTCATTTTCAGACAGTCAGTAAAAGGCACTTTTTGTCAAGACCATTTACATCAAGATAAAATATTCAAATGCCAAATTTATCAAAAGAGGAATAAAATTAGACATCTTAAGCTTTCCAAAAAGTCCAAGATCATCATCATGAGATAAAAATTGAGCAAGTTATGGCTTACCCAAGTTGGAAAATTTTGGGAATTTTCAAAAATTATGCATTGAGCAAACTTGAAATTTTAGGTCAATGGCTTAATTTCTTGGACTTCAAACATCTTCCTAAGCCTATAGAGGACCTCTAAAATTATTCTTGCCATGCCTTGTATTTGCTAACTATTTTATTCATATGTATTTTAATTTATTTCAAATAAATATAAAATAAAATGTATAAAATAATTGGAAATGGGCTTTGAGCTTTGAGTTGATATTTTGGACAGCCTAGGACAATAAAGTTTTGTGCAAGCAATGTCCACATTCATTCAAATTCAAAAAGGACAAGATTCCATGTCTTTGGCAAAGTTGTAAAATATCATTCATGGCTTTAAAAACACATGTTTATGGTTGTTATTACCTTTGTTCTCTTGTCTCCTCCCTCCCCTCTATATAAAGGACACATTAGCAAGCTTCAAGACACATAAGATATAACCTGGAAAAGCTCTACAAATTTTGTAAAAAATATCAAAATTGTAAAATTCGCATTTTAGGTTCCAGCCTTCCTTAGTCCAAACAAAAGATCCAAATACATTCCTGGAGGCTCCCTGAAGCTTTTGCAATCATTACCAAGCCCTGAAACATCACAAAATTCCTCAGTAAGCTCCATTTTTATATTTTCTAACTTGTTTCATGCAGATTCGATGCACTACATGGTCAGAAGTGTACCAAACACCATCAGATCTAACCTTCAAATCATAAGGGGTCTAGATCTAAAGGATTCAATTTGAGATCCACCATGCGCCCTCAAGGCCTCATCTCACCTGATCTAGCGTGGCCCGGGCTTAATCTTCACTTGGGCCTAGCAAAATTCAATTTCAACATCCCCCAATTTCTAATTATCCTGGCCCATTTCGCATTATTTTTGTCACTTTGCTTTATATTTTTTATTTTAATTTGTTTTCTTCATTTATTTAATTAGTATAATATAATAATAAAATCACAAAAAATATAGTTTTAGTTTTTTAATTAAATTAATTATGTGAATTAATTAATAACTATTTTAACTATTTTTCTTTAATTAAAAATAAATTAGAACTTAGGACTTAATTTATGTTTAATTATTTTATTTAAATAATAAAAAAACTAAAAAAAGAATTTAGACTATTTTTCTTGATTAATTTTATTTTCTAAATAGATTTTTAGGTTATTTACCTTCTTAAATCAAAAAATAAGCAAAAATATTTTCTTACTAGGTTGTTAGACGTATTTTCAACTTCCGCGCGCATTATTTATTTTTGAAATTTCTATTCATTATTATACTTGTATACTGGATGTAATAAATTAATTAGGATTTTTAACGCTTTCTTTATTTTTTTCTTCACCCAATTTTTGTACATTGTAAACCCCCTCCCTGAAGCCATGTAATAGCGTAGGGTTTTATCTTCGCACTTTACATTTTTCTGTATAATATAACTGCTAGTAACTAGGATTGCATGAGAAGTCTGAAAACAAAAAACGTTAGCAAACCTAAATGCGCAAGATGAATATTTAAACTAAACACAATTGCACATGCACACCTCTAGGGTATCCCACTTCGGTTGCCTTCGGAAAACAGTCACAATTCTCGAAACGTGAGAAGTTTTAGTGGTTGTCCTCTAGTTTGAAAGATCACAGGTCCCTCGATGACCCTTTCGACGTTGCCTTGGTTAAAAGTGATCTTAGAAACTTTAGGACAATTACTAAAATTTCCTTCTAAGTTGCCTTCGTGACCGTAATGTCCCTTTGATGTCCCTCATACATCCAACGATAGGGCTACCTACTCACTAATAGTAGGATATCATTGTCTAAAGGATAAGGAGAAAAATAACAAACCTTTTTCGAGTATAAGTAGACATTTCTTAAATTCTTGCTCAAAACAAACTTTTTGCACTTACACAAAACATTTCAAAACACTTTCAAAAACATTCGCTTGGTCAACACTCTTGAGGACTGATACAAGAGTTATCATAAAGCGAATCGCCGCACTAAGGCATTTTCAAAACATTTTCAAACACACAAAGAACAAAGGTATTTCAAAATGAACAAACCTCTAAGAGCCCGTAGAAAACTACGGATGGAAAGGGTGCTAACACCTTCCCTTTCCATAATCTACCCCGCTTACTCAAAATTCTCGAAAAGGTCTTTTTCTGTTCTTTTCACCCTTTCCTTTGTTGGATAAAAGAAAAGTCGATGGCGAGTCATGCTTACCGCAACATTTGCAAACACAAACGTAAAACCAGTATTAAGCAGTCGGTTCTACCACCGTATCACAGAACTGGCAACTCTGCTGGGGAATACAAAAAGTGGGCTTACCTTAGAGTTAGTTCATTATTTAACTGTTTTATGTGCTTTGATTGCTTTACTTTTGAGGGATTTTTTTGGGTTACTATAGATCCTACACCCAAATCTTGGGCACCTTTCAGGTAAGTAACAATAGATTGTGGGGGCTGTGCGGGATATACTGACACGGTTGAAGCGATAGCTACATTGATGTGATACTTTGGTTGGTACCGGTAGCCCTTGAGTAATCAAGGAGAATACGGGGCCGCTGTATGGTGTCATAAAGCATCAATTGACCTCAGAACCTTTAATTGACCAACTTGGCCATTAGGAAGTAGTGAGATAGTCGTATTATGTGTAGTCCTAAGTCGGTTGATACTCAATACTACACTCATTGAGATTTGACCCCCGAGTTTTGTTTGGTGGCAAGTCAATTGTCAATCGGAATGAAACTTGTGGGAAAGATCAATGATATTGAGATCCCTTAGAACCCGATTACTATTACTAAGACATGTTGAGCCAACTAAATTTCAAGATGGTACTTACCTACAAACCCCATGCAAGCCTAAACCTAAGGCTGCTTGTGTGATTTATTTGCTTTCAACTTGAGCTACTTGCAAGGTTTTTATCTAACAACATGATCTCCTTGCAGGATTTGTTTACAGTCATTATCCAGTAACCTGGACTTCTTAGACTCATTTGTCTCCATCATCTTACACTTTTGCTTGATGCATAACATACACATCATAACATCATACCATAGAATTTCCTTAACCATTTCAAGGATCTCAAGGGTCTGCGATGCAGGCTATGATGAACCAGACGTCTAGCAAGGGGCAATGGGATTTATTTTCCTCTAGCCAATGTCGTCAAAAGGACCATAACACAACAACTTAAGTCAGGGGCTATGACCCACTTGATATGGTGAGCTTAATTCTTGTAGAAGGACCTTCAACGATAGAAAGTTCTTCAATCAAAGCTGCAAATTTCAACTTCTGACATTTTCTTGTTTACCCCGCGGGGTCCTAGAAAACATTGCATGCATGACATTTCATAACAAGATTTCTAGTACAGGTTTATTATCCCTTCGCTATTTATTTCAGCAAGAAGAAATGGTTCTTGAACAAATAGTAAAGGATCTTCAAGCTCAAAACGCTCAGTTTCAACAAATGTTCATGGCTTTGGCCCAGGGGCAGGAAGAACTGAAAGCTCTCGTCATCAAAGAGAAGAAGAAGAAGGAAAAGAAACCAGTTGACATATTGAATATGGGAAGAAGACTCAGAGGACCGATTAAACGAGCTCTAGATCTCACAACTCTATCAAATGAGGGGGATAATCATGAAGAAGTCAACAACCACGAGGCTGATGAAGAAGAAGCTGATTACTCTGAGGAACAATATCCTCCTGCTGATGATAAATACAAATAGCTGGAGGATCGTCTCAATTCTATCGAGATTCAGCAGGTACCTGGCTTGGATTTTGAAGAGCTAGGGTTGGTTTGTGGAATGGTCATCCCACCAAAATTCAAGGTTCCCAAATTCACCAAATATGATGGGGTCTCTTGTCTTAAAATTCACTTGAGATCATACGTCAGAAAGGTCTAACCTCACACTGCTGACCGGAAGTTATGGATCCATTTCATCCAAGAAAGTTTGGTCGGCACTCAACTGGATTGGTTCTATCAGTTGGAAGGAACAAACATCCATACCTAGGAAGACTTGGCTGCTGCTTTCTACAAGAAGTACCAATACAATGCTGACCTCGCTCAAACTCGAACACAACTTTAAGGCATGTCTATAGGTTATGTGATATGGTGAGAGAACTGACTTGAGGTTTTGCGTTTGTGTTCACAAATGTCACGGTTAGCAAGAGTCACCATCGAATTTTCTTTTATCCAAAAGGAAAGGTAAAAAAGCACAGGAAAGACCATTGAGATGTTTTCTTGAGTTCGGGGGGTAGATTATGAAAAGGGAAGGTGTTAGCACCCTTTTCATCCATGGTTTTCCATGGGCTCTTAGTTACTTGTTTAGATCACTTGCTTTGCTTTGTTTTGTTTGGAATGGTGCTTGGTATGGTTTTGAAAGTATTTTGAAAAGAGGCCACTCGTTTAGGCAATCTTTGTAATGATTCTCGTTTGTAAGAATGTATACAAAGATGTTTGTCTTTTGAAAATGTTTTCAATGTTTTGTAAGATGTTTTGAGATGTGTGTGTGTTTTTGAAAATAACAAGGATTATTTTGAAATGGAACAAGTAACTAGAAGCTATCTACCTACTCAAATGTCTTTCTTGTGCATTTTTATTCCTTTGACATTGTTGACTTACCATTGATTTGGTAAGCAAACCTATCTTTGGATGTAAACGGGATGGACGTGGGTCATCGTATAACCATGATAGCAATGTTGCCAAGTATCTTAGCATGTTTGAGGGACCAAGATCGTTTTGTTTAGGCAATCTTTGTATAGCGTCATCGATGGACTATGATCTTATTTTTGTTTTGTTTTGCCAAGATACTTCGCATGCGTAACATGGCCATTTTATTTTAGGAAACCAAGTGGGAGAAACCCTAAGGGTGCTTGTGTGCAAAGTGTGTCATTTTTCATGCTTTTGTCTTGCATTAGGTTTTTTCTATTTGTTTTGTTTGTGTTCTTGTCATGCAAACCCAAGTTTACTAAACATGGTATAAAAGCGATAAATTGCAAAATAAACTAAGCTATTACAACAATTATTATGGGAGGGGGGATACAAGTTTTGAATGGGGATTTTTGCACAAATATAAACCTAAATATATTATTACAACCAAATCGAATATTGCACGAATTAAATAAATGTACAAATATTTAAAATGCAATGCAATGTATTTATGTAGAAGATGTTTTGGTATTTGTTTTTTGTATGAGAAAATAATTTAATTAAAACCCTAGAAATAAGGAAAAAAAATATTATTTTTGGAATGGTGAAACCCTAGTTTTTTAATTAAAAGAAAATAATGTTTCAATATTAATATTTTGTCCTTTTTTGTATAAGAAAATAATAAATAATATTATGTTTAAATATTAAAAATTAAGTATGTATAAAAAATAAATATTTTATGAGTATAAATAATATAATAAAAATTTTAAGTCCTTTTAAATATATTTACAAGTTTTTTTAGGAAAATAAGTTCTATTCTATTAAATAAATTAATTTTATGTAGAAAAAATAATAAAAAATAAAATAAAATAGTAAAAAATAAAGAAATTATTTTTAGGATTTTTATTATTCAGAAAAAATAAATAGAAGCAATAAATATGAAAATATGAAGAAAATATGAAAAATATAACAAATAAGCCAGGGGGTGCAAATAGTATGCCAGGGGGGTGCAAATAGTGAAAACAAAAAGCCCAAAAGCGCCAAAAGCCCAGACTTCACTTCATCCCTGTCCTTGGTCTTCTTGCGCGTGCGTTTCAGTTCAAACCTGCAACTCTCACATGCTTGCACAAAAACAAAAACTCATAAAATGAAACATGTGGCATTTGAGCTCACGATTTCAGCCATATAGATTATGTGACCTAACTCTAAAAGATCAGAGAGAATTTTGGTAGCCCTAATTCGTGACCTAACTTTTTCAACATTTTCAATCTTCAAATTCTCTCAGCACAGTTAATATAAATGAAAAGTATGCATATGTACAGCTTCACCATGTTATGGACTACATTTTTTCTTCACAAATCGTGGCTTGAGGATGGTTATTCAGAGAGATAGAATTCAAGAAAATACCTCCTTCAGTTGGATTCGAGTAGAGCAATATAGGGACTTTAATGGAGGCCTGAGGATTGTTTGAGCTTCCTTAAACTTCCCCGAAGCTATTCCAATGCTTACTTTGCTTTGAGGATAGCTGGAAATCTCTGCACAAGTCAAGCTGCAAGCTTCAAGGTTGAAAATGGAAAAGGCTGAAACAGGGGTTACAGAACCAGGGTGATGGCTTGGATAGCTTTGGTAGGATGTTTATGAGATGCTTGAAGTGTTCAAACACAAAACGCACGAGCCAAATGAGTGTTGGCTATGGTTTTGCAGATTCTGAGCTTTTTGGACAATTTTGAGTGTTTTTGAGTTTTGGAGAGTTTCAGCTTCCAATCAATCTTGCTAAGCCTTGCCACAGCTTTGTATATTTGTAAAGAAATGATACAAAGTCCACTCTTTACTAGCTGTACAAGTTCTGACCTTTTGGCAACCTTTCTTGCATTTTAAGCAAAGTGAAGTGACCAATGCTTTATGCTTGTACTGGCTAGCTTGAGGGCTGCAAAGAACTTGTACAAATTGCTTAAGACCTGTGTGAATTGTTTGCACCAAAGGGACATGTCTAAGGCTCAAGATTGACAAAGTTGCAAAAGTTGCACTTTATGAAAATGGCATTGTGAACTTTTGGCCAAAAATGGAATTATCTCTTGTACAAAGCTCCAAAAGCAAAAATAATGCCTTTAGCTTCTGATTTTGCATTTAATTATGGAGTGTAAAGTGAGTTTAGGACCTTTAAAGCAAGATTCAAACATCATGGATTGGATTTGGAACTTGATGCTATGTGAAAATGGCATGAACAAAAGTGAGAAAATGCCAACTTCCCTTCTTCGATTCTCCCTACTCAAAAATGATCTTGGAGAGTTCTTGGACATTTTGGAAAGCTTGCAATGTACTCTATAATCCTTATTTGAAATGCATCTTGAGACACTTCTTGGAACTAGGTGAAAATTTTCCATGAAGTTGGGTCCAAAACCTGCCTAAATTAGGGCAAAATTTCATTAAGTTATTTAGTTCATGGACCTATATTCACAAATTCATAACTTGAGATCCAAGCATGTTTTGGGAAAAGTTTGTGAATCAAAGTTGTAGATTTCATGGAGGAATACAACTTTCATGTTGGAAGTTTTCTTTGAATCAAAATGGATCATGGTGAAAAGTGGTGAAAAGTTGGGAAAAAATAAGAAAATTTCCATACTTAGAAAAATTCGAAGTTATGAACATTTTCAAATTCAAAACCCTAATTTTCAAAATTGGTTTTCTTGGTGAACAAGTTTCATATTTTGATATATCTTGATAAATTATGACTCTTGGCACTTGATTTTGACCAAAAAGTCAAAGTTTGACTTTTTAGTGTACAGTTGACGTTTGATCAGTTGACTGCAAAATTCATCTGTCAACCCAATGAACTTATGATCTTTTGAATCATGTAACTAGGTCGATGATGCCATTGAACCCTTGAAATCATGTTTGAACCCAATTGGTCATTGTCTAGGTTAAAAATCAGAAATTTCCCTTTCTCAGTCAAAACCCTAATTTTGATCATTTTGCCCTTTTGATGATTTGATCAAATTTCTCGAGGAGTTGTGATCCAAATTTGATAAAATGGTACATATGAGTCTAAAATGTTGACGTGGATAAAAAATTATGAAGTTTGACTGTAACTTGGCCATGGTTGACTTTTCCCCCAATACAACTGATTTTTAGGTCAATTATCCAATTGACTGATAAAAAATGTGGTTCAAGGCTTGAAACTTAACATGAGCAATCTTAGGGGTCCAAGGTGATGTATGAAAGTCACATGAAGCATTGATGGTTCAAAAATCCTTGTGCAATCTCAAACCCTAATTTTAGGTGATCAGTACAAGATGAGATGTCTTGACCAAACCCTAATCTTGTCTTGAGTCTAAGAAGTCTTGTGAGAAAAGTCTTGATAAATGAGAGGGAAAATTTTGTGGTACAACAGCTTCCACTATTCAATCTTCTTGAACCTGAAGAGTTAGATTGGCGCGCTTCACTGTTCGTGACTCGAAGGTAAAAGATGATTGGGCACTAGAGTGCCCATAAATTTTCACTCGACAAAACATAGTTGAGTGAATGGGCTTAAAGATGCCATTTGGAAAGGTGATGGAATCTTGTTGGATATGGGCTTGTAGATGCCATCCAAGAATGTTTGCTGAATTGTAAGTTGTAGGTCAGAAGAATAAGTATCAGAATGGTGTCCGTGTCTGGAACGTTTCTGAACTGTATTTGGAGACTGAAATCTGAATGAGAAATAGAATATCATCTGTGTCTGGAGCGTATCTGAACTGTATCTAAACTTGAAATCTGAATAAGGGCCAGAATGGTATCCGTGTCTGGAGCGTATCTGAACTTGAAACCTGAATGAGTATCAGGATGGCATCCGTGTCTGAAGCGTATCTGAACTTTGAAATTTGAATGAGTAGCAGGATGGCATTCGCGTCTAGAGCGTATCTGTACTGTATTTGAAAGAATCTGAATGAGTAAAAGAATGGCGTCCATTTCTGGAGTGTATCTGTACTGTATCATGATTGCATATTGTTAAACGGTAGCTGTTAATCTTATCCTGAAAAGGGTAAAATGTTAGCTGAAACACAAAGTTATGATGCATGAAATATATGATGCAATATATGTACATTGTCAATGTTTATGATATGTGGATGTAATGTATGCGCATGTAAGCTGATGTGCTGTATTGCTGAGGAAAATAAATCCTTGACTGCTGTCGGGGATAATAAATCCTTGATCGCTGAAGATATGTGGATTCTTCATGTCTTGAAGTTGGAGTAATGACAAAAATTCTGTTGTGAGCAACGCCACATACTGCTTGAGTAATCTGCTTGGGGAATCCCGAGAAATTTGATGACTTCTACTAGGGATTACACAATAGGAATCCTTATTATGCTGGGGAATAAAGAAAACTCTGTGGGAAGAAGCTTATTCCTGTTTGGAAAAAGTTCAGGAGTTTCAGTTGTCTACCACTCTACTGGGGAATTATCCTAGGTTAAGGAGAGACAAAAGTTAACTGTTATCTGGTTTCTTTTCAGGCTTCAAGATAACTTGCTGGGGAATTTGGAGAAACTGGATGGTTTTCACTGGGGATTGATAGTTTGAAACTTTGGCTCCACTGGGAATCTTAATGATGTACTGTAGGGATTGCTCATGGAATAGCCCAAAGACGCTTCCCTATTCTTTCAACCTGTCAGTTATTGTTCTTTTCCATTTTGTTTATTTGTAAACAGTCATTATGTTGAAATGCATATGTTCATTAATGAATCATTGGACGTTTTTGCAAATAAAAACACAAGTGTAAAGAAAAAGGAAAATAGTTTATGTACTTTGAAAGAGATATCTTTGTATTTACTTTGAATAAGTGTTTTGTACAAAGGAGACAGACATCCTAGTAAGAGGATGGTGTCATAAAAGTAAGAAAAAATTTATACAAAAAAAGATAGCTATGTGTAAAAATCCCATGGGGTTCCCATTCCGCTATAGCCTTCGTATCTCTGAATATCTTGTCCATCCGTTGCTTAGTCCGAAGATGATTGAATTGATCAGAAGCTCAGAGTTTGTCAGTGAAGAGATTATCCTTAAAATGATCCGACGAGACATAGTCATACGCTTTAATTCCCTAACTTTTGCCTGGACCGCCCTTTCGGGTTTTCAGTCCACCAGGAAACCCTTTTTTACCCAAGTCTCCCTTTCGGGTTTTCAACTTGCCGGGTGTACAGATTTTTTTAATTTATCCCTAATTTTTTCCCGAACCTTTTGGTTCGCTGGGATGCCCTTGTTTTTCCTAGGTGTGTCAACCTAGCGGGTCTCTTATGCGTAGTATCTTTTGACTATGTCCGTGTTCGCAGGGTGTGGCAGGTCGTCGCCGTCCATGGTGGTTAAGATCATTGCCCCACCAGAAAAGATGTTCTTAATTACAAATGGTCCTTCATAGGTAGGAGTCCATTTTCCCCTGGGATCACTTTGTGGCAAGATGATGCGCTTGATCACTAGATCTCCAACTTGATATACTTGGCGCCTGACTTTCTTGTTGAAGGCCTTGATCATCCGTTTTTGATACGCCTGACCATGGAAAACAACAGTAAGTCTCTTTTCATCAATCAAGTTCAGTTGATCAAGTCAGGTCTGGATCCAATCGTCTTCACTCAAACCTGCATGCTTCATGATTCTCAAAGAGGGAATCTGAACCTCGATAGGCAAAATAGCCTCCATGCCATAAACCAAAGAATAAGGTGTTTCCCCAGTTGATGTGCGAGCCACAGTATGGTACCCATGAAGAGAAAATGGTAACATCTCATGCCAGTCCTTGTAGGTGACTGCCATCTTTTGTATGATCTTTTTAATATTTTTGTTAGCAGCTTCGACTACACCATTCATCTTTGACCGATAGGGGGATGAATTGTGATGTTGAATCTTGAACTGCTCGCACAAGGCGGTGATCATAGTATTGTTAAGGTTTTTACCGGTATCAGTGATGATCCTTTTTGGGATACCGTACCGGCAAATAAGATTCTGCTTGATGAAGCGGGCAATAACATTCTTAGTCACGGATGCGAAGGAAGCTGCTTTGACCCACTTGGTAAAATAATCAATGGCCACCAGAATGAAACGATGTCCATTGGAGGCTGTAGGCTTGATCTCCCCAATCATGTCGATTCCCCACATAGCGAAGGGCCAAGGAGCTGTTAAGACATTTAGAGGAACTGGAGGCACGTGTACCTTATCTGCATAGATTTGACACTTATGGCAGGTCCGGGAGTGTTGATAGCAGCCAGCTTCCATGGTAGACCAGTAATAGCCTGCCCGTAGGATTTTCTTTGCCATCATATGCCCACTAGAGTGAGTGCCAAAGGTACCTTCATGCAATTCAGCCATGATCTTTTCAGCTTCAATATTGTCCACACAACGGAGTATAATAGAATCATGATTACGTTTGTACAGGATGCCATTACTTAGGAAGAACTTAGCCGAGAATCTCCTTAAGAACTTTTTATCATTGACTGAAGCTCCTTCTGGATATTCTTGAGCCTCAAGATACCTTTTGACTTCATGAAACCATGGCTGGTCCACTACTTCTTCAGTATTAATCTCGTGACAGTGTGTCGGTTCGTCCATCCGTTCAATGGTGATATGGGGAGCCTCATTATCCCAATTAAGTTTAAACATAGATGGTATTGTAGCTAAAGCATCTGCTAGCTGATTTTCTTCTCGCGGGAAGTGCTCGAAGGTAATCTGCTCGAAATGTGGTAACAATGTCAAAACATGTTCTTCGTAAGGGATGAGGTTTGGATGCTTAGTGTCCCACTCTCCTTTGATCTGACTGATGACCAAAGCTGAATCCCCAAACACATCTAAAGATTTGATTCCCAAGTCTATGGCAGCCTTGAGACCAAAGATGCATGCTTCGTACTCTGCCATGTTGTTCGTACAGTTGAAGCAAAGTCTGGCCGTGAAAGGAGTATGGCATCCTTTTGGAGATATGAGCACAACGCCGATACTGTTACCAACTGCATTGGATTCCCCATCAAAGTACAGGGTCCATCGGGATCCTTGTTCAGGTCAATCATATGGTCTGATCTCTTCACTGTTGTCCACTGTCATGATGTCTTCGTCAGGGAAGTCAAACTTCATGGACTAGTAATCTTCTATAGCTTGATGAGCCAGATGATCAGCTAGCACGCTGCCCTTTATAGCTTTTTGGGTAGTGTACTGTATGTCGTATTCTGTTAAGATTATCTTCCATCTAGCTACCCTCCCAGATAGAGCAGGATTCTCAAAGATGTACTTTATCGGATCCATCTTAGATATCAGCAAAGTGGTATGAGTCAACATATACTGTCTTAGCCGGCGAGCAGCCCATACCAAAGCTCAACAAGTTTTCTCGAGCAGTGAATATCTAGTTTCACAGTCGGTAAAATTTTTGCTTAGGTAATAAATATCGTGCTCTTTTCGGCCAGACTCGTCATGCTGCCCCAGTACGCACCCCATTGAATTCTCTAAGACGGTCAGGTACATGATTAGCAGTCTTCCCTCGACGGGTGGCATCATGACAGAAGGCTCTAGTAAATACTCCTTGACTTTATCGAAAGAAGTCTGACATTCATCATTCCATCTGACTACTTGATCTTTCTTCAACAGCTTGAAGATTGGTTCACAAGTAGACGTTAGGTGAGAAATAAATCTGGCAATGTTGTTTAGGCATCCCAAAAAACCTATGACTTCCTTCTCAGTGCGAGGAGCAAGCATTTCTTGTATCACTTTAACCTTGGCAGGATCAACCTTGATGCCTTTGTTGCTGACAATGAAACCTAAGAGTTTATCGGACCGGACTCCGAATGTGCACTTGTTTGGGTTCAATCTTAGCTTGTACTCCTTCAACCTGACAAACAGCTTTTGCAAGTGATCAAGGTGTTCTTCTTCAGTTTGTGATCGGGCTATCATGTCATCTACGTAGACCTCTATCTCATGATGTATCATATCATGAAACAAAGCTACCATGGCGCGTTAATAGGTTGCCCCGTTATTCTTCAGTCTGAATGGCATCACTTTGTAGCAGAACGTACCCCACTGTGTGACAAAAGTAGTTTTCTCCATGTCCTCAGGTTCCATTTTGATCTGGTCATAGCTTGAGAATCCGTCCATGAAAGAAAATACTTTATGCTGGGCTGTATTGTCGACCAGGGTGTCGATGTGTGGAAGTGGAAAATCATCTTTAGGGTTGGCCCTGTTTAAATCTCTATAATCCACACACATTCTTACTTTGCCGTCCTTTTTAGGCACGGGAACAATGTTGGCCACCCATTGAGGATAAGAAGTGACAGCCAGAAATCAAGCATTGAACTGTTTCATAACTTCTGCTTTGATCTTCTCGGACATGTCAGGTCTCATACGACAGACCTTTTGTTTCACTGGTGGACAGTCTTCTCTTGTGGGTAGACGATGTACCACGATATCTGTATCGAGTCCCGGCATGTCTTCGTATGACCAGGCAAAGATCTCAACATAATCATGCAATAGCTGAATTAGGCGCTCCTTGACTCTCGGCTCTAGATTGGCACCCACTTTGATTTCCTTTTTATCTTCCTCGGTTCCCAAGTTGATTGTATCCAACAGCTCCTCATGAGTCTGAATAGCTCTTTCCTCTTGTTGTAATAGTCTGGCCAATTCCCCTGGCACCTCACAATCTTCCTCACCTTCGTATTCAGCTTGGTAGATCAGATCTTCAGAGTCACTGAAGGCTATAGAAGTATCGTTACCCATGGGATCCGGAATGGAAGGGTACATGCATTTGCGAGTGTGGGTGTGTGTAAGGGTATAGCAATCTTAAAACACTAAAATGTAAAAGAAAGACAATGAGCACAAAAGGTTTATATATGAAAAAGCGTCCATGATTCATTGAATAAAATATGTAGATGAAATAAAAACCCTTACAAATGGACCATTGTGCCTCGGGTAAGACACAAGGTTTTTAAAGTGCAAATTGTTCGTGAATTATTACAAGTCCAACAGAAATGTAAAAAGATAAATTACTGAGATATGAAAGTTATCGGGACAAAGTCTTTGGCTTCCCCAGTTGCAAAGTCCCTCACTGACAGTAGGAAATATCCAATCTTCTAAGCTGCCATCCTCCTCATTGTCTTCCACTGTGTTGACGCTTTGGTTGGTAATCTTTACATGTGGCCCCCCAGCACAGGCATGACGCACAACCTTTTAAGCAGTCGAAGTAAACCCCAAGCCAAACTTGTCTTATTTGTACGGAATGTCCGAAAGCTACCCCCAGATGATGCATCCCCCTTCTTCCACTACTGCCCTTGCATCCTTTAGAGATGACATCCGAGGTGGAGGTCTTGTGATCTTAGGAATCGAGGATACCGCCTTGGTCGCCGCTACTTCTGGAGAGAATTCTTCAAAATGTTGGAAAGGGGTCTCTATGAACTCGCCATCTAACTCTACATATCGAAAAGAATTCAGATGACTAATCATATACTCCTCCTCCCCATGGACAGTTATGATCTTTCCTTGGACTGGGTATTTTAGCATCTGATGCAAGGTGGAGGTGACATCACCGACATTGTGGATCCAGGGACGTCCCAACAGACAGGAATAAGAAGGGCGTATGTCCATCACATAGAAGGTTGAGTTGAAGACCTGAGTTCCCACTTTTATTAGGATGTCCACCTCCCCGTGTACCATCCTCTTCGAACCATCAAAGGCTCTAAACACTATGTTACTGGGTTTTAGAGTTAGCCCCTCACAATCCAATCTATCAAGGGCTTTCTTTGGCAAGACATTTAAAGATGATCCAGTATCAATCAAGACATGAGCTAGGGTTGTTCCTCTGCACTCCACTGAGACATGTAATGCCTCGTTGTGTTTTCTCCCTCTAGATGTCAAGTCAGCATCGGAGAAGCCCAGGCCATTATCAGCTGTCAAACTGGCCACACAATCCTGGAATTGGTCAGCAGACGTTTCTTGCGGCACATGAGTTGTCTTCAGAAATTTTACCAGAGCCTTGGCGTGTGCTTCAGAGCACATCAGCAGGGCTAACATAGAGACATTGGAAGGGGTCTGCCCCAACTGTTCAACCACATCATAATCACTCTTCTTAATTATCCTCAGGATTTCTTCCATCTCCTTCTTGGATGTTTCAGGAATAGCTAGTGATTGAGCCTTCGTCTGGACAAGCTCCTCTTGAACGTTCTTTCCTTTATTCTCAGTAGTGGAAGTAGGGATAGGAATTGTATTGTCTTTGTCGGTAGGTACGCTTGCAGGTACAGTCACTGGTGTAGAGGTAATCTTCGGAATGACCACAGGTCCAAAGACTGCTGTTGGAGGAGCAATCTCTGGAGAGAAGATCCTTCCACTACGGGTGATCTTGCTAGTTCCAACAATATTGCTAATGCCGGAATTGTCCTCTTCGGAGATTTCTTCTTCGGTAGTCAAATCATCCTATTTAATACCATGGTAGTAGATTTCTCCACCATAATTCCATAGTACTGTTTTATCTGATTTGTATGGGGCAGGCCCGGGCATTGTAATCTTAAGCGAAGTAGTATTTGGAGAAGGTGTAATCCTAACGGGTCTTTTAGGGGCCCTGGAAGGATTGGCGTAGATGGTTATAATTGAAACTTATTTCACTGGAATGGGTGAAACAGGAGCATTCTATAACAAAATTTCTTGGTTATCCATCAGTCGCTGGATACCTTTTTTCAACAGAGGACAGTGAAATGATGAGGACAGGAAAACATGGCAGTCTTTGTCACAACCTGGGAATATGCAAGCTTTTAACAAATTCAACTTAATAATAGGGAGTGGAGTCAACAGTTCATCCATGGTAGCAACAAGCAGATCTTCTTCAATAGCGTTGGCATTGTGACCATGCCTAGGCATTGGAGCAGAAATAACATTCGGTTTCTCAAGCGCTTCAAACTCAACTTCCTTCACGTCTATCAGGTCCTGGATTTTATTCTTCAGAGCCCAACAGTTGTTGGTGTCGTGCCCTGGACTTTCAGAATGGTACGCGCATCTGGCGTTGGGATGGTAATATGGAGAAGTAGTATTAGGATTCTTTGGTGCCTCTTTCAAAGTGTCTAGATTCAAATTTAGAAGATGTGGTAGAACTTGGACTGGAGTCATGTTAATCTTGGTAAATTTCCGAACTGGCCTTTCCACCCTTTGCTGGTTAGTTCTTGGCTGGTCTGATGCAGGCTTCAGAATTATAACGGCCCCTACTGTTTGTTGGCGCTCGGTTCTTCCCTGATTCCTCTGTGAATACACAACAGATACTTCCTTTCTTCCAGTGAAGGGCTTTTTTACAACTGTTGAGGCAGACACGTCCTTCTGAATTTTCTCACTTCTTATACCAACCTCTACCCTTTCGCCGGTTAAAATCAATTCAGTAAACCCTACAGAGGAACTCCCAATTAGATGATTGAAGAAAGGACCTGATAGAGTTCCTAAGAACATGTGCACCAACTCCCTCTCAAATAGAGGGGGTTGCACCCTTCCGGCTAGGTCTCTCCACTTTTGTGCGTAATCTTTAAAGCCCTCATTGGAAGCCATAGCCATACTTTGTAGCTGAGTACGGGTCGGCGCCAAGTCGGCGTTGTATTGATACTATTTATAAAAAGTTGCTTCCAGGTTTTCCCAATTGTGGACATCAGCCCTTTCTAATTGGTAGAACCAATCAAGTTGCGTTCCTGATAAACTGTCTTGGAAAAAGTGGACCCACAGGTCTTTGTCGGCAGAGTGCGACTGAATCTTCCTGACATATGATCTAAGGTGCATTTTAGGGCAAGACACCCCATCATACTTGGCAAATAGTGGCACTTTAAACTTTGGAGGGATTACAATTCCTGACACCAGCCCTAACTCTTCAAAATCTAGCCCTGGTACTCTCTGGATTTCCATAGCGCTTAGTCGCTCTTCAAGGTGTTTGTACTTGTCATCAGCCAAAGGGTATTGTTGTTTAGAGTAGTCCTCTTCTTCATCTTCTTCTTCAGAATCTGATGGTACTGCCGTTTCTTTTCCTTTTCTTTCCCCCTCTTCAGATGTTGTTGGAAATTCTAAGGTCCTTCTGGCTTGTCCCTGAAATCTTCTGCCCATGATTACCACACCAGTTGGCTTCTTCTTCTTTTTCTCTTTTTCCTTTTCTAGCAGAGTCTTCAACTCCTCTTGCCACTTGGCTAAGGTCATGAGTAACTATTGAAGTTGTGAATTCTGAGCTTGCAGATCTTTGACCGTTTGTTCGATATCCATCTTACTGAAATAAACAGTAAAGAGATGAGGAAACTTGTTGCAAAGACCTGTTTATGCTTATGATGAATGATATGTATTCATGCAATGCTTTCAAGGATTCATAAATTCAAATTTGTTTTAAACAAAAAAGACACACACATCATATTAATTAAAATAGAATTTGAGTACATCAATGCCGCTTGGGCAAAATAATACAAAATTCTAAGGTAAAAAGACATTGCACATCCTCTTTGGTGCAATGTAGGTGTTGAGAGTCTGCTCTTCATGAAGTAGCCGAGTGAGTTCCAAAACCTTCTTCTTGCTTGCGTAGAATTGGGCTTCGAAAGTATCGCGCTCTCCTTTGAGCTGTATCCAACTCCTTTGTAGGTCTTCGAGTGATGTCGGCATGTCAGGATGTAGGATGGTGTATGGAACCTCTCCTTCCTTAACAGGCTCTATAATCACTGGGAGAATGGAGGGTTAAGGCATCATAAGACTTTGGGCACGGGTTCGTACCCACTTGAGGTAAGGCTCAAGAGGGATGGAATTCTTGTATCCCAAAGTCTTTCTATCCATCTTGTTTGGCATCCTCCAAGCTCGGATGAATCTCTGGCGGAGTCCTTGATCGTCGTTGTCGTAGTCAAAAACCAATCCTTGAATCAGCATATCATGTGGGTCGTCCCTTTGGGCATAACCAAACTGTCTTAGAGCCAAGCAAGGTTTGTAGGTGATGCCTCCCCTAATGCCAAGTAGAGGGACATTAGGGAATTCCCCACAATGGTCAACAATGGTAACATTCTCCTTGGATCGAGAGCACCAATGAATATCTGAATGTTTAAGTGTCATCAACCTTTGTGACCACCTCAAACCTTGCTCATTCTTTAAGACTGATTGGGGAAGATGAGAAATAAACCATCTTTCCAGGAGAGGAGTACAACACATAAGAACACATATTTTCCTCATTGTACGAGTGTGAAAAGAGTGTAGGACATCCCCAAGCAATGTAGGCATCGGGTTGCGAGACATGAAGATTTTGACAGCGCTCACATCTATGAGCTGGTCAGGGGTAGGGAACAAGATCATCCCATAGATGAGAAGAGCTACAATCTCCTTAAATGCTTGCAAGTCTAGTGAATTCCAACAGCTTTAGGCCTTCTCAAACAGAAACTTTGACAAGAAGCCTTTGACACCACTTCTGGTTTCCCAATGTATTGTGACATCAGATGAGTGTAAGTGCAAGGCTTGAGCAATCTCTTATGGCTTTGGATCTCTTTCCGTACTGTTGAAGGGTAGTTGATTGAGAATAGGAATCCTCAAGAGTTGAGATAATTCTTCCAAAGTGGGCACAATTTGATAGTCAGGAAATGTGAAGCAATGACGCAAAAGGTCAAAGAACTGGAAGAGAACCTTCATCATATCCTCCTCTGTGTTGGAAGTGACCAAGTTGAGTAGACGACCATGTCTCTCGGTGAATGGAGAATTCTCAGGGATCCTTGAAGCTAGCTCCTTGAGTTGTGGAGGAATTCTCACTAGGTTGATTTGGATAGTTTTCCTGCGAAGTGAATCCATAACCTACAAAACAAGAACAAATATGAATCTCCAAAATCCTTGAAATGGTTAGTGAATGCATATGATGCTCATGATGTCCATGATGTTATGCACAAGTATATATGTACAAACAAATCAAACAAGTTCTTAGTTTAGGCTTGCATGGGGTCTTATAGGTAAGTACCCTCTTGAAGTTTAGTTGGCTCAACCTGTCCTAGTAAAAGTAACCGGGTTCTAAGGAGCTCAATATCACTGGATTGTTTCCTTGTTCATTGTTTCAATTCAAGCCTCTTTACTGGCGACCGAAATATTCCAAGGAACTAACCCTCAATGAGTGTAGTATCAAGTATCTACCAACTTCATACTGCACCAAAGTCGGTCATCTCACTACATCCTAAAAGGCCAAGTTGGTCAAGTAAAGGTTCTAGAAGTTCATTAGTGCTTCATGACATCACTCAGCGGCCCCGTATTCTCTTTGATTGACTCAAAGGCTACCGGTACCCACAAATATTTCGCACTAATATAGCTATTTCTTAGACCATGTCGGTATACCCCGCACAGTTTCCACAACGTATTGCTATTTACCTATAATGTTTCCCAAATCCGGGTGGAGGATTCAAACCCAAACAAAGAACCATAATTGTAAAGCAAACAAGTCAAACAATTGTAAGCAAATAAATGTGATCTAAACCCTAAGGTAACCCCACTTTTAGTATTTTCCCCAGCAGAGTCGCCAGTTCTGTGATGCGGTGGGAGAACTGACTTGAGGTTTTGCGTTTGTGTTCGCAAATGTCGCGGTTAGCAAGAGTCGCCACCGACTTTTATTTTATCCAAAAGGAAAGGTAAAAAAGCACAGGAAAGACCTTTGAGATGTTTTCTTGAGTTCGGGTGGTAGATTATGAAAAGGGAAGGTGTTAGCACCCTTTTCATCCATGGTTTTCCATGGGCTCTTAGTTACTTGTTTAGATCACTTGCTTTGCTTTGTTATGTTTGGAATGGTGCTTGGTATGGTTTTGAAAGTATTTTGAAAAGAGGCCACTCGTTTAGGCAATCTTTGTAATGATTCTCGTTTGTAAGAATGTATACAAAGATGTTTGTCTTTTGAAAATGTTTTCAATATTTTGTAAGATGTTTTGAGATGTGTGTGTGTTTTTGAAAATAGCAAGGATTGTTTTGAAATTGAACAAGTAACTAGAAGCTATCTACCTACTCAAATGTCTTTCTTGTACATTTTTATTCCTTTGACATTGTTGACTTACCATTGATTTGGTAAGCAACCCTATCTTTGGATGTAAACGGGACGAGCGTGGGTCATCGTATAACCATGATAGCAATGTTGCCAAGTATCTTAGCATGTTTGAGGGACCAAGATCATTTTGTTTAGGCAATCATTGTATAGCGTCATCGAGGGACTATGATCTTATTTTTGTTTTGTTTTGCCAAGATACTTCGCATGCGTAACATGGCCATTTTATTTTAGGCAACCAAGTGGGAGAAACCCTAAGGGTGCTTGTGTGCAAAGTGTGTCATTTTTCATGCTTTTGTCTTGCATTAGGTTTTTTCTATTTGTTTTGTTTTTGTTCTTGTCATGCAAACCCTAGTTTACTAAACATGGTATAAAAGTGATAAATTGCGCAAAGTAAACTAAGCTATTACAACAATTATTATGGGAGGGGGGATACAAGTTTTGAATGGGGATTTTTTCACAAATATAAACCTAAATATATTATTACAACCAAATCGAATATTGCGCGAATTAAATAAATGTACAAATATTTAAAATGCAATGCAATGTATTTATGTAGAAGATGTTTTGGTATTTGTTTTTTGTATGAGAAAATAATTTAATTTAAACCCTAGAAATAAGGAAAAAAACAATATTATTTTTGGAAGGGTGAAACCCTAGTTTTTTAATTAAAAGAAAATAATGTTTCAATATTAATATTTTGTCCTTTTTTGTATAAGAAAATAATAAATAATATTATGTTTAAATATTAAAAATTAAGTATGTATAAAAAATAAATATTTTATGAGTATAAATAATATAATAAAAATATTAAGTCCTTTTAAATATATTTACAAGTTTTTTTAGGAAAATAAGTTCTATTCTATTAAATAAATTAATTTTTATGTAGAAAAAATAATAAAAAATAAAATAAAATAGTAAAAAATAAAGAAATTATTTTTAGGATTTTTATTATTCAGAAAAAATAAATAAAAGCAATAAATATGAAAATATGAAGAAAATATGAAAAATATAACAAATAAGCCAGAGGATGCTAATAGTATGTCAGGGGGTGAAATAGTGAAAACAAAAAGCCCCAAAGCGCCAAAAAGCCCAGACTTCACTTCATCCCTGTCCTTGGTCTTCTTGCGCGTGCGTTTCAGTTCAAACCTGCAACTCTCACATGCTTGCACAAAAACAAAAACTCATAAAATGAAACATGTGGCATTTGAGCTCACGATTTCAGCCATATAAATTATGTGACCTAACTCTAAAAGATCAGAGAGAATTTTGGTAGCCCTAATTCGTGACCTAACTTTTTCAACATTTTCAATCTTCAAATTCTCTCAGCACAGTTAATATAAATGAAAAGTATGCATATGTACAGCTTCACCATGTTATGGACTACATTTTTTCTTCACAAATCGTGGCTTGAGGATGGTTATTCAGAGAGATAGAATTCAAGAAAATACCTCCTTCAGTTGGATTCGAGTAGAGCAATGTAGGGACTTTAATGGAGGCCTGAGGATTGTTTGAGCTTCCTTAAACTTCCCCGAAGCTATTCCAATGCTTACTTTGCTTTGAGGATAGCTGGAAATCTCTGCACAAGTCAAGCTGCAAGCTTCAAGGTTGGAAATGGAAAAGGTTGAAACAGGGGTTACAGAACCAGGGTGATGGCTTGGATAGCTTTGGTAGGATGTTTATGAGATGCTTGAAGTGTTCAAACACAAAATGCACGAGCCAAATGACTGTTGGCTATGGTTTTGCATATTCTGAGCTTTTTGGACAATTTTGAGTGTTTTTGAGTTTTGGAGAGTTTCAGCTTCCAATCAATCTTGCTATGCCTTGCCACAACTTTGTATATTTGTAAAGAAATGATACAAAGTCTACTCTTTACTAGCTGTACAAGTTCTGACCTTTTGGCAACCTTTCTTGCATTTTAAGCAAAGTGAAGTGACCAATGCTTCATGCTTGTACTGGCTAGCTTGAGGGATGCAAAGAGCTTGTACAAATTGCTTAAGACCTGTGTGAATTGCTTGCACCAAAGGGACAAGTCCAAGGCTCAAGATTGACAAAGTTGCAAAAGTTGCACTTTATGAAAATGGCATTGTGAACTTTTGGCCAAAAATGATATTATCTCTTGTACAAAGCTCCAAAAGCAAAAATAATGCCTTTAGCTTCTGATTTTGCATTTAATTATGGAGTGTAAAGTTAGTTTAGGACCTGTAAAGCAAGATTCAAACATCATGGATTGGATTTGGAACTTGATGCTATGTGAAAATGGCATGAACAAAAGTGAGAAAATGCCAACTTCCCTTCTTCGATTCTCCCTACTCAAAAATGATCTTGGAGAGTTCTTGGACATTTTGGAAAGCTTGCAATGTGCTCTATAATCCATCTTTGAAATGCATCTTGAGATACTTCTTGGAACTAGGTGAAAAATTGCCATAAAGTTGGGTCCAAAACCTGCCTAAATTAGGGCAAAATTTCATTAAGTTATTTAGTTCATGGACCTATATTCACAAATTCATAACTTGAGATCCAAGCATGTTTTGGGAAAAGTTTGTGAAGAAAAGTTGTAGATTTCATGGAGGACTACAACTTTCATGTTATAAGTTTTCTTTGAGTCAAAATGCATCATGGTGAAAAAGTGGTGAAAAGTTGGGAAAAAATAAGAAAATTTCCATACTTAGAAAAATTCGAAGTTATGAAAATTTTCAAATTCAAAACCCTAATTTTCAAAATTGGTTTTCTTGGTGAACAAGTTTCATATTTTGATATATCTTGATGAATTATGACTCTTGGCACTTGATTTTGACCAAAAAGTCAAAGTTTGAGTTTTTAGTGTACAGTTGACTTTTGATCAATTGACTGCAAAATTCATCTGTCAATCCAATGAACTTGTGATATTTTGAACCATGTAATTAGGTCAAGATGATGCCATTGAGCCCTTGAAATCATGTTTGAACCCAATTGGTCATTGGCTAGGTTAAAAATCAGAAATTGCCCTTTCTCAGTTAAAACCCTAATTTTGACCATTTTGCCCTTTTGATGATTTGATCAAATTTCTTGAGGAGTTGTGATCCAAATTTGATCAAATGGTACATATGAGTCTAAAATGTTGATGTGGATAAAAAATTATGAAGTTTGATTGTAACTTGGCCATGGTTGACTTTTTCCTCAATACAATTGATTTTTAGGTCAACTGTCCAATTGACTGATAAAAATGTGGTTTAAGGCTTGAAACTTAACATGAGCAATCTTAGGGGTCCAAGATGATGTATGAAAGTCACATGAAGAATTGATGGTTCAAAAATCCTTGTGCAATCTCAAACCCTAATTTTAGGTGATCAGTACAAGATGAGATGTCTTGACCAAACCCTAATCTTGTCTTGAGTCCAAGAAGTCTTGTGAGAAAAGTCTTGATAAATGAGAGGGAAAATTTTGGGGTACAACAGGTTCTAACGAAGGACTCAAGGAATATGCCTATAAATGGAGGGATCTAGCTGGCAGGGTACAACCACCTCTGAATGATCAAGAAATGGTAGACATGTTCATGGGAACTCTAACAAGCTCGTTCTTTAATCTGCTGATTGGGAGTTCCTAATCCGGTTTCACATAGAGGTTCTGACTGGAGAAAGGATCTAAAGTGGTATCAAGAATGGGAAGATCCTGATGGCTACATCTTCTAATGCTGAGAAAAAGTCATTTGCTGGTAAGAGGGAAGTCAATGTTGTGTATGTCCAGAAGGGTCGTAATAAGGCAGACTACCACTAATCTGTAGGGGCAGTGCTGGTCTCTAATTCGGCATGCATGCAGCGACCACAACAACAGGGTAATCAGTGAAGGAAAAACGATCCCAAGAGACAGTTTACCAACATCAACATGCCACTGTCACAAGCATTGCAACACATGTTGAAGATGAATCTGATTACGGTGATAGGACCTGATCCAAACCCTAAAACTTCTTCTCCTAACTACAATCCTGATGCAAGGTGTGCCTATCATTGTGGCAGTCCTGGGAAAGATGCTAACAATTGTTGGGCATTGAAATACAAGATTCAAAATATGATTGATGCCAAGGAGATTGAGTTCGACCCTCCTGAGACTCCCAACGTGATCACTTCTCCCATGCCAAATCATGGCTAGGATTGAGAGCATTTTTTTTCATTTGAATTCTCAAGTTGTATTTTCTTTGTTTGTTCAAACAATTATTGTCATGTCAAACTTTGTTATTTCATTAATGCATTGCACATGTTTGTCTTAAATTAATTTGTTTTCATTATGCTTAAAATGCTTTCTTACTTCCTTTTTGTGATATTCAACTCTTGATTAAAAGCTCTAAGCCTTTAGAGGGAGGATGACGAGAACGATACCACAATCTCTACAATATGCTTTTGAAAGACCCCACTGACAATGTAGAGGCGTTGTTTCAAATCCTAAATAGTGGAGTTATAAGAAAGATAATCCCTAGTCAACCCCTTTGAGCCTAAGAAGTTGGGGTTTTCTTTTCACACAAATTAAAACCCTTAATCATAACCTGGGGCAGGGTAGTTTTCTCAGTTAATTCAGATGTGCATTGAGTCGCAAGCTTTCCCTTCATACACGAAAAATAATGTAGAAGATGCTCTCCAAAAGATGGTGATGGTTCCACATAATAATTAAGAACATGTCATCATTATCTCTCAAAATAAAAGCCCATTAAGTCAAAACCTATGAAGAAGACTTAAGAAAAAAACTGGGGCATCCTGCTGGCTGTAATCACAAAAGAAACAGTTGAGGAAAAAGACATGGATAGCAAAATCAAAAAAGAAAGAGGTCCTACAAATCCTCAACAAAAAGAAAAGGTCACAAAAATGACTGTCATCTTAAACAAACGTTCAATTTCTGAACCATCACCGGAATATTGGGGCCAACATTCCAGAACTCAACTAGGATTCGAAATGCACAATTAACTAAGCATAGGACTGAAGAACATCACGAAGAACAGGTGGGTACAAATACATTTTTAGCCTTTATCCTTTGTTTCTTAAATAGTGAACCAGACCGCGTTACAACCCTTAAAAGTCCTAGCTGAAGCATGAGTTAGTTCGAGAGCATATTGTTACAAAGGTATCCTTACTCCTGTAAGGTTTTATATAAATCATGAGTTGATATCACATTCTTGCAAATTTTGTTTTACTACAAAAAAAAAGCATTTTCAAAAAATTTCAAGACAGACATAAGCTTTGCATTCTTTAAATGACATTGTTTGCATATGGTTAATTGTTCAAATGGCAGAGAAATTCACACAAGAAATATTCAGTGAATGAAGACCCCCTTAATGGACAGAATCACCTAAGATAGAAAAAACATTCCCAATAACAAGCCTTTCATAATCAAGGGGCATGACATGGTGTCTAATTAATTTGGGGCAGTCAAGCCAATATGCAAAGAATCTCTCCAAAAATGTTGAATAGCCAGGGGCAAATCTCCATATGAATCACTTGGGGGCTGTTACATTGATCGGGGATTCCAGCAGAAAATCACTGTGAAATTTGAATCTTTGGTACCACCAAATTGCTTGTCTGTGCCAGTAGCATCAGATGGTGCCAGCATCATGTCTTTGAATCCTTCCATGACAGTTATTAGAAAAGATACCTAGGAAATTCAGGACTATCAGAAACTTGATCAAACATCAGGTGTACCAGATTCATCCTGAAGCATCCCTACACAGGCTCCCACATATGAAAGGGCACATGCGATCACATAAACATTTTCTGGCATTTATAGATGGTGACAACTCTCCACATCCTATGAACACGGACATAGTTAGAAAATACTACGTATGAAAAAGACCCGCCAGGTTGACAGGCCTAGGAAAAAGTAAGGTCATCCCGATGAACCAAAAGAGTTCGGGAAAAAATTAGGGATATATACAAAAATTGTACACCCGGCAAGTCGAAAACTTGAAAAGGCGGCTTGAGAAAAAAGGGTATCCCGGTGGACTGAAAACCCGAAAGGGCGGTCAAGGAAAAAGTTAGGGATTAAAAATGTACGACTATGTCCCGTCATCTTTTCATTTGTTTATCAATAGAAGACTTATCATCCTGATCAGCATTTACCAAACACCCCGGGAGTTGGGATGACACTCAAATCATCCACATAGTCTCTGCATGTACTTTCTCCAGCAGGTACAGAGGCAGGGGCATCTTGCTAAAAAGTCTCCGCCATATCCTCAGCTTACAACCTAGTGATGTCAGGTGTTCTTGTATCCCCACAAAACAGGAATTTCCAACTACTGCTCCGACATCAGGTTTTCCCCAGTAAAGTCATCAAACTTCTCAGGATTCCCTAACAGGATTTGACAAAATCCTCAGGCAGTGAACAAAGCTTTCCTTCCCCAATAGAGTTTATTTCTCTAACAACGGAAGATCATCTCCCAGCAGTTCAGCTTCAACAAAATCTGAAGACCTACATTCTTCATCACCATCTGCAATCAGGGATTTTTTCCCTAATTCAACAGCGCCGCAATAGAACAACTGGTACATTAACATATTGCATTCATACATCATTCTGCAAACATCATAGCATCTGCAGTACAAATGCATACATCACAATCTCATTTATTTTGAGAATACCATTACACAATGCACTTCATACATCATGACATTGCATACAACTAACACTTTAACTTTTCAGGAAAGATCAATCAACAGATATTTATCATCAACAATTTTCAACAGGTTCAGGATTAGCTCCTGAAACAAAATAAAGTAATTATCTTTGCGACCAAATACAGCTTTACACGGGCTCATCATGAAGCAATCTTACACGGGTTTCTTCTGACTTCCAAATACAGCTTTACACGGGCTTAACATGAAACATTCTTACACGGGTTTCTTCTAACTGCCGAATACAGCTTTACATGGGCTCATCATGAAGAAATCTTACACGGGTTTATTCTGACTTCTAAATACAGCTTTACACGGGCTCATCATGAAGAAATCTTACACGGGTTTCTTCTGACTTCCAAATACAGCTTTACACGGGCTCAACATGAAGAAATCTTACACGGGTTTCTTCTGACTTCCAAATACAGCTTTACACGGGCTCAACATAAAGCAATCTTACACGGGTTTCTTCTAATTTCCAAATACAGCTTTACACGGGCTCAACATGAAGCAATCTTATACGGGTTTCTTCTAATTTTCAAATACAGCTTTACACGGGCTCATCATGAAGCAATCTTACACGGGTTTCTTCTGACTTCCAAATACAGCTTTATATGGGCTCTTCATGAAGCAATCTTACACAGGTTTCTTCTGATTTCCAAATACAGCTTTATACGGGCTCTTCATGAAGCAATTTTACACGGGTTCCTTACCCCTCCTTATGAAGTTTTACACAGACTCATCCTGAAGCAACCCTACCCAGGTTCCTTCTCACAATCTCCAGATGCAGTTTTACACGGACTCATCCTGAGGCAACCCTACCCAGGTTCCTTGTCTTGAATTTCCAAATGCAGTTTTACACAGGCTCACCCTGAAGCAACCCTACCCAGGTTCCTTCTCACAATATCCAGATGCAGTTTTACACTGACTCATGTTGAGGCAACCCTACCCAGGTTCCTTCTCTTGAATTTCCAGATGAATTTTTGCACGGACTCATCCTGAGGCAACCCTACCCAGTTTCCTTCTCTTGAATTTCCAGATGCAGTTTTACACAGACTCATCTTAAAGCAACCCTACCCAGGTTCCTTCTTACAATCTCCAAATGCAGTTTTACACGTACTCATCCTGAGGCAACCCTACCCAGGTTCCTTCTCTTACACTTCCAGATGAAGTCTTACCCAGACTTATCCTGAAACAACCCTTAACAGGTTTCTTCTAATACATTTCTAGATAGCAGTTAATTTCATTCTCCCCAGCAAATTACTGTGAAGCCTAGATTTCAACCAGAAAACAACAAACTTTCATCTCTCTAATCCAGAGATAACCCCTCAGCAGATCCATGGAAAACTGAAGTTCCTAGACTTTATTAGCCATAGAGTTTTCCTCAAATAGGAAAACAAAAAAAATCAACATCCCCCAAGTGGACTCGTCCTCAGACAACAGGAACAGGAATCCCCACAAAGAGACCTCCTATAAAGTCATCATCTACTCTGGATGGTATCTTTAATCCCATCTCCGACGAATCTCCATCATATTCTCTGGATGGCGTCTTTAAGCCCATCTCCGACGAATTTCAGTCATATTCTCCAAATGGCATTTGTAAGCCCGTTCCCGACATCATCAACCATCAGTATTACTTCATGCGAGTGCAAATTCGTGGGCACTATAGTGTTCAATCATCTTCCACCTTCAGATCACGAAAGGATGACAAGACAATCTAAATCCTAAAGTTTAAGAAGATTGAACAGGGGAAGATGTTGTACCCTAAAATTTTCCCTCCCATTTTTACTCAAAGCATGCTCCTAGAGATCCTCAATTGCTCAAGGTTGACCAAGAATTGACCAGACAAATTTTCCTCCTAAGGCAATGAATCTCTAGCTAGGGTTTCACTTTTCACCAAGATGTGTGAGCTCCAAAGGTCCCAAATGTTTTCCACAGTCCTATTATGTCTTCAAGATTGTCCATGACAAATTTCATGCCTCCCACTACAAGTTCGCTCATTCAATTGCTCAAATGCTTGAAAATCATCTATGATAGGTCAAAAGTTAATTGTGGCCCATGTACAGTCAAACTTCAAGATTTTTGGTCAATATCAACATTTTTAAGTGATATCCATCATTTGATCAAGGGTAGATCATGATTCCTCAAGAAATGCTCCTAATTCATCAAAAGTCAAGAATTGCTAATTAGGGTTTCTATAGGAAAAGTCAACCAAACTTTGACCAGACATAACTTTCTCATAATTCATCCATTTTTCCCAACCAAAGCTCATTTTAAAGAGATTACAATTCCCTACAACTTCTCTTCAGCCCTCAAGTCCAAGAAATGCACCACTTGAAATATACAAGCTTATACATTACATGTCATTTTCAGAAAGTCAATAAAAGGCACTTTTTGTCAAGACCATTTACATCAAGATAAAATCTTCAAATACAAAATTTATCAAAAGAGGGATTGAAGTAGACATCTTAGGATTTCCAAAAAGTCCAAGATCATATTCATGAGATGAAAATTGAGCAAGTTATGACTTTCCCAAGTTGGGAAAATTTGGGAATTTTCAAAAATTATGAATTGAGCAAACTTGAAGTTTTAGGTCAATGGCTTAATTTCTTGGACTTCAAACATCTTCCTAAGCCTATAGAGGACCTCTAAAATTATTTTTGCCATGCCTTTCATTTTCTAACTATTTTATTCATATTTACTTTAATTTCTTTCAAATAAATATAAAATAAAATGTATAAAATAATTGGAAATGGGCTTTGAGCTTTGGGTTGATGTTTTGGACAGCCTAGGCCCATAAAATTTCGTGCAAGAAATGTCCACATTCATTCAAATTCAAAAAGGACAAGATTCCATGTCTTTGGCAAAGTTACAAAATATCATTTATGGCTTTAAAAACACAAGTTTATGGTTGTTATTACCTTTGTTCTCTTGTCTCCTCCCTCCTCTATATATAAAGGACACATTAGCAAGCTTCAAGACACATGAGATACATCCTGGAAAAGCTCTACAAATTTTGCAAAAATTATCAAAGTTGTAAAATTCGCGTTTTAGGTTCCAGCCTTCCTCAGTCCAAACAAAAGATCCAAATATATTCCAGGAGGCTCCCTGAAGCGTTTGCAATCATTACCAAGCCCTGAAACATCACAAAACGCCTCAGTAAGCTCCATTTTTAAATTTTCTAACTTGTTTCATGCATATTCGATGCACTACATGGTCAGAAGTGTACCAAACACCACCAGATCTAGCCTTCAAATCAAAAGGGGTCTAGATCTAAAGGCTTCAATTTGAGATCCACCATGCGCCCTCAAGGCCTCATCTCACCTGATCCAGCGTAGCCTGGGCTTAACATTCACTTGGGCCTAGCAAAGTTCAATTTCAGCACCCCCCAATTTCTAATTATCCTGGCCCATTTCGCATTGTTTTTGTCACTTTGCTTTATATTTTTTTATTTTAATTAGTTTTCTTCATTTATTTAATTAGTATAATATAATAATAAAATCACAAAAAATATAGTTTTAGTTTTTTAATTAAATTAATTATGTGAATTAATTAATAACTATTTTAACTATTTTTCTTTAATTAAAAATAAATTAGAACTTAGGACTTAATTTATGTTTAATTATTTTCTTTAAATAATAAAAAAACTAAAAAAGGAATTTAGACTATTTTTCTTGATTAATTTTATTTTCTAAATAGAATTTTAGGTTATTTACTTTCTTAAATAAAAAAATAAGCAAAAAATATTTTCTTACTAGGTTGTTAGACGTATTTTTAACTTCCGCGCGCATTATTTATTTTTGCAATTTCTATTCATTAATGTACCTGCATACTGGACGTAATACATTAATTAGGATTTTTACTGCTTTCTTTTTTTTTTCTTTCCCTAATTTTTGTACATTGTAAACCCCCTCCCTGAAGTCATGTAATAGCGTACGGTTTTATCTTCGCACTTTACATTTTTCTGTACAATATAACTGCTAGTAACTAGGATTGCATGGAAAGGTTGAAAATAAAAAACGTTAGCAAACCTAAATGCGCAATATGAATATTTGAACTAAACACAATTGCACATGCGCACCTCTAGGGTATCCCACTTTGGTTTCCTTCGGAAAATGGTCACAATTCTCGAAACGTGAGAAGTTTTTGTGGCTGTCCTCTAGTTTGAAAGATCACAAGTCCGTCGATGACCCTTCGATGTTGCCTCGGTTAAAAGTGATCTTAGAAACTTTAGGACATTTACTAAAATTTCCTGCCAAGTTGCCTTCGTGACCGTAATGTCCCTTCGATGTCTCTCATACATCCAACGATAGGGCTACCTACTCACTAATAGTAGGATAACACTGTCTAAAGGATAAGGAGGAAAAGAGCAAACCTTTCTTCGAGTATAAGTAGACAGTTCTTAAAGGCTTGCTCAAAAACAAACTTTTTGCACTTACACAAAACATTTCAAAACACTTTCAAAAATATTTTCTTTGTCAACACTCTTGAGGACTGATACAAGAGTTATCATAAAGCGAATCGTCGCACTAAGGTATTATCAAAACATTTTCAAACATACAAAGCACAAAGATATTTCAAAATGAGAAAACCTCTAAGAGCCCGTAGAAAACTACATATGGAAAGGGTGGTAACACCTTCCCTTTCCATAATCTACCCCCCTTACTCAGAAAATTCTCGAAAAGGTATTTTTTTGTTCTTTTCACCCTTTCCTTTGTTGGATAAAAGTAAAGTCGGTGGCGACTCTTGCTTACCGCAACATTTGCAAACACCAATGCAAAACCAGTATTAAACAGTCGGTTCTACCACCGTATCACAGGTATAAATTCCACATCCAACGAATTTAGATACAGTCAAAAGATACTATGTCTAAGAAGCTCACTAAGTTCTAACCTTAAATGGGAGACTTAGAAAAAAAGGAGCTTCTCGGTGGATTGAAAACCCTAAAGGGCGATCCAGGAAAAAATTAGGGACATACACAAATTGTTTTTTATTCTGGTGGATTGAAAACCCGAAAGGGCAATCCAGAAAAAAATAAGGGATCTTATTAAAAAAAATAAATAACAAAAAGAGTGTGATCTAAGAACCACGACTGCAAACCACAAAGGAATGTATTGATCAAAATCATTTGAATCATAAGCAAAGGAGATTGGAGTTAACAAAAGGATATTGGGGAAACAACATTAACAATTGTCATTTTTCGTTGCCATTTTAAATTTTTATGTAATTACCTCTTTTAAGGAATTGTATCTTGTACTCTCTCCTATTTAGAAGCATATTTATCAATAAAACATTTACTTCTTCAATCTTTTATTCTTTTTTTCCCTTCTTGACTTGTTTGCAAAATATTATGATTTCTTTTGTGAATACTGCATTGAAATTGTTTTGGGGATTTGACAAATAAAAGCATTTGATGAAACATCAAAAATAATTTTTGGTTAGAAAAACATCGAAAGAGAATCCACGCCTACGTCCACATTTATGTCTACATCCACGTCTATGTCCATGCCTACGTCCACAACTACATCCATGCCTACGCCTGCGATACCAATATCAAAATCATGCTGACACTTTTCATCGTGTTCAAATAAATTCAAAAATACCACAACAATGTAACATTAAAGGGTTGGTAACACAAAATCAATGGTTTAAAAGGAGAGAATATCGAAAAACATTCTTTATTACATTTTCGGGCATATACATACATTTGGCGCATATTTAAACATTTGGGGCACACACAAAGTACTTGATGCATATACATTCGGGGTTCCATATTAATCTGGGACATTATAAACATACGTCATACATGGCATTTTTCAAACACGCTTTGGGTAAGACCATATCTTAGGGCCCTTTGTTAGATTATCAAAGCAAGCATTTACCTTGGTTGAGAACAGACACAACCGGTAAAACTCCAATCTCATCTTTGATCTAGTTATCTAAGATTTGATCACCAAAACACTTTTCAATCATCTATCCCCTAGGTTGTGGTAGGTGTGCAAATTACCAGGTTCATATTATTCATTCTCTAGGTAGTAATGAATACGTGAATCTATCTTTGTGATGTTTATCCCCTAGGTTATGGTAAGAGCACAAATTCTTCAAATGTATATACCCTAGGTTGCGATAGGTATACAAATTTTCAGGGTTATACTACTTATCCCCTAGGTTATGATGAATAACGTAAGCCCACCCCTGTTGTCTTTTATCCCCTAAGTTGTGATAAATACACAGGTTCATCCTCGTATTGTTTACTCCCTAGGTTGTAGTAAACATAACAAAATCTGCATAATCCATTGCATCAGTATCCATGCAGCAATACATTATCAAACTTTGTTTTATTCATCCTCTAGGTTGCGATGAATAGATAAAATATGTGTCATAAACTTACTAAATTAGTCTCAAAGCATTGGTAAGTCAGTTTTCCAAAATTGTATCATCTACCCCCTAAGTTGTGGTAGGTGTGCAAACTATCAGGTTCATATTATTCATTCCCTAGGTTGTAATGAATACGTTAATCTATCATTGTGTTGTTTATCCCTGTGATACGGTGGGAAGAACTGACTGTTTTTGGAATGTTGGTTCGCGTTTTGCGTTTGTATTCGCAAAATGTCGCGGTAAGAAAGAGTCGCCACCAATTTTATTTTATCCAACAAGGAAAAGAAAAAAGCACAGAAAAATTCCTTTTTCGAGAAATTTCTGAGTACTGGGAGTAGATTATAGAAAGGGAAGGTATTAGCACCCTTTCTATCCGTAGTTATCTACGGGCTCTTAGGTACTTGCTCATCATTTTCAAAATTGTTTTCTTTGTGCTTATGGGTTTTGAAAAAGTTTTTGTTTTAACTTCGATTTAACTTTTGTGTCTGTCTTCAAGAGTGTAATGAAGTGTTTTTGAAAACTTGTTCGTAAAAGGAGTGTAAGTGTGAAAAAGTTTGTTTTGGATGAGCAAGTATCTAAGAATTAATATACCTACTCAAAAAAGGAATCGTTCTATGCTAATTTCCTTTAGACAGTGCTATCCCACTATTAGTGAGTAGGTAGCACCGTCATTGGAGTTTTAGGGTCAATTCGGAAAGAGGGACATACGGTCGCTAAAGCAATGTTAGGACGTCTTAGCGGTAACCCTAATGTCTTAGATCATTTATTCGAGGCAACGATATCCGAGGCAACCATTTTGAGGCAACTATGATCTTTTAGACAAGAGGGCGACCTCTAAAATAACCTATACTCAATGACCGTGTACGAAGGCAACCAAGTGGGGTGTACCCTAGGAGTGCGCATGTGAGAGTGTATTGATTTCAGTTATTTTTATCTTTGCACATGTTTAGGGTGATCTAACCGTTTTAAAATTAGACATTCATTCTTGTCATGCAAACCCTATTATCAAACATCTAGCAGTTGTATATTTGCAGAAATTAAAGGTGCGAAAATTAAACTAAATTATTACAAGGCATCGAGTATTTACATCGCCAAAAACAACCCTTCGAAATTTAAAAGCGGAAAAATAAATATCCTAATTAATTATTACAAACCGGGAGCAGATACATTAATTGGATAAAGAAAAATAAAGCGCGCGATGCAAAATTAAATCGAATGCGAAATTAGGGTTTTGACCCTCCTAATTAAAAGAAAATATTTTTGGTTGTTTTTATTTTTAAGAAAGGAAAAGAAATTAAATCCTAAAATTAAAAGCTTAATTAATTATTAAATTAATAAATGAAAAATAATAAATGACATATTTTTGGAGTTATGTTATTTTAGGAAAGAAAATAAAATAATTAAATTAATGATTAAAACCTATTAATTCTAATTAATTTTATTTATTTATAAAAATGAATTAAAGTTATCTAATATTAATCCTAATTAAATTAATTAATATTTATTAATAAAAATAAAGTTCTAAAATTTAATTGGGTAAAAAATATTTTTGTGATTTTTTGATAAAAAGAAATTATTCTATTGGTTAGTAATTAAATTAAACAAAATAAATAATTAAATGAAATAAACAAAAATATAAAAAAGTAGAGAATGGGCCTGATTGGAGGGTGTGTGAATAGCAATTGGCTGGCCCAATAATGCTGGTCCAGATTGACTTTTTCTGATCCAGTGCACTGGCGTTGACTTGGCCTATGGTGTGCCTTCAATGCTGGCCACCAGATCTGGCCATCTGGCCATCTGGCGTACTGGATGGTGAGTGTCCATGATGGGTCTCAGGCTTAAGCGCATACTGGATTACCTGAAAACAAATAATATGGAGAAAATAGGGGGACCTGGGATTCGAACCTAGGCCCCAAGGGGAAATTCCTGCCACGCCTACCACTGAAGCACTTGTTTTCAATTGTTAATATAATGCAAATAAATGATAATATAACAAAACAAATATTATTGGATCATTATCATAAAAACGCGTCAATATTTGAATGGACGAGTGGTGGCATGACAACTCATTGTCCCTGTCCTCTGCACTGTGGTTAAAAGCAACAACATCTATACCTACGGACAAATGTCCGTCGCTATAGACAGGGGTTCCTCTCAAATCTCCTACAGGCCATGGAAATGCATTCTAAGACCATGGTTGAAGTCGTGTCATCCTCCTGATTGCAACCATGTCCATTATTAGGGCCAATTTTTCCTGAAACAAAAAGCCCTAAAACCAAACACAAAACCCTAGCAATGGTGATCCATGATATAGGTCATATAAATGAAATTGGTTATTGGCAAAAGCTTGCAAACATCATGGTGATCAATAATATGCAATCAATTCATATTAACAATGCCTAATTTTCAAAATACGAAATCAAGAACAGGGCGGCTTCGTGAATGACGTACAACGCTTGGGAGGGTCTGAAAGCGTGTGGTTTTGCTTGCTTTAGGTTCCTGAGATTGCCAGGAAGAGATTGAGACACGTACCAAGCCTTGAGGATGCCTCTAAGCCCTGTTCCGATCTTACACTTTTTGCCTCTTTTTGCAAATTCTGTTCTCACTCTATGCTTGATCTCCAACCCCTATTTTTGTCTCCCTCGCCTCCTTATGTATTGTACAATACATTAGGGTTGCAAACTCAGTCCAAATCTCTCTCCATCAATGACTTTGAATTTGATTTGATTCTTCTTTTAAAGCTTTCCAAAATTGGCTTGATTTGAATCTTTTTGTGCACACAAGCTTTGATACGAATTGGGAATGGTTCTAGCTGTCCAATGAAACCTGAAATCATCAAAAGATCTTTGGTTTTTAATATTTTTGATTTTATTTGATTTAATTTGATTTAAAATGAATTAATTCAAATAAAAACAAAATTAAATAATAAAAATATGATATGGACACATGGCCAAGGCTAGAGCACGTGGGATATAATGCCAACACAAAACAAGTGAAAAAGAATGGGCCCATTTAGCAAAATTTGAAGTTTTGGGGATAGTTGACTTTTGGCAATTTTGCAAAAAAGGTCAACTTCAACAATGCATAACTTCCTCACTTTTGACTCTTTGGAGGTGTTCTTTGACTTTTTAGAAAGCTTGAGATGTCCTCTAATCAACCCTTTTGGTCTCATTGCAAATTGATATTCCATGCTCATGTATGAAGCTTTGACAAAAAAGGTGTTTTTGTTGACTTTTCAAAATGACCTATAATGTCCAAATTCATAACTTCTTGTGAGTGCATTTTTTGATCTTGGGAGATGAATATGGATTGTATGGAATTTAATCCTCTTCAAAATTAGGTTTGGATGGGTCATTTCTCATAAAGTATGAGAAAGTTATGCTTGGTCAAAGTTGAGTTGACTTTTCCTACAAAACCCTAATATAGCAACTTTTGAGTCTTGATGAATTGTGAGCAATCCTTTATGAATCATGATCAAACCTTGATAAAATGATGAAGTATACTTAAAAATGAGGATGTTGACCAAAAATCTTGAAGTTTGACTGTATGTGGGCCACAGTTGACTTTTGCCCTAACACGGTCGATTTTTTGGATCTTTGAGCAATTGACTGAGCAAAATTCCTCTGCAAGGTTTGAAACTTGACATGGATGATCTTGAGAACATATTAAGACAATGTTGATCATTTGGGACCACTTGGAATCAAGGATATTGATGCAAAATGAAACCCTAGTTTGGGGTAGACTGCCTTAGGAGAGAGCTTGTCTGGCCAATCCTTGAGCAACTTGGAGGTTTTTCTTGACATATTTTGAGAAATATGGGAGGGCAAGTTTTAGGGTACAACAACTTCCCCTGTTCAATCTTCTTAAACCTGAGGATATAGATTGGCTTTAGTGCCTTTCGTGATCCGAAGGTGGAAGTGGATTGAACACTAGAGTACCCAGAAATTTGCACTCGCATGAAATGATAATTGTCTTGTGATGTCGGGAATATGCTCACAGATGCCATTTGGAAGAGTGTTGATCGCATAAGAGATTCCTTAGCGAGAGCTTGTATACCTATTGTTGAGGAAAATTCCGCTGGGGAAGCCTGATCTTTCATGGAGAGAGATAGAAATTTAGGAGCTTCGTCGTCCGTCATTCTGCTGGTGAGTCGTCTCTGTTGATATTTAGGAACTTCAATCGTCCGTACTCAACTGAGGGAACAACTTTTGCTGAGATTTAGGAGCTCGTCCGTAATTCAACTGACTTTGTCGAGATTTAGGAGCTTGTCTGTAATTCAACTGATTTTGTCGAGATTTAGGAGCTTGCCCGTAATTCAACTGGTTTTGTCGAGATTTAGGAGCTTGTCCATAATTCAACTGATTTTGTTGAGATTTAGGAGCTTGTCTGTAATTCAACTGAGGAACCATCTGTTGAGATTTAGGAACTCGTCCGTAATTCAACTACTTTGCTGAGATTTAGGAGCCTGTCCGTAATTCAACTGGAGAAACATCTTTGCTGAGATTTAGGAGCCTGTCCATAATTCAAATGAGGAAATACTTTTGTCGAGATTTAGGATCTCGTCCGTAATTCAACAACTCTGCTGAGATTTAGGAACTCGTCCGTAATTTAACCGGGGAACATATCTGTCGAGATTTAGGAACTCGTCCATAATTCAACAACTCTGCTGAGATTTAGGAACTTGTCCATAATTCA
Source organism: Vicia faba (assembly GCA_948472305.1). NCBI lineage: Eukaryota > Viridiplantae > Streptophyta > Magnoliopsida > Fabales > Fabaceae > Vicia > Vicia faba. The sequence goes on along the minus strand of OX451735.1, from coordinate 379,923,287 downwards.
ACTAGAGAAACATCTCTGCTGAGATTTAGGAGCATGTCCGTAATTCAACTGAGAAAATAACTTCGCTGAGATTTAGGAGCTCGTCCGTAATTCAACTAAGAAAACATCTTTGTTGAGATTTAGGAACTTGTCCGTATTTCAACTGGGGTAATATCTGCTGATATTTAGGAACTTGTCCGTAATTCAACTGATAAAATATCTGTCGAGATTTAGGAACTCGTCCGTAATTCGACTGAGGTAGAAGCTTCATAGCTTGAACTTTGTGAGAATTTAACTGTATCCTTCCTGAAAGACAAAGGTTAGTTGTATGTAATGCATGATACGTATCAAGCAATGACGCTCTCAAAATAAATGAGATTGTATCGTATGATGCATATGCATGTCATGATGCATGAAAATGTGATGTTTTTAGCTGGGGAAAATAAATCCCAGATTGTTGTTGGAGAAAAGAATTGAATTCTTCATTTCTGTCGGAGATAGTCGATGAAGATGTTTGTGAGAATAAACCTGCAGGAGAGGATAACTCTGCTGGGGAATAAACTGACGAGAGAATGACTCTGTGGGGAAGAGATGCTCTGCCGGAGGATTCAGCTAACAAATTCAGTTGGGGATGAATTACCGCTGATGGTGATAATGAACCTTGTTGGGGATTGACTTTCGGTTTGGTGAAAGGAATGAACTTTGCTGGGGATGACTTTCCAATGGCGACCTTACTGGGGATAGCCCTTTTAGACTCTACTGGGGGTGATCTTCCGGAGTCTACTGGGGATAATCTTCAAACTCCACTGGGGATATTTTTTATACTCCACTAGGGATGATAAGACTTTTTAGTGCTGATGGTAGGCAAATTCTTCTTGGGGAGAATATTACCGATTCATTCACAGTTCCGAGTCTCAGTTGGGGAGAGCTAACACCACTGTCTTTCTCTTACTCTGCGAGGAATGATTGTACCTTCAATCGTTTCCTCCATCTAGGTCTATCCATATACCAGGTGGATAGAGCATTTGTATGGTTTGGACATTTCTCGTTTGCTCCTATTTCTGATATTACAAAGTAATCGTCTTTTGTTTCGCATGTAAATATTTATGAGCAGCAATCAATGTCAAATGTATATATAAAAAATTGAATATTGGACGTTCTTTGCAAAACAAAACAGAAAAAGGAAAACAGTTTGAAATTTGTTCGTGAAAATAACTTGTATTGATGTTGAAGTTAGCCTGTAAATAGGCGTTTTTGTACAAGAGGCTGACGTCCTAGTAAGAGAACATCGTCGAACAAATAGAATTTATACAATTTGTGAAAGACAAAAGAAAAACAGCTATGTGAACAATCCCACTGGGTTCCAACTCTGCTATTGCCTTTATGTCCTCGAGCATCTCATCACTTTATTACTTGGTTGAAGGTAGATCAGATTGATTAGCGCAGTCCGAGCTTGATAGTCGATACCGAAGTCTGGTTGCAAGGTGATCAATGAGACATAGTGTTACGCTTTAATCCCTAATTTTTTCCTGGACCGCCCTTTCGGGTTTTCAGTCCACCGGGATACCCTTTTTTTCCCAAGCCGCCTTTTCAGGTTTTCGACTTACTGGGTGTACAGATTTTTTCATTTTCATCCCTTATTTTTGCCCGAACCCTTTTGGTTCGCCGGGAAGCCCTTATTTTTGCCTAAGCCAGTCAACCTAAAGGGTCTTTGATTATGCGTAGTATCTTTTAACTATGTCTGCATTGACGGGGTGAGGAAGGTCGTCACCATCCATGGTGGTTAGAATCATAGCTCCTCTTGAGAAAATGTTCAATACCACAAACGGCCCTTCGTAAGTAGGGGTCCATTTGCCCCTGGGATCACCTTGAGGTAATATGATGCGCTTGATCACCAGATCCCCAACTTGATACTCTTGTCGTCTGACTTTCTTGTTAAATGCCTTTATCATACGCTTTTCATACGTTTGACCATGACAAATAGCAGTAAGTCTCTTCTCGTCGATTAAGTTCTGCTGATCAAGCCGGGTCTGAATCCATTCATCTTCGCTCAAACCTGCATCCTTCATAATCCGAAGAGAGGGTATCTGAACTTTAATGGGTAAGACTGCCTCCATACCATATACCAAGGAATAGGGTGTTTCCCTTGTTGACGTCCGCGCTGAGGTACGGTACTAATGAAGAGCAAAAGGTAACATCTCGTGCCAATCTTTGTACGTCACTGTCATCTTCTGCACAATCTTCTTAATGTTTTTATTAGCCGCTTCTACATCCCCATTCATCTTCGACCGGTAGGGAGAAGAGTTGTGATGCTGTATCTTGAACTGCTTGCAGATCTCGGTGATCATCTTATTATTGAGATTTGTACCATTGTCCGTAATGATCCTCTCTGGTACACCATATCGACATATCAGATTGTGCCGAATGAACCGTGCCACAACGTTCTTGGTCACAGTAGCAAAGGAAGCTGCTTCAACCAACTTCGTAAAGTAATCAATAGCTACCAGGATGAAACGATGCCCGTTAGATGCCGTAGGTCTGATCTCACCAATCATATCGATGCCCCACATTGCAAACGGCCAAGGAGCTGTCAAGACATTCAGAGGTACCAGAGGTATATGCACCTTATCAGCATAGACTTGGCACTTACGACAGGTCTGAGAATGCTGATAACAGTCGGTTTCCATTGTGGACCAATAATATCCTGCCCGTAGGATTTTCTTTGCCATGGTATGTCCACTGGAATGAGTTCCAAAAGTACCTTCATGTAACTCTACCATAATCCTTTATTCTTCGTTCTTATCTACACAACGCAATAAGGTTGAATCATGGTTACGCTTGTAAAGAATACCATTGCTAATGAAGAACTTCACCGCGAACCTCCTTAGAAACTTCTTATCATTAACAGATGCACCTTGGGGTACTCCTGAGCTTCAAGATACCTCTTTACCTCATGAGACCAGGGTTTATCCGTTGCCTCTTCAGTCTCAATATCACAACAATGTGCCGGTTCGTCCAACCTCTCAATGGTAATCTGGGGAGCTTCATTGTCCCATATGACCTTGACCATAGAAGACATCGTAGCTAGCGCGTCCGCCAACTGATTCTCCTCTCTAGGGAAGTGTTCAAAGGTTATCTCCTCGAAGTGTGGAAGCAACGTCAGCACATACTCCTTGTAAGGAATAAGATTTGGGTGTTTCGTATCCCACTCGCCTTTGATCTGACTGATCACGAGAGAGGAATCTCCGAAAACACTTAGACACTTAATCCTTAATTCTATAGCTGCTCGAAGACCCATAATGCACGCTTCATACTCCGCCATGTTATTGGTGCAGTTAAAACATATCCGGGCGGTGAACGGAGTATGAGAGCCTTCAGGAGATATGATCACGACACCAATGCCATTACCCAAAGCGTTTGAAGCTCCGTCAAAGTACATAGACCATCGGGATCCCTCCTTAGGTCCTTCATCCGGTCCAGGGGTCTCACAGTCAATTACTAACATGATATTCTCATCCGGGAATTTAAAGTTCATAGACTGGTAATCATCCACTTCCTGATGTGCCAAATGATCTGCTAATATACTTCCCTTAATTGCCTTTTGGGTCGTGTATTGGATGTTATACTCAGTCAAGATCATCTGCCATCTTGCTATTCTTCCGGACAAGGAAGGCTTCTCGAAGATATACTTGATTGGATCCATATTTGATATTAATAGAGTAGTGTGAGTCAGCATATACTTTCTCAGCTGGCGAGCAGCCCATGCCAAAGTGCAACAAGTTTTCTCAAGCAACGAGTATCGGGTCTCGCAGTCGGTAAACTTTTTGCTAAGGTAATAAATAGCATGCTCTTTTGGCCAGACTCGTCATGCTGCCCCAACACACACCCCATTGAATTATCGAGTACTGTCAAGTATAAGATCAAAGGTCTCCCTTCAACTGGAGGCATCAGAATATGTGGCTCTTGGAGATATTCCTTGATCCTTTCAAAAGCGGCCTGACATTCATCGTTCCATCTTACCATTTGATCTTTCTTTAGTAACTTGAAGATTGGTTCACAAGTAGCAGTCAGGTGTGAGATGAATCGGGCAATATAGTTCAAACGTCCCAGAAAGCCTCTGACTTCTTTTTCTGTTCGGGGAGCCGGCATTTCATGTATAGCCTTCACCTTTGCAAGATCCACTTGAATACCTTTGTCACTTACGATGAAACCCAACAGCTTACCAGACCTCACCCCGAAGGTGCACTTGTTCGGGTTTAACCTCAGTTTGTACAACTTCAACCTGTCAAATAGCTTCTGAAGATGGTCAAGGTGTTCTTCCTCAGTCTTGGATCTCACAATCATATCATCAACATATACCTCAATGTCATGATGGATCATGTCATGGAACAAAGCAACCATGGCGCGCTGATACGTTGCCCCAACATTCTTCAATCCAAAAGGCATGACCTTGTAGTAAAAGGTAACCCATTGAGTAACAAAGGTTGTCTTCTCCATATCTTCGGGAGCCATCTTAATCTGATTATAACCGGAGAAACCATCCATAAAGGAGAAAACCTTATGCTGTACGGTGTTGTCAACCAGAACGCCTATATGAGGCAGAGGGAAATCATCCTTGGGGCTTGCCCTGTTCAGATCCCTATAGTCAACACACATTCGAACCTTACCATCCTTCTTCGGCACTGGAACCATGTTGGCAACCCACTGCAGGTAAGAAGTAACTGCTAGAAAACCGACATCAAACTGTTTCATCACTTCAGCCTTGATTTTCTCAGACATCTCTGGGAGCATTCGGCGGACTTTCTGTTTCACTGGAGGACAGTCTTCCTTAGTAGGCAAACGGTGAACCATGATATTAGTATCCAACCCAGGCATATCTTCATAAGACCAGGAAAATATCTCAACATAGTCACACAACATCTGAATCAACCATTTCTTAACACTAGCTTTCTGATTTACACCGATCTTGACCTCTTTCTTGTCTACCTCTGTACCCAGATTTACTATTTCCACTGGCTCTTCATGCGACTGTATGGCCCTCTCTTCCTGAAGTAATAGTTTAGCAAGTTCACCAGGAACTTCGCAATCATCCTCAACTTCGTCCTCGGCTTGGTTGATCAGACTTTCGAAGTCATAATTGGCAGTAGCAGAGTCGTTATCAGTGGGATCCAGAGTGGATGTAGACCTGTATATGTGAGTGTGTGTAAAATAGATGTTTTGCAAGATAGAAAAAGAAAAACAAGGAGCGCAAAAATTTGTAATACAAGAAAACGTACAATGCTTTTATTAATGATATATGGAAATGACACACAATAAGCCCTCAAACAAAGCCACGGTGTCTCGGGTAAGGCATCGGGCCGTAAAGTTTAAAAATTATCTGTTACAAATTCAAAACAAAAGTCTCATTACTGGGTAATAAAATAAATTGGGATGAAGTCCTTTTCCTTCCAATTGCTTAGTCCGCCATTAGTAGTCGGGTATATCCAGCTGTCAAACTCAGATTCTTCATCATCGTCTTCAATGGCATTCACTCTCGAATTGTTGATAAACAGGGGAGGTCCTCCGATCTGTGCACGCCGTACAACCCTTTGAGCTTCTGCAATGAAACCCAAACCAAACTTGTTAGTCTTATGTGTAAAATCAGGGAGTTGGCCCCAATTCTCACACCCACCTTTCTCAACAACAGCCCAGGCATCCTTGAGGGAAGCCATCTTCATTGGAGGATCTTCAGCAACAGTTTCAGTCGACGCCAGTGTCTGGGGAACTTCTTCAAAATGTTGACACGGGGTTTCAATGAACTCCCCGTCCATCTCCACATACCAAAAAGAGTTGAGGTGACTCATCATGTACTCCTCTTCTCCTCGTACTGTAACAATTTCCCCCTTCACTGGGTACTTCAGAATCTGGTGAAGCGTAGAAGTTACTGCCCCAGCTTTATGGATCCACGGATGACCCAACAAACAAGAATAAGATGGCCGAATGTCCATCACATAGAATGTAGACGCGAAAATATGAGAACCAACCTTAACTGGAATATCCACTTCTCCATGTACCATCCTCTTGGACCCGTCAAAGGCCCTAACCACAATGTTACTCGGCTTCAGCACCAACGCTTCACAGTCTAACCGGTCTAATGCCTTCTTAGGCAAAACATTCAGCGAGGACCCAATATCCACCAACACATGAGCTAGAGTAGTGCCCCTGCACTCGATGGAGACATGCAGGGCGTCATTGTGATTCTTCCCCTTAGCAGTCAAGTCTGCACCAGAGAAACCCAACCAATTATCTGCTGTTAAACTAGCCACACAATCTTTGAACTGGTCAGCAGATGTCTCCTGCGGCACGTGCGCAGTCTTCAGGAAAGCAATCAGAGCCTTAGCATGGGCCTCTGAACACAACAATAAAGACAACATAGAGATCTTTGACGGGGTTTGCCCCAGCTGTTCGACTACATTATAGTCGCTTTTCTTGATGATTTTTAAAATTTCCTCTATCTCCTGTCTAGAGGCTTCAACAGTAATCTTCCTTGGTGCCTCCGTTCAGGCAGGCTCACTGGTGATCCCTTTGCCCCGAGTGTCATATGACTTGGCAACAGAGGTAAGGATTGGAACATGAACAGGAACAGTAGCAGGCGTACTGGCAGGTGAAATAACAATAGGCTTCCGAACAGTTGGTGGAGAGATCTCAGGGGAGAAAAGTCTTCCGCTTCGGGTGACTTTACTAGATCCAACAATATTGTTGACGTCAGTATCAGCCTCTTCGTATTTCAAGTCTTGTTTAATCCCGTGATAGTATACATTGGCCCTATAGTTCCATGGGACAACTTTATCCGACGTATAGGGGATAGGTCCAAGAACAGTAATAATCAAAGGAGCAATTCTAGGAACAGATGTAATTCTAACAGGCTTTCTCGAGGAAGCCTTGGAAGAATTTTCGAAAATGGTGATTATAGAAACTTCTTCAACAGGAACCAAAGGAACAACAATTTTCTCGAACAAGATTTCTTTATTATCCATCAGGCGTTGGACACCTGACTTCAAAAGATTGCAACCGGTAGGTAGGACGGAACACAGATGGCAACCTTCGCCACATCCCGGAAATAAATCGGCTAACAGAAGGATCTCCTTCACAATCATCAATGGGGTAGCAATGTCTTCTACAGAATTCACAAACACATCATCATCCACAACATTTACTCCATTATTCGGCATATGAGCAGTCATAACATTAGGCTTTTCCGGCGCTTCGAACTCAATCTCCTTAGCGTCAATCAGATCCTGCACTTTATTCTTCAAGGCCCAACAATTATTGGTATCATGCCCCGGGCTATTGGAGTGATAAGCACAACGGGCGTTTGGATTGTACAGCGGTGAGGTGGTGTTGGGATTCTTTGGGGCTTCCCTCGGAATCACCAAGTTAGTCTTTAGCAACTGCGGCAGAATTTGAGATAAAGACATGCTGAGCCGAGTAAACTGTCTTTGAGGCCTCTCTGCCCTTGTCTGAGTGTTACGTTGTGTGGCAACAGTTGGTCTTGAAATAACCACCGTATTAACTGCTTGGCGGTGCTCGGGTCGATTTTGGTTCCTAGAGCTGTAAACTGCACTAGACTCCTTCTTGAAGGGCTTCTTTTCGGTACTTGACGAAGCACCTTTCTGTAACTTGCCGCTCTTGATACCGGCTTCAACTCTCTCCCCAGTCATAATTAACTCAGTAAAACCTGACGATGAACTTCCGATCAGATGGTTGAAATACGGACCAGACAGGGACCCTAGAAACATATCCACCAACTCCCTGTCAGCCAGAGGGGGTTGGACTCTACCTGCAAGGTCTCTCCACTTCTGAGAGTAATCTTTAAAACCTTCGCTCGCACCCATAGACATACCCTCAAGTTGGGTACGCGTGGGAGCGAGGTCGGCATTATATTGACACTGCTTGTAAAAAGCAACAACAAGGTCCTCCCAATTATGGACACTAGCTTCTTCTAGCTGATAGAACCACTCAAGTTGAGTCCTTGAAAGACTATCTTGAAAGAAATGGATCCAGAGGTTCCTGTCAGCGGTATATGGCTGAATCTTCCTAACATACGATCGGAGGTGTAGCTTTGGGCAGGAGACCCCGTCGTATTTAGCAAAGACAGGTGCTTTGAACTTGTAGGGAATCACCACCCCATATGCCAAACCCAACTCTCCAAAATACAACCCCAGGTATCTTCTGGATCTCCATCGCACTTAACTGGTCTTCAAGCTGTTTATACTTGTCCTCAGCCGGAGGATACTGGTCTTCATCAAAATCAGTCTCATTATCAGAAACCACAAGGCTAGGAGCCCTCCTTTCTTCTTGATTCTCTCCCCCTCCAGATGAGTGAGACAAATCAACCTCTTCCTGTAACCTATTTCCAAACCTGTGACCCATGTTCAGGAGGACTGTCTTCTTCTTCTTCTTCTTCTTCTTCTTCTTCTTCTTCTTATCCTTCAAAATAAGAGTCTTCAGATCTTTCTGCCCCTTGGCCAGGTTCATGAACATTTCCTGGAACTGAGCGTTATGAGCTTGTAGAGCCTTAATAGCTTGATCAGTGGATGTTTCAGCAAACATGATGCTGAAATAAATAGCGAAGATGATAAGAGCCTTGTAAGGGTACCTGTGATGAGGTGCATGGGAATGGAATGCATATGATATAATCTCAAATACTTTAGGGATTCAAATTCGTAAACCAAAATGAAACACACTTTTATTAGATGAAAAACTTGAAACAATGTTTGACAAATGCCTTTAAGGAGTTACAAAAAGAAATATTGAAAAGTTAATCAAAACTAGAAATTACAAAAGACATCAGCGCTCCCATGGTCGCTTTCTGTTGGTGCTGACATAATCGTTGAGGACCTTCTCATTCTCCAGCTGCCTTGTAAGTTTTAGGATCTTCCGCTCCTGGTCATGATACTTTTCTCTGTAAGTATCCCGTTCTTCTCTCAACTGCATCCAAGCCCTCTTTAATGCCCAATGTCAGTAGGCATGTATGGGTGGAGGATGGTAGGTGGAACCCCTTCTTCATCAGCACTCTCAACAATTACTGGTAAGACAGCTTCGTATGGCATCCTTGGCTTTTGGGCACGAGCCCGAACCCACCGGAGATACGGTTCCATCGGAAGAGAAGTCTTTGCTCCCAGCTCATGCGGATCAGACCTATTAACCCTATTCCAAGCTCGTATGAACCAACGGCGATGTCCCTCACTATGCCCTTGGAAGTCAAAGATAATGATCGAAATCAGCAACTCATGAGGACCGTCCTTTCTAGCTCGCCAAAACTGTCGCAAGGCCAGACAAGGATTATAAGTGATTCCTCCCCTAATTCCAAGTAAAGGAACATTGGGGTATTCTGTGCACCGGTCAATAACAGCTACTTCTTCCATGTCTTTAGTACACCAGATGATGTCCGTGTGAGCAAGGGACATAATTCTGTAGGCCCAACCCATACCTTCCTTGTTCTTCAAAACAGATTTGGGGAGGTGAGAAATAAACCACCTCGCCAGCAATGGTGCACAGTAAATAAGGGTTCCCTGTTTCCAAGCAATACGGGCATAAAGAGCATGCAGAATGTCACCTAAGAGAGTGGACACCAGATTACGGGACATGGAGATCTTCATTGCGTTCACGTCGACGAAAGAATCTGAATTAAGAAACAAAACCAAGCCATATATGAGAAGAGCTAGGATGTCTTCGAATGCTTAAAAATCCAAACTGTCCCAAAACTGATTAGCCTGATCAACCAAGAACTTAGCCAAGAAGCCTTTTGTCCCACTCCGAGTCTCCAAGTTAGACATTACCTCAACCTTTGTCAGATGTAGGGCTGTAGCAACATCTTCTGGCCTAAGAACTTCTTCCCAACCTGTAAACGGCGTCTGCTCTAGAATAGAAATACCTAGTAAATCAGAGAATTCCTCCAAAGTAAGGACCAACTGATAGTCCGGGAAGGTGAAGCAGTGGTGTAATGGGTCAAAGAACTGACATAAGACACTCATCATTTGCTCATCCATCTTGGAATTGACCAAACCAAGGAGGTGACCATGTCTTCTGACAAAGGAGGGACCTTTGCAACCAAATCTCTAAGCTGAACAGGGATTTGTACGAAGTTGATTCGAATGGTATTTCTGCGCATAGATGCCATGACCTACAAAACAGAACAAAGATGAATCCCCTCGGTCTTTGAAATGGGTTAGTCTAATGAAATATGCATGCGATGTCATGATGCATGATCTCATGATAGAAACACACCACAAGTATTCACAGATAGCAAACATGGTAAGGGAAAACAAGTCACACAGTAGCCCTTAAATTTTAGGCTGGCATGGAGTTTATGTATTACCCTCTTTCAGTTTAGTTGGTTCAACCTGTCCTAGTAATAGTAATCGGGTTCTAGAGGATCTCAATATCACTGACCACCCTCGATCGGTCATAATTCCAGTTTGGCAACCTTTTCTTGCGGCCGGAATCATCGCGAGAGTTTGGTCTCAATGACTGTAGCATACTGCTACTTTTCTATGGCCAAGTTGGTCAATTATAGGTTCTAAGGTCAGTTGGTGCTTAATGACCCCTTAGTTGACCCATATTCTCCTTGTTCCACCACAAGGAATATCAGTACAAACTAAAGTGCCACACCAACGTAGCTACTGCTTCAACCGTATCGGTCTACACCGTACAGTTCCCTCACAGTCTAGTGCTACTTACCTAAAAGGTATCCCTAGATCCGAGTTAGGATCTATAGTAACTCCGATTCAAACCCACAAAGATAAAGCATACAAATCAAGCAATTGAAAACATTATGATGAACTAATCCTAAGGTACACCCCACTTATTAAATCCCTAGCAGAGTCGCCAGTTCTATGATACGGTGGAAAGAACTGACTATTTTTGGAATGCTGGTTCGCGTTTTGCGTTTGTATTTGTAAAATGTCGCGGTAAGCAAGAGTCGCCACCGACTTTTATTTTATCCAACAAGGAAAGGAAAAAAGCACAGAAAAATTCCTTTTTCGAGATATTTTTGAGTACGGGGGGTAGATTATAGAAAGGGAAGGTATTAACACCCTTTCTATCCGTAGTTATCTACGGGCTCTTAGGTACTTGCTCATCATTTTCAAAATTGTTTTCTTTGTGCTTGTGGGTTTTGAAATTTTTTTTGTTTTAAATTCGATTTAACTCTTGCGCCTGTCTTCAAGAGTGTAATGAAGTGTTTTTGAAAACTTGTTCGTAAAAGGAGCGTAAGTGTGAAAAAGTTTGTTTTGGATGAGCAAGTATCTAAGAATTAATCTACCTACTCGAAAAAGGAATCGTTCTATGCTAATTTCCTTTAGACAATGTTATCCCACTATTAGTGAGTAGGTAGCACCGTCGTTGGAGTTTTAGCGTCAATTCGGAAAGAGGGACATACGGTCTCTAAAGCAATGTTAGGACGTCTTAGCGGTAACCCTAATGTCTTAGATCATTTATTCGAGGCAACGATATCCGAGGCAACCATTTTGAGGCAACTGTGATCTTTTAGACAAGAGGGCGACCTCTAAAATAACCTATACTCAATGACCGTGTACGAAAGCAACCAAGTGGGGTGTACCCTAGGAGTGCGCATGTGAGAGTGTATTGATTTCAATTATTTTTATCTTTGCACATGTTTAGGGTGATCTAACCGTTTTAAAATTAGACATTCATTCTTGTCATGCAAACCCTATTATCAAACATCTAGCAGTTGTATATTTGTAGAAATTAAAGGTGTGGAAATTAAACTAAATTATTACAAGGCGTCGGGTATTTACATCGCCAAAAGCAACCCTTTGAAATTTAAAAGCGGAAAAATAAATATCCTAATTAATTATTTCAAACCGGGAGAAGATACATTAATTGGATAAATAAAAATAAAGCGCGCGATGTGAAATTAAATCGAATGCGAAATTAGGGTTTTGACCCTCCTAATTAAAAGGAAATATTTTTGGTTGTTTTTATTTTTAAGAAAGGAAAAGAAATTAAATCCTAAAATTAAAAGCTAAATTAATTATTAAATTAATAAATGAAAAATAATAAATGACATATTTTTGGAGTTTTGTTATTTTAGGAAAGAAAATAAAATAATTAAATTAATGATTAAAACCTATTAATTCTAATTAGTTTTATTTATTTATAAAAATGAATTAATGTTATCTAATATTAATCCTAATTAAATTAATTAATATTTATTAATAAAAATAAAGTTCTGAAATTTAATTGGGTAAAAAGTATTTTTGTGATTTTTTGATAAAAAGAAATTATTCTATTGGTTAGTAATTAAATTAAACAAAATAAATAATTAAATGAAATAAACAAAAATATAAAAAAGTAGAGAATGGGCCTGATTGGAGGGTGTGTGAATAGCAATTGGCTGGCCCAATAATGCTGGTCCAGATTGACTTTTTCTGATCCAGTGCGCTGGCGTTGACTTGGCCTATGGTGTGCCTTCAATGTTGGCCACCAGATATGGCCATCTGGCCATCTGGCGTACTGGATGGTGAGTGTCCATGATGGGTCTCAGGCTTAAGCGCATACTAGATTACCTGAAAACAAATAATATGGATAAAATAGGGGGACCTGGGATTCGAACCCAGGCCCCAAGGGGAAATTCCTGTTGCGCCTACCACTGAAGCACTTGTTTTCAATTGTTAATATAATGCAAATAAATGATAATATAACAAAACAAATATTATTGGATAATTATCAGAAAAACGCGCCAATATTTGAATGGACGAGTGGTGGCGTGACAACTCATCGTCCTTGTCCTCTGCATCGTGGCTAAAAGCAACAACATCTATACCTACGGACAAATGTCCGTCGCTACAGACAGGGGTTCCTGTCAAATCTCATATAGGCCATGGAAATGCATTCTAAGACCATGGTGGAGGTCGTCTCATTCTCCTGATTGCAACCATGCCCATTATTAGGGCCAATCTTTCCTGAAATAAAAAGCCCTAAAACCAAACACAAAACCCTAGCAATGGTGATCCATGATATAGGTCATATAAATGAAATTGGTTATTGGCAAAAGCTTGCAAACATCATGGTGATCAATAATATGCAATCAATTGATATTAACAATGCCTAATTTTCAAAATACAAAATCAAGAATAGGGAGGCTTCGTGAATGACTTACAGCGCTTGGGAGGGTCTGAAAGCGTGTGGTTTTGCTTGCTTTAGGTTCCTGAGATTGCCAGGAAGAGATTGAGACACGTACCAAGCCTTGAGGATGCCTCTAAGCCCTGTTTCGATCTCACACTTTTTGCCTCTTTTTGCAAATTCTGTTCTCCCTCTATGCTTGATCTCCATCCCCTATTTTTGTCTCCCTCGCCTCCTTATGTATTGTACAATACATTAGGGTTGCAAACTCAGTCCAAATCTCTCTCCATCAATGAATTTGAATTTGATTTGATTCTTCTTTTAAAGCTTTCCAAAATTGGCTTGATTTAAATCTTTTTGTGCACACAAGCTTTGATACGAATTGGGAATGGTTCTAGCTGTCCAATGAAACCTGAAATCATCAAAGATCTTTGGTTTTTAATATTTTTGATTTTATTTGATTTAAAATGAATTAATTTAAATAAAAACCAAATTAAATAATAAAAATATGATATGAACACATGGAAAAGGCTAGAGCACGTGGGCTATAATGCCAACTCAAAACAAGTGAAAAAGAATAGGCCCATTTGGCAAAATTTGAAGTTTTGGGGATAGTTGACTTTTGACAATTTTGTAAAAAAGGTCAACTTCAACAATACATAACTTCTTCAATTTTGACTCTTTGGAGATTTTCTTAGACTTTTTAGAAATCTTGAGATGTCCTCTAATCAACCCTTTTGGTATAATCTCAAATTGATATTCCATGCTCATGTATGAAGCTTTGACATAAAAGGTGTTTTTGTTGACTTTTCAAAATGACCTATAATGTCCAAATTCATAACTTCTTGTGAGTGCATTTTTTGATCTTGGGAGCTGAATATGGATTTTAGGGAATTGCATCCTATTCAAAATGATCTTTGTATGGGTCATTTCTCATAAAGTATGAGAAAGTTATGCTTGGTCAAAGTTGAGTTGACTTTTCCTACAAAACCCTAATTTACAACTTTTGAGTCTTGATGAATTGTGAGCAATCCTTTATGAATCATGATCAACCCTTGATCAAATGATGAAATATACTTCAAAATGAGGATGTTGACCAAAAATCTTGAAGTTTGATTGTATGTGGGCCATAATTGACTTTTTCCCTAACGCAGTCGATTTTTGGATCTTTGAGCAATTGAATGAGCAAAAATCCTCTGCAAGGCTTGAAACTTGACATGGATGATATTGAGAACATATTAGGACAATTTGATCATTTGGGACCACTTGGACTCAAGGATCTTGATGCAACATGAAACCCTAGTTTGGGGTAGACTGCCTTAGGAGAGAGCTTGTCTGGCCAATCCTTGAGCAACTTGGAGATTTTTCTTGACATATTTTGAGAAATATGGGAGGGCAAATTTTGGGGTACAACAATCCCCTAGGTTGTGGTAAACACACAAATTCTTCAAATATCTATCCCATAGGTTGTAATAGGTATGTAAATTTTTAGGGTTATATTATTCATCCCCTAGGTTGTGATGAAAAGCATAAATCCATCTCTGTTGTCTTTTATCCCCTAGGTTGTGATAAATTCATAGATTCATCCTCGTACTATTTACTCCCTAGGTTGTTGTAAACATAACAAAATGTACAATATAATTTTTTGTGTTAGTCTCCATGCAACAATGTTTTATCAAAACGTTGTTTACTCATCCCCTAGGTTGCGATGAATAGACAAAATCTGCATTATAAATCATTCGAACTTGTATTATTTTACCTCCTAGGTTATGGTAAATATGCAAAAATATATGATTTCTTTTGGATACCGATGAGTTATCCGCGCCTTCATATCTAAGTCAAATTAAAACTTTGGTTCAAACACTGGTAAGATGATAAATCATCATCTATGCCTACTTTTCATACCCATGGGAACGCTGTACAGTTTATCCTTATAATCTTTCGGACAAATTTTTGGGTCTTCCATTATTTAATGAAACTTCGTTTCAAATGTGCAAGACCTACGTATTCTTGCATTATCTAATCGAAGAATAATTAAATAGGGGCAGTTGTCATACCCCAAATTTTCCCTACCGATTTCAAGAGTCTTATTATTTCAATGTTATTGTATTTCTAATTTTAATCATATTATTCAAATTTGTCTATTTTGAATATTTGTTTATGGGGGGTTTAAATTCATGAAAAACTGGTATTGTTTCAAAATGGACCATCAAAATTTGATGGCCCATTAAGTTATTATAAGTTCTGTTTCAAAAGTTAAAAGAGGGGTGCATTGTTATACAAGAGGGGTGTGGTTCTTCGAGTGGGCCATCAAACTTTGATGGCCCATTAAGTTATTATAAGTTCTGTTTCAAAAGTTAAAAGAGGGGTGCATTGTTATACAAGAGGGGTGTGGTTCTTCGAGTGGGCCATCAAAATTTTATGGCCCATTAAAGTTTTTGGGACAGACCCGTTAACTAATTTTCAATAATGAGGGGGTATACGTTTTTGGAACAGGCCCGTTACATTGTTCAATCGGTCCAATTGCTTTTGGTTGTTGAATAAAAAAGGGGGGTGTATGTTTTTTTTTGTTTGATCAAATCGGCCCATATCATTTTTTGGATGGCCCATTAAGAGTTTCTTGAAGGGATCCAACGATTGGACAAAATTAGCCCATTTCAGTTTTTTTTAGAACATGTATTTTTATTGTTAATAACATTATTATATGTTATGATTTTGTTGTTATTATTAACATAAAATTAATATTATTTTATGTTGACCAAGTCAACTGAGAAGGAGAAAACCCTAAATTTCAATACAGCCCAAAATACTAACGCACACTGTTCAAATCTGAAAAAAGAAACACGCTTGTTGATACTAAAAACAAAATGAAATATTTAATGGATCAAATCAAATCTGAGGAATAATTATCCATGTTTATTCATTAAAACGAACATGTACAAGTACAAGTCCAGATACAGGTTATACAAAAAACTAATCTCAAACAACATCATCTAATATAGAATCAAATATATTACAATCAATTCCTAAAACCTAATTTATAAATCCATTTCTAATCAATAGATTGTAATGACAATTAGATTAAAAACATCCTATTTGAACTAGTTCCTAAAACTATAAATAGCCTAGAAATTCCTAATAATAGGAAAAAAAATTCTTGGAGGAAAATACTCGAAACTGAGGAGAAGAAGAAGAAATTATTGGAGCTTTGAAGCAACCCCTTCGCTTGAGAGTTTGGGTTTCAATTTCTGAAATCTTTATATTTGTTCTTCGAGCCATGGCGCATCATCATACCTGCAAACAAAGAAGGAGAGAGAGAATCAGAAAGAGGAAAGCAAATGACGAGAAGAGACACTACATGGGAGGTAATTTTTAAACCACTTAGCTTTTAGGTTTTTTGATTGTATGATGATTGATTATTAACTGTGTGATTGGGGTTAATTTGGGGTTTCTAAGGTTATGTTAGGGTTAGGGTTCTTGAATCTAGGGTTAGGGTTCTTCGTAGTTAAAGGTTTATAGATTTTGGGTTGATTAGGGTTCTTGGGGTTAGGTTATTTGTTGTTAGGGTTCTTCAAGAACTCTTAGGGTTCTTAGTGTTCTTACAAACCCAGATAGTGATGGGGTATGAAGTTGGTGGTGCCTTGGCGTAACCGTGGATAAAAGCGATTTTTGACTGGTGAAACCTAAGGCGGAGGCGAATTCCGATAACAGAAATATAGAGAGAAGTCAAAGCTTCTCTCTCTAACCTCCAAACAACAACGTTTTGTTTTTGGGTAGAGAGAGAAAGAAAAAGAAAATGGGCCTTCTGCCCAAAAATGTGTTTATATAACACCTCCTTAATCATATGTTGCGCTCCCCATGCCCTTTCCATACGCCCTCACTGTATGTCCACATGATCATTATCAAGTGTCCCAAAAACGCGCTCCCATCATAATAGTGTGCACCCTGCCGTATGGAGTCTAAACGGACTCCCCAAATGTTTGAAAACACTTGGCCTGGCCCATTGCTAATCAAGCCCTCCCTGTTTTGTTATTTTGCTATTTGTAATACGGTGGGAGGACTGACTTGTTTTTGTGTTTTATTGCAAATGTTGCGGATAGCAAGATTCTTCACCGACTTTTTTTTATCCAATAAGGGAAAGGTGAAATGAACAGGAAAGGCCTTGAAGATTTTGAGTTCGCGGGGTAGGTTATGAAAAGGGAAGGTGTTAGCACCCTTTTCATCCGTAGTTATCCACGGGATCTTAATCGCTTAACTTTGCTATTTGTGTGTGTATTTGAAAATATTTTGAAGTTTGAACTTTGTAATGATTCTTGTATCGGTCCTCAAGAATGCGTACAAAGTGTTTTGAAATTATCTTTGAAAGTGTTTGTTTAAAATGTTTTGTTTTTGTGAGCAAGAGATTAAAAGTTCTACACACTCAAAGTTGTTCTCGTAATTTTCCTTCTCCTTTAGATAATGCTATTCATACCATTATTTAGTAGGAAGCCCTATCACTGGATGTGAAGAGACGTGCGAAGGGTCATCGTAGGGTCATCGAAGGCAACTTATAAGGACACTTTAGTAATTTTCATAAGGGACTAGATCATTTATCGAAAGACAACGTGGAAGGGTCATCGAGGGACTATGATCTTTTTTCGAGGGTCTCTGCTAAAGCGTCCCCACTTTTGAAGGACATGATCGTTTTATTCCGAAGGCAACACGAGAGATTACCCTAGAGGTGCAAGTGTGTGAGTGTGTTTGTTTCAGTTATTTATCTTTGAAGTTAGGGTTTTTCTATCGTTCATTTTTACCTTTCCATACAAACCCTAGTTACTAAGAAGAAGCTTAGAAGTATAGTATCATAAAGAATAAAGTGCAGAAATGTAAACCTAGACTATTACAATGCTTTGGGGTAGATACATTATAGAGGTGCGAGAAAATAAAATGCGGAAATTAAAACCTACAACTCTTACTTCTCGGAGCAATTACATAATAATAAAAATACGGGAAGATAAAAGCTACGCTAATACATTCGCGATAACATCTTATACAATTTATCTAAGAAAATAAAATAAGATGAAGGAAAGAGGAAAATAAAATGTTTTTTTGGCGATTTTTATGAGAAAAAAGGTTTTTTAATGATGATTAAGATAAAATATAAAAAAAAAGCTAATTAATTTTAATTAATAAAAAGTTAATTAATTAAATTAATTAAAAAAAACCCTAAAACCTACTTAAATTAAAAAAAAAGGTTAATTAATGAAATTCAAAAAATGTTAATAAAAATATAAAACCTAATTATTTTTAGGGTTTGTAAAAAAGGTTTTGTTGTTAATTGAAAAAGATTAAGTTTGACAAAAGAATTAGAGTTTATGGGAAGAAATTAAGGAAGGAAAATAAGTTGGAAACAAAACAAAGCAAAATGTCAGGGGTGAGTGTTCAACCCACACCCTTAGCCTTCTCCATAACATGCTTCGCCACTGCACCAGGCGCACGCCCGTGTTAGAAGAATGGAAACCATGCGCTTACATGTTAAAACCTTCAAAAATATGGAAAAAACCTAAAAATGTCAAAAGGCAGGGATCGAATCCACGCCCTTATACATCAAAGCCTTATCATGCGCGCTCTTGCCACTGGGGTGGTTATACATCCGATAACATTAATGAAAACAAATAATTATGTAATAAAACAAAATTACTGGGTCGGAGAAGCACCAAAGCCCTAGCTCCGATCGTCTTCTCCGGCGAGCACATTCTTTGTTCCTGCAAAATAAGAAGTATTAGTGATTTCCAGGGACTCTACACCCCTAATTTGGGCCTTGCGAACTCAATGGTGCCATTAGTTTTCGCTGATTCATACTGTATGGTGAGATACGATGCAAACAATATGAAACTTTGTGAACATGGTAAACCCTTGTATGGTCGTTATGGGGGCATGATATGGTTCAATCCTGCATTGTTATACCCCAGAAGCAAGTCAGTATAATTAGCATGCATTAAAACACAGAGAAAATGAGAATATGAAATTCATGCAATGAACAAAACTGGTGAGGCTTATACGCAATTCTCAGGCCTCTTGGATCATTAGGGATGATCAAATATTTCCCTATAATGCTTCTGGAAGTGATTTGAAGGATTGACTTGCTTTGAAAGGGGTTGTAACTAGATTTTTTTGATTTGCCCTAGTTTTTGATAATTTTGGAAGTTTGGAAAGGTTATCTTCTTGCAAGGGTTTCCTGGCTGGTCTTGTTTGAATGAATGAGAATATATAGTGATGAATTAGGTCAAAAGGGATTGGGCTTGGACCTTGTATGAAAGGATTGACTTTATCTAGTTTAATATTGACTTTAAATAAATAAAAAATAAAAATAAATAGAATAAAAACTCAAGGGTGAATGAATAAGTTTTGAGGTTCATATTGAGGCCTTATGCACGTTTGGACCTGGAAACATCAGCCCATTAGCCCAAAAAACTCAACTTTGATCATTTTTGGTTTCATGCATTTTCTCAAAATTTCCCAACTTGCACCAATTATAACTCTCTGAATTTTTATCATATGAATGTGATCTTAGACTTTTTGGAAAGCTCATGATGTCCTCTACGATCTCTATGTTTATCATTTTTACATTTGAAAACTTTATCTTGATGTAAATTGCCTTGACAAAAATGTCTTTTTGTTGACTTTTAAAATTACCTATAATGTTTTGGCCCATATCTCTCAAATGAAGCATTTTTTGGACTTGAGTTTAGAGAGACGTAGTTGTAGAGAATTAAATTTTCTTTAAAAATGAGCTTTGGTTGAGAAAAATCTGATGAAGCATGTGAAAGTTGTGTTGGGTCAAAGTTCAATTGACATCTCCTTAAGAAAACCCTAATTTAGAAACTTTGACTTTTGATGAATCTTGAGTTTTCTTGATGAATCATGATCAACCCTTAATAAAATGATAAATATGACTTCAAAATCTTGATGTTGACCAAAAGTCTTGAGGTTTGACTGTATGTTGACCACAATTGACTTTTTGTCCAAAATAGTTGATTTTCAGTCATCTGAGCATTTGACTGAGCAAACTTATGATGCAAGGCTTGAAATTTGACATGAGAATTCCTTGATACATATGAGTAACCATGAAATCCACTTGAGGCCTTATAATTTCAAGTTTCCTTGAGAAAAGCAAAACCCTAGTTGTAGGCCAATTGCTTAGGAGGAGAATTTGTCTGATCAATTCTTAAGTAGCCTTGTGTAATTGTAGACCCTAGAAGCATGAGAAGGTATCTTGAAGAAAATGAGAGAGAAAATTTTCGGCTACAACAACTGCCCATATTAAATCTTCTTAAACCTAAAGAGTTAGATTGGCATGTTCTCCATTCGTGATCTGAAGTTGGAAGAAGATTGAACACTTAAGTGCCTATAAATTTGCACTCGCATGTGCATGAAGTAACACTGTTGGTTGATAGTATTGCTTGAATGGGATTAATGATTCCTTTTATATAAATGATAGAATGTCTTCAGAGATGGACTTATAGATTCCATCCAGAGTAATTGTTGATAGGAGTATCAGAATGAGTCTACGCTTGACTGTATCTGAAGAATGCTTTTCAGAACGAAGCTCTGAGGGAAATGCTCATCAGATTTAGTCTCTGAGGGAAATGCTTAGTCATATAGATAGTCGCCCCATCCTACTTCGGGAATTGATCTACAATCTTCTTTTGTTGGTAAACTCATCCTATTTCGGGAATTTATATCACCTAGTCATATAGATAGTTGCCCCGTCCTGTTTCGAGAATTAATCTGTGACCCGTTTGAAAATTGCTGATAATATTCGTCTGATTATGGATTAACCTGGAAGAATTAAAGTTAGTTTTATGCAATGTCATGATGTATGTAATTCATTACATAATGATGTTATCAAAATAAATGAGAGTGTCGTATACGTTTTCTGTGCATATGTTATAACATTTTGTAAATGATGTATTGATATGAGATGTTGCTGATGACAACGGTAGCTTCGTATAACATATTGGTTGGGGAAAATAAATACCTGACTGTTGTTAGGGATGAAGGATATGAATCTTCCCTCTACTGGGAATAATTTTGCCGGGGATTCCCGCTTTATTTGAGGATATTCCATTGGGGACGTTCGACTTCCGCTTGGGGATAGAAGAATTCCTGAACATTGGTCGTTCATCGTTCTCTTGAAGGATTTGATTCTTATATACCCTGTCTGGGGATAAAAGAGATGGATAACCTTTTGATGTATGGATGTCAACTCTTTTGGGGAGGACAAAGTTGAATGACATCTGACTTGGGAAGAGAATCATGTCGGGAACTGCAAGAATCAGAGAAATAACCTCGGTTTAGGAAATAAACCTTGTTGGGGAAATAAACCCTGCTAGGGAAATAAACTCTGCTGGAAAAGAGAATTTTGTCGGGGATTTTACATTGTTGGAGGAATAAAATCCGTTGGGGAATTAAGTTCCTATAAACTGTACTGAGGGAATAATTTCTGATGGGAATTGGAATTTCATAGGCTGTGCGGAGGAAGTTTCCATCATATGCTAGGGAAATGATCACACTTCCTTACTTGCTAGGGACATACTGGGGGAGATGATCATGTGAATTGCTGGAAGATGCCTCAATTTCTGTCTGAAGGTATATTAGACTCGCTGGAGAATATTTCTCTGTCGAGGATGAGTTTGTAAAGGTAGCTCTGCAGGGATTTCTTAGTGGAGATTTTTGGATGACTTGAACGTTATCCCAACTGCCATAGTCTTTAGTAAATGCTAACCCTATTTTTATTCACATATTTGTTAACAGTAATCATATTCGTATGCATATTTTCACTCAATTTAGTCATTTGACGTTTTTGCAAACAAAACAGAGAAAGTAGATTTGAATTTTGAATTATATTTATATTGATAGTTTGCCTATAAATAGGTTGTTTTCTTCAAGGAGACAGAGATCCTAGTAAGAGAAAATCGTCATAAAAATGAAGAAAGTACAAAGAAAAACAAAGAAAGACAGCTATGTGGAAACAATCCCATCGGGTTTTAACTCTGCTATTGCCCCTATGTCTTCAAGCATCTCATCCCTTGTTGTCGGAAGAAGTTGATTGAATTGATCTATACATTTTAACTTAACGTTGATAGCAAAGCTTACGATAAGTGGATGATCCAGCGGGACATAGTCGTATGCTTTAATCCCTAACTTTTGCCTGGACCTCCCTTTCGGGTTTTCACTCCACCGGGATACCCTTTTTTGCCCAAGCCGCCTTTTCAGGTTTTCGACTTGTCGGGTATACCATCTTTATACATATATATATATATATATATATATATATATATATATATATATATATATATATATATATATATATATATATATATATATATATATATATATATATATATATATATATATATATATATATATATCCCTAATTTTTGCCGGAACCCTTTTGGTTCGTCGGGATGCCCTTATTTTTGCCTAGGCCAGCCAGCCTAGCGGGTCTTTTTTATGCATAGTATTTTTTGACTATGTCCGTGTTCACAGTGTGCGCAAAATCTTCATCGTCCATGGTGGTAAGTATCATAGCACCACCATAAAATATCTTCTTTATCACAAATGAAACTTTGTATGTGGGGGTCCATTTTCCCCTGGGATCACCTTGTGGTAGGATAATGCGCTTTATCACAAAGTCGCCATCCTGATATACCCGATGCTTGAACTTCTTGTTGAAAGCTTTGATCATGCGCTTCTGATACATCTGACCATGACAAATAACCACAAGCCTTTTCTCGTCAATCAAATTTATCTAGTCCAGCCTAGTCTAAATCCACTCGTCTTCATCTTAACCTGCGTCTTTCATAATCCTTAGAGAAGGAATCTGGACTTCGATAGGTAAGACAAACTCCATACCATAGACTAGAGAGAATGGGGTTTCCCTAATTGATGTTCATACTGAAGTGCGATAGCCATGAAGAGCAAATGGTAACATCTTATGCCAATCTTTGTATGTCATTTTCATCTTCTGCAAAATCTTCTTGATGTTCTTATTGGCGAATTCCACTGTGTTATTCATCTTCGATCGATACGGAGAAGAATTTTGGTGTTTAATCTTGAACTGGGTGCAAAGTTCTGTGATCATAATGTTGTTAATATTGGTACCATTGCGTGTGATGATTCTTTTGGGGATGCCATACCGACAGATGAGGTTATGCTTAATGAATCGGGCTACAACATTCTTGGTAACGGAGGCAAACGAGGCTTCTTCGACCCACTTCGTGAAGTAATCAATAGCGACCAGGATGAAACGATTCCCATTAGAAGTCGTAGGATTAATATCTTCAATCATATCTATGTCCCACATTGTGAATGGCCAAGGAGTAGTCAAGACATTCAAAGGAACCGAAGGCACATGTACTTTACCAGCATAAATCTGGCATTTGTGATAAGTTCTGGAATGATGATGGAAATCAGTTTCCATGGTCGAACAATAATAACCTGCTCTCAGAATCTTCTTAGCCATTGTGTTCCCACTGGAATAAGTACCAAAGATAGATTTGTGCTTATCTTCCATAATCTTCTCAGCTTCCTACTTGTCTACACAACGAAGCAGAGTCGAATCAGTATTACGCTTGTACAAAATTCCGTTACTCAGAAAGAACTTGGAAGAGAACCTCCGTAGAAATTTCTAGCCACTGATAGATTCCCCCTCGGGGTACTCTTGAGCCTCGAGGTATCTTTTTACTTTATGAAACCAAGGTTTTTCCTCTACTCCATCGGTGTCAACTGTGTAGCAATATGCTGGTTTGTCTAGATTTTCAATAGTGATTCAAGGATCTTCATTGTCCCATCTGAATTTGAACATAGATGACATGGTGGCTAGTGCGCCGTCCAACTGATTCTCTTCTCGTGGGATATGTTTGAAAGTGATTTCTTCGAAATACAAAACTAATGTCAACACATGCTCTCGATAAGGAATGATATTTTTATGCTTCATATCCCATTCTCCCTTAATGTGACTAATCACTAGGGTTGAGTCCCCGTACACATTCAATAATTTGATTATCATATCAATAGCAGCCTTAATACACATGATACATGCTTCATATTCGGCCATGTTGTTGGTACAGTCAAAGCAAAGTCTGGCGGTGAAGGGCGTATGACAACCCTTGAGAGATATAATCACAACACCGATTACATTGCCCAGCGCATTAGAAGCTCCATTAAAAACCAAAGTCCATCGAGATCCCGACTCAGGTCCTTATTACGGTCCTGGTTTTTCATAGTTTGTAACTAGCATAATATTCTCATCTGGGAAATCAAATTCATAGATTGATAGTCGTCTACGGCTTGATGAGCCAAATGATATGCCAGTACACTTCCTTTGATTTCCTTCTGAGTGGTGTACTGAATGTCGTATTTTGTTAAGGTCATTTGCCATCTGGATATCCTTCCAGAGAGAGCGGGCTTCTCGAATATGTATTTTATGGGATCCATTTTAGAGATCAACAAAGTACTATGGGTCAACATATACTGTCTTAGTTGGCGAGCAGCCCATGCCAAAGCACAACAAGTTTTCTCGAGCATTGAGTATCTTGTTTCACATTCGATAAACTTTTTGCTAAGGTAGTATATTGCATGCTCTTTTCGACCAGACTCGTCATGTTTCCCTAGTATACACCCCATTGAGTTCTCTAACAATGTTAGATACATGATCATAGGTCTTCCTTCAACTGGTGGCATCAGAATTGGAGGTTCCTGGAGGTACTCCTTGATTTTGTCAAAAGCTATCTGATAATCGTCGTTCCACTTTACTACTTGATCTTTCTTCAGCAACTTGAAGATCGGCTCACAAGTAGCGGTCAAATGGGAAATAAATCTGGCAATGTAATTCAATTGTCCTAAGAAACCTCTGACTTCCTTCTCAGTACGGGGAGCTGAAATTTCTTGAATGGCTTTGACTTTGGCGGGATCAACCTCAATAACTTTACCACTAACGACAAATCCTAAGAGTTTATCGAATCTTACCCCAAAGGTGCACTTGTTTGGATTCAATCTTAGCTTGTACTTCTTTAATCTCTCAAACAGTTTGTGTAGTTCGTCGAGATGTTCTTCTTCAGTCTGAGATCTGGCTATCATGTTGTCGATGTAAACCTCTATCTCGTGATGTATCATGTCATGGAACAAAGCTACCATAGCGCGTTGATAAGTTGCACTGGCATTATTTAACCCAAAAGGCATAACCTTGTAACAGAAAGTGCCCCAATGTGTAACAAAAGTAGTCTTCTCCATGTCTTCAGGTGCCATCTTGATCTGATTATAACCCGAGAAACCATCCATGAATGAAAATACTTTATGATGAATGGTGTTGTCAACTAGAACATCTATATGTGGAAGCGGAAAGTCATCTTTGGGGATCACCCTATTCAGATCCCTGTAGTCTACACACATGCTCACTTTACCATCCTTTTTAGGTACTGGCACCATATTTATAACCAACTGGTGATAGGACGTAACAGCTAAGAAACATGTGTTGGACTGCTTCATAACCTCAACTTTGATCTTTTCCGACATCTCAGGACGCATACGACAAACTTTCTGCTTTATTGGAGAACAACCTTCTTTCATCGGTAGAAGGTGAACCACAATATCAGTGTCAAGCCCTGGCATATCTTCGTACGACCAAGAAAAGATCTCAACATAGTCACGTAACATCTGGATTAATCTGTTCTTGACATTGTCTTCTAGGTTGGCACCTATCTTGACTTCTTTCTTGTCCTCTTCAGTACCCAAGTTCACAACCTCGACTGGCTCTTTATGTAGTTGTGTGGCTCTTTCGTCTTGCATTAATAACCTATCAAGCTCTCCAAGTACTTCATAATCTTCTTCACTTTCATCCTCGGCTTGGTAGATCGTATTTTTGAAGTCATAATTGGCAATAGCAGAATTGTTATCAATGGGATCCAGAGTGGATATGGATATGCAATTTGTGGTGTGGGTGTGTGTAAGAACACCTAGCTATTTTGAAAGTAATAAAGTAAAAGAAAGACATAGAGCGCAAAATTTGAATGCAAACATCCAATTTTTTATTGAATGAAAATATGCGAATGAAATGACAACCCTAACAAATGGACCATTGTGCCCCAGGTAAGGCACATGCTTAAAGTTATTGTTTTAAAAAAATTACATAGCCAAAACTTGAAAGCAAAAAGAAACAAAAAATAACATTCACTCCTGAATAAATTAGATCAGTATAACGTCTTTAGTCTTCCAGTTGATCAGCCTATTGTCGGTGGTGGGAAAAATCTAGTTGTCTAGGTTGTAGTTACTATTGGCATCTTCTACCGCGTTGACTCCATTGTTGCTGACGCAGAATGGTGGTCCTCTAGCACGAGCACGACGAACAACCCTTTGAGCCTCTATAGTGAAACCCAAACCAAATTTGTAATACTTGTAGAGAATGCCAGGAAGTTGAGCCCAAGTAGTACAACCACCTTCCTCTACCACAGCTCTTGCCTCCTTTATATAAACCATTCTGAGCGGAACCCTGGTAACCTTAGGAATAGCATAAACATCTTTAGTAGCGGTTGTTATCCGAGGAATAACTTCAAAAGTATGGCAAGGAGTTTTGATGAAATTGTCGTCCATCTCAACATACTTGAATGAGTTCAAGTGTCTTACCATGTACTCTTCTTTACCACAAACTGTGACAACCTTTCCTTTCACGGGATATTTCAGCTTTTAATGTAGAGTGGAAGTGACAGCGCCTGACCCATGAATCCAAGGGCTTCCAAGTAAACAAGAATAGGCCAGACGAATTTCCATCACATAGAAGGTAGATTCGAAGACCTGCGAACCTACTTTGATCGGGAGATCCACCTCTCCATGCACCATCCTCTTCAAACCATCAAAGGCTCTGACCGTAATGGTATTGGGTTTCAGCACAAACTCTTCACAGTCAAGCCTTTCTAAAGCAACCTTCGGTAAAGCATTTAATGAGGAAGTCGTATCAACTAACACATGAGCTAAAGTAGTGCCCCTTCATTCAATAGAGACATATAGGGCCTTGTTATGGTTCTTTTCTTCGGGAGTCAAGTCAGCATCAGAAAAGCCTATCCCGTTATCAGTGGTCAGGCTAGCAACATAAATTTCAAATTGATCAGCTAAAATTTCTTGCGGTACATGCGCGGATTTCAAGAACTTCACCAAAGCCTGAGCATGGGCTTTTGAGCATAATAATAGGGATAACATGGATATCTTGGAGGGAGTCTGTCCCAAATGTTCAACAATCTTGTAATCTATTTTTTAGATAATTTTTAATACCTCCTCCAACTCTTGCTTGGAAGTATCTTAAGCGGTGACTTCTTTAGGTGCCTCTGTCTGGGCAAGCTCTGTCATTCGTTCTTTGCCCCGAGTCTCAGTAATTGACTCGGTAGTGGTAACACGAACTGGTGTGGCGACAGTCTTTAGAGAGATTTCGAAAGAGAAAACCCTTCCATAATATTGTCCCAACAATATATTCAATGTTGGAATCAATAAATTCAATACCTTCACTTTCAACAGTAAATGGTTCTTTCTTGATGCCATGGTAGTAGATGTCGGCCCCATAATTCCAAGGGACCGCCTTGTCAGAGGAGTATGGGATTGGTCCGGGTGTGGTGATTATCAAAGGAGCAACTCTAGGTTTAGCCTTAATCTTCACATGTGCCTTTGGAAGTGATCCTTATAGGAGTACGGGAAATTACAGATAACTCTTCAGGCTCCAAGTATTGAAACGAATTCTCAATAGAAGGAATCTTCTCAACTAGAATTATGTGGTTATCCATCAGATGTTGAATACCTTCTTTCAGCAGTTTGCAGCCATTGGGTTGGGCTGCACAATAGTAGCATCTTTCAATGAAACCCGTAAATAAAACGGCTTGCAACAGATTCTTCTTAATAATTAGGATTGGAGTAGTCAAGTCATTTACAATTGAAACATACAAAACATCATCAATAGCACTAATGCCCTTGTCGTGCTTAGGCATAGGTGCAGTAATCACATTGGGGGTCTCGGGAGGATAAAATTCAATCTCTTTATTTTCAATCATATCTTGAATTTTATTTTTCAAAGCCCAGCAACTATTTTTGTCGTGTCTGGGACTATTGGAATGATAGGCGCGTCTTACATTAGGATTGTACTTGGGGGAGGAAGTGTTGGGATTCTGAGGCGGATCTCTTAACGTTATGAACTTTACCTTTAATAGATGTTGTAATGCCTGATACAACGGCATGTTAATCTTAGTAAATTTTCTCATAGGTTTGTCTGACCTACACTGATATCCTTATTGATGTTGTTGCATTGACGCAGGATTAGAAATTAGCACAACTCCATCATACTGGTTGCAGTCATTTCTAGCACGACCCTTCTGGCCATACACAACATTAGTTTCCTTTTTTCCGTTGAATATCTTCTTCACGCTACTTGAAGAAGCAGCCACCTGAATTTTTCCACTTCTGATTCCATTTTCCATATGCTCCCCTATTAATATCAACTCGGTAAATCTGAATGGAGAGATTCTGATCAGATGATTAAAGAAAGGACATGTCTAATTTCTCATAAACATATCAACCAGAACCATATCAGATAAAGGAGGTTAAACACTTCCAACTAGATCCCTCCATTTCTGGGCATACTCTTTCAAGCCTTCGTTCGAGCCCATGGTCATACTTTGTAATTGCACATGGGTTGGTGCAAGATCAACATTGTAGTGGTATTGTTTGTAAAAGGCAGCAACCAAATCTTCCCAAGTATGGATATTGGTCCCTTCCATCTGATAGGACCACTTCAACTGTGTTCCCGACAAGCTTTCTTAAAAGAAGTGCACCCATAACTTCCTGTCAGCAGTATGGGGTTGAATCTTCCGAACATACAACCTTAAATGAAGATTTGGACATGAAACACCATCATACTTCACAAAAGTAGGGACCTTGAATTTGTGAGGAATTACAACTCTCGAGATTAAACTCGGATCTTCAAAATCCAACCCAGGAGATCTTTGGATCTTCATAGCATTGAGACGATCTTCCAGCTGTTTATATTTGTTATCAGTAGGAGGATAATGTTCATCCGAATAGTATGCTTCTTCTTAATCAAAACCCTGGTTGTTATTCTCCTTAGCTTTCACACTCTTATCATCTTCCTCTTGGTTATCATCTTCATTTGATGGGACCTCAAAATCTAGAGCCCTCTTGACCGAACCTTTGAATCTTCTACCCATATTAAGGATGACAACTATTTTCTTAGTATTTTTCTTCCTCTCTTTGGTGATGAGGGTCTTCATCTCTTCTTGACCCTTGGCTAAGTCCAAGAACATTTGTTGAAATTGAGCGTTCTGAGCTTGAAGATCTTTGATGGTTTGTTCGAGAGCCATCTTTTACTGAAATAAACAGCAAGAAGATGAGAAAACCTGTCTTGGGAAAACCTGTTATGTGATGTTATGTATGGTATATGGATTCATATGCAATGTTTTCAAGGATCTCACAGGGTAAACAAAAAAGAGATGAAATAGTAGAAGTTGAGTTTGCAGCTTTGTTTGAAGAGCTTCGGGTCTTCATCTTTTAATGTTCCTCTATAAGAATTAAGCTCACCATGTCAAGTGGGTCCTAGATTTTGACTCACGAGGACGTACTTTGATCTTGACGGTATATGGCTAGAGGAAAATAAATCCTCTTGCCCCTTGCTACAAGTCTGGTTCATGACAAGCCTGCACCACAGGTCCCTAAGATCCTTGAAAAGGGTTAGTAAAAATGCCATGGTATGATGTTATGATGTTAGGTTTAAACAAGATAGTAAACACAAACAAATCATACAAAGGCCTTAGGTTTAAAGGCTTGTATGAGGTCTGTAGGTAACTACCATTTTCTATGAAGTTCATTTGGCTCAACCAATCCTAAAATAGTAACCGGGTTCTAGGGATCTCATATCATGGATCTTTCTCGAAGGTTTTATTTAGTACAACAACTGGTTTGCCACCAAAACATTCCGCGAGTCGAATCTCAATGAGTGTAGCATCGAGTATCAACCAACTCTGGACTACACTAAAGACGGCTATCTCACTACCTTTTAATGGCCAAGATGGGTCAATTAAGGTTCTAAAAGTCAGTTAGTGCTTATGACACCACGCGGCAGACCAATGTTATCCTCCACTGACTCAAGGAACATCGGTACAAACCAAAGTGTCACACTAACATAGCTATCACTTCAACCATATTGGTCTATGTCGTACAATTTCCATGATCTATTGCTACTTACCTAGGGTACCCTAGATCCGGATGTAGGATCTTTGCAATAAATTAAACCCAAGAAACCCTTAAAATAAAGCCGATGATGTAAACAAATAAAGCAAATAAAAGTGATCTAAGAATCTAAGGTAACCCCTCTTTTTTAAGATTCCCCAGCAGAGTCTCCAGTTCTGTAATAAGGTGGGAGAACTGACTTGTTTTTGCATTTTATCGCAAATGTTACAGATAGCAAGAGTCGCCATCGACTTTTCTTTTATCCAATAAGGAAAGGGTGAAAAGAACAGGAAACACCTTGAAGATTTTGAGTTCGGGGGTAGGTTATAAAAAGAGAAGGTGTTAGCACCCTTTTCATCCGTAGTTATCTACGGGCTCTTAATTGCTTAGCTCACTTTAAAAATTTTCTTTTTGTATGTGTATTTGAAAATATTTTGAAGTTTGAACTTTGTAACGATTCTTGCATCGGTCCTCAAGAATGTGTACAAAGTGTTTTGAAAATATATTTGAAAGTGTTTGTGTAAAATGTTTTATTTTTATGAGCGAGCGATTAAAAATTCTACCCACTCAAGTTTGCTCTTGTACTTTTCCTCCTTCTTTAGATAATGCTATCCATACCATTAGTTAGTAGAAGCCCTACCGTCGGATGTAAAGAGACAGGCGAAGGGTCATCGTACAGTCATCGAAGGCAACTTGTAAGGATGCTTTAGCAATTTTTGCAAGGGACTAGATCATTATCGAAAGGAAATGCTGAAGGATCATCGAGGGACTATGATCTTTGATTCGATGGTCTTCACTAAAGCGTCCCCACTTTCGAGGGACATGACCGTTTTATTCTGAAGGAAACACGAGAGATTACCCTAGATATGCAAGTGTGCGAGTGTGTTTGGTTCAGTTATTTATCTTTGAAGTTAGGGTTTTTCTATCATGCGTTTTTATCTTTCCATACAAACCCTAGTTACTAAGCAGAAGCATAGGAGTATAGTAGCATAAATAATAAAGTGCGGAATTGTAAACCTAGACTATTACAATGCTTTGGAGGAAGATACATAATAGAGGTGCGAGAAAATAAAATGCGGAAATTAAAACCTACAATTATTACATACCGAAGCAATTACGTAATAAAAAAAATGCGGGAAAATAAAAGCTACGATATTACATTCGCGATAACGTCCTATAAAATTCATCTAAGAAAATAAAATAAGATGAAGGAAAGAGGAAAACAAAATGTTTTTTAGCGATTTTTATGAAGAAAAAATGTTTTTTGATGATGATTAAGATAAAACCTAAAAAAAGCTAATTAATTTTAATTAATAAAAAGTTAATTGTGATACGGTGGGAGAACTGACTTGAGGTTTTGCGTTTGTATTCGCAAATGTTGCGGTTAGCAAGAGTCGCCACCGACTTTTTATTTTATCCTAAAGGAAAGGTTAAAAAAAAGCACAGCAAAAAACCTTTTGAGATGTTTTCTTGGGTTCGGGGAGTAGATTATAGAAAGGGAAGGTATTAGCACCCTTTCTATCCATGGTTATCCATGGGCTCTTAGTTACTTGCTTAGATCACTTGCCTTGTGTTTTCAATTGTTTGAAATGGTGCTTTGTGTGTGGGTTTGAAAATATTTTGAAAAGAAGCCATTTGTTGTGGCAACCTTTGTAATGATCCATGTGGGGATGTATACAAAGATGTATGTCTTTTGAAAAAGTTTTCATTTGTTTTTGAAAGTTGTTGTGGATTGTGGTTTTTGAAAAGAAGGCAAGTGTTTTTTGCAAGTTTGGTCTCAAGTAACTAAGAGGTTATCTACTCCTAAATTTCTCAAAAGATTATTGCTATGTTTTAACCCTTTTAACAAGTTTGTTCCACCATTGTATTTGGTGGACAATCTTGTGTTAGGATGTGAAAGGGACAGGCGCGGGTCATCGTTTAGACCATAATTGCAACGGCGTTAAAGGTCTTTGGGCAATTTTCTTTAAGGGACTTGATCATTTGTTTGTTTTGAAAAGTTTTGTCGAGGGACTATGATCATTCAAATTGTTTGCTTTGCCCAAAGAAGTTCAACATACAATATGGCCCATTTATTTGAAAGGCAACAAGTGGAATACCCTAGGGGTGCAAGTGTGAGATGTGTTGTTTATTTTCATGCTCATTTATCTTGTATTAGGTCAAACTATTTTTTATCGTTTTTTCGCATACAAACCCTAATTCTAACATGTTATCATTAGAAAGCAATAAAGTGCGAAATTAAATTTACTAAGCTATTACAAAACCAAATATGGGAAGGGGGGTACAAATGTTCAAATGGGGATATTGACAAGAATTTAAATCTAAGATTATTACATCAATTTGGATATTTGCAATTTAATCAATGTACAAAATTAAATAAGAATGCAAGATGCAAAAGAAATGTTTTGTATATGTATGAGAAAATATTATTTATGTAAAAGAGAAAAGAAAATAAAAATTATATTATTTTTTTGGAGTATTTTGAATTTAGGGCAAAAACCCTAATTTTAAAGAAAATGAATATTAATTGATTTAATGCAACTATTTATTCATTATTTATAAAAATAAAATAAAATGAAGTATATTATGAAAAAAGGTATTTTTGTATCAAATATTAACAAAAATGAAAAATTCAAGTATTTTTATATTTTAGCTTAAATATATTAATAAACATATATATATATATATATATATATATATATATATATATATATATATTAAACCTTAAATATGTATTATACACAAAAATAAATATTTATTTAATATTTTAATAAAATAAGTAAAAAGGTATTTTTTATGTGAAATATTTTCAGAAGGTAAATAAAAATAAAAAATGTATTTTCACTATTTTTCTATTTTTATCCTAATAATAGTATATATAATATTTATGTATAAACAAAGGTAATAAACAAATAAATATGCAATAAATACAAAAAATGATGAAAAAAATATTTTCAAAATTTTAATGTGCTGGGAAAAAATAAACAAGTCAAACAAAAAAAGAAAAAGTCAAAAATGTTAAAAAATGAACAAATGGGCTCAGGGGGGTGAGAATCAAAATAAATGGTGTGAATAGGAAAAAATTCCAGGCCCAGCCCAGGAAACACTGTCTTCAACCTCCAGCAACAAAATTCAAAAAAAACGCGCGCCCCTGTTCTTCAATGTCCAACTCTCGATTCCTGGCTTTTCAGCAAAAACTCATAACACAACAAATGTTCAGCATGAAGAGACGGTTCTAACCATATATGGAACTTGACCTAACTCTCTAAGATGAGGGAGAATTTCTCCTCCCCCAAATCCTAACCTAATTTTTCTGCCATTTTCAAACTACAAATTCTCTCTACTTAGGCAAAAGAAATGAAATGTAAAGATATGTACATGCTCAGGGCTATGAGTAGAACCTTGTTTCTTCACAAACTTAAGACTAAATATGCATAATAAGAGAGATACGAGTTCAAAGTTTTACCTGTGCAGTTGAACTTCAATCTGGAGAATGAGGAACTTTCAGTGCAATGTGATGATTGGAAAAGCTTCCTTGAGGTCCAGGGATGCTGTTTCAATGCTTACTTTGTCTTGAAAGCTTCTGAATCAAGCTGTAGAACTTCACCTGCAAGTCAAAGATGTGAAAATGGTGGAAGTGGTTAGAGCAACTACAGATCGTGCCTTAGCTTCTGGATAGCTTGCATAGGTTGTAAGGAAGGTAGAGGAACAAGTTTGGACAAAAATGCTTGAAGGGATTGAGAGATAGCACTCAATCTGCAGGGCTTGCTCTGTTTGAGCAGTTTTGTGGTGTTTCTGAGATGGAGAGTGCTTGAGAGGCAAATGGCTCGTGCAAAAGCTTGGTTGGGTAGTTTGGAATGTGTTTGATAGCTTTTGTGTTGTGTCTCTATGCTGAAGAGAGAGTTGGCATAAGTTATGGACTTTTCTTCTATGTTAAGCAACAAAAGCAAGTTGATGGTTTTAGGTCAGTAGGGGGCCTCCTAATGTGCTGCATAATCTTCTCTTGATCAGAGAAACTTGTCCATAATCTTGTGCCAAAAGGATTTAGCTTGTACCTTCTTGATTTCTAAATTGACATAAAGCTAATCTTTTCAAAAATGGAAAGTTCACTTTATCTAGTTTAGGATTAATCCACTATGCAATGTTAGAACACAAAGAACATGGCCTTAACACATTGAATATGCATTAAATTATTGAGTATGGAATGGTTCAAGGACCTGTAATCAAGCATAAAGCAAGCTAAGTTCAGATTTGCAAAGTTAAGAACATGTTTTGATGAAGAACAAAAGTGAATTTTTGCCAACTTGTGAAATTCGAATCTCTCAAGTTATGAGGTTGTTTGGTGAGTTCTTGGACATTTTGGAAAGCTTGGAATGTGTACTACAATCCATCTTTGAAATGCAAATCAAAATTCCAAGTGGAAGGGTATGAAAAGTGGCCTTGAAGTGGGGTAGAAAACCTTGTCAAAATAGGTTAAAATTTCACTAAGTTAAAAATGGTTTAGTGCCCTTATTCAAAAAATTGTAACTTGAGATACAAGCTTCAAATGAGAAAACTTTGTGAATCAAAGTTGTAGATTATGCAACAAGCTACAACTTTCATGTTTTGACTTTTGTTTGAATCCAAATGGATCTTGGTGAAAAGATGGGGCAAAGTTGGGAAAAAATTAGGGCTTTTCATAACTTAGAAAAATTCTAAGTTATGAAAAATTCCATTTTCTAACCCTAATTTGCATTTTGTGATTTCTTGATGAACAAGTTTCATGATTTGGCATGTTTTGATGAAAAATGAATCTTGACTCTTGATTTTGACCAAAAAGTCAAAGTTTGACTTTTCAGTGTACAGTCAAAATTGATCAATTGACTGGGAAATTCAACTGTCAATCTTGTGTACTTGGGATCTTTTGAGCTTGATGAATGTGTCAAGATAATTCCATGGGGTCCTTGAGTCCATATGTGAGCTTGGTTTGCCATTGGCTAGGTCAAACAGTCAAAAATTGCCTTTGTGCAGTCAAAACCCTAAAAATGACCATTTTGCCCTTTTGGTGATCTGATCAAATTTCTTGTGGAATTGTGATCCAAACTTGATCAAATGGTTTATATGAATTCAATATGTTGATGTGGGTCAATTTTCATGAGGTTTGACTGTCAATTGGCCACAGTTGACTTTTTCCCCAATACAGCTGATTTCTAGGTCAACTGTCCAATTGACTGGGCAAAACTTGGAATCAAGACTTGAAACTTGGTATAGGTAAACTTGGGAGTCCAATATGAAGCATGAAAGTCATCTTAGGCATTTTAGGTCAAAACATCCTTAGGCAAACACAAACCCTAATTTGAGTCCACAGTGCAAGGAGAAGTTTTGAGCAGAGGGAACCCTAACTGGATCTTGATCTTCAAAGGTCTTGTGATGAGAAAATGTTGAGGAAATGGGAGGGCAAATTTTGGGGTAAAATAGTTGCCCCTGTTCAATCTTCTTGAACCTGAAGAGTTAGATTGGCAAGTTTGCCTTTCGCGACTCGAGGGTAAAAGGAGATTGGACACTAGAGTGCCCGGAAATTTGCACTCGCATGCTGGAGTTTCAACAACGTGGTGTCGGGAATGGGCTTATAGATGCCATTTGGAGAGATGGTGGATAGGGAGATGGGCTTATATATGCCATCTGGAAATGTGACGGAACCTTGTCGGGAATGGGCTTATAGATGCCATTTAGAAGTGTCAGTCGCATAAGAGATTCCTTAGCGAGAACTTGTGTATTTGAGAAAGGCGGATGTTTTCCTGGCTTGTTACAGGTGTTTGATCTTCAGTCTCCTTATGCAGATATGCCCTGGCTAGATACAGGTATCGAATCTACAATTGGTCGCTCACAGATGTGCCCTGGCTGGATACAGGAGTCGAATCTGGAAATAGTCGTTAATAGATGTGCCCTGGCTAGATACAGGAATCGAATCTTCGGACTCTTCAGACGTGCCCTGGCTAGATACAGGAATCGAGTCTGGAAACGTGGTCAACAGATATGCCCTGGCTGGATACAGGAATCGAATCCGAGAATGTTGTAGTTGATAGATGTGCCCTGGCTGGATACAGGAATCGAATCTTCGAACTCTTCAGACATGCCCTGGCTAGATACAGGAATCGAGTCTGGAAACTGATCACTCTCAGATGTGCCCTGGCTAGATACAGGTATCGAATCTGGAATTGCGACAGTTGAAGGTAATTGTTTTTGGGATTGTCTTTTTCCTGAAAAGGCAAAAACGTAAGTTGTATGCAATGTTATGATGTATGATATGCATGGTGTTATGATGTTCAATCATGAGATAGTGTTGTATGCGCTTCGTCATGTATGTAAGCAAGATGTATGAAAACGTGAAATGTTTATGAATGCAATCTTGTCTTAGGAAAATAAATCCTTGACGAACGGCCGGGGAGTTGCTCCGTGGTAGAGATACTTGGCCAAGGTTTTGCTGAGAGGCCTGTCGAGGACTTTAAAGATGGATTCCGCTGGGGATAATGATGATAAACTCTGCTGGGGATTGAAGGAACTTTGCCGAGGGCGGTCTTCCGTGGTTTTTAGCTGAGGATAACCCAGTTATAAGTCCTTGTGAGGAAATAACTCTAAATAAAACTCGGGAGAGACGTCCGTACTCTGCAGGGGACAAGCTTCCAGAATCTACTAGGGATGAGCTTTAAGACCTGCCGGGGAATGTTGTGCCTTTTCTGGATTGACGGGGAGTTAACTCTGCTTGGGGAAATTTGTTGAATCTTGTTTTACTCTGCGGGGAGTTGAGATGATTTGGCCACATTCTTCGGTTGAATTTACCTTGGTACTTTGGCGGACCAAACAACCAGACTGCATTAGACAACTTCAATTGCCCCTGTCTCTGATGTCACCTGTAATCAATCTCTCGTTTCATATGCAAGTATTTATGAATTAGCAATTTAATGTCAAATGCATATATCAAAAATGAACATTGGACGTTCTTCACAAGACAAAACAGAAAAAAGAAAACAATGGTAATTTGTATGGACAAGTGAAATTGTATTGATTTTTGAGTTTGCCTGTAAATAGGCGTTTTTGTACAAGAGGCTGACATCCTAGTAAGAGGATGCCGCCAAATAATATGGAGTTTACAATTTGAAAAAGGAAACAAAACAGCTATGTGAACAATCCCACTGGGTTCCAATTCTGCTATCGCCTTTATGTCTTCGAACATCTCATCGCTTTGCTGCCTAGTTGAAGATGAAGCTGATTGGTCAATGCCGAAATCTGGAGCCAGATAGTTGATGCCGAATTCCAAATGCGAAGTGATCCAATGAGACATAGTGTTACACTTTCATCCCTAACTTTTGCCTGGACCGCCCTTTCAGGTTTTCAGTCCACCGGGATACCCATTTTTGCCCAAGCCGCCTTTTCAGGTTTTCGACTTGCCGGGTGTACAGTTTTTTTCTCATTTCGTCCCTTATTTTTGCCTGAACCCTTTTGGTTCGCCGGGAAGCCCTTATTTTTGCCTAGGTATGTCAACCTAGCGGGTCTTTTATTTATGCGTAGTAGTTTTTCACTATGTCTGCATTGGCGGGGTGAGGAAGGTCGTCACCATCCATGGTGGTTAGGATCATGGCTCCTCCTGAGAATACACGTTTAACCACAAATGGCCCTTCGTAAGTAGGGGTCCATTTGCCCCGGGGATCACTTTGAGGAAGGATGATGCGTTTGATTACCAGGTCCCCAACTCGATACTCTTGCGGTCTGACTTTCTTGTTAAATGCCCTGATCATCCGTTTTTGATACGTTTGACCATGACAGATAGCAGTGAGCCTCTTTTCGTCAATCAGATTTAGTTGATCAAGTCGAGTCTGGATCCAGTCATCTTCATCCAAGTCTGCATCCTTCATTATCCGGAGAGAGGGTATCTGGATTTCAATTGGCAAGACTGCCTCCATGCCATAGACTAAGGAGAAGGGAGTTGCCCCGGTTGACGTCCTTGCTGAAGTGCGGTACCCATGAAGAGCGAACGGTAACATCTCGTGCCAATCTTTATATGTCACTGTCATCTTCTGCACAATTTTCTTGATATTTTTATTGGCTGCCTCTACAGCCCCATTCATCTTCGGCCGGTAGGGAGAAGAATTGTGGTGCTGTATCTTGAATTGTTCACAGAGTTCAGTGATCATTTTGTTATTGAGATTGGTACCATTGTCCGTAAAGATTCTTTCTGGGACTCCGTACCGACATATCAAATTATGCCGGATGAAACGTGCCACGACGCTCTTGGTTACTGTGGCATAGGAAGCTGCCTCAACCCATTTCGTGAAGTAATCGATCGCCACCAAGATGAAGCGATGCCCATTGGATGCTGTTGGTCGGATCTCACCGATCATATCGATACCCCACATTGCAAACGGCCAGGGCGTAGTCAGAACATTCAAAGGAACCGGAGGGATATGCACCTTGTCAGCATAGACCTGGCATTTATGACAAGTTCGGGAGTGTTGGTAACAATCGGCTTCCATTGTGGACCAGAAATATCCTGCTCGAAGGATTTTCTTAGCCATGGTGTGTCCACTGGAATGTGTTCCAAACGTACCGTCATGTAATTCCATCATAATTTTCTCTGCTTCAGCCTTATCCACACAACGTAGCAGAGTTGAATCATGGTTCCGCTTGTAGAGAATGCCGTTGCTGAGGAAGAATTTTGCAGCAAACCTCCTCATGAACTTCTTATCATTAACAGACGCACCTTCAGGGTATTCCTGAGCTTCCAAGTACCTCTTCACCTCATGATACCAGGGTTTTTCAATCACCTTCTCAGCCTCTAGCTCGCAGCAGTATGCCGGTTCATCCAACTTCCAGATAATGATTCGGGGAGCCTCATTGTCCCATTTAACTTTGAACATTGAAGACATCGTAGCTAGGGCGTCCGCTAGCTGATTCTCCTCTCTAGGGAAGTGCTCAAAAGTTATCTCTTCAAAGTGGGGAAGCAGGGTCGACACATACTCCTTGTAAGGAATAAGATTCGGGTGTTTCGTATCCCACTCGCCTTTGATCTGATTGATCACGAGAGTGGAATCTCCGAAAACACTTAGAAATTTTATCCTTAAGTCGATCGCGGCTTGCAAACCCATGATACATGCCTCATATTCTGCCATGTTGTTGGTGCAGTTGAAACATAATCGGGCGGTGAGGGGAGTATAAGTTCCTTTGGGAGATATGATTACAGCGCCGACGCCGTTACCCAAAGCATTGGAGGCTCCGTCAAAATGCATAGACCATCGGGATCCTTCGTCAGGTCCTTCATCCGGTCCAGGTACTTCACAGTCAGTTACCACCATGATGTCTTCGTCCGGAAAATTAAAGTTCAATGATTGGTAATCGTCCACAGGTTGGTGTGCCAAATGATCTGCCAGTACACTTCCCTTAATTGCTTTCTGAGTTGTATACTGGATATCATATTCTGTTAAGATCATTTGCCATCTCGCTATTCTTCCAG
Source organism: Vicia faba (assembly GCA_948472305.1). Lineage (NCBI taxonomy): Eukaryota > Viridiplantae > Streptophyta > Magnoliopsida > Fabales > Fabaceae > Vicia > Vicia faba. Next base: position 379,883,431 of record OX451735.1, on the reverse strand, counting down.
ATAGAGCGGGCTTTTCAAATATGTACTTGATGGGATCCATCTTTGAAATCAATAAAGTAGTGTGAGTCAGCATATACTGTCTCAGCCGGCGAGCAGCCCATACAAGAGCGCAGCAAGTTTTCTCAAGCAGTGAGTAACGAGACTCACAGTCGGTAAACTTTTTGCTCAAGTAATAAATAGCGTGCTCTTTTCGGCCAGACTCGTCATGCTGCCCCAGCACACACCCCATTGAATTATCGAGCACCGTCAAGTATAGTATCAGAGGTCTTCCTTCCACTGGTGGCATAAGAATGGGTGGCTCTTGGAGGTATTCCTTTATCCTTTCGAAGGCGGCCTGACATTCATCATTCCAGCGTACTACTTGATATTTCTTCAGTAATTTGAAGATTGGCTCACAAGTAGCAGTCAGATGTGAGATGAAACGGGCAATGTAATTCAGTCGTCCTAGGAAGCCTCTGACTTCTTTCTCTGTTCTTGGAGTCGGCATCTCTTGTATGGCTTTTACCTTGGCAGGGTCCACCTGAATACCCTTATCACTTACGATGAAACCTAGCAATTTTCTGGATCTTACCCCAAAGGTGCATTTGTTGGGATTCAACCTCAGCTTGTATAACTTGAGTCGGTCAAACAACTTCCTTAGATGGTCAAGGTGCTCCTCCTCAGTTTGAGACCTTGCAATCATGTCATCAACGTATACCTCAATCTCATGATGGATCATATCATGAAATAAAGCAACCAAGGCACGTTGATAGGTTGCCCCATCGTTTTTTAATCCGAATGGCATGACCTTATAACAGAAGGTGCCCCACTGAGTCACAAAGGTAGTCTTCTCCATATCCTCTGGAGCCATCTTGATCTGATTATACCCCGAAAAACCATCCATGAAGGAGAACACCCTGTGTTGAGCTGTATTGTCAACAAGGACATCAATGTGAGGTAGGGGGAAGTCATCCTTGGGGCTGGCCCTGTTCAAGTCCCTGTAGTCGACGCACATTCTGACTTTACCGTCCTTCTTTGGCACTGGCACCACATTGGCAACCCACTGAGGGTAAGAAGTCACTGCAAGGAAACCGGCATCAAACTGCTTCATAACCTCGGCCTTGATCTTTTCAGACATCTCTGGTCGCATCCGTCGGACTTTTTGCTTTACCGGAGGGCAATCTTCCTTGGTTGGCAGGTGATGAACTACAATGTCGGCATCCAACCCAGGCATATCCTCATAGGACCAAGCAAAAATCTCCATGTAGTCTTGTAGCATCTGGATCAATCGTTGCTTCACGCTGAGCTCTAGATTGGCACCGATCTTGACCTCTTTCCTATCTGTCTCAGTACCCAGGTTAATTGTCTCCACCGGTTCTTCATGTGGTTGAATAGCTCTCTCTTCCTGGAGTAGCAGTCTTGCGAGTTCACCAGGCACTTCGCAATCATCTTCACCTTCGTCTTCGGCCAAGTTGATCGGATTTTCGAAGTCATAACTGGCGGTAGCAGAGCTGTTACCAGTGAGATCCAGAGTGGATTGAAACCTGTATAAGTGAGTGTGTGTAAATATAGCTGTTTTGCAATATATATAACACAGAAAGGAAAAGAGCACAAGATTTGAAATGCAACAAACGTCCAATGTTTTGATTGATGATATATGAAAATGTCATACAAAAAGCCCTCACAAATGGAGCTACGATGCCCCGGGTAGGACACCGAGCCAACAAAGTTTTAACATATTGTTTGTTACAAATTGGAAATCAAAAGAAATTAATTACTGCGTGACAAATGTGATAGGGGTAAAATCCTTTGTCGTCCAGTTGCTTGGTCCGTCGCTGGCAGTCGGGTAGATCCAACTGTCAAACTCTGCTTCCTCTACATCCTCCTCGATAGCATTCACCCTTGAGCTGGAAATAAACACCGGAGCCTTTCTGATCTTCTCTTTGCGCACAGCCTTCTGAGCCTCTGCAGTAAAGCCTAGCCCAAACTTGTCATTCTTCTGAGTGAAGTCAGGAAGCTGACCCCAGTTTGCACAATTGCCTTTCTGAACCACAGCCCGGGCATCCCTTAGGGAAGCCATCTTCAAGGAAACATTCTCTTCGACTGCTGTCTCTGCTGCTGCTGAAATTGGAAGTACTTCCTCGAAATGTTGAAAGGGGGTTTCAATAAACTCCCCATCCATCTCAATGTATCTGAAGGAATTCAAATGGCTCACCATGTACTCCTCTTCTCCTTGCACAGTGACGATCTTCCCCCTGACGGGATACTTCAGCTTCTGGTGCAAGGTGGAGGTCACTGCCCCAGCTTTATGGATCCAAGGTCGACCCAGTAGACAAGAGTATGATGGACGTATATCCATCACATAAAAAGTAGAGTCAAACACTTGAGAGCCCACACGAATAGGGATGTTAACCTCTCCATGAACCATCCTTTTGGAACCGTCAAAGGCCCTGACGATGATATTGCTGGGTTTCAACTCCAGGCCTTCATAATCCAGACGATCTAAAGCCTTTTTCGGTAGGACATTCAAGGATGAACCAGTATCCACCAATACATGCGCCAGAGTAGTGCCCCTGCATTCGATAGAGACATGCAGGGCGTCATTGTGGTCTTTTCCCTTCGCAGTCAGGTCAGCATCTGAGAAACCCAAGCCATTATCTGCTGTCAGATTCGCTATGCAATCAGTGAACTGGACTGCAGACGTCTCCTGCGGCACATGGGCCGTTTTGAGAAATGAGATCAAGGCCTTAGCATGGGCCTCGGAGCATAGTAATAAGGAGAGCAGGGAGATCTTGGAGGGCGTATGCCCCAGCTGCTCGACAACATTGAAATCACTTTTCTTTATTATTTTCAGAATCTCCTCCATTTCTTGTCGGGAGGCTTCAGCATTTATGGGTATTGGTGCCTCTATCCGGGCAGGCTCTTCTTCAATCCCTTTGCCCCGAGCATTTGATGACTCGGCAGCAGGGGAAACAACTTGACCAGCAGCAGGAACAGGTAAACTTGTAGGTTTTATGAGGAGGGGTTTTCGAATAGCGGGCGGTGCAATGTCAGGCGAGAAGAGCCTGCCACTGCGGGTGACCTTGGCTGGACCAGTGATATCGCAGATAATGGCGCCAGTGTCGAATTCTTGTTTGATTCCATTTACATATACGTCTGCCCCATAATGCCAAGGGACAGCTTTATCAGATACGTAGGGGAGAGGCCCCGGAACAGTAATAATCACAGGTGCAACAATCATGATTTGAACAGGCTTCTTCGGGGGAGCCTTGATTGGATTATTGAAGATGGTAACCACAGAAACTTCTTTTATTGGAACCAACTGAACAGCAGACTTTTTGAATAGAATTTCCTTGCTATCCATTAGGCCTTGGATGCCTAACCTCAGCAAGGGACAATCAGATAGGGAAACAGCGCAGAACAGGCAACCTTCACCGCAACCTGGAAATAAACCGGCCCGCAGTAGATTCTTCTTAACGGTCTTCAGAGGGGTAACAACTTCATTTACCGAAACAGCGTACATTTCTTCCTCAATGGCATTTACTCTATGCTGGGGCATAGGAGCAGTTACAACATTTGGTCTCTCCGGCGCTTCAAACTGGATTTCCTTTGCGTCGATCAGATCTTGCACTTTGTTTCTCAAGGCCCAGCAATCATCAGTAGTGTGCCCGGGACTATCAGAATGATAAGCACACCGGGCATTTGGGTTATACTTAGGAGACGCAGTGTTGACAGCCTTAGGAGCTTCTTTGAGGGTCACCAGGTTGGTGGATAACAGTTGGGGTAAAATTTGAGATAAGGTCATACTCAGTCGGGTATACTGCCTCTTGGGCCTTTCGCTTCTTTGTTGATTGTACTGCTGAGGAGCAGCAACAGGTTTGGAGATGACCAAAGCATTGACGGCTTGGCGACTTTCGGGCTTGACTTGTCTTCTAGGACCATAGACGGCACTTGCTTCTTTCTTAAACGGCCTCTTCTCAGCACTTGTAGAGGCAGCCTTTTGTATCTTGCCTGACCTGATGCCAGCTTCAATTCTTTCTCCCGTCAATATCAAATCTGTAAACCCAGCGGAGGAGTTACCAACCAAATGATTGAAAAACGGACCAGACAACGTCCCTAGAAACATATCAACCAACTCTCGATCAGTTAACGGAGGCTGCACCCTGCCAGCCAAATCTCTCCATTTTTGAGCGTACTCTTTGAACCCTTCACCCGTTCCTAGAGACATACCCTGAAGTTGGGTACGCGTAGGAGCGAGATCAGAATTGTATTGGTATTGTCTGTAGAATGCGGTTGCCAAATCTTCCCAGTGTCGGATGCTAGCTCCATCCAATTGGTAGAACCATTCAAGCTGTGACCCCGAGAGACTATCTTGGAAGAAGTGAATCCAGAGGTTCTTATCTGCCGTGTAAGGTTGGATTTTCCTTACGTACGACCTCAGATGCAACTTTGGGCAGGAGACCCCATCATACTTGGCGAAGGCAGGCGCCTTAAACTTGTGTGGAATTACTACCCCAGAAGATAACCCCAAATCTCCGAAATCCAGTCCCGGCACATTCTGAATTTCCATGGCACTCAAGCGGTCCTCCAATTGCTTGTATCTGTCAGCTGCAGGTGGGTATTGTTCGTCATTATAGTCCGTCTCGTTGTCGGAGACTGCGGGACTAGGAGCTCCTCCCCCTTGGGGACTGTTTTTCTCAGCAGAAGAAGTAGTTGGATCAGCTTCATTATGGAGTGTGTTCCCAAATCTGCGTCCGGTATTGAACAACGCAGTCCTCTTTTTCTTCTTCTTCTTCAGGAGTAGAGTCTTCAATTCTTGCTGACCTTGGGCTAGGCTTAGGACCATCTCTTGAAACTGTGCACTTTGGGCCTGAAGGGCCTTGATTGCTTGCTCACTGGAGGAGTCTGGATTCATGATGACTGTGCAAAATAAACAGCGAAGGAGATTAAGCAACCTGTGAAATAGGGTACCTGCTATGCATATGGTGCAATGGAATGCATATGCTTTATGTTTTCAAAGACAAACAAGATTCAACTTTGTAGACAAAAAGGGAAACACACTTCATTAGATTAAAATTTCAATTGTTCAACAACTTGCCCTTAGGCATTACAGGAATGAAAAATACTGAAAAAGAAAATAAAACTACAAAAGGAAACATCCAAAGCTCATCAATGCTCCCATGGCCTCCTCTTTTCAGTGCTGATGTAGTTGTTCAGGACCCGTTCTTCCTCCAATTGCTTAGTCAGCCTCTGGATCTTCCGTTCCTGCTCGTTGAATTTCTCCCGATAGAAATCCCGTTCTTCCTTTAGCTGCGCCCAAGATCTCTTCATGGTGTCAAAATCAGTAGGTATCTGAGGAGGGAGGACAGTTGGAGGAACCCCATCTTCATCAGGAGATTCAAGGATGATTGGTCTATCAGCTTCGTAGGGCATACCTAACCTCTGAGCACGGATGCGGACCCATTTGCAATAGGGCTTCAATGGCAGAGAAGTCTTCGGTCCCAACTCATGTGGGTCAGTTTTGTGAATTCTGTCCCAAGCTTTAATGAATCCTTGGCGTAGTTTGTCACTGTCTGCCTGAAACTCAAAATGGAAGTGAGGAACCAGCATTTCATGAGGCCCATCTCCTCTGGCTCTTCCAAACTGTCGGAGAGCTAAGCACGGATTGTAAGAGATTCCTCCTTGGATACCAATCAACGGGACATTAGGGTATTCTCCGCAACGTTCAATAACAGCTACCTCATCCAAGCCTCTGAGAGTCCAAGTGATGTCATTATCAATGAGAGACATTAACCTCCGAGCCCAACCTTTTCCTTCTTCATTCTTCAGCACGAACTTAGGAAGGTGCGAAATAAACCACCTTACTAGCAAAGGAGCACAACACCACGGAGTTCCCCGTTTTCGAGCAGTACGAGCATAGAGTTGTTGTAGAATATCACCCAAAAGAGTGGGTACCGGATTCCGAGACATGAAGATCCTTATGACATGGATACTGATAAAGGTGTCAGGGTTGGGAAACAGTACCAGACCATAGATCAAAAGAGCTAGAATATCTTCATATGCCTTGAAGTCCAAGTCATTCCAGAAATCATTAGCCTTACCAACCAGAAATTTGACCAAAAAGCCCTTGATCCCATTTCTAGTTTCCCAGTTGGACAAAACCTCTTCCTTGGTCAAGGGGAGAATTGCAGCAATCTCTTCAGGCCTAGGAGTCTTTTCCAAACCAGTGAATGGAGTTTGTTCCAAGACAGGAATCCCAAGCAAATAAGAAAATTCTTGCAGGGTAGGAACCAGCTGGAAGTCTTAAAAGGTGAAACAGTGGTACAGAGGGTCATAAAACTGGGTCAGAACACTTATCAGTTATTGGTCCCATCTTGCAGTGACCAAGCCAAGGAGAGAACCATATCTGTTGATGAAGGAGGTAGTGTTTGGAATCCTTCCAACCAAATCCTGGAGTAAAACTGGTGGTTGAACAAAGTTGAGCCGGACAGTATTTCTACGCACGGGCATCATAATGTCCTACAAAACAGAGCAAAGATGAAACCTTTTTTTCTTTGAAATGGGTTAGCCTTTTATACAGGATGCATGCAATGGTATGATGGCATGATGCTATGATGAAACACACCACAAGTATTCACATAGGCAAATAATGCACACAAGTCACACAAGACACCCTTAGGTTTCAGGCCAGCATGAGTTTCAGGTGTTACCCTCTTTTGGTTTTGTTGGTTAAAACCTGTCCTATCAAAAGTAACCGGGTTCTAGAGGATCTCAAATCATTGGCTACCCTCAATCGGTCATAACTCCAGCATCGCAATCTTTTCTCGCGGCCAGAACCATCTCGAGAGTTTAGCCTCAATGAGTTTAGCATGCTGCTACTGTCCTAATAGCCAAGTTGGTCAATTTAGGGTTCTAAGGTTGGTTGGTGTTTAATGACCCCTTAGAAGACCTATATTCTCCCCGTTGCAACACAAGGGATATAGGTACAGACTAAGATACCACACCAACGTAGCCACTGCTTCACCCATGTCGGTCTACGCCGGACAGGTCCCTCACAGATTATGCTACCTAAAAAGGGTATTTCCCAGATCCGGGTTAGGATCTATGAACTCCGATGCAAGGCCCACAAATATAAAAGCAAACAAAGCAAACAATTGAAAAAAAAGGTGATCTAAGCCCTAAGGTTACTCCACTTTTAAAGCAATTCCCCAGCAGAGTCGCCAGTTCTGTGATACGGTGGGAGAACTGACTTGAGGTTTTGCGTTTGTATTCGCAAATGTTGCGGTTAGCAAGAGTCGTCACCGACTTTTTATTTTATCCTAAAGGAAAGGTTAAAAAAAAGCACAGCAAAAAACCTTTTGAGATGTTTTCTTGGGTTCGGGGAGTAGATTATAGAAAGGGAAGGTATTAGCACCCTTTCTATCCATGGTTATCCATGGGCTCTTAGTTACTTGCTTAGATCACTTGCCTTGTGTTTTCAATTGTTTGAAATGGTGCTTTGTGTGTGGGTTTGAAAATATTTTGAAAAGAAGCCATTTGTTGTGGCAACCTTTGTAATGATCCATGTGGGGATGTATACAAAGGTGTATGTCTTTTGAAAAAGTTTTCATTTGTTTTTGAAAGTTGTTGTGGATTGTGGTTTTTGAAAAGAAGGCAAGTGTTTTTTGCAAGTTTGGTCTCAAGTAACTAAGAGGTTATCTACTCCTAAATTTCTCAAAAGATTATTGCTATGTTTTAACCCTTTTAACAAGTTTGTTCCACCATTGTATTTGGTGGACAATCTTGTGTTAGGATGTGAAAGGGACAGGCGCGGGTCATCGTTTAGACCATAATTGCAACGGCGTTAAAGGTCTTTGGGCAATTTTCTTTAAGGGACTTGATCATTTGTTTGTTTTGAAAAGTTTTGTCGAGGGACTATGATCATTCAAATTGTTTGCTTTGCCCAAAGAAGTTCAACATACAATATGGCCCATTTATTTGAAAGGCAACAAGTGGAATACCCTAGGGGTGCAAGTGTGAGATGTGTTGTTTATTTTCATGCTCATTTATCTTGTATTAGGTCAAACTATTTTTTATCGTTTTTTCGCATACAAACCCTAATTCTAACATGTTATCATTAGAAAGCAATAAAGTGCGAAATTAAATTTACTAAGCTATTACAAAACCAAATATGGGAAGGGGGGTACAAATGTTCAAATGGGGATATTGACAAGAATTTAAATCTAAGATTATTACATCAATTTGGATATTTGCAATTTAATCAATGTACAAAATTAAATAAGAATGCAAGATGCAAAAGAAATGTTTTGTATATGTATGAGAAAATATTATTTATGTAAAAGAGAAAAGAAAATAAAAATTATATTATTTTTTTGGAGTATTTTGAATTTAGGGCAAAAACCCTAATTTTAAAGAAAATGAATATTAATTGATTTAATGCAACTATTTATTCATTATTTATAAAAATAAAATAAAATGAAGTATATTATGAAAAAAGGTATTTTTGTATCAAATATTAACAAAAATGAAAAATTCAAGTATTTTTATATTTTAGCTTAAATATATTAATAAACATATATATATATATATATATATATATATATATATATATATATATATATATATATATATATATATATATATATATATATATTAAACCTTAAATATGTATTATACACAAAAATAAATATTTATTTAATATTTTAATAAAATAAGTAAAAAGGTATTTTTTATGTGAAATATTTTCAGAAGGTAAATAAAAATAAAAAATGTATTTTCACTATTTTTCTATTTTTATCCTAATAATAGTATATATAATATTTATGTATAAACAAAGGTAATAAACAAATAAATATGCAATAAATACAAAAAATGATGAAAAAAATATTTTCAAAATTTTAATGTGCTGGGAAAAAATAAACAAGTCAAACAAAAAAAGAAAAAGTCAAAAATGTTAAAAAAATGAACAAATGGGCTCAGGGGGGTGAGAATCAAAATAAATGGTGTGAATAGGAAAAAATTCCAGGCCCAGCCCAGGAAACACTGTCTTCAACCTCCAGCAACAAAATTCAAAAAAAACGCGCGCCCCTGTTCTTCAATGTCCAACTCTCGATTCCTGGCTTTTCAGCAAAAACTCATAACACAACAAATGTTCAGCATGAAGAGACGGTTCTAACCATATATGGAACTTGACCTAACTCTCTAAGATGAGGGAGAATTTCTCCTCCCCCAAATCCTAACCTAATTTTTCTGCCATTTTCAAACTACAAATTCTCTCTACTCAGGCAAAAGAAATGAAATGTAAAGATATGTACATGCTCAGGGCTATGAGTAGAACCTTGTTTCTTCACAAACTTAAGACTAAATATGCATAATAAGAGAGATACGAGTTCAAAGTTTTACCTGTGCAGTTGAACTTCAATCTGGAGAATGAGGAACTTTCAGTGCAATGTGATGATTGGAAAAGCTTCCTTGAGGTACAGGGATGCTGTTTCAATGCTTACTTTGTCTTGAAAGCTTCTGAATCAAGCTGTAGAACTTCACCTGCAAGTCAAAGATGTGAAAATGGTGGAAGTGGTTAGAGCAACTACAGATCGTGCCTTAGCTTCTGGATAGCTTGCATAGGTTGTAAGGAAGGTAGAGGAACAAGTTTGGACAAAAATGCTTGAAGGGATTGAGAGATAGCACTCAATCTGCAGGGCTTGCTCTGTTTGAGCAGTTTTGTGGTGTTTCTGAGATGGAGAGTGCTTGAGAGGCAAATGGCTCGTGCAAAAGCTTGGTTGGGTAGTTTGGAATGTGTTTGATAGCTTTTGTGTTGTGTCTCTATGCTGAAGAGAGAGTTGGCATAAGTTATGGACTTTTCTTCTATGTTAAGCAACAAAAGCAAGTTGATGGTTTTAGGTCAGTAGGGGGCCTCCTAATGTGCTGCATAATCTTCTCTTGATCAGAGCAACTTGTCCATAATCTTGTGCCAAAAGGATTTAGCTTGTACCTTCTTGATTTCTAAATTGACATAAAGCTAATCTTTTCAAAAATGGAAAGTTCACTTTATCTAGTTTAGGATTAATCCACTATGCAATGTTAGAACACAAAGAACATGGCCTTAACACATTTAATATGCATTAAATTATTGAGTATGGAATGGTTCAAGGACCTGTAATCAAGCATAAAGCAAGCTAAGTTCAGATTTGCAAAGTTAAGAACATGTTTTGATGAAGAACAAAAGTGAATTTTTGCCAACTTGTGAAATTCGAATCTCTCAAGTTATGAGGTTGTTTGGTGAGTTATTGGACATTTTAGAAAGCTTGGAATGTGTACTACAATCCATCTTTGAAATGCAAATCAAAATTCCAAGTGGAAGGGTATGAAAAGTGGCCTTGAAGTGGGGTAGAAAACCTTGTCAAAATAGGTTAAAATTTCACTAAGTTAAAAATGGTTTAGTGCCCTTATTCAAAAAATTGTAACTTGAGATACAAGCTTCAAATGAGAAAACTTTGTGAATCAAAGTTGTAGATTATGCAACAAGCTACAACTTTCATGTTTTGACTTTTGTTTGAATCCAAATGGATCTTGGTGAAAAGATGGGGCAAAGTTGGGAAAAAATCAGGGCTTTTCATAACTTAGAAAAATTCTAAGTTATGAAAAATTCCATTTTCTAACCCTAATTTGCATTTTGTGATTTCTTGATGAACAAGTTTCATGATTTGGCATGTTTTGATGAAAAATGAATCTTGACTCTTGATTTTGACCAAAAAGTCAAAGTTTGACTTTTCAGTGTACAGTCAAAATTGATCAATTGACTGGGAAATTCAATTGTCAATCTTGTGTACTTGGGATCTTTTGAGCTTGATGAATGTGTAAAGATAATTCCATGGGGTCCTTGAGTCCATATGTGAGCTTGGTTTGCCATTGGCTAGGTCAAACAGTCAAAAATTGCCTTTGTGCAGTCAAAACCCTAAAAATGACCATTTTGCCCTTTTGGTGATCTGATCAAATTTCTTGTGGAATTGTGATCCAAACTTGATCAAATGGTTTATATGAATTCAATATGTTGATGTGGGTCAATTTTCATGAGGTTTGACTGTCAATTGGCCACAGTTGACTTTTTCCCCAATACAGCTGATTTCTAGGTCAACTGTCCAATTGACTGGGCAAAACTTGGAATCAAGACTTGAAACTTGGTATAGGTAAACTTGGGAGTCCAATATGAAGCATGAAAGTCATCTTAGGCATTTTAGGTCAAAACATCCTTAGGCAAACACAAACCCTAATTTGAGTCCACAGTGCAAGGAGAAGTTTTGAGCAGAGGGAACCCTAACTGGATCTTGATCTTCAAAGGTCTTGTGATGAGAAAATGTTGAGGAAATGGGAGGGCAAATTTTGGGGTACAACATTAATTAATTAAATAAATTAAAAAAACTCTAAAACCTAATTAAATAAAAAAAAGGTTAATTAATGAAATTAAAGAAAATGTTAATAAAAATCTAAAACCTAATTATTTTTAGGGTTTGTAAAAAAGGTTTTGTTGTTAATTGAAAAAGATTAAGTTTGCCAAAATAATTAGGGTTTATAGGAAGAAATTAAGGAAGGAAAACAAGTTGGAAACAAAACCAAGCAAAATGTCAAGGGTGGGTGTTGAAACCACGCCCTTAGCCTTTTCTATCACACGCTTCGCCACTGCACCAGGCGCGCGCCTGTGTTAGAAGAATGGAAACCATGAGCTTACATGTTAAAACCTGCAAAAATATGGAAAAAACATAAAAACGCCAAAAGGTAGGGATCGAACCCACCCCTTTGTACATCAAAGCCTTATCATGTGCGCGCTTGCCACTGGGGTGGCTATACATCCGATAACATAAATGAAAACAAATAATTATGTAATAAACAAAATCACTGGGCCGTAGAAGCGTCGAAACCCTAGCTTCGGTCGTCTTCTCCAACGAGCACATTCTTTGTTCCTGCAAAATAAGAAGTATTAGTGATTCCCAAGGACCCTACCCCCTTATTTTTGGCCTTGCAAACTCAATGGTGCCATTAGTTTTGGATGATTCATACTGTATGGTAGGATACGATGCAAACAATATGAAACGGTGTGAACATGGAAAACCCTTGTATGGTCGTTATGGGGGCCATGTTATGGTTCAATCTTGCGTTGTTATACCTCAGAAGCAAGTTAGTATAATTAGCATGCATTGAAACACGGAGAAAACGAGAATATGAAATTCATGAAATGAACAAAACCGATGAGGCATATACATGATTCTCAGGCCTCTTGGATCATCAAGGATGATCAAATATTTCCCTACAATTCTTCTGGAAGTGATTTGGAGGATTGGATTACTTGGAAAGAGGTCGTAACTAGGGTTTTTGAGTTGCCCTAGTTTTTGATAATTTTGGAAGTTTGTAAAGGTGATCTTTTTACAATGGTTTCGTGGATGGTCTTGTCTGAATGAATGAGAATATATAGTGATGAATTAGGTCAAAAGAGATTGGGCTTGGACGTTGTATGAAAGGCTTGACTTTATCAAATTTAATTTTGACTTTAAATAAATAAAAAATAAAAATAAATAGAATAAAAACCCAAGGGTGCATGAATAAATTATGAGGTTCATATTGAGGCCTTATTCACATTTGGACCTTGAAACATCAGCCCATTAGCCCAAAAACTCAAGTTTGATCATTTTTTGTTTCATGCATTTCCTCAAAATTTCCCAACTTGCACCAATCATAACTCTCTCAATGTTTATCATATAAAGGTGATCTTGGCTTTTTGGAAATCTTAAAATGTCCTCTACAATATCTATGTTAATTATTTTTACATTGGAAGACTTTATATTAATGTAAATTGCCTTGACAAAAAGTGTCTTTTTATTGACTTTTGAAATGACCTATAATGTTTTGGCCCATATCTCTCAAATGAATCATTTTTTGTACTTAAGTTTAGAGAGACAAAGTTGTAGAGAATTGAATTTCCTTAAAAATGAGCTTTGGTTAATAAAAATATGATGAAGCGTGTGAAAGTTGTGCTTGGTCAAAGTTCGGCTGACTTCTCCTTAAGAAAACCCTAATTTGGCAACTTTCACTTTTGATGAATTTTGAGTTTTCTTGATGAATCAGGATCAACCCTTGATCAAATGATAAATGTAACTTCAAAATTTTTATGTTGACCAAAATTCATAAGGTTTGATTGTATGTTGACCATAATTGACTTTTTGTCCAACATAGTTGATTTTCAGTCATCTGAGCATTTGACTGAGCAAACTTGTGATCCAAGGCTTGAAATTTCGCATGAGCATTCGTTGAGCCATATGAGGAACCATGAAATCCACTTGAGGCATTATAAGCTCAGATTTCCTTGAGAAAAGCAAAACCCTAGTTGTAGGCCAATTGCTTAGGAGGAGAATTTGTCTTATCAATTCTTGAGTAGCCTAGAGAAATTGAAGACCCTAGAAGCATTAGAAGGTATCTTGAAGAAAATGAGAGGCCAAATTTTAGGGTACGACATTATCACTTACAAAATTATGTTAGAACATAGTTTGATTCTACAACCCTTGATTAGAGTTTTGATGATAACAAAATACAAAGAATAAATAAATTCAAAGATATATATATATATATATATATATATATATATATATATATATATATATATATATATATATATATATATATATATATATATATATATATATATATATATATATATATATATATATATATATATAAAACAAATATGCTTCTTAAAATTATGTTTTGTATATACAGAAGTTCTGATGGAATCAGCATCAGAAGATCAGTAATGTGTGCTACACGCTGAAGCTACCAGATTATACGCTAAAGTTTGATGACCAGAATCTGCGCATAAACAAAATACACTCTGACTCTGATCAAAGATCTTTACCAAGTCATCAACACTCTGAAGCGTTATCATAAGTTAAAGCAAAGAAGACTCTGAAGCGTTATTAATTATTCAAGACAGAATTAAATGCTAACGGCTCTCTTCAGACAAGATCTTCTTCAAAAGGAAAGTGTGTTATTGTCATTAAACTGGCTTTATGGACAACGTATCTTTGCCTTGCCTATATAAACAAGTCTGCTTGAGAAAAGACACACGCATGCACTCACATAATTTTCCAAGCCTTCAAAACCACGCTTATTCAAACGCTTTAGCAAATTCAGTTTATTCCAAGCTTAAGTTGTGTAATTATCACAGTTGTGATATATTGTTTTGTTAGAAAATGTTAACACATCCTTGTTCAATTATTTGTAAAAGATTTCCTTGAGATAAACTGGTTTGTGGTTATACTCAAGAAGACTTTAACAGTTGTTAAAGTAGCTGTTGTAATTATTTGAGAATAGTGGATTAAGACCTCGTTGGAGAGAGGCGAAATCACCTTGACGGGTGGACTGGAGTAGTTTGAGATCAAACGAACCAGGATAAAAATACTGTGTCTTAAAGCTGTTTATTATTTAATCCGAGTTTTTTCAATTCAACCCCCCCTTCTTGTGTTTTTCACATCTTCAATTGGCATCAGAGCGCCTGGTTCTGAGCTTATAACACTTAACCGTGTCAGTACAAGATCCAGCGTCAGAAAAACACAATGGCAGGACCAAGTCAAAACATCAGCAATGACAATAATGAAGAAAGGGACAGATTCAGTGGCAAACCTCCAGTCTTTGATGGAGAGTACTTTGACTACTGGAAAGACAGAATTGATAGTTTCTTTCTGGCCCATGATGCTGATCTGTGGGACATGGCTACTGATGTATACACGCACCTAGTGGATGGACGTGGTCAGAAGATTGACAGGAAAATGATGTCTGATCAGCAAAAGCGTGAGTTCAGAAATCATCACAAGGCCAGAATAATTCTTCTCAGCTCCATCTCTTATTCAGAATATGAGAAGATATCAAATAGAGACACTGCAAAGAATATGTTTGACTCTCTGAGAATGACGCATGAAGGCAACATTCAAGTCAAAGAAACCAAAGCCCTTACACTCATTCAGAAGTATGAGGCATTCAAGATGGAAGAGAGTGAATCAATAGAAACTATGTTTTCAAGATTTCAAATTCTTGTTGCTGGTCTAAAAGTTCTTGACAAAGGGTATTCCACTACTGATCACGTTAAGAAGATCATCAGAAGCTTGCCAAAACAATGGAGGCCAATGGTCACAGCGCTTAAGCTAGCCAAGGATCTCAACAAAATCTCTCTGGAGGAACTTATCAGCTCCCTCAGAAGTCACGAGATAGAGCTAGAAACAGGTGAACCTCAAAAGCAAGGTAATCCTTTAGCTTTAAAATCTAACAGAAAATCTGACTCCAAAGTTTTGCAGGCTGTGGAAGAAACCTCTGATGGGTCCTCATCAGAAGAAGATGAACTGTCTCTCCTCTCCAGAAGGGTGAACCAATTGTGGAAGCAGAGGCAAAGGAAGTTCAGGAATCCCAGAAGATCAGAAAATCAGAATGAATCTTCCTCCAGATATAGAAGGTCAGAATCCTCCTCTGGACACAGAAGATCTGAAGGTTCTTCAGGAAACAGAAAGCCAAACAACAAAGACATCATCTGCTATGAATGTAACGAGCAAGGGCACTACAAAAGTGATTGCCCAAAGCTTCAGAAGGAGAAGCCCAAAAAGAAGTTTGGCAAGGAAAAGAAGAAAAGTCTCATGGCTACATGGGATGATTCTAACACATCTGAAGCTGACTCAGAATCAGATGATAAAAGAGCAAACATAGCTCTCATGGCAAACATAACAGAAGACAGTGAAGCTTCTGAGTCAGACTCTAAATCGGATACAAAAGAGGTATTCCCTGACTTTACTATAAACTTTACTAAGGCTGAACTAGCTGAAAGCCTTAATGAAATTCTGGAAAGATATCAGCAGATCAGAGTCAAATTCAGAAACTTGAAAAGGAATCTTGCTTCTGACTCTGATAAGACTGAGAGTCTCAAATTGGAGAATTCTGAGTTAAAAGATAAAATTTCAAAATTAGAAAACCAATTGCAAAACTCTCAGAAGGAAACAATCCATGAAACTCCCAGCAATGTTGATGAGATCATCAAGGAGTATGATCACAGCTTTCAGAAATTTCTAGCTAAAAACATAGACAGAAGCAAAATGGCTTCAATGATCTATGGAGTTAGCAGAAATGGCAGAAAAGGGATAGGATATCAAGGTAAGGTACCTACACCAAAAAATGCCATGGATTTAGTTATAAAACGTACTCCACTTGATTCACACTTTATATATGGGCACACACATGACATAAAATATACAAGTAGTGATTACTCTGTCAAACCAAAATTCAACCAGAGTTTTGGTAAAACTAACAAATCAGGACCCAAGAAAATGTGGGTACCTAAGGATAAAATAATACATGTGGCAGATATCTTTAGCAACAAAGCAAAAACACCAATCATGGTACCTGGACTCTGGCTGCTCACGTCACATGACGGGAAGAAGGCATATGTTCCAAAGCCTGGAACTTAAGCCTGGAGGCCACGTAGGCTTTGGAGGCAATCAGAGAGGAAAGATCATTGGCTCTGGAACAGTAGGTAATGGAAATCTTCCCTCTATAAGTAATGTTTTATTAGTTGATGGATTAATGCATAACCTGTTATCCATAAGTCAATTAAGTGATAACGGTTATGATATAATCTTCAATCAAAATTCATGCAAAGCTGTTAGTCAAAAAGATGGGACTATCCTATTTAATGGAAAGAGGAAAAAACAACATTTATAAAATAAAACTTTCTGAACTAAAAAGTCAGAATGTAAAATGTCAACTGTCTGTTAACAACGAGCAATGGATCTGGCACAGAAGATTGGGACATGTTAGTATGAGAAGAATATCTCAGATTAACAAACTCAATCTGGTCAGAGGACTTCCTAACCTGAAGTTCAATTCAGATGCTCTGTGTGAAGCATGTCAGAAAGGCAAGTTTGCAAAACCAGCTTTCAAATCCAAAAACATTGTTTCCAACTCCAAGCCATTAGAACTTCTGCACATAGACTTATTTGGACCAGTTAAAACTGCTTCAGTCAGTGGAAAGAAGTATGGGTTAGTAATCGTAGATGACTATAGCAGATGGACATGGGTAAAGTTCTTAAGGCACAAGGACGAGTCACACTCTGTGTTTGTTACCTTCTGCAACCAAGTTCAGAATGAAAAGGATCTTAGAATCGTCAAAGTCAGAAGTGATCATGGTGGAGAATTTGAAAACAAAGATTTTGAGTTATTCTTTAATGATAAAGGCATTCTGCATGATTTCTCTTGTCCTAGAACTCCCCGGCAAAATGGAGTTGTAGAACAAAAGAACAGAACATTGCAAGAAATGGCCAGAACCATGATCAACGAGACTAACGTTGCTAAAATCTTCTGGGCAGAGGCAATAAACACAGCGTGTTCATTCAAAATAGAATCTCCATAAGACCTATTCTGGAAAAGACTCCATATGAATTGTTGAAGAACAGAAAGCCCAACATCTCCTATTTTCACCCATTTGGATGTACATGTTTTATCCTGAATACAAAAAATTATTTGAACAAGTTTGACTCTAAAGCACAAAGTGTATTATGTTAGGATATTCTGAACGCTCAAGAGGGTACAGAGTATACAATACAGAAACACAGATTGTGGAGGAGTCAATCAGTGTTTGTTTTGATGATAAGCTTGACTCTCAAAAGTCAAAGCAGAATGAATTCCTTGCAGGTATGGAAGTTGAACTCACAGGTACTGAAGACAAATCATCAGAAGCTCTCAACAGAGACATTCCTTCAACATCAGAAAGAGTAACTGTAAGCAATCCAACACCTTCTGTTGATCAACTCCAGAAAAGACCATCCAGAAGCAGCATGGATCACCCAGAAGAAACAATGTTAGGAAGGAAGGAAGATCCAATCAGAACAAGATCTAGCTTCAGAAACTCTGAAGAATCCCTCATGGGACTGGTTTCTCTAATTGAACCAACAACAATTTATGAAGCACTTCTGGACAATGAATGGATTCTAGCAATGCAAGAGGAACTAAATCAATTCACAAGAAATGACGTATGGGATCTAGTTCCCAAACCAAAAGGATTCAACGTAATTGGTACAAAATGGGTGTTCAGAAATAAACTGAACGAACAAGGTGAAGTCATCAGAAACAAAGCACGTCTGGTAGCACAAGGTTATAGTCAGCAAGAGGGAATAGACTATACAGAAACCTTTGCTCCAGTCGCCAGGTTAGAATCTATCAGACTCTTAATTTCATTTGCTGTTAATAAAGGCATCACTCTGTATCAGATGGATGTTAAGAGTGCATTCTTAAATGGCTATATAGAAGAAGAGGTATATGTGCACCAACCCCCTGGTTTTGAAAATTCCAAAAATCCAGAATATGTTTTCAAACTAAAGAAGTCACTCTATGGTCTGAAACAAGCTCCCAGAGCTTAGTATGAAAGACTAAGTAACTTCCTGCTAGAAAAGGAATTCACCAGAGGGAAAGTGGACACAACCTTGTTCTGTAAGACAGTTAAGAATGACATTTTAGTATGTCAAATTTATGTTGATGACATCATATTTGGATCCACTAAACCCTCTATGGGAAGAAAGTTTGCTAAATGTATGCAGGCAGAATTTGAGATGAGCCTAATGGGGGAACTAAAATTCTTTCTGGGCATTCAGATTAATCAAACCCCAGAAGGAACATACATTCATCAGAGCAAATATGTCAGAGAACTTCTGAAGAAATTTGATCTCTCAGAATGTAAGCCATCAAAGATTCCAATGCATCCCACGTGCATTCTGGAAAGAGAAGAGGTAAGTAAAAAGGTAGAACAGAAGGTCTACAGAGGTATGATTGGTTCTCTTCTCTATCTGACGGATTCAAGGCCTGACATTCTATTCAGTGTTTGCATTTGTGCTAGATTCCAATCAGATCCTAGAGAATCTCACTTAACAGCAGTTAAGCGAATTTTCAAGTATCTGAAAGGTACTACTAATCTGGGTTTGTTTTATAGAAAATCAAGTGATTACAGCTTAATAGGATACTGTGATGCTGATTTCGCTGGAGACAGAGTAGAACGTAAAAGCACTTCTAGAAGCTGCCAGTTTCTGGGAGAAAATCTGATCTCATGGTCCAGCAAAAGACAATCCACAATAGCTCTATCAACAGCAGAAGCTGAATACATAGCAGCAGCTGGATGCAGCACACAAATGCTCTGGATGAAAAGTCAACTTGAGGACTTCAAAATATTTAAGAGTAACATCCCTATACTCTGTGACAATACTTCTGCTATTTGTCTCAGTAAAAATCCTATTTTGCATTCTAGGGCTAAACATATAGAAATAAAATATCATTTTATTAGGGACTATATTCAGAAAGGGATTCTAAATTTAAAATTTATTAACACAGACCATCAATGGGCTGATATCTTTAAAAAACCTCTTTCTGAAGACAGGTTCAACTTCATTCTGAAACATCTCAGCATGAAGCTCTGCCTAGAATTAAACTGTTTTGATTCCATATCTTAACCTTCAGAACTTTGTTTATTTTTCCGTAAACTACTGATCAATCTTTCTTCAGATCTTTAGAAGTACAGATTGTATCAGAATCTATCCATGAAGATCTGCGCGCTTCATTTCAAGGATAGAAATGTGCAGTTCACTCAAGCAAACAAGTGTCATCCAGTCATCATCTACTTTCTGAGGTTGAACACGCGTTCACGTTTCTGAAAGGTCAAAAGCGCTGATTGGATGCATTGGGACACATGTCATGGGTAACCGTTCCAATATCTTTCTGAATCCCCCAAAATCAGCTATCATTAAATGCTCATAATCATTATAATTTATTTCTCTCTCTTGTCGTTTATATTTTAAAAGTCTTTTTTAAAAATATATTTAAACACATCTCTCACTATTTACACTTTTTCACTTTCACTTTCATTTTCTCTACAATCTTATTGATTTCAGTTTGAAAACATTCTCAAAACCCTTTCAATTTCTTCTCAAAACCTTCGGTGTGAACATGGCTTCCTCAAGCAACCCTGCTTCCAGTACTCAGAAAACAGATTCCTCCGAACAATACGAAGAACCCTACCGAACTCTTCTCACACCCATCAAAAATCTAGAAGTTCTTTCATAATTGATTGTGGACTTTAACAGTCTTCAAGAAAACGAGTTTAATCTCTCTGAAGAAGTAAAGGCTCAAGGCTGGGACAAATATTTTGACCGACTGGTGGGTCCAACATTCCCAATCCTTGTGAAGGAATTTTGGATTCATGCTTCATCTTCCAACCATCAAGTTACTTAATACATAATGGGGAAGAAGATAGTCATAACTGAGGACCCCATTGCAAGATTAATAGACTACAATGGTGGTGGTGTACGATGCATTGACATGGCTGAAAGATGCGCTGATGTCGCCCTAATTGCTAGAGAAATCTTCACTCTGGGTCTTCCATCCAGCAAGATAAGGGATCTAAAAGACCATCACAGAATATGGGCCAAGATTATTCTGGGATGCATAAACCACAGGAAGCCTACCAGCTCTCCTGACTACATCAATATTGATCAGCAATTTCTGATCTACTTCATCTCCTAGAAGATTAAGGTGAATCTGGCTCATCTGCTGTTTAACCATCTAAGGACTAATGTTAAGGAAACCAGAGAAGAGGAGTGCACAAAAAGGAACTGGGTACCCCTAGGAAGGCTTATATCAGATATTCTAATAGAGAATAAGCTGATTGATCATCTAACAGAAGCTCAGGAAATCAGCTCTTTGGAAGCTACTGTTGGCAAACAGTTGAATGCAAAGAATCTGAAGAAGATGAAGTTAATTGAGAACATCAAGAAGGAACCCAGTGTCACTCCTTTTGCAGCAATCTCCAGCAGAAGAATCCCTCTGGATAACTTTCCTCTGTTCTCAGATTGATTCTAAACCTGATATAATAGTCAGATATCTGGATGTATGCAAGGTGGATGGTACAACACCAGATTTAAACATTCAGGATCAGCAGCAGAAGGCTCCAGAAGTTGTGCTGAAGAAAACCAAGAAAAAGGAAAGCTGTAGAAGAAGGATCATCCCAGTGGACTCCGAAAAAGAGAGGTAATCCTTCTTCTGTAACTGTTCTAAACTCAATTTCTGTATCAACATCTATACCAATTCCCACTCAATCAGAAAATCCCACGCCACAAACATTTGATGACTTTGACATTGAATTCGACCCCTCAGAAACCTTAACTCTTAGAAGATCTCGCTCCCTACCTCCAAATCCAAATATTGAAGCAACCCAACAAGAACTTGCAAAATCTCTATCAGACATAGAAACCTTTGACCAACATACTTCTGCTCCCATGTCAAAAAATCCAAACTCTGAAACCACCACAGAAGCACCACAACCAGAAATACCACTACCTCTATCTCCTCAACCAGAAATTCATCCACCTTCTCCACAACCTGAACTATTTCAACTAGTTCAAACTTCTGAGGCTCAACCTTCTGAATCCTGTGAACCACAACCTCATAACGATCAATCAAACCAAACTGTTGATTCTGATACCATTCCCATTCCTGGAATCACTGAACCTCTGGCCATCCGTATGCCCCTAACCATCCTGGATATTCCCCAAATTCCCTCTTCACTAGAATCAACTCCACCAAACTCCCCAACTAGTCCAATAATTATTCCAGACTCTCCCACTCCCTCACCAAAGAACAATCCAGATGACAACGTCAAGACTGTCATTGATTTAACAGTTTTTGAACGTCTTGCTGCCATAACCCACAAAACAGCTATTCCAAAACGAAAACCATCTGAAACCTCTCCAGATGTTGGTACCAGCTTATTGATGTTTGAAACAGAAGTACAGAAGTGGATCACTTCTATGAAGCAAGCTAGTCTTGAGCTGATTGATCCTGCTGCATCAGACTACCTTTGGACAAGGTTCAGAAGATGGGTATGTTCTGAAACTCGTAAGATGCAGGAACAGAGCTACGGAAAAGTTCGACAAAACTTCAGTAATCTGCTAAAAGTCATTGAAGATCAAGTTCTGAGCCAGCTGCTCAAGGAAGAAGTTCTCCCTCTGGACAGTGCTCCCTGGTCTGAACATCGTCCAACATACAAAGTTCAACCAGAGTCAGAAGATCTCAATCTGACTGATACTTCAGAGTAGATGATTCCTGCTAAAGAATTGGGTCAAAAAGAGGATATTGCAGAATGCTCTGAGAAACATCCATTTACTGAAGATCCTCCAGCTTCCTCCTATGAAAGGCAGACTCTAGAAGACCTGAAAAGATCTGATATTTTGATGAAGGAAAGAATGGATAAACAGGACGAAAAAATTGTTGTAATCACGAGCATGTTAACCAAACAACAGGAAACCAACATCCAGATCAAGAGCATGTTGGAAGCTTTGTTCACGCGTCTACCTCCTCCCTCTTAGAATTTCATCGTTTTTAAAACATGTTTATCTGTAATATTCTTACATTGCTGCTGTTCTGAACTTTTCGTTGATTCTGGTTTTTAACATAAATGCATTTTAGCTCTGATTATATGTTCTTTTTGATAATTGACAAAAAGGGGGAGAAAGAATAAGATATTTTTCAATAACGGATTATTGAGACACAAGTCTCAAACATTCTGATCTATTTAAATTTCTCTCTTCTGAAAAGCTTGAACAGGTACAAAACTCTGATGAAAGATACAGTAAGGTTCTGATGCTCAAAGACTCATGGAATTAAAGGGAAGTAATCAACTCAGGGGGAGTTTCTCTTCTTAATTCTATACTTTTTATTCTTTATTTTTAATTGAAAAATCTGGTTTTTTTGTCATCATCAAAAAGGGGGAGATTGTTAGAACATAGTTTGATTCTACAACCCTTGATTAGAGTTTTGATGATAACAAAATACAAAGAATAAATAAATTCAAAGATATATATATAAACAAATATGCTTCTTAAAATTATGTTTTGTATATACAGAAGTTCTGATGGAATCAGCATCAGAAGATCAGTAATATGTGCTACACGTTGAAGCTACCAGATTATACGCTGAAGCTTGATGACCAGAATCTACGCATAAACAAAATACACTCTGACTCTGATCAAATATCTTTACCAAGTCATCAACACTCTGAAGCGTTATCATAAGTTAAAGCAAAGAAGACTCTGAAGCGTTATTAATTATTCAAGACAAAATTAAATGCTAACGACTCTCTTCAGACAAGATCTTCTTCAAAAGGAAAGTGTGTTATTGTCATTAAACTGACTTTATGGACAACGTATCTTTTCCTTGCATATATAAACAAGTCTGCTTGAGAAAAGACACACGCATGCACTCACATAATTTGCCAAGCCTTCAAAACCACGCTTATTCAAACGCTTTAGCAAATTCAGTTTATTCCAAGCTTAAGTTGTGTAATTATCACAGTTGTGATATATTATTTTGTTAGAAAACGTTAACACATCCTTGTTCAATTATTTGTAAAAGATTTCCTTGAGATAAACCAGTTTGTGGTTATACTCAAGAAGACTTTAACAGTTTTTAAAGTAGCTGTTGTAATTCTTTGAGAATAGTGGATTAAGGCCTCGTTGGAGAGAGGCGAAATCACCTTGACGGGTGGACTGGAGTAGTTTGAGATCAAACGAACCAGGATAAAAATATTGTGTCTTAAAGCTGTTTATTATTTAATCCGAGTTTTTTCAATTCAACCCCCCCTTCTTGTGTTTTTCACATCTTTAAATTATACCCCCCGACACTGGTGGGCCAAGTCCAACATATGGATTTGGGCCCTTGCTGGATAAACCCCCATATTTTACTAACTTATTTAAATAACTCACCCCCTGTGTTTGGGCCTGAATTCAACATCTGAATTCAGGGCCCTACTACCTATACCCTCTGTTTTTCTAATACAACACAATATACGCCCACCCTGCATTTTTATTAAAATTATTTTATTTCTTTTATTATTTATAATTGATATTTTTATTTAATATATTTATAAATTATAATCTATTTACTATTATTATAAAAATCAAATATTTATTTTCCAACTCATCCAAATATTTATTTATTGCATTAAAATTATTTTAATCATGTATTAATAATATTTTTATATATTAATACACCTAAAAAACACTTAACTCACACTAAACTCTCTTTTAAATAAATAAATTAACTCTAAACAATTTTCAAAAAGGATTACAAAAATATTTTAATCGATTGCGAAATTTGTCTAACAACTACACTATTCACACACCCAGATTAAGTACAAAGGAAATCCAAACATCTTCGTAATCCATAAAAAAAACCAACCAACTACGAACTACGAATTGGGACTTTGATTCCTCCTAAGAGGATACGTAGGCATACGACTAAAATCGTGGCAAGTTCCCATAATAAAAATTAAAATCCTATTTCCTAAGTCGTAATTCTAAACCCTAGTATCCTTGTGAACAAGGTAGATGAGAGGTGGCTAACACCTTTCCATCGTCTAAGAACAAGTTCAACAACTTAGAATCTCTGACTAAATTAGGGTTATCCTTTATATTCCTTTCCCAAAGATAAAAGTTAAGGGCGACGACTCTCAATTTAAACCGGTTACAACATTGGGTGGTGGTGAAGGATGATGTTGTTAGATTTGCTAACGAGTTTCATTCGAATTCAATGGTTCCTAAAGCGGTAACGACAACTTTTCTTGATTTGATTCCTAAATCAAAATGTCTGATTTGCGTGGATGACTATCAGCCAATTTGTATGATTAGTAGTATGTATCAATTTTTGGTTAAGTTGTTAGCTGGTAGATTGAAAAGGGTCATTGGTAAGCTTATTTCTCCATGTCAATATGCTTTTTTAATCGGGTAGAAATATGCTTGATGGGGTGTTGGTGTTAAATGAGGTGATGAAATTTTCAAAGAGAAACAAGAAGACTTATTTTTTAATGGAAGCTGATTTTGAAAAGGCCTATGATTGTGTCTCGTGGAATTTCTTACGGATTTTATTTGAGAAGATGGGCTTTGGTTCTAGATGGATAAGTTGGTTGGAAGCGTTGGTTTTTACTAGTTCCTTATCAATTTTAGTAAATGGAAGTCTAATGAAATATTTGAGGTTTACATAGGACTCCGTCAAGGAGGACCTCTTTCTCCTTTCCTTTTTTTGTTGGTTGCGAAGGGTTTCACGGCTATGATGAAGAAGGAAATTTTGGTAGGTGATTTTAACGGGTTTCGTTTGAATAATGAGGTGCACTTTGAGATTCTACAATTTGTGGATGATACCATGTTGATAGGTGAGGGGTCTTGGGGAAACTAATGGAGTATTAAATCCCTCCTTAGGGGTTTCAAGTTGGTTTCAGGATTGCAGATTAATTTGTCTAAAAGTAGACTTGTGGGGATCAATGTTATATCGGATTTTCTGCAAGCCGCTTCTACTTTTCTTAATTGTGACATTGGAGTTCCTTCTTTTTCCTTTCTTAGTATTCTGGTTGGGGTAAATCCGAGGTGGAAAGAGGTGTGGAGACCTATTGTGTCGAAAATTAGGAGAAGTATTTCGAGTTGGAGGAATAAGAAGTTGTCGATGGGAGGGAGAGTAGTGCTTTTGAATTCTATTTTGACGAATATCCCAATCTATCTCTTCTCATTCTATAAGGCGCCGAAAGAGATTGTGAAAGAAATAATTATACTCCAAGAGGTGTTTTTATGGGGAGGTGGGGAGGAGAAGAGAAAGATCAATTGGGTTGTTTGGAATGTTATTTGTCAACCTAAATAAGAAGGAGGTCTTGGCATTAAACATTGTGGAAGATTCAATATTGTTCTTCTTTGCAAATGGAAGTTGAGAATTTTTGAACGATGGGAATGTTTTTGGGACTAACTTACTTTCTTGCAGGTACGACGACATTAAGAGGAAAATGCTTGATGATTCTAATCCCCTATTAGGATCTAAAGTGTCTTTTTGGTGGAAAGATTTGTACTCGATTGGTTATATCCTTGTTAGCTTGAGTGCGAATTGGTTATACAATTCTATTTCGTGCAAGTTAGGGAATGGTGAATTTTTTAACTTTTGGAAGGAGAAGTGGTTGGGTTCGACGCCGTTATACAGGTTATTTCCTGAGCTTTTCTCTCTGGCCGAAGTGGATAACTATGAATTATTGATAACGGTCTTTGGTGCGATACGGGTTGGACTTGGAATTTACGGTTTTTAGCTTCAGTTCAGCACCAACCTGTGGCTGACTCATTGACAGATTTGTTGTCACTGATGCGTTCGGTTTAGCCAGCCCCCGAACAACAAGATTGTTATGTTTGGTGGCGGAAGTCCGAGGGTTTTTCGGTGAAGGGTTGTTTCGATTTGATTCATATTTCTTGTGTGAACAATCTTGTCATTGCGGATGACGTCTTATGGCTTTAAGATCGTTGTGCAAAAAGAAAATCTCAAGTAAGTATCTTTTCTTTGGTTGGAGATTTTTATTGAATCGCCTTGCGTCTAGAGTTAATTTGTTTAAGCGATGTGTTGTGCTTGATTCCCGTAATTTGTGTTGTCCTCTTTGTATACGGGATGAAGAAAACATCAAACATCTTTTTGGTGGTTGTCGAGTCACATTAGTGTAGTGGATTAAAATGTGTGATTGACTCAATTTGAATTTTCCATTTGGTAATTTGAATCTTTTTGTGTGTCTCTCTTCTTTAGAGGCCTCTATTTGATCTAGATTTCTTTTGGATTCGGGTTGAAATTTTGGATTATCTCTTTGTTGGTCGATTTGGTCGTGTAGGAATGTCATTATTTTCGATGAAGGAGTTGTTGATTCTTTATATTGCTTGGGTATGATGAAGCTTTTATCGTAAGAGTGATTTCTTTCGACTCGTAAATCAGGTAGAAATTTTCTTTGGTCGGATTAGTGTGTCTCTCCGACTAATTGTTTAGGAAATTCCTAACTTTGTTTGGTTGGTCTTTTGACTCCTCTTGTATCATACTTTTGATAGATTATACACCCCTTCTGCCTTTTAATTTATTAGCCTTTTGTCTATTAAAAAAAGATACCTAAAATACTTTTAAGGCAGTACTTTGAATCCTAGCAAGTAATAACCCAATCAGTCTTATAAAAACAATTTGACTTAAATGCACTTTTAGAAATTTTTTAAATTTTAGTCCTGCATTTTAAAAATCCTAGCAAGTAATAACCCAATCAGTCTTATAAAAACAATTTGACTTAAATGCACTTTTAGAAATTTTTAAAATTTTAGTCCTGCATTTTAAAAGACAGTTAATTTATATGTGACATTGATGATTGAGATAAAAATAAATTATTTTTAATTACATGACATTATTGAATGGATAAATAAATATATTAATTAATATTTCTTTGTGAACTAACAAATTAATTAATAATTTTAATCATATATTTTTTAATTTTAAATTAATTATTCATAATACTTACATATGTGGCTTTATAAACACTTTTCTAAAAGAAACAATGTGGGACTTCTTTACTTGTTCTCTTAAAAACCTCCAACAATCACTTATTCTTGCAACTGATATTGCAGACTTCCACGGAGAAATGGTTTTGCTTGAAAACTACAGTTCACTTAATTACACAGATAATTTCTTTTTTCTCTTTAAGATTCAAATCAACAG
Organism: Vicia faba; assembly: GCA_948472305.1. Taxonomy (NCBI): domain Eukaryota; kingdom Viridiplantae; phylum Streptophyta; class Magnoliopsida; order Fabales; family Fabaceae; genus Vicia; species Vicia faba. The sequence continues at coordinate 379,855,843 of OX451735.1, read as the reverse complement.
GTTTCAAGTATGTATACAAATATCTTTCAGTTATTAATAATAACAGCTACAATTTTGTCTGTACAGGATTAGTGAAAATACTTAAAGAAGTATGACGAGAACATGAGCTCTCATTCGGTTGCCATTCATTCAGAAGGTTTTGCAAGAACCATTCTTTACCACAGACTTGCTCTACAAGTTTATAAAAGAGTGTGATGGGATATTTTAACTATTAATATTTAAAATATTAATAGTTAATAAATTCAATAGTTAAAATATTAATAGTCTATATATTAAATAGTTAAAATATTGAATTTTTTTTTGAATAACCAAATATTAAAATTTTTTTCCGCAAATAACCACGTTTCGGAAAAAATTACACAAATAACCATGTTTCAGATGACTCCCCAAAGGAGGAGCCATCTCACTTGGCGCCTACACCCATTATTTAAGGAGAGGCGCCATCTCACTTGGCGCCTACACCCATTATTTAAGGGGAGGCGCCATCTCACTTGGCGCCTAGGTGCTTAGGGCATGCCCTAAGCTAAGTGAGATGGCGCCTTAGTGCAATTCTAGGGCAAATTTCGCTTTTTTTTTCCAGTCCGGTGCGTTGCGTATTCGATACACGATCAACAAAATTGACTTTTTATTTAAAAAAATGATTACACCCATATGTATTACATTAAAAAAACAGATAAATCAATGATCCCCCGGAACTCGATAATGACCCCCGGTTCTGCATCCCCGTCCTCACCTTTCCCGTGCTGGGTGTCGTCGCGTTTCCTGCTGTGGCAAGATCGATGGCCCAACGAAGTTAATGCGTTCCGGATCCATGAAATCAGTTAGATCTCCATATCTAGAAGATCCTCTTTGGTACAGTCGGTTACCCATACCCTCAAAGTTTGGTCGTGTTGGCGGTGGGTGGGGTTCCATAGTGGGTCTGTAGCATTGATCGTCTGAGTACAGGGGGTAGAAAGGAAATAAATCTTGGGGTGTTTGGTATTGAGGATGTTGGGTGGTTTGGTGATACTGTGGTTGATGGTAAGTTGGGTCGGTTGGTTCGTAATCTTCCGACATTCCCAGATCAGGGCTAAGGCTGGATGTTGAGGGGCCCATATTGGGATATACAGAAGACTGAAATTGTGTGTGGGGTATGCGGGTGTGTTGGTATTGTGATTGGTATTGCGGTTGGGTGTGAGGCATATGGGGGTATTGGTACTGAGGTGGTGATTGTGGTTGGTTGTGGGGCATTTGGGTGTAATTGTGTTGTGGTGGGGACTGTGGTTGGGTGTTTATGGTTCTGTTTCGTCTGGGGGGTTGGTGGGAGGTTGATGTGTGTTGGGTTTGTTGTTGGGGAAACGAGGGTTGTACCCATTGTGTTCGTGGGTCAACCAAATACCTAGGATGAGACACGTGCATTTCATGGTTACTAACCGACATGTACCAAGATAAATACTGATCTGTGTGTCGCATATTACCATGATTGAGGAAAACCGGGAATTGCAAGACATGTCGGTGACGCCTCTGCCACATCTTACACCATTCTGGAGCAAAGTCTTTCCAGTTGGTAAGACCCCATTGGGCGTCGACCCTTTTGAGATGCCACGGGGACAAACAAGTCGGATCACTTGGTATCTCTTGATGCATTCCGAACTGCATCTTCACACGGTTGTTATGGTGGATCTCCACAACATTGAACTATATGATTGCAGTCTCGGCGCTCTAAATTGCTGCATCCTCGGGGTTTGGTTCATGGCCCAAACCCAAATATGGTCTCCAGACAAACTGCGAAAAAAATTAAATCAGGTTAATGAAAACGTAATATATAAATTATTTAAATGAAGAAAAGTTGAAAGGTACGACGTACATCATCCGGGACTAGGTGATCCAACATATTGCGGTATAGTGCGATATTGAATCTTGGATTCTTGCCGTAATCCATACCCCTCACGCAATACCTAAAGGAAATGGAAAATATTTTATTTTTAGCATATATTTGGTGAAGAGATGAATAGTAATAAATTATATAACTTAATGACTTACTTTGTTGCGTACGGGAAAACGAAAGTGTTGTTGTTGACGGAGTTTAAGGACTCCATCCTCCACCAACCCCAGGCTTGTAGTAAAAAAGCGCAGCCATAAAATGTACATTTTTCCTTGACTGCATTTTTGCACAAGGAACTATATAGGTGGGCTAAAACTGCAGAACCCCAACTATACTTTCTTGTTTTTTCAAAATCTCTAAGTAAATGTAAATACATAAAATTTACACTATTTCCCGTACTTTCGGGAAATAAAAAGGTTCCAAATAGTATCATTAGACAAGTTCTGGCTTTTACTACCCTGTCTTGCTCAGAGGAATTTTCGTTTAATTCTAAACTTGCATAATATTTTTTAGCTCAGTGAGTAGTATACCCTGACCTCTCACACCACCACCTTCAACCATATCCCTGCCCAACAATTCTTCACCCTGAGAATTAGGTTGTTGAACCGACCCGTTAACGGCCTTACCGTCGACAGGGAGATCCAGTAACATGTACACATCCTCTAGCGTGACGGTACATTCACTTATTGGTAGGTGAAATGTATGGGTCTCTGGTCTCCACCTTTCCAACATTTCAAGAATGAACTTCGAATCAATTGTGCAGTTGGAGATCTTTATAACATGTCTGAAACCTACGTATTCCAGATATGATACGATAAATGGATCGGGAGCCAGGTAGTTGTGAGACCGGATTCTGAATCTTTTGGTATCCTGAGTTAATAATGTAAATGGTGTAAGATTAAGTAAGATGAACAAAGAATTGCCTGAAGTATAAAAAATGTGTAACCAAAATAGAAACTTACAAATGCGGAAATGTTGTCCCTTGTGCCTTTGTGAGAATCGCCTATTGTGAGAAGAGCCATTGTTGAAAATGCCCGAGATTATGAAAGACTTAGAAAGTGTAAGAGATTATGAAAGACTTTGTAGCAGAGAGTGAGACGATTATGGGTGTGAGATAAGTATGTTATGCTCTTTATTTATAGGCAAAAAAATTTCATAGAGTAAGTGAAGTGTTTGCTGGTGCATGCATGCATGATAAGTGTCACTCTTGCAGAGTAGGCGCAGCTAGGTGGCAGCCTTGGAGAAGGCATCTCTGCATGCAAGTAACACGATTGGACATTAAGGGAGGCGCCATTGGACTTGGCGAAAGAGTACAAAAATGAAAGGTGTCGCCATCCCCATTGGCGAATAAGAGGTGTCATGGGTTGTAGAGTAGGCGTGGGCTAGGTGACAGCCTTGGGGATGCCATGCCTGAATGCATGTAACACTATTGTAGGTGATGGGAGGAGACTTACATGTTACAGTGTAGGTGCAGAGTAGGCGCAGGCTAGGTGGCAGCCTTGGGGGTTACATCTCTGTATGCATGTAACATGATTGGACATTAAGGGAGGCGCCATTGGACTTGGCGAAAGAGTACAAAAATGAAAGGTGTCGCCATCCCCATTGGCGAATAAGAGGTTTCATGGGTTGCAGAGTAGGCGCAGGCTAGGTGACAGCCTTGGGGATGCCATGCCTGAATGCATGTAACACTATTGGAGGTGATGGGAGGAGACTTACATGTTACAGTGTAGGTGCAGAGTAGGCGCAGGCTAGGTGGCAGCCTTGAGGGTTACATCCTTACTTAATTCAAATTCAGTATGACCTATTTAGTCTTACATTTATCAAAACACTGATTCACTTAATCTGTCAAACCTTCCAACCTTCAAACCTTCATACAATCAAACCTTCAAACCTTTAAACAATCAAACATACAAACCTTCGAATAACTCATAAACTTCAAACATTCCAACCTTCAAACCTTCATACAATCAAACCTCCAAACCTTCAAACAATCAAACATACGAACCTTCGAATAACTCATAAACTTCAAACATTCCAACCTTCAAACCTTCAAACAACCCTACGCAATGGCCTATGCACCCCAATATGTCATCAATGCACATTTCAATGGTGAGACATACATTTGTCCCACCTTTGGGTTTTTGTTTAGAGACACAGACAACATCCGATTTCTTTTAAACGGGAAAGCCAATTTCTCGTACTTCAAAAAACGATTTGAGGCCAAACTTGGACGAGGCCCGGTGACACAAATATTTTATCACAATCCAGTTTTTTTTGGAAACAACCAAATAATATTTTATAAGGTGGAGGTTCAAGATGACGAGGATCTTCAGAATATGTTTTCCAGCCATGTGTATTCTGGGTACGACTCTATTGAGTTGTACATTATGTTGCGAGAGCCTCAGGTGACACAAGTGGTTGATCCTTTGGAGAACGAACAAGCAGAGGTAGATGCAGTTGATGAAGAAGAAGCAGATGACGAGTTAGAGTTTGATGAAATGGTGAATGATGATTCTGACGATGATGGCATACCTAGTATTCCTGCAAACAAGATCTACACACCACCTCTGCACATGACAAACTTCAACATGGGCGGAGATGAACCGTCTACTGATTTATTTTTCAATCCGTATATGCAGTCGGATGAAAACTTAAAATAGAAGGACAAGTTTCATAACAGAGAGGAATGCATCATAGCCATAAAAAAATTCCACATGCTCAACTCGGTCGATTTTAAGATGGACCATGTCAACCCAGAAAGGTACAAGATCAAGTGTGTCCACCCTGACTGTATGTTCAAGATCACTGCATCATACAGATTAAGAGGTGATTGCTGGGTCATAGGTTCCATGACTACCCACACTTGTGTAAGTTCTACCCAGCAACGACCACCGAAAACTTAATTACGATCTCATTTGTCAAGAAATCCTATCACTGGTCAGCAACGACCCATCTTTGAAGGTGAAAACCATCATCTCCCACATCACCATGGTTTTTAACTATACTCCGTCTAACCGTAAGGCGTGGTTAGCAAAGACTAAGGCGATTGAAAAGGTGTACGGAAACTGGGAGGAGTCATACCAAGAACTTCCTTGCTACCTGAATGCACTCAAGACTTATTCTCCGGGTACTATTTACGTTCTGGAAATAGTGCCAGCATACGCCCAAGATGGTAGTCAACTAAAAGGAAACATAATATTCAGTCGAGTGTTTTGGGCATTTTAACCTTGCATCACAGGGTTTGCATCATGCAAACCAATTATACAAATTGATGGGACTTGGTTGTATGGGAAATACAAAGGCACGCTACTGATGGCAGTTGCACAAGATGGAAACAACAATATTTTCCCAATTGCCTTTGCCCTAGTCGAGGGGGAGACCGGTGGTGCTTAGAGCTTTTTTCTGAAAAACCTGCAAACACACGTGGCTCCTCAACCAGATCTCTGTTTGATCTCGGACAGACATGCCTCCATTGAAAGTGCCTACAATAATCCTGCAAACGGTTGGCATGACCCTCCTTCTACGCATGTCTATTGCGTTATGCATATCGTTTAGAATTTCACGAGGGAGATCAAGGACAAAACACTAAGGAAAGCGGTTATGAATGTGGGATATGCATTGACACAACCCACGTTCAAATATTACCGCAACGAGATCCGTTTGTCAAATCCGGAAGCCGGTAGGTGGATCGACAATATTCCGGTGGAAAAATGGACTAGGTCATACGACAACGGCCAAAGATGGGGGCACATGACAACGAATCTTATTGAATCAATGAATGGGGTATTCAAAGGCATACAAAACCTCCCGATCACTGCATTGGTAAAATCTATGTATTTTAGGATGGCTTCGTTGTTTGCCAAAAGAGGTGAAATGTGGAATGCGGTGTTGCAATCTAGACAACTATGTAGTGAAAGCTGCATGAAGTACATTAAGGTAGAAAGTGCCAAAGCCAACACTCATATGGTTATACGGTTTGACCTACACAGCCACAACTTCATTGTGAAAGAAATAATCGACCATAATGAAGGCCTTCCAAGACAAGAATATAGGGTTATACTACCTTCTCGTTGGTGCAATTGTGGCAAGTTTCAAGCCTTTTGTATGCCTTGCTCTCATGTCATTGCCGCTTGTGCTTATATCCATCAAGACGCGCTACAACTTTTGTCACACATTTACAAATCTGAAACGTTGCTCAACGTTTACAACAACAGCTTTCCTTTGGTAGCAAAACCAGATTATTGGCCTACATACGACGGTGAAATAGTGTGGCACAATGACCAAATGCGAAGGAACAAGAAGGGTCGTCCCAAAAGTAAGCGCATCACAACCGAAATGGACGACCTTGACAAGCTGGAAAGAAAGTGTGGGTTATGCCGCCAGGTCAGACACAATCGCAAATATTGTCTGAATCGGGCATCTGTCTCGACCACATAAAAATTGTAATACATAAAATCTTTCCTTAATTATGTTGTAAACATTAGGATTTTTCGTTAACAGTATTTGCTACAATAAATATTGCGCGTACAAGAAAAAAAACACGATATTCCGTCTATGAAATTACAACTGTTAAAACAATTTTATCTGACCCATGCATCATCAACATTACGTTGCTGCCTGTTTTGACTTCCTCCAACCATACATTAGGTCTTTCAGTCGCATGTGAGGTTGTTATTCGTCTTCACTGGATCCTTCAAATTTTCCCCCCTCCACAATGTCTCCATTTAGCCATCGCATCAACTCCCGCTTCAGACGCTCCAGGGAGTGAATGTGCCAAAATTTCATTTTCATCGCAGGTTTCATGGCAGAGAAGATAACGTAACCATCTATGGTAAAAATCATGGGCGATGTCATGACGCAAATAACATAATAAAAAATAAGAAAACAATGTGAGAAAGTGTGAGAAATTACGGAGAAACGAACAAATTATTTATAAAAACAACATTTTGCCCCAGGAGCCAAGTGAGATGGCGCCTCCTCTCACTTTTAAAGTGCATGCGCCATCTCACTTGGCTAAAAGAGAGAGGAGGCGCCAAGTGAGATGGCGCCTAGAGAAAAACCCTAGGTGGAGGCGCCAAGTGAGATGGCTCCTCCTTTGGGGAGTCATCTGAAACATGGTTATTTGCGTAATTTTTTCCAAAACGTGGTTATTTGCTAAATTTTTTTTTAATACCTGATTATTGCAAAAAAAAATTCTAAAATATTTAATAAATCAAATAGTTAAAATATTAATAGTTGAAATCCAAAATTAAAGATCTAAACAAAAAACATACCATAGTAAATATCAAGAATTAGGGCTCTAAATCAAAAAATATATATATTTACGGACTAAAACAAAAAGCACGCCAACTAACAAGAACAAAATATTTTAACTATTTATTTTATTAAATAATTATTTTATTAAATATTTCAGCTATTTAATTTTCAACTATTAATATTTTAATTATTTATATTATTCTAAAATAATTGTTTTATAAACTAATTATTTAAACCATTCTTAATTAATTATTTCAACTAATTGTTTCATATATACCTTGAAATATTTTATATTAATATTTCAAAAATTAGTATTTTAAATATTTTTTTATTAAGTAATTAATTTATTAAATATTTTAATTATTAAAATAAAATATAATTATTAAAATAAAATAAATTATAAAATATAATTATTAAAATAAAATATAATTATTAAAATGAAATATAATATAAAATATAATTATTAAAATGAAATATAATATAAAATATAATTATTAAAATAAAATATAATATAAAATATAAAGAAATTTATTATATATTGAACTACATATGTAATATATATTATTATTGCAATCTTATAAACAGAAGTAAAGCCTAGCCTAATGGATAGATATTATTTTTTAATGTAAGGGGAGTGGATATGGCTGAAAATGAGTCAAATCGAATCGAACTCGTCTCAGTTCAGTTTGACTCGTTAAGAATTAGTCGAGTTTGAGTTCGAGTTCGAGTTCATCACAAACTTTATTTTAACTCAAACTCGACTTGTTAGAACAATCTTATTTAAAATAATCTTATTTATCCTTATTATATTCACAAGAATTATAGGCAATATTTCTAACTTTCATATAATATAAGTTTCATCTCAAAATAATATTTGTAATTCAAGATATTATCATCAAAAATAGGTAATACGAGCAAATAATAAAATGTTATAACTTCAGTTTGTAACATATATTTTAGTATGATGAATTTGGATTTTTTTTAATCAATATAATTGTAAATTATTTTATCATCTTTCAAATGATATAAATAAAAATGAAAACTAAGTATTGATGTCTTCATGAAACATATATATCGAGTCAGTTCATGAACCAAAGAAATTAAACTATATATAGCTCAAGTTGAAATCATTTATTTTACAAACTTAATTTTGAGCTCAAGTTCGAGTCATTTGATTCATGAACCAAGTCCAACAAATTAATTACCGAATCAAATCTCAAACTATTTTTGAGTTGATTCGGTTTATTGTCAGCCCTAGGCATGGGTTCAACCATTTGTGGGATAAAAAGTTTTAAGCTTTTTCATTTAAATATTTAAGACCCAAAAGAAAGAGAAAAAAAAGGCGCCTACATGGAAATTATGGGGACAAAAAAATGAAGAAAAAAACTGCTACATCAGCAAACCTTTGCCACCTAAGCATTTTTGTAACAGAAATTTAATGTTAGGGACTAACGCCAAAAAGAAATGGACATATGGGGACCTGCACCAAAAAAAAATCAAGAACAAAAACCAAAAACTCGCTAACTTGGAACGAGAACACTATTTAAGCCTATATGATATTATGGTCAAGTCTAAGTCAAAAAATGACCACTCAGTATATCATATAAAATCCTTCAAAAGAATGAAAAGCAATGTTGTTTACCTCGGGTTCTGGCAAACAATGTTGTTCTCTTACTAAAAAGTTTACTAGCGAGATCGACTAGGGAATCTGAGTACAATGCTTCAGTTTTCGAGTGTTTTCACAAAGTATGTTCAAAAGGGTTTATTCAACTAAACCAAAACGAATTTAAAATCAATACAGCAGAACTTGAAAAATAAAACAAAAGAGATTTTAAATTGTAAAAATAGATGACATAACATAAAAATAATTGAAAATGGTTTGATTCAAACATGCATTGCCCTAGCTTGACTCATTTCGCTCGTTAACTTGGATACTGAGTGACTAGCGTATGAGAATGTGAAAGTTTGAACCTTTGACACTATGCACTAAATGCTTTATTTATAATATACAAAAATAACTACTTTTCAGCGGGTTTCACTTCTTTATAAGCCACATGTCTCTTATAACTTCCCTTCATGAACCCATGTTCTCCTTCCCTGCTATCGAACCCAAATTCTCCATCCATAACACTTTGCTCTGCTATTTATGCACTCTTTGGGATTTTTAACATTCTTGGGCCCAATCATTCCTCATGAGGCCTCTTTTCTGGTCGACTGCCTCCACAAGCCCAATTAACTTTTTGTGAAATCTCTCTCGGTCAACTGCTTCTATAGTTGACTTCCTATAATTCAGATCTATCAAAGAACCTTTTTGGATTTTAACTCTTTTAAAAAATCCTAGCCAATAAATTACCCCCCAAAATGTCCTTTTAAACTGAAAGAATATAAACGAACATTTTAATCCTTTTCTCTTAGTGTAAAGTGAAGTCATCGTAATCATGACCTTTTCCCTCAAACGTTACATCAATGATCATACAACCACTTCCCCACTTTCTAGCTTCTCTAGCTTCAACTTCCTAGGATAATCGTGGCTCCCAACTAACCAACTTCTTCAACTCAGTCGCCACCTGTTTTGTGAGTTGCTTCCCCACTCACAAAACTACAAACCCCTATTGTTGTACCCCAAAATTTTCCCTCCCATTTCCTCAACATTTTCTCATCACAAAAACCTTGGAGCTCAAGATCCAGTTAGGATTTCCTCTGCTCAAGACTTCTCCTTGCACTGTTGACCCAAATTAGGGTTTGTGTTTGCACAAAGATGTTTTGACCTAAAAAGCCTAAGATGACTTTCATGCTTCATTTTGGACTCCCAAGTTTATCCATACAAAGTTTCAAGTCTTGATTCCAAATTTTGCCCAGTCAATTGGACAGTTGACCTAGAAATCAACTGTATTGGGGAAAAAGTCAACTGTGGCCAATTGACAGTCAAATCTCATGAAAATTGACCCACATCAACATTATGAACTCACATGGACCATTTGATCAAGTTTGGATCACAATTCCTCAAGAAATTTGATCAGATCATCAAAAGGGCAAAATGGTCATTTTTAGGGTTTTGACTACACAAAGGCAATTTTTGACTGTTTGACCTAGCCAATGATAAACCAAGCTCACATATGGACTCAAGGACCCCATGGAATTATCTTGACATGCTCAACAAGTTCAAAAGATCCCAAGTACACAAGATTGACAGTTGAATTTCGCAGTCAATTGATCAATTTTGACTGTATACTGAAAAGTCAAACTTTGACTTTTTGGTCAAAATCAAGGGTCAAGATTCATTTTTCATCAAAACATGCCAAATCATGAAACTTGTTCACCAAGAAATCAAGAAATGCAAATTAGGGTTTGAAATGGGAATTTTTCATAACTTAGAATTTTTCTAAGTTATGGAAAACCCTAATTTTCCCCCAACTTTGCCCCACTTTCTCACCAAGATTCATTTGGATTCAAACAAAAGTCAAAACATGAAAGTTGTATCTTGTTGCATAATCTACAACTTTGATCACAAAGTTTTCCCAAATGAAGCTTGTATCTAAAGTTACAATTTTTGGAATAGGGGTACTAAACCATTCTTAACTTAGTGAAATTTTAACCTATTTTGGCAAGGTTTTCTACCTAACTTCAAGGCCCTTTTCCATACACTTCCACTTGGAATTTCAATTTGCATTTCAAAGATGGATTGTAGTACACATTCCAAGCTTTCCAAAATGTCCAAGAACTTCTCAAACAACCTCATAACTTGAGAGAATCGAATTTCACAATATGGCAAAAACTCACTTTTGAATTGGCTATTTTCCATGTTCATAATTTGTGCAAACTTCTCAAACCAGCATGCCCCTTGATTACAGGTCCTTAAACCATCCAACACTCAATAATTTAATGCATGTTCATTGTGCTAAGGCCTTGTTTCATGAGTTCAAGAATTGCCTAAAGGATTAATCCCAAATTGGAAAAAGCATTATATCCATTTTTGCAAAAGTATCACTTTATGTCATAATACAAATCCACAAGTACAGATGAAATATAATTGGCACAAGATTATGAGCAAAACACTCTGATCAAGGAGAGATTATGCAGCACATTAGGGGGCCTCAACCTGCCTAGAACACAACTTGGGCATTTGTTGCTTAAAGTGTAAGAAACATTGCATTTTGTACAACAACTTGGAGATCAGTTTACAAACCCTTAAGAAAACTTTTGAAACACATTCAAGACATCCCAACTGAGCTAACACACGACCCTAAGACCTCCAGTATCTCCCCATTGCCATAATCACTCTCAAACTGCAAAAACAGGGCAGGGCCTGCAGTTTGAGTGCCATATCTCATTCCTCTCATGCTCTCTTGCCCAAACCTGTTCAAACTCATTCCCTACCATCAATGCAAGCTAACCAAAACCTAAAACACGACCTGTAACTCCTCTAACCAGTTCCACCATTTTTGCTTTTTTGCTTTGCAGTTGAAGGTCCATAGCTCGATTCAAGGTCTTTCAAAACAAAGTAAGCATTGGAATAGCATCACCACACCTCAAGGAAGCTATGCCAATCATCACCTTGCACTGAAAGCTCCTCCATTGCCAGATAGAACTTCAACTGAACAGGTGTTTTCTTGAACTTCTAACTCTTAGTACAGGCATCATTAGCTCTAGGTTTGTGAATAAGAAATGTTCTACTCATGCCACTGAACCTGTACATGTTTTTACTTTTCATTTCTTTTGCTTGAGCTGTGAGAATTTAAGGTTTGAATATGGCAGAAAAGTTAGGTCATGATTTGGGATTGTCCAAATTCTCTCTCATTTCTGAGAGATAGGATGAGTTCTTTATATATTTGAAATCGTGATTCAATGCTTAACATTTCTTATGTTGGAAGTTTGTGCAAAAGATCAAGGAATCAGGATATTTGAATGGGAGTTCTTGCGCGCGTTTTCTGAATAATTTTGTGCAGAGGTTGAAGAAGAAGCCTCATGGGCTGGGCCAGCTTCTGTATTGCTTTTTACACCATATTTTTGATTCATACCCCCCTGAGCCCATTTGTTTGATTTTTATGATTTTTTTATCTTTCTTTTTTATTTTTGATTCATTTATTTTTGCTAATAATGTTTAAAACTTGAAAAATCATTTTTACACCATTTTTGCATTTTTTAAGTATTTATTTGTTTATATGAGCATTTATACATAAATATATATATCTATTATTATTTAGAAAAGAACTAGAAAAAATAATGTAAATATATCTCACTTCTGATTTTATTTCATTTTTCCTTTTGAAAATATTTTATGCAAAATATACTTTTTTTATAAATAGTAAAATATTATTATTTATATATATATAACTTATATTTAGAAATTAATACATATATATATATATATATATATATATATATATATATATATATATATATATATATATATATATATATATATATATATATATATATATATATATATATATATATATATATATATATATATATATATATATATATATATATATATATATATATATATATATATATATATATATATATATATATATATATATATATATATATATATATATATATATATATATATATATATATATATATATTTAGGCTAAAAATACAAAAAAATATATACATTTTTATTTTATTAATATTTAATGTGGAAAATACTTTTTTATGAATATACTCCATTTTATTTTATTTTTTATGTAATTATTAAATATTATACATATTAAATAGTTAATATATTTTATTTAATGAAATTAGGGTTTTACACTTAGAATAAAATACCAAAAATATACATATTTTTATTTTATCAATATTTAACACTAAAAATACATTTTTTTACAAATATACTTCATTTTTATTTTTATTTTTTATATAAATAGTAAATATTGTATATATTGAATAAATATTGCATTTTATTTAATAAATTAGGGTTTTGCCCTAAATATGAAATACTCCAAAAATAATCTTTTTATCTTTTATTTATTTAATATAAATAATACTTTTTTTTCATACATATAAAAACCCTTTTTGCATTTTTGCATCTTTATTTTATTTTCCATTTAATTTATACAATCAATTACTTGTAAATATGCCAAAAATGATGTAATAGCTAGGTTTAATATCTTTGTCTAAATATCCCCCCATTTGAACATTTGTACCCCCCCTTCCCATATGGTGTTGTAATAGTGTAGGAATTTTAATTTTTGCACTTTATCGCTTTCTAAATACACCATGCTAGAATTAGGGTTTGTATGCAAATAAAAAGAACAAATAGTTTGACCTAATCTCAAGATAATCAAAGCATGAAAATGGACAACACATCTCACACTTGCACCCCTAGGGTATTCCACTTTGTTGCCTTCAAATAAATGGGCCATATTGCATGTTAGGTCTCTTTGGGCAAAACAAACAAATTAAATGATCATAGTCCCTCGATGACGCTTTCCAAATGTTGCCTAAACAAATGATCAAGTCCCTTAAAGAAATTGCCCAAAGATACTTGACACCGTTGCAATTATGGCCTAAATGATGACCCGCGCCCGTCCCTTTCACATCCTAACATGAGATTGTCCACCAAATACAATGGTGGAACAAACTTATTAAAAGGGTTAAAACATATCAATAAACTTTGAGAAATTTAGGAGTAGATAACCTCTTAGTTACTTGAATCAAAACTTGCAAAAACAAAACACTTGCCTATTTTTCTAAAACCACACCTCACAACACTTTCAAAACAACTTTCAAAAACAAATGAAAACCTTTTTCAAAAGACATACATCTTTGTATACATCCCCACATGGATCATTACAAAGGTTGCCACCACATTGGCTTCTTTTCAAAACATTTTCAAAATCACACACACAAGCACCATTTCAAACAATTGAAAACAAAAGGCAAGTGATCTAAGCAAGTAACTAAGAGCCCATGGATAACCATGGATAGAAAGGGTGCTAATACCTTCCCTTTCTATAATCTACTCCCCGAACCCAAGAAAAATCTCAAAGGTTTTTGCTGTGCTTTTTAAACCTTTCCTTAGGATAAAATAAAAAGTCGGTGGCGACTCTTGCTCAACCGAAACATTTGCGAAAACAAACGCAAAACCAAAGTCAGTTCTCCCACCGTACCACAGAACTGGCGACTCTGCTGGGGACTCTTTTAAAAGTGGAGTAACCTTAGGGCTTAGATCACCCTCTTGCATGACTAATTGTTTGATTTGTTTGCTTTATATCTTGGCTCTATTGTTTGGGTTTGCAATCCTACACCCGGATTTTGGGAAACATTCATAGATAGCAATACATTGTGGAAACCGTGCGGGGTATACCGACACGGTCGAAGCAATAGCTATGTTGGTGCGACATATTTGTGAGTACCGGTAACCCTTGAGTTCAATCAAGGAGAGTACAGGGCCGCTGAGTGATGTCACTAAGCACTAATGACCTAGAACCTTACTTGACCATCTTGGCCTTTTATTAGGGGTAGCGAGATGACCGGCTTTGGTGCAGTCCGAAGTTGGTAGATACTCGATACTACACTCATTGAGGGTTGTTTTCTTGGAATATTTTGGTCGCTAGTTAAGTGGCTAAACCAAAACAATGAACGATGAAAACAATCCCGTGATATTGAGATCCTTAGAACCCGGTTACTATTTATAGGACAGGTTTTTAAGCCAACCACACTCAAGAGGGTACTTACCTATGAAACCCCATGCAAGCCTGAAACTAGGGTTTGGTGTGATTTGCTTGTACATATGTTTTGTGCATACATCATAGACATCATAAACATCATAAAACATCATATGCATTCACTAACCATTTCAAGGGTTTTGGATCTTCATCTTTGTTCTTGTTTTACAGGTCATGGAAATTCCTCGAAGAAATACCATTCAAGTCAACCTTGTGAGAATCTCTCCTCAACTCAAGGAGCTCACCTCAAGAATACCAGAAAATTCATCCTTCAGTGAAAGACATGGTAGACTGCTCAGCTTAGTCAACACCAACATTGAAGAAGACATGATGAAAGTGCTATTCCAGTTCTTTGACCCTCTTCACCACTGTTTCACTTTCCCTGATTACCAGTTGGTGCCCACTTTGGAGGAGTTTTCTCAACTCCTGAGAATTCCTATCCTTAATCAACTACCCTTCAACGGTACGGAAAAGGAACCAAAGCCGGAAGATGTTGCTCGAGCATTACATCTACAACCATCCGACATCAAGGGGCATTGGGAAACCAGAAGCGGCGTCAAAGGATTCTTAGCAAAATTCTTGGTTGAGAAGGCACAAGAATGTTGGAACTCATTGGACCTATAAGCCTTTGAAGAAATTGTGGCACTCCTTATCTATGGGTTGGTCTTGTTCCCAAATCCGGACCAATTGGTAGATATCAACGCCGTCAAAATCTTCTTGTCCAGAAATCCAATACCAACATTGCTTGGGGACATCCTTCACTCATTTTACACACGAACAATGAGAAAGAGGGGTGTTCTCATGTGCTGTACTCCTCTCCTTGCAAGGTGGTTTATTTGGCACCTTCCACAATATGTCCTGAAGAATGACCAAGGCTCAAGGTGGTCCCAACGGTTGATGACTCTTACTCACTCTGATGTACATTGGTGTTCTCGGTCCAGAGAAAATGTCATCATCGTCGATCGTTGAGGAGAATTTCCTAATGTTCCTTTACTTGGAATTAGAGGGGGTATCACCTACAACCCTTGCCTAGCTTTGAGACAATTTGGATACGCACGGAGGGATGGCCCTCATGACATGTTGATTCCTGACCTAGTTTTTAACTTCGACAACGATGCGCAAGGACTTCGCCAAAGATTCATCAGAGCTTGGGGAAAACTCAACAAGGTTGATAGCAAGACTCTGGGACACAAGAACTCCATCCCTCTTGAGCCTTATCTCAAGTGGGTACGAGCCCGAGCCCAAAGTCTGATGATGCCTTATCCTCATGTCCTCCCTGTGATTAAAGAGCCCGTCAAGGAAGGAGAGGTTCCCTACACCATCCTACATCCAGACATGCCTACATCGTGGGAGGAAATGCAGAAAAGTTAGATTCAGCTCAAGGAAGAACGGAATACTTTTGAAGCTAGCTTCTACGCCAGTGAGAAGAAAGTTCTAGAGCTTACCCGCCGACTCCATGAGCAAGAGGCCCTCAACACCTACATCGCACCAAAAAGGATGCGCAATGTCTTTTTGCCTTAAGAAGTTTATTTTGTAATATTTGGCCCATGGGGCATTTATGTACTGACAAATTTCTTCTTAATATGACATGCGTTCTTCTCTGTCTGAAACAATTTTGAATTTCCTAAATCCTTGAATGCGTTGCATACATAAGCATACCATTCATCATGTGCATAAGCAGGTTTCATTCCAGGTTTCCTTATCTGTCTGCTGTTTATTTCGGTAGGATGGATCTCGAGCAAACAGTCAAAGACCTACAAGCTCAAAATGCACAGTTCCAGCAACTTCTGTTTACCTTGGCTAAGGGTCAGGAGGATATCAAGACTCAATTGGGGAATAAAGACCTAGTGAAAAAGAAGAAAAAGAGACTCGGGGTGGCTACTCTGGGGAGAAGATTTGACGGAGAAGCTCGGAGAATGCTTGAGTTTCCTCCTACTTCTGATGAAGGAACCAGCAAAGGAGGTGGACCTGCGGTACCTTCCGAGTCTGATGCGGAAGAAGAAGAGGTCGAAGAGGATGAAGATTATACTGATCAACAATACCCTCCAGCTGATGATAAATACAAAGGGCTAGAAGACAGGTTGGCCGCCATGGAGCTACAAAGAGTACCGGGTTTGGATTTTGAAGACTTGGGTTTGGTTGCCGGGATTGTGATTCCCCCAAAATTCAAAGTGCCGGTGTTTGTAAGGTATGATGGGTTGTCCTGTCCAAAAATGCATCTTAGGTCCTACGTGAGAAAAATCCATCCCTATACGGCAGATAAAAACCTTTGGATTCATTTCTTTCAAGACAGCCTTTCTGGAGCTCAATTGGAGTGGTTTTATCAGCTAGAGGGAACCAGCGTTCGAAATTGGGAAGATTTGGCTACCGCTTTCTACAAACAATACCAATACAATTCTGACCTTGCTCCTACTCGTACCCAGCTTCAGGGTATGTCGTTAGGAACAGGTGAAGGATTCAAAGAATACGCACAAAAATGGAGGGATTTGGCTGGCAGGGTGCAGCCCCCTTTAACCGATCGTGAACTTGTTGATATGTTTCTAGGGACCCTATCTGGGCCATTTTTCAATCATCTGATTGGTAACTCTTCCGCGGGGTTTACCGATTTGATCTTAACAGGCGAAAGAATAAAAGCTGGCATCAAGTCAGGAAAGATTCAGAAGGGTGTTGCTGCAAGTACTGAGAAGAGGCCTTTTAAGAAAGAAGCAAGGGTCGTCTATGGTCCTAGAAGACAAGTCAAGCCAGAAAGTCGCCAAGCCGTCAATGCTTTGGTCATTTCCAAACCTGTTGCTGCTTCTCAGCAGTACACTCAACAAAGAGGTGAAAGGCCCAAGAGGCAGTATACTCGGTTGAGTATGACCTTGTCACAAATTTTACCCCAACTGTTATCAACCAACTTGGTGACCATCAAAGAAGCTCCTAAAGTCGTGAATACTGCATTTCCTAAGTATAACCCAAATGCCCGTTGTGCTTATCATTCTGATAGCCCCGGGCATACTACTGATGATTGCTGGGCCTTGAGAAACAAAGTGCAAGATCTTATTGACGCGAAGGAAATTTAGTTTGAAGCGCCTGAGAGGCCGAATGTTGTAACTGCTCCTATTCCCCAGCATAGAGTAAATGCCATTGAAGAAGAGTTGTATGCTGTTTCAGTGAATGATGTTGCTACCCCTCTGTTGACTATTAAGAGGAACTTACTACTAGCCGGTTTATTTCCGGGTTGTAGTAAGGGTTTCCTCCTGTGTGCTGTTATCCCTACCGGTTGTCCACTGCTGAAATCAGGCATCCAAAGCCTGATGGATAGCAAGGAAATTCTGTTCAAGAAAACTGCTGTTCCGTTTGTTTCCGTTGAAGAAATATCTGTTGTCACAATTTACAATCCTGCCAAAGCTCCCATGAAGAAACCAGTCCAAATTATGTCTGTTGCACCCATTACTATTACTGTTCCGGGGCCTCTCCCCTATGAGTCTGATAAAGCAGTCCCATTGCATTATGGGGCCGACGTGTATGTGCTTGGGGTGAAGCAGGAGTTCAACACCAATACCAGTATCAGTAACATCACTGGTCCCGCCAAGATTACCCGCAGTGGTAGGCTCTTCTCGCCTGACATTGCACCACCAGTTATCCGAAAACCTCTCACCATCACACCCGCAAGTGTGCATGTTCCAATTCAAGTTCCTGTGTCTACTACTGCCGCCGAGTCCTCTGATACTCGGGGCAAAGAAGTTGCTACCGATTTTCCTTCCAGTACGGAGGCACCAAAAAAGACTACTGTAGAAGCCTCCTAACAAGAAATGGAGGAAATTCTTAAAATCATCAAAAAGAGTGACTTTAACATTGTTGAACAGTTGGGGCATACTCCCTCCAAAATCTCTATGCTATCATTACTGCTATGCTCAGAGGCCCATGCAAAAGCCCTGATTTCATTTCTGAAAACGGCCCATGTGCCGCAAGAGACCTCTGCGGATCAGTTCACTGACTGTGTGGCTAATTTGACGGCTGACAATGGCTTGGGGTTCTCAGATGCTGACCTTACCACCAAAGGGAAAAATCACAATGATGCCCTGCATGTTTCCATAGAATGCAGGGGCACTACTCTCGCACACGTGTTAGTGG
Source organism: Vicia faba (assembly GCA_948472305.1). Classification (NCBI taxonomy): domain Eukaryota; kingdom Viridiplantae; phylum Streptophyta; class Magnoliopsida; order Fabales; family Fabaceae; genus Vicia; species Vicia faba. The sequence continues at coordinate 379,836,931 of OX451735.1, read as the reverse complement.
ATACCGGCTCTTCCCTGAATGTTTTTCCCAAGAAGGCATTGGATAGCTTGGATTGTGAGGGTCTGGAATTGAAACCTAGTAACATCATTGTTAGAGCCTTCGACGGTTCTAAGAGGATGGTGCACGGTGAAGTAGACATTCCTATTCGTGTGGGTTCCCAAGTTTTCGACTCAACGTTCTACGTAATGGACATTCGTCCATCTTACTCCTGCTTGTTGGGTCGCCCCTGGATTCACAAGGCTGGGGAAGTAACATCCACTCTACACCAAAAGCTCAAATACCCTGTCAAAGGGAAGATTGTTATTGTGCAAGGTGAGGAGGAATACATGGTTAGTCACTTAAATTCATTCCGGTATATCGAGATGGACGGGGAGTTTTTTGAAACCCCCTTTCAGCATTTTGAGGAGGTACCTCCAACGTTGGCATCGGCTGAGGCAGTGAGTGAAGAAGACTTTCCGTTGAAGATGGATTCCTTGAAGGATGCCCGGGCTGTAATCGAGAAAGGCAGTTGTGCAAACTGGGGTCAGCTTCCTGACTTCACTCAAAAGAACGACAAGTTTGGGCTGGGCTTTACTGCGGAGGCTCAGAGGGCTGTGCACAAGGACAGGATCAGAAAGGCTCCGGTGTTTATCTCCAACCCAAGGGTGAATGCTATCGAGGAGGATGTAGAGGAAGCAGAGTTCGACAGTTGGATCTATCCAACTACCAGCAACGGACCAAGCAACTGGACGGCAAAGGATTTTACACCTATCACATTTGTCACGCAGTAATTATTTCTTTTGATTTCCAATTTGTAACAAACAATATGTTAAAACTTTATTGGCTCGGTGTCCTACCCGGGGCATCGTAGCTCCATTTGTGAGGGCTTTTTGTATGACATTTCCATATATCATCAATCAAAACATTGGACGTTTGTTGCATTTTAAATCTTGTGCTCTTTTTCTCTCTGTGTTATATATTGCAAAACAGCTATATTTACACACACTCACTTATACAGGTTTCAATCCACTCTGGATCTCACTGGTAACAGCTCTGCTACCGCCAGTTATGATTTCGAGAATCCGATCAACTTGGCCGAAGACGAAGGTGAAGATGATTGCGAAGTGCCTGGTGAACTCGCAAGACTGCTACTCCAGGAAGAGAGGGCTATTCAACCACATGAAGAGCCGGTGGAAACAATTAACCTGGGTACGGAGACAGATAGGAAAGAGGTCAAGATTGGGGCTAATCTCGAGCTCAGCGTGAAGCAACGATTGATCCAGATGCTACATAATTACATGGAGATCTTTGATTGGTCATACGAAGATATGCCTGGTTTGGATGCCGACATTGTAGTTCATCACCTGCCAACTAAGGAAGACTGCCCTCTGGTAAAGCAAAAGGTTCGCCGCATGCGTCCAGAGATGTCCGAAAAGATCAAGGCTGAGGTTATGAAGCAATTCGATGCCGGATTTCTAGCAGTAACTTCTTACCCTCAGTGGGTTGCCAATGTGGTGCCAGTGCCGAAGAAGGACGGAAAAGTCAGAATGTGTGTTGACTACAGGGATTTAAACAGGGCAAGCCCCAAGGATGACTTTCCTCTACCTCACATTGACGTTCTCGTTGACAATACTGCTCAACATAAAGTTTTCTCCTTCATGGATGGTTTTTCAGGGTATAATCAGATCAAGATGGCTCCGGAGGATATGGAGAAGACTACCTTTGTGACTCAGTGGGGCACCTTCTGTTACAAGGTCATGCCATTCGGATTGAAAAATGCTGGGGCAACCTATCAACGTGCCATGGTTGCTTTATTTCATGATATGATCCATCATGAGATTGAGGTATACGTTGATGACATGATTGCAAGGTCTCAAACTGAGGAGGAGCACCTTGATCATCTGAGGAAGTTGTTTGACCGACTAAAGTTATACAAGCTGAGGTTGAATCCCAACAAATGCACCTTTGGGGTGAGGTCCGGAAAATTGCTAGGTTTCATTGTAAGTGATAAAGGTATTCAGGTGGACCCTGCCAAGGTAAAATCCATACAAGAGATGCCAACTCCAAAGACGGAGAAAGAAGTCAGAGGCTTTCTGGGATGACTGAATTACATTTCCCGATTCAACTCACATCTGACTGCTACTTGTGAGCCAATCTTCAAATTACTGAAGAAAGATCAAGTAGTACGCTGGAACGATGAATGCCAGGCTGCTTTTGAAAAGATAAAGGAGTACCTCCAAGAGCCACCCATTCTCATGCCACCCGTGGAAGGAAGACCTCTGATACTATATTTGACAGTACTTGACAATTCAATGGGGTGTGTGCTGGGACAGCATGACAAGTCCGGCCAAAAAGAGCACGCTATTTATTACTTGAGCAAAAAGTTTACCGACTGTGAGTCTCGTTACTCACTGCTTGAGAAAACTTGCTACGCTCTAGTATGGGCTGCTCGCCGGCTAAGACAGTATATGCTGACTCACACTACTCTATTGATTTCAAAGATGGATCCCATCAAGTACATATTTGAAAAGCCTGCTCTATCTGGGAGAATAGCAAGATGGAAAATGATCTTAACAGAATATGATATCCAGTATACAACTCAAAAAGCAATCAAAGGAAGTGTACTGGCAGATCATTTGGCACACCAACCTGTGGACGATTACCAATCATTGAACTTTGATTTTCCGGATGAAGACATCATGGTGGTAACTGACTGTGAAGTACCTGGACCGGATGAAGGACCTGAGGAAGGATCCCGATGGTCTATGCATTTTGACGGAGCCTCCAATGCTTTGGGTAACAGCGTCGTCGCTGTAATCATATCTCCCAAAGGAACTCATACTCCACTCACCGCCCGATTGTGTTTCAACTGCACTAACAACATGGCAGAATATGAGGCATGTATCATGGGTCTACAAGCTGCAATCGACTTAAGGATCAAATTTCTGAGTGTCTTCGGAGATTCCGCTCTCGTGATCAATCAGATCAAAGGCGAGTGGGATACGAAACACCCAAATCTTATTCCTTACAAGGAGTATGTGTTTACCTTGCTTCCCCACTTTGAAGAGATAACTTTTGAGCACTTCCCAAGAGAGGAGAATCAGCTAGCGGATGCACTAGCTACGATGTCTTCAATGTTCAAAGTTAAATGGGACAATGAGGCTCCCCGGATCATTATCTGGAAGTTGGACAAACCGGCATACTACTGTGACCTCGAGGCCGAGAAGGCGACTGAAAAACCCTGGTATCATGAGGTGAAGAGGTACTTGGAAGCTCAGGAATACCCTGAAGGTGCATCTGTCAATGACAAGAAGTTCATGAGAAGGTTTGCGGCGAAATTCTTCCTTAGCAACGGCATCCTCTACAAACAGAATCATGATTCAACTCTACTACGTTGTGTGGATAAGGCTGAAGCAGAGAAAATCATGATAGAACTGCATGAAGGTATATTCGGAACACATTCCAGTGGACACACCATGGCAAAGAAAATCCTACGGGCAGGATATTTCTGGTCCACAATAGAAGCCGATTGTTACCAACACTCTCGAACTTGTCATAAATGCCAGATCTATGCTGACAAGGTGCATATTCCTCCGGTCCCTCTGAACGTCCTGACGGCACCTTGGCCTTTTGCAATGTGGGGCATTGATATGATCGGGGAGATCCGACCGACGGCATCCAATGGACATCGCTTCATCTTGGTGGCAATCGATTACTTCACGAAGTGGGTTGAGGCAGCTTCCTATGCCATAGTGACTAAGAGCGTCGTGGCACGTTTCATCCGGCATAATCTGATCTGTCGGTACGGCATCCCGGAAAGAATCATTACGGACAATGGTACCAATCTCAATAACAAAATGATCACTGAACTCTGCGAACAATTCAAAATACAGCACCACAACTCTTCTCCCTACCGGCCGAAGATGAATGGGGCTGTAGAGGCAGCCAGTAAGAATATCAAGAAAATTATGCAGAAAATGACAGTGACCTATAAATATTGGCACGAAATGTTACCATTTGCTCTTCATGGGTACCGTACCTCAGCAAGGACGTCAACCGGGGCAACTCCTTTCTCCTTGGTCTATGGCATGGAGGCAGTCCTGCCAGTTGAAATTCAGATACCCTCTCTTCGGATAATGAAGGATGCAGACTTGAATGAAGATGACTGGATCCAGACTCGACTTGATCAATTAAACCTGATTGACGAAAAGAGGCTCACTGCTATCTGTCATGGTCAAACATATCAAAAACAGATGATCAGGGCATTTAACAAGAAAGTCAGACCACAAGAGTATCAAGTTGGGGACCTGGTAATCAAACGCATCATCCTTCCTCAAAGTGATCCCCGGGGCAAATGGACCCCTACTTACGAAGGGCCATTTGTGGTTAAACATGTGTTCTCAGGGGGAGCCATGATCCTAACCACCATGGATGGTGACGACCTTCCTCACCCCGCCAATGCAGACATAGTGAAAAGATACTACGCATGAATAAAAGACCCGCTAGGTTGACATACCTAGGCAAAAATAAGGGCTTCCCGGCGAACCAAAAGGGTTCGGGCACAAATAAGGGATGAAATGAAAAAAATTGTACACCCGGCAAGTCGAAAACCTGAAAAGGCGGCTTGGGCAAAAATGGGTATCCCGGTGGACTGAAAACCCGAAAGGGCGGTCCAGGCAAAAGTTAGGAATAAAGCGTAACACTATGTCTCATCGGATCACTTCGCATCCGGAATTCGGCATCAATCGTCTGGCTCAGATCTCGGCATCGATCAATCAGCTTCATCTTCAATCAGGCAGCAAAGCGATGAGACGCTTGGAGACATAAAGGCGATAGCAGAGTTGGAACCCAGTGGGATTGTTCACATAGCTGTTTTGTTTTCTTTTCAAAATTGTAAATTCTGTGTTATTCGGCGGCGTCCTCTTACTAGGATGTCAGCCTCTTGTACAAAAATGCCTATTCACAGGCAAAATTCAAATCAATACAAATTCACTTGTCCATACAAATTGCCATTGTTTTTCCTTTTTCTGTTTTGTCTTGCGAAGAACGTCCAATGTTCATTTTTGATATATGCATTTGATATTAACTTGCTGATTCATAAATATTTTCATATGAAACAAAAGATTAATTACAGGTGACATCAGAAACAGGGGCAATGTAAGGTTGTCTGATGCAGTCTGGTTGCTTTGTCCGCCAAGGTACCAAGGTAGATTCGACTGAAGAATGTGACCAAATCATCTCAACGCCCCGCAGAATAAGACAAGATTCAGCAATGCTTTCCCCAAGCGGAGTTGACTCCCCGTCAATCCTGAAAAGGCACAACTTTCCCCGACAGGTCTTAAAGCTTATCCCCAGTAGATTCTGGAAGCTTGTTCCCTGCAGAATACAGACGTCTCTCCCGAGCTTTATTCAGAGTTATTCCTCACAAGGGCTTATAACTGGGTTATCCTCAGCTAATTGCCACGGAAGATCGCCCTCAACAAAGTTCTTTCAATCCCCAGCGGAGTTTATCATCATTATCCCCAGCGGAATTCATCATTGAAGTCCTCAGCAGGCCTCTCATCAAAAACTCCAGCAAAGTATCTCTTCCACAGAACAATTCCCCGGCCGATCGTCAAGGATTTATTTTCCTAAGACGAAAATACATTCATAAACATTTCACGTTTTCATACATCCTGCTTACATACATGATAAAGTGCATACAACACTGTCTCATGTTAAAACATCATGCATATCATACATCATGACATTGCATACAACTTATGTTTTTCCTTTTCAGGGAAAAAGACAATCCCAAAGACAACTACCTTCAACTGTCACAATTCCAGATTCGATACCTATATCTAGCCAGGGCATATCTGTTGACCACATTTCCAGACTCGATTCCTGTATTTAGCCAGGGCACGTCTGAAGAGTTCGAAGATTCGATTCCTGTATCCAACCAAGGCATATCTATTGACGACTATTTCCAGATTCGACTCCTGTATCCAGCCAGGGCATATCTGCATAAGGAGATTGAAGATCAAACACCTGTAACAAGCCAGGAAAACATATGCCTTTCTCAAATACATAAAGTTCTCGCTAAGGAATCTCTTGTGCGATCATCACTTCCAAACGGCATCTGTAAGCCCATTCCCGACAAGGTTCTGTCACATCTCCAGATGGCATCTATAAGCCCATCTCCCTATCCATCACCTATCCAAATGGCATCTATAAGCCCATTCCCGACATCACATTGTTGATACTCCAACATGCGAGTGCAAATTTCCGGGCACTCTAGTGTCCAATCTCCTTTTACCCTCGAGTCACGAAAGGCAAACTTGCCAATCTAACTCTTCAGGTTCAAGAAGATTGAACAGGGGCAACTGTTGTACCCCAAAATTTGCCCTCCCATTTCCTCAACATTTTCTCATCACAAAAACCTTGGAGCTCAAGATCCAGTTAGGGTTTCCTCTCCTCAAGACTTCTCCTTGCACTGTTGACCCAAACTAGGGTTTGTGTTTGCACAAAGATGTTTTTACCTAAAAAGCCTAATATGACTTTCATGCTTCATTTTGGACTCCCAAGTTTATCCATACAAAGTTTCAAGTCTTGATTCCAAATTTTGCCCAGTCAATTGGACAGTTGACCTAGAAATCAACTGTATTGGGGAAAAAGTCAACTGTGGCCAATTGACAGTCAAATCTCATGAAAATTGACCCACATCAACATTATGAACTCACATGGACCATTTGATCAAGTTTGGATCACAATTCCTCAAGAAATTTGATCATATCATCAAAAGGGCAAAATGGTCATTTTTAGGGTTTTGACTGCACAAAGGCAATTTTTGACTGTTTGACCTAGCCAATGGTAAACCAAGCTCACATATGGACTCAAGGACCCCATGGAATTATCTTTACATGCTCAACAAGTTCAAAAGATCCCAAGTACACAAGATTGACAGTTGAATTTCCCAGTCAATTGATCAATTTTGACTCTATACTGAAAAGTCAAACTTTGACTTTTTGGTCAAAATCAAGGGTCAAGATTCATTTTTCATCAAAACATGCCAAATCATGAAACTTGTTCACCAAGAAATCAAGAAATGCAAATTAGGGTTTGAAATGGGAATTTTTCATAACTTAGAATTTTTCTAAGTTATGGAAAACCCTAATTTTTCCCCAACTTTGCCCCACTTTCTCACCAAGATTCATTTGGATTCAAACAAAAGTCAAAACATGAAAGTTGTAGCTTGTTGCATAATCTACAACTTTGATTCACAACGTTTTCCCAAATGAAGCTTGTATCTCAAGTTACAATTTTTGGAATAGGGGTACTAAACCATTCTTAACTTAGTGAAATTTTAACCTATTTTGGCAAGGTTTTCTACCTAACTTCAAGGCCATTTTCCATACACTTCCACTTGTAATTTCAATTTTCATTTCAAAGATGGATTGTAGTACACATTCCAAGCTTTCCAAAATGTCCAAGAACTTCTCAAACAACCTCATAACTTGAGAGAATCGAATTTCACAATATGGCAAAAACTCACTTTTGAATTGGCTATTTTCCATGTTCATAATTTGTGCAAACTTCTCAAACCAGCATGCCCCTTAATTACAGGTCCTTAAACCATCCAACACTCAATAATTTAATGCATGTTCATTGTGCTAAGGCCTTGTTTCATGAGTTCAAGCATTGCCTAAAGGATTAATCCCAAATTGGAAAAAGCATTATATCCATTTTTGCAAAAGTATCACTTTATGTCATAATACAAATTCACAAGTACAGATGAAATATAATTGGCACAAGATTATGAGAAAAACACTCTGATCAAGGAGAGATTATGCAGCACATTAGGGGGCCTCAACCTGCCTAGAACACAACTTGGGCATTTGTTGCTTAAAGTGTAAGAAACATTGCATTTTGTACAACAACTTGGAGATCAGTTTACAAACCCTTAAGAAAACTTTTGAAACACATTCAAGACATCCCAACTGAGCTAACACACGACCCTAAGACCTCCAGTATCTCCCCATTGCCATAATCACTCTCAAACTGCAAAAACAGGGCAGGGCCTGCAGTTTGAGTGCCATCTCTCATTCCTCTCATGCTCTCTTGCCCAAACCTGTTCAAACTCATTCCCTACCATCAATGCAAGCTAACCAAAACCTAAAACACGACCTGTAACTCCTCTAACCAGTTCCACCATTTTTGCTTTATTGCTTTGCAGTTGAAGGTCCATAGCTCGATTCAAGGTCTTTCAAAACAAAGTAAGCATTGGAATAGCATCACCACACCTCAAGGAAGTTATGCCAATCATCACCTTGCACTGAAAGCTCCTCCATTGCCAGATAGAACTTCAACTGAACAGGTATTTTCTTGAACTTCTAACTCTTAGTACAGGCATCATTAGCTCTAGGTTTGTGAATAAGAAATGTTCTACTCATGCCACTGAACCTGTACATGTTTTTACTTTTCATTTCTTTTGCTTGAGCTGTGAGAATTTAAGGTTTGAATATGGAAGAAAAGTTAGGTCATGATTTGGGATTGTCCAAATTCTCTCTCATTTCTGAGAGTTAGGATGAGTTCTTTATATATTTGAAATCGTGATTCAATGCTTAACATTTCTTATGTTGGAAGTTTGTGCAAAAGATCAAGGAATCAGGATATTTGAATGGGAGTTCTTGCGCGCGTTTTCTAAATAATTTTGTGCAGAGGTTGAAGAAGAAGCCTCATGGGCTGGGCCAGCTTCTGTATTGCTTTTTACACCATATTTTTGATTCATACCCCCCTGAGCCCATTTGTTTGATTTTTATGATTTTTTTATCTTTCTTTTTTATTTTTGATTCATTTATTTTTGCTAATAATGTTTAAAACTTGAAAAATCATTTTTACACCATTTTTGCATTTTTTAAGTATTTATTTGTTTATATGGGCATTTATACATAAATATATATATATCTATTATTATTTAGAAAAGAACTAGAAAAAATAATGTAAATATATCTCACTTCTGATTTTATTTCATTTTTCCTTTTGAAAATATTTTATGCAAAATATACTTTTTTTATAAATAGTAAAATATTATTATTTTTATATATATAACTTATATTTAGAAATTATTACATATATATATATATATATATATATATATATATATATATATATATATATATATATATATATATATATATATATATATATATATATATATATATATATATATATATATATATATATATATATATATATATATATATATATATATATATATATATATATATATATATATATATATATATATATATATATATATATATATATATATATATATATATATATATATATATATATATATATATATATATATATATATATATATATATATATATATATATATATATATATATATATATATATATATATATATATATATATATTAATATATTTAGGCTAAAAATACAAAAAAATATATACATTTTTATTTTATTAATATTTAATGTGGAAAATACTTTTTTATGAATATACTCCATTTTATTTTATTTTTTATGTAATTATTAAATATTATACATATTAAATAGTTAATATATTTTATTTAATGAAATTAGGGTTTTACACTTAGAATAAAATACCAAAAATATACATATTTTTATTTTATCAATATTTAACACTAAAAATACATTTTTTTACAAATATACTTCATTTTTATTTTTATTTTTTATATAAATAGTAAATATTGTATATATTGAATAAATATTGCATTTTATTTAATAAATTAGGGTTTTGCCCTAAATATGAAATACTCCTAAAATAATCTTTTTATCTTTTATTTATTTAATATAAATAATACTTTTTTTTTCATACATATAAAAACCCTTTTTGCATTTTTGCATCTTTATTTTATTTTCCATTTAATTTATACAATCAATTACTTGTAAATATGCCAAAAATGATGTAATAGCTAGGTTTAATTTCTTTGTCTAAATATCCCCCCATTTGAACATTTGTACCCCCCTTCCCATATGGTGTTGTAATAGTGTAGGAATTTTAATTTTCGCACTTTATCGCTTTCTAAATACACCATGCTAGAATTAGGGTTTGTATGCAAATAAAAAGAACAAATAGTTTGACCTAATCTCAAGATAATCAAAGCATGAAAATGGACAACACATCTCACACTTGCACCCCTAGGGTATTCCACTTTGTTGCCTTCAAATAAATGGGTCATATTGCATGTTAGGTCTCTTTGGGCAAAACAAACAAATTAAATGATCATAGTCCCTCGATGACGCTTTCCAAATGTTGCCTAAACAAATGATCAAGTCCCTTAAAGAAATTGCCCAAAGATACTTGACACCGTTGCAATTATGGCCTAAACGATGACCCGCGCCCGTCCCTTTCACATCCTAACATGAGATTGTCCACCAAATACAATGGTGGAACAAACTTATTAAAAGGGTTAAAACATAGCAATAAACTTTGAGAAATTTAGGAGTAGATAACCTCTTAGTTACTTGAATCAAAACTTGCAAAAACAAAACACTTGCCTATTTTTCTAAAACCATACCTCACAACACTTTCAAAACAACTTTCAAAAACAAATGAAAACCTTTTTCAAAAGACATACATCTTTGTATACATCCCCACATGGATCATTACAAAGGTTGCCACCACATTGGCTTCTTTTCAAAACATTTTCAAAATCACACACACAAGCACCATTTCAAACAATTGAAAACAAAAGGCAAGTGATCTAAGCAAGTAACTAAGAGCCCATGGATAACCATGGATAAAAAGGGTGCTAATACCTTCCCTTTCTATAATCTACTCCCCGAACCCAAGAAAAATCTCAAAGGTTTTTGCTGTGCTTTTTAAACCTTTCCTTAGGATAAAATAAAAAGTCGGTGGCGACTCTTGCTCAACCGAAACATTTGCGAAAACAAACGCAAAACCAAAGTCAGTTCTCCCACCGTACCACACCTATCAACAGAGATTGCCCTATAGATTTTTCATATCTACCAGACATCTAAAGTCTTCCGCTCTGCTCCCCCTGTTAACCAATATTACATTGCATGGTTGAATAAAGTGGATAAAGTTAAAGGTGAAATTTGGAAGGCCCAATGCATTTTTTACTTGATTCAGCTTTCTAGGGTTAGCTCTAGTTATTGCAATCACATGTTGATTTACGCACTCTATTTCGGGGAAGGCTCCATAAACACTTTCCTTTTTGCAGCTGGGATGCTTCCTCCTACCCTGTTCGACATTGCGGCCATCACTGGTCTTTGTCCCATAGGTGAAGCGTTCTTTCCCACTGAAGCAGACGAAAATGTCATCCCTTTTGAAAAGGACATTGTTGGCTTCACCAAATATATGGAGCACTTTCACGCTAAAGATGTCGATAATGTGTCTGACAAAGAGCACATTTCCTTCTTGGCCTTGTGGCTTTCCAAGTATGTGTTCTACAGTCTATCTCTAAAGGTAGCTAAACGATTCATTACGTTAGCTCATCACATTCACCTGGGTCGAAACATATGCCTGAGTGAATTGATTTTGAGGTTGCTCTATGAATCACTCAGCGTGAGGGTCAATCATATGACCTTAATTTCATCTATTGTCAGCTATATACTTGTTGGGCCTTTTTGGGTTCTTCAATTATGGTTAAATGCCACTTTTGCGAGCCGGCTCAAACTGCGCCTTTCTAAAGTATAGGAGACTGCATTTTCCCAATGTGCCAACGAAAGCCTTCGTCTTGTTGCAACGACACCTTCTAACAATGACATGACTCGAGAGGAGTCGCTTGAGAAATACCTGAAGTTTTTATTTAGGTGAACTTCTTTTCAGCCAAGCATGGCACCCTTTGCCTCTAGACCACATGGTCTTGAGTGGTTTACTCGACCATTTCCTCTTGTCGATCCTATGCAGATCCCTGAATCCAAAGCCATTTGGAAAGCTTTCATGACCCCTAGGATCATAGCATCTAGGGCAGGAGATAATGATGGCGTAACACTCCTATGTTATCAGTCTAATCAGGTGGCTAGGAAGTTTGGCTTATTTCAACCTTTGCCTCGCAACTTTTATAAGCCATCAGATGAAATGTGCCTTTCGTCCACCAGCTACAGTGAGGGAGAATGTGCTCAACAACTTTAACATTTTTATGTTGACGTCCCTAATATGACTTTTGTCATATTTCAACCCCTCTTATACACCACTAAGGAGTTCTATGATTGGTGGACTGTGCAATTCGGGCAAAGTAATGGGACTCTCAAGTCCTTCAAGGCTCGAATTAACCATGCCTTTGAAGATATGCAGCAAAAGTTTATGAAAGGTATCGCTTACTATTGTGACTTCCATTCGCCTTCTTGTCTGCCTTCTCGCTTCCTTATGTTTTGACTTTTAATGCTTCTTCTTATGTTATTACCTCATTCAGCGATTGAGCATAAGAAATGCGCCAGGGAAGCTATCAGTGGTGCGACCGTTTCTCCCTCAGCTAATGAATCCCTTGGAACTTCTTCTCAAGTAATCTGCTAATTCGATGGTTTACTAACCGTTTGCGTTCCCTTTCTAACCCTCTGGTTATGTTGACATATTCGTAGGCCCCTGAAGCTAACGTCGCCGTCCCTTATGAACCATCCCCAAAGAGACGGAAACACTCTTCTAACCAAGAGAAACAAGCTGACGACGCGTCTTCACCTTGCATCCCCAAAAAATCCAAAAAATATCAATCGGATTGATTTGAGGTTGTCTCAAAAAAGGCCACTTCTGCCACTACGCCTGCTTCGGTGGTAGCAAAAGAATGACTTTTGTAGCCTGCACCAACTCGACCAGTGAGTGTTAACTCTAGTCTTGAAGGAGACCATCAAGTACCTTCTTCTTCAAAGACTCTTTATCTTAGGAATTGTTTGTCCCTTTTACGATTTTGTTCTTAATTGCCTTTATTTTTCAGCAACTGGCAGTTAAACCTAAAAAAGGCCCCACCAAGATTATCTTAAAATCTTCCGAGACCAAAAAGAAACCAATTGGGCTCTTGAATGATAGCAATCCTTCTGGGAGCGGCCTCAACTCTCCTATCACTCGGGGTACTTCTGAATATTCTCCCATCAGTGAAGGATTGGGGGACAATGCCAATAATGACAATATGAGGGAGAATACTGGAGATGATGGCCTAAAGGGTCTTGAAAAGGTTGTTGATGTTAACGTCACCACAACTACCAACTAAAATCCCTTCCAAACAAAAGAAGTGACTCCACAGGCAACTGCCTCTTTTGTCACCATTTCGCCCCCTCCCAACGTGATTCATGCAACCACCACCATGTCGCTCCAACAAGTTGTTTCTCTAAGGCAAAATAAACCCTTTAAGTACTTGAAATTTTTGGCGAATGCTAGGAATCGTTCGCCTGATGGAGGCTCCATCAATTCTATTGCATCTGGAGGCATCTCTTCTCTTGGGACTCAAGAAGAATTTCTTAATCGTCTCAAAACCAGTTCTTCCATGTTAATTTGATCCCCCATTTGGAGGTGTACCCTTATGATGGTACTAAGATTAAAGAAATGTTAAATAAAGTTGACGTTCAAGCTACTTCTCCTTTAGTCCTAAAATTTGTAGCTGAAGCATCTACCTTCCTTGACCAGCTTTTGGTCGACTTGGCCGAAAAGAAAGAGATCCACGAAAAAAGTCTTCCTAAGAAGAAGGAGCGCACTGTTAAATTAGCTTTCGTGAACTCTTCCATGGCTGCTAGCGAAGAATTGAAGGAAGCTCTTGACAAATAAAGAGCAGACTTTAACACTAGGGCCACCAATATCTCCCAATGGCAATAGTAGATCATGGTGTTGAAGAAACAAATTGAAAGGTTGGACAAGCAAATTGATGAGGCTGAGACTTTGTAAGTTGTTGGGTTTCACACAACTGAACAAGCATTGAATAACGAAGCTCTTGTTGGGGTCGCTCACCTGGAGCGTGTTGGATATTAAAATGGCCGACCTTGACACATCTATCTCGCTAACCAATGCTCGTATGGAACTTACTCGGGAATGATGTATAACGCTTAAGAATAATGTGCCTTTTTAGCCATTTTAGATTTCACATGTACTCTGAATTTGTTCATTCCATTGTTTTTTGTAATGCTTAATTTACACTCCAGGTTTCTTGGTGGCCTCTACATTATGAAATGAATTTTATCCTTTGTTTATTATAATTTCTTGCAACATAGGCCTATACATCTTTAAGTATTTTCCATTTACTCGTAGTATTCGACCTTCCGGTGTGAGCTCCTCAATCTCATAAGCATTGTTGGAAAAAACTTGCACTACTCGAAATGGTCCTTCTCAATTTGGTGACCATTTTTCCAAGACTCCATCCATTCTATGCATAGGCAGGATCACTTTCCAAACCATATCTCCAAAGACGAATGCCTTTGCATTCACCCTTTTATTATAGGCCCTTGCTACTTGTTCTTTCTTCCTGAACAAAGTATCTAATGTTTCTAGCCTATGTTCTTCAACATCTACCAACCTATCATACATCATTCCCCGGTAATATTCAATAGGAATATCTGATTTCCTTTGCACTCTCACCGATTGTAGGTGAATCTCTAGAGGCAATATTGCTTTGTACCCATAAACTAAGTTGGAAGGTGTTGTGTTAGTCGACTCCTGTGGCGAGTTTCGATATGCCCACAATGCTTGGCCCAGATATGTATGCCAGCTTCTAGGCTTTTGGCCAACATGTTTTTTGATCAAACTTATAATGACTTTGTTTGTTGCTGCGACTTTCTCATTTTCCTGGGCGTAATATGGCGTTGATGTTAACATTTTGAACCCCATTTCTGCAGTGAACTCAGTTACCTTTCGACCTATGAACATGGTTCCTTGGTCTGTTGTTATAGTTCCTGGTATTCCAAAACTATGTATGATTTAATTTTGAATAAAGGCCATCACTTCCTCTTGATCTACTTTAACCAAAGCGACGACCTCTACCCATTTTGAAAAATAATCAATACCCACTAAGATGTACCTATGGCCTTTCGATGAGGCAAGTTTAATTTATCCTATAATATCTAAAGTTCATCCCCTGAAAGGCCAGGGTTTGATAACATAATATAATTCACTAGCCAGTACATGTTGAATTCCAGAATGTTTTTGACATTCTTGGCAGCTTTTGGCAAACTCAGTGCAATTTTTTAACATGGTCGACCAATATACTCCTATTTGACACAACATCCATTTAATTTTTTGTCCTTTCTGATGCGTACCACAAGCTCCACTATGTACATCAGATGTTGCTACATATCCTTTGTTTTTCCCTAAGCATTTTAACAATACTCCTTCAGGCGTTTTCCTGAATAATTTGTTCCCATTAATCTGTAACTTAACACCATGTACTTAACTTTGTGCTCTATCGTCCCAACTGAATTTTGTAAGTATTCGACTATGGGTTTCCTCCAGTCATTCTCAGCTAACGCATCAATGGCAAAAACTTCTTCTACCACTTCAAAATTTCTTAAACAATCATAATTCAAGAGATCATGGATCACTTCAGGCGTTGCACCCCCAATTTTTTGTCATTTGTGTGCTCTCAAACACCAATTTATCTTTTACTTCAATGAATTCGTCTATGATTTCTTTAGATATCTTATATCCAGACGCTAATTGGGCCATGTGGTTTGCCTCTTGGTTGTCAATATGCCTCATATGACTAATCGACGCATTATCAAATTTCTGAAGTAATGACAATGCTTTGACCAGATACATTACCAAATGATCCTTAACACATTTATATTCTTTGGTCAATTGTTTCACCACTAACTCTGAATCTCCTTTGATGTTAACGTCTTTGATTCTCACATCTAACATAATTTGAAGTCCAATTATTAATGCTTCATATTCAGCCTCATTATTATATCATTCGCCTTTAATCTTAAAACGAAATCTAGTTGGAACTTCATCTCGTGATAAAATAAAGATCCCTACTTTAGTTCCTTGTTTATGTTTAGAACCATCAAAATAGCATTACCAAGACTTAGTACTTACATATTGTTCATTGATTTCAACCACTGAATGGTCAACTATAAAGTCTGCAATAATTTACCATTTGACTGCTTTTAAAGGAACATATGTCAAGGAGTATTCAGTTAATGCTAGCTCCCATTTTCCAATTCAACTATGCAAGATAGGTTTATATAACATATTATTAATGACATCAAAATGAGAATAAACAGAAACTTCAACTGGTTTTATATAATGCTTGAGTTTAGTACATGAAAAATATAAACATAAACATAGTTTTTCAATTGCATTATATCTTGTCTCAGTGTTATTTAACACTCGACTGAGGTAATAAATGGCTCTTTCAATCCCATTCTCATCTTCATGAGCTAGCATGCTTCCGAGTGTTGACTTTGTCGCTGCAATGTAAAGTTTCATGCCTTTGTTTCTGTTTGGGGGTGCCAACATTGGAGGATTCACCAAGTAGTCTTTCAAACGATCAAATTCCTCTTGGTGTTCTCTTTCCCATGTAAACTCAGACTCTTTGCTTAGTTTTAACAAAGGAGAGAACTCCAAAGTTTTCCAACTCATGTTTGATACAAATCGTCTCAAGAATTTTATCTTTCCCTTCAAAGATTGGAGCTCTTTCTTCGTTGTTGGCGCTTTTGTACTCAAAATCGCCTTGGTTTTCTTCTGGTTAATCTCTATGCCCTTCTTGTGTACTACAAAACCTAGAAAATCTCCTGCATGAACACAAAAAGAACATTTTAATGGATTCATTTTTAATCCATATTCCCTCATTAACAAAATATTATCGAAGGTGGTCCAACTGACCAGCTCCTGAGGACGATTTGACTACAATGCCATCAATGTACACCTACATGAAGGTGTCTATGAAATCATGAAACATTTAGTTCATTGCTTTTGATAAGTTGCCTGAAATATTTTCAAATCGAGAGGCATGACTACCCAGTCGTATGTGCCTAGTGCCCCAGAGCATTGAAACGCAGTTTTATGGGTATCCTCTTCAGCGATGAAATTTTTGTTGTTGCCTGAATATTGATCCGCTGTGGCACACAAATAAAAAACGAGTAAATTTTAAATCTAGTTACGGTAACAACAACTCAAGTATCGTATCGCGAGGATTCTTGTATTGTTATTAACCAATAGAAACAAATATGGGGGGTTTGGTTTAGGATTAAATTAAGAAATTAATGCAATAAAAAAGTGATTATCAAATAAGCTAAAACAACTAATCCTACTGATTCGAGTTCTGACTTATCATCAGTTATTATAACACCAATCCCTAAACAATTTTGATTCTATTCGATTATGAGATCAATCATACAAGTGCTTATCAAAATTATACGAATTATGTTCCTGTTATCGGATTAAGCAAACAGTTAAGAATATGACGAGTTAGCGAATTAAGAAAACGGTAACACACAATTAAATTTAGGAACATGCATACAATCGAATTTAATCAATTCTACCCTATGAACAACAATTTAACTAACCAAACAATTGCAATCAAATTAAGTAAATGATTTCATAGAAAAGGATTGAACATAAATCAAATTTAAATTGGTATTAGAATAACCTCACAGTAATGGAACCCGTAAGCAGCAGGATTTTCCTTCAGGAATTAGTTCTCCATAGCAAGCGTACAAAGCAAAATATTTTTCGTGAATAATGTGTTAAAACCTCAGTTGTACCCCAAAATTTTCCCTCTCAATTCTTCAAGAAATTCCTCACAAGATTCCTACTGGGCCAAAACTGCACAAGGCTTGATCAACTCAAGTTGCCATGGATCATATTGGATTTCCAAACATCAGGTCAAGGAGAAAAATTATTGAAAGAGCAAAGCAGATAAATTTGACTTTTCTAACAAAATTGAAGAAAAGTAAGCTTTCTTCGATTCATCCCTAGCTTCGACTGAACTTTCTCCTCCATGTTAGCTTCGACTGGGTTTGGTTTCCCTTTGAAACAGTTTCCTACGATTCAAAAGGAAATGACATGTTCCTAGTTTCCTTCGATCCAGAGGGAAATGATCTTCTGAAAGCTTACTTAGATTCAGAAGGCAATGTCTTTCTAAAGGTTTCCTTCGACTCACTAAGTAGGGACTTCCTGCACGCATGCCTCGTTTGGAAATTTAGGTTCCCTGCATGCATCCTTCGATTGCACCAGTAGCCTTACATGTTTGCTGGATTCACAATGCAATGATTACTTACATGCAAGATTCAATTGGGTATTAAGTCTCCTAAATACATCATTCAATTGAGCGTTGGTTCCGGACATGCTTGCTTTGATTCACAAAGTAATGTGTGATACGGTGGGAGAACTGACTTGGTGTTTTGCGTTTGATCGAAAATATTGCAGTTAGCTAGAGTCGCCACCGACTTTTATTTTATCCAAAAGGAAAGGTGAAAAAAGCACAGGAAAGACCTTTGAGATTGTTTCTTGAGTTCGAGGGGTAGATTATGAAAAGGGAAGGTATTAGCATCCTTTTCATCCATGGTTTTCCATGGGCTCTTAGTTACTTGTTAGATCATTTGCTTTTGTTTGAAATTGTGCTTGGTGTGGTTTTTTGAAAGTATTTTGTAAAGAGGCCATTGTTTAGGCAAACTTTGTAATGACTCTCGTTCGTAAGAATGTATACAAAGTGTTTGATCTTTTGAAAATGTTTTCAAGTTTTGTAAGATGTTTTGAAAGTGTAGGTGTTTGTTTTGAAAATAGCAAGGATGTTTTGTTTTAAAATGGAGCAAGTGATTAGGAGCATTCTACCTACTCAAAAGTATTTCATGTTCATTTCCTTTTCCTTTGACATTGTTATCTTACCATTGATTTGGTAAGTAACTCTATCTTTGGATGTAAACGGGAAAGGCGTGGGTCATCGTATAACCATGATTAGCAATGTTGCAAGGTATCTTAGCATTCTATTTTAGGGACTAAGATTATTTGAAAGGCAACATGGATAACGTCATCGAGGGACTATGATCTTGTATTTTGCTTGTTTTTGCTAAGATACCTCACATGCGTAATATGGCAATTTTGTAAGGCAACCAAGTGGATTTACCCTAGGGGTGCTTGTGTGCAAGTGTATTATTTTCATGCTTGGTGTGATCGGTGGGAATGAGAACTGACTGTTTTTTGGAATGCTGGTTCGCGTTTGCGTTTGTTTTTGCAAAATGTCGTGGTAAGCAAGAGTCGCCACCATCTTTTATTTTATCCAACAAGGAAAGGACAAAAGCATAGAAAAATTCCTTTTCGAGATATTTCTCGGGTTCGGGAGGTAGATTATAGAAAGGGAAGGTGTTAGAACCCTTTCTATCCGTGGTTATCCACGAGCTCTTAGGTACTTGCTCATTGTGTTTTCAAAAGTTTGCTTTTCTTTGTGTTTGTGGGTTTGAAAAGAAGTTTTTGTTTGAAAGGTGTAAGTGCGAAAAGTTTTGTTTTGTTTTAAAAGGAGCAAGTACTTAAGAACCATCTACCTACTCGAAAAAGGAATTAAACTGTGCTAATGTCCTTTAGACAATGCTATCCCACTATTGAGGAGTAGGTAGCATCGTCGTTGGAGTTTTCGGGTCAATTCGATTAAGGGACGTGTGGTCACTAAAGCAATGTTAGGACGCCTTAGTGGTAACCCTAATGTCTTAGATCATTTTTCTGAGGCAACCGTTTCGAGGCAACTTATGATCTTTGGACAAGAGGGCGACCTCTAAAACTTCCTATACTCAATGACTACTTTCGAGGCAACCAAGTGAGATGTACCCTAAGAGTGGCATGTGCAAGTGTGTTATTTCGATTAATTTTATCTGTACATGTTATGGGCGAGCTATGTTGATTTTAATTTCATACATTGGATCTTGTCATGCATTCCCTATCATCAGACATCTATCAGTTAATATTATGCGGAAATTAAATTGCGGGAAATTAAATCTAAGCTATTACAAGGCGTCGGGTATTTACATCACCAAAGACAAACCCTTTAATTTAAATTGCGGAAAATAAAAGAAAGCGGTAAATAAATAAAGTCCTAGTTAAAAGCTATTACATACCGGAAGCAATTACAATATTGGATAAAAAAATGAAACGCGTGCGAGAAAATTAAATCGACGTATTTTTTAGGGTTTTGACCCTTTTTATTAAAGAAAATATTTTTGCTTATTTTGAATTAAACGGGAATTAAATCTAAGTTAATTAATTAATTAAATAAAAAATATTTTTTTTTTTGGGTTTTTGAATATTTAAAGAAATAAAAATAAAATTGATTTAAACATATTAAAAACCTAATATTCTAAATTACTTTTAATTTATTGCAAAAATGTTTAAATTATGCCTAATTAAAACTAAGTCAATTAAATTATTATTTAAAAAAATAAAATAATGAAATTAAATTTAATAAAAATAATATTTTTTATGTTTTCTGATTTTATTAAGAAAAATAATTGGTTAGTGTAAATAATAATAATAAATAAAACAATTAAATAATAATAAATAAATAAAATGAAATATGAGAAGAAATAACCAAGGGGGGTGCTGGGCCCAAATTGGTGGTGAGTCTGGCAATTGTTTGGCCCATTAACGTTCAGCCTTGTTTGACCTTCCCAATCCAGCGTGCGCTTGTTGACTTGGGGTATGATGAGCTTGCAATCTGGACCCTTAGATTTGGCCTGGAGGCCATCTGGCGCCTGGATCCATGAGGCATATGATGTTCTACACCTTGGGCGTTGTATGAGAATATCTGAAGAAAAATTAAACAAAGGTTTTGGGGGACCTGGGATTCGAACCCAGGTCCTAAGGGGTAATCCACTAACATGCTTACCATCTTTACCAGCGCGCCTGTTTGTTATTATAGTGGACAAATAATGTTATAAGTGAAAAGCCAATAATATACTGGAAAATAAAAAAAAAGCGCTAAATATTTGAACAAGCCAATTAGGAGAGGACGCGTGGTCGTCTTCTTCAACAAATCCCCGGTTTTTTACCTGTGGATTTTTATCCGTAGGAAGATTCATAGGATGTTTCAAACATTCATCCTAGGACATGTAAACGCAAGCTAAGACCATCATCGTGTTCGTCTTGCTTCCCTGAACACAACTATAGCCATGGTTTGCCTTGATTTTTCCTGTATAAAAAATGCCTAAAAAACAAGAACACGAACCCTAGCTTCGGATCTAAGGTTATAGGCCATGAAAACAAAATTGAATAATGCAGACATGTTGGAAATTTGACGTTAAGCATGATTGTACAAAAAAATCTCAAAAAGATGCAAGAACATGGATTCACGATTCCATGTTCAGAGCTATGTTCGTGGGAACTTACAGCGAGTTTGGGGCTGCTTCAAGGCTTGATTTTGATCCCTTTGGCTTCAGTGAATGCCAGGCTAGAAGGCTATGTGGAGACTTTTGATTGAATCGTGCTCTAAGATCGTTTTCAGATTCCACTTTTTCCAAGCTTTTTTCAAAATTTGTCTGGCCGTTTCTGCAGTTCTTAGGGCGTGTCCTTGATGTGTACAGCTTGTGTATGTATATTGGAAGCAATTAGGTTAAAAACTTGGGCTTGAATCCATGGGAATTGAAGAATTGAGATATGATTTGATCTTCCATTATCAAGTTTCCAAAAATGCCTCAAATCAAATATTTTGTGCACAACAATGCTTGATACGAATTTCATTATGTGAATCATGATAATTGAAAGCTGTAATGATCACAAAGATCTCATTCCATCAATTTTTAGATTTAATTTGAATTAATATTGATTTAAAATGAATTAAATCAACAAAAATTAAATAAAATAGAAAAATAAATGATTGGTCATGAAATTGAAGATAGGACACGTGTGTGGTGTGACAAGACCAAATCAAGTGGAAAAAAGTGGGCCCTTTTGTCAAAAATTGGAGTTTTGAGGATAGTTGACTTTTGGCAATTTTGGAAAAATGCCAAATTTCAACAATGCATAACTTCTTCAATTTTGAACTTTCGGAGATGTTCTTGGACTTTTTAGAAACCTTGAGATGTCCTCTAACCAACCCTTTTGGTCTCATCGCATTTTGATGTTCCATTCGCAAGTTATAAGCTTTGGCAAAAAAGGTGTTTTTGTTGACTTTCAAAAATGACCTATAATGTCCAAATTTGTAACTTTTTGTGAGAGCATTTATTGATCTTGGGGTGTGAAGATGGATTGTAGGAAATTGCATCCTCTTAAAAATGAGCTTTGGGTGGGTCATTTCTGATAAAGTATGAGAAATTTATTCTTGGTCAAAGTTGAGTTGACTTTTCCTACAAAACCCTAATTTAGCAATTTTGAATCTTGATGAATCTTGAGCAATCCTTGATGAATCATGATCAACCCTTGATAAAATGATGAATTATCCTTCAAAATTAGAATGTTGGCAAAAAATCTTGAGGTTTGACTGTATTTATGTCACAATTGACTTTTGCCCTAGCACAGTCGATTTTTGGACCTCTTGAGCAATTGACTGACCAAACTTTCTCTGCAAGGCTTGAAATTTGACATGGATGAACTTGAGAAAATATTAGGAAATTAGGGAGCATTTGAGACCATTTGGATGTGAGGACCTTGATGCAACACAAAACCCTAATTTTGAATTGACTGCCTTAGGAGGTGATTTGACTGTCCAACTCTTGAGCCATCTTGAACAATCTTGGAGATGATTCTTGACATGTCTTGAGAAATATGGGAGGGAAAATTTTGGGGTACAACACTTGGTTTTGTCTTTCATTAGGGTTTTCTAAGTATTGGTTTTAGTCTTTCCATACAAACCCTAATTACTAGCATTTGTATATAAAAGCGATAAATTGCGGAATTTAAAGTTACTACGCTATTACAATACTTGTGGAAGGGGGAGTACAAATTATAAATGGGGATTGCAAGAAAATAAACCTAATTAATCTATTACAACCATATTGAATTTATACAAGAATTGAATAAATAAATGTACAAGAATGAATAAATATACAAGAATGTAAATGTGAAGAAAATAGATATTTTTGTTTGGATTTTTTAGAGAAAAGGGATTTTGAATTTCACCTAATTAACTAAAGGGGAAAATAATTAATTAAAAGTAAAACTTATATTTACTAGGAAAAGAAAAAATAAATAAAACCCTAATTTATTAATTGATTAAAAAGAAAATTAAATTTGTAATAAGAACATTTTTTGGTATTTTTTGTCTTAAAAAATAAATTATAGTATTATAAAATATTTTTGGTCTTTTTATATTTTAAAATAAAATATTAAAAAAGGTGTAAAAGGAAATAACTAAAACCCTATTTTTAATTAAATTTACAAGAATAATTAGTAAAATAAATAAGTATGATTAAATAAAATATTTTTTGTGGGAAAGAAAAAAAATAAACTATGTCAAAATATAAATCTACTATTTTTATATTTTTTATGATTTTTTTAATATTAGATAAAATATTTAAGAAAACAAAAATAAATAAAAATAAGAATAAAAGAAAATAAATTGGCCAGGGTGCATGAATGAAATAGGGAGGTTACCAGTAAGAAAAAAAAAGTAAAAAGCCCAAAGGAGGCCCAGGCGCCTTATCCAAACAGTCAGAAATGCAAAAAATGTAAAATAAAAAAAAAACCAAAAGGGTACCACTAGGGCTCGAACCCAGGTCCCTCAAGTCACAGGAACACGCTTCTACCACTGAGGTGGGTATACATTCGTTTATATAAATCAAAGCATAAATATATATGGCAAACATGTTCCTGAGGCCAACTTCATCTTCAACCTCACGCCCAGCTAGAACCTCTGTAACTTGTTCAAATCTCAAGAAAAATGAAAACTGTAAACATGAAACTTGTAGCAAATTTCCTCACGATTTCAGAAATGTAAAGAAAAATAATTATAGCTCAAAGATGAAAATGAATTTTAATGGCCCTATTCTGAACCCTAAAAATCTCAGACTTCAATCTTAAAATTCTCTAAGCTCAAGAAAATTTAATGAAAACTATGGACATGGTTAGCTTTAGGGCAATGATATCTACATTTTTCATTCACAAATAAATCATTGATGATGCCTGTATGAAAAGTTCCAAAGTTAGAAAACTTACCTCGCAAGAGGGTATCAGGTTTGGAGTTTGAGAAGCTTTAAGTGAGTTTCAATGATTGGGTTAGCTTCCTCAAGTTCCCAGGAAGCTAATGGGATGCTTAGCTTGAGCTGAAAGTACCTGAGGAGTTCTGGAGAATTTCAAGTGCAAAGCTCTATTTTTGAAAATGGAGGATGGTGTTAATGGTGTTACAGTCTTGTAACAAGGTGTGGGATGAGTTCTAAATGATGTTTAGAAACTTTAGGAACCAAAAGGCTTGAAAACGCACGAGGGAGATGTGAGTTTCAAACTTTTGGTCAGGTTAGGCAACAATGGAGGTATGTGAAACAGTTCAGAGCTCTTGGTCTTTTTAGGGGTCAAGCATGCGTCTGTCCTGTGGCAAATGGTTTGTGTATGTATAAACAATAAGGTTTGAGTCCTTTGGCAAGTTAGAAGTACCAGTTACAAGCTATTTGCTAGGTTACTTGATTTTGAAGAAAAGTGGGAAAACAAGTTTCAAGAGGAGGTACAAGCATGGTTTGGGTGATTGTTAGTGTCTAACAAGTTTCTCTTGTGTTATAAGACATGTATGATCAGAAAAGAGCAAGTGCAAAGCTTAAGAACAACTTTTGTGCAAAAAGTCATTTTATCAAAATGGCAATGTGCACTTTCTTCCCAAAATGGATATAAAGCATGGCCTTGCATTGAATGCTTGAGATAAGACCTCTAACAGTTGTGCAAGTAATTAATTATGAAGTTCCTAACAAGTTTGAGGTCTGCAAAGTAGAGGTTATGCAACATAACTTTGAATTTTGAATTTGGTTCATCACAAAATGACTTGTAATTCAAGTGATAAAACCCTAACTTCATCTCTCCGATTCTCCCTACTCAAAAATGATCTCAATGAGTTCTTGGACATTTTGGAAATCTTGCGATGTGAGATACAACCCATGTTTGAATTACTTTTGAAGATTCCCATTGGAACTATATGAAAAAGTGCCATGAAGTTGGGTCAAAATCCTGACCAAATTAGGGTAAAATTTCACTAAGTGTTTTGTTTCATGACCATGTATTCTTAAAATTATAACTTGAGATCCAAGCACTTTTGGAAGGAGTTGTGTAAATGAAAGTTGTAGATTTCATGGAGATATATAACTTTCATGTTTAAAATTGAAGATTTCATGGTGAAAATTTTGCTCAAAGTTATGAAAAAAATAAGAAATTTCCAACACATAGAAAAATTTCTAAGTTTAGAAATTTTAACTTTTCAAAATGAAATCTTGAATTTTGGATTTCTTGATGAATAAGTTTCATATTTTGACATGTTTTGATGAATTGTGATCCCTGGCATTTGATTTTGACCAAAAAGTCAAAGTTTAACTTTTCAGTATACAATTG
This sequence comes from Vicia faba, assembly GCA_948472305.1. Lineage (NCBI taxonomy): Eukaryota > Viridiplantae > Streptophyta > Magnoliopsida > Fabales > Fabaceae > Vicia > Vicia faba. The sequence goes on along the minus strand of OX451735.1, from coordinate 379,811,524 downwards.
ACTTTTGATCAGTTGACTGAAAATTCATCTGTCAATCCATTAGACTTGGCAATATTTTGAGCCATGTCATTAGGTAAAAATTATGCAACTAGATTCTTGAGATCATGCCTTAAACCAATTGATCACTTGCTAGGTCAAAAATCAGAAATTGCCCTTTCCCTGTCAAAACCCTAATTTTGACCATTTTGCCCTTTTGAAGTTTTGATCAAATTTCTTGAGGAATTATGGTCCAAACTTGATCAAATGATACATATGAGTTTACAATGTTTATGTGGATAAAGAATTATGAAGTTTGACTAAATTGGCCATAGTTGACTATTTCCCCAATACAGCTGATTTTTGGGTCAAATGCTCAATTGACTGAACAAAAGTGCGATCCAAAGCTTGAAACTTGACATGAGTAATCTTGAGGGTCCATAATGATCCATGAAAGTCATATGGGGCATTGGAAGTTCAAATATCCTTGTGCAATCTCAAACCCTAATTTTGGTCATCAGTGCTTAAGGAGGTGTCTTGAGCTGATCAACCCTAATGTAGTCTTGAGTCAAAGGAGATCTTTTGAGAAATATCTTGATAAATGAGAGGGGAAATTTTGGGGTACAACAGCTTCCCCTGTTTAATCTTCTTAAGCCTGGAGATTTAGATTGTCGAGTTTTTGCCATTCGCGACTCGAAGGTGGAAGATGATTGTACATTAGAGTGCCCAGAAATTTGCACTCTGTGATGTGATGGTTGATGGTATAGAAAATGGGCTTAAATATGCCATTTGGAGAGGTGATAGAAAGTTGTTGGAGACATGCCTGTAGATGCCATTCAAAAATGATTGTTGAACCGTATCTGTAAGCTGAAACTGAATGAGTATCAGAATGGCGTCCGTGTCTGGAGCGTATCTAAACCGTATCTGAAAACTGAAAGCTGAATGAGTATCAGGATGACATCCGGATCTGGAGTGTATCTGAACTGTATCCGAAATATGAATCTGAATGAGTATCAAGATGGCGTCCGTATCTGGAGCGTATCTGAACTATATCCGAAATTGGAATCTGAATGAGTATCGGGATGGCATCAGTGTCTGGAGCGTATCTGAACTATATCTGAAAGCTTGAATATGAATGAGTATCAGGATGGCATCCGTGTCTGGAGCGTATCTGAACTGTATCTGAAAGCTTGAATCTGAATGAGTATCAGGATGGCATCCGTGTCTGGAGCGTATATGAACTATATCTAAAAGCTTGAATCTGAATGAGTATCAGGACAACATCTGTGTCTGGAGCGTATCTGAACTGTATCTGAAAGCTTAAATATGAATGAGTATCAGGATGGCATCCGTATCTAGAGCGTATCTGAACTGTATCTAAAGGCTGAATCTGAATGAGTATCAGAATGGCATCCGTGTCTGGAGCGTATTTGAACTGTATCTAAAGGCTGAATCTGAATGAGTATCAGAATGTCATATGTGTCTGGAGCGTATCTGAACTGTATCTGAAAGCTGAATCTGAATGAGTATCAGGATGGCATCCGTGTCTGAAGCGTATCTGAACTGTATCTGAAAATCTTTTGAACATTGTTAATGGTATCTATTGATTAACCTTATCCTGAAAAGGGTAAAATGTTAGTTAATATGCAATGTCATGTTGTACGAATATGCATGGTGTAATGAGATTGTGATACATGTATTCGTGTTATCAATGTTTATGATATATGGATGCGATGTATGCGTATGTGAGCTAATCCGCTGTACTGTTTGTTAGATTGGGGAAAATAAATCCCTAACTGTTGTTGAGGGTACATAGTGCAAGTCTTCATGTTGTGAAGTTAAAGTGTTGGTAAATTTCCACTTAGAGAAATAAACTCTGTTGTAAGGGAAATACCGTGTACTGCCTGTAAAATCATGTTGGGAAATCCTGAGAAATTGGACGACTTCTACTGGGGATTGATAACTGGAAGCTTTGTTCCGCTGGGGATTTAACGACACATTACGGGGGATTTCATTGAAATAGCTTAGAGATATTTCCCTACTTCTTAAAGTCATTAGTGATTGTCTTTCTATTTTGTTCATTTGTAAATAGTAATTATGTTCAAATGCATATATTCAAAAATAAATCATTGGACAATTTTGTAAGTAAAACACAAGAGTAAAGAAAAACAGATAGTTTTGCACTTTCAAAGAGATATCTTTGTATTGACTTTAGTAAGTATTTTTGTACAATGAGACAAACATTCTAGTAAGATAATACCGTCGTAAAAAAATGAAAATTTGATACAAAGAAAAGATAGCTATGTGAAATAATCCCAAGGGGTTTCCATTATGCTATAGCCTTCGTGTCTCTGAGTATCTTATCTATTTGTTTTCTTGTCCGAAGCTGATTTAATTGATCAGAACCGTCGAGTTTGCGGGTTGTCCGTAAGGCGATCCAACGGGACATAGTCATACGCTTTAATTACCTAACTTTTTCCTGGACCGTCCTTTCGGGTTTTCAGTCCACCAGGATACCCTATTTTGCCCAAGCCGCCCTTTCGGGTTTTCAACTTGCCGGGTGTATAAATTTTTTTGTTTTATCCCTAATTTTTTCCCGAACCTTTTTGATTTGCTGAGATTCCCTTGTTTTGCCTAGGTGTGTCAACCTAGCGGGTTTCTTATGTGTAGTATCTTTTGACTATGTTCGCGTTCACGGGGTGCGGCAGGTCGTCGCCATCCATAGCGGTCAAGATCATTGCCCCACCAGAGAATATGCTTTTAATTACAAATGGTCCTTCATATGTAGGAGTCCATTTTCCCTTGGGATCACCTTGCGCCAGTATGATGCGTTTGATCACCAGATCTCCAACTTGATATACTTGGCGTCTGACCTTTTTGTTGAAAGCCTTGATCATCCTTTTTTGATACATTTAAACATGACAGACAGCAGTAAGCCTTTTCTCATCAATTAAGTTTAGTTGATCAAGTCGAGTCTGGATCCAATCATCTTCGTTCAGCCTTGCATCATTCATAATTCTCATAGAGGGGATCTGGACCTCAATAGGCAAGATAGCCTCCATGCCGTATACCAGGGAGTAAGGTGTTGCCCCGATTGATGTGCGCGTTATGGTACGATACCCGTGGAGAGCGAATGGTAGCATCTTATGCCAGTCTTTGTACGTGACTGTCATTTTCTGTATGATCTTTTTAATGTTCTTATTTGCAGCTTCGACAACACCATTCATTTTGGGTCGGTAAGGGGAAGAATTGTGATGCTGGATCCTGAATTGCTCGCACAAGGCGGTGATCATAGTATTGTTTAGATTCGTACCATTGTCTGTGATGATCCTCTCCGGGATACCGTACCGACATATGAGATTCTATTTAATGAACCAGGCTATAACATTCTTGGTAACGGAAGCGAAAGAGGCTACTTCAACCCACTTTGTAAAATAGTCAAGAGCCACTAAGATGAAGCGGTGTCCATTAGAGGTTGTTGGCTTAATTTCCCCAATCATATCAATGCCCCACATAAGAAAGGGCCAAGGAGCCATCAAGACATTCAGAGGAACCGGAGGTACGTACACCTTGTCAGCATAGATCTGACACTTATGGTAGGTTCGAGAATGTTGATAGTAATCTGCTTCTATGGTAGACTAGTAATAGTCTGCTCGTAGGATCTTCTTTGCCATCGTATGCCCACTGGAATGGGTGCCAAAAGTTCCCTCATGTAGATCAACCATTATCTTTTTCACTTCAACCTTATCTACGCACCGAAGTAACACAGAGTCATGGTTTCATTTGTAGAGAATGCCATTACTAAGGAAGAACTTAGCAGAGAATATCCTTAAGAAATTTTTATCATTGACTGGAGATCCTTCCAGATATTCTTGAGCCTCGAGATACCTCTTGACTTCATGAAACCAAGGCCGGTCCACTACTTCTTCAGCATTAATCTCGTGACAGTGAGCTGGTTCATCCATTTGTTCAATGGTGATCTGGGGAGCCTCGTTATCCCATTTAATTTTAAACATGGATGACATTGAGGCTAGTGTGTCTGCTAGCTGATTTTCTTCTCGCGGGAAATGCTCGAAGGTAATCTTCTCAAAATGTGGGATTAATGTCAACACATGCTCTTTGTAGGGGATAAGGTTAGGGTGTTTGGTGTCCCATTCCCCTTTGATCTTGCTGATGACAAAAGCTGAATCTCCGAATACATTTAAGGATTTGACCCCAAAACTATGGCAGCCATGTTATTTGTACAATTGAAACAGAGTCTTGCAATAAAGGGAGTATGACATCCTTCAGGAGATATGAGTACAACACCTATACCATTGTCGAGTGCGTTGGACGCCTCATCAAAAACCAGGGTCCATCGGGATCCTTGTTCAGGTCCGCCATATGGTCTGAATTCTTCATAGTTGTTTACCATCATGATGTCATCTTCTAGGAATTCGAACTCCATGGACTGGTAGTCATTCACAGCTTGATGAGCAAGATGATCAGCTAGTACACTGCCCTTTATTGCTTTTTGGGTAGTATACTGTATGTCGTATTCTGTCAGGATCATCTGTCATCTCGCTATTCTCCCAGAGAGGGCTGGTTTCTTGAAGATGTATTTTATTGGATCCACTTTAGATATCAATAAGGTAGTATGGGTCAGCATATACTGTCTTAGCCGGCGAGAAGCCCATGCCAGAGCGCAACAAGTTTTCTCGAGCAGTGAATATCTTGTTTCACAGTCGGTAAACTTTTTGCTCAGGTAATAAATAGAATGCTCTTTTCGGCCAGACTCGTCATGCTTCCCCATCACACACCCTATTGAATTTTCCAAAACAGTTAGATACATGATCAAGGGTCTTCCCTCAACTGGTGGTATCAAAACAGAAGGCTCTTGCAGGTACTCTTTGATCTTGTCGAAGGTAGTTTGGCACTCATCATTTCATTTGACTACTTGATCTTTCTTCAGTAATTTGAAGATTGGTTCACAAGTAACTGTCAGGTGAGAAATGAATCTGGCAATGTAGTTTAAACGTCCCAAGAATCCTATGACTTCCTTCTCACTACGAGGAGCAGGCATCTCTTATATCTCTTTCACCTTGGCGAGATCTACTTCAATACCCTTATTGCTGACGACAAAGCCTGGGAGTTTACCATACCTCACCCCAAATGTGCATTTATTTGGGTTCAACCTCAGCTTGTATTTCTTTAGTCTCTCAAACAGTTTCTGTAAATGATCAAGATGCTCTTCTTCTGTTTGAGATCTAGCTATCATGTCATCCATATATCAATTTGGGGAAGTGGGAAATCATCCTTAGGGCTCGCCCGATTCAAATCTCTGTAGTCCATGCACATTCGTACCTTGTCGTCCTTTTTAGGCACGGGAACAACATTGGTAACCCATTGCGGATAGGAGGTGACGACCAAGAATCAGGCGTTGAATTGTTTCATGACTTCTGCTTTGATCTTCTCTGACATGTCTGGTCGCATGCGGCGGACCTTTTGTTTTACCGGAGCACATTCCTCTTATGTAGGTAGACGATGTACTACGATATCTGCATCAAGTCCCGGCATGTCTTCGTACGACCAGGAAAAGACCTCAACATAATCGTGTAGCAACTGAATCAGACTCTCTTTGACACGGGGTTCCAGATTGGCTCCCACCTTGACTTCTCGTTTGTATTCTTAAGTACCTAGGTTGATTGTGTCTACTGGTTCTTTGTGGGGCTGAATGGTCCTCTCTTCTTGTTGTAGTAACCTGGCGAGTTCCCCTAGCACTTCACAATCTTCCTCACCTTCATCTTCGACTTGGTAGATTAGATTTCCAGAGTCACAAAAGGCCATAGCAGAACCGTTACCCATGGGATCCTGAGTGGATGTAGACCTGCATTGTGAGTGTGAGTGTGTATAAGAGTATAACTATCTTTGAAAGAAATGAAAAATGTAAAAAAGAAAAACAATGAGCACAAAGTTTGTATGCAAAAAACGTCCATGATTCATTGATGTCATATGGAAATGAGGTAATAACCCTTACAAATGGACCATTGTGCCTCGGGTAAGACACAAGGTTTTAAGAGTCTGAATTGTTTTAATATTATAGATCCGAAAAAAATTTAAAGACAAATTACTGTTGGATAAATGTGATCGGGACAAAATCTCTAGCCTCCCAGTTGCTGAGCCCTCCACTAATAGTTGGGTAAATCCAATCCTCCATGTTATAGTTGTCTTCATCATCCTCCACGATGTTGACTTGGTGGTTGCTGATCTTCAAGGGTGGTCCTCTGGCACAAGCGCGACGTACAACTTTATGGGCTCCTGAAGTAAAACCTAAACTGAATTTGTCAGATTTGTATGGGATATTTGGGAGTTGACCCCAAATAGTTCACCCACCTTCTTCTATCACTGCCTTGGCATCCTTCAAAGACGACATCTTGAGCGGAGGCCTTGTAATCTTGGGGACTTGAGACACAGCCTTGGTTACCTCCACAGTTTACGAGACTTCTTCAAAGTGCTGGAATGGAGTTTCAATAAATTCACCATCTAATTCCATATATCTGAAGGAATTCAGATGACTGGCCATATACTCTTCTTCTCCATGAACAATGATGATCTTCCCTTGAATGGGATATTTCAGCATTTGATGCAACATAGAGGTAACAACACCAGCATTGTGAATCCATGGTCAGCCTAATAAGCAGGAATATGAAGGGAAAATATCCATTACATAAAAATTTGAATCAAATGTTTGGGTTCCAACTTTTATGGGGATGTCCACTTCCCCATGCACCATCCTTTTTGAGCCGTCAAAAGCTCTCAGTACTATGTTGCTCAGTTTTAATGTCAATCCTTCACAGTCAAGCCTATCAAGAGCCTTTTTAGGCAACACATTCAGAGACGAACCGGTGTCAACCAAGACATAGACCAAGGTCGTGCCCCTGCATTCGACTGAGACATGCAATGCTTCATTATACTTCCTCCCCCTTGGTGTTAAATCAGCATCCGAAAAACCTAAACCATTATCTACGGTCAAGCTGGCTACGCTATTTTGGAACTGATCGGAGGATGTTTCTTGGGGTACATGGGCAGTTTTAAGGAACTTTACCAAAGTCTTTGCATGAGCCTCAGAACATAATAATAAAGCCAGCATGGAAATTTTTGATGGAGTTTTCCCCAGTTGCTTGACTACGTTGTAGTCGCTTCTTTTTATGATCTTTAGAATTTCCTTCATCTCTTTTCGGGAGGTCTCAGGGATATCTACTGATTGTGCCTTCGTCTGGAAAGACTCAACCAGAATACCTTTACTTCTAGTCTTGGGCTACTCGGCCGCAGGAATGTCAGTAGGGGTGATAATAGGGATTGTAACAGTTTTGTCAACAAGAGTATTAGTAGAGATGATTATAGGACTGGGAATAGACTTTAGAGGAGCAACAACAACAGGAATGATTACGGGTCCAGGAATAGCTTTTGGAGGAGCAATTTCTGGAGAGAATACTCTTCCACTTCGGGTTATCTTACTAGTCCCTACGATATTACTGATATCGGTGTCAACTTTCTCAGAACTTGAATCTTCAGCCGCTGGCCAATCTTGGTTGATACCGTGGTAGTAGACATCACCTCCATAATTCCATGGGACGGCTTTGTCTGACTAATATGGGATTGGTCTAAGCATTGTAATTATCAGTGGAGCCACTTTAGGAACTGATTTAATTCTAACGGGTCTTTTGGTGGAGACCTTGGAAGAATTGTCGGAAATGGTCACGATTGAAACATCATTATAAGAAACAGTTGGAATTGAAGTCTTCTCGAAAAAAATCTCCTTGTTATCTATTAGGTATTGAACACCTGCTTTTAACAAAGGACAGCTGGTTGGGGAGGATAAACAAAAATGACAGCTTTCATCACAGACTGGGAATACAGCGGCATTCAACAAATTCTTTTTGATAGTTAGGAGTGGGGTCACCAGTTCATCAACAGAAGTTAGAAACATATCTTCCTCAATGGCGTTGACATTATGGCCGTGCTTGGGCATAGGGGCATTGATTACATTGGGAATTTATGGCGCTTCGAATTCGATCTCTTTGGCTTCAAGCAGGTCTTATACTTTGTTTTTCAGAGCCCAACAGTTGTTAGTGTCATGGAAGGGACTCTCAGAATGGTATGCACAATGGGAATTGGGATGATAATGAGGAGAGGTTGTGTTAGGATTCTTTGGAGCTTCTTTCAAAGTCACTATATTAGATCTTAACAAATGCGACAATACTTGAGATAATGTCATATTAATTCGGGTGAACTGTCTGACTGGTCTTTCCATTCTTGGCTGGTTGCTTCTTTGCTGAGCAGGTGCGGGTTTAGGAATCATGACAGCCCCCACCATTAGACGGCGTTCAGCCCTATCTTTATTTCTATGAGGATATACAACAACCACTTCTTTCTTTCCAATGAATGGTTTCCTTACGGAAGCAGAGGATGCATCTTTTTGAATCTTCCCATTCTTTATCCCGGCTTCCACCCTTTCATCAGTCAATATCAGTTCAGTAAAACCTGCTGATGAACTCCCAATTAAGTGATTAAAGAAGGGACCAGACAAGGTGCCCAAAAACATGTCTACCAACTCTCTTTTAGATAGGGGAGGCTGGACTCTTCCTGCTAAGTCCCTCCATTTTTGTGCATAGTCTTTGAAGCCCTCACTTGAAAGCATGGCCATACTCTGGAGTTGAGTATGGGTGGGCGCAAGATCAGCGTTGTATTGGTATTGTTTGTAAAAGGCAGCGGCCAGATCTTCCCAGTTACGAACATTGGCTCTTTCTAACTGATAAAACCAATCAAGTTGAGTTCTAGACAGACTGTCTTGGAAGAAATGTGTTAGAACAAAGTTTGAATCTACTACCCTATATTTTGTTTTGATGATAACAAAGTGAAAAGATATATTATATATATGATTCATGTATGAACTATCTGCTGCCTAAAATTATTATGTTCTGACTTGCAGATACTCTGATTGATATAAGCAAGATCACACCTATTCAGCATCAGAATTTGGTTCCTGACATCAGCATCAGAAGTTGCCATATCAGAATATCAGAATCAGATGATCAACTCACGTACATGCTGAAGCCTGATGAACAAGACCGCGTTCAACACTCTGATAAAGAAACACAACAGTTCATCAGCAGCTAAGCAGAGTCAGAATGAGCCAAGCCAGAACTTGCATTAAGTAAGAAACGGTATTGTGCATTGAAAGCAAATTAATACCAACGGCCTCATTCCAGACAAGATCTGCTCGATAAGGAAAGTTTGTTAATAGCATTGAATCAAGAATATTTGCTCCAACGTTCAACATCTCAGTGCTATATAAACAAGACTTTGAAGATTGAAATGGCTAATGCTCTCCAAATCTTTACACGCATAAAAGCTGATCAAAATCTTCTTTCTCTCAGTTTTGCTAAACACTACACATTCTGATATTCTATCATTGTTTAGCAATCTAGTTTCTAAGCTTTAATTTGTGTATACATCACAGTTGTGATACAGTTTTGTAGAAAACATTCACACACTTAGATTTGATTTCTTTGTAAGAAAGTGTTGCCTTGACAAACCGGGTTGTGGTTTGCATCAAGAAGGCTTTAGCAGTTGTTAAAGCAGTCTGTAATATTCAGTTGAATATAGTGGATTAAGACCTCGTTGGAGAGAGGCGAAATCACCTTGACGGGTGGACTGGAGTAGTTTGAGATCAAACGAACCAGGATAAAAATATCTTGTTCATTGCATTAGATTTCAGTTTTACAATTCAACCCCCCCTTCTTGTGTTTTTCACTACTTCAATTGGCATCAGAGCTCCTGGTTCTGAGATAAAACACTTAACCGTGTCAGTACAAGATCCAGCGTCAGAAAAACACAATGGCAGGAAACAACTCTCACATCAGCAATGACAACAATGAGGACAGAGACAGATTCAGTGGAAAACCTCCAGTCTTTGATGGAGAAAACTTTGATTACTGGAAAGACAGAATTGAAAGCTTCTTTCTGGCACATGATGCTGATCTGTGGGATATGGTGACAGACGGATACACGCACCCTGTGAATGTAAGCGGTCAGAAGATTGATAGAAAAACAATGTCTGACCAATAAAAGCGTGACTTCAAGAATCACCACAAGGCCAGAACCATCCTCCTCAGTGCCATCTCCTATACTGAGTATGAAAAGATCTCCAACAGAGACACAACAAAGAATATTTTTGACTCACACAGAATGACGCATGAGGGCAACGTTCAGGTCAAAGAAACTAAAGCTCTGGCGCTCATTCAGAAGTATGAGGCGTTCAAAATGGAAGAATCTGAATCCATTGAAACAATGTTCTCATGATTCCAGATTCTGGTAGCTGGTCTCAAGGTTCTGGACAAAGGATACTCTACTGCTGACCATGTCAAGAAAATCATCAGAAGTTCACCCAAGCAGTGGAGACCTATGGTTACAGCTCTGAAGCTAGCTAAAGATCTCAACAAAATCACTCTGGAGGAACTTATCAGCTCCCTTAGAAGTCATGAGATAGAGCTAGAAGCTGACGAGCCTCAGAAGCAAGGTAAGCCTTTAGCATTAAAATCTAACAAAAAATTTGAGTCTAAAGTTTTGCAGGCAGTTGAAGAAACATCTGATGGATCCTCATCAGAAGAAGACGAACTCTCCCTCCTCTCCAGAAGAGTAAATCAACTGTGGAAGCAAAGACAAAGGAAGTTCAGGAATCCCAGAAGATCTGATCAGAACGAGTCTTCTTCCAGATACAGAAGGACAGATTCTTCCTCTGGATACAAAAGATCTGAAGGCTCCTCCAGTAGCAAAAAGCCAAACACCAAGGACATCATCTACTATGAGTGCAATGAGCAAGGACACTATAAGAGTGACTGCCCAAAGCTTCAGAGGGAAAAGCCCAAAAAGAAGTTTGGAAGAGAGAAGAAGAAAAGTCTCATGGCCACATGGGATGACTCTGACTCGTCTGAAGCTGACTCAGAATCAGATGATGAGAGGGCAAACATAGCTCTCATGGCTAACATCTCAGAAGATAGTGAAGCTTCTGAATCAGACTCAGAATCAGATACTGAAGAGGTATTTCCTAACTTTGCTGTTAACTTTACAAAGGATGAACTTGCTGAAAGCCTTAATGAGATTCTGGAACGGTATCAGCAAATTAGAGTTAAATTCAGAGACCTGAAAAGGAATCTTGAATCTGACTCTAATAAGACTGAGAGTCTCAAATTGGAGAATTCTGAGCTGAGAAATAAGATTTCAAAATTAGAAAATACTTTAGAAAACTCTCAGAAGGAACCAATTTCTGAAACTCCCAGCAACGCTGATGAGATCATCAAGGAGTATGATCACAGTTTCCAGAAGTTCCTCGCTAAAAGCATAGATAGAAGCAAAATGGCTTCAATGATCTATGGAGTTAGCAGAAACGGAAGGAAAGGAATAGGATACCAAGGTAAGGTTCCTACACCAAAGAATGTCATGGACTTAACCATTAAACACACTTCTCTAAATTCACATTTTGTGTATGGTCACACACATGATATTAAATACACTAGCAGTAAGCACTCTGTGAAACCAAAATTCAACCAGAGTTTTGGTAAAACTAACAAATCAGGACCCAAGAAAATCTGGGTACCTAAGGATAAAATAATACATGTTGCAGATATCTTTAGCAGCAAGTCAGAAACACCAGTCATGGTACCTGGAATCTGGCTGCTCACGACACATGACGGGAAGAAGGCATATGTTCCAAAGCCTGGAACTTAAGCCAGGAGGCCACGTTGGCTTTGGAGGCAATCAGAGGGGAAAGATAATTGGCTCTGGAACTGTAGGTAATGGAAATCTTTCCTCTATTAATAATGTTCTGCTAGTAGATGGATTGATGCATAATCTGTTATCCATAAGTCAATTAAGTGATAACGGTTATGATATAATCTTTAATCAAAAATCATGTAAAGCTGTTAGTCAGAAAGATGGGACTATCCTGTTTAATGGTAAGAGGAAAAATAACATTTAAAAAATCAAACTTTCTGAACTAAAGAGTCAGAATGTAAAATGTCTTCTGTCTGTTAACAACGAGCAGTGGATCTGGCACAGAAGATTGGGGCATGTTAGTATGAGAAGAATATCTCAGATTAACAAACTCAATCTGGTCAGAGGACTCCCTAATTTGAAGTTCAATTCAGATGCTCTATGTGAAGCATGTCAGAAAGGCAAATTTGCAAAACCTTCTTTTAAATCCAAAAATGTTGTTTCTACCTCTAAGCCATTAGAACTTCTGCAAATTGACTTATTTGGACCAGTTAAAACTGCTTCAGTCAGTGGCAAGAAGTATGGGTTAGTAATTGTAGATGACTATAGCAGATGGACATGGGTAAAGTTCTTAAGACACAAGGACGAGTCACACTCTGTGTTTGTTACCTTCTGTAACCAAGTTCAGAATGAAAAGGATCTTAGAATCGTTAAAGTCAGAAGTGATCATGGTGGAGAATTTGAAAACAAAGACTTTGAGTCATTCTTTAATACCAGAGGCATTCTGCATGATTTCTCTTGTCCTAGAACTCCCCAACAAAATGGATTTGTAGAACGAAAGAACAGAACATTGCAAGAAATGGCCAGAACCATGATCAATGAGACAAACGTTGCTAATACCTTCTGGGCAGAGGCAATAAACACAGCGTGCTACATTCAGAATAGAATCTCAGTAAGACCTATTCTGGAAAAGACTCCATATGAATTGTGGAAGAACAGAAAGCCCAACATTTCATATTTTCATCCATTTGGATGTACTTGCTTTATATTAAATACAAAGAATTATTTGAACAAGTTTGACTCTAAAGCACAGAAGTGTATTATGTTAGGATACTCTGAACGCTCAAGAGGGTACAGAGTATACAATACAGAAACACAGATTGTGGAAGAATCAATCAGTGTTCGTTTTGATGATAAGCTTGACTCTGAAAAGTCAAAGCAGAATGAAGTTTTTGTAGGTATGGAAATTGAACTTACAAGTTCTGAAGACAAGTCATCAGAAGCTCTCAACACAGACACTCCTTCAACGTCTGAAAGGAGCACTGCTAGCAATCCTACAGCAGCTGCTGATCAACCTCGGAAGAGATTACCCAGAAGCAGCTTGGATCACCCAGAAGAAACTATCTTAGGAAGAAAGGAAGATCCAATCCGAACAAGAGCAAGCTTCAGAAACTCTGAAGAAACTCTCATGGGACTTGTGTCTCTGATTGAACCTTCTTCTATTGATGAAGCACTTCTGGATAATGACTGGATTCTGGCAATGCAAGAAGAGCTGAATCAGTTCACCAGAAACGACGTATGGGATCTCGTTCCCAGACCAAAAGGATTCAACGTCATTGGAACAAGATGGGTGTTCAGAAACAAGCTAAATGAACAAGGTGAAGTCATCAGAAACAAGGCACGACTGGTTGCACAAGGTTATAGTCAGCAAGAGGGGATAGACTATACAGAAACCTTTGCCCCAGTCGCCAGGTTAGAATCTATCAGACTTTTAATTTCATTTGCTGTTAATAGAGGCATCACTCTGTATCAGATGGATGTCAAAAGTGCATTCTTAAATGGTTATATAGAAGAAGAAGTTTATGTACACCAACCCCCTGGTTTTGAAAATACAAAACATCCAGAACATGTTTTCAAACTAAAGAAGTCACTATATGGTCTGAAACAAGCTCCCAGAGCTTGGTATGAAAGGCTAAGTAACCTTCTGTTAGAAAATGAGTTCACTAGAGGGAAAGTGGACACTACTCTATTCTGTAAATCAGTTAAGAATGACATCTTAGTCTGTCAAATTTATGTTGATGATATTATTTTTGGTTCTACTAATCCTTCTCTTGGAAGAAAATTTGCTAAGTGTATGCAGGCAGAATTTGAGATGAGCCTCATGGGGGAACTGAAATTCTTTCTAGGAATTCAGATCAATCAAACTCCAGAGGGAACTTACATTCATCAGAGCAAATACATCAGAGATCTTCTGAAGAAATTTGACCTCTCAGAATGTAAGCCATCAAAGATTCCAATGCATCCCACGTGCATTCTGGAAAGAGAAGAGGTAAGCAAAAATGTAGAACAGAAAGTCTACAGAGGTATGATTGGTTCTCTCCTCTATTTGACTGCTTCAAGACCTGACATATTATTCAGTGTTTGTATCTGTGCTAGATTCCAATCAGATCCTAGAGAATCTCACTTAACAGCTGTTAAGCGAATTTTCAAGTATCTGAGAGGTACTACTAATCTGGGTTTGTTTTATAGAAAATCTAGTGATTACAGCTTAGTAGGCTACTGCGATGCTGATTTTGCTGGAGACAGAGTGGAACGTAAAAGTACTTCTGGAAGCTGCCAGTTTCTGGGAGAAAATCTGATCTCTTGGTCCAGCAAAAGGCAATTAACAATTGCACTATCAACAGCAGAAGCTGAGTACATAGCAGCAGCAGGATGTAGCACACAAATGCTCTGGATGAAAAGTCAGCTTGAAGACTTCCAGATTTTTGAGAGTAACATTCCTATACTCTGTGATAATACTTCTGCTATTTGCTTAAGTAAGAATCCCATTTTACATTCTAGAGCTAAGCATATAGAAATAAAACATCACTTCATTAGGGACTATATTCAGAAAGGAATTTTGAACTTAAAATTTATAGATACAGACCATCAATGGGCTGATATCTTTACTAAACCCCTTTCAGAAGATAGGTTTAATTTCATTCTGAAACATCTCAGCATGAAAATCTGTCCAGAGTAAAAATGTTTTAATTCCATATATTTACCTTCAGAATGTAATTATTTTACTGTGAACTTCTGATCAATCTTCTTTCAGAAAGATAGAACATGCTGATTGTATGAGATGCAAGTCTAAAGATCTGAGAGTCTAAGCTCAAAGACAGACGTGCTGATCACTACATCAAACAAGTGTCATCCAATCATCAGCAAATATCTGAAGCAGAACGCGTGCACGCTTCTGAGAAGGCAAATCGCTGATTGGGTGCATTGAGACACATGTCTGGTAACCGTTTTTAAGTATCTTTCTCAAATCCCCCAAAATCAGCAAGCATTTAATGAATAGTAATAATGCTTTTAAAATGCAATCATGATTTTTCTCTTTCTTAAAAAAACGTTTATCTTTTCAAAAATTTTGAAACTCTATTTAAACACATTAACCTCTCATTCTAATTCTTTACAGTTTCTCACTAATACTCAAGCATTCTCTGCATATTTCTGTGTTCATCTCTTGCAAAAACCCTTTTCTCAGTTTCTTCTCAAAACCTTTTAGCGTGAACATGGAAACCTCCAGGAGTGCTTCTGCAGGTCCTCAGAAGAAAGCATCATCTGAGAAATATCAAGTACCATTCAGAACACTCCTCACTCCTGTGAAGAATCTTGAAGTGCTTTCTGAATTGATCATTGATTTTGGAAGCTTGAAGGAGAACGGTTTTGACCTAACTGAAGAAGTTAGGGCACAGAAGTGGGAAAGGTATTTTGACAGGTTGGTTGGACCAACATTCCCTATGTTAGTCAAGGAATTCTTGATTCACGCCAAGGCTTCAACGCATCTAGTCACCTCCTTCGTTATGGGGAAGAAGATTGTGATCACTGAGGATCACATTGCAAGGTTAATCGGTTACAGTGGCGGTGGCGTTCGTTGTGTGGACATGGCTGAGAGATGTGCTGATGTGGGCGTGATAGCTGCAAGGATTTTCACCCATGGGGTGCCCAGCAGCAAGATCAAAGATCTGAAGGATCATTACAGAGTTTGGGCTAAGATAATTCTGGGGTGCTTCAACCATAGGAAGCCAACAAGCTCACCTGATTACATAAATGTGGATCAGTAGTTTCTGATCTACTTTATTGATCAGAAGGTAAAAATCAATTTGGCTCATTTTCTGTTCAACCACCTCAGAACAAGTGTGAAGGAAACCAGGGAAGAAGAAAGAACCAAGAGGGATTGGATACCCTTTGGAAGGTTGATATCAAATATTCTGACAGAGAATAGGCTGATAGAGCATCTGATAGAAGCTCAAGAGCTAAGCACTATTGAACCAACAGTTGGAAAACCTCTGAACGCAAAGAACTTGAAGAAAATGAAGTTGATAGAGAATATTCAAAAGGAACCCAGAGCCACTCTTATTGCTGATATCACCAGTAGAAGAGTTCCTCTGAGTGACTTTCCTTTATTTTCTGAAATAGAATCTAAACCAGAGGTGGTTCTCAGGTACTTGGATGCGTGCAAGGCAGATGGTACAGATCCAAATCTGATTATCAAAGCTCTGCATCAACCTCAGCAAGAAGTGACTCTGAAGAAGACAAAGAAGAGGAAGGCACCATCAGAAGGATCATCCCAGCAGACACCCAAGAAAAGAGGTAATTCATCTGCTGCTTCTGTTTTAAATTCTTCTACTATTCCAGCATCTATTCCTCCTCAAACCTCTCATAGAATCTCAATCCCCATCCCTACCATAGATGAAACTGTACCAGAAGAGGACCCTTCTGAGGCATTAAAACTCAGAAGACCCAGAACCAAACATCCCAAACCAACAATCTCAACAACATTAGCAATTGACAAAGTGCTGTCTGACATTGATCAACACACTTCTGATCAACCAAACTCTGAACCACAACCAGAACAACAGCAATCTGCTGAAGAACCAGAACAACAACAACCACTTTCACCCATTCCAGAAGAACCTCCTATCCCTGAACAATCAGAAATTCCAACAACTTCTCCTCAACCAGCAATTCATTCTCCCTCTCCTCAACCAGAAATTAATCCACCATCACCTCAACCAGAGTTTCATCACTCTGAAACTCCTTCTCCTCAACCATCTGAACCTCATTCACCTCAACCATCACCTCTGGCAATCCAGCTGCCAGGTGGAACAACTATCACCTTGGCACAATTGCCATCCTCATCAGAATCCACACCACCAAATACTCCCAAAACACCACCCAGTCCAATCATAATTTCTGATTCTGAAACTCCATCTCCAAAACAAACTGCTGCCAAGAAAACCTCCGAAAACCCCAGCAGGACCTTCATAGACTTAACCAGTCTTGACCGTCTTGCTGATCTGAAACATAAAACAGCCATCCCTAAACCAAAACAACCAGATGTTGGCTCTGGTATTATGAATTTTGAAACAGGTGTGCAGCAATGGATTGCTTCCTTGAAGCAAGTCTGTCCTGGAATGATTGACCCAGCTGCTTCTGATCAGCTCTGGTCACAATTCAGACTTTGGGTACGTGCTGAAGCCCTCAAGTTGCAGGATATCAACTATGAGCAGGCACAACAGAATTTCAGCAAGCTTCTGAATGAAGTTGGAAGTCAGCTTCTGAAAGAAGACGTGCTACCTCTGGATAGTGAACCTTGGTCTGAGAAACAGCTAGCCTCAAAGGTGCAACCAGAAGAAGACAAGACTATTCAAGCTTAAGAAAGTCAAGCAGAAGATGTTAAAGAAAGCTCTCAGAAGCTTCCTGCTTCTGATGCTTCTCAAGCTGCCTTGGACAGGCAGACTCTGGAAGAACTAAAGTTGAATGACATGCGTCTGCAGCAAAGGATGGATGAAAACGACCAGAAGATGAAAGAAAGAATGGATGTGCAGGATAACAAGATTGACACTGTTGTCAGCATGGTGCACAAGCAGAATGAGACTGCTGATCAGATCAAAGCCATGCTGGAGAACCTGTTCACACGCTTGCCTCCTCAACCTTAGTCTTTTTTCATTCATGTCTTTTTCATGTTTTCTTTGATTTTCTGATGTACTACTTGAATATGTTTTGTACTATTTTCATGTTTTGATTCTGAACCATTTCAATATGACAAGTTTTTTCTGATCTTAATTGTTTTAGCACTCACCTACACTTTTTGATTGCTGACAAAAAGGGGGAGAACAAGAATGATATTTTAAACAATAACGGCTAACTAGACAGAAACTCTCAAACATTCTAACTCTATTACTTGAAAATGTTTTTTCTGTTTTGCTTAAAGTCTACAGGTACAAGGAAGCTCCTGGACACTCTGAAGACTAAAAGCTATGAAGCTCTGATCACTATGAAGCTCTGATCCGCTCTGATCCAAAGCAAATCTCTGACAAGAAAAGCTCTGATATGCTGATCTGAAGCTCTGCTCTGATATGCTGATCTAAAGCTTCTGATAGTCAAAGACTTTGATACTCTGATGTTCAAAGAAAGGCAAAAAGATCTGATCCTGAAGAACACTTGTAATCAAAGGGAAGTAATAAACTCAGGAGGAGTATCTCTCATTTCTGATATCTTTTTACTCCTTATCTTTTTACCTCTTACTCTGATGCATCTCTCTGATACCTTTTCACATTATTTTCATTTAAAAATATCTAGTTTTTGTCATCATCAAAAAGGGGGAGATTGTTAGAACAAAGTTTGAATCTACTACCCTATATTTTGTTTTGATGATAACAAAGTGAAAAGATATATTATGTATATGATTCATGTATGAATTATCTGCTGCCTAAAATTATTATGTTCTGACTTGCAGATACTCTGATTGATATAAGCAAGATCACACCTATTCAGCATCAGAATTTGGTTCCTGACATCAGCATCAGAAGTTGCCATATCAGAATATCAGAATCAGATGATCAACTCACGTACATGCTGAAGCCTGATGAACAAGACTGCGCTCAACACTCTAATAAAGAAACACAACAGTTCATCAGCAGCTAAGCAGAGTCAGAATGAGCCAAGCCAGAACTTGCATTAAGTAAGAAACGGTACTGTGCATTGAAAGCAAATTAATACCAACGACCTCATTCCAGACAAGATCTGCTCGATAAGGAAAGTTTGTTAATAGCATTGAATCAAGAATATTTGCTCCAACGTTCAACATCTCAGTGCTATATAAACAAGACTTTGAAGATTGAAATGGCTAATGCTCTCCAAATCTTTACACGCATAAAAGCTGATCAAAATCTTCTTTCTCTCAGTTTTGCTAAACACTACACATTCTGATATTCTATCATTGTTTAGCAATCTAGTTTCTAAGCTTTAATTTGTGTATACATCACAGTTGTGATACAGTTTTGTAGAAAACATTCACACACTTAGATTTGATTTCTTTGTAAGAAAGTGTTGCCTTGACAATCCGGGTTGTGGTTTGCATCAAGAAGGCTTTAGCAGTTGTTAAAGCAGTCTGTAATATTCAGTTGAATATAGTGGATTAAGACCTCGTTGGAGAGAGGCGAAATCACCTTGATGGGTGGACTGGAGTAGTTTGAGATCAAACGAACCAGGATAAAAATATCTTGTTCATTGCATTAGATTTCAGTTTTACAATTCAACCCCCCCCCCTTCTTGTGTTTTTCACTACTTCAAAATGTACCATAAATCCTTGTCGGCGGTATGAGGCTGGATTTTCCTCACATAGGACCGGAGATGCATTTTGGGACATGAAACTCCATCGTATTTGGAAAACACCAGTGCTTTGAATTTTGGAGGAATGACAATCCCAGATACTAACCCAAAATCCTCAAAGTCCAGTCCAGGCACTTTTTGGATTTCCATTGCACATAACTGTTCTTCCAGATGTTTATACTTATCGTTGGCTGGAGGATATTATTCTTCAGAATAATCTTCTTTTTCCTCTTCCTCTTCTGAATCTGGTTGGACAACTGCTTCTTTTCCTTTCCCATCTTGATTGTATTTCTCACCAGATGAGGTTGCAAAGTCCAGGGTCCTTCTTGCTTGACCTTGAAATATTCTTCCCATGTTTAGAATTTCAGTTACTTTCTTTGTCTTCTTCTTTTTCTCTTCAACCAGCAAGGTCTTCAACTCTTCTTGTCCTTTGGCTAGAGTTAAGAACATTTGTTGAAACTGAGCATTTTGTGCTTGGAGGTCCTTCACCGTTTGCTCAAGATCCATCTTACTTAAATAAACAGTAGAAAGATGAGGAGACTTGTTGCAAGAAACCTGCTTATGTTATGATGAATGGTAAATGCATATGCAATGATTTCAAGGATTTTAAAGATTCAAATTTGTTTTAGACAAAAAGAAAACACACGTTATATTAATAAATTAAAGCTTGAGTACATCAATGCCTTCTTTGGGAAAAACAAAACAAAAAAATCTAAGATAAAAAGGTTGTACGCATCCTCTTTGGTGCAATGTAGGCATTCAGAGTCAGCTCCTCATGAAGTTGCTTAGTGAGCTCCAAAACCTTCTTCTCGCTAGGGAAGAATTGGGCTTCGAAAGTGTCTCGCTCCCTCTTGAGTTGTATCCAATCTCTTTGTAAGTCTTCAAGAGAGGTGGGCATGTCAGGATGTAGGATAGTGTATGGAACATCTCCTTCCATAACAGGCTCAATCATTACCGGGAGAATGGAGAGATAAGGCATCATAAGACTCTGAGCACGAGTTCGTACCGATTTAAGGTAAGGCTTAAGAGGGATGGAATTCTTATGCCCCAATGTCTTGCTATCTACCTTGTTCAACATCCTCCAAGCTCGGATGAATCTCTGGCGAAGACCTTGATCATCATTCTCATAGTCAAATACCAATCCTTGAATGAGCACCTCATGTGGGCCATCCCTTTGGGCGTAACCAAACCGTCTTAAGGCTAAGCATAGGTTGCAGGTGATACCTCCCCTAATGCCAAGTAAACAGACATTAGGGAATTCTCCACAACGGTTGGCAATAGTAACATTCTTTATAGATCGGGAACACCAATGGATGTCTGAATGTTTGAGCGTCATCAACCTTTGTGACCACCTTGAACCTTGCTCGTTCTTCAATACAGATTATGGAAGATGCGAAATAAACCATCTTTCCAAGATAGGAGTACGACACATAAGGATACCTCTTTTCCTCATATTGCGGGTGTGAAAAGAATGTAGGATGTCCCCTAGCAAAGTAGGCACTGGGTTACGAGACATGAAGATCTTGACGGTGTTCACATCTATGAGTTGGTCAGGATTTAGGAAGAAAACCTTCCCATAGATGAGGAGAGCCACAATTTCCTCAAAAGCTTGTATGTACAAAGAGTTCCAACAGTTTTGGGCTTTCTCAAACAAGAACTTTGCTAGGAAACCCTTGACACCACTCCTTGTTTCCCAATTGGTTGTGACATCAGATGATTGCAAGTGTAGAGCTTGAGCAATATCTTCTGGCTTTGGATCTCTTTCCGTACCTTTGAAAGGTAGTTGATTGAGAATAGGAATTCTCAAGAGTTGGGAGAATTCTTCCAAAGTTGGCACAAGTTGATAATCGGGAAACGTGAAGCAATGGTGTAAGGGATCAAAAAACTGAAAGAGCACTTTCATCATGTCTTCATCAGTGTTGGAGGTGACCAGGTTTAGTAGGCGACCATGTCTTTCGGTAAATGGAGAGTTTTCAGGAATCTTTGATGCTAGCTCCTTAAGTTGAGGAGGGATCCTTACAAGATTGACTTGAATGGTTTTCCTGCGAATAGAATCCATGTCCTACAAAACAGAACAAAGATATATCCCAAAATCCTTGAAATGGTTAGCGAATGAGTATGATGTTATGATGTTCATGATTTTATGTACAAGTAAATATACACAAACAAAGCAAACAAGTCCTTAGGTTTAGGCTTGCATGGAGTCTCATAGGTAAGTACCCTCTTGAAGTTTAGTTGGCTCAAACCTATCATAGCAATAGTAAATGAGTTCTAAGGAGTGATGTCGCGATCGACTTAATGTGTCTAACGGTATCTTAACTGCAAGTGCACAGCCTATCGCGATAGTAATAAAAAGATGTCAAACCCACAGGGACTTTGTAATCACTCTAGTGCTATAAAGGTTTGCTAGTTTAGCTAAGGCGGATGTTGTCACGTTTTGTTTTTTGGAGGTTAAAGTACAGGAAAACTAAATCGAATTAAGGGAATAATAATAATAATAAAACATTCGGTATGTAATATAGTGAACCTAAGTGGATTTAATCGAACCTAAGCATATAAAGATGTTTAACTTAGATGGTTCTGTAGAAATTATCAGTTTAAAAACCCTCAACTCACACTTTCGTGGTCTTATCTCAGATTATACCCCTAAAGCCCTATGCCTTCTCTCGCTAGCCCATAAGTGTTTAGAAAATACTCTTTGAAAACTTAATAAAATCTAATTCGTTTTAAAGCGCTCTCGCTGTATTTAAATCAAATGCCTAACTTTAGCTATCCGGTTAAAACCTCACACTCTCGTGGTCTTGATCCTAACCTATTCTACTTTTCTTACTTTCGTAACAAAAAGATTGATTTTAATTATAAAAAGTCACAGCCAGAAATTAAGTTAATTTGGGTTTTAGCTTAGAAACAATTTAATCCATTTAGTTACTATTATCACATCCCGACTCTAGAAATTTAGCTAGTCATAGTACTTGAAACAGACGGACAGGAAATATAATTGGGAAACAGTAAAGCATTCATGATAAATAAATAATAGTAATTTAACATAAACAATTGTATTAAAATTAAATTAAATGCGATTAAAAACCTGAATAATAATAATATTCCTCAAGCTCCCTCTTCCACAAGTCGGCAAGATTGGAACCTTCGGAATCGGAACTTGAAACGAAGTCTGAGGCTAAAAATAAATTCTAACTAAAATAGCAATTTCCTAATGTTGGAAATATCTATTAAATGGTAAAAAAAGGGAAATAAAACAAGAAAAAAAGAATGCAAACTAATGGTTCGTAAATTTGGCAGGGCTTTCGCAAGAAATTCTGTAAAAAACTCCGTCCTTTCTTCATTGAAATCTCTCCTATTTATAGAGGAGAAATTGACAGTTGAAACAAGAACGTGGACTTTACTTCAATTGTGGAGAAAAACCAGGACTGGGCTTTTTTGTGGTTGAGAGATTGTAGGAGTATTTGAAAAACTCCTTTCCTTACGTTACCCACGTCTCCACGTTCTCCATGATGTTAAATTACACGTGTGATGGTCGTAAGGCTAAGGTGACCATCGTAATACACTTAAATAGCGCATTGCGTTCGTCAATGATGTGTGACGACCATTCTTCATGATGTGAGCGCGTTACGATCGTAATAGATGTGTGACGACCATCACAACATCAAAATCTGCAGAATTTTGCAGATTTGTTCCTTTTCTTCTGATTTTCATGTTAGCTTTCTTCATATGATCTTTTTCACTAAATTGACTTGAAACATGTTGTACCTGTGA
The DNA here is from genome assembly GCA_948472305.1 of Vicia faba. Lineage (NCBI taxonomy): Eukaryota > Viridiplantae > Streptophyta > Magnoliopsida > Fabales > Fabaceae > Vicia > Vicia faba. The sequence goes on along the minus strand of OX451735.1, from coordinate 379,788,361 downwards.
AAAGACATAAAAACTCAGAACAATCGGGAGTTAAATGGATTAATGTAGTATGAAAATGGATTAAAAACGTAGCAATTATACGATACGATATCTCGTTATCAAGGAGCTCAATATCACTGGTTTGTTTCCTTGAGAATTGTTTCAGCACAAGCCTCTTTAATGGCGACCGAAATATCCCAAAAAACCAAACCTCAATTAGTGTAGTATCGAGTATCTACCAACTTCGGACTGCACCAAAGCCGGTCATCTCACTACGTCCTAAAGGCCAAGTTGGTCAAGTAAAGGTTCTAAAAGTTCATTAGTGCTTCATGACATCACTCAGCGGCCTCATATTCTCCTTGATTAACTTAAGGGCTACCGATACCCACAAATATGTCGCACTAACGTAGCTATTGCTTAGACCATGTCGGTACACCCCGTATAATTTCCATAATGTATTGCTACTTATCTATAAGGTATCCCAAATTCGGGTAGAGGATTCAAACCCAAACAAAGAACCATAATGTAAAGCATACAAGTCAAACAATGTAAGCAAGTAAATGTGATCTAACCCTAAGGTAAACCCACTTTTAGAATAGTCCCCAGCAGAGTCGCCAGTTCCGTGATACGGTGGGAGAACTGACTTGGTGTTTTTCGTTTGATTGCAAATATTGCGGTTAGCAAGAGTCACCACCGGCTTTTCTTTTATCCAAAAGGAAAGGTGAAAAAAGCACAGGAAAGACCTTTGAGATTGTTTCTTGAGTTAGGGAGGTAGATTATGAAAAGGGAAGGTATTAGCATCCTTTTCATCCATGGTTTTCCATGGGCTCTTAGTTACTTGCTAGATCACTTGCTTTTGTTTGAAATTGTGCTTGGTGTGGTTTTTTGAAAGTATTTTGTATAGAGGCCATTGTTTAGGCAAACTTTATAATGACTCTCGTTCGTAAGAATGTATATAAAGTGTTTGATCTTTTGAAAATGTTTTCAAGTTTTGTAAGATGTTTTGAAAGTGTAGGTGTTTGTTTTGAAAATAGCAAGAATGTTTTGTTTTGAAATGGAGCAAGTAATTAGGAGCATTCTACCTACTCAAAAGTCTTTCATGTTCATTTCCTTTTCCTTTGACATTGTTATCTTACCATTGATTTGGTAAGTAACCCTATCTTTCGATGTAAACGGGACGGACATGGGTCATAGTATAACCATGATTAGCAATGTTGCAAGGTATCTTAGCATTCTCTTTTAGGGATTAATATCATTTGAAAGGCAACATGGATAGCGTCATTGAGGGACTATGATCTTGTATTTTGCTTGTTTTTGCTAAGATACCAAGTGTATTTACCCTAGGGGTGCTTGTGTGCGAGTGTATTGTTTTCATGCTTGGTTTTGTCTTTGACTAGGGTTTTCTAAGCATTGGTTTTAGTCTTTCCATACAAATCCTAATTACTAGCATTTGTATATAAAAGCGATAAATTGTAGAATTTAAAGTTACTACGGTATTGCAATACTTGTGGGAGGGGGGAGTACAAATTATAAATGGGGATTGCAAGAAAATAAACCTAATTAATCTATTACAACCATATTAAATTTATAGAAGAATTGAATAAATAAATGTACAAGAATGAATAAATATACAAGAATGTAAATGTGAAGAAAATAGATATTTTTGTTTGGATTTTTTAGAGAAAAGGAATTTTAAATTTCACCTAATTAACTAAAGGGGAAAATAATTAATTAAAAGTAAAACTTATATTTACTAGGAAAAGAAAAAATAAATAAAACCCTAATCTATTAATTAATTAAAAAGAAAATTAAATTTGTAAGAAGAACATGTTTTGGTATTTTTTGTCTTAAAAAATAAATTATAGTATTATAAAACATTTTTGGTCTTTTTATATTTTAAAATAAAATATTAAAAATGGTGTAAAAGGAAATAACTAAAACCCTATTTTTAATTAAATTTACAAGAATAATTAGTAAAATAAATAAGTATGATTAAATAAAATAATTTTTGTGGGAAAGAAAACAAAAATAAACTATGTCAAAATATAAATCTACTATTTTTTATATTTTTTATGATTTTTTTTAATATTACATAAAATATTTACGAAAACAAAAATAAATAAAAATGAAAAAAAAGAAAATAAATGGGCCAGGGTGCATGAATGAAACAAGGGGATTAGCAGTAAGAAAAAAAATTAAAAAGCCCAAAGGAGGCCCAGGCGCCTTATTCAAAAAGTCAGAAATGCAAAAAATGTAAAAAAAAATTAAAAGGGTACCATTGGGGCTCAAACCCAGGTCCCTCAAGTCACAGGCGCGCGCTTCTACCACCGGGGTGACTATACATCCATTTATATAAATCAAAGCATAAATATATATGGCAAACACGAAACTTCTATAACTTGTTCAAATCTCAACAAAAATGAAAACTGTAAACACGAAACTTGTAGTAAATTTCCTCACGATTTCAGAAATGTAAAGCAAAATAATGATAGCTCCAAGATAAACATGAATTTTAATGCCCCTATTTTGAACCCTAAAAATCTCAGAGACTTCAATCTTAAAATTCTCTAAGCTCAAGCAAAATTAATGAAAACTATGGACATGGTTAGCTTTAGGGAAATGATATCTACATTTTTCATTCACAAATAAATCATTGATAATGCATGTATGAAAAGTTCCAAAGTTAGAAAACTTACCTTGCAAGGGGGTATTGGGTTTGGAGTTTGAGAAGCTTTCAGTGAGTTCCAATGATTGGGTTAGCTTCCTCAAGTTTCTAGGAAGCTAATGGGATGCTTAGCTTGAGCTGAAAGTACTTGAGGAGTTCTGGAGAAGTCCAAGTGCAAAGCTTTGTTTTTGAAAATGGAGGATGGTGTTAATGGTGTTACAGTCTTGTAATAGGGTGTGGGATGAGTTCTAAATGATGTTTAGAAACTTTAGGAACCAAAAGGCTTGAAAACACACGAGGGAGATGTGAGTTTCAAACTTTTGGTCAGGTTAGGCAACAATGGAGGTATGTGAAACAGTTCTGAGCTCTTGGTCTTTTTAGGGGTCAAGCATGCATCTGTCCTGTGGAGAATGGTTTGTGTATGTATAAACAAAGAGGTTTGAGTCCTTTGGCAAGTCAGAAGTACCAATTACAAGCTATTTGTTAGGTTACTTGATTTTGAAGAAAAGTGGGAAAACAAGTTTCAAGAGGAGGTACAAGCATGGGATGAGTGATTGTTAATGTCTAACAAGTTTCTCTTGTGTTATAAGACATGTATGATCAGAAAAGATCAAGTGCGGAGCTCAAGAACAAGTTTTGTGCAAAAAGTCACTTTATCAAAATGGCAATGTGCACTTTCTTCCCAAAATGGATATAAAGCATGGCCTTGCATTGAATTCTTGAGATGAGACCTCTAATAGCTGTTCAAGAAATTAATTATGGAGTGCCTAACATGTTTGATGCCTGCAAAGTAGAGGTTATGCAACATAACTTTGAATTTTGAATTTGGTTCATCACAAAATGACTTGTAATTCAAGTGATAAAACCCTAACTTCATCTCTTCGATTCTCCCTACTCAAAAATGATATCAAGGAGTTCTTAGACATTTTATAAAGCTTGCAATATTCTATACAACCCATCTTTGAATTACTTTTGAATATTCCCCTTGGAACTATATGAAAAAGTGCCATTAAGTTGGGTCAAAATCCTGACCAAATTAGGGCAAAATTTCACTAAGTGTTTTGTTTCATGACCATGTATTCTTAAAATTATAACTTGAGATCCAAATACTTTTGGAAGGAGTTGTGTAAAGCAAAGTTGTATATTTCATAGAGATCTACAACTTTCATGTTGGAAGTTTCCTTTGAATCAGCTTGCATCATGGTGAAAATTTTGCTCAAAGTTTTGAAAAAAATAAGAAATTTCCAACACTTAGAAAAATTTCTAAGTTTAGAAATTTTAACTTTTCAAAATGAAATCTTGAATTTTGGATTTCTTGATGAATAAATTTCATATTTTGACATGTTTTGATGAATTGCGATCTCTGGCATTTGATTTTGACCAAAAAGTCAAAGTTTGCCTTTTCAGTATACATTTGACTTTTGATTAGTTGACTGAAAATTCATCTGTCAATCCATTGGACTTGAGCAATGTTTTGAGCCATGTCATTAGGTAAAAATGATTCAATTGGATTCTTGATATCATTTCTTAAACCAAATGATCACTTGCTAGGTCAAAAATCAGAAATTGCCATTTCCCAATCAAAACCCTAATTTTGACCATTTTACCCTTTTGAAGATTTGATTAAATTTCTTGAGGAATTATGGTCCAAACATGATCAAATGATACATATGAGTTTACAATGTTTATGTGGATAAAGAATTATGAAGTTTGACTATAAATTGGCCATAGTTGACTTTTTCCCCAATACAACTGATTTTTGGGTCAAATGCTCAAGTGACTGAGCAAAAGTGTTATCCAAAGCTTGAAACTTGACATGAGTAATATTGAGGGTCAATAATGATCCATGAAAGTCATATGGGGCATTGTAAGTTCAAATATCCTTGTGCAATCTCAAACCCTAATTTTGGTCATCAGTGCTTAAGGAGGTGTCTTGAGCTGATCAACCCTAACGCAATCTTGAGTCAAAGGAGATCTTGTGAGAAAATTATTGATAAATGAGACGGCAAATTTTGGGGTACAACATAATGGCTAGCTGCATGAAGCCTTCGATTGAGAAATAGCTTCCTTCTTGCATGCTTCAAAGAAAGGGGCTCCCACCAGGCCAGCGGGCACAAGACAAAAAGCCTCATGTAGCCTCCTTCGATTCAAAGAGGAAAAGCCTCTTGTTGATGTCCTTAGATTCAAAGAGGAAAATCCTCCTGTTGATGTCCATCGATTCCGAAGTTGATGGCTTCCTACTAGCCTCCTTCGATTCAAAAGACAAGTGCCTTCTTTACGCTTGCCCCAAATTCACAAGGCAAGGACCTTCTTCAGGCCAGCGGGCACAAGGCAAAAGCCCCCTGCAGCTATCCTTCGACTCAGAAATCAGTGGTCTTGCATGTCTGCCAAATTCATAAGGCAGAAATTTCCCTTCATGCTAGCACTCATAAAGCAAGGGACCTCCTGCATATAAGCTTCGATTCCCTCTTGAAAACCCTCAACACGCATAGCCTTTACACTATGACATATCTGGGTGTCCCAATCAAAGGTTATACCTTGGTGGCCCATCTGAAGAATTGCAAGTGATGCATGTGGTCCCTTAAAAAGGACACAAACATGTTTCAAATCGAAGAACACCCATTTGGCCCCCTTCGAATGATGCACAAAAGAGTACATTCGAAAGACACATGCTGTTTGGAAACAAATATTATTGTCTAAGGAAAGGACTTGGTCGAAGGCTAGACTTATGAAGTCAAAACGAAAGGTTGAGATATCAAAAGATGCTTGTTGGCCAGAGTCTTATGTGCTGCCAAGTACAAGCCTACTGCACTGGCCACAACACTCCAAAACTGCAACAAAGTAGTCCTGTAATGCTGCCCCTATTCTTGCACAAAATGGCATACAAGACTGAACCTTGAAAGCTATAAGAACAGCATACCCAATTTGTTCAAATATCTTTTGTTTTCCCTCCCAAACATCAGCCAAACTCATCTATAAATAAGAGCTTCCATCATACATCTTGGGGGCCCTTGATAGTTGAAAAAACTCTTGTTGTGAGAAAATCATCAAATTCTCAAATCTCTCAAATACTATCAAACATTCTCAAAGATTCCCAAACACTCCAACTCTATAAAACTCAGATCGTTTTGTGCATTAGTGAACCTTTTGATTCACTACTCAACTGCTAGATAACTCACCTTCGACTCATTCCCCAACTACAACATAATAGTCTTTAGATTCACTCCCTAGATTGTTATATAATAACCTTTGATTCACTCACAACTATCACATACCCTCCTTCAATTCAGTGACTTCCCAAGCAAAGCAGCCACTGAACTAGCTTAAGGAAGATCCCAATGAAGCTCCATCCACCACCAAGGAAGTCACCTACAGCTCCTTCGATTAAGAACTTCAAGAGGTAAGTTTTCTCTAAACTTGAAACTCTTTCATTCAGATACCATTTGTACAATACCAATAAAAGGAAAATGTAGATATCCTATCTAGGAAGTTGACCATGCTTTAACTTTCGATCCTCACCGCCTGTATGTTGAAAGTCTCAACCCTGACTAGTTAGACTTTGGATTTTGGTGCCCAATAATCTTGTGCTAACCCCTAGCATGTAGCTTTCGAAAGTTACACTTGTTAGTTGCATTTTCAAGTTTAGACAGGTTCTCTGTATCCTTCGATTGGCTAAACATTGAAGCCTTTCGAATCTCAACCTGGGAATTTTTCATTCCTACAATTGAAGGAGGTAGCAAGGAGTTTGAAACAAAGAGTGCACCTCACACTGACTTCCAGGCCAATCGAAAGAAGCAGGAAAAGGATAAAATCAAAAGGCATGTTTATACTGATTCCAAGCCCAATCGAAAGGAGCAGCCGGAAGGATGAATCGAAGGTTGCATCTCACACTAATTCCCAATCGAAAGAAGTAAAAAAAGGGAAATTGAAAGAGCCTACTGCCTGGATCGAAGGACTCATTTTTTCTCACTTTTTTTTTGTTTTTTTGTCGTTATATTTTCTTGCTATTTAATATGGTTGTAATAGTTAGGATATTTTATTTTCTGCATTTTTATTTCTTTATATAAATATTAGTAATTAGGATGTATGGCAAGATAAAACCAACAAGTAGACATCCCCAAAATCAAAGACAAAAATGCATGTAATCAAACACACTTTGCACATATGCACCTCTAGGGTAATCCTACTTGTTGCTTCAGAAAATAGTCATGTCCCTCGAATATGGGCATTTTAGCAAAGACCCTCGATAAAAGATCGTAGTCCCTCGATGTCCCTCGATGTTGTCTTCGGTAAACGATCTAGTCCCTAACGAAATTGCTAAAACGTTCCATAGATTGTCTTCTATGACTATACAAACGACCCACGCTCGTCCCTTCACATCCAACGACGAGGCTTCTTACCAAATCAATGGTAAGATAGCAACATCTAAAGGAGGAGGAAAGGAACTTAGACCTTTTGAGTAGGTAGGTTGCTCATAGTTGCTCCCTTGCTCACAACAACAAAAAATTTCACACCAACACTTTCAATTGAAACATTTCCAAAAGTTAAAACACTTTGTACGCATTCTTATAGAGACGAGAATCATTAAAAAGACGTTTTTTTTCAAAATATTTTTAAACCCACACCACAAAGAACATTTTTAAACAAAAGCAAGTGATCTACCAAGCAACTAAGAGCCTGTAGATAACTATAGATGAAAAGGGTTCTAACACCTTCCCTTTTCATAACCAACCCCCCGAACTCAAGAAATAATCTCAAAGGTCTTTCCTGTTCTTTTAACCTTTTCCTTATTGGATAAAAGAAAAGTCGGTGGCGACTCCTGATATCTGTAACAATTACAATCAAATGCAAAACAACCAAGTCAATTCTGTCACCGTATTACAGAACTGACGACTATGTTGGGGTTATTACTTAAACCTGGGGTTACCTTAGGGCTAGATCACCTTTACTTGCTTTCTTTGTTTGACTTACTTGCTTTACATTATGGTTCCTTATTTGGGTTTGTTTCGATCCTCTACCCGGATCTGGGGCACCTTTTAGGTAAGTAGCAATAAATTCTAGAAACTATGTGGGGTATACCGACATGGTCAAAGCAATAGCTATGTTAGTGTGACACATTTGTTGGTATCGGTAGCCCTTGAGTAGTCAAGGAGAATACGGGGCCGGTGTGTGGTGTCATGAAGCACTAACTGACTTTAGAACCTTAATTGAAAAACTTGGCCATTAAGAAGTAGTGAGGTTGATACTCGATACTACGCTCATTGAGATTAGAATTTCGGGATATTTTGGTCTCCAATAAAGAGGCTTGCGCTGAAACAATGCCTGATGAAGAAAGATCAGTGATATTGAGATCCCCTAGAACTCGATTACTTTCTAGGATAGGTTGAACCAACTAAACTTCAAGAGGGTACTTACCTATAAATATCATGCAAGCCTAAACCTAAGGACTTGTTTGATTTGCTCGTGTATATACTTGTACATAACATCATGACATCATACCATAGCATTTTACACTAACCATTTCAAGGATTTCGATATTCATCTTTGTTCTTTTTCGTAGGATATGACTCCCACTCGCAGGAATACGATCAAAGTCAATCTCGTACGAGTACCTTTTCAACTCAAAGAATTAGCATCAAGGGTCCCTGAGAATTATCTGTTCACCAAAAGGTATGGACGACTTCTCAACCTGGTTACCTCAAGTTTTGATGAAGACATGATGAAAGTACTTTTCCAGTTCTTCGACCTTTTGCACCATTGCTTTACCTTCCCTGATTACCAACTTGTGCCTACTATAGAAGAATTCTCTCAACTCTTGGGAATTCCTATTCTAAATCAATTACCTTTCAACGGTATGGAAAGAGACCCAAGCCCCGAGGAGATTGCTCGAGCTTTACATTTGCAACAATCCGACATCATGGCTAACCGGGAAACAAGAAGTGGTGTCAAAGGGTTTCTAGCCAAGTTCTTGTTGGAAAAGGCTTAAGACTGTTGGAACACTCTGGATTTACAAGCCTTTGAAGAAGTCTTAGCTCTTCTCATCTATTGGATGGAACTATTTCCTACTCGTGACCAACTTATAGATGTGAACATAGTCAAAATTTTAATATCTCGCAATCCGGTGCCTACTTTGTTGGGAGATATCTTGCATTCTCTCCACTCTCAAACCATGAAGAGAAGGGGGACCCTCATGTGTTGCACTCCTTTATTGACTAGGTGGTTTGTTTCGCACCTACCCCAATCTGTTGTGAAGAACGAGCAAGACTTGAGATGGTCCAATAGGTTGATGTCACTCAGACATTCGGATATTCACTGGTGTTCTCGTTCCTTGGAGGACATTACTATCATCGACTATTGTGGGGAATTCCTTAATGTCCCTCTGTTATACCCCAAAATTTGCCCTCCCATATTCCTCAAGAAATTGCCAAGCCAAGCTAGAAAATTCCCCAAGGGTTGTGCAGTGCAACAGTCTCCTAAACAGTCCAAATTAGGGTTTTGAGTCTGATCAAGAAAAGGAAGTTTTCAAAGGCTCAATCAAGTCTCATATGCTTACAAAGATGGTCAAGCATCCTCATATCAAGTTTCAAGGCATTCAGCTCAAGATTGCACAGTCAAAACCCTAAATTGCACTACAGTCAACTGTAGGGGCAAAATGGTCATTTGGCAGTCAAAAGTTCAAATTTTTGGTCAATATATCATTTTGAAGCCACAAACATCATTTGATCAATGTTTGATCATGATTCTCAAAATTTGGCTCAGAAATCATCAAAGATGCAAAAGTTGCTATATTTGGACAGCTGAAAAAGTCAACTGAAATTGACCAGGGCATAACTTTCACATGGATTATCAGAAAAATTCCATCCAAAGCTTATTTTGAAGAGAAAGACATTTCCTACAACTCATCTTCATACTTCAAGTCCAAGAAATGCTCTCACAAAAAGTTATCAATTTCAACATTACAGGTCATTTTCAAAAGTCAACAAAAAGGGACTTTAAGTCAAAGGCCATAACTTGAGAGTGGTAAATCAAAATGACATGGGACCAAAGGCATTGGTTAAAGGACTCAAAGACCTTTCCAAAATGTCCAAGAACATGAGAAAATCTTAAAAATTGAGCAAGTTATGCCTTGTAGAAGTTGGGAAATTTTTGTGAAATGGCAAAAGTCAACTATCCTTGAAAATCCAATTTTGACAAAAGGGCCCCATTTTTCTCACTTTGTTCATCCTTGTCATGCCACACACGTGTTCCATGGTTGATTTCAAGACCAAATATTGATTTTTTTATTTTATTTAATTTTTGATGATTTAATTCATTTTAATTCTTTGAAAATTCAAATAAAATTTAAAAACCAATGGAATAGTGTCAAATGAACTTGGACAATTCCTATGTATCATGAACCAACTCAAGAAATCAGGCTAGGGTTCATTTGCATACTAGGTCTAGGTTTTGGCTAAAAAGAAGGAAAATAGGAAATGGAAGAAACCCTAAGACCAATTCCTTCACAAGCATGGATTAAGGTCAAATAGCAAGCCTATTCCATTCCATGATCATCACTGAGTCCAACCCTACCTAGAACATAGCAAAAAGCTCGCTGAAAAAGCCATTGGACATTTTGAAAATAGGCCATATATTGCAAATCTGAAATCAAGGTTAGGGAGAGTTTGAAGCCTCAATTTTTTTTCCATAAGCATCCTTAAGCAACTCTGAACACGTTCCAATCAATCTCAAGCATAAAAGCTCCAGGAATTGACGCCTAGGACTCAGACTGCATTGCAAAAAATTCACAATCGTATAGCATTTTTTAAGCACTTTTACAACATTCTATGCATTGCATCATGTTTGTTTTGAGCTTCTGAAACTAACCCTTATGCTTGATTGAAGTTTTGCACATTGTACACGAAGATGCCATGACTGAGTATTAGGGTTCGTGAGGTTCAAAATTAGGGATTCCTAAAACAAGAAAAATTAGGACTTAGGACCACCATGGTTGAATCCAGTACACCAAGACGAATGGATTGACCTACTCGCGACAAATTTATGAGATACACAGGCCTATTCGCTATTTCTTGGAAGGCTGCCTAATGCTACGTTTCAAAACCGTTGCCTTCTTTGTTTGTGTTTCAGGAAAATGGAAGGGACGATGGCGTGGCACGAGGGGATTGGACGAATTTGAATTAGCGCGCGTTTTAAAGAGCGTTGATGTTTTTCTTTTATATTGTTTATTTACTATTATATATTAATTGAAAATGAAATGGCTCAGTGGCAAGGGATAAGCGCATGTGACTCTCATGACCTGGGTTCAAGTCCCAGGTCAGAACAATTTCCATAATGTTTTTCATTTCCAATTCACATGCAGCACTCACATTGATGCTCACCATACTCCATCAGAATTCAACCTCCACGTGTCCCAGGGCCTCAGATCCATGGCCAAGATGAAGAGTGCACCATACATCAAGTCAACACGTTGGCACAGGATCCAGAAAAGTCAATGATTCACAATGCAAATGGGCCAAAATCACCAGGCCCACACCTCCAAATTTGAGACCACACCTCCCTGGTTCTATCTTTTTTTTCTTTTTTCTAATTTTCTTTATATTCTATTATTTTTAAATTTACTTGTGTTTTATTTTCTGATTTAATTAATTCTTACAAAAATATAAAAAACATTAAAAATACAGAAAGGACAAAAAAAAATATAACTAACTTTGATTACTTTTATAAATAAATTAAAATGTAAATCATTTAGTTTAATTAAGTTTTAATTTTAATTCTTTTTCTTAATAAAATCCAAAAAAAATAGAATTTAGGTTTAATAATTTTTATTTTCTCTTTTTAATTTTCCTTTTTTCTTTTTTAGCAATAATTATCATTTATTTATTTTTCATAAATTAAAAAATTGTACATAAAGTAATTTAGAATTAAATTAGGTTAGAAATTAAATCTCTTTCTTAAAAAACTTAAAAAACATTAGAACTAGGGTTTAACACTTTAATTTTAATTAATTTTTCCCTTTTTCTTTTAAATCTAAAAAACACACAAAAACATTGTTTTTCATTTAATTTTTAATTTTAGATTCCTTGATTAATTTTAATTATTTGTAAAAGGGTCCAAAGCCCTAATTTTGTTTAATCTCTTTATTTCGCGCATTTGTTTTATATTGTTTAAATAATTCTGTATATGCCCCAAAGCCATGTAATTTAGAATTCTCGCACTTTTATTTATTCGCTTCAGTCAAATCGGGTTCGGTTTTTTTGGCGATGTGGACCCGCGCCAGTTGTAATAGTTTAGATTTATTTTCTCGCAAATATATAACTGTTAATAAATATGCATGAAAGAATGAATGCCCAAAAATAAAATTGAATCGTTAGATCACCAATGCATGACAAGACAAACGATAAACTGAAAATGATACACAATTCGCACACACCACCCCTAGGGTACGCCTCACTGTTGCCTTTCGAAGGGTGGTCGTCGAGTATAGGACGTTTTAGTAAGTCCTTATGTCCATGACATGATCCGGTTGCCTCGAAACGGTTGCCTCGGAAAATAAAGGATCAATGGCATAAGGGTAGCTTCTAAGGTGTCCTACTGTTGCTCTGGTGACCACCACGTCCCTAAAACTCGAATTGACCCGAACACCTCCAACGGTGGTGCTACCTACCTCTCAATGGTGGGATGGCACTACTTAAGGACATTTACACAGACGAATTCCTTAGGGTAGGTAGGTTCTCGTAGATACTTGCTCTCTTCAAAAACAAAACAAATAATACTTCACACCAACACATTTTCAAAAGCTTTCAAAAGCAAATTTTTCAAACACTCTGACGTACGAGTCGAACTGAAATTTTTCAAAGAAACTTTTGAAACCCACATTGAAAAGCAAGCAAACAATTTTGAAAACACATTGAGCAAGTACCTAAGAGCCCATGGATAACCATGGATAGAAAGGGTGCTAACACCTTCCCTTTCTATAACCTACCTCCCGAACCGAGAGCAATCTCTTTAAAGGAATTTTTCTGTGCTTTTGTCCTTTCCATTTGGAGAAAATAAAAGACGGTGGCGACTCTTGCTTCCGCGACATTTCGCGAACCAGCTTTAAACAGTCAGTTCCAGATCCACCGATCACAGAACTGGCGACTCTGCTGGGGATTATCTTAAAGTGAGGTGTACCTTAGGACTAAGATCACTGTGTTTTCAATTGCTTTCCTTGTATGCTTTAAAATTGTGGGTTGCTTGGGAGATCTATAGATCCTAACCCGGATCTGGGGGATACCTTTCTTAGAAAGTAGCAACAAGGCTGTGAGGGAACTGTGCGGGGTATACCGACATGGTTGAAGCAGTCTGCTACGTTGATGTGGCACTTTGGTGTGTACCGGTAACCCTTGAGTCAGTCAAGGAAAGTACGGGGCCTCCATGTGGTATCATGAAGCATCAACAGACCTTAGGAACCTTAATTGAACAATCTTGGCCTCTTTAGGGTAGTGAGATAACTGACTTTGGTGCAGTCCGAGGTTGGTTGATACTCGATACTACACTCAATTGAGGGTTGCTTTCCTGGAATATTTCGGTCGCCAGTTCAGTGGCTAAATCGAAACGATGAACAATGAAAGCAATCCCGTGATATTGGGAACCTTAGAACCCGGTTACTTTGATAGGACAGGATGAACCCACCAACTTCAAGAGGGTACTACCCAGACCCCATGCTGGCCTTAAACCTTAAGGGCCTGTCTTGTGTGCCTTGTGTGCCTTACATGTTTGTCTTTGTAAATATCTGTGTTTAATCATAGCATCATGACATCATCCAACATCATATGCATTAACTAACCATTTCAGGGGTTCGAATTTTCATCTTTGTTCTTGTTTTGTAGGACATGGAAACTGTTCGTAGAAAGACAATTCCAATCAGTCTTGTAAGGATCCCTCCTCAGCTTAAGGAGCTTATATCCAGGATTCCCGAGAACTCTTCATTCAGTGAAAGGCATGGAAGCCTCATCAGCTTGGTCAACACCAATATTGAGGAAGATATGATAAAAGTCCTGTTCCAATTCTTTGACCCTCTGCATCACTGTTTCACTTTCTTGGACTATCAGTTGGTACCTACATTGGAGGAGTTCTCCCGACTCCTGAAGATCCCTATCCTTGATCAGCTACCCTTCAACGGTACAGAAAAGGAACCTAAGCTTGAAGAGATTGCTAAAGCCTTGCACCTACAGTTATCTGACCTCAAGGGACATTGGGAAGTTAGAAGTGGTATCAAAGGGTTCTTAGCCAGGTTTCTGTTTGAAAAGGCCTATGATTGTTGGAACTCCCTTGACTTGCAAGCTTTTGAAGAGGTTGTGGCCCTCCTTGTTTATGGTTTGGTGTTGTTCCCTAACCCAGACCAGCTCATTGATATCAGTGTTGTCCAGATCTTTATGTCCAGGGACCTCCTTCACTCATGTTACACTCGAACCATGAGAAAAAGAGGTGTCCTTATGTGTTGCACTCCTCTCCTGGGAAAGTGGTTTATTTCGCACCTTCCACAATCAGTCCTGAAGAACGAGCGGGGTTTGAGATGGTCACAACGGTTGATGACTCTTACACATGCAGATATACATTGGTGCCCTAGGTCCAGAGAAGATGTCACTATCATTGATCGTTGCGGAGAGTATCCTAATGTTCCTTTACTTGGAATCAGAGGGGGTATTACTTATAGTCCATGCCTGGCTTGGAGACAATTTGGTTATGCTCGGAGGGATGGTCCTCATGACATGTTGATACCTGACATAGTTTTTGACTTCGACAACGATACTCAAGGACTCCGCCAGAGATTTATCAGAGCTTGGAGGATTCCTAGTAGGATAGACAGCAAGACACTGGGGCACAAGAACTCCATCCCTTTGGAGCCTTACCTTAAGTGGGTACGAGCCCGCTCTCAGAAGTTAGTAATGCCTTATCCTCACATGCTTCCAGTAATCAAAGAGCCTGCCTTGGAAGGAGAGGTGTCTCATGTTATTCAGCACCCTGATATGCCCACATCCTGGGAAGAGATGCAGAAGAGTTGGATCCAGCTTAAGGAAGAGCGGAATTCTCTTGAGACTAGTTTGCATGCCAGTGAAGAGAAAGTCTTGGAGCTCACCCGCCTGTTGCATGAGGAAAGGAGTCTCAACACTTACATAGCTCCAAAGAAGATGCGCAACATATTTTGGATGTGATTTGATCTTTTTGTACTTTTGCCCATGAGGCTTTGATGTATTAAACAATGATTTTCTTAATAATAAAGTGTGTTCCTTTTGGTCTACAACAAATTTGAATTTTCGAACTCTTGAATGCATTGCATAAACACATATCATTCATCATGTGCATCGTAGGTACTCTCCTTTTCAGGTTGTTTACCGTTCTTCGCTGTTTATTTCAGCATCATGAACCCTCCTGAATCATCAACCGATGCGGCTATCAAGGCTCTTCAGGCGCAGAACGTCCAGTTTCAGGCGCAAAACGCCCAATTTCAGGAGCTGATCAAGGGCTTGTCTCAGGGTCAACAAGAGTTAAAGACCATGCTGTTGAAGAAGACCAAGAAGAAGAGGAGGACTGTGCTATTTAACACTGGGCGCAGACTCGGGAACACTTTGGTTGTTGAAGCTGAAAGGACTCCTCCATCTGTGACGGAAGGTAGTCACCATGAAAGGGAGGTCACTACTCCTGTGGGCTCTGATACTGAAACAGACTTCAATGACGACCAGTACCCTCCTGCTGAAGACCGGTACAAACAGCTGGAAGACAGATTAAAGGCTGTGGAAGTTCAACGGGTACCTGGATTGGATTTCGGAGACTTGGGGTTGTCTACTGGAGTGGTGATCCCACACAAGTTCAAAACACCTGCCTTCGTGAAGTATGATGGGGCTTCCTGTCCCAAGATGCACCTCCGTTCTTATGTAAGGAAGATCCAGCCTTACACAGCAGACAAGAACCTTTGGATCCACTTCTTCCAGGAGAGTCTTTCAGGGACTCACCTCGATTGGTTCTATCAGCTAGATGGAATCAGCATTCGTAACTGGGAGGATCTGGCCACTGCTTTTTACAAGCAGTATCAGTATAATGCCGACCTCGCTCCTACGCGTACCCAGCTCCAGGGTATGTCGCTAGGGTCGGGTGAAGGTTTTAAGGAGTATGCTCAGAAATGGAGAGACCTGGCTGGCAGGGTGCAGCCACCGTTGACGGATCGGGAGCTGGTAGATATGTTCTTGGGGACCCTGTCTGGTCCATTTTTCAATCATCTCATTGGTAATTCCTCTGCTGGGTTTACTGATCTGATCCTGACTGGTGAAAGGATCGAGGCCGGTATAAAATCGGGGAAGATACAGAAAGTTGCCTCCTCCAGTACTGAGAAGAAACCCTTCAAAAAGGAGGCTAGTGCTGTATATAACTCCCGGAGAACAGAGCGACCTGAACACCGCCAATCTGTCAGCGCGGTAATGATTGCCAAACCTGCTGCCGCTCCTCGGCCAACTAATCCTCAAAAGTTTGAGAGACCCCGAAGAGAGTTTACCCGGTTAAGCATGACCTTATCACAGATCCTGCCACAGTTGCTATCCACCAATTTAGTGACTGTCAAGGAGGCTCCAAAGTTTCCCAATACTGCATCCCCTAAGTTCAATCCAAATGCTCGCTGTGCTTATCACTCGGATAGCCCGGGGCATAACACAGATGACTGTTGGGCCCTAAGGAATAAGGTTCAAGACCTCATTGATGCCAAGGAGATACAGTTTGAGGCGCCCGAGAGGCCGAATGTTGTAAATGCTCCCATGCCCCAGCATGGAGTGAATGCTGTTGAGGAGAATTTGTATGTAGCTTCGGTGGATGATGTTGCTACTCCGTTGCTGATGGTCAAGAGGAATCTGTTGCTAGCCGGTTTATTTCCGGGATGTAGCGAAAGTTGCCCTCTATGTGTTGCTTCCCCTGCTGGTTGTTCTCTATTGAAGTCAGGCATCCAAAACCTGATAGATAATAGAGAGATTTTGTTTGAAAAGACTGTTGTTCCGGCTGCTCCTGTTGAAGAAGTGTCAATCGTTACCATCTTCAACAACTATTCCGAGGCTCCTTCAAAGAAGCCTATACAAGTTTTGTCAGTTCACAAGAATGTTCCCATCACCATTACTGTTCCGGGGCCTATACCCTACAAATCTGATAAGGCTGTCCCATGGCACTATGGGGCGGATGTTTATGTTCTGGGTGTGAAACAAGAGTGCAACATTGATACTGGTGTCTCCAACATCACCGGGCCTGCTAAGGTCACTCTTAGTGGAAGACTGTTCTCGCCAGACATTGCTCCTCCAGCAATTCATAGGCCTTTGATCTTCACACCTGCCAGAGTGCCTGTTTCTCCCCCTGATCAAGTATCCACCCCTGTTGCTGAGTCATCTGATACTCGGGGCAAGGGGATTGCTGCTGATGTGCCTGCCAGGACGGAGGCACCAAAGACCATTGTTGAGGCTTCCAAGCAGGAAATGGAAGAAATCCTCAAGATAATAAAGAAAAGTGACTTCAACGTTGTAGAACAGCTGGGGCACACCCCCTCTAAAATTTCCATGTTGTCGCTGCTGCTGTGTTCAGAGGCCCATGCAAAGGCTCTGATTGCTTTCTTAAAGACTGCCCATGTACCTCAAGATACGTCTGCAGATCAGTTCACCGACTGTGTGGCCAACCTAACTGCTGATAATGGCCTGGGTTTCTCTGATGCCGATCTGACAGCAAAGGGGAAGAACCATAATGATGCCCTGCATGTCTCCATTGAATGCAGGGGCACTACTCTTGCTCATGTGCTGGTTGATACAGGTTCCTCATTAAATGTGCTGCCCAAGAAGGCTCTGGATAGGCTGGATTGTGAGGGTCTAGAGCTCAAACCAAGTAGCATTGTTGTCCGGGCCTTTGACGGGTCCAAAAGAATGGTACATGGTGAAGTGGACATCCCAATCAGGGTTGGGTCACAAGTATTTGATTCAAAATTCTATGTGATGGATATCCATCCGTCCTATTCTTGTTTGCTGGGTCGCCCATGGATCCACAAGGCTGGAGCTGTGACTTCCACATTGCATCAGAAGCTCAAGTACCCGGTCAGAGGGAAGATTGTAACAGTGCAGGGGGAAGAGGAGTACATGGTCAGCCACCTAAACTCCTTCAGATATGTAGAAATGGATGGGGAGTTCATTGAAACCCCCTTTCAACATTTTGAGGAAGTACCACAAACCTTGGCAGCAGCAGAAGATGAAGAGGTTTCTCCTATGAAGATGGCCTCCTTAAAGGACGCCCGGGCTGTGATCGAAAAAGGCGAATGTGCAAACTGGGGCAAGCTCCCTGATCTTACTCCTAAGACTAACAAGTTTGGGCTGGGTTTCACCACAGAAGCTCAGAAAGCGGTGCGCAAGGCAAGAATTGGAAGACCTCCGGTGCTCATCACTCACTCTGAAGTGAATGCTATTGGAGAGGAAGATGAAGTGGAAGAGTCAGAGTTCGATAGCTGGATCTACCCGACGGCCGATGGTGGATTGACCAATTGGACTGCCAAAGATTTTACTCCCATAACTTTTGTCTCCCAGTAATGAATTTCTTTGTTTTTTGATTTGTAATAAACAATAATTTGAGACTATATGGCCCGGTGTCTTACCCGGGGCACCGTGGTTTTATTTTATGAGGGCTTTTTGTTTGTCACTATCATATATCATGAATAAAAGCATTGGACGTTTTTCACATTTCAAATTTTGCGCTCCTTTTCTTTCCTTTCTTTACATATTGCAAAACAGCTGTATTTACACACACACTCACTCATACAGGTTTCAATCCACTCTGGATCTCACTGGTAACGACTCTGCTACTGCCAGTTATGACTTCGAAAATCCGATCAACTTAGCCGCCGACGAAGGTGAAGATGATTGTGAAGTGCCTGGTGAACTTGCAAGACTGTTACAACAGGAAGAGAGGGCAATTCAACCCCATGAAGAGCCAGTGGAAATAATAAACTTGGGTACGGAGGAAGACAAGAAAGAGGTGAAGATTGGTGCCAACCTAGAACTCAGCGTGAAGCAACGGTTGACTCAGATGCTGCAGGATTATAAAGAAATCTTTGCCTGGTCCTACGAAGATATGCCCGGATTAGATACCGACATTGTGGTCCATCATTTACCAACTAAAGAAGATTTCCCTCCGGTTAAGCAAAAGGTTCGTCGGATGCGTCCAGAGATGTCTGAGAAGATTAAAGCCGAGGTTATGAAGCAGTTTGATGCCGGGTTTCTTGCTGTGACTTCTTACCCTCAGTGGGTTGCTAATGTGGTGCCGGTACCAAAGAAGGACGGCAAGGTCAGGATGTGTGTCGATTACAGGGATCTGAACAGGGCCAGCCCCAAGGATGACTTCCCTCTACCCCACATTGATGTCCTTGTTGATAATACCGCTCAGCATAAAGTGTTCTCTTTTATGGATGGCTTTTCAGGCTACAATCAGATCAAGATGGCACCTGAAGACATGGAAAAGACTACCTTTGTTACTCAGTGGGGCACCTTCTGTTACAAGGTCATGCCGTTCGGGTTAAAGAATGCTGGGGCAACCTACCAACGGGCCATGGTTACCTTATTTCATGATATGATCCATCACGAGATAGAGGTGTATGTGGACGACATGATCGCTAGGTCCCAGACTGAGGAAGAGCACCTTGATCATCTGCAGAAACTGTTTGACCGTTTGAAACTATACAAGCTGAGGTTGAACCCGAACAAGTGCACCTTCGGGGTAAGATCTGGAAAGTTGCTAGGCTTTGTGGTCAGTGATAAAGGAATTCAAGTGGACCCTGCTAAGGTCAAAGCCATTCAAGAGATGCCGGTTCCTAAGACGGAGAAGGAAGTCAGAGGCTTTCTAGGACGCCTGAATTACATTGCTCGCTTCATCTCTCATCTGACCGCTACCTGTGAGCCAATCTTCAAGCTGCTGAAGAAAGATCAGGTAGTACGTTGGAATGACGAATGTCAGGCTGCTTTTGACAGAATCAAAGAATATCTCCAAGAACCACCCATCCTTATGCCACCAGTGGAAGGGAGACCTTTGATACTTTACCTGACAGTACTTGATAATGCAATGGGGTGTGTGCTGGGGCAGCATGACGAGTCTGGCCGAAAAGAGCATGCCATTTATTACCTTAGCAAAAAGTTTACCGACTGTGAGACCCGATACTCACTGCTTGAGAAAACTTGCTGCGCTTTGGTATGGGCTGCTCGCCGGCTGAGACAGTATATGCTGACTCATACTACCTTGTTGATCTCAAAAATGGATCCTATAAAGTACATATTCGAAAAGCCTGCTCTGTCTGGGAGAATTGCAAGATGGCAGATGATCTTGACGGAATACGACATTCAGTACACGACCCAAAAAGCCATCAAGGGAAGTGTATTGGCAGACCACTTAGCACATCAAGCTGTGGATGACTACCAATCAATGAACTTCGAGTTTCCAGATGAAAGCATTATGATAGTAACTGACTGTGAAATACCCGGACCGGATGAAGGACCTGAACCAGGATCCCGATGGTCTATGCACTTTGATGGAGCCTCCAATGCTTTGGGAAATGGTATCGGCGCCATAATCGTATCTCCACAAGGTACTCATACTCCACTCACCGCCCGGCTGTGTTTCAACTGTACCAACAACATGGCGGAGTATGAAGCGTGTATTATGGGTCTTCAAGCTGCGATTGACCCGAGGATCAAATTTCTAAGTGTCTTCGGAGATTCCGCTCTCGTGATCAATCAGATCAAAGGAGAGTGGGATACGAAACACCCAAACTTGATTCCTTACAGAGAATGCGTGTTGGCCCTGATCCCCCACTTCACAGAGATAACATTTGAGCACTTTCCAAGAGAAGAGAATCAGCTGGCGGACGCGTTGGCTACAATGTCTTCAATGTTCAAGGTTAAATGGGACAACGAAGCTCCCCGGATCATCATTTGGAAACTGGACGAACCGGCATACTGTTGTGATCTCGAAACTGAATTGGTAACTGAGAAACCTTGGTACCACGAAGTGAAGAGATATCTGGAAGCTCAGGAATACCCTGAGGGAGCATCTGTCAATGATAAGAAATTCCTGAGGAGGTTTGCAGCCAAGTTCTTTCTTAGCAACGGCATCTTGTACAAACGAAACCAGGATTCAACCCTACTGCGTTGTGTAGATAAGACGGAAGCAGAAAGAATCATGGAAGAGCTACATGAAGGGACCTTTGGTACACACTCCAGTGGACATACCATGGCAAAGAAGATCCTACGGGCAGGATATTACTGGTCTACAATGGAAGCTGACTGTTACCAACATTCTAGGACATGCCACAAATGCCAGATCTACGCAGACAAGGTGCATGTTCCTCCGGTTCCCCTGAATGTTCTGACTGCGCCTTGGCCGTTTGCAATGTGGGGCATAGACATGATCGGTGAGATTAAACCTACGGCATCTAATGGACATCGCTTCATCTTAGTGGCGATTGATTATTTTACGAAGTGGGTTGAGGCAGCATCCTACGCTACGGTAACTAAGACTGTTGTGGCACGGTTCATTCGGCACAATCTGATATGTCGGTACGGTGTCCCTGAGCGGATTATTACAGATAACGGTACCAATCTGAACAATAAGATGATTGCTGAGCTCTGCGAACAGTTCAAGATACAGCACCACAATTCTTCTCCTTACAGACCGAAGATGAATGGGGCTGTAGAAGCAGCTAATAAGAACATCAAGAAGATCGTGCAGAAGATGACAGTAACTTACAAAGATTGGCACGAGATGTTACCGTTCGCTCTGCATGGGTATCGTACCTCAGCTAGGACGTCAACCGGGGCAACTCCTTTCTCTCTGGTTTATGGCATGGAGGCAGTCTTGCCAATCGAAGTACAAATTCCTTCTCTCCGGATAATGAAGGATGCAAATCTGAATGAAGATGATTGGATCCAGACACGACTTGATCAGCTCAACCTTATTGACGAAAAGAGACTTGCTGCTATCTGTCATGGTCAGACGTATCAGAAGCGAATGATCAGGGCATTTAACAAAAAGGTCAGACCACAGGAATATCAAGTCGGGGATCTGGTGATCAAGCGAATCATCCTTCCTCAGAGTGATCCAAGGGGCAAATGGACCCCTACGTACGAAGGGCCATTTGTGGTTAAGCATGTGTTCTCAGGAGGAGCAATGATATTAACCAATATGGATGGTGACGACCTTCCTCACCCCGCCAATGCAGACATAGTTAAAAAATACTACGCATGAAAAAAGACCCGCTAGGCTGACATGCCTAGGCAAAAATAAGGGCTTCCCGTCGAACCAAAAGGGTTCGGGCAAAATGAAGGGATGAAAATGAAAAATCTGTACACCCGGCAAGTCGAAAACCTGAAAAGGCGGCTTGGGCAAAAATGGGTATCCCGGTGGACTGAAAACCCGAAAGGGCAGTCCAGGCAAAAATTAGGGATAAAAGTGTAATACTATGTCTCATTAGATCACTTTGCATCCAGAATCCGGTATCTACATCAAGACGGCATCGATCAGTCAGCTTCACTTTCAGTCGAGGTCATCAAGTGATGAGACGCTCAGAGTTATAAAGGCAATAGCAGAGTTGAAACCCAGTGGATCATTCATATTTCACACAGCTGTTTTATTTTCTTTTGTACAAAACTTGTATAAACTCTTTTGTTCAGCGGCGTACCTCTTACTAGGACGTCAGCCTCTTGTACACAAAACGCCTATTCACAGGCTATTCAAAATCAATACAAATATACTTTTCAGTTAAACGTGCCAACTGTTTTTCTTTTTCTGTTTTGTTTTGTGAAGAATGTCCAAGGTTCAATTTGTGATATATACATTGACAATAATTTGCTAGTTCATAAATGTTGCATACGAAACAAAGAATTAATTGCAGGTGACACTAGAAACAGGGGCAGTAGAGGGTTGTCTGAGCAGTCTAATTGTTCTATCCTCCAAGGTACCGAGGTAGGTTAAGTTAAAGAACCTAACCAGATATCTTAAATTCCCCAGAGAGTGAGACAGCAAGTCAGTGCATTCTTCCCCAAACAAAGTTAACAAGCCTCAAGGAAATTGGGTATCCTCCAGTAGATCCCAATATTCCCCAGCAGCATATATTCTTAACAAGCATCCCCGGCAGTCTTGGTCTAAAGATTGTTCCCCGGCGGTACCTCAACATTCAAAGGAATCACTTCCCCAGCATATCAAAACTTCCCCAGGAGAGTCCCATCCAAGTTCCCCAGGAAAGATGGAATTTTTCTCCCCAAGCAGTAAACTTATCCCCAGTAAATTCTGGAAGCTTATCCCCTCGCGGAACACGAACGCGTCGTCTGGCTTAGTTTAAAGAGTTATTTCCTCAACAGGATATAACTGGGTTATCCTCAGCCAAAAGCCAAGGGAAGGTCGTCGTCAACGTAGTTCTTTCCTATCCCCAGCGAAGTCTATTCACACTTCCAATACAACAACGGTATCCCCAATAGAGTTACTATCAACATTCAGCGAGGCATCACTCTTCCCAAAGAGTATTGCTTTCCAGCATGATCGTTAGAGTATCTTTTCTCCCCGCAGAATCTTCCATTCGCCAAGTTTATTCCGCAACGGAGTCATCTTCTCCTACCGGTATCCTTGCCACTATCATCCCCAGCGGAAGGGAAATCTATTCTTCAAACATCAGCCCGGGATAGGACTTCCTGGCACCCGTCAAAGAGTTTACGTTCCTAGACGAAAACATACATAAAACATCACGTACATCATTATAGCATGCATAACGCACTGCATCATACAAATCTCATTTATGTTGAGAACATCATTGCTTGATTCATATCATGCATTGCATATGACTGACTTTTATCTTTCAGGAAAGATTCAGTTAAGTTCTCAAGCTACATTTCAAGACCTAGACTGGTTCAGTCAAAGGCCTTCTCTGGTTCAGTTAAATCGTCCCAAGATTTTCCTGATGCTTATCCCTTTGAAGACATTTCAAGACCTAGACTGGTTCAGTCAAAGGCCTTCTCTGGTTCAGTTAAATCGTCCCAAGATTTTCCTGATGCTTATCCCTTTGAAGACATTTCAAGACCTAGACTGGTTCAGTCAAAGGCCTTCTCTGGTTCAGTTAAATCGTCCCAAGATTTTCCTGATGCTTATCCCTTTGAAGACATTTCAAGACCTAGACTGGTTCAGTCAAAGGCCTTCTCTGGTTCAGTTAAATCATCCCAAGATTTTCCTGATGCTTATCCCTTTGAAGACATTTCAAGACCTAGACTGGTTCAGTCAAAGGCCTTCTCTGGTTCAGTTAAATCGTCCCAAGATTTTCCTGATGCTTATCCCTTTGAAGACATTTCAAGACCTAGACTGGTTCAGTCAAAGGCCTTCTCTGGTTCAGTTAAATCGTCCCAAGATTTTCCTGATGCTTATCCCTTTGAAGACATTTCAAGACCTAGACTGGTTCAGTCAAAGGCCTTCTCTGGTTCAGTTAAATCATCCCAAGATTTTCCTGATGCTTATCCCTTTGAAGACATTTCAAGACCTAGACTGGTTCAGTCAAAGGCCTTCTCTGGTTCAGTTAAATCGTCCCAAGATTTTCCTGATGCTTATCCCTTTGAAGACATTTCAAGACCTAGACTGGTTCAGTCAAAGGCCTTCTCTGGTTCAGTTAAATCATCCCGAGATTTTCTTGATGCTTATCCCTTTGAAGACATTTCAAGACCTAGACCGGTTCAGTTAAATCGTCCCAAGATTTTCCTGATTGCTTATCCAGTCAAAGGCCTCTCTGGTTCAGTCAGATCGACCTTAAGATCTCTCTGATTCTTATCCCAGCAGAAGACACCCCCAGATTTTTCTCAACGAGCGTTGTTGAAGTTAAAGTCGCTCAAGGCCCTCTTACCATTCATGCTAAGGAAGTAATCATCCCTGCAACGTGTCAGGTAATCATTTTTCTGTTTTGGAGGTATGCAGGTTCTCGCTAAGGAATCTCCTACGTAATCAACATCCAGATGGCATCTATAAGCCCATCATCCAATCCAACGATCTCCAAATGGCATCTATAAGCCCATTCCACCATCATTGCTAACATGTGAGCGCAAATTTCCGGGCACTCTAGTGTCCAATCATCTTTTACCCTCGGATTACGAAAGGCACGTCCGCCAATCTGCATCCTCAGGTCTAAGAAGATTGAACAGGGGCAACTGTTATACCCCAAAATTTGCCCTCCCATATTCCTCAAGAAATTGCCAAGCCAAGCTAGAAAATTCCCCAAGGGTTGTGCAGTGCAACAGTCTCCTAAACAGTCCAAATTAGGGTTTTGAGTCTGATCAAGAAAAGGAAGTTTTCAAAGGCTCAATCAAGTCTCATATGCTTACAAAGATGGTCAAGCATCCTCATATCAAGTTTCAAGGCATTCAGCTCAAGATTGCACAGTCAAAACCCTAAATTGCACTACAGTCAACTGTAGGGGCAAAATGGTCATTTGGCAGTCAAAAGTTCAAATTTTTGGTCAATATATCATTTTGAAGCCACAAACATCATTTGATCAATGTTTGATCATGATTCTCAAAATTTGGCTCAGAAATCATCAAAGATGCAAAAGTTGCTATATTTGGACAGCTGAAAAAGTCAACTGAAATTGACCAGGGCATAACTTTCACATGGATTATCAGAAAAATTCCATCCAAAGCTTATTTTGAAGAGAAAGACATTTCCTACAACTCATCTTCATACTTCAAGTCCAAGAAATGCTCTCACAAAAAGTTATCAATTTCAACATTACAGGTCATTTTCAAAAGTCAACAAAAAGGGACTTTAAGTCAAAGGCCATAACTTGAGAGTGGTAAATCAAAATGACATGGGACCAAAAGCATTGGTTAAAGGACTCAAAGACCTTTCCAAAATGTCCAAGAACATGAGAAAATCTTAAAAATTGAGCAAGTTATGCCTTGTAGAAGTTGGGAAATTTTTGTGAAATGGCAAAAGTCAACTATCCTTGAAAATCCAATTTTGACAAAAGGGCCCCATTTTTCTCACTTTGTTCATCCTTGTCATGCCACACACGTGTTCCATGGTTGATTTCAAGACCAAATATTGATTTTTTTATTTTATTTAATTTTTGATGATTTAATTCATTTTAATTCTTTGAAAATTCAAATAAAATTTAAAAACCAATGGAATAGTGTCAAATGAACTTGGACAATTCCTATGTATCATGAACCAACTCAAGAAATCAGGCTAGGGTTCATTTGCATACTAGGTCTAGGTTTTGGCTAAAAAGAAGGAAAATAGGAAATGGAAGAAACCCTAAGACCAATTCCTTCACAAGCATGGATTAAGGTCAAATAGCAAGCCTATTCCATTCCATGATCATCACTGAGTCCAACCCTACCTAGAACATAGCAAAAAGCTCGCTGAAAAAGCCATTGGACATTTTGAAAATAGGCCATATATTGCAAATCTGAAATCAAGGTTAGGGAGAGTTTGAAGCCTCAATTTTTTTTCCATAAGCATCCTTAAGCAACTCTGAACACGTTCCAATCAATCTCAAGCACAAAAGCTCCAGGAATTGACGCCTAGGACTCAGACTGCATTGCAAAAAATTCACAATCGTATAGCATTTTTTAAGCACTTTTACAACATTCTATGCATTGCATCATGTTTGTTTTGAGCTTCTGAAACTAACCCTTATGCTTGATTGAAGTTTTGCACATTGTACACGAAGATGCCATGACTGAGTATTAGGGTTCGTGAGGTTCAAAATTAGGGATTCCTAAAACAAGAAAAATTAGGACTTAGGACCACCATGGTTGAATCCAGTACACCAAGACGAATGGATTGACCTACTCGCGACAAATTTATGAGATACACAGGCCTATTCGCTATTTCTTGGAAGGCTGCCTAATGCTACGTTTCAAAACCGTTGCCTTCTTTGTTTGTGTTTCAGGAAAATGGAAGGGACGATGGCGTGGCACGAGGGGATTGGACGAATTTGAATTAGCGCGCGTTTTAAAGAGCGTTGATGTTTTTCTTTTATATTGTTTATTTACTATTATATATTAATTGAAAATGAAATGGCTCAGTGGCAAGGGATAAGCGCATGTGACTCTCATGACCTGGGTTCAAGTCCCAGGTCAGAACAATTTCCATAATGTTTTTCATTTCCAATTCACATGCAGCACTCACATTGATGCTCACCATACTCCATCAGAATTCAACCTCCACGTGTCCCAGGGCCTCAGATCCATGGCCAAGATGAAGAGTGCACCATACATCAAGTCAACACGTTGGCACAGGATCCAGAAAAGTCAATGATTCACAATGCAAATGGGCCAAAATCACCAGGCCCACACCTCCAAATTTGAGACCACACCTCCCTGGTTCTATCTTTTTTTTCTTTTTTCTAATTTTCTTTATATTCTATTATTTTTAAATTTACTTGTGTTTTATTTTCTGATTTAATTAATTCTTACAAAAATATAAAAAACATTAAAAATACAGAAAGGACAAAAAAAAATATAATTAACTTTGATTACTTTTATAAATAAATTAAAATGTAAATCATTTAGTTTAATTAAGTTTTAATTTTAATTCTTTTTCTTAATAAAATCCAAAAAAAATAGAATTTAGGTTTAATAATTTTTATTTTCTCTTTTTAATTTTCCTTTTTTCTTTTTTAGAAATAATTATCATTTATTTATTTTTCATAAATTAAAAAATTGTACATAAAGTAATTTAGAATTAAATTAGGTTAGAAATTAAATCTCTTTCTTAAAAAACTTAAAAAACATTAGAACTAGGGTTTAACACTTTAATTTTAATTAATTTTTCCCTTTTTCTTTTAAATCTAAAAAACACACAAAAACATTGTTTTTCATTTAATTTTTAATTTTAGATTCCTTGATTAATTTTAATTATTTGTAAAAGGGTCCAAAGCCCTAATTTTGTTTAATCTCTTTATTTCGCGTATTTGTTTTATATTGTTTAAATAATTCTGTATATGCCCCAAAGCCATGTAATTTAGAATTCTCGCACTTTTATTTATTCGCTTCAGTCAAATCGGGTTCGGTTTTTTTGGCGATGTGGACCCGCGCCAGTTGTAATAGTTTAGATTTATTTTCTCGCAAATATATAACTGTTAATAAATATGCTTGAAAGAATGAATGCCCAAAAATAAAATTGAATCGTTAGATCACCAATGCATGACAAGACAAACGATAAACTGAAAATGATACACAATTCGCACACACCACCCCTAGGGTACGCCTCACTGTTGCCTTTCGAAGGGTGGTCGTCGAGTATAGGACGTTTTAGTAAGTCCTTATGTCCATGACATGATCCGGTTGCCTCGAAACGGTTGCCTCGGAAAATAAAGGATCAATGGCATAAGGGTAGCTTCTAAGGTGTCCTACTGTTGCTCTGGTGACCACCACGTCCCTAAAACTCGAATTGACCCGAACACCTCCAACGGTGGTGCTACCTACCTCTCAATGGTGGGATGGCACTACTTAAGGACATTTACACAGACGAATTCCTTAGGGTAGGTAGGTTCTCGTAGATACTTGCTCTCTTCAAAAACAAAACAAATAATACTTCACACCAACACATTTTCAAAAGCTTTCAAAAGCAAATTTTTCAAACACTCTGACGTACGAGTCGAACTGAAATTTTTCAAAGAAACTTTTGAAACCCACATTGAAAAGCAAGCAAACAATTTTGAAAACACATTGAGCAAGTACCTAAGAGCCCATGGATAACCATGGATAGAAAGGGTGCTAACACCTTCCCTTTCTATAACCTACCTCCCGAACCGAGAGCAATCTCTTTAAAGGAATTTTTCTGTGCTTTTGTCCTTTCCATTTGGAGAAAATAAAAGACGGTGGCGACTCTTGCTTCCGCGACATTTCGCGAACCAGCTTTAAACAGTCAGTTCCAGATCCACCGATCACACCCTCTACTTGGCATTAGGGGAGGTATTACTTACAACCCTTGCCTGGCTTTGGGACAGTTTGGGTATGCACGAAGAGGTGGTCCTCATGATGCGCTCATCCAAGGTGTGGTATTCGACTACGAGAGCAATGACCAAGGCTACCGTTAAAGGTTTATACAAGCTCGGAGAATGGTAAAAAAAGTGGATAGTAAGACATTGGGACACAAAAATTCTATTCCCCTTGAGCCTTACCTTAAGTGGGTACGAACTCGTGCTCAGAGTCTCGTAATGCCTTACCCCTCCATCCTACCTATCATCGAGGAGCCTGTTGCTGAAGGAGATGTTCTGTATACTGTCCTTTATCCTAACATGCCTACCTCTCTTGAAGATTTGCAAAAGGATTGGATTCAGCTAAAGGAAGAGTGATACACCTTCGAAGCCCAGTTCCACGCGAGTGAGAAGAAAGTTTTGGAACTTACGAGACAACTTCATGAAGAGTGAAGTTTGAACGCCTACATTGCGCCAAAAATGATGCGCTCGACCTTTTTGTCTTAGGAGTTTATTTTGTGTTTATTTCCTCCATTGTAATCCCCAAGAGGCGTGATGTAATCAAATTGGATTTATTAATATAGTGTGTGTTTCCTTTTGTCTAAGAAAATTTAAATCTCCTAGTTTCCTTGAAATCATTTGCATATGTATTTTCATTCATCATAACACAAACAGGTTTCTTTTCATAACATGTTTTCTTATCTTTTTACTGTTTATTTCAGTAAGATGGATATTGAACAAAAAGTAAAGGATCTTCAAGAGTAGAACGCTCAATTCCAACATATGCTCCTGGCTCTGCCTAAAGGACAAGAGGACCTGAAGGCTCTCATGATCAAAGATAAGTAGAAGAAGGCAAAGAAACCAGTCGTGTTTTGAATTTGGGAATAAGGTTCAGAGGAACGGCTAAGCAAGCTCTTGATTTCACAACCTCGTCGAGTGAAGGAGATAATCAAGAAGGAAAGAACAAGGAAGGAAATGACAACCCAGAGTCTGAGGAAGATGAAGCTGACTACTCTGAGGAACAGTATCCTCCTACTGATGATAAATACAAATAGCTGGAGGATCTCCTCAATCCTATGGAGATCCAGAGGGTACCTGGGATGGATTTTGAAGAGCTAGGGCTGGTCTTAGGGGTGTTCATCTCGCAGAAATTCAAGGTCCCCACATTTGCTAAGTATGATGGTGTCTCTTGTTCTAAGTTGCATTTAAGGTCATACGTCAGAAAGATTCAACCCCATACTGCTGATAGAAACCTATGGGTACATTTCTTCTAAGAAAGTTTGTCAGGGACGCAGTTGGATTGGTTTTATCATTTGGAAGGAACCAACATTCGCAATTGGAAAGATTTGGCTTCTACTTTTTATAAGCAATACCAGTATAATGATGACCTAGCTCCACCTCATACACAATTGCATAGTATGTCTATGGGTTCTGGCGAAGGTTTCAAGAATTATGCCCATAAATGGATGGATCTTGCGGGAAGAGTCCAGCCCCCTCTATCTGATAGAGAGCTAGTGGATATGTTTTTGGGCACATTGTCTGGTCCATTCTTCAACCATCTGATTGGAAGCTCTTCAGTCGGGTTTACTGAGCTGATCTTAACTGGTGAATGGATAGAAGCTGGTATTAAGAGTGGCAAGATTCAGAGGGATGTATCCTCAAGCACGAAGAAGAAAACCTTCGCTGGAAAGAAGGAAGTCAATGATGCTTATAGCCAGAGAAATCAAAACAAAACTGAACATTGTCCGACGACAGGGGCTGTTATGATCTCCAATCCTATAACAAATCAACAACGAAACCATCAGCGCGGGACGGATGCACCCATAAGACGATTCACCCAGATCAACATGACCTTATCCCAGGTTTTTCCGCATCTGTTGAAATCCAATCTGGTGACTCTGAAGGAAGCTCCCAAGAATCCTAATACCGCTTCTCCCGGCTACAACCCAAACGCTCGATGTGCCTATCATTCTGAGAGTCTGGGGCATGATAGAAACGATTTTCGGGCTCTGAAAAGTAAGGTACAAGACCTTATTGAGGCAAAAGAAATTGAGTTTGACCTTCCAGAGACACCTAATGTAATAACAGTGTCAATGCCCAAACATGGCCAAGGTATCAATGTTGTTGATGAAGACCGTTTTGTTTCCTCCGTGGATGAATTAACTACTCCTCTTCTGATCGTTAAAGAAAATTTTTTGCAAGTCGGTTTATTTCCGGGTTATGGTGAAAGTTGCCACTTATGTATGTCTCTATCAGATGGTTGTTTGTTGTTAAAAATGGGCGTCCAACACTTAATGGTTAGCAAAGAAATTTTGTTCGTAAAAATTCCCTTGACAAGAAGTTGTTGTGAAGATGTCTCGATAATCACCATTTCTGAGAATCCTCTCAGGGTCTCCACCAAAAGATCCGTCAGGAATACATCTACTCCTAAGTTTGCTCCCTTGATCATCACCATGTCGGGGCCAATAGCATATTCCTCGGATAAAGTTGTTCCCTAGAATTATGGGGCTGACGTCTATTACCATGGCGTCAAGCAAGACCTGTTGGCTATTAAAGACAAAGTTGCTGAAGATACTGATCCTGACATCGACAATATCGTCGGGACCGGTAAAATTACGAGAAGCGGAAAATTTTTCTCTACTGATATCTCTCCAAAAATAGTTGTTACTCCTGAGATTATTCCTGTTGCTATTCCTGATAATACCCCCCTAGCTACTCCGACTGTTATCCCTGATGTGACCCTTGTTACTGAGTCGGCTGAGACTCGGGGCAAAGAGGTATTGGTTGAGCCTGTCCAAACAAAGGCGCACAAGGAAGTCATTCTTGAGGCTTCTAAGAAAGAAATGGAAGAGGTACTGAAGATAATAAAGAAAAGTGATTATTGTAAGTCTCAGAGTGCCTAAGAGGGGGGGGGGGGGGGTGAATTAGGTCTTATAAAAATTTATTCGGTTTTATGAGAATGCTTGGTAGTAATTTTGGTTAAGTGTTTGAAGGTTTTGTTTATATCTTTATCTTTTCTTGATTATGGTGATGAAAGCGATAAATGCGGAAAAGTAAAGAACACGGTGATATATCCTGGTTCCCCTCACAATCCGAGAGTACTCCAGTCCCTTTTCCAACACGAAAGAGATTTCACTATAGTTAGAACGATTGTACAACCTATGCTTACTATCTAACCTATAGGGTGATCAAAGGTTCTTAACACCTTTAAGACCAAACAAACACTAATGTGAATGAAGAACAATCCTCTTCAAATCACAACACTTACTTCCAATAATCCTGGATAGTAAGGGAATAATTTCTTTAAGTAATACAATGATTTAGTTTAAAGTATATGGAGAGCTTTATCAATCTTCAATTGATCTTCTTCTTCAAGATAAAAACAATTCTCAACAATGTATATAAATGTTCACAATGTATGTATGAAACTTGTAATGATAATGAAAGTGTATATGGCAAGTTTCACAAAATTATGAATACATGAAAGTTTATGTGCAAATTTGAATGAATTAGAAAATTGTTAATATGAAGAAGGTTTTTTGTTGTTTGAAAATGTTATATGTGTTCTTTTTTTAAAAACTGAAAAAAATCTGCATTTTATAAAGCCATAAGAACCTCTTCATTCATGCCAATTCATATGAAAAGTTGCAATGCATTCATGAAAAGATACCACTTGAAAAATGTTCAAAAAACAAAGTAAAAGCTGCACTGGTTCGCTAGGAACCGGTTCCGACACTGACAGAACCCGGTTCTTAGTGAACGTTATAAGTTGGAATTCAAAAATATCACGCAGGAACCGGTTCCGCTATTGGTACAACCCGGTTCCTGGTATAAAAGCCAGGGACATGTTTTTTGAGAAATGCTGGAACCCGGTTCCTTGTTAGGGAGGAATCGGTTCCTAAAGGGTTATTTTCAAAAATACTTTTTGAAAGATATTTCAAACAAAGTTTTCTTGATGTTAAAGTTATGGAATATGTATATGTTGATGAATGCATATTGTGAACATCTATATTCAAGATTTTAAGAATTATTTATACCATTTGACATTTGATGATTCTTTAATAATTCTTCAATAATCTTCAATACTTTTATTTGATGTTGATAAGCTTTTTGCACATCCTTTGAATGTTGATGTCCATGTTGTCTTCATCAAAACACATGCTTTAAATATGACTTGAGAAGCTTGCAATTACATTCTCCCCCTTTTTGATGATGACAATCAAGTCTTGAAAACGATTTCTTGAAATGTTTATGTTGTTTTGTATAGAAAACTTGTTGAGAAAATGCAAGGCTCCCCCTAAATTGTATGCTCCCCCTAAGTCCATGATTCTTTGAATTTTGGAGTGAGTTTGATATTTTATGTGGGCCTGCAATTTCTTTGAAACAAAACAACACACATGCATATTCTTCTCCCCCTTTGTTAACATCAAAAAGGATGGGGAAAAAGAGTGAAATAGATACATATAAAAATTAAGACGTGCATCTTAAGAGAAACATTAGATATCACCTTCATCCAAAATACCAAGTTCTCTTCGGATTTTGAAGAAAGGTTCTCGAGCAAGCGGTTTAGTGAAGATATCTGCGAGTTGGTTATGAGTATCCACAAAAGTGACTTCGACATCTCCTTTAAGTACATGATCACGGAGAAAATGATGTTGAATAACTATATGTTTGGTTCTTGAATGCATGACCAGATTCTTTGTAATATTGATAGCACTTGTATTGTCGCATCGAAGAGGAATGCATCCGAGATCAAGTCCGTAATCACGGAGTTGTTGTTTGTGCGAAAGAATTTGTGCACAACAACTACCCGTTGTTATGTATTCTGCTTCGGCCGTGCTAAGAGCAATACATGCTTGCTTTTTACAAGCCCATGATACTAATGCATTTCCAATAATGTGACAAGTACCACTTGTGCTTTTACGATCAGTTTTACAACCTGCATAATCCGCGTCAGAATAACCAATTAAAGTGCAAGTACTACCTTTTGGATACCATAGGCCGACATTGATTGTTCCTTTAAGATACTTCATGATCCTTTTAACTGCCATGAGGTGTGATTCCTTTGGATTTGCTTGAAAGCGAGCGCAAAGACAAACACTAAACATGATGTCCGGACGGCTTGCCGTAAAGTATAATAAAGAACCAATCATACCTCTGTACTTTGTAATATCAATTGAAGTACCGGATTCATCTTGATCAACATATGTACCGGAGCCCATTGGAGTATTCATGGCTTTACAATTGTCCATATCAAACTTTTTCAATAATTCTTTGCAATACTTAGATTGGTTGATGAAGATTCCATCTTCTAGTTGCTTAATTTGTAGTCCAAGAAAGTAGTTCATCTTTCCCATCATAGACATCTCGAATTCTCCTTGCATCATCAATGAGAATTCCTCACACATTACTTTGTTAGTCGATCCAAAAATGATATCATCAACATAGACTTGAACCAATAAAGTGTTACTTTGGACTTTCTTAATGAACAAGGTTTTATCAACCTTACCCTTTTCGAAACCTTTTTCACACAAAAAATTGCTAAGTCTATCATACCATGCTCTTGGTGCTTGCTTTAAGCCATAAAGAGCCTTTCTCAACTTAAAGACATGTGAAGGATGTTTGAAGTCTTCAAATCCCGGGGGTTGTTTGACATAGACTTCTTCATTGATGTATCCATTCAAGAATGCGCTTTTGACGTCCATTTGAAAAAGCTGAAAATTTAATGAACAAGCATAAGCAAGTAAAAGACGTATAGCTTCTAACCTTGCAACCGGAGCAAATGTTTCTTCAAAGTCGATTCCTTCCTCTTGATTGTAACCTTGGGCAACCAACCTTGCTTTGTTTCTAACAATTAGACCATTCTCATCAAGTTTGTTTTTAAACACCCATCGGGTACCTATGATGTGTTTACCACTTGGTCTAGGAACAAGTTCCCAAACTTTGTTTCTCTCGAATTGATTTAATTCTTCTTGTATAGCAATAATCCATTGATCATATCCTAAGGCTTCATCAACTTTGGTAGGTTCAATTTTAGAAACAAACTCCATGTTTAAGCAAGCATCTTTTAGATTCAATCTTGTTGATACTCCTTGGCTAATGTCACCAATAATTTTATCAATAGGATGGTCTCAATGAGTTCTCCATTCTTTTGGTAGATCATTGGTGTTTGCATCTTGTTGTACAATGTTTTCTTGATTTTCCAGTGATTTCTTAATTTGATCAATTGAAAGATCTTCCGGGGGTAAATCTATAGGATCATCATCATCACAAACAACTACTTCCTCCTTGGAGGGGTTAGTTTCATCAAAAGATACATGCATAGATTCTTCAATAGTTAAAGTTCTTTTATTATAAATTCTATATGCTTTACTAGAAAGTGAATAACCAAGAAATATACCTTCGTCGGATTTCTCGTCAAACTTACCAAGATTATCTTTGTCATTATTAAGAACAAAGCACTTGCATCCAAAAATGTGAAAGTGAGCAATATTTGGCTTTCTTCCTTTAAAGAGTTCATATGGAGTCTTCTTTATTATAGGTCTAATGATAACTCGATTTCCAACATAACATGCCGTACTAACCGCATCCGCCCAAAAATATTTAGGAAGATTTGCATCACTAAGCATTGTTCTTGCAAGTTCCACGAGAAACCTATTCTTTCTTTCAACTACTCCATTTTGTTGTGGAGTTCTAGGTGCTGAAAAATTATGAGAGATACCATGTTCTTCACAAAATTCTTCAAATTGAGCATTTTGGAATTCTCCACCATGATCACTTCTTATGGATACAATCTTTAGTGATTTTTCATTTTGGATTTGCTTAGCATACTTCTTAAAAGCTTTAAAGGCATCACTTTTCTGCACAAGAAACAGAGTCCAAGAATATCTAGAAAAATCATCAATAATGATTAAAGCATATACATTACCTCCGAAGCTTTTTGTTCTTGATGGACCAAAGAGATCCATGTGTAACAATTGTAGTGGCCTTGTAGTAGACACCACATTCTTAGATTTGAAAGTTGTTTTGGTCTGTTTGCCCTTTTGGCATTCATTACATAATTTGTCTTTGATGAACTTCATCTTTGGTAGACCAATAACTAAGTCATGCTTAACCAATTTGTTCAAGTGCTCCATGTGAATGTGAGCGATCCTCTTGTGCCATAACCAAGCATCATTGTTGTTTAACATAATACATTGTACCTTCAGAGACAAATCATCTAAAGTAATCATGAAAATATTATTAGTTCTTATACCTTTGAGTTTTACCTCATTGGTTGCATCATCCATAATGAGACATTCATCTTTGTTGAATTTGATCTTGAACCCTCTATCGCAAAGTTGACTTATGCTAAGAAGATTGTGCTTTAATCCTTCAACATAGAGAACATCCTCAATTTGAATGGATGGAGGTGTGCCAACTATTCCAACGCCAAGAATCTTTCCTTTGGTGTTGTCTCCATAGGTGACATACCCTTTGGCTTTATGTACTAGATATGAAAATTGGTGTACATCTCCTGTCATATGCTTTGAACATCCACTATCCAGATACCAAACATTTGATGTGGATTTCAAGCATACCTACACAAACAAATTATTCTTTGTTAGGTACCCAAGTTGCCTTGGGTCCTTCATAGTTAGTTCCCTTTTTCACCCACACATAATGCCCACTTGCTATACTAAAGTTTCTAACATATCAAGCATTAGGTGTATGACCTTTAATACCACAATAAAAACAAGTAGCTTCAAAGTTACTTCTATATCTAGAAGGATAAGATTTCTTCTTAGGAAATGTTTTCTTTTTCGATACATTAGCCTTTTTCTTTTGATGATTATGAACAACTTGCTTCTTTTCTACTTTCTTGGGTTTGGAACTATTACTAGCCTTTACAAAAACCGTGGGATTGTTACTTGGTTTCTTAGAACTCACATAACCAAGACCCCTTTTATCATTAGGATAACGTTGTTGGCTTAGTAATCCTTCCAATCCTATTTGTCCTTTTTCATATCGTTCAATGACTCTTTTCAATTGAACAATTTGAAAGACATTTGATTCACACTTGGAGCATGCAAAGTTTTCTTTTTCTTTAATAAAATTCTGTTTTTGAAGTTCAAAATCTTTAGTCATGGTGTCAATTTTTTCTAAACAACTTAGAAGTTCTTTTTCTTGATTTGACACCTTTTTGTATAAACTTTTGCATTCTTTCAAGAGTTCATCAATAGCATCTTGAACATCATCATCAAAAAGATTAAATTCATTACTAACCTCTTCTTCATCATCGGAGTGATGTGAAGCCATTAATGCTAGATTTGCACATTCCTTGCTTTCCGAATCGGATGAAGAACTTATCTCATTATCTTCCCATGCAACATAAGCCTTTTTGTTCTAGAACTCCTTTTTGCCTTTGAATCCATTTTTCTTGGAGAGTTTTGGACAATCCGTCTTTATGTGACCTTGCTTTCCACATTCATAACATGTGACATCTTGTGTTGATGTGGAGGCTTCTTTATCTTTATGATTATACAATTTCTTCCTCTTGACAAAGTTAGCATTATGAAGATTATTTTTATGACCAAAATATTTTCCGAACCTTTTTACAAGAAGCAAGAAGTTTTCATCTTCCTCCGATGCATCTTTATCTTGACTTTCTTTTGAATCAACTTTCAAAGCAATGCCTTTGGATTTCTTCTCTAAATTTTCATGTTTTTCAAGTCTACCGAGTTCCGTTTCGTATTCTTGAAGTTTGCCAAATAATGTAGCGGAGGTCATTGCGGAGAGACTCTTCTTTTCCGAGATTGCCGTTACCTTTGGTTGCCATTCCCTAGTCAATGATCTAAGGATTTTCAAGTTGAGTTCATCAGTTGTCAAGGTTTTACCAAGAGCATTTAAGTGATTTGTCAAATGCACAAATCTCTTTTGTAAGTCAAGAATGGATTCTCCGGGTTGCATTCGAAATAGTTCATATTCTTGACTCAAGGTATTTAGCCTTGATCTTTTTACTTCAGCCGTTCCTTCATGAGTTTGAACCAGGGTATCCCATATTTCTTTTGCTGTCTTGCAGTTTGAGACACGGAAAAATTCGTCCATACTGAGTGCACCTTGAAGAAGGCTTATTGCCTTTTTGTCATAGAGAACTTTCTTTTTATCATCGTCGTCCCATGCAGTTTTGGGCTTTGCAGAACCAATGCCATTGATTACTGATATTGGGATAAATGGACCATTTTCAACAGCATCCCATACTTCCTCTCCTTGTGCTTCTAAATGCGCCTTCATGCGTATTTTCCAGAAGTCAAAATATTCACCACAGAATAGAGGAGGCTTGTTGTTACTACCACCATCTCTGAAAACTGGTTGATGATTTGCGGAAGCCATTCTGGATCTTTAGGAACAAGTTACCTATAACTTGCTCTGATGCCAATTGTAAGTCTCAGAGTGCCTAAGAGGGGGGGGGGGGGTGAATTAGGTCTTATAAAAATTTATTCGGTTTTATGAGAATGCTTGGTAGTAATTTTGGTTAAGTGTTTGGAGGTTTTGTTTATATCTTTATCTTTTCTTGATTATGGTGATGAAAGCGATAAATGCGTGTTGTACCCCAAAATTTTCCCTCCCATTTCTCATTGATTTCTCACCACAAAGCCCTTGAAGCTCAAGATCCAGTTAGGGTTTCATCTGCTCAAGACTTCTCCTTGCATTGTTGATCCAAATTAGGGTTTTTGTTTTCACAAAGATGTTTTGACCCAAAATGCCTAAGGTGACTTTCTTGCTTCATATTGGACTCCCAAGTTTATCCTCATCAAGTTTCAAGTCTTGATTCCAAGTTTTGCCCAGTCAATTGGACAGTTGACCTAGAAATCAACTGTATTAGGGAGAAAGTCAACTGTGGCCAATTGACAGTCAAACGTCATGAAAATGACCCACATCAACATTATGGACTCCTATGAACCATTTGATCAAGTTTGGATCACAATTCCACAAGGAATTTGATCAGATCACCAAAAGGGCAAAATGGTCATTTTTAGGGTTTTGACTGCACAAAGGCAATTTTTGACTGTTTGACCTAGCCAATGGCAAACCAAGCTCACATATGGACTCAAGGACCCCATGGAATTATCTTTACATGCTCAACAAACTCAAAAGATCCCAAGTACACAAGATTGATAGTTGAATTTCCCTGTTAATTGATCAATTTTGACTGTATACTGAAAAGTCAAACTTTGACTTTTTGGTCAAAATCAAGAGTCAAGATTCATTTTTCATCAAAATATGCCAAATCATGAAACTTGTTCACCAAGAAATCAAAAAATTGCAAATTAGGGTTAGAAATGAGAATTTTTCATAACTTAGAATTTTTCTAAGTTATGGAAAACCCTAATTTTTTCCCAAATTTGCCCCACTTTCTCACCAAGATTCATTTGGATTC
Organism: Vicia faba; assembly: GCA_948472305.1. NCBI lineage: Eukaryota > Viridiplantae > Streptophyta > Magnoliopsida > Fabales > Fabaceae > Vicia > Vicia faba. The sequence continues at coordinate 379,749,307 of OX451735.1, read as the reverse complement.
AAACAAAAGTCAAAACATGAAAGTTGTAGCTTGCTGCATAATCTACAACTTTGATGCACAAAGTTTTCTCAATTGAAGCTTGTATCTCAAGTTACAATTTTTGGAATAAGGGTACTAAACCATTCTTAACTTAGTAAAATATTAACCTATTTTGGCAAGGTTTTCTATCTAACTTCAAGGCCATTTTCCATACACTTCCACTTGGAATTTCAATTTGCATTTCAAAGATGGATTGTAGTACACATTCCAAGCTTTCCAAAATGTCCAAGAACTTCTCAAACAACCTCATGGTTAGGGAGAATCGAATTTTACAATATGGCAAAAAGTCACTTTTGTTCTTGGCCAAGGCATGTTCATAACACAATGCATTTTCAAAACTCAGCATGCCACTTGATTACAGGCCTTTTATCTCAATTACACTCATAAATTTAATGCCAAACCTTTGTGCCAAGACCATGTTTTGTGTGTTCAAGCATTGCCTAGAAGATTAATCCATTTATAGATAAAGCATAATATCCATTTTAGAAAAGTTTCACTTTATGTCAAATGCAAATCCAAGAAAGTACACTTGAAATCTTCTTGGCACAAGTTATGAGACATATTGAACTGATCAAGGCCAAGGTATGCAGCATAGTATGGGGGCCTGTACAGGCTAGAAGCACAAAGTGACCATTGCTTGCTTAAAGTTCAAGAAACATAGCATAACTTGTACCAACTTCCATATCAGTCAACCAGGCCTTAGAAAAAGAGAAAAAAACACATTCCAAACATTGATCCTGAGCTAGTACACGACCCTAACATCCCTCATACACTCCCATTCCCATAATCACCTTCAAACTGCAAGAACAGGGCAAGGCCTGCAGTTTGAGTGCCATCTCTCATTCCTCTCAAGCTTTCTTGCCCAAACCAGTTCACACACATTCCTTAGCATCAATGCAACCTAACCAAGACCTGAAACACGACCTGTAATTCCTCTAACAAGTTCCACCATTTTCACTTTCTCATTTTGCAGTTGAAGTTCCACAACTCGATTCAAGGTGTCTCAAGGCAAAGTAAACATTGGAGTAGCATCACCACACCTCAAGGAAGCTATACCAACCATCACCTTGCACTGAAAGCTTCCCCATTGCCAGATAGAACTTCAACTGAACAGGTATTTTGGTGAACTTCTAACTCTTAGTATAGGCATCATTAGCTCTAGGTTTGTGAATAAGAAATGTTCTACTCATGCCACTGAACCTGTACATGCTTTTACTTTTCATTTCTTTTGCTTGAGCTGTGAGAATTTAAGGTTTGAAAATGACAGAAAACTTAGGTCAGGATTTGGGAATGTCAAAATTCTCTCTCATTTCTGAGAGTTAGGAGGTGTTCTTTATATATTTGGAATCGTGATTCAATGCTTAACATTTTTTGTGTTGAAAGTTTGTGCAAAAGCTCAAAGAATCAGGACGTTTGAACTTGAGTACAGGCGCGCGCGTTTTGGAACATTTTTGTCTGAAGGTTGAAGAAGAAGCCACATGGGCTGGGCCTGTGTGGTCTTTTCTTTTCATACCCTATTTCCACTTTCATACCCCCAAGCCCATTTTGTTTATTTTTATGATTTTTTGATTTTTCTTTTTTTATTCTGACTCATTTATTTTTTCTTATCATATTAAAAACATAAAAAATATTTTTTGCATCATTTTTATATTTTTTAGGTATTTACTTGATTATTGTATACAAATAAGCATATAATATATTATTTAGAGTAAATAGGGAAAAATAATGTAAACACCATTTTATTTTCATTTTTATTTGGTTTTATCTTCTTAAGATATTTTATCTAAAATATACATTTTTCATAAATATTAATTATTATTATTTTCATATATATAATATTTATTTAGTAAATAATAAAGATATATATATATATATATATATATATATATATATATATATATATATATATATATATATATATATATATATATATATATATATATATATATATATATATATATATATATATATATATATATATATATATATATATATATATATATATATATATATATATATATATATATATATAAATACACTTAGAATAAAATACTAAAAATATACATATTTCTATCTTATTAATATTTAACACTAAAATTACATTTTCCACAAATATACTTCATTTTTTTATTTTATTTTTGTATGTAAATAATAAATATTGTACATTTTGAATAAATAATGCATGTTATTTATAATTAGGGTTTTGCCCTAAATAGGTAAATACTTCAAAAAATAATACTTTTTTTTATTTTATTTTATTTATTTGACATAAATAATACTCCTTTTTTTCATACATATAAAAACTTTTTTTGCATTCTTGCATATTTGTTTTATTTCTATTTAATTTATGCCTTTAATTATATTGTAAATATTCAAAGGAAATGATGTAATAGCTAGGTTTAATTTCTTGTCTAAATATCCCCCATTTGAAACATTTGTACCCCCCTTCCCATATTGTGTTGTAATAGTGTAGGAATTTTACTTTTCGCACTTTAAACGCTTTCTAAATATACCATGCTAGAATTAGGGTTTGTATGCAAATAAAACGAACAAAATAGTTTTGACCTAATTTCAATATAAATAAGCATGAAAATGGACAACACATATCACACTTGCACCCCCTAGGGTATTCCACTTGTTGCCTTTCGAAATTGGGCCATATTGCATGTTAGGTCTCTTTGGGCAAAACAAATACAAATCAAATGATCATAGTCCCTCGATGACGCTTTCAAAATGTTGCCTAAACAAATGATCAAGTCCCTTAAAGAAAATTGCCCAAAGATACTTGACACAGTTGCAATTATGGCCTAAACGATGACCCGCGCCCGTCCCTTTCACATCCTAACATGAGATTGTCCACCAAATACAATGGTGGAACAAACTTATTAAAAGGGTTAAAACATAGCAATAAACTTTGAGAAATTTAGGAGTAGATAACCTCTTAGTTACTTGAATCAAAACTTGCAAAAACAAAACACTTGCCTATTTTTCTAAAAAACCACAACACTTTCAAAACAACTTTCAAAAACAAATGAAAACTTTTTCAAAAGACATACATCTTTGTATACATCCCCACATGGATCATTACAAAGGTTGCCACCACATTGGCTTCTTTACAAAACATTTTCAAACCCACACACACAAGCACCATTTCAAACAATTGAAAACAAAAGGCAAGTGATCTAAGCAAGTAACTAAGAGACCATGGATAACCATGGATAGAAAGGGTGCTAATACCTTCCCTTTCTATAATCTACTCCCCGAACCCAAGAAAAATCTCAAAGGTTTTTGCTGTGCTTTTTAAACCTTTCCTTAGGATAAAATAAAAAGTCGGTGGCGACTCTTGCTCAACCGAAACATTTGCGAAAACAAACGCAAAACCATAGTCAATTCACCCACCGTATCACAGAACTGGCGACTCTGCTGGGGATAATTTTGAAAGTGGAGTAACCTTAGGGCTTAGATCACCCTCTTGCATGACAAATTGTTTGAATTGTTTGCTTTATATCTTGGCTCTATTGTTTGGGTTTACAATCCTACACCCGGATTTTGGGAAACATTCATAGATAGCAATACGTTGTGGAAACTGTGCGGGGTATACCGACACGGTCGAAGCAATAGCTATATTAGTGTGACATATTTGTGAGTACCGGTAACCCTTGAGTTCAATCAAGGAGAGTACGGGGCCGCTGAGTGATGTCACTAAGCACTAATGACCTAGAACCTTACTTGACCATCTTGGCCTTTATTAGGGGTAGTGAGATGACCGGCTTTGGTGCAGTCCGAAGTTGGTAGATACTCGATACTAAACTCATTGAGGGTTGTTTTCTTGGAATATTTTGGTCGCTAGTTAAGTGGCTAAACCAAAACAATGAACATTGAAAACAATCCAATGATATTGAGCTCCTTAGAACCCGGTTACTATTTATAGGACAGGTTTTTAAGCCAACTACACTCAAGAGGGTACTTACCTATGAAACCCCATGCAAGCCTGAAACTAGGGTTTGGTGTGATTTGCTTGTACATATGTTTTGTGCATACATCATAAACATCATAAAGCATCATATGCATTCACTAACCATTTCAAGGGTTTGGATCTTCATCTTTGTTCCAGTTTTGTAGGTCATGGAAATTCCTCGCAGAAACACCATTCAAGTCAACCTTGTGAGAATCTCTCCTCAACTCAAGGAGCTCACCTCAAGAATTCCGGAAAGCTCATCCTTCAGTGAAAGACATGGTAGACTTCTCAGCCTAGTCAACACCAACATTGAAGAAGACATGATGAAAGTGCTATTCCAGTTCTTTGACCCTCTTCACCACTGTTTCACTTTCCCCGATTACCAGTTGGTGCCCACTTTGGAGGAGTTTTCTCAACTCCTGAGAATTCCTATCCTTAATCAACTACCCTTCAACGGTACGGAAAAGGAACCAAAGCCAGAAGATGTTGCTCGAGCATTACATCTACAATCATCCGACATCAAGGGGCATTGGGAAACCAGAATCGGCGTCAAGGGATTCTTAGCAAAATTCTTATTTGAGAAGGCACAAGAATGTTGGAACTCATTGGACCTACAAGCCTTTGAAGAAATTGTGGCACTTCTTATCTATGGGTTGGTCTTGTTCCCAAATCCCGACCAATTGGTAGATGTCAACGCCGTCAAAATCTTCTTGTCCAGAAATCCAATACCAACATTTCTTGGGGACATCCTTCACTCATTTTACACACGAACAATGAGAAAGAGGGGTGTTCTCATGTGCTGTACTCCTATCCTTGCAAGGTGGTTTATTTCGCACCTTCCACAGTCTGTCTTGAAGAACGACCAAGGCTCAAGGTGGTCCCAACGGTTGATGACTCTTACTCATTCTGATGTACATTGGTGTTCTCGGTCCAGAGAAAATGTCATCATCGTCGATCGTTGTGGAGAATTCCCTAATGTTCCTTTACTTGGAATTAGAGGAGGTATCACCTATAACCCTTGCCTAGCTTTGAGGCAATTTGGATATGCCCGGAGGGATGGCCCTCATGACATGTTGATTCCTGACCTAGTTTTTGACTTCGACAACGATGCACAAGGACTTCGCCAAAGATTCATCAGAGCTTGGGGAAAACTCAACAAGGTTGATAGTAAGACTCTGGGACACAGGAACTCCATCCCTCTTGAGCCTTATCTCAAGTGGGTACGAGCCCGAGCCCAAAGTCTGATGATGCCTTATCCTCATGTTCTCCCTGTGATTAAAGAGTCCGTCAAGGAAGGAGAGGTTCCCTACACCATCCTACATCCAGACATGCCTACATCGTGGGAGGAAATGCAGAAGAGTTGGATTCAGCTCAAGGAAGAACGGAATACTTTTGAAGCTAGCTTCTATGCCAGTGAGAAGAAGGTTCTAGAGCTTACCCACCGACTCCATGAGCAAGAGGCCCTCAACACCATGCGCAATGTCTTTTTGCCTTAAGAAGTTTATTTTGTAATATTTGGCCCATGGGGCATTTATGTACTGACAAATTTCTTCTTATTAATATGACGTGCGTTCTTCTTTGTCTGAAACAATTTTGAATGTCCTAAATCCTTGAATGCATTGCATACATAAGCATACCATTCATCATGTGCATAAGCAGGTCTCACGCCAGGTTTCCTTATCTGTCTGCTGTTTATTTCAGTAGGATGGATCTCGAGCAAACAGTCAAAGACCTACAAGCTCAGAATGCACAGTTCCAGCAACTCCTAATGACCTTGGCCAAGGGTCAGGAGGATATCAAAACTCAATTGGGGAACAAAGACCCAGTGAAAAAGAAGAAAAAGAGACTCGAGATGGCTACTTTGGGGAGAAGATTTGACAGAGAAGCTCGGAGAGTGCTTGAATTCCCTCCTACTTCTGATGAAGGAACCAGCAAAGGAGGTGGAGCTGCGGTACCTTCCGAGTCTGATGCGGAAGAAGAAGAGGTCGAAGAGGATGAATATTATACTGATCAGCAATACCCTCCAGCTGATGATAAATACAAAGGGCTAGAAGACAGGTTGGCCGCCATGGAGCTACAAAGAGTACCGGGTTTGGATTTTGAAGACTTGGGTTTGGTTGCCGGGATTGTGATTCCCCCAAAATTCAAAGTGCCAGGGTTTGTAAGGTATGATGGGTTGTCCTGTCCCAAAATGCATCTCAGGTCCTACGTGAGAAAGATTCAACCCTATACGGCAGATAAAAACCTTTGGATTCATTTCTTTCAAGACAGTCTTTCTGGAGCTCAGTTGGAGTGGTTTTATCAGCTAGAGGGAACCAGCGTTCGAAATTGGGAAGATTAGGCCACCGCTTTCTACAAACAATACCAATACAATTCTGACCTTGCCCCTACTCGTACCCAACTTCAGGGTATGTCGTTAGGAACAGGCGAAGGATTCAAAGAATACGCACAAAAATGGAGGGATTTGGCTGGCAGGGTGCAGCCTCCTTTAACCGACCGTGAACTTGTTGATATGTTTCTAGGGACCCTATCTGGGCCATTTTTCAATCATCTGATTGGTAACTCTTCCGCGTGGTTTACCTATTTGATCTTAATGGGCGAAAGAATAGAAGCTGGCATCAAGTCAGGAAAGATTCAGAAGGGTGTTGCTGCAAGTACTGAGAAGAGGCCTTTCAAGAAAGAAGCAAGTGTCGTCTATGGTCCTAGAAGACAAGTCAAGCCAGAAAGTCGCCAAGCCGTCAATGCTCTGGTCATTTCAAAACCTGTTGCTGCTCCTCAGCAGTACAATCAACAAAGAGGTGAAAGGCCCAAGAGGCAGTATACTCGACTGAGTATGACCTTATCGCAAATTTTACCCCAACTGTTATCAACCAACTTGGTGACCACCAAAGAAGCTCCTAAGGTCGTCAATACTGCATCTCCAAAGTATAACCCAAATGCCCGTTGTGCTTATCATTCTGATAGCCCCGGGCATACTACTGATGATTGTTGGGCCTTGAGAAACAAAGTGCAAGATCTTATCGACGCGAAGGAAATTCAGTTTGAAGCGCCTGAGAGGCCGAATGTTGTAACTGCTCCTATGCCCCAGCATAGAGTAAATGCCATTGAAGAAGAGTTGTATGCTGTTTCAGTGAATGATGTTGCTACCCCTCTGTTGACTGTTAAGAGGAACTTACTACTAGCCGGTTTATTTCCGGGTTGTAGTAAGGGTTGCCTCCTGTGTGCTGTTATCCCTACCGGTTGTCCACTGCTGAAATCAGGCATCCAAAGCCTGATGGATAGCAAGGAAATTCTGTTCAAGAAAACTGCTGTTCCGTTTGTTTCCATTGAAGAAATATCTGTTGTCACAATTTACAATCCTGCCAAAGCTCCCATGAAGAAACCAGTCCAAATTATGTCTGTTGCACCCATTACTATTACTGTTCCGGGGCCTCTCCCCTATGAGTCTGATAAAGCGGTCCCATGGCATTATGGGGCCGACGTGTATGTGCTTGGGGTGAAGTAGGAGTTCAACACCAATACCAGTATCAGTAACATCACTGGTCCCGCCAAGATTACCCACAGTGGCAGGCTCTTCTCGCCTGACATTGCACCGCCAGTTATCCGAAAACCTCTCACCATCACACCCGCAAGTGTGCATGTTCCAATTCAAGTTCCTGTGTCTACTACTGCCGCCGAGTCCTCTAATACTCGGGGCAAAGAAGTTGCTACCGATTTGCCTGCCAGGACGGAGGCACCAAAAAAAACTGATGTAGAAGCCTCCCAACAAGAAATGGAGGAAATTCTTAAAATCATCAAAAGGAGTGACTTTAACGTTGTTGAACAATTGGGGCATACTCCCTCCAAAATCTCTATGCTATCATTGCTGCTATGCTCAGAGGCCCATGCAAAAGCCCTGATTTCATTTCTGAAAACGGACCACGTACCGCAAGAGACCTCCGCGGATCAATTCACTGACTGTGTGGCTAATTTAACGGCTGACAATGGCTTGGGGTTCTCGGATGCTGAACTTACCGCCAAAGGGAAAAATCACAATGATGCCCTGCACGTCTCTATAGAGTGTAGGGGCACTACTCTCGCACACGTGTTGGTGGATACCGGTTCTTCCCTGAATGTCTTGCCCAAGAAGGCATTGGATCGCTTGGATTGTGAGGGTCTGGAGTTGAAACCTAGTAACATCATTGTTAGAGCCTTCGACGGTTCTAAGAGGATGGTGCACGGTGAGGTAGACATTCCTATTCGTGTGGGTTCCCAAGTTTTCGACTCAACGTTCTATGTAATAGACATTCGTCCATCTTACTCCTGCTTGTTGGGTCGACCCTGGATTCACAAGGCTGGGGCAGTAACATCCACTCTACACCAAAAGCTCAAATACCCTGTCAAAGGGAAGATTGTTACTGTACAGGGTGAAGAGGAATACATGATTAGTCACTTGAATTCATTCCGGTATATCGAGATGGACGGGGAGTTTATTGAAACCCCCTTTCAGCATTTTGAGGAAGTACCTCCAATTTTGGCATCAGCTGAAGCAGTGGTTGAAGAAGACTTTCCGTTGAAGATGGCATCTTTGAAGGATGCCCGGGCTGTAATCGAGAAAGGCAATTGTGCGAACTGGGGTCAGCTTCCTGACTTCACTCAAAAGAACGACAAGTTTGGGCTGGGCTTTACTGCAGAGGCTCAGAGGGCTGTGCGCAAGGAAAAGATCAGAAAGGCTCCAGTGTTTATCACCAGTCCAAGGGTGAATGCTATTGAGGAGGATGTAGAGGAAGCAGAGTTTGATAGTTGGATCTACCCGACTACCAGCAACGGACCAAGCAACTGGACGGCAAAGGATTTTACACCTATCACATTTGTCACGCAGTAATTATTTCTTTTGATTTTCAATTTGTAACAAACAATGTGTTAAAACTTTTATTGGCTCGGTGTCCTACCCGGGGCATCGTAGCTCCATTTGTGAGGGCTTTTTGTATGACATTTCCATATATCATCAATCAAAACATTGGACGTTTGTTGCATTTCAAATCTTCTGCTCTTTTCTTTCTGTGTTATATATTGCAAAACAGCTATATTTACACACACTCACTTATACAGGTTTCAATCCACTCTGGATCTCACTGGTAACAGCTCTGCTACCGCCAGTTATGACTTCGAGAATCCGATCAACTTGGCCGAAAACGAAGGTGAAGATGATTGTGAAGTGCCTGGTGAACTCGCAAGACTGCTACTCCAGGAAGAGAGGGCTATTCAACCACATGAAGAGCCGGTGGAAACAATTAACCTGGGTACGGAGACAGATAGGAAAGAGGTCAAGATTGGGGCTAATCTAGAGCTCAGCGTGAAGCAACGATTGATCCAGATGCTACATGATTACATAGAGATCTTTGCTTGGTCATACGAAGATATGCCTGGTTTAGATGCCGACATTGTAGTTCATCACCTGCCAACTAAGGAAGACTGCCCTCCGGTAAAGCAAAAGGTTCGCCGCATGCGCCCAGAGATGCCCGAAAAGATCAAGGCTGAGGTTATGAAGCAATTCGATGCCGGATTTCTAGCAGTAACTTCTTAACCTCAGTGGGTTGCCAATGTGGTGCCAGTGCCGAAGAAGGACGGTAAAGTCAGAATGTGTGTTGACTACAGGGATTTAAACAGGGCAAGCCCCAAGGATGATTTTCCTCTACCTCACATCGACGTTCTCGTTGACAATATTGCTCAACACAAGGTTTTCTCCTTCATGGATGGTTTTTCAGGGTATAATCAGATCAAGATGGCTCCGGAGGATATGGAGAAGACTACCTTTGTAACTCAGTGGGGCACCTTCTGTTACAAAGTTATGCCATTCGGATTGAAAAATGCTGGGGCAACCTATCAACGTGCCATGGTTGCTTTATTTCATGATATGATCCATCATGAGATTGAGGTATATGTTGATGACATGATTGCAAGGTCTCAAACTGAGGAGGAGCACCTTGATCATCTGAGGAAGCTATTCGACCGACTGAAGTTATATAAGCTGAGGTTGAATCCCAACAAATGCACCTTTGGGGTGAGGTCCGGAAAATTGCTAGGTTTCATTGTAAGTGATAAAGGTATTCAGGTGGACCCTGCCAAGGTAAAAGCCATACAAGAGATGCCAACTCCAAAGACGGAGAAAGAAGTCAGAGGCTTTCTGGGACGACTGAATTACATTGCCCGATTCATCTCACATCTGACTGCTACTTGTGAGCCAATCTTCAAATTACTGAAGAAAGATCAAGTAGTACGCTGGAACGATGAATGTCAGGCTGCCTTTGAAAAGATAAAGGAATATCTCCAAGAGCCACCCATTCTTATTCCGCCAGCGGAAGGAAGACCTCTGATACTATATTTGACAGTACTTGACAATTCAATGGGGTGCGTGCTGGGACAGCATGACGAGTCTGGCCGAAAAGAGCATGCTATTTATTACTTGAGCAAAAAGTTTACCGACTGTGAGTCTCGTTACTCACTGCTTGAGAAAACTTGTTGCGCTCTAGTATGGGCTGCTCGCCGACTGAGACAGTATATGCTGACTCACACTACTCTATTGATTTCAAAGATGGATCCCATCAAGTACATATTTGAAAAGCCCGCTCTGTCTGGAAGAATAGCGAGATGGCAAATGATCTTGACAGAATATGATATCCAGTATACAACTCAGAAAGCAATTAAAGGAAGTGTACTGGCAGATCACTTGGCACACCAACCTGTGGATGATTACCAATCATTGAACTTTGATTTTCCGAACGAAGACATCATGGTGGTAACTGACTGCGAAGTACCTGGACCGGATGAAGGACCTGAGGAAGGATCCCGATGGTCTATTCATTTTGACGGAGCCTCCAATGCTTTGGGTAATAGCGTCGGCGCTGTAATCATATCACCCAAAGGAACTCATACTCCACTCACCGCCCGATTGTGTTTCAACTGCACCAACAACATGGCAGAATATGAGGCATGTATCATGGGTCTACAAGCTGCAATCGACTTAAGGATCAAATTTCTGAGTGTCTTCGGAGATTCCGCTCTCGTGATCAATCAGATCAAAGGCGAGTGGGATACGAAACACCCAAATCTTATTCCTTACAAGGAGTATGTGTTGACCTTGCTTCCCCACTTTGAAGAGATAACTTTTGAGCACTTCCCAAGAGAGGAGAATCAGCTAGCGGACGCACTGGCTACGATGTCTTCAATGTTCAAGGTTAAATGGGACAATGAGGCTCCCCGGATCATTATCTGGAAGCTGGACGAACCGGCATACTACTGCGACCTCGAGGCCGAGAAGGCAACTGAAAAACCCTGGTATCATGAGGTGAAGAGGTACTTGGAAGCTCAGGAATACCCTGAAGGTGCATCTGTCAATGACAAGAAGTTCATGAGGAGGTTTGCGGTAAAATTCTTCCTCAGCAACGGCATCCTCTACAAACGGAATCATGATTCAACTCTACTACGTTGTGCGGATAAGGCTGAAGCAGAGAAAATCATGATAGAACTGCATGAAGGTACATTCGGAACACATTCCAGTGGACATACCATGGCAAAGAAAATCCTACGGGCAGGATATTTCTGGTCCACAATGGAAGCCGGTTGTTACCAACACTCTCGAACTTGTCACAAATGCCAGATCTATGCTGACAAGGTGCATATTCCTCCAGTCCCTCTGAACGTCCTGACGGCACCTTGGCCTTTTGCAATGTGGGGCATTGATATGATCGGTGAGATCCGACCGACGGCATCCAACGGGCATCGCTTCATCTTGGTAGCGATCGATTACTTCACGAAGTGGGTTGAGGCAGCTTCCTACGCAATGGTAACCAAGAGCGTCGTGGCACGTTTCATCCGGCATAATCTGATCTGTCGGTAACGCGTCCCGAAAAGAATCATTACGGACAATGGTACCAATCTCAATAACAAGATGATCGCTGACCTCTGCGAACAATTCAAGATACATCACCACAACTCTTCTCCCTACAGGCCGAAGATGAATGGGGCTGTATAGGCAGCCAATAAGAATATCAAGAAAATTGTGCAGAAGATGACAGTGACCTATAAATATTGGCACGAGATGTTACCGTTCGCTCTTCACGGGTACCGTACCTCAGCAAGGACGTCAATCGGGGCAACTCCTTTCTCCGTGGTCTATGGCATGGAGGCAGTCTTGCCAATTGAAGTTCAGATACCTTCTCTCCGGATAATGAAGGATGCAGACTTGAATGAAGATGACTGGATCCAGACTCGGCTTGATCAATTAAACCTGATTGACGAAAAGAGGCTCACTGCTATCTGTCATGGTCAGACGTATCAAAAACGGATGATCAGGGCATTTAACAAGAAGGTCAGACCACAAAAGTATCAAGTTGGGGACATGGTAATCAAACGCATCATCCTTCCTCAAAGTGATCCCCGGGGCAAATGGACCCCTACTTACGAAGGGCCATTTGTGGTTAAACATGTGTTCTCAGGAGGAGCCATGATCCTAACCACCATGGATGGCGACGACATTCCTCACCCCGCCAATGCAGACATAGTGAAAAGATACTACGCATGAATAAAAGACCCGTTAGGTTGACATACCTAGGCAAAAATAAGGGCTTCCCGGCGAACCAAAAGGGTTCGGGAAAAAATAAGGGATGAAATGAAAAAAATCTGTACACCCGATAAGTCGAAAACCTGAAAAGGCGGCTTGGGCAAAAATTGGTTTCCCGGTGGACTGAAAACCCGAAAGGGCGGTCCAGGCAAAAGTTAGGGATAAAGCGTAACACTATGTCTCATTGGATCACTTCGCATCCGGAATTCGGCATCAACTATCTGGCTCAGATTTCGGCATCGACCAATCAGCTTCATTTTCAACTAGGCAGCAAAGCGATGAGACGCTTGGGGACATAAAGGCGATAGCAGAATTGGGACCCAGTGGGATTGTTCACATAGCTGTTTTGTTTTCAAAATTGTAAATTCTGTGTTATTCGGCGGTGTTCTCTTACTAGGACGTCAGTCTCTTGTACAAAAACGCCTATTCACAGGAAAAATTCAAATCAATACAAATTCACTTGTCCATACAAGTTGCCATTGTTTTTCCTTTTTCTGTTTTGTCTTGCGAAGAACGTCCAATGTTCATTTTTTATATATGCATTTGACATTAAATTGCTGATTCATAAATATTTGCATATGAAACAAAAGATTAATTACAGGTGACATCAGAAACAGGGGCAATGTGAAGTCTGGTTGCTTTGTCCGCCAAGGTTCCAAGGTAGATTCGACTGAAGAATGTGACCAAATCATCGCAACTCCCCACAGAGTAAGACAAGATTTAGCAATACTTTCCCCAAGCAGAGTTGGTCCCCCGTCGATCCTGAAAAGGCACAACATTCCCCGGCAGGTCTTAAGGCTTATCTCCAGTAGATTTCGGAAGCTTATCCCCTGCAGAATACGGACGTCTCTCCCGAGCTTTATTCAAAGTTATTCCTCACAAGGGCTTATAACTGGGTTATCCTCAGCTATTTGCCACGGAAGATCGCCCTCGGCAAAGTTCTTCCTTTTCCCCAGTAGAGTTCATCCTTGGTGTTCCCAAGCGGAGTTTATCATCATTATCCCCAGCGGAATCCATCATTGAAGTCCTCAGCAGGCCTCTCATCAAATTTCAGCAAAGTATCTCTGCCACAGAGCAATTCCCCGGCAGGTCGTCAAGGATTTATTTTCCTAAAGACGAAAATACATTCATAAACATTTCACATTTTCATACATCCTGCTTACGTACATGATAAAGTGCATACAACACTGTCTCATGTTAAAACATCATGCATATCATACATCATGACATTGCATACAACTTATGTTTTGCCTTTTCAGGGAAAAAGACAATCCCAAAGACAACTACCTTCAACTGTCACAATTCCAGATTCGATACCTGTATCTAGCCAGGGCACGTCTGAAGAGTTCAAAGATTCGATTCCTGTATCCAGCCAGGGCACATCTATCAACTACAACAATTCCAGACTCGATTCCTGTATCAAGCCAGGGCACGTCTAAAGAGTTCGAAGATTCGATCCCTGTATCTAGCCAGGGCATATCTGTTGACCACATTTCCAGACTCGATTCCTGTATCTAGCCAGGGCACGTCTGAAGAGTTCGAAGATTCGATCCCTGTATCCAGCCAGGGCATATCTATTGACGACTATTTCCAGATTCGACTCCTGTATCCAGCCAAGGCATATCTGTGAGCAACCGATTGTAGATTCGATACTTGTATCTAGCCAGGGCATATCTGCATAAAGAGATTGAAGATCAAACACCTGTAACAAGCCAGTAAAACATCTGTCTCCGATACACAAGTTCTCGCTAAGGAATCTCTTATGCGATCAACACTTCCAAATGGCATCTATAAGCCCATTCCCGACATCACATTGTTGATACTCCAACATGCGAGTGCAAATTTCCGGGCACTCTAGTGTCCAATCTCCTTTTACCCTCGAGTCACGAAAGGCAAACTTTCCAATCTAACTCTTCGGATTCAAGAAGATTGAACAGGGGCAACTGTTGTACCCCAAAATTTGCCCTCCCATTTCTCATTGATTTCTCACCACAAAGCCCTTGAAGCTCAAGATCCAGTTAGGGTTTCATCTGCTCAAGACTTCTCCTTGCACTGTTGATCCAAATTAGGGTTTGTGTTTGCACAAAGATGTTTTGACCCAAAATGCCTAAGGTGACTTTCTTGCTTCATATTGGACTCCCAAGTTTATCCTCATCAAGTTTCAAGTCTTGATTCCAAGTTTTGCCCAGTCAATTGGACAGTTGACCTAGAAATCAACTGTATTGGGGAGAAAGTCAAATGTGGCCAATTGACAGTCAAACCTCATGAAAATGACCCACATAAACATTATGGACTCCTATGAACCATTTGATCAAGTTTGGATCACAATTCCACAAGGAATTTGATCAGATCACCAAAAGGGCAAAATAGTCATTTTTAGGGTTTTGACTGCACAAAGGCAATTTTTGACTGTTTGACCTAGCCAATGGCAAACCAAGCTCACATATGGACTCAAGGACCCCATGGAATTATCTTGACATGCTCAACAAACTCAAAAGATCCCAAGTACACAAGATTGATAGTTGAATTTCCCAATCAATTGATCAATTTTGACTGTATACTGAAAAGTCAAACTTTGTCTTTTTGGTCAAAATCAAGAGTCAAGATTCATTTTTCATCAAAATATGCCAAATCATGAAACTTGTTCACCAAGAAATCAAAAAATTGCAAATTAGGGTTAGAAATGAGAATTTTTCATAACTTAGAATTTTTCTAAGTTATGGAAAACCCTAATTTTTTCCCAACTTTGCCCCACTTTCTCACCAAGATTCATTTGGATTCAAACAAAAGTCAAAACATGAAAGTTGTAGCTTGCTGCATAATCTACAACTTTGATTCACAAAGTTTTCTCAATTGAAGCTTGTATCTCAAGTTACAATTTTTGGAATAAGGGTACTAAACCATTCTTAACTTAGTAAAATATTAACCTATTTTGGCAAGGTTTTCTACCTAACTTCAAGGCCATTTTACATACACTTCCACTTGGAATTTCAATTTTCATTTCAAAGATGGATTGTAGTACACATTCCAAGCTTTCCAAAATGTGCAAGAACTTCTCAAACAACCTCATGGTTAGGGAGAATCGAATTTTGCAATATGGCAAAAAGTCACTTTTGTTCTTGGCCAAGGCATGTTCATAACACTATGCATTTTCAAAACTCAGCATGCCACTTGATTACAGGCCTTTTATCTCAATTACACTCATAAATTTAATGCCAAACCTTTGTGCCAAGACCATGTTTTGTGTGTTCAAGCATTGCCTAGAAGATTAATCCATTTATAGATAAAGCATAATATCCATTTTAGAAAAGTTTCACTTTATGTCAAATGCAAATCCAAGCAAGTACACTTGAAATCTTCTTGGCACAAGTTATGAGACATATTGCACTGATCAAGGCCAAGGTATGCAGCATAGTATGGGGGCCTGTACAGGCTAGAAGCACAAAGTGACCATTGCTTGCTTAAAGTTCAAGAAACATAGCATAACTTGTACCAACTTCCATATCAGTCAACCAGGCCTTAGAAAAAGAGAAAAAAACACATTCCAAACATTGATCCTGAGCTAGTACACGACCCTAACATCCATCATACACTCCCATTCCCATAATCACCTTCAAACTGCAAGAACAGGGCAAGGCCTGCAGTTTGAGTGCCATCTCTCATTCCTCTCAAGCTTTCTTGCCCAAACCAGTTCACACACATTCCTTAGCATCAATGCAAGCTAACCAAGACCTGAAACACGACCTGTAATTCCTCTAACAAGTTCCACCATTTTCACTTTCTCATTTTGCAGTTGAAGTTCCACAGCTCGATTCAAGGTGTCTCAAGGCAAAGTAAACATTGGAATAGCATCACCACGCCTCAAGGAAGCTATACCAACCATCACCTTGCACTGAAAGCTTCCCCATTGCCAGATAGAACTTCAACTGAACAGGTATTTTTGTGAACTTCTAACTCTTAGTATAGGCATCATTAGCTCTAGGTTTGTGAATAAGAAATGTTCTACTCATGCCACTGAACCTGTACATGCTTTTACTTTTCATTTCTTTTGCTTGAGCTGTGAGAATTTAAGGTTTGAAAATGGCAGAAAAATTAGGTCAGGATTTGGGAATGTCAAAATTCTCTCTCATTTCTGAGAGTTAGGAGGTGTTCTTTATATATTTGGAATCGTGATTCAATGCTTAACATTTTTTGTGTTGAAAGTTTGTGAAAAAGCTCAAAGAATCAGGACGTTTGAACTTGAGTACAGACGCACGCATTTTGGAACATTTTTGTCTGAAGGTTGAAGAAGAAGCCACATGGGCTGGGCCTGTGTGGTCTTTTCTTTTCACACCCTATTTCCACTTTCATACCCCCCAAGCCCATTTTGTTTGTTTTTATGATTTTTTGATTTTTCTTTTTTTATTCTGACTCATTTATTTTTTCTTATCATATTAAAAACATAAAAAATATTTTTTGCATCATTTTTATATTTTTTAGGTATTTATTTGATTATTGTATACAAATAAGCATATAATATATTATTTAGAGTAAATAGGGAAAAATAATGTAAACACCATTTTATTTTCATTTTTATTTGGTTTTATCTTCTTAAGATATTTTATCTAAAATATACATTTTTCTTAAATATTAATTATTATTATTTTCTTATATATAATATTTATTTAGTAAATAATAAAGATATATATATATATATATATATATATATATATATATATATATATATATATATATATATATATATATATATATATATATATATATATATTAATACACTTAGAATAAAATACAAAAAATATACATATTTTTATATTATTAATATTTAACACTAAAAATACATTTTCCACAGATATACTTCATTTTTTTATTTTATTTTTGTATGTAAAAAATAAATATTGTACATTTTGAATAAATAATGCATGTTATTTAGAATTAGGGTTTTGCCCTAAATAGGTAAATACTCCAAAAAATAATACTTTTTTTTATTTTATTTTATTTATTTGACATAAATAATACTCCTTTTTTTCATACATATAAAAACTTTTTTTGCATTCTTGCATATTTGTTTTATTTCTATTTAATTTATGCCTTTAATTATATTGTAAATATTCAAAGGAAATGATGTAATAGCTAGGTTTAATTTCTTGTCTAAATATCCCCCATTTGAAACATTTGTACCCCCCTTCCCATATTGTGTTGTAATAGTGTAGGAATTTTACTTTTCGCACTTTAAACGCTTTCTAAATATACCATGCTAGAATTAGGGTTTGTATGCAAATAAAACGAACAAAATAGTTTTGACCTAATTTCAAGATAAATAAGCATGAAAATGGACAACACATATCACACTTGCACCCCCTAGGGTATTCCACTTGTTGCCTTTCGAAATTGGGCCATATTGCATGTTAGGTCTCTTTGGGCAAAACAAATACAAATCAAATGATCATAGTCCCTCGACGCTTTCAAAATGTTGCCTAAACAAATGATCAAGTCCCTTAAAGAAAATTGCCCAAAGATACTTGACACAGTTGCAATTATGTCCTAAACGATGACCCGCGCCCGTCCCTTTCATATCCTAACATGAGATTGTCCACCAAATACAATGGTGGAACAAACTTATTAAAAGGGTTAAAACATAGCAATAAACTTTGAGAAATTTAGGAGTAGATAACCTCTTAGTTACTTGAATCAAAACTTGCAAAAACAAAACACTTGCCTATTTTTCTAAAAAACCACAACACTTTCAAAACAACTTTCAAAAACAAATGAAAACTTTTTCAAAAGACATACATCTTTATATACATCCCCACATGGATCATTACAAAGGTTGCCACCACATTGGCTTCTTTACAAAACATTTTCAAACCCACACACACAAGCACCATTTCAAACAATTGAAAACAAAAGGCAAGTGATCTAAGCAAGTAACTAAGAGCCCATGGATAACCATGGATAGAAATGGTGCTAATACCTTCCCTTTCTATAATCTACTCCCCGAACCCAAGAAAAATCTCAAAGGTTTTTGCTGTGCTTTTTAAACCTTTCCTTAGGATAAAATAAAAAGTCGGTGGCGACTCTTGCTCAACCGAAACATTTGCGAAAACAAACGCAAAACCATAGTCAGTTCTCCTACCGTATCACAATACGGAAAAGTAAAGAACACGGTGATATATCCTGGTTCCCCTCACAATCCGAGAGTACTCCAGTCCCCTTTCCAACACGAAAGAGATTTCACTATAGTTAGAATGATTGTACAGCCTATGCTTACTATCTAACCTGTAGGGTGATCAAAGGTTCTTAACACCTTTAAGACCAAACAAACACTAATGTGAATGAAGAACAGTCCTCTTCAAATCACAACACTTACTTCCAACAATCCTGGATAGTAAGGGAATAATTTCTTTAAGTAATACAATGATTTAGTTTGAAGTATATGGAGAGCTTTATCAATCTTCAATTGATCTTCTTCTTCAAGATAAAAACAATTCTCAACAATGTATATAAATGTTCACAATGTATGTATGAAACTTGTAATGATAATGAAAGTGTATATGGCAAGTTTCACAAAATTATGAACACATGAAAGTTTATGTGCAAATTTGAATGAATTAGAAAATTGTTAATATGAAGAAGGTTTTTTGTTGTTTGAAAATGTTATATGTGTTATTTTTTTAAAAACTGAAAAAAATCTGCATTTTATAAAGCCATAAGAACCTCTTCATTCATGCCAATTCATAAGAAAAGTTGCAATGCATTCATGAAAAGATACCACTTGAAAAATGTTCAAAAAACAAAGTAAAAGCTGCACTGGTTCGCTAGGAACCGGTTCAGACACTGACAGAACCCGGTTCTTAGTGAACGTTATAAGTTGGAATTCAAAAATATCACACAGGAATCGGTTCCCCTATTGGTACAACCCGGTTCCTGGTACAAAAACCAGGGACATGTTTTTTGAGAAATGTTGGAACCCGGTTCCCTGTTAGGGAGGAACCGGTTCCTAAAGGGTTATTTTCAAAAATACTTTTTGAAAGATATTTCAAACAAAGTTTTCTTGATGTTAAAGTTATTGAATATGTATATGTTGATGAATGCATATTGTGAACATCTATATTCAAGATTTTAAGAATTATTTATACCATTTGACATTTGATGATTCTTTAATAATTCTTCAATAATCTTCAAGACTTTTATTTGATGTTGATAAGATTTTTGCACATCCTTTGAATGTTGATGTCCATGTTGTCTTCATCAAAACACATGCTTTAAATATGACTTGAGAAGCTTGCAATTACATTCTCCCCCTTTTTGATGATGACAATCAAGTCTTGAAAATGATTTCTTGAAATGTTTATGTTGTTTTGTATAGCCAACTTGTTGAGAAAATGCAAGGCTCTCCCTAAATTGTATGCTCCCCCTAAGTCCATGATTCTTTGAATTTTGGAGTGAGTTTGATATTTTATGTGGGCCTGCAATTTCTTTGAAACAAAATAACACACATGCATATTCTTCTCCCCCTTTGTTAACATCAAAAAGAATGGGGAAAAAGAGTGAAATAGATACATATAAAAATTAAGACGTGCATCTTAAGAGAAACATTAGATATCACCTTCATCCAAAATACCAAGTTCTCTTCGGATTTTGAAGAAAGGTTCTCGAGCAAGCGGTTTAGTGAAGATATCTGCGAGTTGGTTATGAGTATCCACAAAAGTGACTTCGACATCTCCTTTAAGTACATGATCACCGAGAAAATGATGTCGAATATCTATATGTTTGGTTCTTGAATGCATGACCGGATTCTTTGTAATATTGATAGCACTTGTATTGTCGCATCGAAGAGGAATGCATCCGAGATCAAGTCCGTAATCACGGAGTTGTTGCTTGAGCCAAAGAATTTATGCACAACAACTACCCGCTGCTATGTATTCTGCTTCGGCCGTGCTAAGAGCAATACATGCTTGCTTTTTACAAGCCCATGATACTAATGCATTTCCAATAATGTGACAAGTACCACTTGTGCTTTTACGATCAGTTTTACAACCTGCATAATCCGCGTCAGAATAACCAATTAAAGTGCAAGTACTACCTTTTGGATACCATAGGCCGACATTGATTGTTCCTTTAAGATACTTCATGATCCTTTTAACTGCCATGAGGTGTGATTCCTTTGGATTTGCTTGAAAGCGAGCGCAAAGACAAATACTAAACATGATGTCAGGACGGCTTGCCGTCAAGTATAATAAAGAACCAATCATACCTCTGTACTTTTTAATATCAATTGAAGTACCGGATTCATCTTGATCAACATATGTACCGGAGCCCATTGAAGTATTCATGGCTTTACAATTGTCCATATCAAACTTTTTCAATAATTCTTTGCAATACTTAGATTGGTTGATGAAGATTCCATCTTCTAGTTGCTTGATTTGTAGTCCAAGAAAGTAGTTCATCTTTCCCATCATAGACATCTCGAATTCTCCTTGCATCATCAATGAGAATTCCTCACACATTACTTTGTTAGTCGATCCAAAAATGATATCATCAACATAGACTTGAACCAATAAAGTGTTACTTTGGATTTTCTTAATGAATAAGGTTTTATCAACCTTACCCTTTTCGAAACCTTTTTCACACAAAAAATTGCTAAGTCTATCATACCATGCTCTTGGTGCTTGCTTTAAGCCATAAAGAGCCTTTCTCAACTTAAAGACATGTGAAGGATGTTTGAAGTCTTCAAATCCCGGGGGTTGTTTGACATAGACTTCTTCATTGATGTATCCATTCAAGAATGCGCTTTTGACGTCCATTTGAAAAAGCTGAAAATTTAATGAACAAGCATAAGCAAGTAAAAGACGTATAGCTTCTAACCTTGCAACCGGAGCAAATGTTTCTTTAAAGTAGATTCCTTCCTCTTGATTGTAACCTTGGGCAACCAACCTTGCTTTGTTTCGAACAATTAGACCATTCTCATCAAGTTTGTTTTTAAACACCCATCGGGTACCTATGATGTGTTTACCACTTGGTCTAGGAACAAGTTCCCAAACTTGATTTCTCTCGAATTGATTTAATTCTTCTTGCATAGCAATAATCCATTGATCATCTCCTAAGGCTTCATCAACTTTGGTAGGTTCAATTTGAGAAACAAACGTCATGTTTAAGCAAGCATCTTTTATATTCAATCTTATTGATACTCCTTGGCTAATGTCACCAATAATTTTATCAATAGGATGGTCTCTATGAGTTCTCCATTCTTTTGGTAGATCATTGGTGTTTGCATCTTGTTGTACAATGTTTTCTTGATTTTCCGGTGATTTCTTAATTTGATCAATTGAAAGATCTTTCGGGGGTAAATCTATAGGATCATCATCATCACAAACAACTACTTCCTCCTTAGAGGGGTTAGTTTCATCAAAAGATACATGCATAGATTCTTCAATAGTTAAAGTTCTTTTATTATAAATTCTATATGCTTTACTAGAAAGTGAATAACCAAGAAACATACCTTCATCGGATTTCTCGTCAAACTTACCAAGATTATCTTTGTCATTATTAAGAACAAAGCACTTGCATCCAAAAATGTGAAAGTGAGCAATATTTGGCTTTCTTCCTTTGAAGAGTTCATATGGAGTCTTCTTTATTATAGGTCTAATGATAACTCTATTTCCAACATAACATGCCGTACTAACCGCATCCGCCCAAAAATATTTAGGAAGATTTGCATCACTAAGCATTGTTCTTGCAAGTTCCACTAGAAACCTATTCTTGCTTTCAACTACTCCATTTTGTTGTGGAGTTCTAGGTGCTGAAAAATTATGAGAGATACCATGTTCTTCACAAAATTCTTCAAATTGAGCATTTTGGAATTCTCCACCATGATCACTTCTTATGGATACAATATTTAGTGATTTTTCATTTTGGATTTGCTTAGCATACTTCTTAAAAGCTTTAAAGGCATCACTTTTCTGCACAAGAAACAGAGTCCAAGAATATCTAGAAAAATCATCAATAATGATTAAAGCATATACGTTACCTCCGAAGCTTTTTGTTCTTGATGGACCAAAGAGATCCATGTGTAACAATTATAGTGGCCTTGTAGTAGACACCACATTCTTAGATTTGAAAGTTGTTTTGGTCTGTTTGCCCTTTTGGCATGCATTACATAATTTGTCTTTGATGAACTCCATATTTGGTAGACCAATAACTAAGTCATGCTTAACCAATTTGTTCAAGTGCTCCATGTGAATGTGAGCGATCCTCTTGTGCCATAACCAAGCGTCATTGTTGTTTACCATAAGACATTGTACCTTCAGAGACAAATCATCTAAAGTAATCATGAAAATATTGTTAGTTCTTATACCTTTGAGTTTTACCTCATTGGTTGCCTCATCCATAATGAGACATTCATCTTTGTTGAATTTGATCTTGAACCCTCTATCGCAAAGTTGACTTATGCTAAGAAGATTGTGCTTTAATCCTTCAACATAGAGAACATCCTCAATTTGAATGGATGGAGGTGTGCCAACTATTCCAACGCCAAGAATATTTCCTTTGGTGTTGTCTCCATAGGTGACATACCCTTTGGCTTTATGTACTAGATATGAAAATTGGTGTACATCTCTTGTCATATGCTTTGAACATCCACTATCAAGATACCAAACATTTGATGTGGATTTCAAGCATACCTACACAAACAAATTATTCTTTGTTAGGTACCCAAGTTTCCTTGGGTCCTTCATAGTTAGTTCCCTTTTTCACCCACACATAATGCCCACTTGCTATACTAAAGTTTCTAACATAGCAAGCATTAGGTGTATGGCCTTTAATACCACAATAAAAACAAGTAGGTTCAAAGTTACTTCTATATCTAGAAGGATAAGATTTCTTCTTAGGAAATGTTTTCTTTTTCGATACATTAGCCTTTTTCTTTTGATGATTATGAACAACTTGCTTCTTTTCTACTTTCTTGGGTTTGGAACTATTACTAGCCTTTACAAAAACAGTGGGATTGTTACTTGGTTTCTTAGAATTCACATAACCAAGACCCATTTTATCATTAGGATAACGTTGTTGGCTTAGTAATCCTTCCAATCCTATTTGTCCTTTTTCATATCGTTCAATGACTCTTTTCAATTGAACAATTTGAAAGACATTTGATTCACACTTGGAGCATGCAAAGTTTTCTTTTTCTTTAATAAAATTCTGTTTTTGAAGTTCAAAATCTTTAGTCATGGTGTCAATTTTTTCTAAACAACTTAGAAGTTCTTTTTCTTGATTTGACACCTTTTTGTATAAACTTTTGCATTCTTTCAAGAGTTCATCAATAACATCTTGAACATCATCATCAAAAAGATTAAATTCATTACTAACCTCTTCTTCATCGTCGGAGTGATGTGAAGCCATTAATGCTAGATTTGCACATTCCTCGCTTTCCGAATCGGATGAAGAACTTATCTCATTATCTTCCCATGCAACATAAGCCTTTTTGTTCTTGAACTCCTTTTTGCCTTTGAATCCATTTTTCTTGGAGATTTTTGGACAATCCGGCTTTATGTGACCTTGCTTTCCACATTCATAACATGTGACATCTTGTGTTGATGTGGAGGCTTCTTTATCTTTATGATTATAAAATTTCTTCCTCTTGACAAAGTTAGCATTATGAAGATTATTTTTATGACCAAAATATTTTCCTAACCTTTTTACAAGAAGCAAGAAGTTTTCATCTTCCTCCGATGCATCTTTATCTTGACTTTCTTTTGAATCAACTTTCAAAGCAATGCCTTTGGATTTCTTCTCTAAATTTTCATGTTTTTCAAGTCTACCGAGTTCCGTTTCGTATTCTTGAAGTTTGCCAAATAATGTAGCGGTGGTCATTGCGGAGAGACTCTTCTTTTCCGAGATTGCCGTTACCTTTGGTTGCCATTCCCTAGTCAATGATCTAAGTATTTTCAAGTTGAGTTCATCATTTGTCAAGGTTTTACCAAGAGCATTTAAGTGATTTGTCAAATGCACAAATATCTTTTGTAAGTCAAGAATGGATTCTTCGGGCTGCATTCGAAATAGTTCATATTCTTGACTCAAGGTATTTAGCCTTGATCTTTTTACTTCAGCCGTTCCTTCATGAGTTTGAACCAGGGTATCCCATATTTCTTTTGATGTCTTGCAGTTTGAGACACGGAAAAATTCGTCCATACTGAGTGCACCTTGAAGAAGGTTTATTGCCTTTTTGTCACAGAGAACTTTCTTTTTATCATCGTCGTCCCATGCAGTTTTGGGCTTTGCAGAACCAATGCCATTGATTACTGATATTGGGATAAATGGACCATTTTCAACAGCATCTCATACTTCCTCTCCTTGTGCTTCTAAATGCACCTTCATGCGTATTTTCCAGAAGTTAAAATATTCACCACAGAATAGAGGAGGCTTGTTGTTACTACCACCATCTCTGAAAACTGGTTGATGATTTGCGGAAGCCATTCTGGATCTTTAGGAACAAGTTACCTATAACTTGCTCTGATGCCAATTGTAAGTCTCAGAGTGCCTAAGAGGGGGGGGGGGGGGGTGAATTAGGTCTTATAAAAATTTATTCGGTTTTATGAGAATGCTTGGTAGTAATTTTGGTTAAGTGTTTGAAGGTTTTGTTTATATCTTTATCTTTTCTTGATTATGGTGATGAAAGCGATAAATGCAGAAAAGTAAAGAACACGGTGATATATCCTGGTTCCCCTCACAATCCGAGAGTACTCCAGTCCCCTTTCCAACACGAAAGAGATTTCACTATAGTTAGAATGATTGTACAGCCTATGCTTACTATCTAACCTATAGGGTGATCAAAGGTTCTTAACACCTTTAAAACCAAACAAACACTAATGTGAATGAAGAACAATCCTCTTCAAATCACAACACTTACTTCCAACAATCCTGGATAGTAAGGGAATAATTTCTTTAAGTAATACAATGATTTAGTTTGAAGTATATGGAGAGCTTTATCAATCTTCAATTGATCTTCTTCTTCAAGATAAAAACAATTCTCAACAATGTATATAAATGTTCACAATGTATGTATGAAACTTGTAATGATAATGAAAGTGTATATGGCAAGTTTCACAAAATTATGAACACATGAAAGTTTATGTGCAAATTTGAATGAATTAGAAAATTGTTAATATGAAGAAGGTTTTTTGTTGTTTGAAAATGTTATATGTGTTCTTTTTTTAAAAACTGAAAAAAATCTGCATTTTATAAAGCCATAAGAACCTCTTCATTCATGCCAATTCATATGAAAAGTTGTAATGCATTCATGAAAAGATACCACTTGAAAAATGTTCAAAAAACAAAGTAAAAGTTGCACTGGTTCGCTAGGAACCGGTTCCGACACTGACAGAACCCGGTTCTTAGTGAACGTTATAAGTTGGAATTCAAAAATATCACGCAGGAACCGGTTCCCCTATTGGTACAACCCGGTTCCTAGTACAAAAACCAGGTACATGTTTTTTGAGAAATGCTGGAACCCAGTTCCCTGTTAGGGAGGAACCGGTTCCTAAAGGGTTATTTTCAAAAATACTTTTTGAAAGATATTTCAAACAAAGTTTTCTTGATGTTAAAGTTATGGAATATGTATATGTTGATGAATGCATATTGTGAACATCTATATTCAAGATTTTAAGAATTATTTATACCATTTGACATTTGATGATTCTTTAATAATTCTTCAATAATCTTCAAGACTTTTATTTGATGTTGATAAGCTTTTTGCACATCCTTTGAATGTTGATGTCCATGTTGTCTTCATCAAAACACATGCTTTAAATATGACTTGAGAAGCTTGCAATTACAATTATAACATCGTGGAGCAGTTGGGGCAGACCCCCTCAAAAATCTCAATGCTAGCTTTACTTTTATGCTCTGAGGCCCATGTTAAGGCTTTAGTAAAATTCCTGAAGTTTGCCCACGTACCTCAAGAGACCTCTGCTGATCAATTCGGGAATTGCATGGCCAGCGTGACTGTTGATAATGGACTGGGTTTCTCTGGTGCTGATTTAACCCCCAAGGGAAGGAAACACAACGATGCCCTACATGTCCCCATTGAGTGCAGGGGCACCACCCTAGCTCATGTTATGGTGGATACAGGTTCGTCGCTGAATGTCTTACCCAATAATGCTCTGGACAGGTTAGATTGTGAAGTACTCACATTTAAGCCCATCAACATTGTGGTAAGGGCCTTCGATGGTTCTAAAATAATGGTGCATGGGGAAATGGACATCCCTATCAAAGTGGGTACTCATACTTTTAACTCAACCTTTTATGTGATGGATATCCGCCCGTCTTATTCATATTTATTGGGTCGACCCTGGATCCATGGGGTTGGTGCTATTACTTCTACCCTACATCAGATGTTAAAGTACCCATTCAATGGAAAGATTATCACAGTCCATGGTGAGGAGGAATATATGGTAAGCCACCTAAACTCTTTCAGGTATGTTAAAATAGACGGCGAGTTTATTGAGACCCCCTGTCAGAACTTCGAGGAGGTTCCACAGACGTTTGTTGTGACCAAGACTGCTACTAAGATTCTGAAGATTACCAGACCTCCGTTGAAGATGGCTTCTCTGAAGGATGCTAAAGAAGTAGTTGAAGAAGGTGGATTTACCATTTGAGGTCAACTTCCGGACATTTCCTACAAATCTAACAAGTTTGGTTTGGGTTTTACTTCGGAGGCCCAAAGAGCTGTTTGATATGCTTGCGCTGGGGGACCGCCATTACGCATCAACAATCTCGGAGTAAATGCGTTAGAGGATAGTGATAGCGACTATGACATGGACAAGTGGACTTTCCAAACTATCAGCAGTGGACTCAACAATTGGGAGGCCAAAGATTTTGTTCCTATTACTTTTATTCAAGAGTAATTGTCTTTTAACTTCTGGACTTGTAATATTTAAACAATGAAACTCTAAATCCTTGTGTCTTACCCGAGGCACAATGGTCTATCTGTGAGGGTTATTACTTCATCTTCATATGTCATTAATAAATCATGGGACGTTTTTCATGCAAATTTTACGCTATTTGTTTTTCTTTTTCTACCTTTTACTTTATCAAAAATAGCTATGCTCTTACACACACTCGCATATCAAAATGCAGATCCACATCCATTCGGGATCCCATTGGTAATGGTTCTTCTATTGCCAATTACGACTTTGAAAATCCGATCTACCAAGCCGAGGACGAAGGTGAGGAAGATTATGAGGTACCAGGGGAACTTGCTAGACTATTACAACAGGAAGAAAAGGTAATACAACCTCACGAAGAGTCAATCGAGATAGTAAACTTGGGTACTGAAGAGGAAAAGAAGGAGGTCAAGATAGGTGCTAATCAGGAGCATAGTGTTAAAGAGAGTTTAATTCAGATGCTACATGATTATGTTAAAATCTTTGCCTTGTCATACGAAGACATGCTAGGACTCGACATTGATATTGTGGTCCATCGTCTGCCGACAAAAGCATACTGCCCTCCAGTGAAATAGAAGGTTCGTCGTATGCGGCTAGAGATGTCAGAAAAGATCAAGGCTGAAGTCATGAAGCAGTTCAACATCGGTTTCTTAGATGTTGCCTCCTATCCATAATGGGTTGCTAAAGTTATTCTGGTACCTAATAAGGACGGAAAGGTACGCATGTGTGTAGATTATAGAGACTTGAATAGGGTAAGCCCAAAGGTGACTTCCCACTTCCCCATATTGATGTTCTGGTTGACAACACCATACAACACAAGGTATTTTCCTTCATGGATGGTTTCTCTAGGTACAATCAGATCAAAATGGCACCTGAGGACATGGAGAAAAAGACCTTCGTCATGTAATGGGGAACTTTCTGCTACAAAGTTATGCCATTTGGGTTAAAGAACACTAGGGTAACCTATCAGCGTGCCATGGTAGCTTTGTTTCACGATATGATCCATCACGAGATAGAGGTCTAAATTGATGATATGATAGCTATATCTCAAACTGAAGAAAACACCTTGAGCACCTGCAAAAGCTATTTGAAAGACTGGAGAAATACAAAGTAAGGTTGAACCCGAATAAATGCACCTTTGGAGTAAGATCCGGTAAGCTCTTAGGTTTTGTTGTCAGCGGCAAAGGTATTGAAGTAGACAACTCAAAGGTAAAGGCGATATAATAAATTCCAACTCCTCGCACTGAGAAGGAAGTTAGGGGATTCTTAGGACGTCTAAACTACATCTCCAGATTCATTTCCCATCTAACCGCTACTTGTGAGCCAATCTTCAAATTACTGAAGAAAGATCAAGTGGTGAAGTGGAATGACGACGGCCAGGCTTCCTTTGATAGGATCAAGGAGTACCTTCAAGATCCTCCAATATTGATGTCGCCAGTTTAAGGAAGACCTCTGATCATGTAATTAACAGTATTGGAAAATTCAATGGGGTGTGTGTTGGGGCAGCATGACGAGTCTGGCCAAAAAGAGCACGCAATATACTACCTGAGCAAAAAGTTTACCGACTGTGAAACCAGATATTCACTGCTCGAGAAAACTTGATGTGCTCTGGCATGGGCTTCTTGCTGGCTAAGACAGTATATGCTGACTCACACTACCTTATTGATATCTAAGATGGATCCTATTAAATACATATTTGAGAAGCCCGCTCTTTTCGGAAGAATAACAAGATGGAAAATGGTCTTAACCGAATACGATATTCAGTACACTATAAAAAAAGCAATAAAAGAAAGTGTACTAGCTGATCATTTGGTTCATCCGGTTGTGGATGACTATCAATCCATGAATTTTGAATTCCCGGATGAGGACATCATGTTAGTGAATGATTGTGGAAGACTTAGACCGTATGACGGACATGAACAAGGATCCCGATGGACTATGGTTTTTTATGGGGCTTCCAATGCACTCAGCAATGGCATCGGGGTTGTGATCATATCTCCTGAAGGCTGTCATACTCCTTTCACTGCCAGACTGTGTTTCAATTGTACCAACAATATGGCTGAGTATGAAGCATGCATTATGGGTCTCAAAGCTGCTAGAGATTTGGGGATCAAATCCTCAAGTGCATTTGGAGAATCAGCCTTAGTAATTAGTCATATCAAAGGAGAATGGGACACAAAGCATCCTAATCTCATCCTTTACAAAGAGCATGTATTGACACTGATCCCATATTTTGAAGAAATTACCTTTGAGCATTTTCTGCGAGAGGAAAATCAACTAGCGGACGCGCTAGATACTATGTCATCCATGTTCAAAATCATGTGGGGTAGTGAGGCTCCTCATATCACTATTGAGAGGATGGACCAACCATCATACTGCCATGAGATTGATACTGAATAAGTAGCGGACAAACCTTGATTCCATAAAGTTAAAAGATATCTTGAAGCCCAGGAATATCCTGAGGGAGCTTCAGTCAATGATAAGAAGTTCTTAAGAAGTTTCTCTGCCAAATTCTTCCTCAGTAATGGAATCCTCTACAAGCACAATCACGATTCCACTTTGCTTCGGTGCGTAGACAAGAGTGAGGTAGAAAATATTACGGCTGATTTACACGAAGGTACCTTTGGCACCCATTCTAGTGGGCACACGATGGCTAAAAATAACCTACGGCCAGGATACTTTGGGTCCACTATGGAAGCAGATTGTTATCAACATTCGCGAACTTGTCACAAATGTCAGATCTATGCTGATAAAGTACATGTGCCACCGGTTCCTCTAAACGTCTTGACTGCTCCCTGGCCATTCGCAATATGGGGCATCGATATAATTGGGGAGATCAGACCTACAACTTCAAATGGACACCGTTTCATCCTTGTCGCCATCGATTACTTTACAAAGTGGGTCGAGGCGACTTCATTTGCTTCTGTAACCAAGAACGTTGTGGCCTGATTCATTAGACATAACCTTATCTATCGTTTTGGTATTCTGGAAAGAGTCATTACAGATAATGGTACCAATCTCAATAATGCTATGATCACCAGACTATGCGCACAAGTTAAAATCCAGCATCATAACTCTTCTCCTTATTGTCTGAAGATGAATGGCATTGTGGAAGTCGCTAATAAAAACATCAAAAATATCATACAGAAGAAGAAAATGACCTATAAAGACTATCATGAGATGTTACCATTTTCTCTTCACGGTTAGCATACCACGGTGCACACATCAACAGGGGAAACTCCTTTCTCCTTTGTATATGGTATGGAAACTTTCCTACCGGTTGAAGTCCGGATACCTTCATTGAGAATCATGAAGGATCCAGGTTTGAATGAAGACGAATGGATTCAAACTCGACTTGACCAATTGAACCTTATTGATGAGAAGAGGCTCGCTGATGTCTGCCATGGTCAGATGTACCAAAAATGTATGATTAAAGCTTTTGACAAAAAGGTCAGGCGTCGGGTATATTAGGCTAATGACTTAGTAATCAAATGCATTATACTACCACAAGGTGATCCCATAGGCAAATGGACTCCTACATACAAAGGACCATTTGTGATCAAGAACATATTTTCGGGTGGAGCCATAATCTTAACCACTATGGACAGTGACGACCTTCTCCACCATGTAAACGCGAACATAGTTAAAAGATACTACGCCTGAACAAAGACCCGCTAGGTTGACTGGCCTAGGTAAAAATAAGGGCATCCCGACGAACCCAAAAGGTTCGGGCAAAAATTAGGGATATACATATGAAAAATCTGTACACCCGGCAAGTCAAAAACCTGAAAAGGCGGCTTGGGCCAAAAGAGTATCCCGGTGGACTGAAAACCCGAAAGGGTGGTCCAGGCGAAAGTTAGGGATTTAAAGCGTATAACTATGTCTCGTTGGATCACATTACAACCAATCTTCAGTATCAACTATCAAGCTCAAATGGTACTAATCAATCCAATCAGCTTTGGACAAGCAGCAAAGGGATAAGACGCTCGAAGACATAAAGGCAATAGTAGAATGGGAACCTCATGGGATTATTTCACATAGCTTTTTTTAATTGTACTAGTTTTCATTCTTACAATGACATTCTCTTACTAGGATGTTTGTTTCCTTGTACAAAAACGCTTATTCAAGTTAATATAAAGCTATTCCTTTGAAAGTGCAAAACTATTTGTTTTTATTTTCCTGTTTTGTTTGCAAAAACGTCCAGTAATTATTTTTGAACATATGCATTTGAACGTGATTACTGCTTACAAATATACGCATAAAAAGAAAAGAAAACAAAAAGACAGTTACTAATGGCTTTAAGAAACAGGACAATGTCTAAAGGTTATTCCACAAAATCCCCGCAGGTACTTTCTCTAGCGGAAACAGAGGAAGAGAAATCATGCTACAAGGTCACTGCCATATCTTCAGTATGCAACCTAATGGTGTTAGGTACTCTCATATCCACGGCAGAGCAAAGTTTCCAATTACTGCTCCAAAAATTCCCTAGTGAAGTCGCCAAGCTTCTCAGGATTCCCTAGCAGGATTTCACAAAATCCCCAAACAATGCACGGAGTTTCCCTTCCCCAACAGAGTTTATTTCTCTAATAATGGAAATCTATCTCTCACCACTTCAATTTCAACAAAATATGAAGACTTACGCTCCTCACCCCCAGCAGCAGTCAAGGATTCATTTTCCCTAGTCCAGCAACACCGCGGTAGAACAACTGATACATTCATAACATTGCAATCATATATCATTTTATGAAAATCATAGCATTGATAACACAAATGCATATATCGCAATATCATTTATTTTGAGAACATCATTACTCGATACATCTCATGCATCATGACACTGCACACAACTGACTCGTTACTCTTTTCAGGAAAGTTAGCAAGCAAACAAATGTCATTGCCAATTTTCAACAAAGTTTCAGATTAATGCCTGAAATGAAACAGGACAATTATATGTGGACAAATTGTTTGTAGATCAATTCTTGAAACAGGACAGGGTGACTACCTACATGATGAAAACTTCCTTCAAACCTCTGCTGGTTCAGTTTAAATTAATCAATGGTTTATCCTGATTCCGTTCCGGTGGACACTTTCTCTGGTTCAAATAAATCACTCCAAACATTTATTCTGATTCTTTTCCAGTTAAAGATTATTTAAACCTCTGTTGGTTCAGTTTATATCGATCAATGGTTTATCCTAATTCCGTTCCGGTGGACACTTTCTCTGGTTCAAATAAATCACTCCAAAGATTTGATTCTTTTCTAGTTAAAGATTATTCAAACCTCTGTTGGTTCAGTTTAAATTAATCAATGGTTTGTCCTGATTCCGTTCCGGTGGACATTTTCTCTGGTTCAAATAAATCACTCCAGAGATTTATTCTAATTCTTTTTCAGTTAAAGATTATTCAAACCTTTGCTGGTTCAGTTTAAATCGATCAATGGTTTATCCTGATTTTGTTCTGGTGAACACTTTCTCTGGTTCAAATAAATCACTCCAAAGATTTATTCTGATTCTTTTCCAGTTACAGATTATTCAAACCTCTACTGGTTCAGTTTAAATCGATCAATGGTTTATCCTAATTCCGTTCCGGTGGACACTTTCTCTGGTTCAAATAAATCACTCCAAAGATTTATTCTAATTCTTTTTCAGTTAAAGATTATTCAAACCTCTGTTGGTTCAGTTTAAATTGATCAATGGTTTGTCCTGATTCCATTCCGGTGGACACTTTCTCTGGTCCAGATAAATCGCTCCAAAGATTTATTCTGATTCTTTTCCAGTTAAAGTTCATTCAAACCTCTGTTGGTTCTGTATAAATTGATAAATGGTTTATCCTGATTTCGTTCCGGTAGACACTTTCTCTGGTTCAGCTAAATCGCTCCAAATATTTATTCTGATTCTTTCCCACTTGAAATAAAGCTTAGACTTAGTCTAATTTCTATCAACAATTACCTTTGGATGGTATCTATAAGCCCAGCTCCGACAACTCTCTATCATTCCAAATGGCATCTTTAAGCCCATTCCCTACACAATCAACCACCACATCATCGAGTGCAAATTTCTGAGCATTCTAGTGTTCGATCATCTTCCACCTTCAAGACACGAAGGGCGGACTCGCCAATCTCACTCTTCAGGTTTAATAAGATTGAACAGGGCAGCTATTGTACCCCAAAATTTTCTCTCTCAATTCTTCAAGAAATTCCTCACAAGATTTCTACTAGGCCAAAACTGCACAAGGCTTGATCAGCTCAAGTTGCCATGGATCATATTGGATTTCCAAACATCAGGTTAAGGAGAAAAACTATTGAAAGAGCAAAGCAGATAAATTTTACTTTTCTGACAAAATTGAAGAAAAATAAGCTTGCTTCGATTCATCCTTAGCTTAGAATGAACTATCTCCTCCATGTTAGCTTCAACTGGGTTTGGTTTCCCTTTGAAACAGTTTCCTTCGATTCAAAAGGAAATGACCTGTTCCTAGTTTCCTTCGATCCAGAGGGAAATGATCTTCTAAAAGCTTCCTTCGATTAAGAAGGCAATGGATTTCTAAAGGTTTCCTTCAACTCACCAAGTAGAGACTTCTTGCACGCAGGCCTCGTTTGGGCATTTAGATTCCCTGCATGCATCCTTCAATTGCACCATTGGCCTTACATGTTTGTTGGATTCATAATGCAATGATTACTTGCATGTAAGCTTCGATTGGGTATTAAGTATCCTAAATACATCCTTTGATTGAGCATTGGTCCCTGAATGCTTGCTTTGATTCACAAAGTAATGGCTAGCTGCATGCAGCCTTCGATTGAGCAATAGCTTCCTTCTTGCATGCTTCAAAGATAGGGGCTCCCACCAGGCCAGCAGGCACAAGGAAAAAAGCCTCATGTAGCCTCCTTTGATTCAAAGAGGAAAAGCCTCTTGTTGATGTCCTTCAATTCAAAGAGGAAAAGCCTCATGTTGATGTCCTTCGATTCAGAAGTTGGTGGCTTTCTACTAGCCTCCTTCAATTCAGAAGACAAGTGCCTTCTCTACACTTGCCCCAAATTCACAAGGCAAGTACATTCTTCAGGCTAACAGACACAAGGCAAAATCCTCCTGCAACTATCCTTCGACTCAGAAGCCAATGGTCTTGCATGTCTTCCAAATTCACAAGACAAAAATTTCCCTTCATGCTAGCGCTTACAAAGCAAGGGACCTCCTACATATAAGCTTTGATTCCCTTTTGAAAACCCTCAACATGCATAGCCTTTACACTATGACATATCTGGGTGTCCCAATCAAAGGTTATACTTTGGTGTCCCATCTGAAGAATTGCGTGTGATGCATGTGGTCCTTTCAAAAGGACACATACATGTTTCAAATTGAAGAACACCCATTTGGCCCCCTTCGAAGGATGCACAAAAAGGGTCCATTCGAAAGACACATACTATTTGGAAGCAAATATTATTGTCTAAGGAAAGGACCTGGTCGAAGGGTGGACTTATGAAGTCAAAACGAAAGGTTGAAATATCAAAAGATGCTTGCTGGCCAGAGTCCTATGTGCTGCCAAGTACAAGCCTACTGCACTGGTCATAACACTCTAAAACTGCTACAAAGCAGTCCTGCAATGCTGCCCCTATTCTTGCACCAAAATGGCATACAAGACTACACCTCGAAAGCTACAAGACCAACATACCCAATTTGTTCAAATCTCTTTTGTTTTCCCTCCCAAACATCAGCCAAACTCATCTATAAATAAGAGCTTCCATCACACATCTTGGGGGCCCCTGATAGTTGAAAAAACTCTTGTTGTGAGAAAATTATCAAATTCTCAAAACTCTTTGTGATACGGTGGCAGAACCGACTGTTAATATTGGTTTGCATTTTTTGTTCGCAAATGTCGCGGTAAGTAAGAGTCGCCACCAACTTTTCTTTTATCCAATAAGGAAAGGGTCAAAAGAACAGAAAAATACCTTTTTCTAGATTTATGAGTACGGGGGTAGATTATGGAAAGGGAAGGTGTTAGCACCCTTTCCATCCATGGTTTTCCATGGGCTCTTAGGTACATGCTCATTTTTTAAATTTCTTGTGTTTGTGTGTTTTGAAAAGCTTTGAAAATTGCCTTAGTGCGACGATTCACTTTATGGTAACTCTTGTGTCAGTCTTAAAGAGTGTGATAAAGTGTTTTTGAAAACTTTGTTTGAAAGGTATATTTGAAAGTGTGGTGTAAAAATTGATTTGAGCAAGTACCTAATAGTTATCTACCTACTCGAAAAAAAGGCGTTCTTTTCCTCCTATCCTTTAGACCGTGTTATCCTACTATTAGTGAGTAGGTAACCCTAGTCGTTTGATGTTTTGAGGGGCTACCGAAAGGGACGTAATGGTCATTGAAGGCAACATGTAAGGATACCTTATCATTTCGAAGGGACTATCATCATATGATCATTTCTCACAGGCAACTCGAGGGACATTTTAGGGACTATGATCTTTATGACGATTTTAACTGAGGGTCTTTGCTAAGAGTATCCCTATGGTTCGAGGGACATGACCATTGTTTCCGAAGGTAACCAATTGAGGTAATACCCTAGGGGTGCAAGTGTACAACAATGTTTTTTTCAGATATATTATCTTGAAGTTAGTTGTCTAATGGTTAATTGATTTATCTTGTTATGCACGCCTATTAATCTAAACAGTTAATAATAGTGCAAGAATTTAAAAGGCTGAAATTAAATCTAGCTATTACAGGGCTTTGGTGTAATTACATAATTAATGATTGAAAGGTAAAAATACGGAATTATAACCCTAATTAAACTATTACAAACCAGACGCAATTACATCAATAATGAAAAATAAATCGTACGACAAAAATAATTAAGGGCGAGAATTAAAATTGAAAAGAAAAGTGAAAAACCCTAAAAAATTAATTTTCTCATTGAAAATATTTTGGGATTTTTTTATGAAAAGGTTTGAAATTGACCTAATTTTCTAATTAATTTTAATTAATGAAAATAAATTAAAGTTGATAAAATTAATTAATTTGCAAAAAATAATTTATTAAAAAACTAAGTCCTAATTTTTTGTGATGATTATCTGATTTTATAACTAAAATGATTTTTTTTAAAAGAATTAAATTAATTGACAAAAATAAAAATAGTAAAAACAAAGAAAGAGTGAAGGAATGGACCTGAGGGGTGTAAACCCAAATCTAGGGGGTGTATGTTAAATTTGCTAGGCCCAGCCAGAGTTAGCCCATTATCCCTGCGTGTGATCTAGTGATGATCCATCCAGAAGGTACATGGTGGGGCTGCAAGCTTGTAGCGCTGGATCTGGACCACTAGGATCTGATGGCATGAGCTTGAGGATCTATGGTGTATGCATGGGAAGGTAATGCATTAGATCTGAAAGAAACTAGTTAGAAAACACAAAACGTTGTACCTGGGACTCGAACCCAGGTCGTCTCCCTTCCAGCGCGCTTCCTTTGCCATCGGTGCCAAGTGATCATTCATTGAATAACAAAAACACAAAACAATACATTCAAAGTAAATGGCAGAATTTTGCTTAACAAAAAATGCGTGCTTATTTCAAATGGGCCAACCATACTGGGCCACACCATCATCTTCTCCACCCATCCATTGTATTAGCCTACACATCTTTACCTATGGACAGTGTCCTTCACTAAAACACCGCAGTTTCAAAAATCTACAGCACGCAATATAAATTCAGTCTAAAGCCATGGATTAACTGGGTTTGATCCCCTGAGCATGATGGTATTCCTCATTAGGCCCAATTTTACCTGTATATGAAAACCCTAAATCAAAGGTCAAAACCCTAACAATGGCATATGTCCATACAAGCATCAAAACTCATAATTAATTATACAAGCAACTTCTAAATGATGATACAAACATGAATGCATATCTAGAAATCATTTATAACGCGCAGATATGCAAAACCAAATTCAAGAATGAAGGATAAACCGTGATACCGTATAGAGCGTTCCTGGGTTCTTTGATGCGTGGTAATGGTCCAAACACCTTCTAAGCGTGCCCAAGAGTTGATTGTAATCTTTAGGATGCCTTGAATCTCCCTGCAAATGCCAAATCGAATGCCACTTTTTTTTCAAAAAATTGGAGTTTCTTGTCAGTGTTCTATGCGGCAAAACCTCTCTTTTTTGATCAGGAAAAGTTATGAATATATACTAGAGTGCATTAGGTCAATAAAATTGGATGCAATATTGAAGATTTGGAGGAAGAATATTTGTTTTGCAATTGATACTTTAAGTTTCTAAATTTGGCCAAAACATTCTTTATTCATCCCAATCATTCCTTGCACGAAAATCTTGATTTGCCAGCTGATTGTAGACCTATAATATGCTCATAAAATCCAATCCAATCTTTGATTTTATTTTATTATTCCATTATTTAAATTTATTTATTTTGATTTAAATGAATAAAAAAATCAAAACAAATAATAAAAATAATAAAATAATAAGTGGATAAGCTCAGGGGTCATGGGTCCTCTTTGGAACAAGTTTCAAACAAGAAAACATGGACCCCTTTGGAAAAAAAATCAATCTTGATCAATGTTGACTTTATGCACATTTCAAATATTTGGTCAACTTTAGCAATGCATATCTCTCTCATTTTTTTACCATAAGCTGATGTTCTTGGACTTTTTAGAAAGCTTAGGATGTCCTTCAAACAACCCTTTTAGTTTCACCTCAATTGGATCTTCCATGTTTATGTAAGGAGATTTGACCCAAAAGGTGTCTTTGTTGACTTTTTGAAATGACCTATAATGTCTGAGCTTATATCTTTTGATTGAGGCATTTCTTGAACTTTAGGGATGAAGAGGAAATGTAGGGAATTGGATTCTTTTCAAAATGAGCCTTGGTTGGAAAATTTATGATAAAGTATGAGAAAGTTATGCATGGTCAAAGTTTGGTTGACTTTTCCTATAGAAACCTTAAATTGCCATTTTTGACTTTTGATGAATTGGCAGCATTTCTTGGAGAATCATGATCAACCCTTGATAAAATGATGGATATTACTTCAAAATGTTTATGTTGACCAAAAATATTGAAGTTTGACTGTATTTGGGGCCACAATTGACTTTTGACATAGTGTAGTTGATTTTCAGGAATTTGAGCAGTTGACTGAGAAAACTTATTCTGCAAGGCAGGAAACTTGTCATGGATGATCTTGAGAACATATTAGGACAATGGAGACCATTTGGGCCCCGTGGAACTCAATCATCTTGATGAGGAGTGAAACCCTTGTTTGAGGCTTATTGTCTTAAGAGGAGGATTTGTCTGGCCAATCCTTAGTCAACTTGAGCTATTGATGACCTCTAGGAGTATGTCTTGTGTGAAAATGGGAGGGAAAATTTTGGGGTACAACAGCTGCCCCTGTCCAATCTTCTTAAACCTGAGGATTTAGATTGGCTTGTCCGCCTTTCGTGATCTGAGGGTGAAAGATGATTGAACACTAGAGTGCCCAGAAATTTACACTCGTATGAAGTGATACTGATGGTTGATGACGTCGGGAATGGGCTTACAGATGCCATTTGGAGAAGATGATTGAAAGTCGCCGGAGATGGTCTTAAAGACTCCATCCTGAGAATGTGACAAAGAGTCTTCGGAGATGGGCTTAAAGATGCCATCCAAAACAATGATGATTTCGTGAGATATTCCTTCGTGGGAATTCCTGTTCCTGTTGTTAGGGAGGCCTTCGCTGAGGAATGTTGGTATTTGTTCGAGAAATAGAATTTAGGAGCTTCAGTTGTCCGTTACTCTACTGGGAAGTCATCTCTTGATTGAAGAGATGGAAGTGAACTGCTATCTGGTCGGGATCCAGGCTTCACAGTGACTTGCTAAGGATCATAAGGCTGACTGCTATTAGGTCGTATTCCAGGCTTCACAGCGACTTACTGGGGAAATGAGATTAAACTGTTATCCGGTCAGGATCAGGGCTTCATAGTATCTTGGATTGTTGATTGACTATTATCCGGTCAGTTTCCGGTATTCATAGCTTCTTTAACTGGAATAGAAATCTTAGTATCGATTTGATTGATCCAGAGAAAATCTTAGGTTAACTTTGACTGGCATAATAATCAGGAGAATCTTAGTAGCGATTAGACTGACCCAGACGAATGTCTTGGAATTTCTTCTACTGGCATAGTCAGCAGAGAGATCTAGAGTTAACTTTGACTGGCATAGTAATTAGGAGAATCTTAGTAGCGATTTGACTGACCCAGACGAAAGTCTTGGAATCTTTTCCACCGACATAGTGAGCGGAGAGATCTTGGAATAACTTTGACTGGCATAGTAATCAGAAGAATCTTAGTAGCAAGACGAAAGTGTCAGAATCTCTTCCACCGGCATAGTGAGCAAAGAGATCTTGGGTTAACTTTGACTGGCATAGTAATCGGGAGAATCTTATTAGCGATTCAACTGACCCAGACGAAAGTCTTGGAATCTCTTCCATCGGTATAGTAAGCAGAGAGAGCTTGGGTCAACTTTACCTGGCATAGTAATCAGGAGAATCTTAGTAGTGATTCGACTGACCCAGACGAAAGTCTTGGAATCTCTTCCACCGGCATAGTGAGCGGAGAGATCTTGGATTAACTTTGACTGGCATAGTAATCAGGAGAATCGTAGTAGAGATTTGATTGACCCAGACAAAAGTCTTGGAATCTCTTCCATCGGTATAGTGAGCGGAGAGATCTTGGGATAGACCTTTGTTAGATGTAACTTGTTGAATTTATTTTTTCCCTGAAAGGTAAAGAATTAGTCGTATGCAATGTCATGATGTATGAAATGCATTGTGATGATGTTCTCAAAATAAATGAGATTGTATTGTATGCAATATGTATGCACATTCCATGATGTACGCATATGGGATGTTATTGTTGTACTTCTTAGTCGAGGAAAATAAATCTCGGGCTGTTGTTGAAGATTATTGGGAAGCCGAATTCTTCATTCCCGCTGGGGATGGTGAATTGAGATGACTATGCTACAAATTTACTCCTTGTTTACGAATATCCTGTCGGGGAGAGACTCTACTTGAGAATAACTCTGCGGGGGAATAACTCTGTTTGCAAGAGGAGATGCTTTACTGGAATATTTTGCCGATTCGGGGAAATAAACTTCGTCGGGGGATGAACTTCTGTAGCCAGAGAAATAAACTTTGTTGGGGATTGAGCTTCTGTATTCAGATAAATAAACTCTTCTCAGGAGAAAACTTTATGAACCGCTTGCGATTATACAATTCGGCTGGGGAATATAGACGTCGGCTCTCGGAAGGAACTTTGTTGGGGAAAGTAGCTCTTGTTTGGGGAAGCCGATGTCAAAGCTTTGGTTGCCTCTACACTGTGGGGAGTGTAGATGTAACAGGGGTGCATGTAATGGTGACTTCTTTTCAAAGTTGTCTCTGCCCCTATACCTGTCAGAAGGAGTAACTGTTGGGATTGACATGGTTTTTTAGTTTTTGCCCCTGTTCCTTAAGTTATAAGCAATTGTCTTTCTGTTTCTTATGCAAATATTTATGAATAGAAATCATATTCAAATGCATATGTCAAGAATAAATCTTTGGACGTTGTTGTACCCCAAAATTTTCCCTCTCATTTATCAAGTATTTTCCCACAAGATCTCCTTTGATTCAAGACTGCACAAGGTTTGATCAGCTCAAGACACCTCCTTAAGCACTGATGACTAAAATTAGGGTTTGAGATTGCACAAGGATAATTGAACTTTCAATGCCTCATATGAATTTCATGGATCATTATGGACCCCCAAGATTACTCATGTCAAGTTTCAAGCCTTGAATCACATTTTTGTTCAATCAATTGAACAGTTGACCTAAAAATCAACTATATTGGGGAAAAAGTCAATTGTGGCCAATTTATAGTCAAACTTCATAATATTTTACCCATATCAACATTATAAACTCATATGTATCATTTGATCAAGTTTGGCCCACAATTCCTCAAGAAATTTGATCAAATCATCAAAAGGGCAAAATGGTCAAAATTAGGGTTTTGAATGAGAAAAGGCAATTTATGATTTTTTGACCTAGCAAATGGTTAATTGGTTTGAGGCATGATCTCAAGAGTTAAATTGAACCATTTTGACCTGATGGCATGACTCGAAACATTTCTCAAGATCAATTGGATTGATAGTTGATTTTCAATCAACTGATCAAAAGTCAATTGTATACTGAAAAGTCAAACTTTGACTTTTTGGTCAAAATCAAGTGTCAAAGATCACAATTCATCAAAACTTGTCAAAATATGAAACTTGTTCATAAAGAAATCAAAAAGACAAGATTTTATTTTGAAAAGTCAAAGTTTTCACACTTAGAAAGTTTTCGAAGTATGGAAAACTTCATGTTTTTTCACAACTTTGAGCCAATTTTTCACCATGATGCAAGATGATTCAAAAGAAACTTTCAACATGAAATTTTTATAACTCCATGAGATCTACAACCTTTCTTTACACAAATTCTCCTAGAAATGCTTGGATTTCAATTTATTAATTCATGAAGTCATGGTCTTGAAATTAAATAATTAGTGAAATTTTGCCCTAGTTTAGGCAGGATTTTGACCGAACTTCATGACACTTTTTCATATAGTTCCAAGGGGAATTTTCAAAAGTGATTCAAAGAGGGGTTGTAGAGCACATTACAAGATTTATAAAATGTCAAAGAACTCCTTGAGATCATTCTTTAGCAAGAAGAATCGAAGAGAGGAAGTTAGGGTTTCAAACTAAAATTATAGGTCATTTTGTGATGAACAAAGATTCAAATATCAAACCTATGCTGCATAATATCTACTTTAAAGGCCTCAAACTTGTTAGGAACTCCATAATTAAATGCTTGCACTGCTGTTAGAGGCTTCAACTCAAGCATTCAATGGAATGCCCATG
Source organism: Vicia faba (assembly GCA_948472305.1). Taxonomy (NCBI): domain Eukaryota; kingdom Viridiplantae; phylum Streptophyta; class Magnoliopsida; order Fabales; family Fabaceae; genus Vicia; species Vicia faba. The sequence goes on along the minus strand of OX451735.1, from coordinate 379,706,882 downwards.
CTTTATGTCAATTTTAGGAAGAAAGTGCACAATGCCATGTTGAAAAAGTAGCTTTATACACAAAACTTGTTCTTGAGCCTTGCAATGGTTTTCTTCTGATCATACATGACATATAACTAAAAAGAATTTTGTCTCAAACCTCACAATCACCCAGCCCATGCTTGTACTTTATCTTGGAACTATACTTTCACTTTTCTTCAAAATCAAGTAACATAGCAATCGGTCTAGAACTTGTACTTCTGACCCTCTCAAGCACTCAAACCTTCTCATTACTTATGTACAAGTCCTTGGCAAAAAAACACACGCATACAGAAGCCCAAAAACTCAGAACTGTATCACATACTTCCATTCTTGCATAACCTGGCCAAAATTTTGAAACTCACATCTCCCTCGTGTGTTTTCAAGCCTTTTTGTTCCTAAAGATTCTAAACATCATTTATTACTCATCCCACACCTTGTTACAAGACTGTAACACCATTAACATTATCCTCCATTTTCAAAAACAGAGCTTTGCACTTGGACTTCTCCATCACGATTTACCCATCTCCAGTACAAACTAAACATTGCATTAGCTTCCTGGGACCTCAGTGGAGCTATTATGATCATCACAACATCTTGAGGAGTGCTCAAACTCATAATACGATTTCCAGTTTTGAGGTAAGTTTCCTTAACTTGGAACTCTTCATACAGGCATCATTAATGTTTAATTTGTGAATAAAAAATGTAGACATCATTGTTCTGAAGCTAACCATGTCTTTAGATTTCATTTATATTGCTTAAGAAGTTAGAATTTTGAATCTGAACATCCTGGAAAAGTTAGGTCAGAATTTGGTACCATTCAAAATTCATGCTCATTTTTAAGAATTAGTTTAAGTTATTTACATTTCTGGAATCGTGGTGAAATTTGCCACAATTTTCATGTTTACATTTTTGCAAATGGATGAGAAATGAACAAGATACGGGTGGTCTGGCTAGAGGTTGAAGATGAAGTTGTTTTCAGGAAGCAGTTTCTAATATATATTTATGGTTTGACATAAGTTAACGGATGTATCACCACCCTAGTGGTTAAAGCGTGCACTTGTCACCCTTAGGTCCTGGGTTCAAGCCCCAGCGTGACCTTTTGCATTTTTTTCCATTTTTTTTAAAACTTTTCTGTTTTTGCAGCGCTTGGGCCAACAGTTTGGGCCTGACCTTTTTTTTCTTACAATACTCCATGTTTCACTTATCAACCTCCCTGACTTTATTTTTTTTAGTTTATTTTATTTTCACTTTTTTTACCTTTTATTATTAATATTATTATTATTACTATTATTTTCATTAATAAAAAATAAAAAAAAAATATTTATATTGTTATTATTTACATTTATATTTTATTTTTCTTCACAAAAACAAAAGAACAAAAATATTTTCTTTAAGAAATTAACTTCCTTTTTTTAAATGCTTAGATAATAAAATTTAAATATTACTATATTATTTTCTTATAAATTAAAAATCAATTTAGAATTTAGGATTTTTATTTAATTATGTTTATTCACTAATTTAATTAAATTCACAAAAACCCTAAAAAATACTTTTCCTTAAATTAATCTATTTTACTAACTTAATCTTAATTTTTTATTTTTTAGTTAATTATTTTATTTTAATTAATTAAGTCAAAAACCCTTTTCATGAAAAACCAAACAAAAATCACATTTCTTTTTACATTTACATTCTAGCATTTTTACTTATTTAATCTTGTACATTTATTCAATTTCAATATGGTTGTAATAGATAATTAGAGTTTTAATTTCTTGCAATATTACCAATTTATAATTTTTATACCCCCTCCCATAAATGATGTAATAGCGTAGTATTTATTATTTTTCGCAATTTAAATGCTTTATATACAAATGCTAGTAATTAGGATTTGTATGGAAAGACTAAAATCAATGTTTAGCAAACCCTAATGAAAGACAAATCAAGCATGTAAATCAATACACTTGCACACAAACACCCTTAGGGTAAATCTACTTGGTTGCCTTACAAAAATGGCCATATTATGCATGTGAGGTATCTTAGCAAACACAAGCAAAATGCAAGATCATAGTCCCTCGATGAAGCTATCTATGTTGCCTTTCAAAATGATCTTAGTTCCTAAAGAAAAATACTAAGATATCTGGCAACATTGCTAATCATGGTTATACGATGACCCATGTCCGTCCCGTTTACATCCAAAGATAGGGTTACTTACCAAATCAATGGTAACATAACAATATCAAAGGAAAAAGGAAATGAACATGAAGGACTTTTGAGTAGGTAGAATGTTCCTAGTTACTTGCTCCATTTCAAAACAAAAACATCCTTGGTATTTTCAAAACAAACACCAACACTTTCAAAACATCTTTCAAAACTTGAAAACATTTTCAAAAGATCAAACACTTTGTATACATTCTTATGAATGAGAATCATTACAAAGTTTGCCTAAGCGATGGCTCCTTTTCAAAATACTTTCAAAAAACCACACAAAGCACATTTTTAAACAAAAGCAAGTGATCTAGAAAGTAACTAAGAGCCCATGGAAAATCATGGATGAAAAGGGTGCTAATACCTTCCCTTTTCATAATCTACCCCCAGAACTCAAGAAAACATCTCAAAGCTATTTCCTATGATTTTTCACCTTTCCTTTTGGATAAAAGAAAAGTCGGTGGCGACTCTTTCTAAACTGCAACATTTGCGATCAAACGCAAAATAACCAAGTCAGTTCTCCCACCGTATCACAGAACTGGCGACTTTGTTGGGGAGTTTATAAAAGTGGGGTTACCTTAGGACTATATCACATTTATTTGCTTTCTTTATTTGACTTGCATGTTTACATTATGGTTCCTTGTTTGGGTTTGTTTTAATCCTACACCTGTATTTAGGGCACCTTTCTTAGGTAAGTAGCAATAAACTGTGAGGGGACTGTGCGGGGTATACCGACACAGATGAAACAGTAGCTATGTTGATGCGATATTCTGGTGTGTACCGGTAGCCCTTGAGTAATCAAGGAGAATACGGGGCCGCTGCATGGTATCATAAAACATCAACTGACTTTATCACCTTAATTGACCAACTTGGCTTTTAGGACGTAGTGAGATAGTTGTCTTTGGTGTAAACCCAAAGTCGATTGATACTCGATTCTACATTCATTGAGGTTTAACCCTTGAATTTTGTTTGGTGGCAAGTCAATTGTCTATCGGAACGAGAATTGTGGGAAAGACCAGTGATATTGAGATCCCTTAGAACCCGATTACTATATTTAGGACATGTTAAACCAATCCAACTTCAAGAGGGTATCTTCTTAAAATCCATGCAAGCCTTAAACCTAAGGTATCTGTGTGATTTTCTTGTGCTTTCTATATCTACTATATTTGAGCATAGTCGTGACATCATAACATAGCATGTAATACTAACCATTTCAAGGATTCTTAGGGTTTATTTTTTTCTTGTTTTGTAGGACATGGGTCTCCCCCGCAGATTCACTATCCAAATCAGTCTGGTAAAAGTACCTCCTCAGCTTAAGGATTTGGCATCAAGGGTTCCTGAAATCTCTCCAATCGCCGAAAGACATTGTAGGCTTCTCAACTTGGTCACTTTAAACCCTGATGAAGAAATGTTAAAAGTGCTCTTTCAGTTCTTTGACCCTCTACATCACTGCTTCACTTTCTCAGATTACCAGTTAGTTCCTACTATGTAGGAGCTTTCTCTACTGTTGGGGGTTCCTATCCTTAATGAGATACCTTTCAATGGTATGGAAAGAGACCCTAAACCTGAAGATATTGCCAAAGCTTTTATCCTTACAACGGTCTGACGTAGTAGCAAATTGGAAAACCAGGAGAGGTGTCAAAGGTTTTTTGGCTATGTTCTTGCTCGAGAAAGCTCACCATTTCTGGGATACCTTGGACTTACAAGCTTTAAAAGAGGTGTTAGCCCTTATCATCTACGGTTTGGAACTGTTTCCTAATCTGGACCAGCTCATAGAGGTGAATGCGGTTAAGATTTTCCTGTCACGTAATCCAGTACCTACTCTGCTTGGAGATATCCTACATTCGTTGCATACTCGCACTATAAAGAGGAAAGGAACCCTTCTGTGTTGAACACCTCTTTTGGCTAGGTGGTTTATTTCTCACCTACCCCGATCCGTCTCGAAGAATGAACAAGGTTTGAGATGGTCACAAAGGCTGATGAATCTTACACATTCAGGCATTCATTGGTGTCCCTGGTCCTCGGAGAATGTTACCAATATCGATCGCTGTGGTGAATTCCCTAATGTCCCTCTCTTAGGAATTATGGGAAGAATCACTTACAATCCTTGTTTGGCACTATGACAATTTGGATACGCAAGAAGGGATAGTCCTCATGATGCACTTATTCAAGGAATCGTCTTCGACTACGAGAATGATTCTCAGGATTATCGCAAAAGGTTTATGAGAGCTTAGGGCATGGTACATAGAGTTGATAGCAAGACACTGGGGCACAAGAATTCCATCCTTCTTGAGCCTTATCTCAAATGGGTACGAGCTCGTTCTCAAAGTCTTATGATGCATTATTCCTCTATTCTCCTAGTTATTATAGAGCCTATTATGGAAGGAGATGTCTCGTACACTATCCTTCATCCTAACATGCCCACCTCTCTCGAAGACTTGCGAAGGGATTGGATACAGCTTAAAGGGGAGCGAGACACTTTTGAGGCCCAATTCTGAAGGGGTGAAAAACACAAGAAGGGGGGGTTGAATTGTAAAACTGGAAACTTAAAGCAAATGACAAGGTATTTTTATCCTGGTTCGTTTGATCTCAAACTACTCCAGTCCACCCGTTCAAGGTGATTTCGCCTCTCTCCAACGAGGTCTTAATTCACTATATTCAACTGAATACAAATCTGCTTTAGCAACTGCTAAAACCTTCTTGATTCAAACCACAATCCGGTTTGTCAAGGCAACACTTTCTTACAAAGGTATAATCAAATGTGTGTGAATGTTTCTACAAAACTATATCACAACTGTGATGTTTACACAAATGAAGCTTAGAATACTAAGATGCTAAACGCTAATAGAGTATCAGAGTTTGGTGGTTTAGCAAAACTTGTAGAGTGAAGATTACTGTTCAGCTTTGTGCGTGTAGAGAGTTTGGAAGCATTAGCCGTGATAATCTTCAAAGCTTGGTTTATATAGCACTTTGAGAAGATGAACGTTGAAGCAAATATTCTTGATTCAATGCTATTAACAAGCTTTCCTTTCTGAGCAGATCTTGTCTAGAATGATGCCGTTGGTATTGATTAGCTTTCAATGCACAGTACCGTTGCTTCTTCAATGCACGATCTGGCTTGGCTCATTCTGATTCTGCTTCGCTGCTGATGAACTAATTTGTTTCTGTATCAGAGTGTTTTACGCGCAGTTCTGTTCATCAAGCTTCAGCATGTGCAAGCGTTGATCTTCTGATCTTGACGTTCTGATTCAGCAACTTCTGATGCTGATGCACAAACTCATATTCTGATGCTGAGAACGTGATCTTGCTTATTTTAATCAGCATATCTGCAAGTCAGAGCATAGTAATTTTAAGTAGCATATAATTCAATCATGAAATATTTAACTACTATATCTTTTCACTTTGTTATCATCAAAACTTAATTATAGGGTACTAGATTCAAACATTGTTCTAACAATCTCCCCCTTTTTGATGATGACAAAAACTAGATATTTTAAATGAAAAAATAACGTGAAAAGTTATCAGATCTATGTATCAGAATAAGAAGTACGGAGAAGTTAGAGTTAAGAGATACTCCCCCTGAGTTTGTTACTTCCCTTTGATATGCGTGTTCTTCAGAGTCAGATCTTTTTCAATCTTTGAGCATCAGATTATAAGTCTTTGACTTATCAGAGAGCAGAGCTTCAGAGCTTTTCCTGTCAGAGCTTTGCTTCGGATCAGAGTGTTAGGTTGATCAGAGCTTCATATATCAGAACTTCATATTTGATCAGAGCAACATGAGCTTCTAGTCTTCATTGTGTTCAAGAGCTTCCTTGTGCCTGTAGACTTAAGGACAAAACAGAAAAACATTTCAAGTAATAGAGAGTTAGAATGTTTGAGAGTTTCTGTCTAGTTAGCCGTTATTGATTTTAAATATCATTCTTGTTCTCCCCCTTTTTGTCAGCAATCAAAAAGTGCTGGTGATGTGCTAAAATGATTTAGATCAGAAAAACTAATAATATTAAAGATAGTTCAGAATCAGAGCAAAATAGCATTACAAACCATAGTCAAAACATAGTCAAAAGTACATCAGAAAATAAAGAAAATATAGAGAATGATATGCATGAAAAAAAATTTCAAGGTTGTGGGGGCATGCGTGAGAACAGGCTTTCCAGCATTGCCTGAATCTTTTCAGAAGTTGCATTCTGCTTCTGAACCATGGTGACAACAGTATCAATCTTGCTGTCCTGGACATTCATTCTTGCTTCCATCTTCTGATTATTCTCATCCATCCACTGCTGTAGACGCAAGTCATTCAGCCTTAATTCTTCCAGAGCCTGCCTGTCCAAGGCAGCTTGAGAACTTTCAGCAGGAGGAAGCTTCTCAGAACTTTCAGCTACATCTTCTGCTGGATTTTCTTCTTGAAGAGTCTTGTCTTCTTCTGCTGGTTCCACCTGTGCAGCTTGCTCTTTCTCAGACCACGATTCAGAGTCCAGAGGGAGCACAACTTCTTGAGGCAGCTGACTCTCAACTTCCTTCAGCAGCTTGCTAAAGTTCTGTTGAGCCTGCTCATAGTTGACGTCCTGCAGCTTGAGTGCTTCAGAACGAACCCATACTCTGAACTGTGACCAGAGCTGATCAGAAGCAGCTGGGTCGATCATCCCGGGACAGACTTGCTTCAAGGAAGCAATCCACTGCAGCATACCTGTTTCAAAGTCCAAAATACCAGAGCCAACATCTAATTGCTTTGGTTTGGGAATGGCCAATTTGTGTCTTAAATCAGCAAGACGTTCAAGACTTGTTAAGTCAATGAATGTTTTGCTGGGGTTTTCAGAGGATTGGCTTTCAGAGGTGTGCTGAGGTGCTGTCTGTTTTGGTGGATGGTTATCAGAGTCAGAGGATATGTCTATTGGAGTGGTTGGAGTTTTTGGAGGTGTTGATTCCTCTGATGATGGTAACTGGGGTCTGACAATGGTGGTTCCACATGGCAACTGTATTGCCAGCGGTGAAGGTTGAGGTGAGTGGGGATCAGAATGATGAGGAGATGGGGTTTCATAGCGATGAAACTCTGTTGGAGGTGAGGGAGGATTATTTTCTGGTTGAGGGGGTGGAACTTCTGATTGTTCATGACTCAGAGGTTCTTCTGTGAGAGGTGGTTCTGGTTCTTGTTCTGGTTCTGGTTGTGGTTCTGGTTGTGGTTGTATTTCTGGTTCAGGTTGAATTTCTGGTTCAGGTTGAATTTCTGGTTCAGGTTGTGGAGGAGGAATATTTAGTGGTTCAGAGTGAGGTTGAACAGAAGTATGTTCACGCTCAATATCAGCTAGCACTCTATCAAGTGCTGGTGTTGTTGAGACAGTTGGTTGTTGTTTGGTAATTTTGAGAGGAATTTTTATTCTGGTTCTTCTTAGTTGTAAGGCCTCAGAAGGGTCTTCTGGAATGGTTTCATCAATAGTGGGGATTGGAATGGAAATTCTGTGAGAGGTTTGGGGTGGAGCAACAGATGTTGGAATAGTAGTTGAAATTGAAATAGGAGCAGCAGATGGATTACCTCGTTTCTTTGGAGTCTGGTGCGATGATCCTTCTGCTTTCCTCTTCTTTGACTTCTTCTGAGTCATTTCAGGTTGAACTTGACTCAGATCTTTGATCTTCAGCTTCGAACCTGCAACTTCTTCCTTGAAAGAATCTGGATACTTGGCAACCATATCAGGGTGGGATTCCATCTCAGAAAATCTTGGGAAATCACTCAGAGGCACTCTTCTTCTGGAGATGTCAGCAGTTGAAGAAGCTCTGGGTTCCTTCCTGATATTGTCTATTAGCTTCATCTTTTTCAGGTTCTTAGCATTCAGCGCTTTTCCAACAGTTGGTTCAAAATTGCCCAGTACTTTAGCTTCGCTCAGATAATCTATCAGCTTATTCTCTGTCAGAATATCTGATATGAGCCTCCCAAAAGGTATCCAGTCTCTTTTGGTCCTTTCTTCTTCTCTAGTCTCTTTCACACTAGTCTTCAGATGATTGAACAGGAAGTGTGCCAAATTGATCTTCACCCTCTGATCAATAAAGTAGATCAGAAATTGCTGATCCACGTTTATATAGTCAGGAGAGCTTGTTGGCTTCCTGTGATTGAAACAGCCTAGAACAATCTTGGCCCACACTCTGAAGTGATCCTTCAGATCCTTGATTTTGCTGCTGGGAAAACCAAGAGTGAAAATGCAGTTTGCTACCACACCAATATCAGGGCACCTATCAGCCATGTCCACACAACGGACTCCACCACCACTCTGACCAATTAACCTAGCAATGAGGTCTTCAGAAATTATTATCTTCTTTCCCATAACAGAAGAGACGACTAGATGCTTATCAATCTTGGCATGAATCCAAAATTCTTTGACAAGCTCTGGGAAGGTTGGTCCAACCAATCTATCAAAGTACCTCTCCCACCTTTGAGTTTTGACTTCAGCAGTTAGGTCAAATCCATTTTCCTTCAAACTTTCAAAATCCACGATTAACTCAGAGAGAACCTCAAGATTCTTTACTGGTGTGAGAAGAGTTCTGGTAGGCACTTGATATTGCTCAGAGGTTTCCTTCTTCTGATTTCCTGCAGAAATGCTGGAGGATGCCATTGTTCTCACACAAAAAGCTTGAGAGTGATTTGAGAAAAGCTAGGGTTTTGAAGGAGATATGCAGAAAAATTCTTAAGAGATTATGAGAAAGCGTAAAGATTAAGAATGAAGAGTAATGTGCTTAAATAGGATTTTCAAAAATTATTTTGAAAAATAAAACGTTTTTAAGAGAGAGAAAAAAATAATGATTGCAATTAACAAGCGTGATTACTTTTGCATTTAATGCTTGCTGATTTTGGGGGATTTGAGAAAGATACTTAAAAACGGTTACCAGACATGTGTCTCATGCACCCAATCAGCGTTTTCCTTTCTCAGAAACGTGCACGCGTTCTGCTTCAGGGATTTGCTGATGATTGGATGACACTTGTTTGATGTAGTGATCAGCACGTCTGTATTTGAGATTAGACTCTCAGATCTTTAGACTTGCCTCTGATACAATCTGCATGTTCTAACTTTCTGAAACAAAGATTGATCAGAAGTTCACAGTAATATAATTACATTCTGAAAGATAAACATATGGAATTAAAGCATTTTCATTCTGGGCATACTTTCATGCTGAGATGTTTCAGAATGAAATTAAACCTATCTTCTGAAAGGGGTTTAGTAAAGATATCAGCCCATTGATGGTTTGTATCTATAAATTTCAAGTTTAAAATGCCTTTCTGAATATAGTCCCTAATGAAATGATGTTTTATTTCTATATGCTTAGCTCTAGAATGTAAAATAGGATTCTTACTTAAGCAAATAGCAGAAGTATTATCACAAAGAATAGGAATGTTACTCTCAAAAATCTGGAAGTCTTCAAGCTGACTTTTCATCCAGAGCATCTGTGTGCTACATCCTGCTGCTGCTATGTACTCAGCTTCTGCTGTTGACAGAGCAATGGTTGATTGCCTTTTGCTGGACCACGAGATCAGATTTTCTCCCAGAAACTGGCAGCTTCCAGAAGTACTTTTTCGTTCCACTCTGTCTCCAGCAAAATCAGCGTCGCAGTAGCCTACTAAACTGTAATCACTAGATTTTCTATAAAACAAACCCAGATTAGTAGTACCTTTCAGATACTTGAAAATTCGTTAAACAGCTGTTAAGTGAGATTCTCTAGGATCTGATTGGAATCTAGCACAAATACATACGCTGAATAAAATATCAGGTCTTGAAGCAGTCAGATAAAGGAGAGAACCAATCATACCTCTGTAGACTTTCTGTTCTACGCTTTTGCTTACCTCTTCTCTTTCCAGAATGCACGTGGGATGCATTGGAATCTTTGATGGCTTACATTCTGAGAGGTCAAATTTCTTCAGAAGATCTCTGATGTATTTGCTCTGATGAATGTAAGTTCCCTCTGGAGTTTGATTGATCTGAATTCCTAGAAAGAACTTCAGTTCCCCCATGAGGCTCATCTCAAATTCTGCCTGCATACACTTAGCAAATTTTCTTCCAAGAGAAGGATTAGTAGAACCAAAGATTATATCATCAACATAAATTTGACAAACTAAAATGTCACTCTTAACTGTTTTACAGAATAGAGTGGTGTCCACTTTCCCTCTGGTGAACTCATTTTCAAGCAGAAAGTTACTTAGCCTTTCATACCAAGCTCTGGGAGCTTGTTTCAGACCATACAGTGACTTTTTCAGTTTAAAAACATGTTCTGGATGTTTTGTATTTTCAAAACCTGGGGGTTGGTGAACATACACTTCTTCTTCTATATAACCATTTAAGAATGCACTTTTGACATCCATCTGATACAGAGTGATGCCTCTATTAACAGCAAATGAGATTAAAAGTCTGATAGATTCTAACCTGGCGACTGGGGCAAAGGTTTCTGTATAGTCTATCCCCTCTTGCTGACTATAACCTTGTGCAACCAGTCGTGCCTTGTTTCTGACGACTTCACCTTGTTCATTGAGCTTGTTTCTGAACACCCATCTTGTTCCAATGACGTTGAATCCTTTTGGTCTTGGAACGAGATCCCAAACGTCGTTTCTGGTGAATTGATTCAGCTCTTCTTGCATTGCCAGAATCCAGTCATTGTCCAGAAGTGCTTCATCAATAGAAGAAGGTTCAATCAGAGACACAAGTCCCATCAGAGTTTCTTCAGAGTTTCTGAGGCTTGCTCTTGTTCTGATTGGATCTTCCTTTCTTCCTAGAATAGATTCTTCTGGGTGATCCAAACTGCTTCTGGGTACTCTCTTCTGAGGTTGATCAGCAGCAGTTGTAGGATTTCTAGCATTGCTTCTTTCAGACGTTGAAGGAATGTCTGTGTTGAGAGCTTCTGATGACTTGTCTTCAGAACCTGCAAATTCAATTTCTATACCTGCAAGATTTTCATTCTGCTTTGACTTTTCAGAGTCAAGCTTGTCATCTAAACGAACACTGATTGATTCTTCCACAATCTGTGTTTCTGTATTGTATACTCTGTACCCTCTTGAGCGTTCAGAGTATCCTAACATAATACACTTCTGTGCCTTAGAATCAAACTTGTTCAAATAATTCTTAGTATTTAACATATAGCAAGTACATCCAAATGGATGAAAATACGAAATGTTGGGCTTTCTGTTCTTCCACAATTCATATGGAGTCTTTTCCAGAATAGGTCTTATTGAGATTCTATTCTGAATGTAGCACGCTGTGTTTATTGCCTCTGCCCAGAAAGTCTTAGCAACGTTTGTCTCGTTGATCATGGTTCTGGCCATTTCTTGCAATGTTCTGTTCTTTCGTTCTACAACTCCATTTTGTTGGGGAGTTCTAGGACAAGAGAAATCATGCAGAATGCCTTTGTCATTAAAGAATGACTCAAAATCTTTATTTTCAAATTCTCCACCATGATCACTTCTGACTTTAACGATTCTAAGATCTTTTTCATTCTGAACTTGGTTACAGAAGGTAACAAACACAGAGTGTGACTCGTCCTTGTGTCTTAAGAACTTTACCCATGTCCATCTGCTATAGTCATCTACGATTACTAACCCATACTTCTTGCCACTGACAGAAGCAGTCTTAACTGGTCCAAATAAGTCAATGTGCAGAAGTTCTAATGGCTTAGAGGTAGAAACAACATTTTTGGATTTAAAAGATGGTTTTGCAAATTTGCCTTTCTGACATGCTTCACACAGAGCATCTGAATTGAACTTCAAATTTGGAAGTCCTCTGACCAGATTGAGTTTGTTAATCTGAGATATTCTTCTCATACTAACATGCCCCAATCTTCTGTGCCAGATCCACTGCTCGTTGTTAACAGACAGAAGACATTTTACGTTCTGACTCTTAAGTTCAGAAAGTTTGATTTTGTAAATGTTGTTTTTCCTCTTACCATTAAATAGGATAGTCCCATCTTTCTGACTAACAGCTTTACATGATTTTTGATTAAAGATTATATCATAACCGTTATCACTTAATTGACTTATGGATAACAGGTTATGCATCAATCCATCAACAAGCAGAACATTATTAATAGAGGGAAGATTTCCGTTACCTACAGTTCCAGAGCCAATTATCTTTCCCCTCTGATTGCCTCCAAAGCCAACGTGGCCTCCAGGCTTAAGTTCCAGGCTTTGGAACATATGCCTTCTTCCCGTCATGTGACGTGAGCAGCCAGAGTCCAGGTACCATGACTGGTGTTTCTGACTTGCTGCTAAAGATATCTGCAACATGTATTATTTTATCCTTAGGTACCCAGATCTTCTTGGGTCCTGATTTGTTAGTCTTACCAAAACTCTGGTTGAATTTTGGTTTCACAAAGTGATTGCTACTAGTATATTTGATGTCATGTGTGTGACCATACACAAAGTGTGAATTTAGAGGAGTGTACTTAATTGTTAAATCCATGACATTTTTAGGTGTAGGAACCTTACCTAGGTATCCTATTCCTTTCCTGCCGTTTCTGCTAACTCCATAGATCATTGAAGCCATTCTGCTTCTATCTATGCTTTTAGCAAGGAACTTCTGGAAACTATGATCATACTCCTTGATGATCTCATCAGCGTTGCTGGGAGTTTCAGCAATTGGTTCCTTCTGAGAGTTTTGTAAAGAGTTTTCTAATTTTAAAATTTTATCTCTCAGCTCAGAGTTTTCCAATTTGAGACTCTCAGACTTATTAGAGTCAGATTCAAGAGTCCTTTTCAGGTCTCTGAATTTAGCTCTAATCTGCTGATAACGTTCCAGAATTTCATTGAGGCTTTCAGCAAGTTCAGCCTTTGTAAAATTAACAGCGAAGTTAGGGAATACCTCTTCTGTGTCTGATTCTGAGTCTGAGTCAGAAGCTTCACTGTCATCTGGAATGTTAGCCATAAGCGCTATGTTCGCCCTTTCATCATCTGATTCTGAGTCAGCTTCAGACGAGTCAGAGTCATCCCATGTGGCCATGAGACTTTTCTTCTTCTCTCTTCCAAACTTCCTTTTTGGCTTTTCCCTCTGAAGCTTTGGACAGTCACTCTTGTAGTGACCTTGCTCATTGCACTCGTAGCAGATGATGTCTTTTGTATTTGGCTTCTTGCTACCTGAGGAGCCTTCAGATCTTCTGTATCCAGAGGAAGAATCTGTCCTTCTGTATCTGGAAGAAGACTCGTTCTGATCAGATCTTCTGGGATTCCTGAACTTCTTTTGTCTTTGCTTCCACAGTTGATTTACTCTTCTGGAGAGAAGAGAAAGCTCGTCTTCTTCTGATGAGGATCCATCAGATGTTTCTTCAACTGCCTGCAAAACTTTAGATTCAGATTTTCTGTTAGATTTTAAGGCTATAGGCTTACCTTGCTTCTGAGGCTCGTCAGCTTCCAGCTCTATCTCATGACTTCTGAGGGAGCTTATAAGTTCCTCCAGAGTGATTTTGTTGAGATCTTTAGCCAGCTTCAGAGCAGTAACCATAGGCCTCCACTGCTTGGGTAAACTTCTGATTATCTTCTTGACATGGTCAGCAGTAGAATATCCCTTGTCCAGAACTTTGAGACCAGCTACCAGAATCTGGAATCTAGAGAACATAGTTTCAATGGATTCAGATTCTTCCATTTTAAACGCCTCATACTTCTGAATGAGCGCCAGAGCCTTTGTTTCCTTGACTTGAACGTTGCCCTCATGCGTCATTCTGAGAGAGTCAAAGATGTTCTTAGCTGTGTCTCTGTTGGAGATCTTCTCATACTCAGTATATGAGATGGCACTGAGGAGGATGGTTCTGGCCTTATGGTGATTCTTGAAATCACGCTTTTGTTGATCAGTCATTGATTTTCTATCAATCTTCTGACCAGTTGCATTCACAGGGTGCGTGTATCCATCTGTCACCATATCCCACAGATCAGCATCATGTGCTAGAAAGAAGCTTTCAATTCTGTCTTTCCAGTAGTCAAAGTTTTCTCCATCAAAGACTGGAGGTTTGCCGCTGAATCTGTCTCTATCCTCATTGTTGTCATTGCTGAAATGAGAGTTGTTTCCTGCCATAGTGTTTTTCTGACGCTGGATCTTTTACTGACACGGTTAAGTGTTTTAGCTCAGAACCAGGCGCTCTGATGCCAATTGAAGGGGTGAAAAACACAAGAAGGGGGGGGTTGAATTGTAAAACTGGAAACTTAAAGCAAATGACAAGGTATTTTTATCCTGGTTCGTTTGATCTCAAACTACTCCAGTCCACCCGTTCAAGGTGATTTCGCCTCTCTCCAACGAGGTCTTAATTCACTATATTCAACTGAATACAAATCTGCTTTAGCAACTGCTAAAACCTTCTTGATTCAAACCACAATCCGGTTTGTCAAGGCAACACTTTCTTACAAAGGTATAATCAAATGTGTGTGAATGTTTCTACAAAACTATATCACAACTGTGATGTTTACACAAATGAAGCTTAGAATACTAAGATGCTAAACGCTAATAGAGTATCAGAGTTTGGTGGTTTAGCAAAACTTGTAGAGTGAAGATTACTGTTCAGCTTTGTGCGTGTAGAGAGTTTGGAAGCATTAGCCGTGATAATCTTCAAAGCTTGGTTTATATAGCACTTTGAGAAGATGAACGTTGAAGCAAATATTCTTGATTCAATGCTATTAACAAGCTTTCCTTTCTGAGCAGATCTTGTCTAGAATGATGCCGTTGGTATTGATTAGCTTTCAATGCACAGTACCGTTGCTTCTTCAATGCACGATCTGGCTTGGCTCATTCTGATTCTGCTTCGCTGCTGATGAACTAATTTGTTTCTGTATCAGAGTGTTTTACGCGCAGTTCTGTTCATCAAGCTTCAGCATGTGCAAGCGTTGATCTTCTGATCTTGACGTTCTGATTCAGCAACTTCTGATGCTGATGCACAAACTCATATTCTGATGCTGAGAACGTGATCTTGCTTATTTTAATCAGCATATCTGCAAGTCAGAGCATAGTAATTTTAAGTAGCATATAATTCAATCATGAAATATTTAACTACTATATCTTTTCACTTTGTTATCATCAAAACTTAATTATAGGGTACTAGATTCAAACATTGTTCTAACAAATTCTACGCCAGCAAAAAAAAGGTTTTGGAACTCACTAAGCAGCTTCATGAGGAGCGGAGTCTGAACTCCTAAATCACACTAAAGAGGATGCGTACAACTTTTTTATCTTAGAGTTTTTGTGTTTCTTTGTAAGCCCAAAGAGGCATGATGTACTCAAACTTTGATTTATTAATATAATGTGTGTTCCTTTTGGTCTAAAGCAAATTTAAATCTCTAATTTCCTTGAAATCATTTTCATATGCATCTCCATTCATCATAATATAAGCAGGTTTCTTACAACAAGTCTCCAAATCTCTCTACTGTTTATTTCAGTAGGATGGATCTCGAGCAGGAAGTAAAATACCTCCAGGCGCAGAATGCTCAGTTTCAACAGATGTTCTTGACTCTAGTCAAAGCACAAGGGGATTTGAAAACTTTGTTGATTGAAGAAAAGAAGAAGAAAGCAAAGAAAATGACTGGAGTTTTGAATATGAGAATAAGGTTCCAAGGAAAAGCCAAACGGACCCTAGACTTTGCAACGTCATCTGGTGAAAAGGATAATCAAGAAGGGAAAGGCAAGGAAGCGGCTGCCCAACCAGAATCTGAAGAGGAAGAAGAAGATTACTCTGAAGAGCAGTATCCCCCGGTCGACGATAAATACAAACATCTGGAAGAACGTCTAAGTGCAATGGAGATTCAGAAAGTGCCCGGGCTGGACTTTGAAGAGCTGGGTTTGGTGTTTGGGATTGTTATTCCACCAAAATTTAAGGCACCAGTGTTCGCTAAGTACGATGGGGTTTAGTGTCCCAAGATGCATCTCCGATCCTATGTGAGGAAGATACAACCTCACACTGCTGACAGAGATTTATGGGTCCACTTCTTTCAAGACAGTCTATCCGAGACTCAGCTTGATTGGTTCTAACAACTGGAAAGGGCCAATATCCATAATTAGGAGGACCTTTCCGCTGCTTTCTATAAATAGTATCAATACAACAAAGACCTTGCTCCTACCCGTACTCAACTCCAGAGTATGGCTATGGTTTCAAGTGAAGGTTTCAAAGACTACGCTCAGAAATGGAGGGACTTAGCAGGAAGAGTCTAGCCTCCCCTGTCCGAAAGAGAGTTAGTAGACATGTTTCTGGGTACCCTGTCTGGTCTTTTCTTTAATCATCTAATTGGAAGCTCTTCCACAGGCTTCACTGAATTAATCTTGACCGGAGAAAGAGTGGAAGCTGAGATTAAGAGTGGGAAGATTCAAAAGGACGCATCCTCCAGTGCCGTGAGAAAACCATTTGTTGGGAAGAAAGAAGTTGGTGTTGTGTATCCTCAAAGGAGTCAAGATAGAACTGAACATCGTCTAATGGTGGGGGCTGTCATAATCCCTAAGCTTGCGCCTACTCAACAAAGGAGTAATCAGCCTAGAACAGAAAGACCGGTAAGACAGTTTACCCGGATAAATATGACACTATCTCAAGTCCTGCCACATTTTTTGAGATCTAATCTGGTAACTTTGAAAGAAGCCCTGAAGAATCCCAACACCGCATCTCCTCATTACCATCCTAATGCTCGTTGTGCTTACCATTCAAAAAGCCCAGGCCATGATACCAACAACTGTTGGGCTTTTGAAAAACAAGGTGCAAGACCTTCTTGAAGAAAAATAAATTGAGTTTGATGCTCCTGGGATCCTAAATCTTATCACCGCTCCTATGCCCAAGCATGGCCGTGATGTTAACACTGTCGAAGATGATATGTTTGTTACTATTATTGATGAACTTGTTACTCCTCTCTTAACTAACAAGAGGAACCTGTTGAAAGCCGGTTTATTTTCGGGCTGTGACGAAAGCTTCAACCTCTGTTTATCCCTACCAACTAGTTATCATTTACTGAAAGCAGGTGTCCAACGCCTAATGAATGAAAAAGAGATTTTGTTCGAAAAAACTCCCGTTCCAACCATTTCTTACAAAGATGTTTCAATAGTAACCATTTCCGCCAATCCTTCTAGGGTCTCCACCAAAAGACCCGTTAGGATTACATCAGTTCCTAAAGTATCTCCACTAATAATTACTATTCCTGGACCAATCCCGTACTCATCAGATAAAACAGTCCCATGGAATTATGGGGGCGACGTCTACTATCACGGCGTCAAGCAAGATTGGCTGGCTGATGAAGACTCGATTTTTGAGAAGGCTGACCCCGACATCAGCAACATTGCGGGAACCGGTAAGATAACCCGAAGTGGCAGAGCATTCTCTCCCGAGATTGCTCCTCTGAAGACTGTTATCGGCCCTGTAATCATCCATGTTTCTATTCATATTGACACTACTACTACAATCCCTATGGTTACCCCTACTGACACTCCTACCATCGAGTCGATCGAGACTCGGGGCAAAGGCATTCTGGTTAAGCCTGTCCGAATGAAGGCGCAATCAGTATCTATCCCAGAAGCCTCCCAAAAGGAGATGGAAGAAATTCTGAAAATTATAAAGAGAAACGACTACAACGTAGTCGAACAGCTAGGGCACACTCCATCAAAGATTTCCATGTTGGCTTTATTGTTGTGCTCTGAGGCTCATGTGAAGGCCTTGGTGATATTTCTTAAAACTACCCATGAACCACAAGAAACCTCTGCTGGTCAATTCCAAGACTGTGTGGCCAGTTTAACCACTGGCAATGGTTTAGGCTTTTCTGATGCTAACTTGACACCTAGAGATAGGAAGCACAACGAGGCATTGCATGTCTCTGTCGAATGTCGGGGCACAACTTTGGCCCATGTCTTGGTTGATATTGGTTCGTCTTTGAATGTTCTGCCTAAGAAAGCTCTTGATAGACTTGACTGTGAAGGTTTGACCTTAAAACCCAGCAACATAGTGGTAAGGGCTTTCAACGGTTCAAAGAGAATGGTGCATGAGGAGGTGGACATCCCAATAAAAGTTGGAACTCAAACCTTTGATTCAACTTTTTACGTGATGGACATTCTCCCTTCCTATTCCTGTTTATTGGGCCGACCATGGATTCATAACGCTGGTGCCTTTACCTCTACATTACATCAAATGCTAAAATATCCAACCGAGGGGAAAATATTACTGTCCATGGAGAAGAGGAATATATGGTCAGTCACTTGAACTACTTCAGATGCGTAGAATTGGATGATGAATTCATTGAAACTTCGTTTCAGCATTTCGAGGAAGTCCCACAAACTATGGCAGTAACCAAGACTGTTTCCCAAGTCCCGAAGATTACAAGACCTCCGCTAAAGATGTCTTCTCTGAAAAATGCCAAGGCAGTGATCGGAGAAGGTGGGTGCACTATTTGGGGCGAACTCCCAGATACCCCATACAAATCTAAAAAATTTGGTTTGGGTTTCACTTCAGGGGCCCAGAAAGCTTTTTGTCGTGCTCGTGCCGGGGGACCACCTTTGAAGATCAGCAACTATGGAGTCAACGTAGTGGAGGATGATAATAATTACAGTTGTGACCTAGAGGATTGGATTTTCCCAACCATCAATGGAGGGCTCATCAACTGGGAAGCTAAAGACTTTGACCCAATTACTTTTATCCAACAGTAATTGTCTTTAAATTTTTATCAGGCCTGTAATAACTAAACAACTTAGACTTTTAAAACCTTGTGTCTTACCCGAGGCACAACGGTCCATTTGTAAGGGTTGTTACCTCATTTTCATATGTCATCAATGAATCGTAGACGTTTTCGCATACAAACTTTGTGCTCATTGTCTTTCTCTTTCTACATTTTTATTTCTTTCAAAGATAGGTATACTCTTACACAAACTCACATTCAAAATGCAGATCTACATCCATTCGGGATCCCATGGGTAACGATTCTGCTATGGCCTTCTGTGACTCTGAAAATCTAATCTACCAAGCCGAAGACGAAGGTGGGGAATATTTTGAAGTTCCAGGGAACTTGACAGGTTACTACAATAAGAAGAAAGGAACATACAACCCCACAAAGAACCAGTGGACACAGTTAACCTAGCTACCGAAGAGGACAAGAAAGAAGTCAAGGTGGGCACAAATCTAGAACCCAATGTCAAGAAGCGTCTAATTCAGTTGCTACATGATTATGTTGAGGTCTTTGACTGGTCGTATGAAGACATGCCAGGACTTGATGCTGATATCGTGGTCCATCGTCTACCAACAAAAGAAGATTGCCCTCCGGTAAACATAGAAAGTCTCTCACATGCGGCCAGATATGTCAGAGAAGATCAAGGCTGAAGTCATGAAACAATTCACGCCGGATTCTTAGTTGTTACCTCCTATCCACAATGGGTCGCCAATGTTGTTCCCGTGCCTAAAAAGGACGGCAAGGTACAAATGTGCATGGACTACAGAGATTTGAATAGGGCAAGCCCTAAGGATGATTTCCCACTTCCCCGCATTGATATTCTAGTTGACAATACAGCACATCATAAGGTGTTTTCCTTCATGGATGGTTTCTCAGGCTACAGTCAAATCAAAATGGCGCCTGAGGACATGGAGAAAACGACCTTTGTCACACAGTGGGGCACATTCGGTTACAAGGTTATGCCATTCGGGTTGAAGAATGTTAGGGCAACCTATCAACGTGCCATGGTAGCTCTATTTCACGACATGATACATTACGAAATAGAGGTCTATATGGATGACATGATAGCCAGATCTCAAAATGAAGAGGAACATCTTGACCATTTGGAGAAACTGTTTGAGAGGCTAAAGAAGTACAAGTTGAGGTTGAACCCGAACAAAGGCATATTTGGGGTGAGGTCTGATAAACTCTTAGGCCTCGTCGTCAGCGGCAAAGGTATCGAAGTGGACCCTACCAAGGTGAAAGCAATACAAGAAATGCCCGCTCCTCGTACTGAAAAAGAGGTCAGAGGATTCTTAGGAAGGATAAACTACATTTCCAGGTCATTTCTCACTTAACAGCTACTTGTGAACCAATCTCCAAATTACTGAATAAAGATCAAGTAGTCAAATGGAATGATGAGTTCCAAGCTGCCTTCGACAAAATCAAAGAGTGCCTACAAGAGCCTCCTGTTTTAATGCCTCCAGTCGAGGGAAGACCCTTGATCATGTATCTAGCTGTCTTAGAAAATTCAATGGGGTGTGTGTTGGGGTAGCATGACGAGTCTGGCCGAAAAGACCATGCTATTTACTACCTGAGCAAAACATTTAACAACTGTGAAACAAGATATTCACTGCTCGAGAAAACTTGATGCGCTCTGGCATGGGATGCTCGCCGGCTAAGACAGTATATGTTGAGCCATAATACTTTATTGATATCCAAGATGGATCCAATTAAATACATATTTGAGAAGCCTGCCCTCTCTGGGAGAATAGCAAGGTGGCAGATGATCCTGACTGAATACGACATTCAGTACACTACCCAAAAATCAATAAAGGGCAGTGTGTTAGCCGATCACCTTGCTCACCAAGCTGTGGATGACTACCAGTCCATGAAGTTCGAATTCCCAGATGAAGACATCATGATGGAAAACAACTGTGAAGAATTCAGACCATATGACAGACCTAAACAAGGATCCCGATGGACCCTGGTTTTTGATAGGGAGTCCAACACACTCGACAATGGCATAGGTGCTGTAATCATATCCCCGGAAGGATATCATACTCCCTTCACCGCAAGACTTTGTTTCAACTGTACCAATAACATGGCAGAATACGAAGCGTGTATTTTTGGTCTTAAAGCTTCCATAGATTTGGGAATCAAGTCTTTAAGTGTGTTTAGAGATTCAGCCTTGGTCATCAGTCAGATCAAAGGAGAATGGGACACTAAGCACCCTAACCTCATCCCCTACAAAGAACATGTGTTGACATTAATCCCATATTTTGAGGAGATTACCTTCGAGCATTTCCAGCGAGAAGAAATCAACTAGCAGACGCGCTAGCCACAATGTCATCCATGTTTAAACTCAAGTGGGGTAATGAGACTCCTCAAATCACCAATGAAAGGATGGATCAATCAGCTTATTGTCACAAGATCAATACTAAAGAAGTAGTGAACCAGCCTTGGTTCCATGAAGTCAAGAGGTACCTCGAGGCTCAAGAGTATCCGGAAGGAGCTTCAGTTAAATATAAGAAGTTCTTAAGGAGATTCTCTGCTAAGTTCTTCATCAGTAATGGCATCCTCTACAAACGCGACCACAACTCTGTGTTGCTTCATTGCACAAACAAGGTTGAGGCAGAAAAGATCATGGCTGATCTACATGGAGGCTCTTTTGGCACTCATTCCAGTGGGCATACGGTGGCTAAGAAGATCCTACGGGCAGCGTATTACTGGTCTACCATGGAAGCAGATTGCTATCAACATTCACGAACCTGTCATAAGTGTCAGATTTATGCTGACAAAGTGCATGTACCTCCAGTTCCTCTGAATATCCTGACTGCTCCCTGGCCATTCGCAATGTGGGGCATCAATATGATTGGAGAAATCAAACCTACAACTTCTAATGGACACCACTTCATCTTGGTGGCCATTGACTATTTCACGAAGTGGGTTGAGGAAGCTTCTTTCACTTCCGTTACCAATAATATCGGGGCCCTGTTCATCAAACAGAATCTCATATGTCGGTACGGTATCCCAGAGAGAATCATCACAGACAATGGTACGAATCTCAATAATACTATGATCACCGCACTATGCGCGCAATTCAAGATCCAGCACCATAATTCGTCCCCTTACCGGCCAAATATGAATGACCCTGTCAAAGCCGCAAATAAGAACATCAAAAGATCGTACAAAAAATGACATTAAACTACAAGGACTGACATGAGATGCTACCATTCGCTCTCCACGGTTACCGTACCACTGCGCGCACATCGACCTGGGTAACACCTTACTCTCTGATATACGGTATGGAAGTTGTCTTGCTTATTGAGGTCCAGATCCTTTCTCTGAGAATCATGAAGATGCAGGGTTGAATGAAGATGATTGGATCCAAACTCGACTTGATTAACTGAACGTGATTGATGAGAAAAGGCTTACTGCTGTCTGTCATGGTCAAATGCATCAAAAACGGATGATCAAGGCTTTCAACAAAAAGGTCAGAAGCCAAGTGTATCAAGTCGGGGATCTGGTGATCAAGCGCGTCATATTGCCGCTAGGTGATCCCAGGGGCAAATGGGCTCCTACATATGAAGGACCGTTTGTGATCAAAAGCATATTCTCTGGTGCAGCAATGATCTTAACCACTATGGATGGTGACGACCTGCCGCACCCTATGAACGCGGACATAGTCAAAAGATACTACGTATAAGAGACCCGCTAGGTTGACACACCTAGGCAAAACAAGGGCATCTCGGTGAACCAAAAAGGTTCGGACCAAAAATTAGGGATAAAACAAAAAATCAATACACCCGGCAAGTTGAAAACCCGAAAGGGCGACTTTGGTAAAAAAGGGTATCCCGGTGGACTGAAAACCCGAAAGGGCGGTCCAGGCAAAAGTTAGGGAATTAAAGCGTATGACTATGTCCCGTTAATCACCTTACAGACAACATTTTGCTTCGACTGACAAACTCAACAGTTTTAATCAATCCAATCAACTTAGGACAAGGCAGCATGTGAACAAGACGCTCAGGGACATGGAGGCTATAGCAGAATGGGAACCCCATGGGATTATTGCACATAGCTATCTTTTCTTTGTATCAAATTTTCATTTTTACGACGACATTCTCTTACTAGAATGTTTGTCTCATTGTACAAAAAATACTTATTCAAATAAATACAAAGATATCCTTTTGAAAGTACCAAGCTATCTGTTTTTTTTCTTTATTTCTGTGTTTTGTTTACAAAAACGTCCAATGATTTATTTTTGAACATATGCATTTGAACGTAACTACTGTTTACGAATGAACAAAAAGGAAAAGAAAAATAGAAAGAAAATTACTAATGGCTTTAAGAAATAGGATAGTATCTTTAGACTATAAAATCCCCCACAGTGTGCAGCTTAATGATATCAAGCTATCTCAGATCCCCGGCGGAATAAAACTTCGAGTTTATCACTCCCCAGTAAAAGTCGCCCAATTTCTCAGGATTCCCTAACAGGATTTCACAAGTAATACACGACGTTTCCCTTACGACAGAGTTTATTTCTCTAACAAATAGAAGCTCGTCAATGCATCAGCATTTCAAAACATGAATACTTACACTCCACGTCCCCAACAGAAGTCAGGGTATTATTTTCCCTAATCCAACAGTATTACAGCAGAATAGCTTACATACCCATACATTGCATCCATACGTCATAAACATCTATGACACGAATTCATACAACATAATTTCATTCATTTTTTTGAGAACGTCATTGTACAATGCATTTCATACATCATGACATTGCATACAACTAATCTTTCATCCCTTCAGGAAAGATCAGTCAGCAGATGGCTATCATCAACAATTTGAAAAAGGTCAGAGATTAATACCTGAAACACACCAGAACAATTATCTACACGACCAGCTGAAGCAATCCTACATGGGCTTCTTCTCATACACTCTTTCATATACGGTTCAGATACGCTCCAGATATGGACGCCATTCTGATACTCATTCAGATTCAGTTTTCAGATACAGTTCAGATACGCTCCAGATACGGACGCCATTCTGATACTCATTCAGACTCAACTTACAGATACAGTTCAGATACGCTCCAGATACGGATGCCATTCTGATACTCATTCAGATTCAGCTTTCAGATACAGTTTAGATATGCTCCAGATACGGATGCCTTTCTGATACTCATTCAGATTCAGCTTTCATATACAGTTTAGATATGCTCCAGATACGAACGCCATTCTAATACTCATTCAGATTCAGCTTTCAGATATAGTTCAGATACACTCCAGATACGGATGCATTTCTGATACTCATTCAGATTCAGCTTTCAGATACAATTCAGATACGCTCCAGATACGAACGTCATTCTGATACTCATTCAGATTCAGCTTTCAGATACAATTCAGATACGCTCCAGATACGGATGCCATTCTGATACTCATTCAGTTTCAGCTTTTAGATACAGTTCAGATACGCTCCAGATACGGATGCCATTTTGATACTCATTCTAGTTTCAGCTTTCAGATACGAGTCAAATACAATCCATTTATGGATATTATTCTGCCCATCTCCAACAACTTTCCATCATCTCTCCAAATTGCATCTTTAACCATTAACCACCACATCATCGAGTGCAAATTTCTGGGCACTCTAGTGTCCAATCATCTTTCACCTTCAAGTCATGAATGGTGGATCCGCCAATCTTCATCTTCAGGTTTAAGAAGATTGAATAGGGGCAGCTGTTGTACCCCAAAATTTTCCCTCTCATTTATCAAGTATTTTCCCACAAGATCTCCTTTAGTTCAAGACTGCACAAGGTTTGATCAGCTCAAGACACCTCCTTAAGCATTGATGACTATAATTAGGGTTTGAGATTGCACAAGGATAATTCAACTTTTAATGCCTCATATGACTTTCATGGATCATTATAGACCCCCAAGATTACTCATGTCAAGTTTCAAGCCTTGAATCACATTTTTGCTCAGTCAATTGAACAATTGACCTAAAAATCAATTGTATTGGGGAAAAAGTCAATTGTGGCCAATTTACAGTCAAACTTCATAATTTTTTACCCATATCAACATTATAAACTCATATGTATCATTTGATCAAGTTTGAACCACAATTCCTCAAGAAATTTGATCAAATCATCAAAAGGGCAAAACGGTCAAAGTTAGGGTTTTGACTGAGAAAAGGCAATTTATGATTTTTTGACCTAGCAAATGGTTAATTGGTTTGAGGCATGATCTCAAGAGTTCAATTGCACCATTTTTTACCTGGTGGCATGACTCAAAACATTTCTCAAGATCAATTGGATTGATAGTTGATTTTCAGTCAACTGATCAAAAGTCAACTGTATATTGAAAAGTCAAACTTTGACTTTTTGGTCAAAATCAAGGGTCAAAGATCACAATTCATCAAAACATGTCAAAATATGAAACTTTTTCATCAAGAAATCAAAAAGACAAGATTTCATTTTGAAAAGTCAAAGTTTTCAAACTTAGAAATTTTTCCAAGTATGGAAAACTTCATGTTTTTTCACAACTTTGAGCCAATTTTTCACCATGATGCAAGATGATTCAAAAGAAACTTTCAACATGAAATTTGTATATATCCATGAGATCTACAACATTTATTTATACAACTTCTCCTATAAATTCTTGGATTTCAAGTTATTAATTCATGAAGTCATGGTCTTGAAATTAAACAATTAGTGAAATTTTGCCCTAGTTTAGGCAGGATTTTGAACTAACTTCATGGCACTTTTTCATATAGATCCAAGGGGAATTTTCAAAAATGATTCAAAGAGGGGTTGTAGAGAACATTAAATTCTTTCTAAAATGTCCAAGAACTCCTTGAGATCATTCTTGAGCGAGAAGAATCAAAGAGAGGAAGTTAGGGTTTCAAACTAAAATTATAGGTCATTTTGTGATGAACAAAGATTCAAATATCAAACCTATGATGCATAATCTCTACTTTACATGCCCCAAACATGTTAGGAACTCCATAATTAAATTCTTGCACAGCTGTTAGAGGCTTCAACTCAAGCATTCAATGTAATGCCCATGCTTTATGTCCATTTTAGGAAGAAAGTGCACAATGCCATTTTGAAAAATTAGCTTTATACACGAAACTTGTTCTTGAGCCTTGAAATGGTTTTCTTCTGATCATACATGACCTATAACTCAAAATAAGTTTGTCTTAAACCTCACAATCACCCAGCCCATGCTTGTACTTCATCTTGGAACCATACTTTCACTTTTCTTCAAAATCAAGTAACATAGCAATCCGTCTAGAACTTGTACTTCTGACCCTCTCAAGCACTCAAACCTTCTCATTACTTATGTACAAGTCCTTGGCAACAAAACACACGTATACACAAGCCCAAAAACTCCCAAAAACTCAGAACTATATCACATACCCCCATTCTTGTATAACCTGACCAAAAGTTTGAAACTCACATCTCCCTCGTGTGTTTTCAAGCCTTTTTGTTCCTAAAGCTTCTAAGCATCATTTAGAACTCATCCCACACCCTGTTACAAGACTGTAACACCATTAACACCATCCTCCATTTTCAAAAATAGAGCTTTGCACTTGGACTTCTCCATCACGATTTAGCCATCTCCAGTACAAACTAAACATTGCATTAGCTTCCTGGGACCTCAGTGGAGCTATTATGATCATCACAACATCTTGAGGAATGCTCAAACTCAGAATACGATTTCCAGTTTTGAGGTAAGTTTCCTTAACTTGGAACTCTTCATACAGGCATCATTAATATTTAATTTGTGAATGAAAAATGTAGACATCATTGTTCTGAAGCTAACCATGTCTTTAGATTTCATTTATATTGCTTAAGTAGTTAGAATTTTGAATCTGAAAATCCTGGAAAAGTTAGGTCAGAATTTGATACCATTCAAAATTTATGCTCATTTTTAAGAATTAGTTTAAGTTATTTACATTTCTAGAATCGTGGTGAAATTTGCCACAAGTTGTTAGAACATAGTTTGATTCTACAAACCTTAATTAGAGTTTTGATGATAACAAACACAAAGAACAAATATGCACTCTAAATTTGTGTTATTTTGTATGCATAAGTTCTGACTGAAACAACATCAAAAGTTAAGCTACAGAAGCTTTCAAGCAGAGGTAATCAGAATGTTCTAAAGAATGATGATCAGAATTTGCGCTAAAGTAAAGGATACTCTGATTCTGAACAAAAGTCTAATATACCATCAGATCTTCACATCTGAGTCATCAATGTTATAAAGTAAAAGCAACATGCAAGTTTCTAGTTATGAAGCGTTACTTTTCAATTAAGACAATATCATATGCAACGGCTTCATTCAGACAAGAATCTTCTCAATATGGAAATAGCATTGAGTGTCCATTATCATGCTTTATGTTGGACAAGATTTCCACGCCTATATAAACAAGCTTAAAGGAAAAATTGTTTACGATTTTGAGAGACGATTGCTCATACATCTTAAACGCTGCAAACATTCATATTCACTCATACACTTAAATTGTGTAATATATCACAGTAGTGATACAATTTTTGTAATGATAAACAACAGTACACAGTAAATCATTTTCTTTTGATTAAGCTAGTTTTCCTTGAGATAATTCGGTTGTGGTTGTACTCAAGAAGACTTTGGCAGTGGTCAAAGTAGTATTGTAATCAGTTTTGTTTTGTGAATTAAGTCCTCGTTATAAAGAGGCGAAATCACCTTGGCGAGTAGACTGGAGTAGTTTGAGATTAAACGAACCAGGATAAAAATATCGTGCCTACTGCTTTTGATTTTAAGTTTCAATTCAACCCCCCCCCCCCTTCTTGTGTTTTTCACTTCTTCACAAGTTTCATGTTTATATTTTTGCAAATGGATGAGAAATGAACAAGATACAGGTGGTCTCGCTAGAGATTGAAGATGAAGTTGTTTTCAGGAAGCAGTTTCTAATATATATTTATGGTTTGACATAAGTTAACGGATGTATCACCACCCCAGTGGTTAAAGTGTGCGCTTGTCACCCTTAGGTCCTGGGATCAAGCCCCAGCGTGACCTTTTGTATTTTTTCAATTTTTTTTAAACTTTTCTGTTTTTGCAGCGCCTGGGCCAGCAATTTGGGCCTGACCTTTTTTTTCTTACATTACTCCCTGTTTCACTTATCAACCTCCCTGGCTTTATTTTTTATTTTATTTTATTTTATTTACTTTTTTTACCTTTTATTATTAATATTATTATTATTATTACTATTATTTTCATTAATAAAAAATCTAAAAAATATTTATATTTTTATTATTTACATTTATATTTTAATTTTCTTCACAAAAATAAAAGAACAAAAACATTTTCTTTAATAAATTAACTTCCTTTTTTAAATACTTAGATAATAAATTTTAAATATTACTATATTATTTTCTTATAAATTAAAATCAATTTAGAATTTAGGATTTTTATTTAATTATGTTTATTCACTAATTTAATTAAATTCACAAAAACCCTAAAAAATACTTTTCCTTAAATTAATCTATTTTACTAACTTAATCTTAATTTTTTATTTTTTTAGTTAATCATTTTATTTTAATTAATTAAGTCAAAAACCGTTTTCATGAAAAACCAAACAAAAATCACATTTTTTTAACATTTACATTCTAGCATTTTTACTTATTTAATCTTGTATATTTATTCAATTTCAATATGGTTGTAATAGATAATTAGGGTTTTAATTTCTTGCAATATTCCAAATTTGTAATTTGTATACCCCCTCCCCTAAATGATGTACTAGCGTAGTATTTTTTATTTTCCATAATTTAAATGCTTTATATACAAATGCTAGTAATTAGGGTTTGTATGAAAAGACTAAAAAGAATGCTTAGCAAACCCTAATCAAAGACAAATCAAGCATGTAAATCAATACACTTACACACAAACACCCTTAGGGTAAATCCACTTGGTTGCCTTACAAAAATGGTCATATTATGCATGTGAGGTATCTTAGCAAAAACAAGCAAAATGCAAGATCATAGTCCCTCGATGACGCTATCTATGTTGCCTTTCAAAATGATCTTAGTCCCTAAAGAAAAATGCTAAGATATCTTGCAACATTGCTAATTATGGTTATACGATGACCCACGCCCGTCCCTTTTACATCCAAAGATAGGGTTACTTACCAAATCAATGGTAAGATAACAATATCAAAGGAAAAAGGAAATGAACATGAAGGACTTTTGAGTAGGTAGAATGTTCCTAGTTACTTGCTCCATTTCAAAATAAAAACATCCTTGTTATTTTCAAAACAAACATCAACACTTTCAAAACATCTTTCAAAACTTGAAAACATTTTTAAAAGATCAAACACTTTGTATACATTCTTACGAATGAGAATCATTACAAAGTTTGCCTAAACGATGGCCCCTTTTTAAAATACTTTCAAAAAACCACACAAAGCACATTTTTAAACAAAAGCAAGTGATCTAGCAAGTAACTAAAAGCACATGGAAATCCATGGATGAAAAGGGTGCTAATACCTTCCCTTTTCATAATCTACCCCCCGAACTCAAGAAAACATCTCAAAGGTCTTTCCTGTGCTTTTTCACCTTTCCTTTTGGATAAAAAAAAGTTGGAGGCGACTCTTGCTAAACCGCAACATTTACGATCAAACGCAAAACAACCAAGTCAGTTCTACCACCGTATCATAGAACTGGCGACTCTGCTGGGGAGTTTATAAAAGTGGGGTTACCTTAGGGCTAGATCACATTTATTTGCTTTCTTTGTTTGACTTACGTGCTTTACATTATGGTTCCTTGTTTGGATTTGTTTTAATCCTACACCCGGATTTGGGGCATCTTTCTTAGGTAAGTAGCAATAAATTGTGAGGGAACTGTGTGGGGTATACCGACACAGATGAAACAGTAGCTACGTTGATGCTATACTCTGGTGTGTACCGGTAGCCCTTGAGTAATCAAGGAGAATACAGGGCCGTTGCGTGGTATCATAAAACATCAACTGACTTTAGCACCTTAATTGACCAACTTGTCTTTTAGGACGTAGTGAGATAGCTGTATTTGGTGTAAACCCAAAGTCGAATGATACTTGATACTACACTCATTGAGGTTTGACCCTTGAGTTTTATTTGGTGGCAAGTCAATTGTCTATCGGAATGAGAATTGGGGGAAAGACCGGTGATATTGAGATCCCTTAGAACCCGGTTACTATATTTAGGACAAGTTGAACCAATCCAACTTCAAGAGGGTATCACCTTAAAATCCATGCAAGCCTTAAACCTAAGGTCTCTATGTGATTTGCTTGTGCTTGTTATATCTACTATATCTAAGCATAGTCATGACACCATAACATAGCATGGCATACTAACCATTTCAAGGATTCTTAGGGTTTATTTTTGTCTTATTTTGTAGGACATGGCTCTCGCCCGCAGATTTACTATCCAAATCAGTCTGGTAAATGTTTCTCCTCAGCTTAAGGATTTGGAATCAAGGGTTCCCGAAAGCTCTCCATTCACAGAAATAGATGGTAGGCTTCTCAACTTGGTCACTTAAAACGCTGATGAAGAAATCTTAGAAGTTCTCTTTCAGTTCTTTGACCCTCTCTGTCATTGCTTCACTTTCCCGGATTACAAGTTAGTGCCTACTATGGAGGATTTTTCTCTGCTGTTGGAGGTACCTATCCTTAATGAGGTACCTTTCAATGGTATGGAAAGAGACCCTAAACCTGAAGATATTGCCAAAGCTTTATCCTTACAATGGTCTGACGTAGTAGCAAATTGGGAAACCAGGAGAGGTGTCAAAGGTTTTTTGGCTAAGTTCTTGCTCGAGAAAGCTCACCATTTCTGGGATACCTTGGACTTACAAGCTTTTAAAGAGGTGTTAGCCCTTCTCATCTATGGTTTGGTACGGTTTCCTAATCCGGACCAGCTCATAGACTTTAATGTGGTTAAGATTTTCCTGTCACGTAATCCGGTACCTACTCTGCTTGGAGATATCCTACATCCGTTGCATACTCGCACTATAAAGAGGAGAGAAACCATTCTGTGTTGAACACCTCTTTTGGGTAGGTAGTTTATTTCTCACCTACCCTGATCCGTCTCGAAGAATGAACAAGGTTTGAGATGGTCTCAAAGGCTGATGACTCTTACACATTTGGGCATTCATTGGTGTCCCCAGTCCTCGAAGAATGTTACCATTATCGATCGTTGTGGTGAATTCCCTAATGTCCCTCTCTTAGGAATTAGGGGAGGAATCACTTAAAATCCTTGTTTAGCACTGTTGTACCCCAAAATTTTCCCTCTCATATTTCTCAAGACATTGCAAGAATAATCTCCAAGTGGCTCAAGATTGCTTAAGAATTGGACAGTCAAGTCATCTTCTAAGGCAGTCAATCTCAAATTAGGGTTTTATGTTGCATCAAGGTCCTTACATCCAAATGACCTCAATTTCTCCCCAATGTCCTAATATGTTATCAAGTTCATCCATGTCAAATTTCAAGCCTTGCAGAAGAAGTTTGGTCAGTCAATTGCTCAAAGGGTCCCTAAATCAACTGTGCTAGGGCAAAAGTCAATTGTGGCCTACAAATAGTCAAACTTCAAGATTTTTTGTCAACATTCTCATTTTGAAGGATATTTCATCATTTGATCAAGGGTTGATCATGATTCATCAAGGATTGCTCAAAATTCATCAAGACTCAAAAGTTGCTAAATTAGGGTTTTGCAGGAAAAGTCAACTAAACTTTAACCAGGCATAACTTTCTCATACTTTATGATAAATGACCCATCCAAAGCTCATTTGAAGAGGATGCAATTTCCTACAATCCAAATTCACACCCCAAGATCAAAAAATGCACTCACAAGAAGTTAAAATTTGGACATTATAGGTCATTTTTGAAAGTCAACAAAAACACCTTTTTGCCAAAGCTTATAACTTGAGCATGGAATATCAAAATGAGATGAGACCAAACGGGTTGGTGACATCTCAAGGTTTCTAAAAAGTCTAAGAACACCTCCAAAAGTTCAAAATTGAAGAAGTTATGCATTGTTGAAGTTGGGCATTTTTCCAAAATTGTCAAAAGTCAACTATCCCCAAAACTTCAAATTTTGTCAAATGGGCCCACTTTTTTCCACTTGATTTGATCTTGTCACACTACACACGTGTCCTATCTTCAGTCTTATGTCCATTCATTCATTTTTCTATTTTATTTGATTTTTATTGAATCAATTCATTTTAAATCAATTTAAATCCAAATAAAATCTAAATATTGATAACTTGGTATCTTTTTTATTGATACAGGCCTTAATTGTCATCATGGACAAGATCAAACTCGTATCAAGCCATATCATGCACAAAATATTGGTTTTTGGACAAATTTGGAAGCTTTTTCATGGAGGATCAAATCAAATCCTAAATCATCAATGCCTAAGGATTCAAAGCCCAAAACTTGACCTAATTCACTCCATGTTACTTATACAAGGCAAAGGATACGAGTTCAGGACCTAGAGGCTTCTAATTCACAAAAGCAAAACTTGAAAAAACTTGAAAAAAGCTTAAATCTGAAATCGTGCTTAGAGGCCGATTCAAAGCAAAATCTCAATGCTATCCTCTTGCTGGATATCCATTGAGTCTGTAGCAATCAAAAGCAAGGCCATTCACCTCATAAATCGCGCTGTAAGTCTCCTTGAAAACGACCTGTATTTGAAATCGCAATCTCTTGTTCTGGCATTTTCTTGACAAAACATTGACATATTCATGATTCTTGAGTGATTTAGAAACTTTATGCATCATTTGATTGTGTTTTCATGAGCCATAACCCCATACCCAAACCTAGGGTTTTGGAAGTTTGTTTTTGGGCGTTTTCTTCGCAGGAAAAATTGGAACCAATAATGGACATAGATGAAATCAGGAGAGGAAGACGAACATGGTTGTGGTCTTGGAATTAATTTCCATGGCCTGGAACTCGTTTTAGGATGGATCTATGGATTTAGCTGCGGATAAAAATTTGCAGGTAAATAACCAGGGCTGGGCGAAGAAGATGAATATGTGCCCCTTTCCCATTTGTCCATTCATAATTTTGCGCTTTTTTATTTTTTAATTCTGGCATTTGTTTTGTTTTCTAATATATTAATTGCTACCTAATCCATTAACAAACAAAGTCCAGTGGTCCAGTGGTAAAGGCGTTAGTGCATAGTCCAACAGGACCTGGGTTCGAATCCCAGGTCCCCATATTTGCATATTATTGTTTTTCTTCAGGAAATCCAACGCACCTCAGCAATTATGGTACATGATACACCATCACCTAATCACTTTCCAGATGGCCCCAGGCCAGATCTGGTGGTCCATAATGAATTCCCATCATAATACCAAGTCAAAGGCGTACTCCCTTTCCAGGCCCAACACCCCCCTTGGTTATTTCTTTTTTTTTCTTTTATTTAATTATTTGTTTTATTAATTATTTTTATTACCACTAACCAATTAAAATCTTTTTCTCATAAAATCAAAATCAAAAAATATATTTTCATTATTAAAATTAAATTCAGTATTTTATTTTTGTAAATAAATTAATTGATTTAGTTTAATTAGGAAATAACTTTAATATTTTTGCAATAATTAAAATTAATGTAGATAATTAGGTTACTAACAATAATTAATTTATTTTATTTCTTTAAATATACAAAAATCCAAAAAATTTCTTTTTCTTAATTAATTTATTTATTTATTTAATTAACTTAGATCTAATTCCTTTTAATTCAAAAAAATAACAAAAAAATCATTTTTCTTTCAAAAGGGTCAAAACCCTAAAAAATGCATTCGATTTAATTTTTCGCACGCGATCCATTTTACCATTGATGTAATTGTTTCCAGGAATGTAATAGCTTTTAATTAGGACTTTATTTTATCGCTTTATTTTATTTCCCGCTTTTTAATTTCAAGGGTTGTCTTTGGCGATGTAAATACCCGACGCCTTGTAATAGTTTAGATTTAATTTCCGAAAATTTAATTTCCGTAACTCATAAACTGTTAGATGTTTGGTAATAGGGAATGCGTGACAAGATCGAATGTATGAACTTAAAATCGACATAGATAACCATTGACATGTACAAAGATCTAATTAACCGAAACAACACACTCGTACATGCGCACTCTTAGGGTACACCTCACTTGGTTGCCTTCGAACGTGGTCATTGAGTATAGGAAGTTTTAGAGGTCTTCCTCTTGTCCAAAGATCATAGTTGCCTCGAAACGGTTGCCTCGGAAAAATGATCTAAGACATTAGGGTTACCGCTAAGGCGTCTTAACATTGCTTTAGTGGCCACACGTCCCTTAATCGAATTGACCCTTAAAACTCCAACGACGATGCTACCTTCTCATCAATAGTGGGATAGCATTATCTAAAGGACATTAGCACAGATTCATTCCTTTTTTGAGTAGGTAGATGGTTCTTAAATACTTGCTCCTTTTAAAACAAAACAAAACTTTTCGCACTTACACCTTTCAAACAAAAAACTCTTTTCAAATCCACAAACAAAAAGAAAAGCAAATTTTGAAAACACTTTGAGCAAGTACCTAAGAGCCCGTGGATAACCACGGATACAAAGGGTGCTAACACCTTCCCTTTCTATAATCTACCCCCCGAACCTGAGAAACATCTCGAAAAAGGAATTTTCATGTGCTTTTTTCCTTTCCTTATTGGATAAAATAAAAGACGATGAAGACTCTTGCTTACCGTGACATTTTGCGAAAACAAACGCAAAACGCAAACCAGCATTCCAAAAACAGTCAGTTCTTCCCACCGTATCACAGGCACTATGACAGTTTGGATACGCAAGAAGGGATAGTCCTCATGATGCACTTATTCAAGGAATCATCTTCGACTAGGAGAATGATGCTCAGGATTATCGCAAAAGGTTCATGAGAGCTTGGGGCATGGTACATAGAGTTGATAGCAAGAGACCGGGGCACAAGAATTCCATCCCTCTTGAGCCTTATCTCAAATGGGTACGATCTCGTGCTCGAAGTCTTATGATGCCTTATTCCTCTATTCTCCCTGTTATTATAGAGCCTATTATGGAAAGAGATGCCCCGTACACTATCCTTCATCCTAACGTCTTTCAAAACTTGAAAACATTTTCAAAAGATCAAGCACTTTGTATACATTCTTACGAATGAGAATCATTACAAAGTTTTCCTAAACGATGGCTCATTTTCAAAATACTTTCAAAAAACCACACAAAGCACATTTTTAAACAAAAGTAAGTGATCTAGTAAGTAACTAAGAGCCCATGGAAAACCATGGATGAAAAGGGTACTAATACCTTCCCTTTTCATAATCTACCCCCCAAACTCAAGAAAACATCTCAAAGGTCTTTCCTGTGCTTTTTCACCTTTCCTTTTGGATAAAAGAAAAGTCGGTGGTGACTCTTGCTAAACTGCAACATTTGCGATCAAATGCAAAACAACCAAGTCAGTTCTCCCACCGTATCACAGACGTTTTTGCAAAACAAAACAAAAAAGAAAGACGGATAGTTTTGTGCAGAAATGACTTGTATTGATTTTGAAGTTGGCCTATAACAGGCATTTTTGTACAAAGAGGCTGACGTTCTAGTAAGAGAATGCCGACGTGAAAATGAAAGCTATACAATATTATGTACAAAGAGAATAAAACAGCTATGTGTAATAATCCCATTGAGTTTCAATTCTGCTATTGCTGCTGTGTCCTCGAGCATATCATCACTTTGTTGCTTGTCCGAAGCTGACTGGATTGATTGATGTCGTTTGAGCTTGATAGTTGATACTAAAGTCTGGTCGCAAGGCGATCCAATGTCACATGGTGATACACTTTTAAATCCCTAACTTTTTCCTGGACCACCCTTTCGGGTTTTCAATCCACCAGGATACCCTTTTTTGCCCAAGCCTCCTTTTCAGGTTTTCGACTTGTCGGGTGTACGGATATTTTTTTTTCCATCCCTAATTTTTGCCCGAACCCTTTTGGTTCGTCGGGAAGCCCTTATTTTTTCCTAAGCCAGTCAACCTAGCGGGTCTTTGATCATGCGTAGTATCTTTTCACTATGTCCGCATTGACAGGGTCAGGAAGGTCGTCACCGTCCATGGTGGTCAGAATCATGGATCCACCAGAAAATATGATTTTGATCACAAATGGTCCCTCGTATGTGGGAGTCCATTTGCCCCTGGGGTCACCTTGCAGCAGTATGATGCGCTTGATCACTAGATCCTCGACTTGATATACTTGGCGCCTGACCTTTTTATTGAAAGCATTGATCATCCGTTTTTGATACATTTTACCATGGTAGACAGCAGTAAGTCTCTTTTCATCAATCAGATTCAGTTAATCAAGTCGAGTCTGGATCCAATCATCTTCATTTAGCCCTTCATCCTTCATGATTCTCAGAGAAGGGATCTGGACCTCAATAGGTAGGACAACCTCCATGCCATATACCATAGAGTAGGGTGTTGCCCCTGTTGACGTTCATGCTGAAGTGCGATAATTATGAAGAGTGAATGGTAACATCTTGTGCTAGTCTTTGTATATCACCGTCATCTTCTGTATGATCTTCTTGATGTTTTTGTTAGCAGCCTCCACAGCTCCATTCATCTTCGGCCAGTAAGGGGAAGAATTATGATGCTGGATCTTGAACTGTTTACAGAGTTCAGTGATCATCGTATTGTTGAGATTTGTACCATTGTCAATGATGATCCTCTCTGGCGCACTGTACCAACAGACCAGGTTATGCTTGATAAACCGTGCCACAACATTCTTGGTAACAGTAGCAAAAGAGGCAGCTTCCACCCACTTCGTAAAGTAATCAATGGCCACCAGGATGAAGTGATGCCCATTGGAAGAGGTAGGTCTAATCTCTCTGATCATGTCAATTTCCCACATTGCAAAGGGCCAGGGAGTTGTGAGGACGTTCAATGGAACCGGATGTACATGCATCTTATCAGCATAGATCTGTCATTTGTGACAAGTTCGGGAATTTGATAGTAGTCTGCTTCCATAGTGGACCAATAGTATCCTGCCCGTAGGATCTTCTTAGCCATGGTATGTCCACTTGAATGGGTTCCTAAGGTACCTTCGTGTAGACCTGTCATAATCCTCTCCGCTTCGCTCTTGTCTATGCACCAAAGTAAAGTAGAGTCATGGTTGCGCTTGTAGAGGATTCCATTACTGAGAAAGAACTTTGCGGTAAACCTTCTCAGAAACTTCTTATCATTGACAGATTCTCCCTCGGGATATTCTTGAGCCTCGAGATATCTCTTCACTTCATGGAACCATGGTTTTTCTGCTACTCCTTCAGTGTTGATCTCATAGCAGTATGCTGGTTCATCCAACCTCTCAATAGTGATTCGAGGAGCCTCATTGTCCCACATGACCTTGAACATATAAGACATGGTAGCTAGCGCGTCCGCTAACTAATTATCCTCTCGTGGAAAATGTTCAAAGGTGACCTCTTCAAAGTGTGGAAGTAATGACAGCACATGTTCTTTGTACGGGATGAGATTCGGGCGCTTCGTGTTCCACTGTCGTTTGATTTGACATATCACCAAGGCCGAACCTCTGAAAATGCTCAAGAACTTGATCCTCGGGTCAATAGCGGCTTTGAGACCCATGATGCATGCTTAATACTCTGCCATGTTTTTGGTACAGCTCAAGCATAGTCGGGTAATGAAAGGAGTATGACAGCCCTCGGGGGATATGATTACAGCACCAATGCCATTACCTAGTGCATTTGAGGCTCCGTCAAAAACCATAGTCCATCAGGATCCTTCTTCATGTCCTTCATCCGGTCCTGATTCTTCATAGTCCGCCACTAGCATAATATTCTCGTCCGGAAACTCAAAATTCATGGACTGGTAGTCATCCATGGCCGGATGAGCCAAATGATCAGCTAATACACTTCCCTTTATTGCTTTTTGGGTTTTACATTGGATATCGTATTCGGTTAAGATCATCTGCCATATTGCTATTCTTCCAGAGTGAGCGGTCTTCTCGAAGATGTACTTGATCGGATCCATCTTAGATATCAGCAAAGTAGTGTGGGTCAACATATACTGTCTCAGTCGGCAAGCAGCCCATGCCAAAGTGTAGCAAGTTTTCTCTAGCAGTGATTATCTTGTCTCACAGTCGGTAAACTTTTTGCTAAGTTAGTATATTGCGTGCTCTTTTCGACCAGACTCCTCATGCTGCCCCAGCACACACCTCATTGAATTTTCTAACACTGTTAAGTACATTATCAAAGGTCTTCCTTCAATCGGAGGCATCAGAATTGGTGGTTCTTAAAGGTATTCCTTGATTCTTTCGAAGACATCCTGACATTCATCATTCCATTTTACCGCTTGATCTTTCTTCAGGAGTTTGAAGATTGGCTCACAAGTGGCAGTTAAATGGGAAATGAATCTGGAAATGTAATTTAGGCGTCCCAAAAAGCCTCTGACCTCTTTCTCGGTGTGAGGAGCTAGAATCTCTTGTATAGCCTTTACTTTTGCAGGGTACACCTGAATGCCCTTGTCACTGACAATGAAACCTAGCAGCTTACCATACCTTACCCCGAAGGTGCACTTGTTCGGATTCAACCTCAACTTGTATGTCTTCAACCTATCAAACAGCTTTTGTAGAAGATCAAGGTGCTCTTACTCAGTTTGAGACCTGGCTATCATGTCATCCACATATACTTCTATCTCATGGTGAATCATTTCATGAAATAAAGCGACCATGGCTCGCTGATAGGTTACCCCATCATTTTTTAATCCAAACGGCATCACTTTGTAGCAGAAAGTTCCCCATTGAGTGATAAAGGTTGTCTTCTCCATATCCTCGGGTGCCATCTTGATCTGATTGTAACCAGAGAAACCATCCTTGAAGGAAAAGATTTTATGTTGTGCGGTGTTGTCAATCAGGACGTCAATGTGGGGGAGCGGAAAGTCATCTTTGGGGCTTGCCCTGTTCAGATCTCTGCAGTCCACACACATCCGTACCTTACCGTATTTTTTAAGCATCGGCACTATGTTGGCCATCCATTGGGGATAAGAGGTGACAGCTAAGAACTCAGCATTGAACTGCTTCATAACCTCTACTTTGATCTTCTCTGACATTTCAGGGCGCATGCGACGAACCTTCTGCTTTACTGGAGGGCAATGATAATGAGAAATCGTATCGTATAATTGCTACATTTTTAATCCATTTTCATACTACATTAATCCATTTAACTCCCGATCGTTCCGAGTTTTTTATGTCTTTTCATAGGTACAGCATGTTTCAAGTCAATTTAGTGAAAAATATCATATGAAGAAAGTTAACATGAAAAATAGAAGAAAAGGGACAAATCTACAAAGTTATGCAGATTTTGATGTTGTGACGGTCGTCACACATCTATTACGACCATAACGCGCTCACATCATAAAGAATGCTCGTCACACATCATTGACAAACGTAACGTGCTATTTAAGCGTCTTACGACCGTCACCTTAGCCTTACGACCGTCACGCGCCTAAACTAACGTTATGAAGAACATGGAGACGTGGGCAACATAAAGAAAGGAGTATTCACTCTTACAATCTCTCAACCTCACCAACGCCCAGTCCTAGTTTTTCTCCACTAAAGAAGTACAAGTCCATGTTCCTATTATTTCTTAACTGCCAATTTCTCCTCTATAAATAGGAGAGATTTCAATGAAGAAGGAGACAGAGTTTTATTTACAGAAAGTTTTATTTTCACAAATTCCTTGCGGAAGCTCTGCCGAATTTACGAATCGTTTCCAGTTTTCATTTTTTTTCCTACTGTTCTTGTTTTTATTTCCCTTTTTAATTTCCCTTTTTTCCATTTAATAGCCATTTCCAACATTAGGAAATTGCTATTTTAGTTAGAATTCCTTTTTAGCCTCAGACTTTGTTTCAAGTTCCGATTCCGAATGTTCCAATCTTGCCGACTTGTGGAAGAGGGAGCTTGAGGAATAGTATTATTATTCATGTTTTTAATCGCATTTAATTTAATTTTAATACAATTTGTTTACATTAAATTACCGTTATTTATTTATCATGATTGTTTTACCGTTTCCCGATTATATTTCCTGTCTGTCTGTTTCAAGTACCATGACTAGCTAATTTTCTAGAGCCAGGATGTGATAATAGCAACTAAATGGATTAAATTGTTCCTAAGCTAAAATCCAAATTAACTTAATTTCTGGTTTTGACTTTTTATAATTAAAATCAATCTTTTTGTTACGAGAGTAAGAAAAGTAGAATAGTTTAGGATCAAGACCACGAGAGTGTGAGGTTTTAACCGGATAGCTAAAGTTAGGCATTTGATTTAAATACAGCGAGAGCGCTTTAAAACGAATTAGATTTTATTAAGTTTTCAAAGAGTATTTTCTAAACACTTAAGGGCTAACGAGAGCAGGCATAGGGCTTTAGGGGTATAATCCGAGATAAGACCACGAAAGTGTGAGTTAAGGGTTTTTAAACTGATAATTTCTACAGAACCATCTAAGTTAAACATCTTTATATGCTTAGGTTCGATTAAATCCACTTAGGTTCACTATATTACATACCGACCGTTTTATCATTATTATTATTCCCTTAATTCGATTTAGTTTTCCTATACTTTAACCTCTAAAAACCAAACGTGACAACATTCTCCTTAGCTAAACTAACAAACCTTTATAGCACTAGAGTGATTACAAAGTCCCTGTGGGTTCAAAATCTTTTTATTACTACCGCGATAGGCTGTGCACTTGCAGTTAAGATACTGTTAGACACATTAGGTCGATCGCACATCAAGTTTTTGGCGCCGTTGTCGGGGACTTTGATTTAGTCACTAGTGCACTCATAAAGTAGCACTGTATAGATTAAGGCAACTATTTATTTTTCCCTTTGTTGTATGCCAAATACTCACTCCTGAAGCGAGCCTTTGCATCTACAAATCAACGATATCAAGCACTATCTTAGAGTAAGACGACGAATTCAAGAATACCGAATTCTAAACAATCTTCCTCCGACTAAGCTTCATGATATCTCAATCCCTGAATTAATTGAAAAATCGAAGATGGCTGACATACCAAATCCACCTCGTGCTCTTAAGGATTACGCAGTTCCTTCTCAAGCGGAACCTCACAACAGCATTGCCGCTCCTGCTATCGCTCGAAACGATTTCGAGCTGAAACCTTCGCTTCTATCCGCCGTTCAGCAGAACCAATTTTCTGGATCTCCTACTGACGACCCAAACCTACATCTGTCAGTGTTTGTGCAGTACGCAGACACTGTAAAAGCGAACGGTGTAAACCCCAAGGCGATACGATTGTGCCTATTTCCTTTTTCTTTAAGAGACAGAGCTCGAGCATGGCTCCAATCTCTTCCTTCAAACTCAATCACCACATGGGATGAGTTGAAGAAGGTCTTTTTGGCTAGATATTTCCCACCAAGCAAAATTGTTATGCTCAGAGCCAACATCAATGGTTTCAGACAAAAAGATAACGGATCACTTTTCGAAGCGTGGGAACGCTACAAGGACATGATTAGACTCTGTCCTCATCATGGTTTAGAAGAATGGCTGATCATTCATACGTTCTATAACGGTCTCTTGTACAACACAAGAATGACTATAGACGCTGCTGCTGGTGGCGCATTGATGGATAAGCCATATACCGGAGAAAATCAACTTATCTAAAGCATGGCTCAGAACCATTATCAATGGGGAAGCGAAAGAGCTAATATGGAAAAAACTCAAACAAAAGGTGGCATGATTGAAGTGAATAGTCTGGATCAAGTCAACACTAAAGTGGAAGCCCTTACCCAAAAGCTAGAAAATCTTACCACCGCTCCCGCAGCTACCGTGGCTGCAGTAGCTCAAGCTTGCGATCTATGTGGTCTTCAATCACACCCTACTCCAGAATGTCCACTTCTAACAGGAGTTCCAGCTGAACAAGCGAATTACGTACAGGGAAACCCTTATAGCAATACCTATAACCCTAGTTGGAAGAATCATCCAAGTTTTTCATATAAAAGCAACAATGCGTTGTACACACCTGGACAAGCTCCTGCCACGCCACCTGGCTATCCAAAAGCTATCCCAAATCACCCCAATAATGGACCTAATACATCCAATGCCCCTAGGAAATCTAATCCTGAAATCATGATAGAACATTTCATTGTTTCTCAATCTCAGACTAATAAAGATGTTTTAAATCAGAATTTACATACTAATGAGCAGATTAAACAATTATCTAGTAAAGTTTACGCTTTGGCTACCCCTAATAAGATGCTTGAAACTCAAATTTCACAAGTAGCTCAACAACAAGCACCTACTGCTGCCCCAACTGGATTTTTCCCTGGTCAACCACAACCTAACCCAAAAGGACAAGCGAACGCTGTAATACTGAGAAGTGGAAAAGAACTTGACGGACATGTTGATCCAAGATTCGAAAATCCGGCCATGTACCAAAAGCAGAGCAAGCCAACTGAAAATGAGAATGAACCAAAGGAAAAGGAAAACGAAAACCAGGAGGCAGTGGAGAAAGAGAAGCCTTATGTGCCTCCACCACCCTATAAACCACCGATTTCGTACCCTCAGAGACTTACCAATTCCAAAACGATGGGCCAATTCAAGAAATTCGTTGAACTTTTGAAACAATTGAATATCACAATACCGTTTATAGAAGTTATCACTCAGATGCCCTCGTATTCTAAATTTCTCAAGGAAATCCTATCTAACTAGAAAAAGATAGAACACAACGGAACTGTTACACTTACTGCTGAGTGTAGCGCTATTATTCAAAATGATATGCCCCCTAAGTTAAAAGATCCAGGTAGTTTCTCTATAGCTTGTAACATTGGAAAGTTTGTCATAGACAAAGCTCTATGCGACTTGGG
Source organism: Vicia faba (assembly GCA_948472305.1). Classification (NCBI taxonomy): domain Eukaryota; kingdom Viridiplantae; phylum Streptophyta; class Magnoliopsida; order Fabales; family Fabaceae; genus Vicia; species Vicia faba. Next base: position 379,664,160 of record OX451735.1, on the reverse strand, counting down.
ACAAGTATAAGTGTCATGCCCCCTTTCTATTTGCAATAAGCTGGAGATGGGAGAACTTAGACCCACAAAAATGTATGTTCAATTAGCTGACCGGTCAGTTAAATACCCTGTAGGTACACTGGAAAATGTTCCAGTTAGAATAGGTCAATTCTATATCCCGACCAATTTCATAATCATGGACATTACTGAGGACTCAGTTACTCCTATCATATTAGGAAGACCCTTCCTAGCCACAGCTGGAGCTATAATTGACATAAAGAAGGGTGGAATGACATTCGAAGTTGGAGAGGAAAAAGTGGAATTCATCCTCACTCAATTCTTACAAGCACCATCCATGAATGACACATGTTATCTAATCGAAGTTATAGACGAGTGCGTAAGAGAGATGGAAGCAGAACAAACCACATACTCTGAAATAATGAAAATCCAAACCCCTATGATATTCGAAGATGACAATTGGCATGAACCATACCAAGATGATAGTCTAAGCGAAAGTCTAGCACTTACACCTGATCATATGCCATGTCCAAAGAAACCGGGTTTAGAATTAAAAACCTTACCCAGGAACCTAAGATACGAATTCCTAGATACCAAATGTATGCGACCAGTAATAGTCAATTCCAGTTTAGGAACGCTCGAAACTAAGAAACTTTTAGACGTCCTAACAAAGTACCCGACTGCATTAGGTTATAACATATCCGACTTGAAAGGAATATGTCCTTCAATTTGTATGCATCGTATTATGCTAGAAGAAGATTGCAAAACCTCTAGAGAACCTCAAAGAAGGATTAACCCAATCCTTAGAATTGTAGTTAGAGATGAAATTAAGAAGCTATTGGAAGCAGGAATCATATATCCAATCTCCGACAGTAAATGGGTTAGCCCAGTACATGTCATACCGAAGAAAGGAGATATCACTGTTGTGAAGAACGCAAAAGGCGAACCAATAACACAAAGAGTGGTAAATGGGCATAGAGTGTGCATTGATTATAGAAAACTAAACAAAGCTACTCGAAAAGACCATTTTCCTCTACCCTTCATAGATCAAATGTTAGAGGGATTAGCCAAATATTCCTACTTCTGCTATCTAGACGGTTATTTCGGATTTTTCCAAATGCCTATTCACCCTGATGATCAAGAGAAGACTACATTCATATGTCCCTATGGAACGTTCGCTTACAGATGAATGCCCTTCGGATTGTGCAATGCCCCAGCAACCTTTCAACGATGTATGATGTCAATCTTTGCAGATTTCATCGATAACATCATGGAAGTGTTCATGGACGACTTCTCTGTGTGCGGGCAAAGTTTTGAAGGATGCCTATCAAACCTAGAAAAGATTTTAGAAAGATGTGTGAAAGTAAACCTCGTGCTTAACTGGGAAAAATGCCATTTCATGGTCAGAGAAGGAATCGTACTAGGATATGTTATATCTAATAAGGGAATTGATGTTGATAAAGCTAAGATAGAAGTCATAAAAGAACTTCAACCACCTAAGACCGTTCGAGAAATACGAAGTTTTTTAGGACACGCCGGTTTTTACCGACGATTTATCAAAGATTTCTCGAAGATCACTAAACCACTTACCGGTCTATTAATGAAAGACGTTGAGTTCATATTTGATGAAGATTGTCTTAAAGCGTTTGAAACTTTAAAATCGGCCCTTATCACCGCACCAATCATGCAACCACCCGATTAGAGATTACCTTTTAAAATCATGTGCGATGCAAGTGACTACGATATAGGTGCAGTTCTTAGACAAAGGAAGGACAAGAAACTTCACACAATCTATTATGCCAGTAGAACGCTAGACTCAGCTCAAATGAACTACACCACAACTGAGAAAGAGCTGTTAGCAGTCGTCTTTGCGCTTGACAAATTCCGTTCTTACCTAGTAGGAGCAAAGATAATCATTTACACAGACCACGCTGCTATCAGATATCTACTAACCAAGAAGGATGCAAAACCAAGACTCCTCAGATGGATCCTACTTTTGCAAGAGTTTGATCTAGAGATTAAGGATAAGAAAGGAACAGAAAACGTCGTAGCAGACCACTTGTCAAGATTAGAAGGTATAAAACCTGAACAAGTACCGATTAACAATGATTTTCCGTATGAGCAGCTGATAGCGCAAATAAGAAGCGATCTAGCTCAACTGGATCTAAACATACCAAAAGCCAAGGAAGCCATGGAAGCGATCCATACAACCATGGGATTGCCATGGTATGCCGACATAGTCAACTACTTAGCTGCAGGCGCGCTCCCACCAGACTTAACTTATCAACAGAAAAAGAAATTCTTCCATGATCTCAAGTATTATTATTGGGATGAACCTTTATAATTTAAAAGAGGACCGGACGGAATTTTCCGCCGATGCATACCTGAAGAAGAAATAGAAGATGTTACTTCTAACTGTCATTCATCTCCCTATGGAGGACATGCAAGCACTTCTAAAACTTGTGCAAAGATCCTACAAGCCGGCCTATTCTGGCCTAATCTATGGAAAGATGTCCACATCGCTGTTAAAAACTGTGATCGGTGTCAATGCACCGGTAATATTTCAAGATGCGATGAAATGCCTCAAAGAGGAATACTAGAAGTAGAAATCTTTGATGTTTGGGGAATCGATTGCATGGGACCTTTCCCATCTTCTTTCAGAAACAAGTATATACTCGTAGCTGTCGATTATGTTTCAAAGTGGATTGAGGCTATAGCCTCTCCTAAAAATGACACACGACTAGTAATTAAGCTCTTTAAAAACACAATCTTTCCAAGATTTTGTGTGCCTAGACTTGTCATTAGTGACGGTGGCTCTCATTTCATTTCGAAGATATTCGACAAATTATTATCTAAGTATGGAGTCAAACACCGCGTAGCAACACCGTATCATCCATAAACCAGTGGACAAGTCAAAGTCTCGAACAGAGAAATTAAACAAATCCTAGAGAAAATTGTCGCCATATCTAGGAAAGATTGGTCATCTAAGCTTAACGAGGCTTTATGGGCTTATAGGACAGCCTACAACACCCCTATATGAACTACACCCTTCAAGCTTGTGTACGGAAAGTCCCGTCATCTCCCGGTAGAATTAGAGCACAAGGCATATTGGGCAATCAAAACGCTCAATATAAACTACACTGCCGCTGGAGAAAAGTGAATCCTCGACTTGAATGAATTAGAAGAATTGAGATTAGACGCTTATGAGAATGCTAAGATATACAAGGAAAGAACCAAAAGATGGCACGATAAGCGCTTATCCCAGAAAGAATTCAGTGTGGGAGACGTTGTGCTACTATTTAACTCTAGACTTAGGCTCTTTCCTGAAAAACTGAAATCCAGATGGTATGGGCCTTTTGAAGTTACAAAAGTATTCCCTAGCGGAGCAATAGAAATTAAGGATAGGAATAGTGATCCGTTCACAGTGAACGGACAGCGATTAAAACAATAGCATCACATTGAGAATAAAAACTACGCGAATAGTCTAAAACTTTTAGATTTACCCACTAATTCCCCTGAATGATCTACTGCTAAGCACTATGTCAGGCTTACGACGTTAAAAACAGTGCTTAGTGGGAGGCAACCCACCTATTTGTTTTTGTTATTGTTCCCGTGTGTTTTTATTTATTACTTTTGATTTTCTTTTCCGTTTCTGCATTTATTTCTTTTAAAGCCTTATTTTCATTATTTTCTTTTCCATTTTTTCTAAAAATCTTTATAAAACTGCTGCTGATTTTAAAACAACTTTACTTGCTACAGGATTTCTGAAAAGTCTTTTTCTATCTTACCTTCTCCCCTGATTTGTTTCCCCACTTAATATTTACTATGGAAACCACTTTTAGAGGAAGGAACCAAATGAGGAGATTTGAGGAATTGTCACAAAGTAACATCGATATGACTTTGTATTATGATGAACCAACCATGGACACTTTAGGTATTAAGGATAGTGTCCTTTATCTGTTTAACCAACTGGGATGGGAAAAAGCCCACATTAAGTCTAAATTTGTTACATACCGCGAGCTTACCCTTGAATTTTTGAGCTCCCTAGTTCATATACCTGAGCACGATTTCGGAACCAGAAAAGGATTTATAGCTTTCAGACAATTCGGTATTGAATTCATTTATAACCATAAAGAATTAGCTGGCCTACTAGGATTCCCTAGCGGACCTTTTGCTTTTACTACCACCCAGGCGGAATTAATGGATTTCGAGCTAGATTACTTTTAGGGAACCTTAACCAGAAACTACCACCCTAAGCCGGATAGTATGGACAACAATGAAATACACAACCCCGCTATCCACTATTTTCATAAGATTCTAGCCCATACTATATTCGGAAAAGAATAGAATCGTATTGTAGTGTCTAAGGATTAGATGTTTTTACTGTAATGTATGACCCAAGGCCGACCTATTAATGTTGTGCCATTCATGATGCAAACCTTTTCTCGCATTGTTCAGGACCCTAATGAACCAATCATCGTAGGAGGCCTAGTCACCATGATTTCCAATGCCCTCAGACTTAGATATCGACTGCATAGGTGTACATAATTTGGTTCGATCCGCCCTATGAATATTGATTTCTGTTTCGACCTACGAATAATAGGAAATCTAGGTCTTGCACCGTTCGAATAACTGATAAGGGATGAAGTTGTCACTTTATTTACACTTCCAAACCATGCTAAAGTGAGTGCCCACAATCGCGATAACTGGCTTTATGAGCTAAATCCTCCCGACCATCCTTCAACACCTGAGACACCACAATCTTACCAAGTTACTGATGCTAAGATGTCCGATGAGAGTGATCCTGAGACCCCTTCTGGTTACTATGACAGTAACAACATTGTAGAGGATATTGATGCCCCTGAAATAACGAAAGGAGAATACACTGAGAATTTGAACAAAATCTTTACCACACTGGACGTTTATCAAACTAACATTAATGGAATCAAGGACGAGTTGAAGAGCATGCATCTGGACATAATAGGCTTGACTGATATAACTGTGGAGCAATTTTATCACATAAATGCAGCTTTTGAATATTTAAAAACGCGACTTGGATGAAGTAGCAGTGATCAGCATTTGTTTTTACTTTTCTTTCTATTTTTGTTTCTAGGTAGTTTCCCTTTCTGCAAAATTTAAGATTTCATTTTAAACAAGTTTACTTACTGCAATTTTTAAATTTCTGTTAAAAATAAATATTTATTTCAATTTCAGTTTGTTTTTATTTCGTTAAATTTAGTGCGTGCTACAGCAAAAATTCAATTCATTGCATATTTATTATCATTCTGCAAAATTTTGTTATAAGATGTGTATTGGAGTTAATTTGCATGTTTATTGTGCTGAATTATTTTGTTATAAGGTGTGTTGGAATTAAACTGCTTCATTTATTTCATAAGTGCAATTATTTGTAGTTGTAATGGTCGTAACAAACCTGTGATGAGCGTAACACGTGTTTCACCGTGTTACGCCCATCAGCCTCCTATGACGGTCGTCACGCGCGTTTGAAAATGTCTTCTGCTATTCCAGAAGAAGTTCTCCTTCCCACTTCTACCTTCCTATTTTCCCAAACCGTTCCGCCACCCATTCAATTTTTTTCTTAAATCACCCACTCCAACAATTAAATTCCATTACTCCACTCCACTTCTCCATTCACATTCCAACCCCTTTCACGATTCAACCTCTTGCATGCAATATGGCCAACAACCAGCAAATCCCCAACATCACCTTCAGAGCAGGAAACCAAGGTGAAACCCAGAGATTAAAATTCCAGAAATTCCAACGCCGCGGTCTCCAACCAACTCGGTATGTTGACCTCGACTGTCTGAGGAATTTGGGATTGCTTGAGAGCATCCGACAACTTTTCCAGAATGTAAACTTGTGGAATCTGTGCCGCCAACCGCAACCCATCTATGAAACTCTCACCTTGGAGTTTCTGAGTTCATTTTCTTACATTACCCCTACTGGAGCCACCAACCAACTCTCTGGCGTGACCAAATTCCGTATGTTTGGCATTGAGTATCAGCTGTCACAAACTGATATCGCACGGCTGCTCGGTTTCAGTTCCGACGAAGGTGTCCACCTTCGCGTGCCGGATAATTTCAGCGAGGAAGCATTTAATTTATGGCACAGCATGACAAACATTCGTGCCGGCTCTTACGACCACCTCAACGCCACCCATATCCATAATCCAGCTATCCGATATTTTCACCGCATCCTTTGCAACACCATCTTTTCCTGAGATAGCAACCACAAGCTCAACTCCAAGGAGCTTTTCTTCATGCACTGTGCATTCACCGGCCAGAAGATCAACGCTGCTCCATTTCTATTGGTCCATATTCACTCCATCTGCGCTAGAGGCAGCAAACCCTTCTATTTCAGAGGGATTGTCACTTCTCTTGCTATAGCTTTGAATCATGGTGCCGCTCTTACTGATATTCCTTCTATGGCGTCGGCATTGCTTACTCTGGACCATTGCAAGGCCGCCCACCTCATCTATGGGCGGGAGGATGGAAAATTCCACCCTGTGATCTGAAACACCATTTATAATAACATTATTTTGCCTTACAGAGACCGAATCGATCCTCAAAACAGAGCCAATTGGTTATTCGATCCTGCAGCTCCTGAGGGCCATGTTCCTATTCATGAAGACCATCTTGATGCCCCCGCGGACGAGATACAGGAAGAGCTGGACCGAGCTTCCCCCGTTCACGACATTCTGGGACCTTCATCCACACCACCTCCTATCACTCTTGAATACATTCTCCGAGCCATCCATCAGAAAAATCAAATGGGTGCCGCACTTGAAAGAAGACAACAAGAGCAGTATGACTATTTATGTGCACAGAACGCTCAGATTTTGAGTGGCCAGTGGAGCATGAACGAGAGGTTGGACGAGGCCCTGTCTAAACTAAACACTTTAAGGTTGGACGTCAGCACTCTTGGCTACCATGACACTGATACCGAAGCCACGCCGATCAGGCGATCATGCACTATGAGCAGAGGACGTGGACATCAGTAGTTTTATTCTTAATTAGTTTGCTTTTGCTGTTTCTTTTTTGTATTTGTATTTGTATTTCCCCGCTATTATACCACAACATTGAGGACAATGTCTGATATAGTGTGGGAGAGGTACCTTCCCCTTTCCGCATTTTCCATTAAACAAGTAATTTTTTACGATATTTCTCAGTTTCAATTCTTCTCCGCTTTATTTAGCCATACCGAAATTTTTTTTGCTTTATCTTCGCATAGCCCGACATACCTACCTTAAAGAAATCCTAGTTAGGAAGCCGAGAACGATTCAACAAGATTGATACGGTTATGACACCTTAGACTTCCTACTTACGCAATCCGTTTTAATAACCGTTATACCTATATCTTGAGTTTTAGTTCTAAAGTAACCCCTAGTAGTTTATACTAGCAGTCAGCACCGTCTTGACACAAACCACATGGGGAGACGATGAATATAAGTGTTTGATGCCTAATCAATGAAATATCCTTCTTATCTCGCTGCTAAAAAGGAAAATTTGCACCAAAATATAAGGTCGCATATAAGAGATGAGCAAATAATGAAGGAGTCCATTGTTGGTTGGTTCAGAGGTATCTGGTTCTGAACTTGGTAGGGCGTGCTACGGCTCGATCCCTCACAACCTCCAATTTGGATAATATGTGTAGGGTTGCCACATTCGTGTACCAGACCCCGTGCTAAAAGGATCAAAGTTACTAACGGGTTACTCCACTACGTGCGTACTAAGACAAAGGGCTTAATGTGATTGCGCTAGAATAAACCAAGTGAAATAGGTACAAGAGACTCTGGGTAGAATTATAACAGAATTATTGGACAGTTGTTTAAAATGGAAGTCCACGACTTAGCTTATTGCTCGTGTCATTAGCGTATTGTTAGTGTTTTACGTAAGTATCGGTCGAACTAACGATTGATTTCCCGTAATTGTTTTGAAAATCAAAGGTATGTTATGCATGTGCGCCTGATAAAACTTGTATGATCTTTCTAAATGATTATTTGCTTGAGGACAAGCAAAGGTTTAAGTATGGGGGAATTTGATAACGAGAAATCGTATCGTATAATTGCTACGTTTTTAATCCATTTTCATACTACATTAATCCATTTAACTCCCGATTGTTCCGAGTTTTTTATGTCTTTTCACAGGTACAACATGTTTCAAGTCAATTTAGTGAAAAAGATCATATGAATAAACTTAACATGAAAAACAGAAGAAAAGGGACAAATCTGCAAAGTTCTGCAAATTTTGATGTTGTGACGGTCGTAACACATCTATTACGACCGTAACGCGCTCACATCATGAATAATGCTCATCACACATCATTGACGAACGTAACGCGCTATTTAAGCGTCTTACAACCGTCACATTAGCCTTACGATCGTCACGCGCCTAAACTAACGTAATGAAGAACATGGAGACGTGGGCAACGTAAAGAAAGGAGTATTCACTCCTACAATCTCTCAACCTCACCAACGCCCAGTCCTAGTTTTTCTCCACTAAAGAAGCACAAGTCCACGTTCCTATTATTTCTTAACTGCCAATTTCTTCTCTATAAATAGGAGAGATTTCAATGAAGGAGACAAAGTTTTATTTACAGAAAGTTTTATTTTCACAAATTCCTTGCAGAAGCTCTGCCGAATTTACGAACCGTTTCCAGTTTTCATTTTTTTCCTATTGTTCTTGTTTTTATTTCCCTTTTTAATTTCCCTTTTTTCCATTTAATAGCCATTTCCAACATTAGGAAATTTCTATTTTAGTTAGAATTCTTTTTTAGCCTCAGACTTCGTTTCAAGTTCCAATTCTGAAGGTTCCAATCTTGCCGACTTGTGGAAGAGGGAGTTGAGGAATAGTATTATTATTATTCAGGTTTTTAATCGCATTTAATTTAATTTTAATACAATTTGTTTACGTTAAATTACCGTTATTTATTTATCATGAATGTTTTACCGTTTCCCGATTATATTTCCTGTCTGTCTGTTTCAAGTACCATGACTAGCTAATTTTCTAGAGTCGGGATGTGATAATAGCAACTAAATGGATTAAATTGTTCATAAGCTAAAATCCAAATTAACTTAATTTCTGGCTGTGACTTTTTATAATTAAAATCAATCTTTTTGTTACGAAAGTAAGAAAAGTAGAATAGGTTAGGATCAAGACCACAAGAGTGTGAGGTTTTAACCGGATAGCTAAAGTTAGGCATTTGATTTAAATACAGCGAGAGTGCTTTAAAACGAATTAGATTTTATTAAGTTTTCAAAGAGTATTTTCTATACACTTATGGGCTAGCGAGAGCAGGCATAGGGCTTTAGGGGTATAATCCGAGATAAGACCACGAAAGTGTGAGTTGAGGGTTTTTAAACTGATAATTTCTACAGAACCATCTAAGTTAAACATCTTTATATGCTTAGGTTCGATTAAATCCACTTAGGTTCACTATATTACATACTGACCATTTTATCATTGTTATTATTCCCTTAATTTGATTTAGTTTTCCTCTACTTTAACCTCTAAAAACAAAATGTGACAACATCCGCCTTAGCTAAACTAGCAAACCTTTATAGCACTAGAGTGATTACAAAGTCCATGTGGGTTCGACATCTTTTTATTACTACTGCGATAGGCTGTGCACTTGTAGTTAAGATACCGTTAGACACATTAGTTCGACCGCACATCAGGAAATCTTCTTTAGTTGGCAGACGGTGAACCACAATATCCGTATCCAGTCCCGGCATGTCTTCATATGACCAGGCGAAGATCTCGACATATTCATGCAACATTGGTATCAACCGCTGTTTGACATTAAGCTCCAGATTTGTGCCAATCTTGACTTCTTTTCTGTCTACCTTTGTGCCCAAGTTTATTGTCTCAATTGGCTCTTCATGAGGCTGTATAGCCCTCTCTTCCTGCTGTAATAGTCTAGCAAGTTCTACAGGTACCTCACAATCTTCCTCACCTTCATCCTCGGCTTGGTTGATCAGATTTTTGAAGTTATAACTGGCAATAGCAGAACTGTTATCAATGGGATCCTGAGTGGATATGGATCCGCAGTTTGATATGTGAGTGTGTGTAAGAGCATAGTTGTATTGATAAAGTAAAAAGCAGAAAAATAAAAACAGAGAGCACAAAATTTGTATGCAAAACATCCAATGCTTTATTAATGCCACATGAAAGTGAAACATGATAACCCTCACAAATACACCGATGTTCCCTAGGTAAGACACATGGCCATAAAGTTATATTGTTTATTACATATCCAAAAAAACAAGAAAGATAATTACTTCTTAACAAAAGTTATAGGTACAAAATTCGTTTCCATCCAGTTACTAGGTCCACCGTTGGTAGTAGGGAAGGTCCAGCTATCCATGTCATTATCACCGTCTCAGTCTTCTACAATGTTGACCCCATGATTACTGATGCGTATGGGAGGTTTCCAGTACGTGCACGTCGAACAGCCATTTGAGCCCCTAAAGAGAAACCCAAACCAAATTTATCAGACTTGTATGGAATATCAGGGATTTGACCCCAGATGGTAGACCCACCTTCTTCAATGACGGATTTTGCATCCTTGAGGGAGGCCATCTTCAAGGGAGGTCTGGTGATCTTTGGCACGTTGGTAATAGTTTTAGTGCAGCCAGAGTATGAGGTACCTCTTCAAAATTCTGGAATGGAGTCTCGATGAACTCACCCTCCATTTCCACATATCTGAAGGAATTCAAATGACTGACCATGTATTCTTTTTTGCCGCGTACAGTGACAATTCTCCCTCTGACCGGGTATTTCATCATCTGATGCAGAGTGGACGTAACAGCTCCAACCCCATGTATCCAAGGGCGTCCCAACAAACAAGAATAAGATGGCCTGATATCTATCACGTAGAAGGTAGAGCTTAAAGTATGAGAACCAACCTTGATGGGGATGTCCACCTCCCCGTGCACCATTCCCTTTGGTCCGCCAAAAGCCCTCACTACAATATTGCTGGGCTTCAAAGTCAAACCTTCACAGTCCAGTCTATCCAGAGCATTCTTAGGCAGCATATTTAACGACGAACCAGTATCTACAAGAACATGGGCCAAAGAGGTTCCCTTGCATTTGACAGCGACGTGCAACGCATCATTATGCTTCCTCCCTCTAGGGGTCAAATTGGCATCAAAAAAGACCAAACCCTTATCGGCCATCAAACTAGCCACACAATCTTCAAATTGGTCAACAGAAGTTTCCTGAGGCACATGGGCAGTTTTCATAAACTTCACCAAAGGCTTCGTCTGAGCTTCGGAGCATAACAACAAGGCTAGCATAGAGATCTTTGAAGGGGTCTGCCTCAGCTGTTCGACCATGTTGTAGTCGCTTTTCTTGATGATTTTCATAATTTCTTCCATCTCTTTCTCGGAAGCCTTCTGAATAGATATTGATTGTGCCTTCGTATAGACAAGCTCAACCAATATGTCTTTTCCCCGAGTCTCGGTCGACTCGGTGATTGGGGTGTCAGCAGGAGTAATCTAATGAATTGAAGTAGTAGCAGGAACAATAGTAGGAATTATCACAGGACCAGTAACAGCTTTTGGAGGAGAAATCTCAGGGGAGAACCCTCTTCCACTTCTTGTTATTTTGTTGGTTCCAACAATATTGACAATGTCGGGATCAGCATTTTCAGAAACCTGGTCTCCATCAGCCAACCAATCTTTCTTGACACTGTGGTAGTAGATGTCAACCCCATGGTTCCAAGGAACGGTTTTATCAAAGGAGCACGGGATTGGCCCTGGTGCAGTGATTATCAGTGGAGTAACCTTCATAGTAGATGTAATCCTGACGGATATTTTGGTGGAGACCCTGGGAGGATTGGTGGAAATGGTTATTATTGAAATATCCTTTGTTGTACCCCAAAATTTGCCCTCCCATATTTCTCAATACATGTCAAATAAGGTCCTCAAATTGCTCAAGGAAGTCCAAGGGTTGACCAGACAAACTCTCCCCTAAGGCAGTATACCTCAAATTAGGGTTTCATTTTGCATCAAGATGCTTGAGTCCAAAGGATCCCAAATTCTCACCTTTGTCCTAATATGTTCTCAAGATCATCCATGTCAAGTTTCAAGCCTTGCAGAGAAGATTTGCTCAGTCAATTGCTCAAAGGCCTGAAAATCGATTGTGCTGGGGCAAAAGTCAACTGTGGCCCACATACAGTCAAACTTCAAGATTTTTTGTCAAAATCCTCATTTTGAAGTATTATTCATCATTTGATCAAGGGTTGATCATGATTCCTCAAGGATTGCTCATAATTCATCAAAACCCAAAAGTTGCTAAATTAGGGGTTTTGTAGGAAAAGTCAACTCAACTTTGACCAAGCATAACTTTCTCATACTTTATCAAAAATGACCCATCCAAAGCTCATTTTGAAGAGGATGTAAATCCCTATAATTCATCTTCAACTCCCAAGTTCAAAATATGCGTTCACAAAAAGATATGAATTTGGACATTATAGGTCACTTTGAAAAGTCAACAAAAACACCTTTTAGGTTAAAGCTTCATACATGAACATGGCAGACTCAATTAAGATGAGACCAAAAGGGTTGCTTAGAGGACATCTTAATATTTGCAAAGAGTCCAAGAACACCTCTCTAGGGTCAAAATTGAGAGAGTTATGCATTGTCCAAGTTGACCCTTTTTATAAAATTTCCAAAAGTCAAATGTGTCCAAAATTGCATTTTTTGCTAAATGGGCCCAACGTTTTATGCTTGCAATGTGTTTGTAATGTGGTCCACGACCCATGAGCCTTTCCAATTGTCATTCTTTTATTTTTGTTATTTATTTTGATTTTATTTCATTTAAAACAAATAAAATCAATATAAAATAATGAAAATATCAAAAACTAATTAAATCTTGAGATTTTGTGCATGATTAGGTCTATTATACAGCTGGAGACAAGATCAAATCATGCAAGGCTCCATATGGGCACAAAAAGATTTAGTTTGCTTGTTTTGGAAAGATTTGGTGCAAGGATGAAATCATGGATCAATATTCATAATTGGAAGAGATTTGATACAAACTGCAACCGTAATGCACTCTAGTATACATAAGGAACAAATGCAAACCAAAAGAAGGAGGGTGGAGGCGTGCAAAGGCAGAGAACAAATTGAAAAAATTCAAGAAAAAAGTGCAAACCAAATTCCAAGTTGCAGACCACCTCAAGCCATTCTAACCATACCAATCGTTTGTTGGACATCCCAGGATCGTGTTTCAATCGTTAGCAAGCTTCCCCATGCCCTGAAACGCATCGTAGCAGTCACACGGTTTGTCTCTTTTCTTGAATTCGAATACATTGATTCTGGCATATTTAGCATGATTAATTGACATATTTGTAATCTTTGAGATGTTTGCAAGCTAATGGTTGTATTCAATTGCATTTTTATTGATTGTATAGCAAAGTGCCATGGGTAGGGTTTTTTCTTTGTTTTTAGGGATTTCTTGTACAGGAAAAATTAGGCATTGATAATGGTACCATGATGCTCGTGAGGTTGAAACGAGTTGATTGGTACCATTAGATTTCATTTATCATGAGAGTACAAGATTTTGGAAATGCACGGGGGCTATACCTACGCTTAACGTTCGTAGGTAAAAGTTACAAAACTTACAGCGACGGTGGGAGGAAGAAGATGGATATGTAGCGCTCCCTGGCTTGTCAGTTTGAATTTCGCGTGTTTCAGAGTTTAGACTTTTGTTTTTATCATATAATATTTATTTTTTATTGATTATACAACTAACACAGCCAGCTCAGTTGGCAAGCGTGCAGTGGGAGAATGCTTAAGGGCTTGGGTTTGATCCCCAGGGCCCAACTTTTATTCTTGCTTTTCTTGAATAGGCAATCCAGCGTGTTACATGGCAAGGGAGTCCATCATGTACTATCCAGATCTGGCCGTCCCATCCATCAATGCCCCAGATCCAAGGCTATCCCTTGAAGGTCCACCATGCGCCTGAGTCAAGGATACACACAGGATTGGGCAAAGTTAATGGGGCCAGGAGCTTGTTGAGCTCAGAATTTCAAACAACACCCCCCTTTTGCTAAACAACATCAGGCCCATTTTTCTTTCTTTTCTATTTATTTCTTTTATTTAATTTAATTTGCTTAATTATTTTAACCAAAATTAATTTATTTTTCACAAAATCATAAAATCAAGAGTTTCACAAAAAATTAGAATTAGGTTTTTTTATTTTTTTTCAGTTTAAATATAATTTGGTTTTATTTAATTTAGGAAATTCTAACTTTTTTTTAATTAAAACCAATTAGAAAAAATTAGGGTTAAACTTTTGATTTAATTTTTTATTTCTTTTCTCAAAATAAAAAAAAAATACAAAAATAGGTTAATTTAATTATTTTTCTTAAATTAAAATTAATTAGTAATTAGGTTTTGTTATTATCATTCAATTGAACTTTATTATCTCAAAATAACGAAAACAACAAAAAAATGAATTTTTCCTTTAAGGTACAATTAGGTATAGTTGGGGTCAAAACCCTAATTATTTTGCATTCGATTCATCGCGCGCGTTTATTATTTTTGCAATATGGATGTAACTGTCCACGGTATGTAATAGTTTAATCTAGGACTTTTCTTTTATTTATCGTCTTTTACGGGTTTTTTGGCTATGTAATTAATCCCTACCCCGAAGCCTTGTAATAGCATAGGTTTTATTTCCTTGCATTTTAATTCTCGCAAATATTAACTGTTTAGATGTATAGGATTGTATGACAAGACTGCATGATAATTTAAAACGGCTAGAAAACCCTAATGTGCAAAGATAATAACTGAAATCAAATCACTCGCACATGCGCACTCTTAGGGCATACTCTCACTTCGGTTGCCTTCGGTAAACGATCATTAAGTATAGGGTGTCTTAGTGGTTGCCCTCCTGTCTAACAAAGATCAAAAGTCCCATTCGGAAATGTTGCCTCGGAAATGTTGCCTCAAATATGATCTTAAGACTCTAGGTTTATTACTAAGACGTCCTAACATTGCTCTAATGATCATATGTCCCTTACGAATTGACCCTTACAAACTCCAACGACGGTGCTACCTATTTCTCAATAGTAGGATAGCGCTGTCTAAAGGAAATGAGAACAAAAACGATCTTTTTTCGAGTAGGTAGATAATTGTTAGGTACTTGCTCAAAACAACAAATCTTTTACACCATACACTTTCAAGCAAACTTTTTCAAACTAAAGTTTTTAAAACACTTCGTAACACTCTTGAAGACAGAAGCAAGGGTTAAAACGAAGTAAAACAAAACTTTTCAAAACAAACACACACAAGCAATTTTAAAAGATGAGCAAGTACCTAAGAGCCCATGGAAAACCATGGATAGAAAGGATGCTAACACCTTCCCTTTCTATAATCTACCCCCCGTACTCAGAATATCTCAAAAAAAGGATTTTTTTTTCTGTGCTTTTTTCCTTTCCAGTTGGATGAAATGAAAGTCGGTGGCGACTCTTGCTTACTGCGACATTTTGCGAATACAAAACGCAAAACGCAAACCAGCATTTTCAAAACAGTCGGTTCTGCCACCGCACCACAGAACTGGCAACTCATCTGGGGAAATAAGTGGGGTATACCTTAGGATCTAGTTCATGACAATTGCTTCTCTTGTTTGTTTTGGTTGCTTTACTTTTAAGGGTTTTGTTTGGGAGTTACTATAGATCCTAACCCGGATATGGGGACACCTTTTAGGTAAGTAGCAATAAACTGTGAGGGAACTGTACGGCGTAGACCGATACGGTTGAAGCAGTAGCTACGTTGATGTGGCACATTGGTTGGTACCGGTATCCCTTGTGGAGAAACTAGGAGAATACGGGACCGTTGTGTGGTGTCGTTAAGCATCAACTGACCTTAGAACCTTTAATCGACCAACTTGGCCATTAGAAAGTATTGAGATAGCCGGCCTCGGTATAAAGCTGAGAACTGGTTGATACTCGATGCTATATTCATTGAGACCATACTCTTGAGATAGTTTTGTTCGCAAGAAAAGATTGTGTGAGCTGAGATTCCCTAGAACCCGGTTACTTTTTCTAGGACAGGTTGAAACCAACTAAACTTCAAGAGGGTAATACCTTTGACCTCATGCAAGCCTTAAACTTAAGGGCTTTGTGTGACTTGTTTGCCTTTTCCATACCTATTATCTGCTATTCCTGTTGTTTTATCATGACATCATGCATCATAACATGACATTCATACTTCATTATACTAACCATTTCAAAGACTGAGGGAATTTATCTTTGTTCTGTTTTGCAGATTATGGCTTTCGTGCGCAGAAATACCATCCCAGTTAACTTTGTGCAAATACCTGCTCAACTTAAAGAGTTAGCCTCAAGAATTTCTGAGACTTCCATGTTCATTAAGATACATGGTCAGCTTCTTAGCCTGGTTACTTCAAATCTGGATGAGCAGATGATGAGTGTAATTTTCCAGTTCTTCGATCCTGTGCATCATTGCTTCACCTTTCCAGATTACCAGCTGGTTCCCACTTTGGAAGAGTTCTCTCACTTATTGGGCATATCCATCCTTGAACAGGTACCCTTCACAGGTATGGAAGAGGTTCCTAGACCAGAAGACATTGCCTCAGCTCTGCATCTGAAACGGGCTGATGTAGTATCCAATTGGGAAACACGAAGCGGGGTCGAAGGTTTCTTAGCCAAATTTCTGATAGATCAGGAGCAGCTATTCTGGGATAGTTTGGATTTTCAGGCTTTTGAAGATGTCTTGGCTCTCCTTATCTACGATTTGGTTCTTTTCCCAAATCTGGATTCCTTTGTAGAAGTAAACGCTGTCAAGATTTTCCTTTCCCGCAATTCTGTGCCTACCCTGTTGGGTGATATCTTACATGCCCTCTATACTCGTACCGTGCAAAGAAGAGGGACTCTCATGTGTTACATGCCTTTGCTGTCAAGGTGGTTTATTTCGCACCTCCCTAAGTTTGTGTTGAAGAACGAATAAGGTTTGGGATGGTCTTATAGAATAATGTCACTTGCCCATACAGATATTCTGTGGAGTTCCCGGATTATGGAAAACACTGATGTTATTGATCGTTGTGGGGGATACCCTAATGTCCCATTGCTTGGAATCATAGGGGTATAACCTATAATCCTTGTCTAGCTTTGCGACAATTTGGTCGTGCTCGGAGGGATGGTCCCCATGAGCTACTTCTTGAGGATATTGCATTTGACTACAAGGAAGACATTGAGGAGCATCGTCGGATGTTTATACGAGCTTGGGGCATGGTGAACAGATCTGACCCCCAAGAGTTGGGACCAAAAACTTCCCTTCTGATGCAGCCTTATCTCCAATGAGTCCGAGCTTGTTCCCAGAAGCTTGGGATGCCCTATGAAGTAGTATTGCCAGTAATTGTGGAGCCCACCAATGAAGAGGGCGTTCCTTACACGGTTCTTTATCCTTACATGCCCACTGATCCTGGGGAGTTGCAGAGGTCTTGGATTCAGTTGAAGGATTAGAGGGATACTTACCGAGAAAAGTACCATGAGCAAGAAAGCAAGATTTTGAAGCTCACCAGGCAGCTCGAGGAAGAAAGAGTGATCAACGACTACATCGGAACAAAGAGAAAGCGTCCATGGGATTTTTTATTTTTGTTTTCATAGTTTTTTGAGTGTGTTTTATTTACTTCTTTTGTAACGCCTTAAAGGCATTGTCGAACCTTTTACAAGTTAATCTAATAAAGTTTGTTTATTTTTGGTTTGCAAATTTAAATCGCCCAAAGTCTTTCAAATAATTACATGTGCATCCCATTATCATGCACACCATTACAGGTACCAGTACAGGTTTCTCATCTTCTTTGTTTATTTCAGCAGAAATGTCTTCTGATCAAGCCATCAAAGATCTTCAGGCACAAAACGCCCAATTCCAACAGATGTTCTTAAGTTTGGCTAAAGGGCAGGAGGATTTGAAGACCCTGATTCTAAAAGAGAAGAAGAAAAAGAAGAAGGTCGGTATTCTGAACATGGGTAAAAGATTTGGAGAAAGGATAAGACAATCAGCTGATCTGACCTCCTCGTCCAAAGACGGGGAGAACCAAGAAAGAATAAAGGACCCCAGTCCAGCAGTTTCTGATAACGATACGGATTATGATGATGAGCAATATCCTCCTGCTGAGGATAGGTACAAGCAGCTAGAAGACCGTCTGAGTGCTATGGAGATTCAGAAGATCCCTGGTTTGGATTTTGGAGAACTGGGACTGGTATCGGGAATGGTGATCCCTCATAAGTTTAAAGCTCTGGTTTTTGCCAAGTACGATAGAGTATCCTGTCCAAAACTCCATCTTCGCTCTTACGTAAGAAAAATCCAACCTCACACTGCTGATAAAAATTTGTGGGTACACTTCTTTCAAGATAGTCTGTCAGGGACTCAGCTTGAATGGTTTTATCAGTTAGAAGGAGCCAGTGTCCGAAACTGGGAAGACCTTGTTGCTTCTTTTTATAGGCAGTATCAGTATAACACTGACCTTGCTCCCACTCGTACTCAGTTTCAGGGTATGTCTATGGGTGCAAGTGAAGGTTTTAAGGACTATGCTCAAAAGTGGAGAGACTTGGCTGGAAGAGTCCAACCCCCTTTATCTGATAGGGAGTTGGTTGACATGTTTCTAGGGACGCTATCTGGTCCATTCTTCAATCATTTGATCGGCAGTTCGTCATCTGGGTTTACTGAGTTGATTTTGACTGGAGAGAGAGTAGAAGCTGGCATTCGAAGTGGTAAAATACAGAAGGATACTTCATCAAGTGCAGTAAAGAAGCCTTTCACTGGTAAGAAGGAAGCTAGTGCAGTCTATGGCTCGAGGGGCCAAAGCAGACCTGAACACCGTCAAGTAGTAAATGCGTTAGTGATATCAAGACCCGCAGTTGCTCCACAATGCAACAATCAACAAAGGGTGGAAATACCACAGAGGCAGTTCACTCGGCTCAATATGACCTTGTCTCAAATTCTACCACACATATTAAAGACCAATTTGGTAACTCTGAGGGAAGCCCCGAAGAACCCCAACACCATTTCTCCTCATTATAACCTGAATGCTTGTTGCGCCTATCACCCTGAAAGTCCAGGTCATGATACAAACAACTGTTGGGCCTTGAAAACAAAGTGCAAGACTTGATCAAAGCCAAAGATATTGAGTTTGACGCTCCGGAGAAGCCCAACGTCATAACTGCTCCCATGCCCAAACATGGTCATGGAGTAAATTCTATAGATGATGATTTATTTGTGACCTCTGTAGAAGCAATTTATACTCCTTTGATGACAGTTAATAAGAATTTGTTGTTGGCCGGTTTATTTCCGGACTGTGGTGAAGGTTGCCACATGCGTTCAATTCTGCCTGCTGGTTGCCACTTATTGAAATCAGGTGTTCAGCGCCTGATGGATAATAAAGAGATCTTGTTCGAAAAGACTATGATTCTGTTGGTTCCAATTCAATATGTTGCCATCGTAACCATTTCCTCCAATCCTTCCAAGGTTTCCTCGAGAAAACCTGTTAGGATTACACCCATCCCAAGAATTGCTCCGTTAATAATTACTGTCCCTGGTCCTATCCCATACACTTCGGATAAGGTTGTCCCTTGGCAATATGGTGCTGATGTGTATTGCCATGGAGTTAAACAAGACTTAAAAGTGAGGAAGTTGATGTTGATGTCAGCAATATTGTCGGGGCTAGCAAGGTCACCAGAAGCGGAAGACTCTTTTCTCCCGAGATTTCCCCTCTGAATGTTCACAAACCTGTTGTCATTCCATCTGCTATTACACTAACTACTATCCAAGTTCCTATTCCAGTCATCACCCCTGTCGCCGAGTCATCTGGGACTCGGGGCAAAGAAATCATAGGTGAGCCTGCCTGGACGGAGGCACCTAAGAAGATCATTGTAGAAACCTCTAAACAGGAAATAGAGGAAATTTTGAAGATCATCAAGAAGAGCGACTACAACGTAGTCGATCAGCTGGGGGCAGACCCCGTCAAAAATCTTCATGTTGTCCTTGTTATTGTGTTCTGAATCCCACGCAAAGGCTTTAATTGCATTCCTCAAAACTGCGCATATGCCGCAGGAAACTTCAGCCGATCAATTCAAAGATTGTGTAGCCAGCCTGACTGTCGACAATGGGTTGGGATTCTCAGATGCAGATATGACTACTAAAGGAAGAAATCATAATGATGCTCTGCACGTCTTGATCGAGTGTAGGGGCACTACTATGGCCCATGTACCGGTGGATACCGGGTCCTCATTGAATGTTCTGCCAAAGAAAGCATTAGACCGTCTGGACTGTGAATGTTTGATTCTAAAGCTGAGCAATATTGTGGTCAGGGCTTTCGACGGGTCAACGAGAATGGTGCACGGGGAGGTAGACATCCCTGTTAAAGTTGGATCTTAGACTTTTGCATCCACCTTCTATGTGATGGATATCAGACCATCATATTCTTGTTTGCTGGGTCGCTCTTGGATTCATAAGGTTGGGGCAGTGACTTCCACGCTCCATCAAATGCTGAAATATCTGGTAAAGGGGAAGATTGTCACGGTACGAGGTGAAGAGGAGTATAGGGTAAGTCATCTCAACTCCTTCCGCTACATGGAGATGGATGGGGAATTCATCGAAACCCCTTGTCAGAATTTTGAAGAGGTCCCTCAGAATTTGGCGTCAACTGAAGTTGCTACCGAAAAACCTCCGATGAAGATGGCTTCTCTCAAGGATGCCAGAGATGTAATTGAAGAAGGTGAGGGTGTGCTAATTGGGGTCAGCTCCCTGACTTCACTTACAAAACTGACAAATTTGGTTTGGGCTTTACTACAGGGGCTCAAAGGGTTGTTAGGCATGCACGGATTGGAAGATCTCCTCTGCACATCAGCAATCATGGAGTTAATGCAATTGAGGACAATGAAGAAGATTCAGATTTCGACAGCTGGATCCACCCTACAACCAACGGTGGACTGAACAACTGGACGGCGAAGGACTTCATACCTGTTTCTTTTATTCCACAGTAATTGACTTTTGTTTTAAGAGTTGTAATAGACAGTTTGAAACTTTACGGCCCGGTGCCTTGCCCGAGGCACCTTGGCTCTGTTTGTGAGGGCTTATTATTTGTCATTTCATACATCATTAATAAAACATTGGACGTTTCTTGCATTACAAACTTTGCGCTCCTTGTCTTTCTTTTCTATCTCGCACTTTATCAAAATAGCTATTCTCTTACATACACTCACGTATCATAATGCAGATCCATATCCACTCTAGATCCCATTGATAACAACTCTGCTACTGCCAGTTATGACTTCAAAAATACGATCAACCAAGTCGAGGACGAAGGTCAAGATGATTGTGAGGCGCCTGGAGAACTTGCTAGACTATTACATCAGGAAGAGAGGGCCATTCAGCCTCATGAAGAGCCAGTTGAGTCAGTGAATTTGGGTACAGAGGATGACAGGAAAGAGGTTAAGATAGGTGCGAACCTGGAGCCTAGTATCAAGCAACAGTTGATACAGATGCTACGCGACTATGTTGAGATATTCTCTTGGTCTTATGAAGATATGTCTGGTTTGGACACTGATATTGTGGTTCATCGCTTGCCAACTAAAGAAGATTGTCCTCCGGTAAAATAGAAGGTCCGCCGTATGCGCCCTGAGATGTCTGAGAAAATCAAAGTTGAAGTCATGAAACAGTTCGACGCGGGATTTTTATCTGTCACTTCTTATCCGCAGTGGGTTGCCAATGTTGTTCCAGTACCTAAGAAGGATGATAAGGTACGGATGTGTGTAGACTATAGAGATCTGAACAGGGCAATCCCCAAGGATGATTTCCCACTTCCTCACATCAATGTTCTGGTCTACAACACCGCGCAGCATAAGATCTTCTCCTTCATGGATGGTTTTTATGGCTACAACCAGATCAAGATGGCTCCTGAAGACATGGAAAAGACAACCTTCGTTACACAGTGGGGCACCTTTTGCTACAAGGTCATGCCATTCGGATTGAAGAATGCTGGGGCAACTTATCAGCGCGCCATGGTTGCTTTGTTCCATGACATGATTCACCACGAGATTGAGGTTTATGTTGATGACATGATAACTAGGTCCCAGACTGAGGAAGATCACCTTGATCATCTCCAGAAATTGTTTGACAAGTTGAAGACGTACAAGTTGAGGTTAAACCCGAGCAAGTGCACCTTCGGGGTGAGGTCTGGTAAGCTGTTGGGTTTTGTTGTCAATGATAAAGGTATTCAGGTGGATCCTGCAAAGGTAAAAGCTATACAAGAGATGCCAGCTCCCCGCACAGAAAAGGAAGTTAGAGGCTTTTTGGGACGGCTGAACTACATCGCCCGGTTCATCTCACACCTGACCGCTACTTGTGAGCCAATCTTCAAGCTGTTGAAGAAAGATTAAGTGGTAAAGTGGAATGTGGAATGTCAAACCGCTTTCGAAAGAATCAAGGAATACCTCCAAGAGCCACCAATTCTGATGCCTCCAGTTGAAGGAAGACCTTTGATCTTATACTTGACAGTACTGGATAATTCAATGGGGTGCGTGTTGGGGAAGCATGACGAGTCTGGCCGAAAAGAGCACGCTATTTACTACCTTAGCAAAAAGTTTACCGACTGTGAGACCCGATACTCATTGCTCGAGAAAACTTGTTGCGCTTTGGCATGGGCTGCTCGCTGGCTGAGACAGTATATGCTGACTCACACCACTTTGTTGATATCAAAAATGGATCCAATCAAGTATATTTTCGAGAAGCCCGCTCTCTCTGGAAGGAGAGCAAGATGGAAGATGATCTTAACTGAGTATGACATCCAATACACAACCCAAAAAGCAATCAAGGGGAGTGTATTGGCGGATCATTTGGTGCACCAGGTCCTGGATGACTATCAGTCTATGAATTTCGAGTTCCCGGATGAGAACATCATGTTGGTAACCGACTGTGAAGAACCTGGACCGAATGAAGGACCTGAGAAGGGATCCCGATGGTCTATGTATTTTGATGGAGTCTCTAACGCGTTGGGTAATGCCATCGGTGCTGTAATTATATCTCCTGAGGGCTGTCATACTCCGTTCACCTCCCGATTATGTTTTAACTACACCAACAACATGGTGGAGTATGAAGCATGTATCCTGGGTCTTCAAGCTGCTATTGACCTGAGGATTAATTTCCTGAGTGTATTCGGAGATTCTGCCCCAGTGATCAGTCATATCAAAGGCGAGTGGGATATGAAGCACCCAAATCTTATTCCTTACAAAGAATATGTACTGACATTGCTCCCACATTTTAAGGAGATAACCTTTGAACACTTCTCGAGAGAGGAGAACCAGTTAGCGGACGCGCTAGCTACCATGTCTTCTATGTTCAAAGTCAAGTGGGACAATGAAGCTCCCCAAATTACCATCGAGAGGTTGGACGAACCCGCACATTGCTGTGACATTGAGACAGAAGAGGTAGCAGATAAACCCTGGTTTCACGAGGTAAAGAGGTATCTTGAGGCTCAAGAATACCCCGAGGGGGCATCTGTTAATGATAAGAAGTTTTTGAGAAGATTCGCTGCGAAGTTCTTCATCAGTAATGGTATCCTTTATAAGCGTAACCATGATTCAACCTTACTGCGATGTGTGGACAAAAGCGAGGCAGAAAGGATCATGGCAGAGTTACATGAAGGTACCTTCAGAACTCATTCTAGTGGACATACCATGGCAAAGAAAATCCTACGGGCAGGATATTATTGGTCCACTATGGAAGACGATTGTTATAAGCACTCTCAGACCTGTCATAAGTGCCAAGTCTATGCTGATAAGGTGCATGTACCTCCAGTTCCTCTGAATGTTTTGACAACTCCTTGGCCCTTTGCAATGTGGAGCATCGACATGATCGGCGAGATCAGACCTACTGCATCCAAAGGACATCGCTTCATTCTGGTGGCAATTGATTATTTTAAGAAATGGGTTGAGGCAGCTTCCTTTACTATAGTAACCAAGAACGTCGTGGCGCGGTTTATCCGACACAATTTGATCTGTTGATATGGTGTACCAGAAAGGATCGTTACGGACAATGGTACAAATCTCAATAATACAATTATCACCGAGCTCTGCAAACAATTCAAGATACAACATCACAACTCTTCTCCCTACCGGCCGAAGATGAATGGCGGTTTTGAAGCAGCTAATAAGAACATCAAGAAGATTGTACAAAAAATGACAGTGACATACAAAGACTGGCACAAGATGTTACCGTTTGCTCTTTATGGGTACCGCACCTCAGCACGAACGTCAACAGGGGCAACACCCTACTTTTGGTATACGGCATAGAGGCGGTCCTACCCGTCAAAGTCCATATACCCTCTTTCAGGATTATGAAGGATGCAGGTTTGAACGAAGACGACTGGATCCAGACCCGACTTGATCAGCTGAATCTAATTTATGAAAAGAGGCTTACTGCTATTTGTCATGGTCAGACGTATCAAAAGAGAATGATCAAGGCTTTTAACAAGAAAGTCAGACGTCAAGAATATCAAGTCAGGGATCTGGTGATCAAACGTATCATACTGCCGCAAGGTGATCCCAGGGGCAAATGGACCCCTACATACGAAGGGCCATTTGTGGTTAAGAACATTTTCTCGGGAGGAGCTATGATTTTAACCACCATGGATGGTGACGACCTTCCTCACCCCGTCATTGCAGACATAGTGAAAAAATACTACGCCTAATCAAAGACCCGCTAGGTTGACTGGCCTAGGCAAAAATAAGGGCTTCCCGGCGAACCAAAAGGGTTCGGGCAAAATTAAGGGATGAAAATGAAAAAATTGTACACCCGGCAAGTCGAAAACCTGAAAAGGCAACTTGGGCAAAAAAGGGTATCCGGGTGGACTGAAAACCCGAAAGGGCGGTTCAGGCAAAAATTAGGGATTGGAGCGTAACACTATGTCTCATTGGATCATCTTGCAACCAGAGTTCGGTATCAACTATCAAGCTCGGACGGTGCCAATCAATCTGATCCACCTTCAACCAAGCAGCAAAGTGATGAGACGCTCGAAGATATAAGGGCAATAGCAGAGTTGGAACCCAATGGGATTGTTTCACATAGCTTTTTCTTTCTTTTTCACAAATTGTATAATTTCTATCTTTCGGCAGCGTTCTCTTACTAGGACGTTAGCCTCTTATACAAAACGCCTATTATGGGCCAACTTCAAAATCAATACAATTCATTCTTACAAGGAATTTCAAATTGTTTTTATTTTTCTGTTTTGTTTTGCAAAGAACATTCAATGATTCATTTTTTATATATGCATTTGAGAATAATTGTTGCTCATGAATGTTTACATGAAAAAACAAAAGACAATTACTCGTAATTCCAGGAACAGGGGAAAACAAGAAGTGCCCAAACCTTACAGTTGCTCTGCCCATCAGGTACAGGGATAGAGCCAGCTTGAGAATATGACTAAAGGTACATACAGCCCCCGCAGAGTAGGAAGTATCCAAATACAGTGGTGTTAGCTCTCCCCAGCCGAGGTTCATAATCGCGAATGAGTCAGCAAAATTCTCCCCATGCAGAGTTTATCTATCACCAGCAATAGAAGCTCACCACCAGTTGAGTTTATTTCTCCAAATCAGCTGATCGTCCAACAGAGTATCTCTCTTCCCCATAAAGTCATTCTCCCACAGGGTTATTCTCAAACAGAGTCTCTCCCGGCGGAATATTCTCGAGCAGAATGGATGCAAGTCTCCAGCTAATCATCTTTGGTCACTATCCCCAGCGAGAACGAAGAACTCAACTCCTTATACTCTCCAACAACAGTCCAGGATTTATTCTCCCCAACCGGAGAATATCACAAGAACATTGCATATCCATACATCGTGGCATGCGCATATGCATCATACAGCACAATCTCATTTATTTTAAGAACATCATTACTCAATACATTTCATACATCTTGACATTACATATGACTAACTCTTTACCTTTCAGGGAAAGATGCAATCAAGTTCTCATAAGTTTTCTCTGGTTCAGTCAAATCGATACTAAGATTTCTATTCCTGTTCAAGCTATGAAGCCCGGAAATCGACCAGATAATATCTTGATTTCTCCAAAAATACTATGAAGCCTGGAATTGACCAAATAGTGGTATCTTAAATACAAGCTATGAAGCCTGGAAATCGACCAGAAAACAGCTTAATCCCCAGCAAGATACTATAAAGCCTGGAAATCGACCAGATAACAGTATAAGGTACTGCGAAGCTTGGAATTCGACCAAATAGCAGTTTACCTGGCCAATTACTATGAAGCCCAGAAATCGAACAGATATTAGTATGCCTTAAATTCAAGTTGAAACTCGGATGCGACCGAATAACCACTTGATTCCTTCTGAAGCCTGGAGCACGACCAAATAATAATTGAGAAATTGCAAGCCTGAAGGACGTCCAGATCGCAAGTTTAATCTCATCTCCCCAATAAGTCACTGTAAAACCTGGAGCACGACCAGATAGCAATCAGTCTTATTTTCCTCAGCAAATCACTGTAAGGCCTGGAGCACGACCAGATAGCAGTTCATTGTCACCTCCTCAACTAAGAGATGATTCCCCAGTAGAGTAACGGACAACTGAAGCTTCTAAAATTCTATTTCTCCCAAGACAAAGACCAGCGTGTCCCAACGAAATCCTTCTCAACAACAGGTATATGGGTTCTCACAAAGGAATCTCTTGTGCGATCGACACTTCTTCGGATGGCATCTTTAAGCCCATCTCTAAAAATTCTATAGCAACTACCAAATGACATCTATAAGCCCATTCCCGATATCACAAGTCAAGTATCACTTCATGCGAGTGCAAATTTCTAGGCACTCTAGTGTTCAATCATCTTTCACCTTCAGATCACGAAAGGCAGACAAGCCAATCTACATCCTCAGGTTTAAGAAGATTGAACAGGGGCAGCTGTTGTACCCCAAAATTTTCCCTCCCATATTTCTTAATACATGTCAAATAAGGTCCTCAAATTGCTCAAGGAAGTCCAAGGGTTGACCAGATAAACTCTCTCCTAAGGCAGTATACCTCAAATTAGGGTTTCATTTTGCATCAAGATGCTTGAGTCCAAAGGATCCCAAATGCTCACCTTTGTCCTACTATGTTCTCAAGATCATCCATGTCAAGTTTCAAGCCTTACAGAGAAGATTTGCTCAGTCAATTGCTCAAAGGCCTGAAAATCGACTGTGCTAGGGCAAAAGTCAAATGTGGCCCACATATAGTCAAACTTCAAGTTTTTTTGTCAACATCCTCATTTTGAAGTATTATTCATCATTTGATCAAGGGTTGGTCATGATTCCTCAAGGATTGCTCACAATTCATCAAAACCCAAAAGTTGCTAAATTAGGTTTTTACAGGAAAAGTCAACTAAACTTTGACCAAGCATAACTTTCTCATACTTTATCAAAAATGACCCATCCAACGCTCATTTTGAAGAGGATGTAATTCCCTATAATTCATATTCAGCTCCCAAGTTCAAAATATGCGCTCACAAGAAGATATGAATTTGGACATTATAGGTCACTTTGAAAAGTCAACAAAAACACCTTTAAGGTCAAAGCTACATACATGAACATGGAAGACTCAATTGAGATGAGACCAAAAGGGTTGCTTAGAGGAGATCTTAAGTTTCAAAAAAGTCCAATAACACCTCTCTAGGGTCAAAATTGAGAGAGTTATCCATTGGCCGAGTTGACCCTTTTTACAAAATTGTCAAAAGTCAAATGTGTCCAAAATTACATTATTTGCTAAATGGGCCCAACTTTTTATGCTTGCACTGAGTTTGTAATGTGGTCACGACCTATGAGCCTTTCCACTTGTCATTATTTTATTTTTGTTATTTATTTTGATTTCATTTCATTTAAATCAAATAAAATCAATATAAAATAATGAAAATATCAAAAACTAATTAAATCTTGAGATTTTGTGCATGATTAGGTCCATTATACAGCTGGAGACAAGATCAAATTGTGCAAGGCTCCATATGGGCACAAAAAGATTTAATTTGCTTGTTTTGGAAAGATTTGGTGCAAGGATGAAATCATGGATCAATATTCATAATTGGAAGAGATTTGATACAAACTGCAACCGTAATGCACTCTAGTATACATAAGGAACAAATGCAGACCAAAAGAAGGAGGGTGGAGGCGTGCAAAGGCAGAGAACAAATTGAAAAAATTCAAGAAAAAAGTGCAAACCAAATTCCAAGTTGCAGACCACCTCAAGCCATTCTAACCATACCAATCGTTTGCTGGACATCCCAGGATCGTGTTTCAATCGTTAGCAAGCTTCCCCATGCCCTGAAACGCATCGTAGCAGTCACACGGTTTGTCTCTTTTCTTGAATTCGAATACATTGATTCTGGCATATTTAGCATGATTAATTGACATATTTGTAATCTTTGAGATGTTTGCAAGCTAATGGTTGTATTCAATTGCATTTTTATTGATTGTATAGCAAAATGCCATGGGTAGGGTTTTTTCTTTGTTTTTAGGGATTTCTTGTACAGGAAAAATTAGGCATTGATAATGGTACCATGATGCTCGTGAGGTTGAAACGAGTTGATTGGTACCATTAGATTTCATTTATCATGAGAGTACAAGATTTTGGAAATGCACGGGGGCTATACCTACGCTTAACGTTCGTAGGTAAAAGTTACAAAACTTACAGTGACGGTGGGAGGAAGAAGATGGATATGTGGCGCTCCCTGGCTTGTCAGTTTGAATTTCGCATGTTTCAGAGTTTAGCCTTTTGTTTTTATCATATAATATTTATTTTTTATTGATTATACAACTAACACAGCCAGCTCAGTTGGCAAGCGTGCAGTGGGAGAATGCTTAAGGGCTTGGGTTTGATCCCCAGGTCCCAACTTTTATTCTTGCTTTTCTTGAATAGGCAATCCAGCGTGTTACATGGCAAGGGAGTCCATCATGTACTATCCAGATCTGGACGTCCCATCCATCAATGCCCCAGATCCAAGGCTATCCCTTGAAGGTCCACCATGCGCCTGAGTCAAGCATACACACAGGATTGGGCAAAGTTAATGGGGCCAGGAGCTTGTTGGGCTCAGAATTTCAAACAACACCCCCATTTTGCTAAACAACATCAGGCCCATTTTTCTTTCTTTTCTATTTATTTCTTTTATTTAATTTAATTTGCTTAATTATTTTAACCAAAATTAATTTATTTTTCACAAAATCATAAAATCAAGAGTTTCACAAAAAATTAGAATTAGGTTTTTTTATTTTTTTTCAGTTTAAATATAATTTGGTTTGATTTAATTTAGGAAATTCTAACTTTTTTTTAATTAAAACCAATTAGAAAAAATTAGGGTTAAACTTTTGATTTAATTTTTTATTTCTTTTCTCAAAATAAATAAAAAATACAAAAATAGGTTAATTTAATTATTTTTCTTAAATTAAAATTAATTAGTAATTAGGTTTTGTTATTATCATTCAATTGAACTTTATTATCTCAAAATAACGAAAACGACAAAAAAATGAATTTTTCCTTTAAGGTACAATTAGGTATAGTTGGGGTCAAAACCCTAATTATTTTGCATTCGATTCATCGCGCGCGTTTATTATTTTTGCAATATGGATGTAACTGTCCACGGTATGTAATAGTTTAATCTAGGACTTTTCTTTTATTTATCGTCTTTTACGGGTTTTTTGGCTATGTAATTAATCCCTACCCCGAAGCCTTGTAATAGCATAGGTTTTATTTCCTTGCATTTTAATTCTCGCAAATATTAACTATTTAGATGTATAGGATTGTATGACAAGACTGCATGATAATTTAAAACGGCTAGAAAACCCTAATGTGCAAAGATAATAACTGAAATCAAATCACTCGCACATGCGCACTCTTAGGGCATACTCTCACTTCGGTTGCCTTCGGTAAACGATCATTAAGTATAGGGTGTCTTAGTGGTTGCCCTCCTGTCTAACAAAGATCAAAAGTCCCATTCGGAAATGTTGCCTCGGAAATGTTGCCTCGAATATGATCTTAAGACTCTAGGTTTATTACTAAGACGTCCTAACATTGCTCTAATGATCATACGTCCCTTACGAATTGACCCTTACGAACTCCAACGATGGTGCTACCTATTTCTCAATAGTAGGATAGCGCTGTCTAAAGGAAATGAGAATAAAAACGATCTTTTTTTCGAGTAGGTAGATAACTGTTAGGTACTTGCTCAAAACAACAAATCTTTTACACCATACACTTTCAAGCAAACTTTTTCAAACTAAAGTTTTCAAAACACTTCGTAACACTCTTGAAGACAGAAGCAAGGGTTAAAACGAAGTAAAACAAAACTTTTCAAAACAAACACACACAAGCAATTTTAAAAGATGAGCAAGTACCTAAGAGCCCATGGAAAACCATGGATAGAAAGTATGTTAACACCTTCCCTTTCTATAATCTACCCCCCGTACTCAGAATATCTCAAAAAAAGGATTTTTTTTTTCTGTGCTTTTTTCCTTTCCAGTTGGATGAAATGAAAGTCGGTGGCGACTCTTGCTTACTGCGACATTTTGCGAATACAAAACGCAAAACGCAAACCAGCATTTTCAAAACAGTCGGTTCTGCCACCGCACCACAGAACTGGCAACTCATCTGGGGAAATAAGTGGGGTATACCTTAGGATCTAGTTCATGACAATTGCTTCTCTTGTTTGTTTTGGTTGCTTTACTTTTAAGGGTTTTGTTTGGGAGTTACTATAGATCCTAACCCAGATCTGGGGACACCTTTTAGGTAAGTAGCAATAAACTGTGAGGGAACTGTACAGCGTAGACCGATACGGTTGAAGCAGTAGCTACGTTAATGTGGCACATTGGTTGGTACCGGTATCCCTTGTGGAGAAACTAGGAGAATACAGGACCGCTGTGTGGTGTCGTTAAGCATCAACTGACCTTAGAACCTTTAATCGACCAACTTGGCCATTAGAAAGTATTGAGATAGCCGGCCTCGGTATAAAGCTGAGAAATGGTTGATACTCGATGCTACATTCATTGAGACCATACTCTTGAGATAGTTTTGTTTGCAAGAAAAGATTGCGTGAGCTGAGATCCCCTAGAACCCGGTTAATTTTTCTAGGACAGGTTGAAACCGACTAAACTTCAAGAGGGTAATACCTTTGACCTCATGAAAGCCTTAAACTTAAAGGCTTTGTATAACTTGTTTGTCTTTTCCATACCTATTATCTGCTATACCTGTTGTTTTATCATGACATCATGCATCATAACATGACATTCATACTTCATTATACTAACCATTTCAAAGACTGAGGGAATTTATCTTTGTTCTGTTTTGCAGATTATGGCTTTCGTGCGCAGAAATACCATCCCAGTTAACTTTGTGCAAATACCTGCTCAACTTAAATAGTTAGCCTCAAGAATTTCTGAGACTTCCATGTTCATTAAGAGACATGGTCAACTTCTTAGCCTGGTTACTTCAAATCTGGATGAGCAGATGATGAGTTTACTTTTCCAGTTCTTCGATCTTGTGCATCATTGCTTCACCTTTCCAGATTACCAGCTGGTTCCCACTTTGGAAGAGTTCTCTCACTTATTGGGCATATCCATCCTTGAACAGGTACCCTTCACAGGTATGGAAGAGGTTCCTAGACCAGAAGACATTGCTTCAGCTCTGCATCTGAAACGGGCTGATATAGTATCCAATTGGGAAACTCGAAGCGGGGTCGAAGGTTTCTTAGCCAAATTTCTGATAGATCAGGATCAGCTATTCTGGGATAGTTTGGATTTTCAAGCTTTTGAAGATGTCTTGGCTCTCCTTATCTACGATTTGGTTCTTTTCCCAAATCTGGATTCCTTTGTAGATGTAAACGCTGTCAAGATTTTCCTTTCCCGCAATCCTGTGCCTACCCTATTGGGTGATATCTTGCATGCCCTCTATACTCGTACCGTGCGAAGAAGAGGGACTCTTATGTGTTACATGCCTTTGCTGTCAAGGTGGTTTATTTCGCACCTCCCTAAGTTTGTGTTGAAGAACGAATAAGGTTTGGGATGGTCTTACAGAATAATGTCACTTGCCCATACAGATATTCTGTGGAGTTCCCGGATTATGGAAAACACTGCTGTTATTTATCGTTGTGGGGGATACCCTAATGTCCCATTGCTTGGAATCATAGGGGGTATAACCTATAATCCTTGTCTAGCTTTGCGACAATTTGGTCGTGCTCGGAGGGATGGTCCCCATGAGCTACTTCTTGAGGATATTGCATTTGAATACAAGGAGGACATTGAGGAGCATCGTCGGATGTTTATACGAGCTTGGGGCATGGTGAACAGATCTGACCCCCAAGAGTTGGGACCAAAAACTTCCCTTCTGATGCAACCTTATCTCCAATGAGTCTGAGCTCGTTCCCAGAAGCTTGGGATGCCCTATGAAGTAGTTGTGCCAGTAATTATGGAGCCCACCAATGAAGAGGGCGTTCCTTACACAGTTCTTTATCCTTACATGCCCACTGATCCTGGGGAGTTGCAGAGGTCTTGGATTCAGCTGAAGGATTAGAGGGATACTTACCGAGAAAAGTACCATGAGCAAGAAAGCAAGATTTTGAAGCTCACCAGGCAGCTCGAGGAAGAAAGAGTGACCAACGACTACATCGGAACAAAGAGAAAGCGTCCATGGGATTTTTTATTTTTGTTTTCATAGTTTTTTTAGTGTGTTTTATTTACTTCTTTTGTAACGCCTTAAAGGCATTATCGAACCTTTTATAACTGGCAATAGCAGAACTGTTATCAATGGGATCCAGAGTGGATATGGATCCGCAATTTGATATGTGAGTGTGTGTAAGAGCATAGTTGTATTGATAAAGTAAAAAGCAGAAAATAAAAACAGAGAGCACAAAATTTGTATGCAAAACATCCAATGCTTTATTAATGCCACATGAAAGTGAAACATGATAACCCTCACAAATACACCGATGTTCCCTAGGTAAGACACATGGCCATAAAGTTATATTGTTTATTACATATCCAAAAAAACAAGAAAGATAATTACTTCTTAACAAAAGTTATAGGTACAAAATTTGTTTCCATCCAGTTACTAGGTCCACCATTGGTAGTAGGGAAGGTCAAGCTATCCATGTCATTATCACCGTCTCCGTCTTCTACAACGTTGACCCCATGATTACTGATGCATATGGGAGGTTTCCAGTACGAGCACGTCGAACAGCTATTTGAGCCCCTAAAGAGAAACCCAAACCAAATTTATCAGACGTGTATGGAATATCAGGGATTTGACCCCAGATGGTAGACCCACCTTCTTCAATGACGGATTTTGCATCCTTGAGGGAGGCCATCTTCAAGGGAGGTCTGGTGATCTTTGGCACGTTGGTAATAGTTTTAGTGCAGCCAGAGTATGAGGTACCTCTTCAAAATTCTGGAACGGAGTCTCGATGAACTCACCCTCCATTTCCACATATCTGAAGGAATTCAAATGACTGACCATGTATTCTTTTTTGCCGCGTACAGTGACAATTCTCCCTCTGACCGGGTATTTCATCATATGATGCAGAGTGGACGTAACAGCTCCAACCCCATGTATCCAAGGGTGTCCCAATAAACAAGAATAAGATGGCCTGATATCTATCACGTAGAAGGTAGAGCTTAAAGTATGAGAACCAACCTTGATGGGGATGTCCACCTCCCCGTGCACCATTCTCTTTGGTCCGCCAAAAGCCCTCACTACAATATTGCTGGGCTTCAAAGTCAAACCTTCACAGTCCAGTCTATCTAGAGCATTCTTAGGCAGCATATTTAACGACGAACCAGTATCTACAAGAACATGGGCCAAAGAGGTTCCCTTGCATTTGACAGCGACGTGCAACGCATCATTATGCTTCCTCCCTCTAGGGGTCAAATTGGCATCAAAAAAGCCCAAACCCTTATCGGCCGTCAAACTAGCCACACAATCTTCAAATTGGTCAACAGAAGTTTCCTGAGGCACATGGGCAGTTTTCATAAACTTCACCAAAGCCTTCGTCTGAGCTTCGGAGCACAACAATAAGGCTAGCATAGAGATCTTTGAAGGGGTCTGCCTCAGCTGTTCGACCATGTTGTATTCGCTTTTCTTGATGATTTTCATAATTTCTTCCATCTCTTTCTTGGAAGCCTTCTGAATAGATATTGATTGTGCCTCCGTATAGACAGGCTCAACCAATATGTCTTTGCCCCGAGTCTCGGTCGACTCGGTGATAGGGTTGTCGTCATGAGTAATCAAATGAATTGAAGTAGTAGCAGGAACAATAGTAGGAATTATCACAGGACCAGTAACAGCTTTTGGAGGAGAAATCTCAGGGGAGAACCCTCTTCCACTTCTTGTTATTTTGTTGGTTCCAACAATATTGACAATGTCGGGATCAGCATTTTCAGAAACCTGGTCTCCATCAGCCAACCAATCTTTCTTGACACCGTGGTAGTAGATGTCAACCCCATGGTTCCAAGGAACGGTTTTATCAAAGGAGCACGGGATTGGCCCTGGTGCAGTGATTATCAGTGGAGTAACCTTCTTAGTAGATGTAATCTTGACGGATATTTTGGTGGAGACCCTGGGAGGATTGGTGGAAATGGTTATTATTGAAATATCCTTTGTTGTACCCCAAAATTTTCCCTCCCATATTTCTCAATACATGTCAAATAAGGTCCTCAAATTGCTCAAGGAAGTCCAAGGGTTGACCAGACAAACTCTCCCCTAAGGCAGTATACCTCAAATTAGAGTTTCATTTTGCATCAAGATGCTTGAGTCCAAAGGATCCCAAATTCTCACCTTTGTCCTAATATGTTCTCAAGATCATCCATGTCAAGTTTCAAGCCTTGCAGAGAAGATTTTCTCAGTCAATTGCTCAAAGGCCTGAAAATCGATTGTGTTGGGGAAAAAGTCAACTGTGGCCCACATACAGTCAAACTTCAAGATTTTTTGCGAAATCCTCATTTTGAAGTATTATTCATCATTTGATCAAGGGTTGATCATGATTCCTCAAGGATTGCTCATAATTCATCAAAACCCAAAAGTTGCTAAATTAGGGGTTTTGCAGGAAAAGTCAACTCAACTTTGACCAAGCATAACTTTCTCATACTTTATCAAAAATGACCCATCCAAAACTCATTTTGAAGAGGATGTAACTCCCTATAATTCATCTTCAACTCCCAAGTTCAAAATATGCGTTCACAAAAAGATATGAATTTGGACATTATAGGTCACTTTGAAAAGTCAACAAAAACACCTTTTAGGTCAAAGCTTCATACATGAACATGGCAGACTCAATTAAGATGAGACCAAAAGGGTTGCTTAGATTACATCTTAAGATTTCTAAAGAGTCCGAGAACACCTCTCTAGGGTCAAAATTGAGAGAGTTATGCATTGTCCAAGTTGACCCTTTTTATAAAATTTCCAAAAGTCAAATGTGTCCAAAATTGCATTTTTTGCTAAATGGGCCCAACGTTTTATGCTTGCAATGTGTTTGTAATGTGATCCACGACCCATGAGCCTTTCCAATTGTCATTCTTTTATTTTTGTTATTTATTTTGATTTTATTTCATTTAAAACAAATAAAATCAATATAAAATAATGAAAATATCAAAAACTAATTAAATCTTGAGATTTTGTGCATGATTAGGTCTATTATACAGCTGGAGACAAGATCAAATCATGCAAGGCTCCATATGGGCACAAAAAGATTTAATTTGCTTGTTTTGGAAAGATTTGGTGCAAGGATGAAATCATGGATCAATATTCATAATTGGAAGAGATTTGATACAAACTGCAACCGTAATGCACTCTAGTATACATAAGGAACAAATGCAAACCAAAAGAAGGAGGGTGGAGGCGTGCAAAGGCAGAGAACAAATTGAAAAAATTCAAGAAAAAAGTGCAAACCAAATTCCAAGTTGCAGACCACCTCAAGCCATTCTAACCATACCAATCGTTTGCTGGACATCCCAGGATCGTGTTTCAATCGTTAGCAAGCTTCCCCATGCCCTGAAACGCATCGTAGCAGTCACACGGTTTGTCTCTTTTCTTGAATTCGAATACATTGATTCTGGCATATTTAGCATGATTAATTGACATATTTGTAATCTTTGAGATGTTTTCAAGCTAATGGTTGTATTCAATTGCATTTTTATTGATTGTATAGCAAAATGCCATGGCTTGGGTTTTTTCTTTGTTTTTAGGGATTTCTTGTACAAGAAAAATTAGGCATTGATAATGGTACCATGATGCTCGTGAGGTTGAAACGAGTTGATTGGTACCATTAGATTTCATTTATCATAAGCGTACAAGATTTTGGAAATGCTCAGGGGATATACCTACGCTTAACTCCGTAGGTAAAAGTTACAAAACTTACAGCGACGGTGGGAGGAAGAAGATGGATACATGGCGCTCCCTGGCTTGCCAGTTTGAATTTCGCGCGTTTCAGAGTTTAGCCTTTTATTTTTATCATATAATATTTATTTGTTATTGATTATACAACTAACACAGCCACTCAGTTGGCAAGCGTGCAGTGGGAGAATGCTTAAGGGCCTGAGTTCGATCCCCAGGTCCCAACTTTTATTCTTGCTTTTCTTGAATAGGCAATCCAGCGTGTTACATGGCAAGGGAGTCCATCATGTACTATCCAGATTTGGCCGTCCCATCCATCAACGCCCCAGATCCAAGGCTATCCCTTGAAGGTCCACCATGCGCTTGAGTCAAGCATACACACAGGATTGGGCAAAGTCAATGGGGCCAGGAGCTTGTTGGGCTCAGAATTTCAAATAGCACCCCCCTTTTTCTAAACAACATCAGGCCCATTTTTCTTTCTTTTCTAATTATTTCTTTTATTTAATTTAATTTGCTTAATTATTTTTAACCAAAATTAATTTCTTTTTCACAAAACCATAAAATCAAGAGTTTCACAAAAAATTAGAATTAGGTTTTTTTATTTTTTTTTTCAAATTTAAATATAATTTATGTTTGATTTAATTTAGGAAATTCTAACTTTTTTTAATTAAAACCAATTAGAAAAAATTAGGGTTAAACTTTTGATTTAATTTTTTATTTCTTTTCTCAAAATAAAAAAAATACAAAAATAGGTTAATTTAATTATTTTTCTTAAATTAAAATTAATTAGTAATTAGGTTTTGTTATTATCATTCAATTGAACTTTATTTTCTCAAAATAACAAAAACGACAAAAAAAAAGATTTTTTCCTTTAAGGTACAAATAGGTATAGTTGGGGTCAAAACCCTAATTATTTTGTATTCGATTCATCGCGCGCGTTTATTATTTTTGCAATATTGATGTAACTGTCCACGGTATGTAATAGTTTAATCTAGGACTTTTCTTTTATTTATCGTCTTTTACGGGTTTTTTGGCTATGTAATTAATCCCTACCCCGAAGCCTTGTAATAGCGTAAGTTTTATTTCCTCGCATTTTAATTCTCGCAAATATTAACTGTTTAGATGTATAGGATTGTATGACAAGACTGCATGATAATTTAAAACGGCTAGAAAAACCTAATGTGCAAAGATAATAACTGAAATCAAATCACTCGCACATGCGCACTCTTAGGGTATACTCTCACTTCGGTTGCCTTCGGTAAACGATCATTAAGTATAGGGTGTCTTAGTGGTTGCCCTCCTGTCTAACAAAGATCAAAAGTCCCGTTCGGAAATGTTGCCTCATAAATGTTTCCTTGAATATGATCTTAAGACTCTAGGATTATTACTAAGACGTCCTAACATTGCTCTAATGATCGTACGTCCCTTACGAATTGACCCTTACAAACTCCAACAACGGTGCTACCTATTTCTCAATAGTAGGATAGCGCTGTCTAAAGTTAACGAGAACAGAAACGATCTTTTTTTCGAGTAGGTAGATAACTGTTAGGTACTTGCTCAAAACAAAAAATCTTTTACACCATACACTTTCAAACAAACTTTTTAAAACTAAAGTTTTCAAAACACTTCGTAACACTCTTGAGGACAGAAACAAGGGTTAAAACAAAGTAAAGCAAAACTTTTCAAAACAAACACACACAAGCAATTTTAAAATATGAGCAAGTACCTAAGAGCCCATGGAAAACCATTGATAGAAAGGATTCTAACACCTTCCCTTTCTATAACCTACCCCCCGTACTCAAAATATATCAAAAAAAGGATTTTTTATGTGCTTTTTTCCTTTCCAGTTGGATGAAATAAAAGTCGGTGGCGACTCTTGCTTACCGCGACATTTTGCAAATACAAAACGCAAAATGCAAACCAGCATTTTCAAAATAGTCGGTTCTGCCACCGCACCACATCCTTGCACATGATAGTTGGAACGGGAGTCTTCTCAAACAAAATCTCTCCAACATCCATCAGGCACTGAACACCTGCCTTTAACAAATGACAACCAGTCGGTAGAGATAAATAGAAGTGGCAACCTTTGCCACAACCCAAAAATAAACTGGCCTTCAACAAGTTCCACTTAACGGTCATAAGCGGAGTAACAAGCTCTTCAACAGTAGTAACAAACATATCGTCTTCAATAGCATTAACACCACGGTCGTGCTTGGGCATAGGACCAGTGATAACATTTGGCATCTCAGGGGCGTCAAACTCAATTTCCTTCGCCTCGAGAAGGTCTTGTACTTTGTTTTTCAAAGCCCAGCAGTCATTTGTATCATGACCTGGACTTTCTGAATGATAAGCACAACGGGCATTTGGATTGTAGCAGGGAGAGGTAGTGTTGGGATTCTTCGGCGCTTCCCGCAAGGTTACCAGATTGGATCTCAACAAATGGGGCAAAACTTGGGCTAGAGTCATATTTATCTGGGGTGAATTATCTTACCGGCCTTTCTGTTCTATGTTGATTATTCCTCTGTTGAGTGGGTGCAGGCTTAGGAATTACAACAGCCCCTATTGTTGGACGGTGTTTATTTCTGTCCTAACTCTATTGATGGTGCACAACACTAACCTCTTTATTCCCAACGAATAGTTTTCTCACAACACTGGAGGATGCGTCCTTTTGGATCTTTCCATTCTTAATTCCATCTTCCACTCTCTCCCCTGTCAAGATTAACTCAGTGAAGTCGGCCGAGGAGCTTCCAATTAAATTATTAAAGAACGGACCAGACAGGGTACTCAGAAACATGTCTAATAGATCCCTATCAGACAGGAAAGGCTGGACTCTTCCTGCTAAGTCCCTCCACTTCTGAGCGTAGTCTTTGAAACCATCGCTTGAACCCATAGCCAAACTTTGGAGTTGAGTACGGGTGGGAGCAAGGTCTACGTTACACTGATACTGCTTATAAAAAGCAGCGGCTAGCTCTTCCCAATTATGGATGTTGGCCCTCTCCAGTTTATAGAACCAATCTAGCTGAGTTCCAGATAGACTATCCTAAAAGAAATGGACCCACAAGTCTCTGTCAGCAGTGTAAGGTTGTATCTTCCTCACATAAGACCGGAGGTGCATCTTGGGACACGAAACCCCATCGTACATAGCAAACACTGGTGCCTTGAATTTTGGTGAAATGACGATCCCAGACACCAAACCCAGCTCTTCAAAGTCCAGCCCAGGCACTTTCTGAATCTCCATTGCACTCAGACGCTCTTCCAGTTGTTTGTACCTTTCGTCAGCCGGAGGATACTGCTCTTCATTGTAATCAGTGTCATTGTCAGATTCCTCCGGACTAGGGTCTTCCTCTCTTATCTCACCCTCTTGATTCTCTCCTTCCTTAGATAAAGAGGTCAGATCAACCATTTTCTTCAACGGTCCCTTGAATCTTCTTCCCAGATTTACCACACCAGCTGTCCTTCTTGGCTTCTTATCCTTGTCTTTAAAAATCAAGGCTTTCAGTTCTTCATGTCCTTTGGCTAGAGCCATGATCATCTGTTGGAATTGTATGTTGAGTCTGTAAGT
Organism: Vicia faba; assembly: GCA_948472305.1. NCBI lineage: Eukaryota > Viridiplantae > Streptophyta > Magnoliopsida > Fabales > Fabaceae > Vicia > Vicia faba. Next base: position 379,624,205 of record OX451735.1, on the reverse strand, counting down.
CTTTCACAGTTTGTTCGAGAGCCATTTCTTGCTGAAATAAACAGCGAAGAAGATGAGAAACCTGTTATGAAACCTATTTATGCATTTATATGTATGACATGTGTATGCAATGATTTCAAGGACTTTATTGGATTCAAACTCTTTTAAACAAAACAAAAAGCAAAACCTTATATTAGCGTGTTTTTTAAGAAACAAAAGATTATACAAGGATAAACATTGAAAAGAAATTCCTAAGTCTCCCATGGGTGCTTCCTCTTGGTGTTGAGGTAGGTGTTGAGGTTCCTCTCTTCATGAAGTTGCTTTGTTAATTCCAGCACCTTCTTCTCACTTGCGTAGAATTGAGCCTCAAAAGTATCTTGTTCTTCCTTGAGCTGTATCCAATACTTTTGCAGCTCTTCCAAGTTGGTCGGCATATCAGGATGGAGAATAATACGGGACTCGCCCCCTTGAAAAATAGGTTCTAAGATCACCGGTAAGATGGAATCGTATGGCATCATAATACTTTGGGCCCGATCTCTCACCCATTTTAGGTAAGGTTCCAAAGGGATGGAGTTCTTACGCCTCAAAGTCCTACTATCAGTCTTCTTAGCAATTCCCCAAGAGCGGATGAACCTCTGACGATAATTATGCAAATCATCTTAGTAGTTGAACATAATACCTTGGATGAGCATATCAGGTGGACCATCTCTCCGTGCATAGCCAAACTGGCGTAGTGCTAAAGAAGGATTGTAGGTGATGCCTCCCCTAATGCCCAGGAGTGGCACATTAGGAAATTCTCCGCAATGATCAATAAAGGAAATGTCCTCTTGAGAGCAAGGAAACCAATAGATGTCGGAGTGAGAGAGAGACATTATTCTTTGACTCCACCTTAAGCCTAAATCATTTTTCATTACTGACTGAGGAAGGTGAAAAATAAACCACCTATATAGCATAGGGATGCAACACATGAGAGTTCCTCACTTCTTCAGAGTACGAGTATGGAGAGAATGTAGAATATCCTTGAGCAATGTAGGAACTAGATTGTGAGTAAGAAATATATTGATGGAATTCACATCTATAAGTTGATCTGAATTAGGAAACAGGACTAACCCATAGATCAAGAGGGCTAACACATCTTCGAAGGCATGATAGCTCATAGCATCCAGGAAAATCTGAGCTTTCTTCATCAGGAAATTTTCAAGGAGACCCTTAACTCCACTTCTTCTTTCCCAATTGGCCTCAATATCAGATGGTTTCAAGTGCGAAGCTGCGACGACATTTTCAGAAGATGGGTCTTGTTCCAAACCGGTGAAAGGTACTCTCTCCAATATAGGTAAACCAAGTAACTTAGAGAATTCTTCCAGCGTAGGCACCAGTTGATAATCGGGGAACGTGAAGCAATGGTGCTTAGGGTCGAAGAACTGGAACAAGACACTCATCAAACCTTCTTCAAACCCAGTGGTAACCAAACTGAGCAAGTGACCATGTCTTTTGTGGAATGATGAGTCCTCGGGGACTTTCAAGACTAACTCCTTGAGCTAAGGAGGAGCTTATGTGAAGTTAATCCGGATGGTTTTTCTGCGATCTAAATTCATATCCTACAAAACAACCAAGAGGTAAATCCAACAGGTCCTTGAAATGATTAGTATGTATGAATATCATGATGCTTATGATGTCATGATTATGCTAAAAATCACAGATAAACACAAGCAAATCACACAATAGACCTTAGGTTCAAAGGCTTGCATTAGTTTTTAAGGTATGTACCCTCTTGAATGTTCAGTTGGCTCAACCTGTCCTATTAATAGTAATCGGGTTCTAAGGAGCCTCAATATCACTGACCTTCCCTTCAGAAATTGTTTCAACTCCACACCGAAGTATTGCAGCCAAAAAATCCTGAAAGTCCAGCCTCAATGAGTGTAGTATCGAGTATCAACCAATCTTCGGTCGGAACCAAAGTCGGTTATCTCACTACTTCCTAATGGCTAGGATGAGTCAATTAAAGGTTCTAAAGGTCAGTTAGCGCTTAGTGACACTATGAGGAAGCCTAATTGTGATACGGTGGGAGAACTGACTTGAAGGTTTTACGTTTGATCGCAAGTATTGCGGTTAGCAAGAGTCGCCACCGACTTTTCTTTTATCTAAAAGGAAAGGTGAAAAAGCACAGGAAAGATCTTTGAGATTATTTCTTGTGTTTGGAGGTAGATTATGAAAAGGGAAGGTATTAGCACCCTTTTCATCCATGGTTTTCCATGGGCTCTTAGTTACTTGCTAGATCACTTGCTTTTGTTTGAAATTATGCTTTTGTGTGGTTTTTGAAAGTATTTTGAAAAAGAGACCATTGTTTAGGCAAACTTTGTAATGATTCTCGTTCGTAAGAATGTATGCAAAGATGTTGATCTTTTGAAAATGTTTTCAAGTTTTGAAAGATGTTTTGAAAGTATAGGTGTTTATTTTGAAAATAGCAAGAATGTTTTGTTTTGAAATGGAGCAAGTAAATAGAAGCATTCTACCTACTCAAAAATTCTTTCTTGTTCATTTTCTTTTCCTTTGACATTGTTATCTTACCATTGATTTGGTAAATAACCCTATCTTTGGATGTAAAAGGGACGGGCGTGGGTCATCGTATAACCATGATTAGCAATGTTGCAAGGTATCTTAGCATTCTCTTTTAGGTACTAAGATCATTTGGAAGGCAACATGGATAGCGTCATCGAGGGACTATGATCTTGTATTTTGCTTACTTTGCTAAGATACCTCACATGCATAATATGACCATTTGGTAAAGGCAACCAAGTGGATTTACCCTAGGGGTGCTTGCGTGCAAGTGTATTGTTTTCATGCTTGATTTTGTCTTGAATTAGGGTTTTCAAAGCATTGGTTTTAGTCTTTCCATACAAACCATAATTACTAGCATTTGTATATAAAGCGATAAATTGCAGAATTTAAAGTTACTACGCTATTACAATATTTGTGGGAGGGGTGTACAAATTGTCAATGGGGATTGCAAGAATATAAACCTAATTAATCTATTACAACCAAATTGAATTTTTACAAGAAATTAAATGGAAATAATGTACAAAATGAATAAATATGCAAGAATGCAAATATAAAGAAAATGGATATTTTTGTTTGGATTTTTAGGAAAAGTGAATTTGTTTTAACCTAATTAATTAAAAGAAAATAATTAATTAAAATAATAAAAGTAAACATAACTTAATAAGAAAAGATTTTAAATAAAACACTAAGTCTATTAATTGATTAGAATGAAATTAAGTTTAAGAAAAGTATTTTTGTGTTTTTGTTTTGAAAATAATTTATAGTATTATAAAATATTTTTAGCCTTTTTTATAATCAAATAATATATTTTAATTGGTGTAAAAGAAAATAAATAATATTCTAGTTTTAATTAAATTTACAAGAATAATTAGTAAAAAAAATAAAGTGTGGTTAAATAAAATATTTTTTGTGAGAAAAAATAAATAAACTAAGTTAAAATATAAATCTACTATTTTTGTATTTTTTATGATTTTTTTAGTATTAGAAAAATAAAAAATAATAATTAAGAAAAACAAATGAAATAAAAATAAGAAAATAAAAATAAATTGGACCAGGGGTGCAATTAGCCTGCAGAGGGGTTAGTAAGCAAAAAAAACAAAATAGACAGGACCAAGAAGGCCCAGCGCGTGCAAAAAGAAAAATTAGAAAATAAGGAAATGTGAAAAATCCAAAAGGGTACCACTGGGGCTCGAACCCAGGTCCCAAAGGTTACAGGCGCGTGCTTCTACCACTGGGGTGGCTATACATCCTCCAACATAAGAACAACAATAAATATACAAGGAAAAATGCACCCTGATGACTTCATCTTTAACCTCCAGCCAGACCAACTGTAACTTGCTTATTTCTCATCAAAAATGAAAACTGTAAACATGAAACTTGTAGCAAATTTTCTCACGGTTTCAGAAATGTAAAGCATGAAAACTATAGATCAAATATAAGCATGAATTTTAATGGCCCTAATCTGAACCTGAAAAATCTCAGAAATTTCAGTTTCAAAATTCTCTAAGCTCAAGCAAAATTAATGGAAACTATGGACATGGTTAGCTTTAGGTCAATGATATCTACATGTTTTTTTCACAAATAAATCATTGATGATGCTTGTATAAAGAGTTCCAAAGTTAGAAAACTTACCTCAAAACTGGAAATCGTGTTTTGAGTTTGAGCTTGTTTCAAGTGATGGTGATGATCAGGTTAGCTTCCTTGAGGTCCCAGGAAGCTAATGCAGTGATTAGCTTGAGCAATTGATGGTTGAAATGATCTGGAGAAGTCAATGTGCAGAGCTCTGTTTTTGGAAATGGAGGATAGTGTTAATGGTGTTACGGTTCTATAACAGGGTGTGCGATCAACTCTATATGATGTTTAGAAACTTTAGAAACCAAAAGGCCAAGAAACGCACGAGTAGATTATGAGTTTCAAGTTTGTGGTCAGTTTGTGTGAAAATGGAAGTGTGAAGTGTGATTCTGAGTTCTAGGTTCTTTTAAAGCTTGAGCATTCATGTCTTTGTGTCAAATGGTTTGTGTATGTAAAAACAAAAGTGTTTGAGAGCTTTGAATAATCAGAAGTACAAGTTTCTAGCTTTTGTCTAGGTTACTTGATTTTGAAGAAAAGAGGGAAACAATTTTCAAGGATAGGTACAAGCATGGGATGGGTGATTGTAAGTGTTTGAAACATTTCTCATGAGTTATATGTTTGATCAGAACAGAACAAGTGCAAAGCTTAAGAACAAGTTTTGTACAAAAAGTCACTTTATCAAAATGGCAATGTAACATTTCTTCCAAAAATGGATATAAAGCATGTCCATGCATTGAATGCTTGAAGTGAGTCCTCTAACAGCTATGTAAACCATTAATTATGGAGTGCCTAACAAGTTTGAGGCCTGAAAAGAAGAGTTAATGCAGTACAACTTTGAATTTGAATTTTGTTCACCACTAAAATGACTTGTAATTAAAGTGATAAAACCCTAACTTCATCTCTTTGATTCTCCCTACTCAAGAATGATCTCAAGGATTTCTTAGACATTTTGGAATGCTTGAAATGTTATCTACAACCCATATTTGAATTTCTTTTGAATATTCCCCTTGGAACTATATGAAAAAGTTCCATGAAGTTGGGTCAAAATCCTGACCAAATTAGGGCAAAATTTCACTAAGTGTTTTGTTTCACGACCACATATTCTTAAAATTATAACTTGATATTCAAGCACTTTGGGGAGAAGTTGTGTGAAGAAAAGTTGTAGATTTCATGGAGATATACAACTTTAATGTTGGAAGTTTCTCTTGAATCATCTTGCATCATGGTGAAAATTTTGCTCAAACTTATGAAAAAAATAAGAAATTTCCAACACTTAGAAAAATTTCTAAGTTTAGAAACTTTAACTTTTCAAAATGAAATCTTGAATTTTTGATTTCTTGTTGAATAAGTTTAATATTTTGACATGTTTTGATGAATTGTGATCTCTGGCATTTTAATTTGACTTAAAAAGTCAAAGTTTGACTTTTCAGTATACAGTGGACTTTTGATCAGTTGACTGCAAAATTCATCTATCAATCCAGTGGACTTACAATGTTTTAAACCATGTCATTAAGTCAAAATGATGAAATTGGACTCTTGAGATCATGCCTTAAACCAATTGATCATTTGTTAGGTCAAAAATCATAAATTTCTCTTTCCCAGTCAAAACCCTAATTTTAACCATTTTGCCCTTTGGGAGATTTGATCAAATTTCTTGAGGAGTTGTGATCCAAACTTGATAAAATGATATATATGATTTTAAAATGTTGATGTGGATCAAAAATTATGAAGTTTTACTATAAATTGGCCATAGTTGACTTTTTCCCCAATACAACTTATTTTCAGGTCAACTGCTCAATTGACTGATCAAAAATGTGATCCAAGGCTTGAAACTTGACATGAGTAATCTTGGGGGTCCATAATGATACATTAAAATCATATGGTGCATAGGAAGTTCAAAAATACTTGTGCAAACTCAAACCCTAATTTTGGTCACTTATTCTTAAGGAGGTGTCTTGAGCTGATCAACCCTAATGCAGTCTTGAGCTAAGGAGATCTTGTGAGCAAATTCTTGATAACTGAGAGGGAAAATCTTGGGGTATAACAGCTTCCCCTGTTCAATCTTCTTAAGCCTGAAGAGTTAGATTGGAAAGTTTTGCCATTCGTGACTCGAAGGTGGAAGATGATTGGACACTAGAGTGCCCTGAAATTTGCACTCGGTGACGCGATAGTAGAGGGAATGGGCTTAAAGATGCCATTTGGAGGGATGATAGATAGTTGTTGTATATGGGTTTGTAGATGCCATCCAAAATTGATTGTTGAATCTGAAAGAGAATCTGAATGAGTATCAGAATGGCATTCGTGTTTGAAGCGTATCTGAACTGTATCTGAAAAGTGGACTCTGAATGAATATCAGAATGGCATCCGTGTCTGGAGCGTATCTGAACTATATCTGAAAGTTGAATCTGAATGAGTATTAGAATGGAATCCGTGTCTGGAGCGTATCTGAACTGTATTTGGAAGTTGAATCTGAATGAGTATCAGAATGGCATCCGTGTCTGGAGCATATCTGAATAGTACGTGAAAGTTGAATCTGAATGAGTATCAGAATGGCATCCGTGTCTGGAGCATATCTAAACTATTTCTGAAAGTTGAATCTGAATGAGTATCAAAATGGAATCCGTGTCAGGAGCGTATCTGAATTGTATCTGAAAGTTGAATCTGAATGAGTATTAGAATGGCATCCGTGTCTGGAGCGTATCTGAAAACTTTGAACATTGTTAATGGTAGCTGTTAACCTTATCCTGAAAAAGGGTAAAATGTTAGCTAAAATGCAAAGTCATGTTGTATGAAATGCATGGTATGATGCATTCAAGTTATCAATGTTTATGATATATGGATGCGATGTATGCGTATGTGAGCTAATCTGTTGCGCTGCCGTTGGATTCGGGAAAATAAATCTCTGACTGTTGTTGAGGATGTGGGGTGTAAATATTCATGTTGTGAAGTTAAAGTGTTGATAAATTTCCACTTAGAGAAATATGTTGTAAGGGAAATGCCGTGTACTGCTTGTAAAATCCTGATGGAGAAACCTGAGAAATTGGATGACTTCTACTGGGGATTGATAACTGGAAGCTTTGTTCTGTCGGGGATTAAACTGTACATGGCTGGGGACTTTATGGAAACAACCTGGAGAGATTTCCATATCTCTTAAAAGCCATCAGTGATTGTCTTTCTATTTTGTTTATTTGTAAACAGTAATTATGTTCAAATGCATATGTTCAAAAATAAATCATTGGACATTTTTGTAAACAAAACACAGGAGTGAAGAAAAACAGATAGTTTTGCACTTTCAAAGAAATATATTTGTATTGACTTTGAGTAAGTATTTTGTACAATGAGACAAACATTCTAGTAAGAGAATTCCTTCATAAAAAAATGAAAATTTGATACAAAGCAAAGATACATATCTGCAATAATCCCATAGGGTTCCCATTCTGCTATAGCCTTCGTGCCTCTGAATGTCTTTTCTATTCGTTGCCTTGCCTTGTCCCTAACTTTTTCCTGGACCACCCTTTCGGGTTTTCAGTCCACCAGGATTCCCTTTTTTGCCCAACTCGCCCTTTCGGGTTTTCAACTTGCCGGGTGTACGGATTTTTTTGTTTTATCCCTAATTTTTGCCAGAACCTTTTTGGTTCACCGGGATGCCCTCGTTTTGCCTAGGTGTGTCAACCTAGCGGGTCTCTTATGCGTAGTATCTTTTGACTATGTTTATGTTCGCAGGGTGCGGCAGGTCGTCGCCATCCATGGTGGTCAAGATCATCGCTCCACCAGAGAATATGTTTTTGATTACAAATGGTCCTTCGTAGGTAGGAGTCCATTTGCCCCTGGGGTCACCTTGCGGAAGTATGATACATTTGATCACCAGATCTCCAACTTGATACACTTGGCGCCTGACCTTTTTGTTGAAAGCCTTGATCATCCATTTTTGATATATTTGACCATGGCAAACAGCAGTAAGCCTTTTCTCATCAATTAAGTTCAGTTGATCAAGTCGAGTCTGGATCCAATCTTCTTCACTCAACCCTGCATCCTTCATAATTCTTAGAGAGGGGATCTGGACCTCAATAGGAAAAATGGCCTCCATGCCGTATACCAGAGAATAAGGTGTTTCCCTGGTTGATCTATGAGTTGTGGTATGATACCCGTGGAGAGCGAATTGTAGCATCTCATGCCAGTCTTTGTATGTGACTTTCATTTTCTATATGATCTTTTTAATGTTCTTATTCGCGGCTTCGACAACACCATTCATCTTCGGCAGATAAGGGGAAGAATTATGATGTTGGATCTTGAATTTATCGCACAAGGCGGTGATCATAATATTGTTCAAGTTCGTACCATTGTTTGTAATGATCCTCTCTGGGATACCATAACGACAGATGATATTCTGCTTGATGAACCGGACGACAACGTTCTTGGTAACGGAAGCGAAAGAAGCTGCCTCCACCCACTTGGTAAAATAGTAAATGGCCACTAAGATGAAGTGATGTCCATTGGAGGATGTTGGTTTGATTTCCCCAATCATATCGATGCCCCACATAGCAAAGGGCCAAGGATTCGTCAAGACATTCAGAGGAACCGGAGGTACGTGCACCTTGTCAGCATAAATCTGACACTTGTGGCAAGTTCGAGAGTGTTGATAACAATCTGCTTCTATGGTAGACTAGTAATAGCCTTCTCGTAGGATTTTATTCGCCATCGTATGCCCACTGGAATGGGTGCCAAAAGTGCCTTCTTGTAACTCAGCCATGATCCTTTCTGCTTCAACCTTGTCTACGCACCGAAGTAACACAGAGTCATGGTTGCGTTTGTAGATAATGCCATTACTAAGGAAGAACTTAGCAGAGAATCTCCTTAGGAACTTCTTATCATTGACTGAAGATCCTTCTGGATATTCTTGAGCCTCAAGATACCTCATGATTTCGTGAAACCAAGGCTGGTCCACTACTTCTTCAGTATTAATCTCGTGACAGTGTGCTGGTTTATCCACTCGTTCAATGGTGATCTGGGGAGCTTCATTATCCCATTTAAGTTTAAACATAGATGACATTGTGGCTAGTGCGTCTGCTAGCTGATTTTCTTCTCACGGGAAGTGCTCGAAGGTAATCTTCTCAAAATGTGGGAGCAATGTCAAAACATGTTCTTTGTAAGGGATAAGGTTAGAGTGTTTGGTGTCACATTCCCATTTGATCTGGATGATAACCAAAGCTGAATCTCCAAATACATTAAAGGATTTGATCCCCAAATTTATGGAAGCTTTGAGACCAAATATGCACGCTTCGTATTCCGCCATGTTGTTTGTGCAGTTGAAGCAGAGTCTTGCAGTAAAGGGAGTATGACATCCTTCAGGAGATATGAGTACAGCACCAATACCATTTTCGAGTGCGTTAGATTCCCCATAAAAAACCAGAGTCCATCTGGATCCTTGTTCAGGTCCGTCATATGGCCTGAATTCTTCACAGTTGTTTACCATCTTGATGTCTTCATTCGAAAATTCGAACTTCATAGACTGGTAGTCTTCTACAGCTTGGTGAGCAAGGTGATCAGCTAGTACACTTCCCTTTATTGCTTTCTGGGTAGTATATTGTATGTCATATTCTGTCAGGATCATCTGCCATCTCGTTATCCTCCCAGAGAGAGCAGGCTTCTCGAAGATGTATTTTATCGGATCCATTTTAGATATCAACAAAGTAGTATGGGTCAGCATATACTGTCTTAGCCGGTGAGCAGCCCATGCCAAAGAGCAGCAAGTTTTCTCGAGCAGTGAATATCTTGTTTCACAGTCGGTAAACTTTTTTCTCGGGTAATAAATAGCATGCTCTTTTCGGCCAGACTCGTCATGCTGCCCCAGCACACACCCCATTGAATTTTAAAAAACAGTCAAATACATGATCAACGGTCTTCCCTTGACTGGTGACATCAACACAGGAGGCTCTTGCAGGTATTCTTTGATCTTGTCGAAAGCAGTTTGGCATTCATCATTCCATTTGCCTACTTGATCTTTCTTCAGTAGTTTGAAGATTGGTTCACAAGTAGCTGTCAGGTGAGAAATGAATCTGGCAATATAGTTCAAACGTCCCAAGAATGCTCTGACTTCCTTCTCAGTATGAGGAGCAGGCATCTCTTGTATTGCTTTCACCTTGGCAGGATCTACTTCAATACCTTTATTACTGACGACAAAGCCTAGGAGTTTACCAGACCTCACCCCAAATGTGTACTTATTTGGGTTCAACCTCAACTTGTATTTCTTTAGCCTCTCAAACAGTTTCTGTAAATGATCAAGATGCTCTTCTTCTATTTGAGATCTAGCTATGATGTTGTCCATATAGACCTCTATTTCATGGTGTATCATGTCGTGAAATAGAGCTACCATGGCATGCTGATAGGTTGCCCAGCATTCTTCAGTCCGAATGGCATGACCTTGTAGCAGAATGTGCCCCATTATGTGACAAAGGTTATCTTCTCCATGTCCTCAACGCCATTTTGATTTGGTTATAGCCTGAGAAACCGTCCATGAAGGAAAACACTTTGTGATGTGTCATATTGTCAACTAGAATGTCAATGTGGGGAAGCGGAAAATCATCCTTAGGGCTTTCCCTATTCAAATCTCTGTAGTCCACGCACATTCGTACCTTTCCGTCCTTTTTGGGCACGGGAACAACATTGGCAACCCATTGCGGATAGGAGGTGACGGCCAAGAATCCCGCGTTGAACTGTGTCATGACTTCTACTTTAATCTTCTCTGACATATCTGGTCGCATGCGATGAACCTTTTGTTTTACTGGTGGACAATCCTCTTTTGTAGGTAGATGATGTACCACAATATCTGCATCAAGTCCTGGCATGTCCTCATACGACCAGGAAAACACCTCAACATGCTCGTGTAACAACTGAATCAGACGCTCCTTGACACTGGGTTCCAGATTGGCACCCACCTTGACTTCCCTTTTGTCTTCTTCGGTACCTAGGTTGATGGTGTCCACTGGTTCCTCGTGGAGCTAAATGGTTCTCTCTTCTTGTTGTAGTAATCTGGAAAGTTCCCCTGGTACTTCACAATCTTCCTCACCTTCATCTTCGGCTTGGTAGATTAGATTTTCAGAGTCACAAAAAGCCATAGCAGAACTGTTACCCATGGAATCCCGAATGGATGTAGACCTGCATTTGTGAGTGTGAGTGTGTGTAAGAATATAGCTATCTTTGAAAGAAATGAAAATATAAAAAGAAAAACAATGAGCACAAAGTTTGTATGCAAAAACATCCATGATTCATTGATGTCATATGGAAATGAGATAATAACCCTTACAAATGGACCGTTGTGCCTCGGGTAAGACACAAAGTTTTAAGAGTCTGAATTATTTTAATATTACAGATCCAACAAAATGTAAAGACAAATTACTGTGGGATAAAAGTGATCGGGACAAAATCTCTAGCCTCTCAGTTGCTGAGCCCTCCATTGGCAGTTGGGAAAATCCAATCCTCTAGGTTGTAGTTGTCTTCATCATCCTCTACTGTATTGACTTCACGGTTGCTGATCTTCAAGGGTGGTTCTCCGACACGAGTGCGGCGTACTGCTTTCTGGGCACCTAAAGTGAAACCCGGACCAAATTTGTCAGATTTGTATGGGATATATGGGAGTTGTCCCCAAATAGTGCACCCACCTTCTTCTATCACTACCTTGGCATCTTTCGAAGACGACATCCTGAGCGGAGGCCTTGTGATCTTGGGAACTTGAGACACATCCTTGGTTACTGCCACATCTTGCGGGACTTCTTCAAAATGCTAGAATGGATTTTCAATAAACTCACCATCTAACTCCACATATTTGAAGGAATTAAGGTGGATGACCATATACTCTTCTTCTCCATGAATGGTGATGATTTTCCCTTGAATTAGATATTTCAGCATTTGGTTCAATGTAGAAGTAACAGTGCCGGCATTTTGAATCCATGGTCGGCCTAGCAAGCAGGAATATGAAGGGTGAATATCCATTACATAAAAAGTTGAATCAAATGTTTGGGTTCCAACCTTTATGGGGATATCCACTTCCCCATGCACCATCCTTTTTGAGCCGTCAAAGGCCCTCACTACTATGTTGCTTGGTTTCAATGTCAATCCCTCACAATCAAGCCTATCAAGAGCCTTTTTAGGCAACACATTCAGAGATGAACCAGTGTCAACCAAGACATGAGCCAGAGTCGTGCCCCTACATTCCACTGAGACATGTAATTCCTCATTATGCTTCCTCCCTCTTGGCGTTAAATCAGCGTCTGAGAAACCTAAACCATTATCTGCAGTCAAGCTGGCTACGCAGTCTTGGAACTGATCGGCAGATGTTTCTTGGGGTACATGGGTAATTTTCAGGAATTTTACCAAGGCTTTTGCATGAGCCTCGGAACATAGTAATAAAGCCAGCATTGAAATTTTAGATGGAGTTTTCCCCAGTTGCTCGACTACATTGTAGTCGCTTCTCTTTATGATCTTTAGAATTTCCTCCATCTCTTTCCGGGAGGTTTCAGGGATAGCCAATGATTGTGCCTTCGTCCGAACAGGCTCAATCAGAATACTTTTACCTCGAGTCTCAATTGACTCGGAAGTAGGAATGTTAGTAGGGGTGATAACAGGGATTGTAACAACTTTGTCATCAGGAGTATTTGCAGGACTGGGAATAATCTTTAGAGGAGCAACAGTGACAGGAATGATTACGAGTCCAAAAACTGCTTTTGAGGGAGCAATTTCTGGAGAGAATATCCTTCCGCTTCAGGTAATCTTGCTAGTCCCGACAATATTACTGATATCAGAGTCAACCTTCTTAGAACTTGAATCTTCAGTAGCTGGTCAATCTTGCTTGATATCGTGGTAGTAGACATCCCCTCCATAATTCCATGGTAAGGTTTTGTCTAACGAATACGGGATTAGTCCAGGCATTGTAATCATCAAAGGAGCTACTTTTGGAACTGATGTAATCATAACGGGTCTTTTGGTGGAGACCCTGGAAGAATTGTCGTAAATGGTCACGATGGAAACATCATTATAAGAAACAGTTGGAATTGAAGCCTTCTCGAACAAAATTTCCTTGTTATCTATTAGGCACTAAACGCGTGCTTTCAACAAAGGACAGCTGGTTGGTGAGGACAAATAGAAATGGAAGCTCTTATCACAGCCTGGGAAAACACTGGCATTCAACAAGTTCTCTTTGATAGTCCGGAGTGGGGTCATAAGTTCATCAACTGAAGTAACAAACATATCTTCCTCAATGGCATTGGCATTATGGGCGTGCTTGGGCATAGGGGCAGAAATGACATTGGGATTTTCTGGCGCATCGAATTCAATCTCTTTAGCTTCAAGAAGGTCTTGTACTTTGTCCTTTAGAGCCCAACAATTATTAGTGTCATTGTCGGGACTCTCATAGTGGTATGCACAGCGGGAATTAGGATGATAGTGAGGAGACGTTATGTTAGGGTTCTTTGGAGCTTCTTTAAAAGTCACTAGGTTGGATCTTAACAGATGTGGCAATACTTGAGATAGGGTCATGTTAATTCTGGTGAATTTTCGGACTGGTCTTTCCATTCTTTGTTGGTTGTTTCTTTCCTGATCAGGCACATGTTTAGGAATCATAACAGCCCCCACCATTAGATGGCGTTCAGCCCTATCTTGATTTCTCTGAGGATACACAACAATCACTTCTTTCTTTCCGATGAATGGCTTCCTTACAGCAGCATAGGATGCATCTTTTTGAATCTTTCCATTCTTTATCCAGGCTTCTACGCTTTCTCCGGTCAATATCAATTTGGTAAAACCTGCTGATGAACTCCCAATTAGGTGATTGAAGAAGGGACCAGACAAGGTGCCTAAAAACATGTCTACCAACTCTCTTTCAGATAGGGGAGGTTGAACTCTTCTGGCCAAGTCCCTCCACTTTTACACGTAGTCCTTGAAGCCTTCACTCGAAACCATGGCCATACTCTGGAGTTAAGTACAGGTAGGTGCAAGATCAGCGTTGTATTGGTATTGTTTGTAAAAGGTGGCGGCCAGATCTTCCCAGTTATGAACATTGGCTCTTTTTAACTGATAGAACCAATCAAGTTGAGTTCCAGACAGACTACTGTCTTGAAATAAGTGTACCCATAAATCCTTGTCAGCAGTATGGGGCTAGATTTTCCTCACATAGGACTGAAGATGCATTTTAGGGCATGAGACTCCGTCATATTTGGCAAACGCAGATGCTTTGAACTTTGGAGGAACGACAATCCATGATACTAATCCCAACTCCTCAAAGTCCAATCCAGGAACTTTTTGGATTTCCATTGCACTTAACCGCTCTTCTAGATGCTTATACTTATCATCAGCTGGAGGATATTGTTCTTCAGAATAGTCTTCTTCTTCCTCTTCCTCTTCTGAATCAGACTGAACAACTGTTTCCTTGCTTTCCCGTCTTGATTGTCTTTATCACCGAATTTCGTTGCAAAGTCTAAGGCCTTCTTATTTTCCCTTGGAATCTTCTTCCCATGTTCAAAATTCCGGTTATTTTCTTCGTCTTCTTTTTCTTCTCCTCAACCAGCAAGGTCTTCAACTCTTCTTGTCCTTTAGATAGAGTTAAGAACAACTGTTGAAACTGTGCATTCTGAGCTTGGAGGTCCTTCACCGTTTGCTCGAGATCCATCTTACTGAAATAAACAGTAGAGAGATGAGGAGACTAGTTGCAAGAAACCTGCTTATGTTATGATGAATGATAAATGCGTATGCAATGATTTCAAGGATCTTAAAATTCAAATTTGTTTTAGACAAAAAGGAAACACACGTTATATTAATAAATTAAAGCTTTGAGTACATCAATACCTTCTTGGTCAAAATAATACAAAAACTCTAAGATAAAAAGGTAGTATGCATCCTCTTTGGTGCGATGTAGGCATTCAGAGTCTACTCCTCATGAAGTTGCTTAGTGAGTTCAAAAACCTTCTTCTCGCTTGCGTAGAATTGGGCTTCGAAAGTATCTCTCTCCCCCTTGAGTTGTATCCAATCCCTCTGTAGGTCTTCAAGAGAGGTGGGCATGTCAGGATGTAGGATAGTATATGGAACATCTCCTTCCATGATAGGTTCAATGATTACCGGGAGAACGGAGGGATAAGGCATCATCAGACTTTGAGCACGAGTTCGTACCCATTTGAGGTAAGGATTAAGAGGGATAGAATTCTTATGCCCCAATGTCTTTCTATCTACCTTGTTCAACATCCTCCAAGCTCGGATAAATCTCCGGCGAAGATCTTGATCGTCGTTGTCGTAGTCAAATACCAAGCCTTGAATCAGCATCTCGTGCGGGCCATCCCTTCGGGCGTAACCAAACTATCTTAAGGCTAAGCAGGGGTTGTAGGTGATACCTCCCCTAATGCCAAGTAAAGGGACATTAGTAAAATCTCCACAACGGTCGACAATAGTAACATTCTCTATGGATCGGGAGCACCAATGAATGTCTGAATGTTTGAGCGTCATCGACCTTTGTGACCACCTTGAACCTCGTTCGTTCTTTAATACAAATTGGGGAAGATGAAAAATAAACCATCTTGCCAAGAGAGGAGTGCAACACATAAGGACACCTCTTTTCCTCATAGTGCAAGTGTGAAAAGAATGTAAGATGTCCCCTAGCAAAGTAGGCACCGAGTTGCGGGATATGAAGATTTTGACGGCGTTCACATATATGAGTTGGTCAGAATTTAGAAACAGAACCATCCCATAAATGAGGAGAGCCACAATTTCCTCAAAGGCTTGCAAATCCAAGGAGTTCCAACAGTTTTGGGCTTTCTCGAACAAGAACTTTGCTAGGAAACCTTTAACACCACTCCTTGTTTCCCAATGAGTTATGACATCAGATGAGTGCAAGTGTAAAGCTTGAGCAATCTCTTTTGGCTTTGGGTCTCTTTCCGTACCATTGAAAGGTAGCTGATTGAGAATGGGAATCCTCAAGAGTCGGAAGAATTCTTCCATAGTAGGCACAATTTGATAATCGGGGAATGTGAAGCAATGGTGTAAAGGATCAAAGAACTGAAAGAGCACCTTCATCATGTCCTCATTTGTGTTAGAGGTGACCAAGTTGAGTAGGAGACCGTGTCTCTTGGTGAATGGAGAGTTTTCAGGAATCCTTGAAGCTAGCTCCTTAAGTTGCGGAGGGATTCTTACAAGGTTGACTTGAATAGTTTTCCTGCAAAGAGAATCAATACCCTACAAAACAGAACAAAGATAAATCCCAAAATCCTTGAAATGGTTAGTGAATGTGTATGATAATATGATGTTCATGATGTTATGTACAAGTATGTATATACAAACAAATCAAACAAGTCCTTAGGTTTAGGCTTGCATGGAGTCTCATAGGTAAGTACCCTCTTGAAGTTTAGTTGGCTCAACTTGTCCTAGTAATAGTAACCGGGTTCTAAGGAGCTCAATATCACTGGTTTGTTTCCTTGGTCGTTGTTTCAGCACAAGCCTCTTTGATGGCGAATGAAATATCCCAAGAAACCAAACCTCAATGAGTGTAGTATCGAGTATCTACCAACTTCGGACTGCACCAAAGTCGGTCATCTCACTACATCCTAAATGGCCAAGTTGGTCAAGTAAAGGTTCTAAAAGTTCATTAGTGCTTCATGATATCACTCAGCGGCCCCGTATTCTCCTTGCTTAACTCAAAGGCTAACGGTACCTACAAATATGTCGCACTAACGTAGCTATTGCTTAGACCATGTCGGTATACCCCACACAGTTTCCACAATGTATTTCTACTTACCTATAAGGTATCCCAAATCCGGGTAGACGATTCAAACCCAAACAAAGAACCACAATGTAAAGCATACAAGTAAAACAATGAAAGCAAGTAAATGTGATTTAACCCTAAGGTAACCCCACTTTTAGAATTCCCCAGCAGAGTCGCTAGTTTTGTGATACGGTGGGAGAACTGACTTGAAGGTTTTGCGTTTGATCGCAAATGTTGCGGTTAGCAAGAGTCACCACCGACTTTTCTTTTATCCAAAAGGAAATGTGAAAAAGCACAGGAAAGACCTTTGAGATTATTTCTTGAGTTCGGGGGGTAGATTATGAAAAGGGATGGTATTAGCACCCTTTTCATCCATGGTTTTCCATGGGCTCTTAGTTACTTGCTAGATCACTTGCTTTTGTTTGAAATTATGCTTTTGTGTGGTTTTTGAAAGTATTTTGAAAAAGAGACCATTGTTTAGGCAAACTTTGTAATGATTCTCGTTCGTAAGAATGTATGCAAAGATGTTGATCTTTTGAAAATGTTTTCAAGTTTTGAAAGATGTTTTGAAAGTGTAGGTGTTTATTTTGAAAATAGAAAGGATGTTTTGTTTTGAAATGGAGCAAGTAAATAGGAGTATTCTACCTACTCAAAAAGTCTTTCTTGTTCATTTTCTTTTCCTTTGGCATTGTTATCTTACCATTGATTTGGTAAGTAACCCTATCTTTGGATGTAAACGGGACAGGTGTGGATCATCGTATAACCATGATTAGCAATGTTGCAAGGTATCTTAGCATTCTCTTTTAGGGACTAAGATCATTTGGAAGGCAACATGGATAGCGTCATCGAGGGACTATGATCTTGTATTTTTCTTATTTTGCTAAGATACCTCACATGCATAATATGGCCATTTGGTAAAGGCAACCAAGTGGATTTACCCTAGGGGTGCTTGTGTGCAAGTGTATTGTTTTCATGCTTGACTTTGTCTTGAATTAGGGTTTTCTAAGCATTAGTTTTAGTCTTTCCATACAAACCCTAATTACTAGCATTTGTATATAAAGCGATACATTGCATAATTTAAAGTTACTACGCTATTATAATATTTTTGGGAGGGGGTGTACAAATTGTCAATGGAGATTGCAAGAATATAAACCTAATTAATCTATTACAACCAAATTGAATTTGTACAAGAAATTAAATGGAAATAATGTACAAAATGAATAAATATGCAAGAATGCAAATATAAAGAAAATGGATATTTTTGTTTGGATTTTTAGGAAAAGTGAATTTGTTTTAACCTAATTAATTAAAATAAAATTATTAATTAAAATAATAAAAGTAAACCTAACTTAATAAGAAAATTTTTTAAATAAAACCCTAAGTCTATTAATTAATTAAAAGGAAATTAAGTTTAAGAAAAGTATTTTTGTATTTTTGTCTTGAAAATGATTTATAGTATTATAAAATATTTTTGGCCTTTTTATATTAAAATAATATATTTTAATTGGTGTAAAAGAAAATAAATAATATCCTCGTTTTAATTAAATTTACAAGAATAATTAGTAAAATAAATAAAATGTGGTTAAATAAAATATTTTTTGTGATAAAAAATAAATAAGCTAAGTTAAAATATAAATCTACTATTTTTGTATTTTTTATGATTTTTTTACTATTAGAAAAAGAAAAAAAATAATAATTAAGAAAAACAAATGAAATAAAAATAAGAAAATAAAAATAAATTGGACCAGTGGTGCAATTAGCCTGCAGAGGGGTTAGTAAGCAAAAAAACAAAATAAACAGGCCCAAGAAGGCCCAGCGCGTGCAAAAAGAAAAAAAATCAGAAAACAAGGAAATGTGAAAAATCCAAAAGGGTACCACTGGGGCTCGAACCCAGGTCCCAAAGGTTACAGGCGCGCGCTTCTATCACTGAGGTGGCTATACATCCGTTAACATAAGCAAAACAATAAATATACAAGGCAAAACGCGCCCTGATGACTTCATCTTCAACCTCCAGCCAGACTAATTGTAACTTGTTTATTTCTCATCAAAAATGAAAACTGTAAACATGAAACTTGTAGCAAATTTTCTCACGGTTTCATAAATGTAAATCATTAAAACTATAGGTCAAAGATAAGCATGAATTTTAATGGCCCTAATCTAAACCCTAAAAATCTCAGAAATTCCAGTTTCGAAATTCTCTAAGCTCAAGCAAAATTAATGGAAACTATGGACATGGTTATCTTTAGGGCAATGATATCTACATGTTTTGTTCACAAGTAAATCATTGATGATGCCTGTATGAAGAGTTCCAAAGTTAGAAAACTTACCTCAAAACTGGAAATCGTGTTTTGAGTTTGAGCTTGTTTCTAGTGATGGTGATGATTAGGTTAGCTTCCTTGAGGTCCAAGGAAGCTAATGCAATGATTAGCTTGAGCAATGGATGGCTGAAATGATCTGGAGAAGTCAATGTGCAGAGCTCTGTTTTTGGAAATGGAGGATAGTGTTAATGGTGTTACGATTCTATAACAGGGTGTGGGATCAACTCTATATGACGTTTAGAAACTTTAGAAACCAAAAGGCCAAGAAACGCATGAGTAGATTATGAGTTTCAAGTTTTTGGTCAATTTGTGTGAAAATGGAAGTGTGAAGTGTGATTATGAGTTCTAGGTTCTTTTAAAGCTTGAGCATTCGTGTCTTTGTGTCAAATGGTTTGTGTATGTAAAAACAAAAGTGTTTGAGAGCTTTGAATAATCAGAAGTACAAGTTTCTAGCTTTTGTCTAGGTTACTTGATTTTGAAAAAAAGAGGGAAACAAGTTTCAAGGATAGGTACAAGCATGGGATGGATGATTGTAAGTGTTTGAAACATTTCTCATGAGTTATAGGACCTGTTTGACCATAAGAGAACAAGTGCAAAGCTCAAGAACAAGTTTTGTACAAAAAGTCACTTTATCAAAATGGCAATGTAACATTTCTTCCAAAAATGGATATAAAGCATGTCCATGCATTGAATGCTTGAAGTGAGGCCTATAACAGCTATGTAAACCATTAATTATGAAGTTCCTAACAAGTTTGAGACCTGCAAAGTAGTGTTAATGCAGTACAACTTTGAATTTGAATTTTTTTTCACCACTAAAATGACTTGTAATTAAAGTGATAAAACCCTAACTTCATCTCTTTGATTCTCCCTACTCAAGAATGATCTCAAGGAGTTCTAAGACATTTTGGAATTATTGCAATGTTATCTAAAACCCATCTTTGAATTGCTTTTGAATATTCCCCTTGGAACTATATGAAAAAGTGCCATGAAGTTGGGTCAAAATCCTAACCAAATTAGGGCAAAATTTCACTAAGTGTTTTGTTTCACGACCACATGTTCTTAAAATTATAACTTGATATCCAAGCACTTTTGGTAGAAGTTGTGTGAAGAAAAGCTGTAGATTTCATGGAGATATACAACTTTTATGTTGGAAGTTTCTCTTGAATCATCTTGCATCATGGTGAAAATTTTGCTCAAAGTTATGAAAAAAAATAAGAAATTTCCAACACTTAGAAAAATTTCTAAGTTTAGAAATTTTTACTTTTCAAAATGAAATCTTGAATTTTTGATTTCTTGTTGAATAAATTTCATATTTTGACATGTTTTGATGAATTGTGATCTTTGGCATTTGAATTTGACTAAAAAAGTCAAAGTTTGACTTTTTAGTATATAGTGGACTTTTGATCAGTTGACTGCAAAATTCATCTATCAACCCAGTAGACTTGCAATATTTTGAACCATGTCATTAAGTCAAAATGATGAAATTTGACTCTTGAGATCATGACTTAAACCAATTGATCCTTTTTTAGGTCAAAAATCAGAAATTGCCCTTTCCCAATCAAAACCCTAATTTTGACCATTTTGCCCTTTTGGAGATTTGATCAAATTTCTTGAGGAGTTGTGATCCAAACTTTATCAAATGATATATATGAGTTTAAAATGTTGACGTGGATCGAAAATTATGAAGTTTGACTGTAAATTGGCCATAGTTGACTTTTTCCCCAATACAATTGATTTTTAAGTCAACTGCTCAATTGACTGATCAAAAATGATTCAAGGCTTGAAACTTGACATGAGTAATATTGGGGATACATAATGATCCATTAAAATCATATGGGGCATAGGAAGTTCAAAAATACTTGTGTAAACTCAAACCCTAATTTTGGTCACTTGTGTTTAAGGAGGTGTCTTGAGCTGATCAACCCTAATGCAGTCTTGAGCTAAGGAGATCTTGTGAGAAAATTCTTGATAAGTGAGAGGGGAAATTTTGGGGTACAACATTAATATTATCCTTAAATTACTTAAGGAACATTAGTACAATCCAAAGCATCGCGCTAACGTAGCCATCACTTTGTCCGTATCGATCTACGTCGTACAACTTCCATGGTTTATTGTTACTTATCTAATAAGGTGCCCCAGATCCGGGTATAGGATCTTTACAAGAATTCCCCAACAGAACCCCCAAAGATAAAAGCAATCAAAGGAAACAGAATAAAGAAATTTAAAATGATCTAGACCATAAGGTAAACCCCACTTTATATTTTTCCCCAGCAGAGTCGCCAGTTCTGTGATACGGTGGCAGAACCAACTATTAATATTGGTTTGCATTTTTTGTTTGCAAATGTCGCGGTAAGCAAGAGTTGCCACTGACTTTTCTTTCATCCAATAAGGATAGTGTGAAAAGAACATAAAAAGACCTTTTCGAGATTTTTGAGTAGGGGGGGTAGATTATGGAAAGGGGAGGTGTTAGCACCCCTTCCATCCATGGTTTTTGATGGGCTCTTAGGTACTTGCTCATTTTTGAAATTTCTTGTGTTTGTGTGTTTTGAAATGCTTTGAAAGTTTTCTTAGTGCGGCGATTCACTTTATGGTAACTCTTGTATTAGTCTTCAAGAGTGTGATAAAGTGTTTTTGAAAACTTTGTTTGAAAGGTATATTTGAAAGTGTGGTGTAAAAATTTATTTAAGCAAGTACCTAATAGTTATCTACCTACTCGGAAAAAAAGGCGTTCTTTTCCTCCTATCCTTTAGACCGTGTTATCCTACTATTAGTGAGTAGGTAACCCTAGTCGTTGGATGTTTTGAGGGACTACCGAAAGGGACCTAATGGTCATTGAAGGCAACATGTAAGGATACCTTAGCATTTCGAAGGGACTATCATCATAAGATCATTTCTCGCAGGTAACTCGAGGGACATTTTAGGGACTATGATCTTTATGACGATTTTAACTGAGGGTCTTTGCTAAGAGTATCCCTACGCTTCGAGGGACATGACCATTGTTTCTGAAGGCAACCAAGTGATGTAATACCCTAGGGGTGCAAGTGTGCAACAGTGTATTTTTTAGATATATTATCTTGAAGTTAGTGGTCTAATGGTTAATTGATTTATCTTGTCGTGCACGCCTATTAATCTAAACAGTTAATAATAGTGCGAGAATTTAAAAGGCAGAAATTAAACCTAGCTATTACAGGGCTTTGGTGTAGTTACATAATTAATGATTGAAATGTAAAAATGGGGAATTAAAACCCTAATTAAACATTTACAAACAGGGCGCAATTACATCAATAATGAAAAATAAATCGTACGGCAAAAATAATTAAGCGTGAGAATTAAAATTGAAAAGAAAAGTGCAAAACCCTAAAAAAATTAATTTTCTCATTGAAAATATTTTGGGATTTTTTATGAAAAGGTTTGAAATTGACCTAATTTTCTAATTAATTTTAATTAATGGAAATAAATTAAAGTTGATGAAATTAATTAATTTGCAAAAATTAATTTATTAAAAAACTAAGTCCTAATTTCTTGTGATGATTTTCTGATTTTATAACTAAAATGATTTTAAAAAATGAATTAAATTAATTGACAAAAATAAAAATAGTAAAAACAAAGAAAGAGTGAAGGAATGGGCCTGAGGAGTGTAAACCCAAATTGGGGGGGGGGGGGGGGGGTATGTTGAATTTGCTAGGCCCAGCCAGAGTTAGCCCATTATCCTTGCGTGTGATCTAGTGATGCTCCATCTGGAAGGTCCATGGTGGGGCTGCAAGCTTGTAGCGCTGGATCTGGACCACTGGGATCTGATGGCATGAGCTTGAGGATCTATGGTGTACGCATGGGAAGGCAATGCATTGGATCTGAAAGAAACTAGTTAGAAAACACAAAATGTTGTACCTAGGACTCAAACCCAGGTCCTCTCCCTTCCAGCGCGCTTCCTTTGCCATCTGTGCCAAGTGATTATTCATTGAATAACACAAACACAAAATAATGCATTCAAAATAAATGATCAGAATTTTGTTTAACAAAAAACGCACGCTTATTTCAAACGGGCCAACCAGGCTGCGCCACGCCATCATCTTCTCCATCCATCTGTTGTATTAGCCTACGCATCTTTTACCTACGGACAGTGTCCGTCACTAAATCACATGCAGTTTCGAAAATCTACAGCATACAATATAAATTCAGTTTAAAATGGATCAACTGGGTTTGATCCCCTGAGCATGATGGTATTCCTCATTAGGCCCAATTTTACTTGTATCTGAAAACCCTAAATCAAAGGTTAAAACCCTAACAATGGCATATGTCCATACAAGCATAAAAACTCATAATTAATTATACAAACAGCTTCTAAATGATGATACAAACATGAATGTATGTCTAGAAATCATTTATAACACGTAGATATTCAAAATCTAATTCAAGAATGAAGGACAAACAGTGATACCGTATGGAGCGTTCCTGGGTGCTTTGATGCGTGGTAATGGTCCAAACAGCTTCCAAACGTGCCCAGGAGTTGATTTCAAGCTTTAGGATGCCTTGAATCTCCCTACAAATGCCAAACTGAATGCCACTTTTTTATCAAAAAATTGGAGTTTCTTGTCAATGTTCTATGCAGCAAAACCTCTCTTTTTTGATCAGGCAAGGTTATAAATATATACTAGAGTGCATTAGGTCAATAAAATTGGATGCAATCTTGAAGATTTGGAGGAAGAAGATTTGATTTGCAATTGATACTTTAAGTTTCTAAATTTGCCCAAAACATGCTCTATTCATCCCAATCATTCCTTACACGAAAATCTTGATTTTCCAGCTGATTCTAGACCTATAATGTGCTCATAAAATCCAATCTTTGATTTTATTTTATTATTCCATTATTTAAATTGATTTATTTTGATTTAAATGAATAAAAAAATCAAAACAAATAATAAAAATAATAAAATAATAAGAGGATAAGCTTAGGGGTCGTGGGTCCTCTTAGGAACAAGTTTCAAACAAGAAAACATGGGCCCTTTGGAAAAAAATCAATCTTGATCAGTGTTGACTTTATGCACATTTCCAAAATTTGGTCAACTTTAGCAATGCATATCTCTCTCATTTTTTACCCTAAGAGGGTGTTCTTGGACTTTTTATAAATCTTAATATGTCCTCCAAACAACCATTTTGGTTTCACCTCAATTGGACCTTCCATGTTCATGTAAGGAGCTTTGACCTAAAAGGTGTTTTTGTTGACTTTTTAAATGACCTATAATGTCTGAGCTTATATCTTTTGGTTGAGGCATTTCTTGAACTTGAGGGATGAAGAGGAAATGTAGGTAATTGTAGTCTCTTCAAAATGAGACTTGGTTGGAAAATTTCTGAAAAAGTATGAGAAAGTTATGTCTGGTCAAAGTTTGGTTGACTTTTCCTATAGAAACCCTAAATTGCCATTTTTGACTTTTGATGATTGGTAGCATTTCTTGGGGAATCATGATCAACCCTTGATCAAATGATGGATATTACTTCAAAATGTTGATGTTGATCAAAAATCTTGAAGTTTGACTGTATTTGGGGCCAGAACTGACTTTTGACCTAGTACAGTTGATTTTCAGGCATTTGAGCAGTTGACTGAGCAAACTTGTTGTGCAAGGCATGAAACTTGTCATGGATGATCTTGAGGACATATTAGGACAATGGAGACCATTTGGTACCCTTGTAACTCAACCATATTGATGAGGATTGAAACCCTAGTTTGAGGCTTATTGTCTTAAGAGGAGGATTTGTCTAGCCAATCCTTAGTTAACTTGAGCAATTGAGGACCTATAGGAGTATGTCTTGTGTGAAAATGGGAGGGCAATTTTTTGGGTACAACACTCTCAAATACTATCAAACGTTCTCAAAGATTCCCAAACACTCCAACTCTATAAAACTCTGATCCTTTCATACATTAGTGAACCCATTGATTCACTCCACAATTGCCAGATAACTCACCTTCAACTCATTCCCCAACTACAACATAATAGTCTTTTGATTCACTCCCTAGACTGTTATATAATAACATTAGATTCACTCACCACTATCACAAACCCTTCTTTGATTCAGTGACTAACCAAGCAAAGCAACCACGGAACTTGCTTCGGGAAGATCCCAGTGAAGCTTTATCCACTACCAAGGAAGTCACCTACAACTCCTTTGATTAAGCACTTCAAGAGGTAAGTTTTCTATAAACTTGGAACTCTTTCATTCAAATATAATTTATACATACCAATAAAAGGAAAATGTAGATATCCCATCTAGGAAGTTGACCATGCCCTAAATTTCAATCCTCATTGCTTGTATGTTGAAAGTCTCAACCCTGACTAGTTAGACTTTGGATTTTGGTGCCCAATACTCTTGTGCTAACCCCTGGCCTGTAGCTTTTGAAAGTTACACTTGTTAGTTGCATTTTTAAGTTTAGACAGGTTCTCGGTATCCTTCGATTGGCTAAACATTGAAGCCTTTCGAATCTCAACATGGGAGTTTTGCATTCCTACAATCGAAGAAGGCAGCAAGGAGTTTGAAAGGAAGAGTGCACCTCACACTGACTTCCAAGCCAATCGAAAGAAGTAGGAAAATAACGAAATTGAAAGGCATGTTCATACTGATTCCAGGCCCAATAGAAAGGAGCATCCATAAGGATGAATCGAAGGTTGCATCTCACACTAATTCCCAATCGAAAGAAGCAAAAAAAAGGGAATCGAAAGAGCCTACTGCCTGGATCAAAGGACTCACTTTTTCTCTCTTTTTATTTTTTTTTTGTTTTTTTGTCTTTATATTTTCTTGATATTCAATATGGTTGTAATAGTTAGGATATTTTATTTTCTGCATTTTTATTGCTTTATACAAATATTAGTAATTAGGATGTATGGCAAGATAAAACCAACAAGTAGACAACCCAAAAATTAAAGACAACAATGCATGTAATCAAACACACTTTGCACACATGCACCTCTAGGGTAATCCTACTTGTTACCTTGGAAAATAGTCATGTCCCTCGAATATGGACGTTTTAGCAAAGACTCTCGATAAAATATTGTAGTCCCTCGATGTTCCTCGATGTTGCCTTCGGTAAACGATCTAGTCCCTAATGAAATTGCTAAAATGTTCCATAGGTTGCCTTCTATGACTATACAAATGACCCACGCTCGTCCCTTCACATCCAACGATGGGGCTTCTTACCAAATCAATGGTAAGATAGCAACATCTAAAGGAGGAGAAAAAGAACTTAGACCTTTTGAGTTGGTAGGTTGCTCATAGTTTCTCGCTTGCTCACAACAAAAACATTTTTCACACCAACACTTTCAATTGAAACATTTTCAAAAGTTAAAACACTTTGTACGCATTCTTATAGAGACGAGAATCATTACAAAGACGTTTTTTTCAAAATATTTTCAAACCCACACCACAAAGCACATTTTCAAACAAAAGAAAGTGATCTAGCAAGCAACTAAGAGCCCGTAGATAACTACAGATGAAAAGGGTACTAACACCTTCCCTTTTCATAACCTACCCCCGAAACTCAAGAAATAATCCCAAAGGTCTTTCCTGTTCTTTTCACCCTTTCCTTATTAGATAAAAGAAAAGTCGGTGGTGACTCCTGCTATCCGCAACAATTGCGATCAAACGCAAAACAACCAAGTTAGTTCTCCCACCGTATTATAATCTCCCTAGCGGCTGCAAGTCTTATAAAATAAAATAAAGGTTTCCACTTATAAAACGAACTGGGTCAAAAACATAACTCAGACCCACTAAAAAGACCCGAAAACAAATTATTCGAATGCTGCAACTTCAACGAATTATTCAAGCCTTCTACAGTCTGAATTAGCTTTTGTCTCCAACATGAAAGTTGTAGCTCTTTCTCTTATCTTTTCAATGCATATTAGAATGCGTCGATCCGATTCATGTATCTTCAGTTATGAATTTTTCAATGAAAACTGTCAATGTTGAAAATTAAATACGAAAATCAAATTAAACCAAAAATAAACTAAATTAAAAAAACATTATAAAACATAAAAATAAACAAAGTAAATCATAGAAATGCTTAAGTACAAACATGGAAGAATATGCATCAAAATGCACTGATCAAATTCCCTCATACTTGAACTTTTACACTCCGAGTAAAATAAAATAAAAAATTCAAGAAACACAACAACATCATCAATTACTCATTTCAGGCTACAAACTCTTCTTCGGTTAAAATTTCATCGATAGGTACTAATCTTGCACACTAAGGATATCGTAGGAACATTACTCTGTAATTGTGCAATCATAAGCCTCCTGAATATACAACCCAATTCGAATCATGTTATTATGCCAAAGTCTAACTTACTCATCCTTCTTTTTGCTCTCTTTCATTCTGGTGCAATCACATTAAGCCCATTATCTCCACACACTCATAGTAAGGCAACCAGTTAGTGACTCTGATCCTTTTTGCATGGGGTTCTGGTACATGATTTGTATAACCCTTTGCTTACCCAATTGTAATTGTGGGGGATCAGGCCGTAATACACCATACCAAGTTCAGCACCAAAAACCTCTAAGCCAACCAACAACGGGTCTGATAATCAAATTTTATAGATTCCACAACTATTGAGTTAAGTGACCGAGTGAGGGTTACCAAACTTAGAAGGTGTATTCCCTATTTTTTTTAAATAAACCTGGATCACTCACTTATATTCATCAGCTTCCCTACGTAGAGCATATGAGAGATGGTGCTGACTGCTAAGATAAACTACTCAAGAGTTGTTAGAGAATGAGAATTCAAGGCTATGTCATAATAATTATTCAAATTAATTTCCATATGCAGGATACTTATGGTGTTAAGACGATACTGATCTTGTGAACTTTTCGCAAGTCTCCACAACTAACCTCAGATTAATCTTATAACCCAAAACTTACAAAAAGATGCATTTTTTTATAATAACTAAAAACAAAACAAACCAACGAACAAAAGCAAAGAAAATAAAGAAAATAAATGATTCCCTCCCCCACACTTAAAACATGCATTGTCCTCAATGAAAGAACATAAATATTAAATAAGAGTGAGAGAAAGGAAAGAGCACACACGAATAGTCAAGGAGGATAACTGATCACATAAACAACCTTTTCCAAAGAGAGATCTTCTACATTCTCTTCTTCCAAAGTGGGGCTCTCATGGAGTAGCTTTGGGTAATGTCCATTGAACTTGAAATTTTTATTAGTGGTTTCTCTTTTTATTCCAGGATCAAAGAAATTTCTTCTAAAATTAAAAGTATTGAATGATCACGTGAACATGATCTCATCTTTCACAACATAAAAGATCAAAAGGTTATGGGGCTGCCTCACTGTTTTTGCTATATCTTCAAGTGAGATCCTATACATACACATGGGCGGACTAATATCATAAATATCATTCAATATCCATCCAATTCCTTTCTTATGCTTCTTCATAACCTGCAAAAATTTATTTTCTTGATCAAAATAAAGTTTAGAAGAAATTATAACCGGAATTTTTTCATTCATCTCTAAATAAGCATATTTAAAATTTTTAGGAATTGGTTTCAGCTCTCGGGAAGGTGGTTGTTTGATGGATGGTTTGTTTCGAACAGTTGGGGTGTCGACAGCTTCATCTACATGAACAACTTCATTTGCATCCTCATTTGCAGTGAGAATATCAACTTGCAAGGTAATCTCAATTTCAGCATAAGCAGAGCAAATTTTAGTGTTAGTACAAATATCGCAAGAGTAAACATCATCAAAATCAGACAATGATGGAAAATTAGTTGCAAACAAATCAGTACAAGTATCATCAATAGTCTATGAAAGCAACTCTGTTGGAAAAACAGAATTCTCTTCCAAGGATTGTTGGTTAGATCCTTGAGCTTGTTGGATGGCATTCATCAAAGAGGCAAGTTATTCAATTTATATTTGCAAAGTCTGGACAGTAGAATCTATTTGTTGTTGAAACTGGAGATTATTTGCAACCATTTGTTTGAAAATATCCTCTAGTGAAGGCTCGGAAGGTGTAGAGCACGCAACCTGAAATTCCTTCAGATGCTTATGCAGATCCTCACCTGCAAAACCATTAAACTTTGACAACAAGTGTATTAAATTAGATTTCAATTCAAAAGGTGTATCAGTTGTAGGATAGTCAATACATAAACCATTATAGTTCACATAAGGGACAACCAACTGCCTCAAAGTTCTTTGTTCAACCATGTTATCAATAAACACAAAAATACCAACTATGTCCCAAATAGACAGAAACAAATACAAAGAAGGAAAATGAATAAAATAAATTCAAAAAAATACAAAAACATCAAATTTAATCTAATGAACTCAAATAAGAATTCTGAGAATTTTTTTGGATTTTTTTGACACTGTGAAAACAGTAAAAAAATTAATTAAAAATAGAAAAAAGGAGATATTTGCGATTTTGAGGGCCGAAATCTAAAGCAGTACTGTTAGTCAAATTTTTTTCTGAACTTCTAGAAAAAATTCGTAGCAAATTGAAACAGTAGCTTTTAAACTTACCTGGTAGGCTGAAATACTTACCACTGTACTACAACCTGTATTACAACCCTGAAAACCAACAAATACAACAAAAAAAACAAGAAAAAAAACTAGCAAGAATATTAAACCTATGACTCTAATATCAGTTAATAAAAACAAGAATCCCCAGCAACAACGCCAATTTGATCCGTTGTCGCACACATATCAAAAACGAGTAAATTTTAAATGTAGTTACTGTAACAACAACTCGAGTATCGTATCGCGAGGATTCTTGTATTGTTATTAACCAACAGAAACGGGTATGGGGGGTTTGGTTTAGGATTCAATTAAGAAAATAATGCAATAAAAAAGTGATTATCAAATAAGCTAAAATGACTGATCCTACTGATTCGGGTTCTGACTTATCATCGGTTATGATAACACCAATCCCTAAATGGTTTCGATTCTATTCAATTATGAGATCAATCAGACAAGCGCTTATCAAAATTATATGAATTATATTCCTGTTACCGGATTAAGCAAACAGTTAAGAATATGACGAGTTAGCGAATTAAGCAAACGATAACACGCAATTAAATTTATGAACATGCATACAATCAAATTTAATCAATTATATCATATAAACAACAATTGAATTAAGAAAACAATTAGAATCAAATTAAGAAAATGATTTCAAGAAAAGGATTGAACAGAAATCGAATTTAAATTGGTATTAGAATAACCTCAAAGTAATAGAACCCGTAAGCAGTAGGATTTGCCTTCCGGAGTTAGTTCTCCATAGAAAGCGTACAAATAAAAATGTTTTTAGTAAATAATGTGTTACAACCTCCCTAGGGGCTGCAAGTCTTATAAAATAAAATAAGGTTTTCCACTTACAAAACGAACCAGGTCAAAAACATAACCCAGACCCACTAAAAAGACCCAAAAACAAATTATTCTAATGCTGCAACTTCAACGAATTATTCAAGCCTTCTACAGTACGAATTAGCTTCTGGATCCAACATGAAAGTTGTATATCTTTCTCTTATCTTTTCAACGCATGTTATAATGCCTCGATCTGATTTATGTAGCTTCAGTTATGAATTTTTCAATGAAAGCTGTCAATGCTGAAAATTAAATACGAAAATCAAATTAAACCAAAAATAAACTAAATTAGAAAAATATTATAAAACATAAAAATAAACAAAGTAAAACATAGAAATGCTTAAGTACAAACATGGAAGAATATGCATCAAAATGCAGTGATCAATATCCATCCAAAAGACTTAAATATTCATATCTTGTGGCCGAATCAGCCAGTATTTTTGCCATAGGCATTGAATATTCTTCCTTTGGAGTGTCTTTATTTAAACCCCTAAAATATATGCAAATTCTTAAAGTTCCATTTTTATTCACTAAAGGGAC
Organism: Vicia faba; assembly: GCA_948472305.1. Classification (NCBI taxonomy): domain Eukaryota; kingdom Viridiplantae; phylum Streptophyta; class Magnoliopsida; order Fabales; family Fabaceae; genus Vicia; species Vicia faba. Next base: position 379,593,134 of record OX451735.1, on the reverse strand, counting down.
TATATTAGCTAACCATTCAACATACCTGGCTGTCCTGATGAATATGCTCTTCAATAATTGTTCGATCTTTATTTTGATTTTGGATAGCACTTTTGGCGCGAGCCTCCTTGGGATTTGTTTGAATGCTTGCTTGCCTGTATTTATTGGTAGTCTAATTTCCACCATCTCCCTGATCAAACCAGACATCTTATTGTAATCCCATGCAAAGCAATCTCTGAATTCTTTAAGCAGACCGATCACTTAATCCTACATCTTAATGTTGATCTTAGTGTTGATGTATGTAATTCGCCTGATTGCGCCATCACCCAGGTCAACTTCCTCTAATGGATCTTGTGCTTGCATCTTTAAAATAGCCACTCTCGGGTCTTTTTCAAACCCCAGAGGCTCTTCTTCATATATGCAGTCAAGCCTCTGGCTTTTTGAAGTTATTGTTTGGCTTGGTTCTCCAAGCTTTTCCACCATAATGGCTTCAAGCGCCATATTTGAAACATTTCCATCCTCTAAAGCCGGATTTATTTTGCTTTTGGCCATATAGGCCAAAATCCATGCCAGAGAAATTGACTCATGCATCATTATGAGTTTTTTCTTCCCACCCTATGGATTAAAACTCCCCTTCTGTAGTTGGATATGTATCCACCTTTTCTTGGTCTCAAATGAAACCACGAGTAGTTTGTAGGGTTAGAAACTTGATCGCATCAGGATGTGACTTGAACATTGTATCTTTAGGATCATACGGAGGTGTGGTAGCTAAGGCTTTGTCAAAATTCTTCATATTGACCATACCCACATCAGTAGTAAAATAACTGTGATCTGCCTCAATGTTCTCTATAATCCCATCTTGACGCCATATGGATAAGTGTTGATGCAGAGTCAATGGTACTGCCCCAATGCCATGTATCCACTCATGCCCTAGAAACAAGTTGTAGTTTTCTTTAAATGCAATCACCATGAACAATGTTGGCCTTGAAGTCGAGCCAACTGACAAATTTACCTGAATAAAGCCTAGTATGTGACTTGTTTTCCCTTCATAGTTCAACAAAACCATGTTATGTCGTTTGAGGTCGGTGTCGAACTTGCCAATCCTTTTTAGCAATGATTGTGGCATCAAGTTGATAGTAGCACCACCATCAATGAACACTTTGTTCATAGGGAAACCATCAATTTTAGCCCTTATAAATAAAGGATTGAAATGGTACATCATATCAGATGCAAGCTTCTAAAACATTGCCTGTTGTTCTTCGACCACCCCATTATTCATGACATAGTATCATATAGGTTTCTAGCCTGTTTATTATTCGCACATGGCTTCCTCTTTATCCCCAGATCCCTCTGACACGAAACCATACTCATTAGGAAGAACCGACACAATATTACAATGAATAATCAAACCATCTTCTGAGTTATCTTCAAAGTCGTCAGATAGTTCACCGTCCATGTTGTCATCACCGGGATTTTCAACTTTTACTGGTAGCACACTCACAATCGACATTGATAACCTCTCTTTTGTTGATCGACTGTGAACTTCCTTTTGAATGCTCTCACCCTTTGATGGAGAAAATTTTAATGTCGCTACTCTTGCAGCTTTTTTGTTTCTATGAAACCTTCTCCACTGAGCCTTTATCATAGGATTTTCCCTTTGTATGTGGGAGGAACATGATATTTCTTTGAATTGATCCCAGCTTCAGCAAATTTTGAAGATCTTGATTTTTTTCTCCATCATTTCCCACTTATGACTCGAACCTAAACCTTTCTTTACTACCTTCTAATTTTGGTTTGCCCCCCTTGGATAAAAAGGACGAACCCAGTTGTTGTTGGGAAATCATTTGGTGGCACTAAGGTCCTTTGATACGGAAATTTAGGTTTCCATTTGGGCACTTGGACATTGTACGGTCCCTTTGCATGGTCGAACACCATATTTGGATTCTTCTCTTGAGGGCGTTTCTTCTTCAATGCCTCAATTTTCTTTGCAACATTTTCGTTATAGACTATTTTAAAATTTGGGCATAACAGAGACCTAGAATTACCCAGTTTCCACCTATTCAGGAAATCCACCAACTCCTCTTCAGGTTTGGGAAAAACAACCTTCATTAATTCAACAACTGTTTCTTCAGACAATTCCTCATTCTTAGTTTCACAATCCATTTTTCCCTTGTCACCTTGATTACCTTCAGGCTCTTCAGCAATATCAACTACCATCACTTCTTGAGGCTTAGATAAATTTCCATTGCCACTTTTGAGATCTTCAGTAGTCTTAACTGTTGTAGATACCATTGGATCAGTGGTCACAACTTATTCATTCTCAAAACCGTCAGTGGTCTTAATTATCAATGATGTGAGTGAGTCGATAAGATCCTCCTATTTTCCTTCAATACCATCAGTAGTCTCGATCATCAACACTTCCAATGATTCGACAAAGTGTGCATCAGCAACATGTAAAGTATATGAGTCGACCTTCATGGAGCTTTTTGGTTTTTCACCAAATTTCAATCGACCATCTTTCAAATATTTATGAATCAAATCCCTGAAAAGAAAATATTGAGAAATATTATGACCCAAAAAATTATGATACTTGCAGAAACCTCTTTTTTGTTTTTGCTCTAATGGTGGATTTTTACTTCCTGGAGGCACTATAATCTGACCATATGAAACTAAAATATCAAATATTTCATCATATTTTGACACATCAAAAGTATATATTTTAGTACTAAATATATCATTTTTTGGTTCTCAGATCGTCTTTCCTTTTAACGGTTTATAAGTTTACAAGCATACGTGGGTCCAACTTTTAATTTAGCTACATTAACTTCTCCTTCTTCTATGTATTCATCCTCAGACTCTATGGAATAATATTATGTAGCTACATAGGCCACTTTGCCTTTTCTACGATCCTTTGACACCTTAGCTTTCTCTGTTTTCAAACGTTCAACATTTTGAACCTTATCAGCTAGTTGAGACATGTCTGTTATAGATTGAGGATCAAGCTTTTTCCTAATAGAATAATCTAAGCCCCCAACGGCCATTTCGACCCGCTCATGTCCAGGAACTCTAGTGAAGCATCTAGACTTTAGGACCCTAAACCTATTCAAATAATCTTCCATTAACTCAAACGACCTCCTCTTGATTGAGGATAACTCTTTCAAACTTATCTTAGGCTCACCAGCATAAAATTGCTCATAAAATATACCCTCAAGTTGTTCCCAAGTACGTATGGAATTTGGAGTCAATGTTGTAAACCAAGTAAAAGCATTTTTGGTTAATGAATTAGGAAAATATCTTAATTTTAAACCCTCATCATTGATGATATCGCCAACTTTTGTTTCGTACCTAGCAATGTGTTCAATGATCGACTCATTGGCATCACCAACAAACTTGGTAAATTTAGGTACCTTACATCCCCTAGGTAATTCTTCATGTCGAATGTAATCAGGCAAGGGCGAAGAGTAATTAGGCCTCTGAAGGCTAACATTTACCCCAGATCATGCTAATACTTCTTCTACTACATTTACTATGTTGTTACGCCCAATGGTGACATTTCTTAACACTCGATCAACATCTTGGTTTCTCCTAACTATGACTGACCTAGGTTCGTATTGAATGAGTTCTTCCTCTTCATAAGTGGGTGCTTCCACTCTTCGAGGTCTAAAAGGACGCTCATTTTTGCCCCCTATCGTTCTTCAAAAACTTTTAATGTCCTGTGGCACATTTGAGTTGGTTGGACTCCGAATGAGTCAATCAATCTACTTATTTGGTCAACTATAGGATTAAGGTAAACTCCCATTTGTTGAGTTAAGACATTTATTAACTCTAAATTACTCTTATTCATTTGTTGCCTTAAAGCCATAACAGAAGTAGTATTCAAAGATGGTGTCGACTGAGGGACATAACTAACACCACCTGGTCGTCCACTTGGGACATAACTGCCTTGATTTCCAGTGGCCACTATGTTTTTCGTATATGTGGTTGGGTTCAACTGTAACCCAACCATCATGGAATAAGGCATACCATATTGGTAAGGGACAAATGGTGACCCTGGACCCCATAGAAAGAGTAGTTGATTTGGGTCAAATGATCATATCCCATGCCTATGTTCTGTCATTGTGACTGTTGTCGCTGAACCATGAACAATGGTCGATCTCACAGGAGATAAAACCGTCGCGCTTTGACTTATGATACTCACGGTATGACGTCCACATTTTGTGTAGAAATCTGCGTATCTGCAGTGTTTGTGTCAGAGCGTGGAATTTTAGACTTGGACAAAATTTTACCACTTCTTAAATTCATACACACACAAACTAACTATAAGAAACTTTGTAAAATCACACACAAAATACAAAATTATTAGCACTGTCCCACTAGGCATGCCAATTTGTTTACCTCTAGTTTTGGAAAACAACACTGGTCTCTTACCAAAAAGTTTACTGGTGAGACCGACTAGAGAGTCTCAGTATAGTGCTTCAGTTTTCGAGTGTTTTCATAAAGTATGTTCAAAAGGGTTCGTTTGACTAAAGCGAAACGAATTTAAAATCAATAAAGCAGAACTTGTAAAATAAAACAAAAGACGTTTTAAACTGTAAAAATAGATGACATAACATGAAAATAGTTGAAAATGGGTTGATTCAAACGTACATTTCCTTAGCTTGACTCATTTCGCTCGTTCGCTTGGGTACCTTAAGTGACTAGCGTGTAGAAATGTGAAAGTTTGAACCTTTGACACTATGCACTAAATACTTTATTTATAATACACAAAAATAACTACTTTTCAGCGGGTTTCGCTTCTTTATAAGCCACATGTCTCTTGTAACTTCCCTTTATGAACCCACGTTCTCCATCTCTGCTATCGAACCCACGTTCTCCATCCATAACACTTTGCTTTGCTAGTTATGCATTCTTTTGGCTTTTTAACATTCCTGGACGCAATTCATTCCTCATGAAACCTCTTTTCTAGTCGACTGCGTCCATAAGCCCAATTGACTTTTTGTGAAATCTCTCTCGATCGAATGCTTCTGTAGTTGACTTCCTATAATTCAGAGTTCTCAAAGAATCTTTGTGGCTTTTGGTTGAATTACTCTTTTAGAAAATCCTAGCCAACAAGAGTTTTAAAATCATATTGAATCGTTCGGTCGAACTGATTGAACTGGGAGTCAGAGAGGTCATAAGTCTGATATGATTGTTAGATTAGGTATGATATTGAACCGGTAGGAACCGTTAGAACCAGCCAAAACTAATGAACCAACAGTTTTGAAAATCAATGGATTCTATGCATTTTCTTCTTGAGACAAAACAACGTTGTTTTGATTTTTTTATAATAAAATTAAAATATATACTTTATTTAAAACTTATTTAGAACAAATTTCTCTCGTTTACAATTAGATTTTGTTCAAAATTTATTTAAATTTGTATTTTGTACTATTTTGTGTAATGAAAATTTAAATTTAAGAATGAACTTGTAAAATTATCGTATTTTAAAATTTTATAGTTGTTGTGATATTTTTTAGAGACTAAATTATCTGATTCGACCGATTAATAAATATATAATTTCTTTCCAGGGGCCAATTTACTTAACCGAATTATCTGACTTAATTCAATTTAGTTATGCAATTCAACTAATAACTTAATAGTGATCAGTCAAGTTTTTAAAACGTTGATGAAAAATATACCTTTTTAAAAGAATCCAATTAAATGTACATATGGAGTTACTGCATAAAAATTCATGGGATTCCTAAATCAAGAAAAGGAGAAAAGGAATATTCGAGCAAAATAGAGGCTATTTTAGAATTTCTTCCTTCAATAAATAAAAAAACAACTTCAATATTTTTTTATTTAAAAAGTAAATTAACTTTGAATATTTATATTAAATCTTTAAGGAAGGACAAAGGTGATCACACCTTTACTAAATCTTAAAAATAAAGAAGAATTTATATAGGAGTCTGAACATCATACATTTGACGAATTAAAAGGTGTTTGGTGAATCCTCCCATCATAACACCTCCTTAAATATAGGAGTTAAAAACTACATTGAACCTTTTGAGATTTTTATAACTTATTAATATGATATACTTCATCCCTCCTTAAATATAAGATCTCAAAGAATAAATTTGGAAATTAAGAAAATTTATTAAAATAATAAATTTATTGATTATTTTGTATAATTTTATAAATTTATCTTTGAGAGAAATAGTTAATTTATATATAACTGTATTTATTATATATTATAGAAAAATATATAATATAATTAGAGATATATTTGAAAAATAATAATTAATACATTAAAGTTGAAAAATATTTTATAAAAAAATATATAAAAAAATTCAAGAGGGTCTAACTATATTATTTTTTATTAAAACATATTTTACACAATAGAGTAGAAAATTAGGCTTTAGCTTTAACATGGTTCTCTTCAACATATGTTATCTTCAAATTTATGAAAGCTAAGGTGATTGTTGATTTTTTAGAAAATTATTATGCAAATAAAGAGAATAATTTAAAACAAAAATATGTTAGTGCAAATTCTTGGAAATTATACTTCAATAATTTAGCCATGGAAGAGGTACATGAATCGGAATCATACATGGAAGAGATATATTTATATATTTGTTTTTTCTAGAAATGCTAATTCATTTCAAATCTAAAAATGTCTTCATTCGATGAAACTCACAATTAATGATAAAGGCAAAGAATGTTAAAGGCACACTAATATTCAATAAAACCTGAAGAGAGAATTCAACCAATCAAAGATTTCATCCAAATATTCATATACTTAGTTCAAGTGTGAGTAATTGAACATGGAAATTTCTGAATACACCAACTTGGTTGAGTAACCAAATGAAGAAACGTTTTTTTTTTCTTCTTTTCTAAATTTATATATAAAAAATTAGGTCGAGACATAAATAGAATGCAAGTAGACAATAAACTGCGTCGCTATTCTTTTTTAGATCGTAAAATTAATCTTTTTAAAAATTACATTCATAGATCTAAGAGATACAACATTGTTATTTATAAACCTTTGAACCCTCTGTAAAAGATCAACTGTTTTTTGTACTAGGAAATCAAAAGTATCAAAGACAGATGATATAAAAATATGTTGATTTTCAAAACACGTTTTTTATGTTTGATCATTTTACTGTAAGACTATCTACAATGACAAAATAATTCAACACTCATTTTTCCTATTTTTTACACACCACGTCATCTTCTCTCTCTTCCACCTAATAATTCAACACTCATTCAACTTTTATTCACTACAATGGTTTTGTTTAATAAAATTCAACACTTTACTCCACCACTTTTATTTTATGTATTTATTTTCTTTTTTATATTTTTGTTTTTTTATTATATATTAATAATAATTATCAATTAAAATTAAATCAAAATAATTAAGAGTTAAATAATTTATTTTATTCTATTTTTAATTTAAAAACTTATTTTAATTTTTTTCTCTAATTTTATATTCGTAATTACAAAAAACTTAAAATGAAACGCACATAACTTAATTAGTACAATAGACTCAACTCACAAACAATCTATTTAATCACGAAACATTCCAAACTTTACTCATATATGTTTGACTAGATCTGCTTGCAATTCGTGATGTACATTTGAATCACGCATCACAGATCTAGCACGCACATGATTTGCAAATGCAGGTAGCACATCGGTCGAGAATGGCTCCGGTGTACCAGACCCACTTGCCTCAGATTGATCATAATATGTCCAATGTTGAGAATATGTATCTCGTTCATCTTCAACAATCATATTATGCAATATGATACATGACCTCATGATGAGAGCCAAATCGGCTATGTCCCATAAATGGGTTGGTTCGCGAATGATTTTAAATCGAGCCTGCAACACCCCAAATGCACGTTTGATTCCTTCCGACATCCCTCCTGATATTTTGCAAATAACTTATCTGGTTCACTTTGAGGAAGTCTAATTGATTTGACGAAAGTCGGATAAGAAGGTTAAATACCGTCAACAAGATAGTATGCCATATTATACGGACGTTGATTCACAAAGAAGTTCACTCTTGGAGTTTTTCCCTGTTCAACATCATCAAACACGGGTGAACGGTCTAGAACGTTTATATCGTTCAATGTGCCCGGACATCCAAAGAAGGCATGCCAAATCCATAGATCATAAGTTGCAATTGCTTCAAGAATAACAGTGGTGGTTCCCTTATCTCCCAGAGTAAATTGACCTTCCCATGTTGTAGGACAATTTTTCTATTCCCATTGCATGCAATCAATACTCCCAATCATCCCCGGGAACCCCCTCATTTCACTAACATGTAGTATTCTTTGTAGATCATCTTGAGTTGGGGATCTGAGATACACTGGCTCATACAATTGTATGATTCCTTTACAGAATCTACGCAAGCACTCTAATGTTGTTCTACCTCCTATTTTAATATATTCATCAACCGCATCGGCCGCCACACCATATGCTAACATCCGCATGTCTGTGGTACATTTTGCTAATGGAGATATACCTTTTTTTGTTGCGTCAACTCTTTGGGTGAAGTAGTTGTCACTATTAGATATTTCCCCAACGATCCTAAAGAACACATGTTTTCGCATCCGGAATCGCCGACGAAACATTGCATCGTCATATATAGGTTGGTCTGCAAAGTAGTCTTCTATTAGTCTTTGGTTTGTCGTTGCATGATCTCTATTGAGATATTTTCTCTTAACATTAAGTGTATATCCTTCCTCTATTTGGTTCCGTTGCTCCCTGAACCGGTTGACGATATACCTCTCTTCGATTTCAGACTGCCTTTTGTAAGTTTCGATATCAAAGGGAAATTCTGAAGGATCCATTGATGTTTTTTAGTAATATGAGATTTTTGGTATTGGTACATTAATGGAAGAATGAATCTCCATTTATAAGATTAGTAATATCATATTTTTGGTATTGGTACATCAATAATATATAAGAAACTATGTGATAAAATAGAAATCAATATCTTGATAATATAGATAATAGTAGACAAGAAATAAAATGACAAAATAGAAATCAATATCTTGATAATATAGATAATAGTAGACAAGAAACTAAGTGACAAAATAGAAATCAATGTATTGATAATATAAATAATAATAGGCAAGAAACAAAATGACAAAATAGAAATCAATATCTTGATAATATAGATAATAGTAGACAAGAAACTAAGTGACAAAATAGAAATCAATATCTTGATAATATAAATAATAGTAGACAAGAAACAAAATGATAAAATAGAAATCAATATCTTGATAATATAGATAATAATGGACAAGAAAGTAAGTGGCAAAATAGAAATCAATGTCTTGATAATATAGATAATAGTAGGCAAGAAACTAAGTGACAAACAATGTCTTGATAATATAGATAATAGTAGACAAGAAACTAAGTGACAAACAATGTCTTGACAATATAGATAATAGTAGACAAAAAACAAAATGACAAAATAGAAAATAGAAAATAGTAGATAAGAAACAAAATACAAACAATGACTTGACAATGACTTGACAATGACTTGATAAAGACTTGATAATATAGAAAATAGTAGATAAAAAACAAAATACAAACAATGACTTAACAACATTTAATTTCCAAACAGATCGCGACCCAACTTTTCCAACAACTCTTTGCTCCGGTCATCAAGATGCTCCTTTGAACTTAGCTTCATAGACATCTTCATCTTCTTAGCCTCAGTACTTTCTTTCAACAATTGATTAGCTTCCTCTTGCCTCATGGCTATTTTGTCCAATCGTTCCAACTCTTTCTCCTTAAATTGTTTAAATTCATTTCACTCTTCATTGACCGATTCCAAGGCTGCGCCATTGCTTTTTTTTTTACCCTTTTTTTGTTGCATTCTTCCCCATTGGGCGAGCACTAGATTCTACGGAGTTGGAATCACTTGCATCACTCTCGTGGGCTCTCTTAGATCCACTACCTACAGATCCACTATTTCCTCCTACCTGACTATCATAACGTGGTTGATCACGGAGAATGAACCATTCTGACATTAAAATGAAATATCCACTCTTACCACTTAAATATAATTCATGTGCTTTTGTCAATACATCATTCTCAGACCACCCGATTTTTTGCATACGCTTAGCGTTATCATAAGCGTTTGTCCATTTATTAAGTATTTTGTTCATGTAGTTGTAATGATTTCTACATGCAGCTCCATCACGGAGAGGATCAAATGAGCAATGCCCATTACGGTAATAAGCAATTTTACTCTAATATGAATCACTTTTTTGGTTTCTCCCAACAATATTGTCTGTTCCATATTTAATCCACCCACTAATTAGAACCAAATTTTGATCAATGGTCCATTTGGGGCTTTTCCGACGAACAGGAGTTGAATCCTCTACATTTGGAGTGGCTCCATGACCACCGCTCATGCCACCAAGAGCCGTTTGTGTAAAAAAAATCAGGAAATTCATCAAGTCCAACATTAGGAACATTTTCATTTCCCATTGGAGTAGAAGAATAATAAGGTGATGCTTGAGATGAATATGACATCATAGATCCATAATATGGACGATAGTTTGGATTAGATGACGACATTATGAAATTTGGTATATTTTAGGGACCTTGTTGGTTGGAAGATTGATTTTGAAATATATAGTTGGGATTTGGATAGTTGAAAGGATAATTAGTAGAATTTTGGGTGTTAAGAGGGTTATTGTTGGGATCTATTTCACTAAAAAATTGTTTAGAGCTACAAACAATAATTTATTAGAAGTTAAATAGAAAAATTAGAGAGAAAAAATAGATTTTTTTTTCCGTCCAAATCAAATGAACCAAGGCTCTATTTATAGACAAAAAATGATAATAAATTTTGGTGAAAATAAAAATAAATAAAAAATTGATTTTCTATAAAATAATTGACTCGAAATAATTTAGGTGAGATAAAAATATAAACAATCACAACAATCAATTATATTTTGCAAAGTATTATAACTCGCTCCTACTTATTTCTCATTCAACATGTTGAATATTTTCAACACAAATTAATTCATGTCACATTCAACATCTTATTCAATAATTCATTTGAGCAATTCAACTATTGAAAAATATATTCAACACCCCCATTACAAGTAGTCTAAACAATTTTGAGAAATATCTAAGAGTCCTACAATAAAATTACCATCCTTCAAACCCACTTGTGAAGAAATTCTCGTTAAATTGAAACAAGTATGTTTCTCTCTTACTCACTCATACATCAAAATATTTATTGCTCAATATCAATCTTCCTTCAAATAAATTAGTCAAAATAAATTACTTACAAACGATGGAATCAAAATAAGATAAAATAAAAGATAATGTGCTTTTTATTCAAGATGTCTAAACTTATCAATTTTGAATATACCAAATGTAACTCCTACAAGAAGTCATGTTATGTTCAAGACTTAACTCAAAAATCATATCAAGATTTATAACACTAACAATAGGTTTAAGGCCAATGATTAATCTCTTTCTAAGAACATTTTAATGGTAACAATTGAAATGGGTAATCTAAATCATTTTATGTGGGATCAAAATGTTACATAGGTTTTAAAAAATCTTTCGTTGATTTAACTTATTTTTATTTTAATAAGTAATTATTTGTAAATAATTTAAATTTGACCCCACATATTCAATATTCATTAGTGAGTACAATTAATTTTATTATTTTAATATTAATTAATTTGCAAACAGTATTAGTTATCATTGACTATAGAAAGCACGGTATACTATAATTATTGTCACATAGATTTGATCCAATACTTTAAATTATAAATACCAATAGTTATAACAATAAAGTAATTGCCAACATATCTAGGGGTGGACCCACTTGAAGGCAGGGTGTCACTCTAGCTACATTAGATTTCTCAATATATATATATATATATATATATATATATATATATATATATATATATATATATATATATATATATATATATATATATATATATATATATATATATATATATATATATATAAGAAAAAAACACTATTAATACTCACTTCATTTTTCTCTCTCCTTCAATATCTATTTCTTTCATTTTTCTTTTTCTCTCTCACATAGTAAATTTCTTTTCTATTCTTCTCAAACTCCATTATCTCTCTCATATTTGTCTCTTGCTTTTATATTTCTTTATCTAATAATCTTTTATTTTTTTCTCCAATTTTTTCAATTGACTTGGTTGCATTTATATTAAAAATTAAAGATAAAGTAAATATTTCAAATTTCTCTCATCTTTTTCTTAAACCATCAAATTTATCTCTCATATTGTTAGCTCTGTCATATTCTTACCCCCTAATATTAGACATACTCAAGTCATTAATAGACAACAGCTTTTCAAGTATCTCCTTAAGTGACTTAGCACTTGTTTCTTTAACACTTACAACGTCAAGAAACCTTTCTTTTACCAAACCTTCATTATTAACATAGCGAATAACAACAACCATTTGTTCTTTATCAGGAACATCACCAGATTTATCAATCAAAACACAAAACACATTATCTGCAATATCACATATAATTTGTTGAGTTATTTCACATGCACAAGCAGCGGCAAGATCCTTTTGAATCTTAGGGGCGGTCAGATTATTTCCCGGAGCACAATTTATTACACTAACTATCTCTGGGTTAATTTTCTTTAAAGTGTCCATAACTTAAGAAATGACCCCTTAAATGAAGAGTTAAGGGACTCGCCACTCCCTCTAAATGGCATGCCACACCTCTAGAGAAACTTAGTAGCTATAAGGGATGTGTTTACACTAACACAATATTCAACATTCATTTGCTTAGTTTGAATTCGTGAGAGCATAGTCCATATGCACACAATCAACATGATTATTGGAAGAAGTAACATGATTAGCCAATTTGTGAGCATTCTTCCGGTCATCAAAATTGTCTTCCACAAAGTGATCTCCCCATATTTAGAGACATTTTTAAACAAAAAATATGGCAAACAAAATGCTAGATCCTTAGATTCACTATAATCAATCCAATCATACAAATCAAACCAATATTTGCAAAATTGACGTTTTTGTTTACCTTGAACAAACCAAGAGTAAATGATATTGTGAGGAGGTTGATGACGATCTATTTTTAAATAAGTTTTTCTTATCTCATTTTGGATGTCAGAATGATAACTTGAAATTGGAAGTCTAAATCCTGTATTTGTTTCCAATAATTCATAATCAACAACTTTGATACTCTCACTTGGATGTTGAGTTTCTGATGCTTCTAGATTAGCCGAAGAAGTAATTTTGTCTCTAGAAAGTAGCGGGAAATTTTTTTTCATCCTTTAAAGAGAACAATGAAACCAATTGATTAGAAAGAAAATAATTTATGAGAAATTAAGAAAATTAATATTTTTAATAAATTGAGGTTTTAGGGTTCAACTCAAAAAGGAGAAAATAATGAGAGAAATTTGAAATACTCACTTTATTTTTGATTTTTAATCACCCACAAATAAATGCAACCTAGCCAAATAAAAAATTGGAGAAAAAAATGAGAAATTATATTATTAGAAAATATGAAAGTAAGAGACAAATATGAGAGATGGTGGAGTTTGAGAAGAGAAAAAAAAGTTATTGTGTAAGAGAAAAAGAGAAAAGTGAAAGAAATAGATGTTGAAGGAGAGAGAAAAATGAGTGAGTATTAGTGGTATTTTTTTTCTTTTATTAATTAATTTAATAATAATATAATTTATGTCATGTCATCTTCATCGTGATCAACTAAATATATACTCTAATCTATTTTTAACAATAGTGTGTGTCGTGTCACCTCATTTTTCTTTTTATTTTGTAATTTCAGTCATTAAGACATACAAAAACACACTAATTTTTACGTCGTGTGTTTTAAAATATTAATTTTAAAATACATTCGAAAATACACATTTTAAAAGATATCTAATATACGTAAAATTTAGAGACTCGAATTTGAAGCGGACTTGATTCTTCTACATGAATGAATGTAGAGTCTCATTCAAACAATTGAATATATTTTAATTGTAACTTATAAGAACCGAAAATGGTGTTGCTTCGAGACAATTCAAGAAATATTTAAGGTTAATAGAAGGATATATCAAGCACTTCAAATGAAACTTGTGAAAGAAGTCTTTAAGGTGGTTAAAAGTTTTTTTTTCTTTTTTACGTAAAAAAATGTAATATTTTTACGGAGAATATTAACTTGTGTATTTAGAGTACAAGTTAAGTTGTAAGAGGTAAAAATATTTGTTTTTAAATTGACCATTCTATTTTTTTAAAGTTAAAATATTGTTTTTTCAATGATAAAATTTTATACACTATTAAAAATATGATATTTGAGAAAAGACCCTTACATAAGGTATAAAAATAAATGATGTAAAAAATATTTGTCAAAAGATTTTACATCAAATTTTTATTTCTTGAGATATAGAAAATATAATTTAGAGGAAAATATAACAAGGTGACATTTTCGTAAATAAAATGAAAAATTTTATAAAGAATTTTACATCAAATCTTTATTATCCACCGATATAAAAATTATAATAATAAAATAATACAAACACGGTGGCAGTTTTATAAATAAGTTGCGTTTTTTTAATCAAAAAAGTGGCCCTTACATCGGGCCATACACCCAACCGATATAAAAGAGCGTTTTTGTTATAAAAAAAATTGCCCTCTCAAATTCACAAAACCCTATTGTGACTATTCATATGTTTATTTCGCAAAAGGTAGCCGCGCTTCATCTTTTTTCGCTCCGCACCCAACAACCCTCTGTCTTCAACCTTCTCCCTCCGCCCTCCGCCTCCGGACGTCCTAAATCGTCCTAAACCCTTCTCCCCACACCGTCCTAAACTGTGTTCCTCCGCCCTCCGCATCCGGACGCGAACCAGTTTCGCACAGCCGCGCCTCCGCTCCGTCCATTTTCGCACAGTCGCGCCTCCGCCTCCGTCCGTTTTCGCACAGCCGTGCCTCCGCCTCCGTCCACACCGTCCGGTTTCAGTCTGCCCCGCCTCCGCCTTCGTCTCCATCATCGTCCCACCGTTATTCCATGTCTCTCCGTCTCCCTCCGCCTCTGACGTTGTCCATCTGTTTTCGACACGTTAGATTTAACATTATTGTTACTGTTATCCAAATTTATATTACATTTTATCTAAAGGAATGGATATAAATTAGAACAAATTAAAATGTTGTTGTTAATCTTGCATGCTAACCACCAACAAAGTTTCAATCCCGCGACATCACATTATGTTACAATTTTCATTTTTAAAAGAATCCATTATAGATTCTTGTAGTAGTGTTACTCTCCCGCCGGAAACATTCAAGGACAGTTAAGTATGACGTAATCTATTTCTATATTATTTGTGACGGAGTTTCCTATATTAAGTCATTGTGGAGTGATCTATCAAGTAAAGAATGTTAAAAAAACATTAATTATTAAAAAAGTATATTAAAAATAAAATTTTCTAATGATTTAACTATGTATTCATTAATTTCGGAACATAGGTATGGATCGTAGTTGGATGAGAGCTAATCGATTAAGTGCTGAGTACGGACATGGAGTGAAGGAATTTCTACGGTTTGCTGAAAGTGGTGCTAAAAAAAGTCTTCATGCGCTTTTCTCTGTCCATGTATTTGTTGTGCAAATAAAGAACCAAAACTTAGTAAGAAAGAAATCATGGATCATCTAATCTGTGTAAGGATCTGTCAAAGTTATACACAATGGATATGGCACGGTTAAGTAGTAGCAAATTCAAACGTGTCCCAAAGAGATGATGTTAGTGTCTATATGGATGATCGTTTGGAAGACATGATGCATGATATTGGACAAGATTCATTTAAGAGGGCACATGCGTATGATACTTTCTGCAGTGACAAGGATAAACCTTTGTACCCGAGATGCATAAATTTTACATGTTTGGCAACCGTGTTAAAATTGTTTAATCTAAAGGCGAATAACGAGTGGACTGACAAAAGTTTTATCGAATTGCTTGAATTATTGACAAAAATGCTTCCAGAAGGTAACGTAATGCCAATTTGTTATTACAAGGCGAAGGAAATATTATGTCCGATGGGTTTGGAGTATGAAAAGATACACGCATGCCCTAATTACTGCATATTATACCGAAAAGAGTATGTAAACTATAATCATTATCTGAAGTGCAAGGTGTCATGCTATAAAAAGAAAGATGGTGATTCTAGTGAAGATGAGGTGGTCAAAAAGGGTCCTCCCGCGAAAGTGGTATGGTACCTACCAGTAATTTCAAGGTTCAAGAGATTATTCGCTAATGCAAACGACGTAAAAAATCTTAGATGGCATGCAAAAGAAAGAAATTGTGATGGACAAATTCGCCATGTAGCTGATTCTTTGCAATGGAAGAAAATAGATACTTTGTTTCCAAGCTTTGGCAAAGAGTCGAGAAATCTTAAACTTGGACTTGCTACTAATGGAATGAATCCATTTGGTAATCTAAGTATTAATCATTCTTTTTGGCATGTTCTCTTGATGATTTATAACCTATCTCCTAGATTGTGCATGAAGCGTAAATATATTATGTTATCGATGATGATTTCGGGCCCAAAACAACCAGGAAATGACATAGACGTGTATCTAAGTCCACTGATTGATGATTTGTTGTGGGAGGAAGGGGTGGATGTTTTTGATGCGTATTCTGGCGAACAGTTCAATATGCGTTCCATGTTGTTTTGCACCATTAACGATTTTCCAGCATATGGTAATTGTCTGGGTATAAAGTTAAAGGGCATAAAGCGTGTCCTATATGTGAACAAGACACATGTTACCATCAACTTGTAAAAGGAAAGAAGATTGTTTATCTCGGGCACCAAAAATTTCTACATTGTTATCCTCTATATCGTAGATTGCGGAAAGCTTTCAATGGGGAACAAGAGCATGGTGTTGCTCCAAAGCCATTAACTGGAGAGGAAGTTTATCAACTACAACAGGGCATTAATGTTGTCTTTGGAAAGTACCAAAAGCGATCTACTGTGAAGAATACATGGAAAAAGAGGTCGATTTTCTTCAATCTTCTATATTGGTCTAGTCTTGATGTTAGACATTGTATTGATGTGATGCACGTGGAGAAAAATGTATGTGATAGTATAATCGGAACACTTCTCAACATTTAAGGCAAGACAAAAGATGGTATTAATGCTCGTCTAGATTTGGGTTTGATGGGCATACGAGAAGAGTTAACTCCACAATATATAGGTAACAAGACATATTTTCCTCCTGCCTGCTACACTTTGTCCAAAAAAGAGAAAACAAGTTTTTGTGAATGTTTACAAAGTATCAAAGTGCTGCATGGTTACTCATAAAATGTCAAGAGACTTGTATCAGTTAAAGATCTCAAATTAGTTGGCTTAAAACTTCATGACTGTCATGTCTTAATGCAACAGCTACTACCAGTGGCTATTCGTGGGATATTGCCTAACAATGTTATGAAGACTATAACTAGGTTGTGCTTATTTTTCAATGTAATCTGTTGTAAAGCCATTGATCCATTAAAGTTAGATGATTTGGAAAATGAGGCTGCAATTATCTTGTGCCAATTAGAGATGTATCCCCCCCCCCTTCATTTTTTGACATTATGGTTCACTTGATTATTTATCTAGTTAGGGAGATTAGATTATGTAGTCCAACTTTTTTACGGTGGATATATCCAATAGAGCGATACATGAAGATCCTAAAAGGGTACACAAAAAATCCACACCATCCAGAAGCATCAATTATTGAGAGGTACATTGCAGAAGAAGCAATTGAGTTTTGTTCTAACTATTTATCAGGAGTGAATGTTGTAGGGGTTCCTAAGTCTCGTCATGATGGAAGATGTGAGGGTTTGGGTACACAAGGTTTAAAGGTCAAGAGCCTAAGTATTGATGTGGTTGTTCAAGCGTATTTGTATATATTGAATAACACAGATGAAGTTCAACCTTACTTATCTGCTCACAAAAGCATCATAAAGAAAAAGTATCCCAAGATGAATGAAAGAGGGTTGTTAAAAGAGAATAATAAGAGTTTCTCTGAGTGGTTTAAAGAAAAAAATGCTAATGATGATAATTCTTCTAATACAATTAAGTGGTTGTCATATGATCCTAAATGTAACATAATAACTTGGAGTGGATATAATATTAATAAAACTTCCTTTTATACAAAGTCAAAGGATGACCATAGTACCATGCAAAATAGTGGGGTTATGATTGTGGCTGAGTCCATGCACTTCTCTAGTGCTAAAGATAAAACCCCTGTTATGGCATCTACACGTTACTTTAGGGTGATTGAAGAGATTTAGGAAGTTAATTATGTTGTGTTTAAAGTTCCTGTATTTAAATGCAAATGGATTGATATCAACAGTGGTCTGAAAATCGATGAACTTGGAGTTACACTGGTTCATCTTAGAAAGCTAGCTTATGTGAACGAACCTTTCATCATGACATCTCAAGAAAAACAAGTGTTTTATGTTACAAATCCTTCTAATAAAAGGTGGTCAGTGTTTTTACAGGGAAAGGTGCGTGATATTGATGAAAATCAAGATGTGAATCTTGATAATTCCGAAACTCCTCCTTTTTCAACAAATGTGCCTACCTTCATTGAACAAAATGAAGAGGATGATGTGCATGTTGTTCGCATAGATCATGAAGAAGGGATATGGTAGGACTAGCACGATTTTTTTATAAGTTATTTCGACATTACTTCGATTCCTAACTGTTTTTGTTTTGATCTTAATTTGATGTCTAAATGTTGTTATTTTTGTGCTCACTTTGATGTCTAAATGTTTTTATTTTGTGCTTAATTTGATTTCTAATTGTTTTTATTTTGTGTAAACAGATACATGGGTGATTCAACCGACAATCCTTCTTCATCTAGTAACCCTAAGAAAAGAAGAGTTAGAGGTCCCACTTTGATGGTAAAAATTGACAAAGTTCATCAAACGGGTGAAAAGATAAAGGTTGAGTTTGATCCAAGAACCCATGAATGTACTGGTGTTGGTAAAAATGCTATAAATTTTAAGAGTTATATAACATCTCTTGCTCGGCAGAATTGTAGTATTTTGAAAAATGAGTGGAAAGACGTAGATGACGCCAAAAAAGAGGCTATTTGGGTTGATGTTAAGGTATTTTAAATTCAACACTTTATTATATTTTATAATCATATATTGATTAACAACATATGTCGTATATTATATGTGCAGGCTCATTTCACTATTCCAAAATGTAAAGATCCAAAGAAGGATCCGTTGAAAGAAGAATGGATTAAAAATGCAGGAAAGCGGTGAAGAGGTTTTAAGATACAACTCACAGACCAGTATATTAAAAAGCCCAAGAAAGATCACCCTCCTGCACATATCAAGTATAGTTATATTAAAGATGAAACATGGAAAGAGTTTCTCAGGGCTCGAGATACCCCTGAATTTAAGGTTAGTAGAAGTTATATTTTTTCGTGCATAACATTATTATTATGTTTAGTGATTGATAACTTTTTGATGTTATAATAGGAAAAAGTCGAAAGGGTGTGGAAAATGTGGCTAGAAATGTATACCCACATGTATTATCTCGTGGAGGGTATCGATTGCTTGAGGAGAGAATTATGAATGAAAGGAAGTCATCGACGGCTGATTCCACAATAGATGATACTGGTAGTGCATGTCCATCGTCACGCCATGAGTTATGGAAGAGAGTACGGTAAAAGAAAGGGGAAGAATACACATCAAAGTCTACACAAGTTATTGCTGAGAAAATTGTAAGTAGAATTTGGAAAGTACTTCAAGTATCATTCTATTTGTGATTGATAAAAACTAATGAAATTAGTTGTGGTTATTTCCTTATGTAGGATTCTCTAGTTGAAGAGGCTGAAAAAGGCACCTTTGTTCCGGAAGGACGTAATGATATCTTAACATCATCCATTAGAACATTTGAGCATGGCGGTCGTGTTTGTGGTGTTGGAAAACAACATAAACAAAGCACTTACTTTGGAAGATCGTATTCACATCAATGACAACATATAGATGTAAATGAATAATTTACACAAATTTCATCTGAATTGGAAGCAAGAATTAAAGCTGATTTTGAGCAAAAGTTGTGTGAAGAGCGTAAGGTAATGCAACAATCTTTAATGGAGACACTTAGGTCTATCGGTTTATCGTAAATCGAAGATAATAATAAATGCCTTGAAAAATGGAAGTTGTTGATGGGAGCGAAAAAGGAAGTTGTTCAGTTGAAAAAGAAAGCACAAAGGACTTCGAAGTTGACGTTGTTTAGAGATGGTTACTCATGGTTCTGAAAATGGATGACACACATTTGCAAATTGAATTAAGTCATTGTGTTAGTGTCACTAATTTCTATATGTCATCTAAGTGTATCAGAGAATTGTTGGTGGACTTTCATTGGCTTGATGTGTCTGTTCTGCAAGTTTGGTGCACGTAAGTATATTTTCTTTTTTTATTATTGTCAATATCTATTAATGTGTTATATCTCTCATCACTTTGATTCTAATGTCAATATTAAAATTATTCAGGTATACTCATCGTATGTGTATTGATAATTCCACATCAGAAGTATATGGATTTATGGACCCTGCTAGGTGCATATATGTTGATAATGTGCTGAAATCTGAAGCAGATTTTAAAAAATACATACTAGATAAGTTACGTGACGAAAACAAAGTGTGTCACTTACTACCATTAGGTCATAAGTAAGTTTTTTTGAAATTTAGTTTTCTATTTTTTAATTTTGGTAACATAGATATTTTATGTGACTTTTGTGTTTCCACACACGTACAAATCTCATTGACAATTAATAGTCATTTGTCCAAGAGACAATATTGTTATCGTCTTTTTTTCGTTTCATTGGGAAATTGATCAAATCATGAAGAAAATTATTACAAAGTAAGTTTGTCCTTTGTGACTTTTGTTATAATATATTATATATCATGTATACATAAATTGTTACAAAAGTAATTTCCTATTTTATGTGGCTTTATATGGATTTTTTTTCCTGAATTAGTGCTTTTGGGGTTCATTAAATGACAAATGGAAATAGAAAAAAGGCTACATGGCTTCATCCTAATGTAAGTGTGATGTATATTACAAATCTATATTTAATTTTATGTCAAGTATTCACTAATTATGTCATTCGTTTGTCTAGACAAGAAGACAACATAACTCTAATGATTGTAGCTTCTATGTGATGAAAAACATGTTAGATATTGTATCTGTCAATATAACTGATTCTTGGATGTAGGTAATAAAAAAAACTTTACTTTTATAGTTACTTTGTGTTTTACACCTTAATGTGAATTTTTAAAGAATAAGTCTATATTGTTATTTATGCATTGTAGGTATTTGATGACCCAACAGAATTAACACAAGATGATTTGTATGATTTGCGACTCCGTTGGGCAAAATATTTCTTTGAGTTATATAAAAATTAAGTTTAAACTTGTGAGTTATTTAGAATTGTCTATACATATCTGATTTGAGTTTTTTGATTTTGTTGTTGTCTGCTGATGTTAATTGGTGTTATTATTTATTGTTAGCCGATGTGATTTTTGTGTTGTCTACTGAAGCTACAATTCATCTTCTTATGGATTGCATGTTGGTATTTCAAGTGTAGATATTTTTGTATAATTTCATTGATTTTGTTGTTGTAGTAATCCATCTTTCGTAAACTTCCTTATAATTGTGTACACTTTCTTATCCTAGATCAGTACTTTTATAACTTAATGGTTCATTTTGAAGAATATATATATGCATCCTAGATATTTGGTGCAATGAAAAATATTTTGTGACTTAAATGTGATTGTGATGTTGGAAAAATATAAAAAAAAATAGGTACAAATAAATAAATTACGAGAATGTACCGATTTAGTTAAATGTGGTTGTGATGTTGGAAAAATATGAAAAATTAGGTACAAATAAATAAATTCCAAGAATGCACCTGATTTAGTTAAATATGGCATATTAAGCAAATATTTTACATCGGGTATATTAAGAAAACTGATATAAAAAACAATTTATTACATCGGGTATATTAAGAAAACCGATGTAAAAGCTTGCCTTTATTTATTTTTTTGATTTTTTTTTATATCCGTTCTATAAAATAATCGATGTAATAGATTGAGTTTTTACATCGGACTACAGCCCGATGTAAAATGTGTTTGATTTACTACATCGCTTGAATTTACATCTGATCAAGAACTAATGTAAAAAGTACTTTTCGCCCGATGTAAAATATATTTTCTACACTAGTGACATTTAAATTTATAACTTGTACTCGTAAAAAACAAATTAACAATTTTTATTTTTTTCTATTATTTAATGTGTATTTGAGTTTATTATTCTTGAATGATAATATCAATATATTAAAAAAAGATGAGTATAAGTAATACTTAAATCCATTAAAAAAAAAGATTGATTTTACGATTTTAAAAAAATAGTGGTGTAATTTATTATCCACTTCCTTTCTATTTCTATATTAATCTAATTTTTCAAATAAATTCTAAAAGAAACATAGAAAAAGAGAGCACATTTTTGACCTAGAGCTAGAGATAAAATGTGTTTGCCACTATTGTTAGAAGTACTTACATGTCCATTTTGATTTCTTCAATCTCAACTTTGTCCGATTCCTTTCAAACACAGGTGTTTACTCTTTTTGAGGTTTTTGCATGCAAGTGTTAAAAGCTCAATTTTGGAATATATATATATATATATATATATATATATATATATATATATATATATATATATATATATATATATATATATATATATATATATATATATATGCGATGTGGCCTATTTTTTGTTTTATTTTGGAAAAGAAATATTAAATTAACACTCAATTCATCAATATATATATTAATATTATTATAATTTCAAAAAAAATTATTATGGGTAAAGAAATTCTGCCAATTCAATAAGCGGAAGAGTATAAAATGAAAAGGTTTTGTTCATTTATTTAGTGAATGTGCAACTTTTTTTAAAAATTATTTGTTTATTAACTTCAGATTTTATCTGTGAAATTTCCTGCAAAATTCCTACGAAATTACCTGCGAATTTCTCAAATATATGATTTATATATATGATTATTAAAATCCATATATAAATTTATAAAAACATTTATAGAAATTTTGTAATAAAATCCGCAAAAAAATTTTAAAAACTCAATTTTCCTAAAAAATTCTGCGAGAAAATAAAATATAATAAAAATATATATAAAGTAAGAAGGTCCGCCCAATTAATTGGCGAATATATTTTAAAATATTATTTTTTGTTTGAAAAGATGGTATTTTGATATTTATGAAAGAAAGAATGGTAATTTCATGTTTAAATTTAAAAAAATGATATATTTGTGAAAAATTCAGAAAATTACATCTTAAGAACTTAGTTAGTCATTAAGTTATAAAAAATATTATTTTTATACCAATATCTTAGACATATCGTATTTTGTTGTTCACTAATACGGTAAATAATAAAGTATTATAATAATAAATTATTTTTAAAAAAAATATTTTTTTTTAGTTTTTTTTTTAAATTAAAGGAGTACGGGATACAAAATTATATAATTAATTAATTTTATAATTTCATTAATTAATATTTTAAATTTCATTAAATATCTTATAATTATTAAAAATTTGGACGTTTATTAATCAATTTTATAACTTCATTAATCAATAATTTATATTGTATTAACCAACTTTATTTTATTGCTAAAAATTATTTTTAATATTTAAGTGTTTATTAATCAACTTCATCACTTAATTATTTAATTTTTTATATTTCATTAACCAGCTTTATTTTACTATTAAATTATTTTTAATATATGAACGTTTATTAATCAACTTCATCATTTTATTAATATATTTTTTTTGTATTTTATTAATTAATTTTGTTTTACCATTAAACATCACTATTTATATACTGTTTACAAATATTGTTTACCGTTATTATGTATGTATTGTTCATGTAATGTTCACTATGTAATGTTCACGGTATTATTTATAAAATATTTTTTATTTAAAAAACACTATTTATTATATTGTGAACAGTGTTTTTGTGTAAATATTGATATAAGATTGTGGGGGTAGGAATTGGTATAGTAAGGTTCTTGGGATTAATCATAATGGGAAACATTTAAGAGTCAATATGCTTTGAAGATTTTGATAGTGTTGTGGACAAATTAAATACAATAGAAGCTAAAAAATGAACTGAATATAATATTGAAATAATATGGTGGAAAAGGAACCTGATAATGAATTATATTCATTCTGTCTTCCCTTCTTACGACATGTGTGTCTCCCAAGAGAATATGTAAGTGACTTCTCTAATAGCTATTGATAGAGTAAATAGAAACTTCCACTAGAAGAAAGAAATCTAATGATTCCGAATATCCTTCTCCGAAACAGGATGTAATTGTAAAAACGGTCGCGATAAAACAGTAATAAAAAGTCAATATCAAAATCGTTATTCACTGTTTTTATAATAAAAAAAAAATTGTGCTTGTTCACATTTTAACAGCCGTAAACAATATCACAATATATATCAATCGAAATTGCAAAAATCTTTATACAAAAACAACACGATCTCCACCATTATAGTTATTCAAGGCAAACCTTAGGGACACTTGGGAATAAGAGAGGTTCTATTCAATGGCCAAGCATGGAAAAGATGCCTTTAACTAGAACAAATGACTTGGGGTTGAAGTTCTATAGGCATCTTTGTTGGATCATCAATTTGAGACAAATGACTTAGCGTTGAAGTTTTATAAATAAGATGTATTATCTCTCACTTATAAATATTTAAAATTTCATTTTTCTAATCAATTTAGAATTTTTACGCATTTTATTTTTCAATATTTTCAATTTATATTTTTTATTCTCAATGATTTTGTTCTATTCAATCGCTGCGAAAGAGTACTTCTAACCTTATTCAAATTGAATTTTGTAAAATTATTAATAGTTTCAACTGAATTTAATAAAATGGTTTTGTACATTGAAATTGGTGATTCTTTATAAACTATGTTAAGACTTCAACGTGTGCATGTTAGTATTGTTGGACTTGATATTTGAATTTTGATAGAATTTTATATCATCATACATTTTAAATTGGTATAAACTATTATATAAAATCAACTTCTAATTAAGCTTTGTTGATATATATGGGAGAGTACAACAATAAGATAAAAAAAGTGAAGAGAAAGATTGATTATTAGAAGTTGATATATAATAAGAAAATATCATTAACAATGAACTGGTTTAAATGGTAAGGGGTTTGAGTACCTTATACAAGTAGTCAGGGGGGTTTGAGTCCTAAGTCTTGTCTACCCACAAAAATGGGGAAGGAGAAAAAACGTCATTTATGTGCCTCACATGTTTTTTTTGACAAAGATTACATTGGCAATATTTTATATAATCATTCTAACTAAGCTAATAAATCTTAACTATCGTGCAATTCATAGTATCTTTGAACGGAGTTGAAAATGGACGGTTCAGTGTAGGAATGTAAATGGATATTTATGAGAATAAATAGTATAATATCTATATCTCATGATATAAATATAATATTTATATTCGTGTGAGTATGTGTTAAATGGATAATTCGCGAATTTTAAGATATCTATAAATATTTACAGATATTTATTGATAACTTTTTTTTAAAAATCTACTTCTTTTCTAGACAGAATAAGTTATTATCACATAACATTTATACAAAATTCTCTTATTTTAACAACAAAATTTAATCACATTAATTTCCTTTATTTTCACCAAAACATTTTATTTTTAACAAAAAAATTAAAAATATTGCAATTATGAATTATGGTGAAAGAGCGTCGAATGGTGGAATAGTTGAAATGAGGTATGGACTATGGAGTAAAGAATAAACTTAAATATGAAATTCTCAATATAATTTATATGGAATATAAACTTTTTCTTCAATGAAAATTTCAAAAAAAAAAATAGTATATGAGAAGACTAGTTTTTTAGAAGATAAAAAAACATAGTATAATAAACTAATATTTAAGTAACTCATATAATTTATTAACGGATACGGATATCCACATACATGAATATCATTAAACACATATACATATTCATTACTAAACAGGTATTTAAATATTCATTTATTTTATCTGCAGATATTTATTAAACTATTTGTCTCGTATCCGTGACAGATTTTATTCGCGGCTACGGAGTTTTTTGTCATCCCTAATTCGGTGATGAAGACTATCATATTGGTTTCTAATATGGTTGAGATGGTTTTCTAGTGGAGAAAGTATACCTAAAAAATTAATATTTCGACACTCAAGTTAATAAGAGACTGTTTCTTTTGAAAAATATAAAGAAGTGTGATACAGAAGAGAGAGAAACGTAAAAGAAAGATCACACTATTATAAATATACTTATTTTATCTCAAATGTGAAAGGAATTTTATCTCTGTTAGACAAGCGAGATAAGACTTTACTCTTCAATTTATGTATAATCGAGGGAATAGTTGAAACGGTCATTGGTTAGATCCCCATCAACAATATTTTTTAATTTTTAAAACTATGTAGCACGCGTCATATACCTCTCGGTTTTTGTTAATAACCGAGAGAAAAAGGTCAGTATATATGTCGGTTTTTGCTAGTTAAGGAGTATGACCTATTTTTTCTATTTATTGTTTGTATTAAATCTCATTTTGACCGACCTGTATCATTTTTTCACACAAAACCTACAAATTATGTGACAGAATCAAATATTTGTATTTTATATAGAACATAACATAGAATACCAAATTTATATTATTTACAAAATCAAATGTACAATGCTTACATTATTTATAATGACATTTAGGATACACAAAATATCTATCAAGAGAACCTATACATATTTGCACTTATAATGCAAACCTATATACAATGCTTACAACAGTCAAGAAAAACTAGTGTTTATGAGATTCATGATAAGGTAGGAAGGCAGCGGTCCAATGTGATCAGATGTCATCTACATCTTCTTGTGAAAATGGTGTTTCGTCATTAAAGCCCTATAACTTGAACATGATTTGAATTATGATAAGTTAACAACAACAACATTAACTTAACAAATATACAAAAGTTATCATAAATATGGATAAAGTTAATACATTAAGCCATGAATTGGTAATACCTCTCAAGACAATATTAAACATATGTATCATAACATAGTATCTACATTCAAAACTGTTGGGTTGTTTTTGCGACTACAAATAATTTTCATATAGTTATTAATTAATACTCACAAAGCACAAGTATTACATTAACAAAAATAAATGAATGTCAAAAAGCACAAGTAATACTTACATATGGTTCTATGAACTTTGGCTTTTTACCAACTATATTACATTTCACTAAATTGTATCCCTCCATATCTCTAGATGTCGGTAAAAAGTAAACATGAATAAAAACTATTCAAAACTAAAGGTAAAATTTGAGTATTACAAATAATACATGTTAATTCTCTGATTTTATAATTGACATTATGTTTGATAAAACTAATATAGCAGCAATATGTTAAATAGGATATGTTAACTTGTTGGGAAGAACATGTGGAACAAGAAGTCCTATTTTATGTTAAGACATGTTGAGATGAGAAGTTCTCATCATCTGGAGCAACATGTCGAATAAGATGTCATATGCAGGGTCATACGATATCGCGCCTGAGCTGAGCTGAACAGTTGAATTCTGTTATGATTTAACAGATGCAGAATATTCTGGAAATATAATACAAGTCATATGTGGTGTTTATTTAAAGGTCTGGAAGAATCAAGAAGAATGTTTAATAATATTGACTTTCTAAATAAGGAGACTTTTTAGAAAAGATTTGATTGAAGACCTACTTTGTTACAGAATCTTCTGCAAATTTATAACAACTGATATGATGTGATTTGAAACCTAAACCTAGTTAAGAGATAGATTATAAGTAGAAGAATTGTAACCTAGAAGAAGATACAAGTCAAAAATGTAACTTTCATATTATTACGGCTGAGTCTGTAGTCACTCTCTAGGAAAATTGGTATATGTGATCCACTTGGGTTGTGAGTTGGACTGTTGTTCTTTGAGTTGTAAGGTTCTGTTCTCACTCAGAAGCCTTTAGGTAATAAGTTGAGTATTGTTATTGATGGAAGCTTTTAAGCAACTCCAAGTTGTGTTCTTAGTCAAGAGTCTTGGTTAGGTATTGTGATGGAAGTGTGTCTTCTAGTTTTGGCGTCATGGAAGTGTGTCTTCCTATTTTGTCCAATCATTGTCTATGATTGATGAGGGATTGAGGAAGATCTCATATCTAGGTAAGTCTTAGATAGAAGTATAGTACGGATAGTGATTAAGTGAGAAGTTGTAAACAAAGGAGTTTAGCTTCGAATTGATAATATTATAGTGAACTTGTCCCTGGCTTGGTATATGCTCCCAAAGTAGGAGAGTTGCTCTGAACTGGGTTAACAATTATAATGTGTTGTTTATGTAAGAACAAGATTTGATTCTGCAATATTATCTGAGTTTTGATGATAACAAATGAGTATGATTGTATGAACAATTTTGTTATACTAACGTTTGTTATTATTGAGTACTTAACAAATAAGTTATGCTTCTGATGAATGGCGTGGCTAAGAAATTAGAAGATAATTGATTCCTCTTCTATGCTACACAAGTTCTATTAAATAGTAGCAAGACACTCTAGAAGGATCTGAAATGTAAACCCTGATATTTGTATGAAGAAACCAGTCAAAATATCTAAAGACAGAAGTTTACTTATGTCCAAATGATGAAGACTCAAGCTTCTAAAGACAACGTATTCTAAGGAAACCAGTCAGAAGATTTGAATTCAGAAGTTGTTACTTACGTCCAGATGCTGAAGACTCACGTTTCTAAAAGACAATGTGTTTCAAGAAACAAAGTGAGAAGATCTGAAGACAAAGTTTCTACCGAAGTCCAAATGCTAAAAACTTAGTTTCTAAAAGACAACTTATTCCAAATAAGACAAATTTAAAAGATCCGAAGACAATGTTTCTAACTGAAGTCCAGATGCTGAAGACTTTGTGTTTCTAGTAACAAGATTCTGAAGACAAGGATTCTTAAAGAACCAAGTGCTAAAGATTCTAAGACAAAAGGTCTGAAGATTCCAAAGACTTAAAGTTCTAAAGATCCAAGGTTATCTACAAACAGGTTCTGAAGACAAAGTGCTAAAGATTCTAAAGACGTGGTTCTTAAAGACTCTAAAGACTTGAAGCTCTTCTGATCTAAAGGTTAGCTACAACAAGTTCTCACAACCAAGTGCTGAAGACTCTGAAGACGCAGTTCTGAAGACTCTAAAGACTTGAAGTTCTGATGACCTTATGTTATGTTCCCGCTTCTAAACTCATGCTTGCAGAAGTCTCTGAAGTGCAGAAGGAAAGAAGATAAAGATAACATGGTACAATAGTACATAGTACGAAAAAAGTTTTATTCCACTACCTCTCCACCAGCTTGAAGTGTGGAAAAGAAAAGAACGTAGTTGTACTATTTGTAACGACTCTTTTTCAAATAGTCAACGTCTCTATTTTGCTTGGCTATATAAGAAAAGAATCGTATGTTTAAAATTGTTGGTTAGTTAGATGTTTCTCAACACATGATGCTGAATATTGATGAGCTTGCCATAGGCTGCTTGGTTGGATGCTAAAAGCTGTAAGTTGTTGTTGTTGGTGTTCAATGTTAAAAGATAACATCATTTGCTGGAACACAACCAAAGTTATCAACAACTATAACAACAAGACCTTTATCAAAATGATTCTCTAATCATTTTGTTAATGATTACAATGAAATCATTGATTCACAATATATGAAATTATATATATTGCATAAATCTTGCTAAGCTGCAGAAGATAATGAAGATGATCATGAATTTTCAAGTTACAAATCCACAACACAAATGTTGTACTCAAAAAGTGATCATTGAAGAAGATAGAACAAGGATTGTTGTCCAGAATTTTCTAAGGTGAATCAAGATGAAGAAGTTCTTCTATGTGCTACAATGAGATCAACAAAGCTTTCAGAAGCTTATGAAGAAGACTTTAACAATTCAAGTGCTTTAGGATGTTGTCCAAGAAGAAGCTACTTGAAGAAAAGAAGACCATACATCAAGCTACAATATAATGTAATATTTTTTAGTGTGTATTGGGATCTTCTGATGTATGCTTAAATTCTGTTTACATCTAACTTGTGTAGAAGCATATTATTGTAAATAAATGTAAATCAAATAGTTGATGATACCTTGAGAGACCGAGTGAAGGTCTGATCTCAAGAAGACTTTTTCTGCGTCCATCGTAGATGAAATCTTCGTAGTGGATTCTATTGTGTCAATGGTAGTCATATCTCAAAGGGGACCGAGTAAAGGTCAACCTTCTGAGATCAGTGATGGATATCATTGGAAGAAAATCCTAATAGGAGATTCTAGAGAATCGGATTCTGTTGGGTCAATGAACGTTATATCCGGTTTAGATCTCTGAACGTTTCATTGGATGTTAGTCGTAGGCGGTTGCCCATGAAATTGTAATCAGATTGATTATAATGGATTAAGTCCTTGAGTTCAAGGCGAAATTACCTCGAAAGGATGGACTGGACTAACTTGGGGGTTTCTCAAGTGAACCAGGATATATCGTGTGTTCTTTACTTTTGCTTATGTTTTAGAGTTTATGACTTCTCAACTTTAATTAGAAGCACTACTTAGAAGTAGCACTCAGAAGCATTGTTCAACGAACAACGCTTAGAAGCGAAAGTTATTCAAGAAAGAAAAACCCAATTCAACCCCCCTTTTTCTTGTGTTTTCTTCACACCTTCAGTTTATGCTTTTCAATACTGTTTTGCATGTTTTATACCTTACCAGTGTGTTTTGTTCAGATTAGATGTCTCGACATGTCATTGGACATCTGAGTTCTATTATACTAGAATTTCAATTGGTATCAGAGAAGGCATCATGTTATCTTTCCGGGTGAGATCTTGGGGAGATACTTTCTGGTTCATGGGCAAGGAAGGAGGTATCTATTGAAAAGTTGTTTGAACTTGGATAAGTTCATATTATGGTTTGAACGGTCCCTAGAAGTGGAGGATGGACTGTTCATGACAGGGTGTGTATTGGACCTGTTTGCTGTTATCAGGAGTGTAACTTTGGTGGAAAGCTATTGTTTTTTTTAGGTTTGATTTATTTTCAAACCTAGGTTGTTTTGCTTGAAACTGGATTGTGGTGTTTGTGCGCAAGGATTTTGTGTTGTACCTGAAGGTTGTTGAGGAGTTTTATGGTTTGTGTTCCGCTGTATATGTATCTAATGGAAAACTCCTGATGGTGTTGTGAGTTTCTAGTGTGGAGGCTGTAGCCATATGTTCCTCTCCGAAGGTATATCCCATAGTGTGGTGATACTTGAAGGACAACTTCAACCAACTTTGTAAAGGTGTCAAAGATACTTCAGATTTATCTCAAGTCCTCTCATAAAGACATTTATGAATGAGCTTGTTGAAAAGAGATTTGAAGAAAGCATGAAGGATCTCTTGGTATGCTCCTGTTGGCTGAAGATTTTGATAATATTATTAGAAGCCAAACAAATTGGACGTTTCGATCGAAATGAAACAAAGCGTCATGTTTCGAAATAGCAGAAGCAGTGTTTCGAATGAGCATATCAAAGCTTGGAGCTTCGAGTGGCAAATATGGGAACATATCTAAAGAAGTCTCGAAATGACAACAAGGTTGTATCTAAGAAGTGCGTTCGAAGCGAAGAAGTGCCAAAACATTTGAAATTCAAATGCAAGCGGGATGTTCGAAGTTTGAAATTTATGTGCTGGAGCATTTGAAGACACGTGGAGACAAGAGAGAGGCATTGTTCTGCATGTTCTGAACGTGGCAGAGTCTTATAGCAGGACCGTTATGGTCGAAGTAGTATAAATAGAAGTCTTAGTATTAGGATTTCGTGTGTCATATCTATTGTACAAAAATACTCAGTAAACATTCAAATTACCACATGGCTAGGGAAACGAATGCAAGAGCAATGTACGTATGATAGCACCATATGATTTAATGAAAACCCTTTATCATTTCCAGTACTTTCCTTTATCTTTCTGCCAAATACCATTTACAAGTTTTCTCATTTAAAGTCTTTTTATTCGAAATCTTTTCTTTGATGCCTTACATTTAAATGCTTTCTTTTCATTTCAAACACTTTACATTTCAGAAAACTGTCATACTTTTCATGCCTTTATCTTCAAGTTTTATCCTTCGAACGCCTATTTTTACTTAAAGTCATTTTACAGATTTCTTGCATTAAACGCTTTCTTCGCATTTCGAATCTTTTACATTAACTGTTTTGTTTTACGTTTCGAAGCCATTTACTTATCTTTTATGCAATTTTACATGTCTTTACAATTAACATTTATTCATGCAATTTAGTTTCGCGCACATATATTTTGATTACACCTTTAGATCTTCAAGAGAGAAATCGAAATAAGTCAAACACCTACACAACACTCTAAATACCAGCCATGAATACATGTTCGATCATGAGAGTTACCCTAATGACCAACAAGTCCTAGGATCAATCTAGTCGATCCTGCGAGTTACCAGAGAAATTGAATAACAGTCAGTAAGTTTATTCGATAGTTTGGAAGACTAGCGGTTGTTTACCAGAAATCACTGGAAACAGCTCCCTGGAATGATGTCTTACCAGATGTTAGAACATCACATCAGAATTGTGCAGAATTTTGTTGGGATGAGATAGTAGATGCTTTGGGTGTTAAACAAATGTGAGTTAATCACATATGTTTGGAAGCTACTCCTGATCTGGAAGAGGAGGCATCTGGGGTGTGTATCTAAGAAGTTTCTTGGAAACATGTCTTAGAGAAGTGGGTCGATTAAAGGATGATCAACCTATTGATTACTTTTTGGTTCAATTTATTTATGGTCTAAGTGGCATACTCCAAATTTGCCTGCCCTTTATTTCTACAATCAAAAATATTTTCAATATTGATTTTATAATATTCTTTGATTTTTATA
This sequence comes from Vicia faba, assembly GCA_948472305.1. Taxonomy (NCBI): domain Eukaryota; kingdom Viridiplantae; phylum Streptophyta; class Magnoliopsida; order Fabales; family Fabaceae; genus Vicia; species Vicia faba. The sequence goes on along the minus strand of OX451735.1, from coordinate 379,560,118 downwards.
AATATTTGTTTCAAAACCTATTTAAAAATATAATAATTTATCTCAGATCATTTGTACTTTTGAATAAACAGATACTTGCTCGTCTTCATGTACTTTCAGTTGATTTTTTATTTTGAATAAGTAATATAACACAGTTGGTAAGAAATTAAGCTTGCAAGTATGAGGTAGCGGGTTTGAATCTTATGTGTTGCATTTTTAACAACTCTCACATCCTATTTATTTTTAATTTTAACTTGATTATTTTTTATATATGCCATATGATGATCTCTGATGGTTATTTTTTTTTTCATTAAAATTATTTTGTTTATATCATAATTTTTTTCATTAAAATTATTTTGTTTATATCATAATCTCTACATTTGGTTTTATATATACAATTTTGGTTTACCTATGAACCTAATTATTTTCAAAAACCCCTTTTTTCATCTATCAGTAGCATACAATCACTGCATACAACATAAGCCCTTACCATATTCCCATACTAAGAAGAAAAAACCTTTTTTTATTGTTTTTGTACATAGAATGGTAGCCAATTTCTAACACCTTTTTCTGGAAAACTATTGTTTTTTAATCAACTATCTTTTGTGTGCTTTCAGTTACAATATTCATCGGACCAATTCCACAAACATTCAAATTTGAAAACCAAAGCATTCACATAATCACGACCAACAATATTCATCACTATCTTTAGGAACACATAAACTTTCTTCAATCAATCCAATTCACCATTCACCAACACAAACTCATCACCAATGTTCAAACAATACCCAAAATTCATGAAATCCTAACATCACTATGCCAGTTAAGTTTTTGCAGGGAAAAACAAGAAACAGAAGAAAAGGAAGTTGAATCAAAAACAACGGAAAAGTCAAAAGGCTAAAACAGAAAAAGAAGAGTCAAACCACCATACCTCCCGCGAGCTACCTTCAGTCACTTTTTCATCGCCGTTTTCCAACCCTTCATCACCACCTTCAAGCGATTTCCATCATCGACCAAACAATCTCTTCACACCATCAAGCATCTCTCTCAGTCATCGACAACTCCGTTCAACTCCGACTCAGCCCGCCACCGCAGTTCCATGGATATCCTCTCCACGACTAACATTCGCGCCGTACTCCACCAATCGCGCACATCCCTCTGTGAACTACAATCAATCCACGATCCTAATCGACATTGATAAGTGAGAGAGAAAGAATTAATTTACTGATATATGTTTTATGTTTTAATTGCATTTTTACACACCCTTTTAGTAACCAACCCCTATTTACTAATTAACACCTTATTATTATATTATAAATATTTTTAATTAGATTAATGATAATTAAATTTATTTAATTTACTAATTCATTTGATCCAGGGATAATAAAAAATATCAAATATTTTCTTAAATAAAAGGATTAATCAAACTTTCTTTTTAAATTAAATTAATTCAATATTTTACAAAATTATTAAAACTCGCGCAATTCATCAAATACTCCATCCGCGAATGACATGTGGTCAATATCTGACAACGTGATGAGGAGACTATATCAGACTCCCTCCACTCTACGTCCTACTATACTCGTTAATTCAATCGAAATTCAAAACAGCTAACCAACAACATCAAATCATTTTCTACTAACATAATCAAAATCAAGATATTTTCGAAAAAAGATTAAGGAGAATTACTTTCAAAATTAACTGCAAATTGTATCTACGATCACTCTTTTACAAAACCCAGACAAGGTTCAAGGATAAGTTCAAAAGTAATTTTACGCAATCCCATAAAAAACACCAACCAACACTGCGGACTACGAATTAGGACTCTGATTCCTCCTAAGAGGATACGTAGGCATACGACTAAAATCGTGGCGAGTTCCCCTAATAAAAATTAAAACCCTATTTCCTAAAGATTGCAATTCTAAACTCTAGTATCCTTGTGAACAAGGTAGATGAGGGGTGCCTAACACCTTCCATTCGTCTAATAACGATTCCAAGAACTTAGAATCTCTGACCAAATTAGGATTATCCTTATACTCCCTTCATAAAGATAAAAACTTAAAGGTGACGACTCTCAATTTCAAACCGGTTACAACACCAAGTAAGTAGGAGTGCAGAAGTTGAGCTCAATTGTTTAGTGGTGATTTATTGAAGACATCCCTGCCAGAGTCTTTATGGAGGTCGAGTTTAAAGTCCAGGATATTCTCTCTATCATCTGAAAGTCCTTCTGACCAAAGGAGCCAGATTTATGGAATCTTTTGTATGGCCATGAAATAGATTCATGTGAGAGGTGTTATGGGAGTTTACCAACCGCAAGTTGTGTTGTTATTGAGAGGGAGAATATATGATTCTTTAATATGTTCTTAGCGGTTGTTGAGGTGGAGTCCCTAATCTGGAGTTGGAGGACTTTGAAGATGTGTCAGACATAATGTCTTGACATCTTTGGTTTGAGAATTTATTTTTCTCAAATAATTTTTTTGGTAGGTGTTTCTTTAAAACATGATGGAAGTTGTTTACTCAAACTTGGTATTCTTATCAAGTCTATGAGAGCATGGAACTCTTGTTCTGTAGTAGAAGATACATCCAAGGGATTGTCTGCAATAGAGATGTGTGAACCTGGGCTAAGTGGTTGATTGGTATATGCATTGTTGAAGTGTCATCTGAATTACCTAGGATGAGCATTTCAGATTTCTGTCTGGAGTAAGGAGGAGGAATTTGTTTTGGAACCAAAGGATCATGGTTCTTATTGTTTGGGAAGTTTCTCCTCAAGTATGGGTTCAGTTATGTGGTGGCCACACATGATGGAACTTTTGTTTTTGCAAGGATTGAAGGGCATCCTTGTGTTTTGGAAGATTGGGAGAAGCAGACTTAGTCTGAATAGTATGCTTGTGGCGTATAATGATCAGCCAAATCTACGTCTATTAGGTACATAAGAATGTCATCCAACACCTCAAAGTCAGACAGGAGGTCTGGATGTTGTGCATATAAGAAGAAGCTTCTTCAGGTGTGCATGCTTTGTATGTGTTATGATTTGATCTTAAAGGTTGATCAGCTACCGATGGTTGGTCCTCTTGTGTCCCTTGAAAGAGTTTTATACGGACTGTTATGGATGATATCTCCAAAGCCATAGTAAATGCTTAAACCCATGTGATTTAGACTAATGTCGAAACTGATGTTGGAATATCATTTATGTTCTCTGCTTCTTCAGCCAAGGAAGTTTTCGGATTTATTCATGGTGGAGTATAAGGTCAAGCCACTGGCCTAATTTGAAGTATTTTGTGGTGTGAATGGGTGTCATGTCTATTTTGTTATGAAGATGAATAAGCTAATACCAGATGTGTGCATAAGAAGAATGTTATATTAAATGTTCTTCCATTTGTGAAGAGGACAACACCATCTGTTGTTTATGTGTGAGGAAATGTTTCTCTAATGACAAATACGTTGTCGGGAGTTGGGTGTAAGTCTGATCTGATGGAGGTTCTACATGAGACTGATGGTAACTACTTTGAGGAGAGTTGAGTATTTGTCTGATATGTTGATGCAAGTCTGCAATCTGTTGTGTTGAGAATTTATTTTTCCTATGTGGTTGTTGTTGAGTAGATTGGGATATGAAGCTGCTAATTATTGAGAGTTTATTTCTCTCTATGGTGCTCTGTTATGTGACAACCTGAATTGGATGCTGAAGGTGTGTCATTGGAGATCTTCTGGTGTCAAGGGCATTCTAGTATAATGAGTTCCTTGAATGGCATTTGAAGATTGTGTTATGAAGCCGATGTCCTAAATGATGTTATAACATCATGTTGAGCTGTGTTTGGAAGATGTATGGGTTTGGGCACATGGAGTTGGATGCTCAAGAATTATTGTCAGAAGTAGCAGTTATGACTATATGGATTAGAATGTGAAGATTTTGATCTTGTCTGCAGTAGTATGCTTGATGAGCGCATGGCTACTGTGTTGAAGACCCCACTAGTCTCAATAACTACTAGTGAATGTAAGGGCAAAAGAATGTTATCAGATACTAAGGTCTGATATGTTTATGATATTTTTAAGGTGTTACTCCATAAGAGATTGGCTTGGTCTGGATCTCAGTAAAGCTTCTTAACTAAGCTAAAAATTTGTGGAGTTTATGCTCAGCTGGAGCATTGGTTATCCATGACAGGGGGAGTGAAGTACCTGTCTATTGTATGTGGCTGCGATGTTGCAGGTATTTTGTTGGCTTGCATGGTGATCAAGCTTGTGGAGATTTTATGCCTCTCATGAGGATGTGATGTCATGCTACATGTTGTGACATAATGTAGTTATTGGTGATCTTGAAAGGGCATGTTTGATTCAAGTCATGTAAAGCTGGGTGATTGAATCAGAAGTACACATATATCTCTAGTGGTTAATAATTATTTCTGGGAGAATTAATTTTTTCTTGCAGATTTCGGAAGGATTCTCTGAAGGTCTTTGTTGTTGAGAGATGTTACATATGTGATATTCTGATGTTTTGGTGTGTGTCACTAAGTCTAAGTGAAAGGAGTACACTTAGAGTCCAGTTGAAGGCATTGTGTTTATGCTTCAGAACATCTATGGATAATTTTGTGAAGCATTTTTGGACTAATGGTTGAAGATGTGTTGGTCACGGGTTTGTGCATTCAAGAGAAAAAAGGCAATGTCTGAATGGATGCCAGGACATTATTCAGGACATGTTTCCTGTGTGATCAACAAAGGAGTTTTATGGACGGTGTGATCAAATAGGTGTCAGAATGGAGTGTATAAAGTGTGTTTTAATGTGCATGTGCATGTATTGGGACTATTTCTTTTCAGCAGAAATAATCCAGAGCTAATAAAGACATTCAAAGTTGTTTCGTACGGTGCCATTGATTTTAGTGGTACTTCTCTCCTCAAATTATGTTTCCTTTTGCCCAAGACCATTGCTACAATCAAGGATCGTTATTTCCCAAGTTAATATTCAGCTATTTATAGAGGTTACTCCTTCCTCTTTCACCATGTGAGTGTTTGGTGTTTTCATTTTTCTTATGGCTTTTGTTAGGGTATGAGTGAGTTATGTATGGGCTTGATTTTGTGAAGGGTTTGTTTGTCACTTTTTGGCAAAAACGTGGGAGAAAGGTTTTGCTTAGATGATAAGTCTGATGTTTGTTTTTGGGGCACTTTTGCAAAGATGTCAAATAAGAAGTTATATTCTGTATTTTTCTATTTTTGTTGGTATTGTGACTTGTGCTCTGAGTTATGAACACAATAGTGACTTGTGTTCTGAGTTACCCGAGTTGGTGGTAGATTGGTGGTTGGTTGTTGATTAAGGATTCTCTTATGTCACCATTGGTCTTTTAAGTTCTTGGGTTGAGGGGGAGTATTTAGTGTTTCCTATCTTCTTCCTCATGTACACCAAATGACTTCAGGACTTTCTAATCCTTTTATCCTAAGGCTGTTGTTCTTTGGTGTTGGGTCTAATATGGTGTGTTGAAGCTCATTTCGATTTCTATGAAGAATAAATCGACCAAATTGAGAATTTTACCTCTCCATGTGGCCCTTGTCATAGTCTCTCTAAAAAGGGGGGGAGAGATCATGTGTTGAGGTCATATGATGGACTGTCATGAAGAAGTCCTATTATTGATGTTGTGACATCATGATTGAAGACAATGAAGCCTGAAGTCTGTCAAATGTGTGAAGAATAAAGACTGATTGCTTCTGATGTTTTTAGTTTATGGTTGCTGCTGAATATATTTTTTGTTTGGCATTTGCCCTTGGTTTATGTTCTTATTTGTATGCAAAGGTTATGTAAATTAGTTTTAGCCAAAAATAAGCCAAAGGGGGGGATTCTTAATTATCTGATTTTATGATTGACATTATGTTTGGTAAAACTAATATAGCAGCAATATGTTAAATAGGACATGGTAACTTGTTGGGAAGAACGGGTGGAACAAGAAGTCCTATTTTATGTTGAGACATGTTGAGATGAGAAGTTCTCATCATCTGGAGCAACATGTCGGATAAGATGTCCTATGCTGGGTCATACGACATCGCGCCTGAGCTGAGCTGAACAGTTTGATTCTGCTATGATTTAATAGATGCAGAATATTCTGGGAATATGATACAAGTCCAATGTGGCACTGATTTAAAAGTCTGTAAGAATCAAGAAGAATGTTGCAGAATATTGACTTTCTAAATAAGGATACTTTTTAGGAAAGATTTGATTGAAGATCTATTTTGTTGCAGAATCTTCTACAAATTTGTAACAGCTGATATGTTGTGATTTGAAACCCAAATCAAGTTGGGAGATAGGTTATAAATATAAGCATTGTAACCTAGAAAAAGTTACCAGTCGAAAATGTAACTTTCATATTATTAGGGTTGAGTCTGTAGCCACTCTTTATGAGAGTCGGTATATTTGATCCACTCGGATTGTGAGTTGGACTGTTGTTCTTTGAGTTGTAAGGTTATGTTCTCACTCAAAAGCCTTTAGGTAATGAGTTGAGTATTGTTCTTGGAGGAAATTTTAAGCAACTCCAAGTTGTGTTCTTAGTCAAGAGTCTTGTCTAGGTATTATCATGGAAGTGTGTCTTCTAGTTTTGTCGTCATGGAAGTGTGTCTTCCTGCTTTGTCCAATTGTTGTTTGTGATTGATGAGGGATTGAGGAGAGTCTCATATCAAGGTGAGTCTTAGATATAAGTATAACACGAGTAGTGATTAAGTGAGAAGTTGTAAACGGGGGAGTTTAGCTTCAAATTGATACTATTATAGTGGACTTGTCTCTGACTTGGTATGCCCTCAGAGTATGAGAGTTGTTCCTAACTGGGTTAACAATTCTAGGGTGTTGCTTATGCTTTTCAGTACTATTTTCCATGTTTTTATACCTTGCATGTGTGTTTTATTCAGATCAGATGTCTCGATATGTCATAGGACATCTGAGTTCTGTTATACCAGAATTTCAATACCACTTACCCGCTCAAAAACTTTTGCATATCTTCATCAAGTTTATAGTGTAACAAGCATAATATATCCACAACATTTTTCTTCAAACATAAAATAATTAGTTGTCAATGATTCCTACATGAACACTCAGAATAATTAATAACGTGTATAAAATTGATTTATAAATAAAAACACAAATTAAAGCATATACTTACTTATGGATAAACGATATTGTCATATCCCAAAATTTGTCCTCCCATTTTTACTTTTTATCTAGCTTTTATCTTTTTGATTCATCTGCTTACATTTCTATCAACCATTCGTTCTTAGGTAAAACTATTCATTCATCTGCATCACATGTGACATCATTAGATCAAAGATTTGTTAACAATGGATTGGAATGTCTTTGATTCTCATTGGTTCATCTAGTTAAGATTGGCCTCACATTGCTTGTAAAACAAGTTACATGGATCTCTATCCATATTGCTCGGGGAAAAGGAAAAGATCTTGAAAAAAAGTGAGAGTGAAGATGTTTTTCATTCAACTAAGAGTTGACTTTTGGTCAATAAAGTCAACTATGGAAGGTTGACTTTTATTGAACTATTTATTTTGACTTCCTCATTCAAGTTGGACTATGACTACATTATTTTATGCATTTTCAAAAAAAAAAAAGTAAGTTGGAGACATTCACACATGAGTTGACTTTTGGTTAACAAAGTCAACTTTAGAAGGTTGACTTTTTTGTTGACCAAGTCATGTTGAGTTTTTCATTGGTATTTGATCATTGCTACATTTCTAAATACATTGATTGGGTACATACATGGACTTTTGGATTCATTCAAAGATTAAAATTAAAATTTGAATTAAAGGAGGGAAATTGTTCTTTTTCATTACTTGAAATGCAAGCCAACTACAAAGCCAATACAATATTCCAGTAGAAGGTTCAGATTCATATTGGAAATTACATTAAAAGTTACAAGAATTACAAAAAAAGCCACAGTTGACTTTTGGTCTACTATTGACCATCGACTTTGACTCAGGACTTCTAAAAACCATCATAAACCTATTTCTCTTCAGCTCTTCAATCTTCAAATCTGCTCCGTCTTCATAATGACCAAGTAATTTCCAAGTGTGGCCCTTTTCTTATTTTGACCTCACAAATACCATTTCAAACCTGCATACCAAGACCAAAGCAAGAGTAACTAGGTATATCAGTCCAACAGGTTCATCATATATATCAAACCAGACCCCGAGATGCAATATTCATCATACAAACTCAACAAAAAGCAGATGAATGACATTCAAGGTGTCCAAAATTCATGATGAAGCATACACAGTTCAAAACCAATGCCATATTTAGCCAAAGGCAAGTCACAACAGTACAGTACATGACAATGCATTGACCTACTGCACAAATTCAGTCACTTCAGTTCAAATATAGGATGGCATACAAGGGGATCCAATGCAGGTAAACAACTCAATCCAGGAAAACCAAAAGAATGCAAGGTCACTCCATTAAAAAGTCATGCAACATACATAGTCCTACTCTACACCATTTCAGATCAACACCATATGCAAATGTAGATAAAAAAAATAACAGTTACAATAATCTAATTTTCATTCAGTGGACAACTTGGGGTGGATCAATTATATTAGAACTTGAACAATTCCAAACAATGCACATCAATACAGATATATAAGTTGAACACACTCAGGAAGCAAATCAGAAATAGAACAAGCTCATGGCCTAAAAGCAGATCACTGAAAAGGGACATCACATTCAAAAAACAGTACATCCAAGAACATCCAAAAGTTATGGCTGTCATAATCATGTTCTGTACATTAAAATCCAAACAGCCTCCATACAACAAGCATTCATTATCCATATCAGTACAAATACACAAACAGTTTTGCACATATATCTATCATCATCATGCTGAATCCAAGTAAATGCACGCATAAATAATACACCACACATAGCAGTCCATTCAAACAATTCAAATGCATCTCATCATGCTATGCACATTCAAAATCAGTATAGTTCAAAAACAGAAATATTATTCATAAGCATACACACCTTTTCTTAACCATTCCCTAAATACTCCTAGCATGCAACATTTAACCATTCCTAAATCTCCTAGATACCTCAAAACAAGCTAACTTCTCTAACCAATTTACAACCCTATAACCAATCACTAACTATACTTCTAACTTCTAACCATGGTTCTAACACCCTTAACAACCTTAAAATCTCCTAACCCTATAACTAACTTTTCTAACCACCTAGAGTTAGTTACAAACTAACTTTCACCTTAAGTTAGTTACTAACTATACTTCAACTCTAACAAACTCTCAAATCCTAACTGCATTCTAACTTCCAAATGACACATGTCCCTATGAAATGACCAAAATGCCCTTGACCACACATTCCCTCCAAAATGATTCAAACTTAACTAACTCTCAAAAGGCCTAAACTAACACACTCTTTATTCATTTTGTACACTAAAACCAATTCAAAAGAAACACAATCCACTCAATTTCTCATTCTCAACTAACACAGAATAACTAACTTTTGAAAATTAATCTCAATCATTGATTAAACCTTGCCATGGATTGATATCTAAGGGCTAGGATTCAATCCATCTAACTGAATTCTAACTTCTTTTCCCTCCTAAACTTCATCCTCTCACATATATAAACCTTACTTCTCTACCTTCACTAAAAAGTTACAATTACCCTAACAAAGCTCTGCTGGAAATTCCCTCACTCTCACTTCTCAAATCCACTCAAAGCACATCCCTAACCTTCCTCAAATTCCCATCATTGGTCTTTAAATGAAGGTGTGCTAAAACTTTCATCATCATACCCTAAACCAGATTCCATCATCAATCCCTCACCCTCTTATCTCTCTGTACATCTTACCTGAGTTCTCTAATCTTCTACATCCTACCTCTATTCAACACATCAATAATCAACAACAACAATTCACAACAGAGTTTCTACAAGAAAATTAAAAAAAAAACGAAGAAGAGGTGGAAGAGGAATTTACGAGCGCAAATAAATCAGAAGCTTACTTCATACCACCTACCTTTTTGAACTAACAACAAAGAGAACAATCGGGCCAAAGCCTCAGGCCCACAGTGCCATTCTTCTTGGCCATACACCCTGAAAGAAAGACTTATTTTTAATTATTTTCTCTTTAGAAAATTAATTAATTCACTTAGGTTTTTAATTCCTTAATTAGGGTCTAAACATGATTAAATCTTGGTTGTAGGTTAATTAGAAATTAGTTTCGAATTAGGAGATTAATTTTGGGTTATCGTTTAATTTAGATATAACTTTGGTTTAGAGCTTTACCTTTTAATTACTTGGTTTGTTGTTAATCTTGGTTCAATTTCATCATGGTTATGCTTTGGTTATTATCTCTTTTAGTTCATGACTTTTTAACTTGTGGATTAAAATGTGTTTGGATACTCCTTGGATAGTATGGATAATACTTCTCGTCCTTGTTTAGTTAATCGGTTAATTAATTAAACATGAATTCTTGGGAGTTTAGTTATCTAAATGAAAGATTAGCTAGATTTTGAATCTAGGGTTAATTTTAGATGAAAATGTTAGGATTTAAATTCTTTTGATGTTGTTCGAAGAGAACTTGCAATTATCTTGATATTTCATCTAATCCTTGGCAATATTCATTCTTTTAATTTACATCATGATAAGATTAAAACTATTTTTACAATAAACTGGTTTATGTGATTAAACCTAGTATAAATTGTTCATCAAAATACATGGTTTTGTCATCTTCAAAAAGGGGGAGATTGTAAGAACAAGATTTAGTTCTGCATCTGGCCTTAAGTTTTGATGATAACATTACATGATATCTTAGAGAAAAATTTAGTACTCTAACAGTTTTTGTCTACTGTGTAGCTTTTGATAACGGGTTCTGACTCTAAAGATAAGGCGTGTGACGTCATCAAGTTCTGAACACAATACACTCTAACTATGGAAGAAACCAATTGTGTTTACAAAGACCCAGTCAAGTTCTAGAATGCTTCTATAAAAAAGGTTATGATGAACGTTAGTGATATAGCTTTTGATCGTGACTCTATTTGAAAAGCTTTTGAGAAACTTCTTAAGCTCTGATATTTTGTATATCCAAGTACTGTAGATTCTGAAGACAATGTTCTAGAAGAACAAGTTCTATATATTATGAAGACAAAGTTTTTGAAGACCAAGTACTGAACACTCTAAAGACAAGGTTCTGTATAAACAAGTTCAGAAGACTTAGGTTCCGAAGATTCTAGTTTTGGTCCTTCTAAGCATGCTTCATCATCAATCATCAGAAGTCTCTGAAGATTAGAAGATAAGATCAAAATTTGTTTACGTGAGAGAATAATACAAGGTAAAAAATTTCCCACTACCCTGATAAGGTGGCACAAGGACAGTACTTTGGGACTATGTTGTCTACCACTCCATCGTTGATCGTTATGGACAAAACAACTAGAATTAAGTATTCTTATTTTACCCTCCAACAAATTTTTTTGGCTATAAAGGAAGACTTGGAAGATTGAAGACAACAACTCACTCTCTGCAAAATTTATGCTGAAACGCTGCTCAACTCTATTTCAAATATTCGTTTGTAATGTTTTGTAAATGTAAGGAAATTTTGTTCTTTAACTTGCAAGCAAGGAGCTTTTGCTTATTAACTTTCTATTAATAATGTTGTGTTATTTCATTGTATTCAAATTTGTGTAATCTACTTTCAAGAACCAACCTTGTAAACACAGTAATAGTATTTCAACTCTTAAGTTGATTGTTCCTTGAGAGACTAAGTGTTAGTTAGAATTTCTCAAGAAGACATTGACATATAGTCTTTGTGGTTTGCAACATTGACAATTGGTCTTTGTTGTGTCTGTAATCAGTTCGGTTATGGTGGATTCAGTCTTTGTTTAAGAAGGAAAAATCAACTCGGCGGGTGGACTGGATTAACTTTGTTAACAATGAACCAGGATAAAAATAATTGTGTCATTTATTTTTGTTCTTGTGTTCTTGGGTTTTGTCTTGGGAAGAATTTGTTTTAAATCCCGAAACCCAATTCAAACTCCCCTTTCTGGTGTTTCTCACACCTTCAATATGTATATCTTTTAAATCATAAAGATGATGCTTTCAATGCTTTTAGAATTTACAAAGCATAAGTGGAAAATCAATTAAGTAAAAGAATAAAAGTCCTTAGGAGTGATAGGGGAGGTGCATATTTTTCTACTGAATTTGATGCATTTTGTAAAGAACATGTCATAATACATGAATGTTCTGCACCTCGCACACCACAACAAAATGGCATGGCCGAGAGAAATAATCGAACATATCAAGAGATGATGAATTCCATGTTGATGCATTCTAAATTGACATTCAATTTATGGAGTGAGGCCCAATTATCCGCTTGCCACATAGTTAACATAATTCTTTTAAAGAAAAATGGTATTTCTCCATATGAGGCATGGAAAGATAGAATGCCAAATATCAATTAATTTAGAGTGTGGAGGTCTGTAGCCTACTATAAAACATGGATCCTAAAAGAACTAAGTTGGGTCCTCAAGGGATAAAGTGTGCCTTTGTAGGATATGCACAAAACATTAAAGTATATAGATTTTTAAACTTAGAGTCTAATTTAATTGTAGAATCTCAGGATGTAGAATTCTTTGAAAATCATATCACTGAGGATAAAGAATCTGAATTGGTCGCAAATAAATAATCTTGTGAATAAGATTCTTCTCGGATTGTAAAAGTACAACCTGAAAGCACTTCTATGATAATTGAAACCAACCCGAGCCTAGGATAAGAAAGAGAGTCCAGAAAACAAACAATCTAGGACCAAACAAAATTGATCCTTAACTTATTTTCTTTTATACAGTTGAAGAAAATTATGAGATTTTTTTTGGAACATTCCTATTATTCTTCAGGTAGAGGATGATCTTAAAAATTACAAGAAAGCAGTAGCTTCAAAGGACTCTTCCTTTTAGAAGGATGCTATCCAAGATGAAACAGATACAATAATGTCAGACCACACTTGGAAACTTATTAATTTACCAAAGGGATTATGGCCCATTGGATGCAAGTGGGTGTTTAAAAGGAAGTAGCAAAAGGATTTAGACAAAATGAAGGTGTGAATTACTTCGACACATATGCACAGTAGCAAGGGCAACCATAATTACATTGTTGTTTGCCTTAGCCTATTTGAATGAAATTATAGGTCATCAAATAGATGTTAAAACAATATTCCTAATTGGGGATCTCGATGAGAAAATCTACATGGAACAACCAGAAGGCTACGTGCTTCCTGGAAATGAATGAAAAACGTGTAAGCTTATCAAATCTTTATATGACTTAAAATAAGAACCAAATTAATGGCATCAAAAATTTGATTTTGTCATACTTTCAAATGGATTATTCTAAATTCTTGTGACAAGTGTTTATACACAAAGGCGTGCAAAAACATTATAATATTCATTTGTCTCTAAGTTCAAACACCTAAACTTTAAAGAAGTAACCACTCAATTTGATCATGTCATCAAAGTTCAAAAGGGAAATGGAAGGGTAGTGGCTCAATTGGAATATGCAAGTGCAATATCGTGTCTTATGTATTTAATGCAATATACCAGACCCGATATATCATTTTCAGTTAGTAAAATTAATATATTTACTAGTAATCCAAATAATGAACATTGGAAGGCAATCACATGGATTTTCGACTATTTGCTTAAAATAAAAAATCTTGGCCTTCATTATGGTAGGTTCCCTGCCATACTAAAAGGATATACTGATGTGAGTTGGATATCTAATATTGGAGATCACAAATCTACAACTAGGTCGATATTTACACTAGCTGGAGGAGAAATTTCTTGGAAGAGCAAGAAACAAACATGCATTACTCTTTCAACCATGGAATCAGATTTTGTGGCACTTGCTTCCGCTGGTCAATGAGCGTAATGGTTAAGGGTCCTTCTATAGGAAGTTATATTGACTAAAGAAAATGTTTCAAAGGTGTTGATGCATTGCGATAGCCAAGCCACTTTAGTTAGAGCGTTTAACGAGGTGTATAATGGAAATTCTAGACATATAGGACTTAGACATTCGTTCATAAGAAAATTTATTAAGGATGGAATTATTTTACTCACCTATATATAAACAAGCTATAACTTGGTTGGTCTATTTACTAAGCCACTGGCCAGAGACTTAGTAAAAACAACCTCGAGAGGTATGGGGCTGAAACTCCTTGAATAAGAGTTCCAACAGCGACATGAACCCAATCTTATGTTAACAAAATATTAACTTCAAGATTCAATGGGTAACAACAAGTCGTTGATTTGGATGTATGTCAGGCATTGGGTAATAATGTTGACTATTTTAAATAGAGGGTTGAGGTTTTTTAAAACCTCTTAAGGAATTTCAAAATCGAGGATAAGTATCTCATGGAAAAGGATACAACATGAACTTCATCTATGTGAATTTCCAGATGGCGTCACCTCAAAGTGAGAGTTGGAGTTTCTCTCATAAAAAATTCATGAATCAAAAAAGCATATGGCCATAAAGAAGTGCTAAGCGAGATATGTAGAGGAAGAACCCTTAAAGAATGTATGTAAGGTAACTCCAATCTAATCATATGGATTAATGGTTTAAAATCATTGCTACCTAACATTCCGATTAAACTTTATGTTGTCCTCACTAAGGTTAAGTTTTAAATAAAAGATATCTAACTATATTAATACTCTGTATACCTCATTTTCTGGAATTAGACTTGTCATAATTAGAACAAGTGGGGGATTGTTGGAAATAATGGACAATCAATGCCCATGTGTGTGTTCCAATATGACAAAAGTGTGCAATTAAGTTAATGATAATAAATGCATTGTCAATAGTCTCACATAGAAAGCGATGCTTTAAAAGAATTTATAATGAATTTAAAACATTAAACTTAACAAAGGAGTCAAAGAGAATAAAGTGTCACATGAACAAATATGGCGGTCCTAAGCTTTATGCCACTTATCTCATTGAAACAACCCATCATCAGTGTCACCACCGGTTATGCCGGCTCTAGGACCGGGTCTGAGGGTGTGGGTGTAGCGGCGCTAGTGGGGGCTTGTAGGAGAAATTTGAGCACTTAGGCATGATACTTAAAGTTGTAATTTCGAATTTGAAATATACAACACTTCATGAAGTGATGCATAAGGTAAACATAGGCAAACCATTGCAAACTTATGCTAAAAATGTGTTGTTTCATCAAGAGTTGCAAACTTGTGAAACAACACATGCATGGCCTATAAATACATTATTCAAAATTTGAAAATAACACAATAAAATCATACATCCTCTTTGTTGTACCCCAAAATTTGCCCTCTCAATTCTCTAGGCTTTTCTCACAAAGATTCTCAGGATTCAAGCTGGAACAAGTGCATTGGGATTTTCCAATACCAGAATTAAAAGGAAATTGTCAAAAAGGGAGAAAACAGATAAAAATAACATTTTGAAAAAATTGGAGAAAAATAGGCTTCCTTCAGTTCATCCCCTTTCGATTGGACTTTGCACCTCCTTCGATTGCTAAAAAATTGTTGCCTGCATGCTTGCTTTGAGTACCAAATTTGCTGCCATAAGTTCCCCCATGCAGGGAAAGCCTTTCCATTGGACAAGTATGTTGTCTGCATGCTTGCAATCAAAAGCCATGACCTGCTGGCCACATGTGCCCCATGCAACGCAAACTCTTCGATTAGATAAAATAGCTTCCTGCAAGCCTGCTTCGATTGGGCATATGATGCCTGCATGTTTCTTTCGTTTGGAAAAGCTTCGATGGGACAAAGTAACCATCTCCATGCATCCTTCAAATCTACTTGCACCAAGGGCCTCTTGCAGACTTTGCCTCTCACAATCTTCATTTGAGCCAAGAGATATCTTCATACAAGATTTGACTAAGTTCTTGCTTCCCTTGAAAGAACACCCTTCGATTCAGAAGCCAGGAACTTCCCTCATGCTAAAAAAACACAGGCAATGACTCCCTTTATGTTTGTTTCGATCCACATGCTTCGATTGGGCAATATGCTTCCTTCGAACATGAGCTTTCGATTGGGTAATATGTTTGCTTCGATCCAAGCTTCGGCTAGGTATTAGCTTCCTTCGAGTAAGCTTGTTTCGACCACAAGCTTCGACTGAGGCAAAGGCTTCCTTCGAACAAGTGTGCTTCGATTTCATTCTTGCATTTGACTCAAGACAAAATCTCATTTTCCAGACTATATTGCTTTCAAATCTTCACATAACCAGAGGTTTACACAAGTTTGTGATACATTGCCTAAGGGTTCGCAGGTTTATTCGAAGGATAATACACTCGGACAAATTGGAAAAGGACTGTGTACCCTTTCTTCATAAAAGGTACTTTATTCACAAAATCAGCTTTCAACCTGATTTTGGTCTGAGCACAAGCAAGGCCAGAAGCATACGTCACATCTTCTACACCCCAACTGCCAAAAGGACCCCCACTTGTACTTTCACGTTACATATTTTTTATTATTTGTTTGCAAAGCTGGCTACTACAACATGTCCATTTTTTCTCTATAAATAGAGGAATTTTTGCAAAGGCTAAAGAGAGGATCTTGGGACCATAGGAACGAATCTCCCAAATTTTCTCAAAACACAACAAAACTCTCAAGTTCTTAAACACTTGTGAAAGCAAAACCAGAATCCTAAACACCCACCTCTTTTGATTCTGAAGAACACCCTACACATAAAAGATTATTCAAACTCAAAGACAAACTTCTGTGACAAATCTTCAAACCAAAAGCTAACCCCCTGTGACTACTCTTCGAATTCTGAAAACGTCCAGGTAGCAGTTCAAATTCGAAGCCCACACACTAGCTTTGAGGTAAGTCTTTCTGACTTTAACTCTTTCTTTTCAAACATATTTATTGATTCATCTTCTAAACCAACATGTAATAATCATGGCCTTCGATTTTAATCTTTTGTGTTTTCCTTTAAGAACTAATCTGTACAGTCCCCTAAAAATGTTGGAATACAAAATATGCATGCTTTGATATACTTGCTTCGATGCATACACATGCTTCGATACAGACATGTTCAACACACACACACACTTGCTTCGAATACACTGACCTGTAGGCCCAGATGAAAGGCACTCCCTCACTGTCTCTAACCCAGTCGAAGAAGGAAGAATCACAAGGCACACTTGCACTAAGTCCATCCCCAATCGAAGGCCATGACTTGCTGCTGCCATCCTCAATCGAAGAAGGCAACAAGGCAGAAAGGCAAAACCAGAAGGCACGCCCAGCTGCTGACAAGCCCAATTGAAGGCCATGACCAGCTGCTGCCAAGGCCCAATCGAAGGCCATGACTCGCTAGATACTAGCCCTCAATTGAAGGAGGCCAACAGAAGCAGAATCGAAGGCTGCTTCCCCCCAATCGAAGGAGCTCTTTTTTCTTCTTTTTATCTTATTTTTACCTTTATATTTCTATGCACTTCAATATGGTTGTAATAGTGTATGATTTATTTTTTGCACTTTTAATTACTTTTTTACAAATGCTAGTAATTAGGTGTGTATGGCAAGATAAAACTAACAAGTAGACAACCCAAAAATCAAAGACAAAATGCATGCAAATCAAACACACTTTGCACACATGCACCTTTAGGGTAATCTCACTTGTTGCCTCAAAAAAAATAGTCATGTCCCTCGAACATGGTGTTGTACCCCAAAATTTGCCCTCCCATATTCTTCAAGATTTGCAAAGAGCATGCTTCAAAATCTCCCAAGAGTTGCACAGTCCAATTGCCTCCTAACAGTCAAAAATTAGGGTTTTGGTTCTGACAAAGAAATTGAAGTTTCCAAGGGTCCAATCAAGTCCCACATGCCTACAAACATTGTCAAGCATCCTTATGCCAAGTTTCAAGACTCACAGCACAAAATTGCACAGTCAAAAACCCCAATTGCTCAACAGTCAACTATAGGGGCAAAATGGTCATTTGACAGTCAAAAGTCAAAATTTTTGGTCAACATCTTATTTTGAAACCACAAACATCATTTGATCAATTCTTGATCATGATTCTCAAGGCATGGCTCAAAAGGTCCCAAGATGCAAAAGTTTCTATTTTTGGACAGTTGAAAAAGTCAACTGTAACTTGACCAAGGCATAACTTCCACATGGTTAATCAGAAAAATTCCATCCAAAGCTCATTTTGAAGATAATGACATTTCCTACAACTCATATTCACACTTCAAGTCCAAGAAATGCTCTCACAAAAAGTTATCAATCTCAACATTATAGGTCATTTCCAAAAGTCAACAAAAAGGCACTTTAAGTCAAAGACCATAACTTGAGATTGGTAAATCAAAATGATATGGGACCAAAGAAATTGGTTAGAGGACTGCAATACCTTTCCAAAATGTCAAGGAACATGATCAAATCTTAATAATTGAGCAAGATATGCCTTGTGAAAGTTGGGAAATTTTTGGGAATTTTGAAAAGTCAACTTTGCTTCAAATGTCTCAAAATTGTTAATGGGCCTCAATTTCTTCCAAGAATCATCACCAAAAAGCTATGCACGACCCATTGACCCAACGGGGAGTTATTTTCTTATTTTTAATTTATTAATTGAATTTTTAAACCTATTAATTCATTTAATTAAAATTAAATATGAGAAAAATACTAAACAAATGTTTTGGAATCTTTTTGTGCAGCATTTGCACTCTTTATTCACTCAAGATTTCGTGCACATTCAAAAAGGAAAGAATCATTCATGATTTGGCATATTTGGCATGAAAAAAGATTGAAAAAGATTATGCAAAATCAAGAATTCAAAATCATCAATGCAAAAGGTTTTTGGCTTGGATTTCTAACCTAATTCACTCCACATATAAGCAGGAACACAACCCTAATCAAAAAGGGAAGGAAGCTGCGCCCAAACTCAAAGAACAAAACTTGTATTTTTCATAAAAAGCTCAAATCTGTTTTCATAGTTTGAGTGTGTTGCAAGGCCTAAAAACTATCTCACAAGCTTGCCAAGGTGACCAGGAATCTTTTCCAATCAAAGACAAGCCTCCATACTCAAAGAAGTGGTAGAACACAGTTGCCCTGTTCATGAAAATTTCCTTAATCGTATTTGAATTTGCATGCATTTTCCATATGTTTTAGTGTTTGATTTATACTAATATGATGATTCTGAAGCTAATGACACAATTTAATTGAAGAATGCTTGCATGTATGGAAAGTTACCATGAACGATGCCTAGGGTTTCAAAGCTCCAGATTTGGGGTTTTACGCATAAGGCAAAATTAGTCAATCAAACCTATGCCATTGGACTCAGAAACTCCAGACGAATTTAACTATACCATCGCGCCCAATTTATCTTTGCCCAGTGCTTAATCGCTATTTTTCATGGTCTTGTTTAGTGGGGGTTTAAAACCCCCGCTATTTGTTTCTTATTTTTCAGGACAAACGAGGAAGAAGCTTGCGTGGCATAGCATGATTGGGACGTTCAAATTTTCAGCGCGTTTTTTATGTTAAACATCATTAGCGTGGTTTATTTTTTATAATATTTGTTTTCCATGATACATACAAACGCGTTGCTTGGTACATGTGGTAGATGACACGCTTTGTGAACACTGGGACCTGGGTTCGATTCCCAGGTCCCCCCACTTCCTCTATATTTTTTTCTTTAACATGCTTCTGTGCAGTATGCTCATGAGGGACCATCATACAACCACACCATCTGGCTTACCACGCGCCTGGAAAGTCCAATCTGAAGGCTACCAAAAGGGGCTCATCATACACGCCAGTCAATGGGTCCACATGCAATCACTGAAAAGTCAAAAAGGCCTCAATCTGTTGGGCCAAAATGCTCACAATATACCTCCAAAATTGGGACAACCACCCCCCATGTTTGTATTTCTTTCTCTCATTCTTTTTTCTATTTTTTTATTTGTTTTAATTTAATTATTTTCTTTTAATTCCTCAAAAATAATTTTATAACACAAAAATACAAAAAAATCAGAAAAATCAAAAATAAAAATATATATTTAATTTAATCCTTTAATAGTTTTTTTTGTAAACAAATTTTAATAATCAATTTAGTTTTAATTTTAGGTTTTAAACTTTAATGCTTTTTTCTTAAATAATTAAAAAATATAAAAATAGGTCTTTTAGAATTTTTTATTCTCTTTCTTAATAAATAATCTTTTTATGTCTTATCATTATTAATTATTAATTAATTTTGTAAATAAACTTGTCATTAAATAATTAGGGTTAAATTAGGTTAAACTTAAACGTTTTTTTTAATAATTAAAAACAATTTAGATCTAGGGTTTTATTTAACTTTTGATTCAAATTAATTCTTTTTAATTTCATAAAATACCAAAAAACATTAAAAATAATTTCTCTTCTTAATTTTTTAATTTCAATTTAAAGGGTCCAACACCCTCGCACTCGATTCTAATTTCTTTTCGCGTTTATTTTTATTTCTTTTATGAATATAATGTATTTTCCCCAAGGCCTTGTAATAGATAATTAGGACATTTATTTTCCGCATTTTATTTATTTCAAATCGGGTCTTTGTTTAATTTGGCGATGTAGACCCGCGCCTTGTAATAGCGTAGGACCTTTATTTTTCCGCACTTTAAATTCTGCACCTTTAAACTGTTAATCACATGAAAGAATGTATGCTCAAATAAAATCAAAGCGTAGAACACTCAATGCATGATCAAGACAAATAATAACTGAAAATGACACACAATTCACACACCACTCCTAGGGTACGCCTCACTGTTGCCTTGCCCCTCGAAACGTGGTCGTCGAGTAGAGGACGTTTTAGTAAGTCCTCATGTCCATGAACATGGCATGGGGGTAGCTTCTAAGGTGTCTTCCTATTGCTCTGGTGACCACACTGTCCCTAATCCTCGAATTGACCCGAACACCTCCAACGGTGGTGCTACCTACCTCTCAATGGTGGGATGGCACTACCTCAAGGACATTTACACAGACTAATTCCTTAGGGTAGGTAGATGACTCGTAGATACTTGCTCTAATTCAAAACAAATCAAAAACTTCTTTTCACACCGACACTTTGCAAAAAGCTTTCAAAACAACTTTTCAAACACTCTTAAGGACTGATACAAGAGTCGAACTGAAATTTTAAACGAAACTTTTTCAAACCCACTCACCTTGAAAAGCAAACAAACATTTTGAAAACACAAATGAGCAAGTATCTAAGAGCCCATGGATAACCATGGATAGAAAGGGTGCTAACACCTTCCCTTTCTATAAATCTACCTCCCGAACCGAGAACTAATCTCAATAAGGAATTTTTCTGTGCTTTTGTCCTTTCCATGTTGGAGAAAATAAAAGACGGTGGCGACTCTTGCTTCCGCGACATTTCACGAACCAGCGTTAAACAGTCAGTTCCAGATCCACCGATCACATAACTGGCGACTCTGCTGGGGACATCTTTGAAAGTGAGGTGTACCTTAGGATAGTTCATAACTGTGTTTTCAATTGTTTTGACTTGTTTGCTTTAAATTGTGGGTTGCATCGGAGTTACATAGATCCTAACCCAGATCTGGGGATACCCTGTTTAGGTAGCATAAGCTGTGAGGGACCTGTCCGGCGTAGACCGACATGGGTGAAGCAGTGGCTACGTTGGTGTGGCACCTTGGTCTGTATCGATATCCCTTGTGTCGCAACGAGGAGAATATGGGTCTTCCGAGGAGTCATTAAGCACCAACAGACCTTAGAACCTTAAAATACACAACTTGGCCAATAGAACAGTAGCAGTATGCTACGCCCATTGAGGCTAAACTCTCGTGATGGTTCTGGCCGCAAGAAAAGATTGCGATGCTGGAGTTATGACCGATTGAGGGTAGTCAGTGATATTGGGATCCTCTAGAACCCGGTTACTTCTGATAGGACAGGTCTTAACCAACAAACTGAAAGAGGGTAATACCTAGACCCCATGCTGGCCTAAACTCTAAGGGCTCTCTTATGTGACTTGTGTGCCTTCCAACTTGGCTACTTGCATGCTTGTTATCTGACACTTGAGTTTCTTGCAGGTTTTGTTTGTAGTCCTTAATTAGGACTCATAATAGGGTTTACTGAGTTTCTTGCAGGTTTTGTTTACGGTCCTTAATTGGGACTCATAACAGGGTTTATCTACATTACCCCATGCATAGCATAACATCATACCATCGCATGCATCCTACCTAAGGACTAACCCGTTTCAAGGATCTCAAGGGCTTGTGATGCAGGTCATGATGAACCAACTGTCCAGCAAGGGGCAAAAGGGGATTTATTTTCCTCTAGTCAAGGTTGTCAGGGGCTATGACCCACTTGATATGGTGAGCTTTGACACTTGAAGAAAGTTCCCCGAGCCAAAGTTGTCAGGGGCTATGACCCACTCGATATGGTGAGCCTTGACCCTTGACCCTTGAAGAAGGATTCTCAGCAACATGGAGTTCCTTCAATCAAGCTACAAATTCAAATGCTAACAATCTTCTTATTTCCCCTGCGAGGTCCTTGAAAACATTGCATACATATCATACATATCATTGCATTACAGGTACCCTCTTGACAGGTAACTCACTATCTTCGTTGTTTATTTCAGCAATGGCTTTCCAACCGGACAACCAAGACCTCCGGGCTCTGAACGCCCAACTGCGAGAAATATTCTTGAACCTATCCCAGGGGCAAGAAGAAATAAAGGCTCTCCTCACTAGGAACTTGACCCTAGGGAATGCAGGGGGTATCAGGAACGATCAGCTGGAAGGGTTACAAATTGAGTTGGCAACCATGAAGATTCAAATGATGGGGCAGTTGGTGGGCCAAATGACTCTCATTCAGGACTTAGCTCAAAAACAAGAAGAACTCCGGGCCCTCGTCACCAAGCTGCTTCAAAATAATCCAGTGGGGGAAACAGCCAAGGTTGAAGTTCCAGCCATCATTCAACCACATGCGGGGCAAGAAGACAAAGGAAAATCTCCTCAGCTTGCTTCAGGGTCACGAGCCCAGCCTCAACGGGGTAGTCAGCGTAAACGAAATGCGCCTGGAAGACATTTCTCGGAGACTGATATACCATCATCCTTTATACTGAAGCGCTTGCTGGAGGTCAATCTGATCACTCTAAAGGACCCTCCTAAGAATCCCAACAGGACACCTTCAAGGTATAACCCCGACACCCGCTGCGCTTATCATTCAGACAGCCCGGGGCATGCTACAGACGAATGTTGGACCTTGAAGAACGAAATCCAGGACTTGATTGACGAAGGGGTGCTGGAGTTCATGCCAGATGGCGAGATGAAAATCTTCCGCTGAGAAATGGATAGTTCAAACTAGAGGATTTTTATTCATTAGAATTTTTCAAGTTGTAATTTTCTTTTGATTGTTCAAACAATTATTGTCATAGCAAACTTTGTTATTCTATCAATGCATCGCACATGTCTGTTTTGAATCCATATATTCGCATTCGCTATATGCAAACTGTTTTCATATTTTTGTGATGATCAATTCTCAATTAATAATTCTAAGCCTCTTGAGGGAGGATGACGAAAACGATACCGTAATCTTTACAGTATGCTTTTGAACAGACCCCGCTGATGAGGTACAGGCCTTGTTTCAATTCCTAAACACTGGAGTAATAAGGAAGATAATTCCTCGTCAACCCCTTTGAGCCAAAGAAGTAGGAGTTTTTCTTTTCGAAATTTAAAACCCTTAATCATAACCTGGGGCAGGGTAGTCTCTCAGTTGATCCAAGTGCATAACGAATGACACCAAAGAGGTCCTTACAAAACAAAGAAAGACAGTGATGATTCCGAATAATCATAAGGATAGGCAGTCATTATATCTCAAAAATAAAAAACCCAATAAGTCAAAACCTATGAAGGAGACTTACAAAACTGGGGCATCCCGCTGACTGTAATCACAAAAGAAACAGTTCAGGAAAAAAATAGGGATAACGAAGTCAAAAAAGAAAGAGGTCATACAAACCTTCAACAAAAACAAAAAAAATGACTGCCTATTCAGAATAAATCATCAATATCTGAACCATCATTGAACATCAGGACAAAGACTCAAACAAGGTCTAACGCACGATCAACTGAGCTTAGGTTTGAAGAACATCACGAAGAGTGGGGGGGGGGGGTACAAATAATTTGAGCCTTTATCCTTTGTTTCTTAAACCGTGAACCAGGCCACGCTACAACCCTTAAAAGTCCTAGCTGAAGCATGGGTTAGTTCGAAAGCATACTGTTACCAAAGGTATCCTGACTCCTTAAGGCTTGCTATAAAATATTGAGTTGACATCACATTTTACAAAATTTGCTGGTTTTACTGAAAAATGCATTTTTTTTTAAAAAATCTTCAAGACAGACATAAGCTTTGCATTTTTGATATAACATTGTTTGCATATGACTATTTGTTTGAACAGCAGGGAAATTCGCACGAAGAATACCTAGTGAACAAAAGCACTTCCAATCAAGGGGCAGGCGTGATTATTGTCCATCATCTGGGGCAATTAAGTCAAGATTCGAAGAATCCCTCAAAAGGCCAAACAGCCTGGGGAAAATCTACCTCCTGAGTCACTTGGGGGCACTCCAGCAACGAATCTTGCCTGATTAAACATCTTCTGGGGCATGACAAAACACAACAACAGGGGCACCTCCCTACATTCTGAGAACGTGGACATAGTCGAAAAAATACTACACGTAATCAAAGACCTGCTAGGTTGACACACCTAGGCAAAAATAAGGGCTTCCCGGCGAACCAAAAGGGTTCGGGCAAAAATAAGGGATGAAAATAAAAAAAATCCGTACACCCGGCAAGTCGAAAACCTAAAAAGGCGGCTTGGGCAAAAATGGGTATCCCGGTGGACTGAAAACCCGAAAGGGCGGTCTAGGCAAAAGTTAGGGATCAAAGCGTACGACTATGTCCTGTCATCTCATCATTTGCCTACCAGAAGAAGATTTGTCAATTGGCAGTCATCAAACACCTTCACAGGTACCTTCTTCTCCAACAGAAACTGGGGCAGTAATGAGTCGTCCAAGCGATCTAATTGCTCTGTCCACAAGCTACAAGGTATGACCAGCTGAAGAAGGCAACCAAGATATCTTAATTCCCCAGAGAATGAGCCAGCAAGTCCATGCACTCTCCCCAAGCAGAGTTATACTATCAGCCCTAAGGAAGTTGGGCATCCTCCAGCAGATCTCAACCTTTCTCAGCGAAGTATACAAACATTCCTAACAAGCATCCCCAGCAATCTTGATCTAAGATTGTTCCCCGGCGGAATACCGCACATTCAGTGGAGCCACTTCCCCAATACAGTTCAAAATTTCCCCCAGGAGAGTCCCGTACAGTTCAAGATTTCCCCAGGAAAGTTTGAATCCATCTCCCCAGCAGGAAGCTCATCCCCAGTAGATTCTGGAAGCTTCCCCCCCGCAGAGCACGAACGCGTCCTCCGACTTTATTCAAAGGTTATTTCCCTACCAGGATATAACTGGGTTATCCTCAGCCAAAAGCCACGGAAAGATCGTCCTCGGCGAAGTCTTCTTATCCCCAGCGAAGTCTACTAAAACTTCCAACACAACAATGGTATCCCCAACAAAGTTACCATCAGCAATCTCAACAACGTACCTCTCTCCCCACAGAGTTTTGTTCCCCAGCAAGGTAGCTAGAGTAATTTTCTCCCCGCAGAGTAATCTATTCGTCAAGTTTATTCCCCAACGGAGTTATCTTCTCCTACCGGTATTCTTGCAACTATCATCCCCAGCGGAAACAACAAAGAACTATTCTCCAACATCAGCCCAGGATGTGACTTCCCGGCACCCGTCAAGGATTTACTTTCCTAGACAAAAAACATACACTCATAAACATCATATACATCATGATACATGCATGAACGCATCGCACAATCTCATTTATGTTGAGAACATCATTGCTTGATCCATATCATGCATTGCATATGACTGACCTTTACCTCTCAATAAAGATCCAGTTAAGTTCTCAACTATATTCCAAGACCTTGTCTGGTTCAATTAAATCGACTCCTAAAGATTTTTCTGATTCTTATCCAGTCAAAGGCCTTCTCTGGTTCAGTCAGATCGACCCTAAGATCTCCCTGATTCTTATCCAGTTGAAGATTCCAAGACCTTGTCTGGTTCAGTTAAATCGACTCCTAAAGATTTTTCTGATTCTTATCCAGTCAAAGGCCTTCTCTGGTCCAGTTAAATCGATTCCTAAAGATTTTCCTGATGAAGACTCAGTTGAAGATTCCAAGACCTTGCCTGGTTCAGCTAAATCAACTCCTAAAGATTTTTCTGATTCTTATCCAGTCAAAGGCCTTCTCTGGTCCAGTTAAATCGATTCCTAAAGATTTTCCTGATGAAGACTCAGTTGAAGATTCCAAGACCTTGTCTGGTTCAGTTAAATCGACTCCTAAAGATTTTTCTGATTCTTATCCAGTCAAAGGCCTTCTCTGGTCCAGTTAAATCGATTCCTAAAGATTTTCCTGATGAAGACTCAGTTGAAGATTCCAAGACCTTGCCTGGTTCAGTTAAATCGACTCCTAAAGATTTTTCTGATTCTTATCCAGTCAAAGGCCTTCTCTGGTCCAGCTAAATCGATTCCTAAAGATTTTCCTGATGAAGACTCAGTAGAAGACATCCCAGATTCTCTCATCGTTACTGTTGAGGTTGAAGTCGCCTATGATTCTCTCATCGTTACTGTTGAGGTTGAAGTCGCCTATGATTCTCTCATCGTTACTGTTGAGGTTGAAGTCGCCTATGATTCTCTCATTGTTACTGTTGAGGTTGAAGTCGCCTATGATTCTCTCATCGTTACTGTTGAGGTTGAAGTCGCATATGATTCTCTCATCGTTATTGTTGAGGTTAAAGTCGCCTATGATTCTCTCATCGTTACTGTTGAGGTTGAAGTCGCCTATGATTCTCTCATAGTTACTGTTGAGGTTGAAGTCGCCTATGATTCTCTCATCGTTACTGTTGAGGTTGAAGTCGCCCAAGGATCTCTCATCGTTACTGTTGAGGTAGTAATCGCCCCAGATTCTCTCATCGTCACTATTGAGGTAGTAATCGCCCCAGGTTCTCTCATCGTTACTGTTGAGGTAGTAATCTCCCCAGATTCTCTCATCGTTACTGTTGAGGTAGTAATCGCCCCAGGTTCTCTCATCGTTACTGTTGAGGTAGTAATCGCCCCAGGTTCTCTCACCATCCCGTTGAAGTAGTAACCATCCCTGATTCATTCATCACCTTTTGAAGCTCCAGACTCGATTCCTGTATCTCGCCAGGGCACGTCTGAAAAGGTTGAAGATTCGATTCCTGTAACCAACCAGGGTGCGCCTATATAAAGAGTTTGAAGACCAACTCCTGTAACAGGTCAGGTAATCATCTTTCTTTTTTCCAGGTACGCAAGTTCTCGCTAAGGAATCTCTTACGCGATCGACACCCAGATGGCATCTATAAGCCCATCCACCTATCCATCACCTCTCAACATGGCATCTATAAGCCCATTCCCACCATCACACTGCCAACATGTGAGCGCAAATTTCTGGGCACTCTAGTGTTCAATCATCTTCCACCTTCGGATTACGAAAGGCACGTCAGCCAATCTACATCCTCAGGTCTAAGAAGATTGAACAGGGGCAACTGTTGTACCCCAAAATTTGCCCTCCCATATTCTTCAAGATTTGCAAAGAGCATGCTTCAAAATCTCCCAAGAGTTGCACAGTCCAATTGCCTCCTAACAGTCAAAAATTAGGGTTTTGGTTCTGACAAAGAAATTGAAGTTTCCAAGGGTCCAATCAAGTCCCACATGCCTACAAACATTGTCAAGCATCCTTATGCCAAGTTTCAAGACTCACAGCACAAAATTGCACAGTCAAAAACCCTAATTGCTCAACAGTCAACTGCAGGGGCAAAATGGTCATTTGACAGTCAAAAGTCAAAATTTTTGGTCAACATCTTATTTTGAAACCACAAACATCATTTTATCAATTCTTGATCATGATTCTCAAGGCATGGCTCAAAAAGTCCCAAGATGCAAAAGTTTCTATTTTTGGACAGTTGAAAAAGTCAACTGTAACTTGACCAAGGCATAACTTCCACATGGTTTATCATAAAAATTCCATCCAAAGCTCATTTTGAAGAGAATGACATTTCCTACAACTCATCTTCACACTTCAAGTCCAAGAAATGCTCTCACAAAAAGTTATCAATCTCAACATTATAGGTCATTTTCAAAAGTCAACAAAAAGGCACTTTAAGTCAAAGACCATAACTTGAGATTGGTAAATCAAAATGACATGGGACCAAAGACATTGGTTAGAGGACTTCAAGACCTTTCCAAAATGTCCAAGAACATGATCAAAGCTTAAAAATTGAGCAAGATATGCCTTGTGGAATTTGGAAAATTTTTGGGAATTTTGAAAAGTCAACTTTGCTTCAAATGTCTCAAAATTGTTAATGGGCCTCAATTTCTTCCAAGAATCATCACACAAAATCTATGCACGACCCATTGACCCAAATGGGAGTTATTTTCTTATTTTTAATTTATTAATTGAATTTTTAAACCTATTAATTCATTTAATTAAAATTAAATATGAGAAAAATACTAAGCAAATGTTTTGGAATCTTTTTGTGCAGCATTTGCACTCTTTATTCACTCAAGATTTCGTGCACATTCAAAAAGGAAAGAATCATTCATGATTTGGCATATTTGGCATGAAAAAAGATTGAAAAAGATTATGCAAAATCAAGAGTTCAAAATCATCAATGCAAAAGGTTTTTGGCTTGGATTTCTAACCTAATTCACTCCACATATAAGCAGGAACACAACCCTAATCAAAAAGGGAAGGAAGCTGCGCCCAAACTCAAAGAACAAAACTTGTATTTTTTCATAAAAAGCTCAAATCTGTTTTCATAGTTTGAGTGTGTTGCAAGGCCTAAAAACTATCTCACAAGCTTGCCAAGGTGACCAGGAATCTTTTCCAATCAAAGACAAGCCTCCATACTCGAAGAAGTGGTAGAACACAGTTGCGCTGTTCATGAAAATTTCCTTAATCGTATTTGAATTTGCATGCATTTTCCATATGTTTTAGTGTTTGATTTATACTAATATGATGATTCTGAAGCTAATGACACAATTTAATTGAAGAATGCTTGCATGTATGGAAAGTTACCATGAACGATGCCTAGGGTTTCAAAGCTCCAGATTTGGGGTTTTACGCATAAGGCAAAATTAGTCAATCAAACCTATGCCATTGGACTCAGAAACTCCAAACGAATTTAACTATACCATCGCGCTCAATTTATCTTTGCCCAGTGCTTAATCGCTATTTTTCATGGTCTTGTTTAGTGGGGGTTTAAAACCCCCGCTATTTGTTTCTTATTTTTCAGGACAAACGAGGAAGAAGCTTGCATGGCATAGCATGATTGGGACGTTCAAATTTTCAGCGCGTTTTTTGTGTTAAACATCATTAGCGTGGTTTATTTTTTATAATATTTGTTTTCCATGATACATACAAACGCGTTGCTTGGTACAGGTGGTAGATGACACGCTTTGTGAACACTGGCACCTGGGTTCGATTCCCAGGTCCCCCCACTTCCTCTATATTTTTTTCTTTAACATGCTTCTGTGCAGTATGCTCATGAGGGACCATCATACAACCACACCATCTGGCTTGCCACGCGCCTGGAAAGTCCAATATGAAGGCTACCAAAAGGGGCTCATCATACACGCCAGTCAATGGGTCCACATGCAATCACTGAAAAGTCAAAAAGGCCTCAATCTGTTGGGCCAAAATGCTCACAATATACCTCCAAAATTGGGACAACCACCCCCCATGTTTGTATTTCTTTCTCTCATTCTTTTTTCTATTTTTTTATTTGTTTTAATTTAATTATTTTCTTTTAATTCCTCAAAAATAATTTTATAACACAAAAATACAAAAAAATCAGAAAAATCAAAAATAAAAATATATATTTAATTTAATCCTTTAATAGTTTTTTTTGTAAACAAATTTTAATAATCAATTTAGTTTTAATTTTAGGTTTTAAACTTTAATGTTTTTTTCTTAAATAATTAAAAAATATAAAAATAGGTCTTTTAGCATTTTTTATTCTCTTTCTTAATAAATAATCTTTTTATGTCTTATCATTATGAATTATTAATTAATTTTGTAAATAAACTTGTCATTAAATAATTAGGGTTAAATTAGGTTAAACTTAAACGTTTTTTTTAATAATTAAAAACAATTTAGATCTAGGGTTTTATTTAACTTTTGATTCAAATTAATTCTTTTTAATTTCATAAAATACCAAAAAACATTAAAAATAATTTCTCTTCTTAATTTTTTAATTTCAATTTAAAGGGTCCAACACCCTCGCACTCGATTCTAATTTCTTTTCGCGTTTATTTTTATTTCTTTTGTGAATATAATGTATTTTCCCCAAGGCCTTGTAATAGATAATTAGGATATTTATTTTCCGCATTTTATTTATTTCAAATCGGGTCTTTGTTTAATTTGGCGATGTAGACCCGCGCCTTGTAATAGCGTAGGACCTTTATTTTTCCGCACTTTAAATTCTGCACCTTTAAACTGTTAATCACATGAAAGAATGTATGCTCAAATAAAATCAAAGCGTAGAACACTCAATGCATGATCAAGACAAATAATAACTGAAAATGACACACAATTCACACACCACTCCTAGGGTACGCCTCACTGTTGCCTTGCCCCTCGAAACGTGGTCGTCGAGTAGAGGACGTTTTAGTAAGTCCTCATGTCCATGAACATGGCATGGGGGTAGCTTCTAAGGTGTCTTCCTATTGCTCTGGTGACCACACTGTCCCTAATCCTCGAATTGACCCGAACACCTCCAACGGTGGTGCTACCTACCTCTCAATGGTGGGATGGCACTACCTCAAGGACATTTACACAGACTAATTCCTTAGGGTAGGTAGATGACTCGTAGATACTTGCTCTAATTCAAAACAAATCAAAAACTTCTTTTCACACCGACACTTTGCAAAAAGCTTTCAAAACAACTTTTCAAACACTCTTAAGGACTGATACAAGAGTCGAACTGAAATTTTAAACGAAACTTTTTCAAACCCACTCACCTTGAAAAGCAAACAAACATTTTGAAAACACAAATGAGCAAGTATCTAAGAGCCCATGGATAACCATGGATAGAAAGGGTGCTAACACCTTCCCTTTCTATAAATCTACCTCCCGAACCGAGAACTAATCTCAATAAGGAATTTTTCTGTGCTTTTGTCCTTTCCATGTTGGAGAAAATAAAAGACGGTGGCGACTCTTGCTTCCGCGACATTTCACGAACCAGCGTTAAACAGTCAGTTCCAGATCCACCGATCACATAACTGGCGACTCTGCTGGGGACATCTTTGAAAGTGAGGTGTACCTTAGGATAGTTCATAACTGTGTTTTCAATTGTTTTGACTTGTTTGCTTTAAATTGTGGGTTGCATCGGAGTTACATAGATCCTAACCCAGATCTGGGGATACCCTGTTTAGGTAGCATAAGCTGTGAGGGACCTGTCCGGCGTAGACCGACATGGGTGAAGCAGTGGCTACGTTGGTGTGGCACCTTGGTCTGTATCGATATCCCTTGTGTCGCAACGAGGAGAATATGGGTCTTCCGAGGAGTCATTAAGCACCAACAGACCTTAGAACCTTAAAATACACAACTTGGCCAATAGAACAGTAGCAGTATGCTACGCCCATTGAGGCTAAACTCTCGTGATGGTTCTGGCCGCAAGAAAAGATTGCGATGCTGGAGTTATGACCGATTGAGGGTAGTCAGTGATATTGGGATCCTCTAGAACCCGGTTACTTCTGATAGGACAGGTCTTAACCAACAAACTGAAAGAGGGTAATACCTAGACCCCATGCTGGCCTAAACTCTAAGGGCTCTCTTATGTGACTTGTGTGCCTTCCAACTTGGCTACTTGCATGCTTGTTATCTGACACTTGAGTTTCTTGCAGGTTTTGTTTGTAGTCCTTAATTAGGACTCATAATAGGGTTTACTGAGTTTCTTGCAGGTTTTGTTTACGGTCCTTAATTGGGACTCATAACAGGGTTTATCTACATTACCCCATGCATAGCATAACATCATACCATCGCATGCATCCTACCTAAGGACTAACCCGTTTCAAGGATCTCAAGGGCTTGTGATGCAGGTCATGATGAACCAACTGTCCAGCAAGGGGCAAAAGGGGATTTATTTTCCTCTAGTCAAGGTTGTCAGGGGCTATGACCCACTTGATATGGTGAGCTTTGACACTTGAAGAAAGTTCCCCGAGCCAAAGTTGTCAGGGGCTATGACCCACTCGATATGGTGAGCCTTGACCCTTGACCCTTGAAGAAGGATTCTCAGCAACATGGAGTTCCTTCAATCAAGCTACAAATTCAAATGCTAACAATCTTCTTGTTTCCCCTGCGAGGTCCTTGAAAACATTGCATACATATCATACATATCATTGCATTACAGGTACCCTCTTGACAGGTAACTCACTATCTTCGTTGTTTATTTCAGCAATGGCTTTCCAACCGGACAACCAAGACCTCCGGGCTCTGAACGCCCAACTGCGAGAAATATTCTTGAACCTATCCCAGGGGCAAGAAGAAATAAAGGCTCTCCTCACTAGGAACTTGACCCTAGGGAATGCAGGGGGTATCAGGAACGATCAGCTGGAAGGGTTACAAATTGAGTTGGCAACCATGAAGATTCAAATGATGGGGCAGTTGGTGGGCCAAATGACTCTCATTCAGGACTTAGCTCAAAAACAAGAAGAACTCCGGGCCCTCGTCACCAAGCTGCTTCAAAATAATCCAGTGGGGGAAACAGCCAAGGTTGAAGTTCCAGCCATCATTCAACCACATGCGGGGCAAGAAGACAAAGGAAAATCTCCTCAGCTTGCTTCAGGGTCACGAGCCCAGCCTCAACGGGGTAGTCAGCGTAAACGAAATGCGCCTGGAAGACATTTCTCGGAGACTGATATACCATCATCCTTTATACTGAAGCGCTTGCTGGAGGTCAATCTGATCACTCTAAAGGACCCTCCTAAGAATCCCAACAGGACACCTTCAAGGTATAACCCCGACACCCGCTGCGCTTATCATTCAGACAGCCCGGGGGATTAACTTAAAAGTGGGGTTACCTTAGGTCTAGATCACCTTTACTTGCTTTCTTTGTTTGACTTGCATGATTTACATTATGGTTCCTTATTTGGGCTTGCTTTGATCCTCTACCTGGATCTGGGACACCTTTTTAGGTAAGTGGCAATAGATTGTGGAGACTGTACAACATAGACCGATATGGTTGAAGCAATGGCTACGTTAGTGTGACGCATTTGTGGGTACCGGTATCCCTTGTGTTGAATCGAGGAGAATACGGGGCCGCTGAGTGGCGTCATGAAGCACTAACTGACTTTAGAACCTTAATTGAATAAACTTGGCCATTAGGATGTAGTGAGATAACCGGTTTCGGTGGAAAGCTGAAAATTGGTTGATACTCGATACTACACTCATTGAGACCGAACTTTTGGGATATCTCGGCCGCAAGAAAAGATTGATTATGCTGAGACAACGCCTAAAGGAAAGGTCAGTGATATTGAGATCCCTTAGAACCAGGTTACTATTAACTAGGACAGGTTGAGCCAACTAAACTTCAAGAGGGTACTTACCTATAAACCCCATGCAAGCCTAAACCTAAGGACTTGTCTGCTTTGTGTGAATATGATTATTTGTACTTGCTTACTTTGAATACTTGCACATAACATCATGACATCATACCATCGCATTTTCAATAACCATTTCAAGGATCTCAAGGGTCCATGATGCAGGGTCATGTTGAACCAGACGTCTATCAAAGGGCAAGAGGATCTATTTTCCTCTAACCAAACGCCATCAAAGATCAAGTACAACAAACTTGAGTCAAGGGCTATGACCCACTTGCCATGGTGAGCTTAATTCTCGTGGAAGGACATCCACCGATACAAAGTTCTCCAATCAAAGTTGTTGCTCAAAGTTCAACTTCTAACATTTTCTTGTGTTTACCCTGCGAGATCCTTGAAAACATGCATCCACATATCATGCATCATATCATGACAGGTTTCTCCCACACATGTTTCCTTATCTTTCTACTGTTTATTTCAGTAGAGATGGCCCTAGAACAGACCATCAAGAGCATTCAGATTCAAAACGCTTAACTTCAAGAGATGTTCTTGAACCTATTCAAGGGACAAGAAGATGTGAAGGCGCTCCTCACCAGGGGCATGATCATGGGAAATCCTGGGGACGACAGAGATGATCAGTTGGAACGTCTACAAACCGAGATAGCCATAATAAAGGTCCAAATGATGGGACAACTGGTGGGCCAAATGTCTCTTATCCAAAACTTAGCTCAGGGACAAGAAGAGCTAAGGACTCTCATCAACAAACTTCATCAAGACGGTTGCAACTGTATGAAACTAACAGTTAAGATTGGGGATCAAGTCACTACTCAGCCTCCCATGAGACATGAAGCCAGTTTGGTGGAGAGTAGATCGTTCCAAATTGTTGTCGCGTCTCGAGTCCAACAACAACCTCGCCAACAACAACAAGGGAATCAACACAAGGAGGTCGCACCTAAGAGACAGTTTACCACGATTGGCATCTCACTAGCTCAGGTGCTACAACACATGTTAAAGGCAGAGCAAATTACATTAAAGGCTCCTCCCCAGAATCCTAACACTGCTGCTCCTAATTACTATCCCAATGAGAGGTGTGCATACCATTCTGATGGTCCTGGGCATGATACGAACAATTGTTGGGTTCTGAAGAACAGATTCAAGACCTAATCGACGAAGGAGTTTTGTAATTTACACAAGACGATCAACTGGAACTCTTCTATCACCCCTCAAGGGCATCCACATGAAGCGACGGTCTAGGAAAGGAAATATTCTGTTTATTCGAATTTTCAGTCGTAATTTTCTTTGTTTATCTAAACACTTATCTTTATGTCAGACTTTGGTTACTCTCATTAATGCATTGCATATGTTTGTCTTGAATTCATCCATTCGTTTTCACTATATTTGAACTATGATTTTTACTCTCTTTATGACATTCAACTCTTTCTAAAAGTTACAAGCCTTTAGAGGGAGGATGACGAAAACAATGCCATAATCTCATACAGTATGATTTTGAACAGACCTTGCTGACGATGTACAAGCGTTCTTTCAAATCATAAACACTAGAGTTATAAGAAAGATAATCCCTAGTCAACCCCTTCGAGCCAAAGAAGTAGAAGTTTTATTTTTTACACAAATTTAAACCTTTAATCAAAACCTGGGGCAGGGTAGTCTCTCAGTTAATTTAAATGCGCGTCCAGTCGCAAACTTTCACTTCATATACAACGAGTGATATTAAAAACATTCCTATGGAATCAAAGGACAGTGATGGTTCCCTATCACATAGGTATTCATTATCTCTCAAAAAATAAAAGACCACTAAGTCAAAACCTACAAAGGAGACTTAAGAAAACTGGGGCATCCCGCTGTCTGTGATCTCAAAACAAGAATGGTCAGGCAAAATCAGGGATAATAAATCAAAAAGAGGTCACTACAAATCCTCAACAACATGAAAAATGTTGTAAGAAATGACTGCCTTCCGACAAACTTAACTTGTCTGAACCATAACTAAAACGTCATTCCAGACTCAATTGGAGTTCAAACGCACAATTAGTTGAGTTTAGGACTGAAGAACATCACGAAGAGAGGGTGGGTACAAATATACTTTGAGCCTATATCCTTTGTTTCTTAAACCGTGAACTAAGCCACGCTACAACCCTTCAAAAGTCCTAATTGAAGGATGGGTTAGTTCGAAAGCATACTGTTACAAAAAGGTATCATGACTCCTGTAAGGCTTTACTCAAAATCCTGAGTTGAATTTTTCTTACAAAATTTCTTGCTAAAAATGCATTTTCAAAATTTCAAGACAAGCATAAACTTTGCATTATTTGAATATCGCTGTTTGCATATGGCTATTTGTTTGACAACAGAGAAATTCACACAACGAATATCTGATGAACGAAAGCTCCCCCAGTGAACAAAATCACTTCAAGTTGGATGACACTTCCAACAACAAATCTCCTATCAACAAGGGGGCATGACATGTCACTATCCAGCACACCTGGGGAAGTCCAGTCAAGATTCCAAGAAATCTCTCAAGAAGTGCAAAATAACCAGGGGCAGGTCTCCATCTAAATTACTTGGGGCATTAAACGCAAATCCCAACAAAGGATTACGTACAGTCAATTAGTTCCTGGAAGTGCCACAGACACTCGCTACTAGGGGCAGTGACAAATCTCCCCAAAATCCTTCTCATAAGGATGACTCCCAGCCAGAGTTTAATCTCTGAAAACCTTTTCCCCAGCTGAGTCGACCTCAAGAATCCTCGAGGATTTTCCCCAGTGAAGTCGCCACCTCTCCAATAGACTAGAAACATGGTTTATTTCCCCAACAAACGACAGGATTCCCCAACTTGAGTTTTCCTCTCTGATTACTATAAATTAGAGGACCACAACACCTCTTCCCTAGTAGACTACTCTACAATCCCCAACAAGTTACTGTGAAGCCTGGACCCGACCAGACATCAGTTCAACTTCGAATCCTCAGTAGAACAACGGACAACCGAGACTCCTGAACTCTTTTCCCCAAACAAGAATCAACACTCTCCACAGAGTTTTCAACATTCCCCAACAGAGCTCTCCTCAAACAACAAAACAGGAATCCTCGATGGAAACATTCTAAGCAAAGTTTGAAGACACACCTACTCTTCAACATCAGTCTGGGATTTAATGACTCCCCAGCATTTGTCAAGGATTTATTTTCCCAAACAAAAAATACATTCATTAACATTTCAAATTTCATACATCCTGGTTACATACATGACAAGTGCATACGACACAATCTCATTTATTTTGAGAACATAATTGCACCATGCATTTCATCCATCATGATGTTGCATACAACTTTGCCTTTACCTTTTCAGGAAAAGGTCAACAGATAAAGGTCATCATCTTTTTGGAGTAGCAATCGTCTCAGATTCCTTCATCGTCCTGCTGAGGTAGTAATCATCCAAGATTCCTTCATCATTCTGCTGAGGTAGCAATCGTCTCAAATTCCTTCATCATCATATTGAGGTAGTAATTGTCTCAGATTCCTTCATCATCCTGTTGAGGTAGTTTTCGTCCAAGATTCCTTCATCATCCTGTTGAGTACCAATCGTCCAAGATTCCCTCATCATCCTACTGAGGTAGTAATCGCCCAAGATTACTTTATCATCCTACTGAGATTCTCTTCTAGAAACAGTGTAGATGCGATCCAGATATGGCTGACATTCTGATACTTACTCCGGATTCTCTTCTAGAAACAATTCAGATGCGATCCAGATATGGTTGACATTCTGATACTTAATCCAGATTCCTTATAGAAACAGTTCAGATGCGATTCAGATATGGCTGACATTCTGATACTTACTCCAGATTCCTTCTAGAAACAGTTCATATGCGAACCGGATGTGGCTGACACTCTGATACTTACTCCAGTTTCATTCAAATACAGTCCAGATACGATCTAGATTCGGATGTCATTCTGTCACTCGTTCAAATACAGTCCAGATACGATCCATATTCAGATGTCATTCTGTCACTCATTCAAATACAGTCCAGATACGATCCAGATTCAGATGTCATTCTGTCACTCATTCAAATACAGTCCAGATACGATCCAGATTTGGATGTCATTCTGTCACTCATTCAAATACACTCCAGATACGATCCAGATTCGGGTGTCATTCTGTCACTTATTCAAATACAGTTCAGATACAATCCAGATTCGGATGTCATTATGTGACTCATTCAAATACAATCTAGATACGATCCAGATACGGATGTCATTCTGACGCTCATTCAGTACATCTCTCAGATACGATTCAGATACAATTCATTTATGAATATTATTATGATACTCATCCAAGACCTCTGCTGGTTCAGCTTAAATCTCTCAATGGTTTATCCTGATTCTTTCTAGTAGACATTTCCTCTGGTTCAGATAAATCGCTCCAAAGATTTATTCTGATTTCCTCTCCAGTTGAAGTCAGAATTTAGACTTAGTCTAATTTGTGTCAACAATTACTCTGGATGGCATCTATAAGCCCATCTCCAACAACTATCCATAATTTCTCCAAATGGCATCTTTAAGCCCATTCCCTACACAATCAACCACAACATCATCAAGTGCAAATTTCTGGGCACTCTAGTTTTCAATCATCTTCCACCTTCAAGTTACGAATGGCAGATTTTCCCATCTAACTCTTCAGGTGTAAGAAGATTGAACAGGGGTAGCTGTTGTACCCCAAAATTCGCCCTCTCAATTCTCAAAGCTTTTCTCACAAAGATTCTTAGGATTCAAGCTGGCACAAGTGCATTGGGATTTTCCAGTACCAGAATTAAAAGGAAACTGTCAAAAAGGGAGAAAACAGATAAAAATAACATTTTGACAAAATTGGAGAAAAATAGGCTTCCTTCGATTCATCCCCTTTCGATTGGACTTTGCACCTCCTTTGATTGCTCAAAAATTACTGCCTGCATGCTTTCTTTGAGTACCAAATTTGCTGCCACAAGTGCCCCCATGCAGGGCAAGCCTTTCGATTGGACAAGTATGCTGCCTACATGCTTGCAATCGAAGGCCATGGCCTGCTGGCCACATGTTCCCCCTGCAAGGCAAACTCTTCGATTGGACAAAATAGCTGCCTGCAAGCCTGCTTCGATTGGGCATATGCTGCCTGTATGTTTTTTTCGTTAGGACAAGCTTCGATGGGACAAAGTAACCATCTCCATGCATCCTTCGAATCCACTTGCACCAAGGGCCTCTTGCAGACTTTGCCTCTCACAAGCTTCGTTTGAGCCAAGAGATATCTTCATACAAGATTTGACTAAGTTCTTGCTTCCCTTGAAAGAACACCCTTCGATTCAGAAGCCAGGAAATTCCCTCATGCTAAGAAGACACCAGGCAATGACTCCCTTTATGTTTATTTCGATCCACATTCTTCAATTGGGAAATATGCTTAATTCGAACATGAGCTTTCGATTGGGCAATATGTTTGCTTCGATCCAAGCTTCGATTGGGCATTAGCTTCCTTCGAGTAAGCTTGTTTCGACCACAAGCTTCGATTGAGGAAAAGGATTCCTTCGAACAAGTGTGCTTCGATTTTATTCTTGCATTCGACTCAAGACCAAATCTCATTTTCCAGGCTATGTTGCTTTTAAATCTTCACATAACCAGAGGTTTACACAAGTTTGTGATAATACCAAGGGACTGTGTACCCTTTCTTCATAAAAGGTACTTTAGTTACAAAATCAACTTTCAACCTAAGGGTTCGAAGGTTTATTCGAAGGATAATACCATTCTTGGACAAATTGGCAAAGGACTGTGTACCCTTTCTTTATAAAAGGTACTTTAGTTACAAAATCAACTTTCAACCTGATTTTGGTCTGAGCACAAGCAAGGCCAGAAGCATAAGTCACATCTTCTGCACCCCAACTGCCAAAAGGCCCCCCACTTGTACTTTCACGTTACATATTTTTTTATTATTTCTTTGCAAAGTTGGCTACTACAACATGTTCACTTTTTCTCTATAAATAGAGGAATTTTTGCAAAGACTAAAGAGAGGATCTTGGGATCAGAGGAACGAATCTCCCAAATTTTCTCAAAACACAACAAAACTCTCAAGTTCTTAAACACTTGTGAAAGCAAACCCATAATCCCAAACACTCACCTCTTTCGATTCTGAAGAACACCCCACACATAGAAGTTTGTTCAAACTCAAAGACAACCTTCTGTGACAACTCTTCGAACCAAAAGCAAACCCCCTGTGACTACTCTTCGAATTCCAGAAACGTCCAGGTAGCAGTTCAAGTTTGAAGCCCACACACTAGCTTTGAGATAAGTCTTTCTGACTTTAACTCTTTCATTTCAAACATCTTTATTGATTCATCTTCTAAACCAACATGTAATAATCATGGCCTTCGATGTTAATCTTTTGTGTTTTCCTTTAAGAACTAATCTGTACAGTCCCCTAAAAATGTTGGAATACAAAATATGCATGCTTCAATATACTTGCTTCGATGCACACACATGCTTCGATACAAACATGTTCAACACACACACACACACTTGCTTCGAATACACTGACCAGCAGGCCCATATGAAAGGCACTCCCTCAATGTCTCCAACCCAATCGAAGAAGGCAGAATCAGAAGGCACACTTACACTAAGTCCAGCCCCAATCGAAGGCCATGACTTGCTGCTGCCCGCCTCAATCAAGAAAGGTAACAAGGCAGAAAGGCAGAACCAGAAGGCACGCCCAGCTGCTGACAAGCCCAATCGACGGCCATGACCAGTTGCTTCCAAGGCCCAATCGAAGGCCATGACTCGCTAGATGCTATCCCCCAATCGAAGAAGGCCAACAGAAGTAGAATCGAAGGATGCTTCCCCCCAATCGAAGGAGCTCTTTTTTCTTCTTTTTATCTTATTTTTGCCTTTATATTTCTATGCACTTTAATATTATTGTAATAGTGTAGCATTTATTTTTTGCACTTTTAATTACTTTTGTACAAATGCTAGTAATTAGGTGTGTATGGCAAGATAAAACCAACAAGTAGACAACCCAAAAATCAAAGACAAAATGCATGCAAATCAAACACACTTTGCACACATGCACCCTTAGGGTAATCTCACTTGTTGCCTCGAAAAAATAGTCATGTCCCTAGAACATGGGTGTTTTAGCAAAGAACCTCGATAAAAGATCATAGTCCCTCGATGACCCTCGATGTTGCCTTCGGTAAACGATCTAGTCCTTAAACGACATTGCTAAAATGTCCCATAGGTTGCCTTCAATGACTATACAAACGTCCCACGCCCGTACCTTCACATCCAACGATAGGACTTCTTACAAAAACAATGGTAAGATAGAAACATCTAAAGAAGGAGGAAAAGAACATCTAAAGACCTTTTGAGTAGGTAGATTGCTTCTAGTTGCTCGCTTGCTCACAACAAAAACATTTCATACACCAACACTCTCATTTGAAACATTTTCAAAAGACAATGCTTTGTACGCATTCTTATAAAGACAAGAACCATTACAAAGACACATTTTTAAATTCACTTTCAAA
Organism: Vicia faba; assembly: GCA_948472305.1. Classification (NCBI taxonomy): domain Eukaryota; kingdom Viridiplantae; phylum Streptophyta; class Magnoliopsida; order Fabales; family Fabaceae; genus Vicia; species Vicia faba. Next base: position 379,518,938 of record OX451735.1, on the reverse strand, counting down.
AACACATTCCACAAACACCTCTTTGAACTTATTTTCCAAACAACACTTTGTACGCGTTCTTATAGAAACGAGAGCCATTACAAAGTCACATTTTCAAAATACTTTCAAAAACCACACAAAACACATTTTCAAACAAAGCAAGTGATCTAACAAGCAACTAAGAGCCCATAGATAACTACGGATGGAAAGGGTGCTAATACCTTCCCTTTTCATAATCTACCCCCTAAACTAAAAAATAATCTCGAAAGTTATTTCCTGTTCTTTTCAGACTTTTCTTATTGGATAAAAGAAAAGTTGGTGGGGACTCTTGCTAACCGCAACATTTGCAATCAAACGCAAAACACCCAAGTCAGTTCTCCCACCGTATCACACTCTTCATTATTCCAGACATTCTTCTTTGCATTCGAGTTCTTCACCAGTCTTATGCATATTCGATTAAAAGGCTGAATAATCCTGGATATTCTTGCATTCCAACTCTAAGACTATAAAGAGAGTGCTTAAAATACTTTTAAGAAAGATGACTTCATTCACAATTCAGACCTTGATCCATTTAATATTACCGAAATATCTAACAGGAATACTGACAGAATTTTTTTGCAAATGCCTTGTTGACTAATTTACCCATGAACCATAAATTGTTTTATTATGGTTTGCAAATGCCCAAGTCTGTAGAACAAGGACTGAATTTGTAGTATTTACAATTTATAGGAATGTATATATACTATAACAAGTCTATACAACTACACTAGTACAATTGGTTGAATTAATTAAAACTTAAACATGAATGAATTAAATAAGGAAAGAGAGATTGTTGAAACACGCGCTTTATAGATGCAACAATATCAAAGTAGTTCAAAGCATGAAAGATGGACACAATTCAGATTTTAGAAAATATAAGAAATAAGCAATAGCATCGATTTAATAATAAAATATGAGAAATTGAAATAAATTCCCAACTTTCCTAATTGTTTTTCTTTCTTTGGATTTTGGATTTTATGGATTTTATGAAGAAGAAGATGAAGATCAATAATGAAAACTTAAAAAAATTTAGTGACTAATTTTTCTATTGCTAAATCAACCATAAAATTTGGTCTAGCCACATGTCATTCTACGTCTGTGCCACCTAACCCAATCCATTGACTTTAACTAATAGAATAAATAGAAAGGACCAACGTGGTTCAATTTTCAGAGTTAAGAGGTCAAACTGGACTCCGAGTCAAAGATAAAGGACTAAAAAGGGTATTTAGCCAAAAAAATCAAACCAGCACATTGAAAGAATACAAACTATAGATACTAATGGTACATACCTATTAGTCGTTGTTTTACCCAAATGCAACACTCGATTAATCCACGCTTCAACAAATTTATTCCTATGAGGAGTCAACCACGTGTCTTACACATAATCAATAAATTCACTATAATCTACACATGCTTGCTTGAGTTGTTGCAAGTGTTGATGATTCTTAAACTCATCACTAGCCCATACAAATTCCATGCATAATGTGTCTATTGTCTTTTGCACCAAATTTTTTGTTGATGTGAAATCGACAAAGCAAATTAATCGTCTTTGGAAACAAAACTTTAATTGCTTTCATTAAACAAGATCTTTATCCTTCAAAATCACCCGTGAACATAAATCTTGCATAACAAACAATTATTTCAACTTATCCAACACCCAACAAAAGTTCTCTATATGCTCAAATTCCATATAGGCAGATGCAATACTAAATGTCAACTCGGTTGACATCGTGCCAACTATTTCAAATGGAGGTTGTCTATATTTTTTACATGTAAGTGTTGTCTATAACCAACACATTAGGAAAAATATTCAACAACTAGATTGAATCTGGGTGGAACCAAAAAATATCTCTCGCAACATCCAAGTAATTAATGGAACAAAATTGGTTTATACCTTATCCCTTAGGTTTTGATGATAATAAAATATTTAAAGAACAATTGGGTAGACTAATGTGTGTTCAAGTGTGCAGGTACAAAGATCAATATACTATTTGAAAGTCAATTTTGAAACTGCATTAAATATTGAAAGAGAAGTTCTTAAGAGGCAGATTCTGAAGATCTGACTTTGAAGAATCAACTTCTGATCAAGATAATCGTAACCTAGTGTCTCTAGACTCTGAACAAGCCAACCTCTGAAGAGTCAGCGTATGAAGGATTAGAAGCCAAGACATAGACTCTGAAGGACCAGAACCTAAACCCAGACAAAGCTCAAGAACAAAGAAATTCCTGAGACGTTGCTATCAGACTCGAAGGTTGATCTGTCATGTTCTAGTTACATGATAACTCAGTAGAAAGTTGCAGAAGCCTGAAGGTTTGTAATTGATAATTCCTTTTTTAGAAAAGGAAGTTCAAATGCGTTTGCAACGACATTATCCATTTGAGGAAACTTTTCAATATATATGTTGATGCTTCTCTACAACATATCTCTTGTACTTAATGATCTCTCCAACGACTCTTTTATGGAACTCTACAAAGGAGCTGAAGATTTGTATAAAGATACAACATTGCACCTTGATAATAAAAAGAGAAGTTACTCTGTCAAAACAAAGAGCACAAGCTAAGTTAGAACTTCTTACAAATTTTACATTCTTAGAAGTTCTGAACTCTTAGAGTTTTCTGTGTTGTAATCTGTTTACACTTATGATTATATATCAAGTGTAATTATCACTATATCACCCATTTATCTGTTAGATAGATTGTTAGAAGTCTCTTGCCTGCGTGCTTGAGTAGTGAAGTCTCTTGCTTGTGTGCTTGATCATCTGTAAAGTCTCTTGCTTGTGTGCTTGAGCAATTGGAAGTCTCTTACCTATGTCCTTGAGCAATAAAGTATCTTACTTGTGTGCTTGAGCATTGAAATCCCTTACTTGAGTGTGTGGGCATTATAAGTCTCTTGTGTGTGTGCTTGAGAAACTTGTAATTAGATCTGGTTATAGTAAAAATCTTTTGGAAGTGAAAGGGGACTGGACTATTCCTCATTTGTAGGAGGAACCATGATAAATTACTTGTGTGTTGTCTTTCTCTATTCCTTACTTCTGCTCAATATTACTTTGCTGTTATCCATCAGAATTTGAATCAGATTCTGAACATTACAATCAGAATCTGATAACAGATCTTAAGAAGAAAAAGTAGAAAAAATCAACACAATTTAACCCCCTTCTTGTGTTTTTATCACCTTTAATCATCTCTTCTTTTACTCCAATAAACACATCATGCATCCTCTATCATCTTAATCAAATGTTGTATCTCCCTTATAAGACCTCTTATCTCTCTTTGTAACTTACTCTTATGTTTATATATTTGCGAGATCTGAGTGACATTCTCCTGATCTCACTATTGCAAGTAAAAAAATATGTCTCTAAATGGAACATGACAGTTTATCAGATCAACAACATGTTAATGATCATCTACACTAAGCCGACCTGCACGTGACCTTCCAACCTATCAAGAAAATTGTAGTTATGAAGTCCACATTTTACATTACCTTCCATCCAGACCCATCTTTAGATGGTGTTGATTTGACTTTAAATGGACAACCATATTTCTTAGTGACACTTTGTGTTTCACTATTTATATCATTGTATTTCTCACCTTTATCATAAACAAATATTACTTTGTTGCTTCTCCCTTTCTTGTCTATTTCGATATCTGAACGAGTGATGATAACAATTATTTTATTTCTAATTCTAACCTTCTTAATCCACCTTATCACATGTTCTAGTGTATCAAAATCTTTGTGTAGTTAAGAATTCATCAATGGTATCTATACATATTTAATTATTATCGCATATTTGTAAAGGGATTTCCATATTTGCAACATAAAAAAATTTAAAAAAATTAAGAGAAAACACTATCTAACAACTTACCATTAAATACTCTGGTACACAAAACAAAATTCACTAGATAACGTTATACCAAGTTGAAGCTACTCAAAAATAAAACAAATAACTTCAGATGGAACAAACAGAGTCGCCACCTAACTTTATTTATCCCAAAAAAATATAGGGAAAGGAAAATATAGAGAAAACCTTTAATATTGAGAAAAGGACATGGCCCCGCAATCAAATCTCGGGTAAGGGAGTCGATTTTGCAAGGGGAAGATATTATCACCCCTCACGTCTGTGGTACCCCATGAGGTCCACTCTTATTATCTTAATCAATGGGTGCGTATATCTAAAACATACTTTCTAAAGGGGAGTGTATGCATAAATTCATTTGGAAAAAGAAAATGTTTTCATTAGTACGTTTTCCTGAGCATTGAAACTCCATGCCTACGTATCCACAAGAGAATCAGAATACCGTAGTTCTTCTTAAAAATGTTTTTTTTGTAGTGTGTTTTTTATGGATGATGTTAAATTTTCATTCTAATAGTTAATGTTGCCACTCGTCTGTTTGAGACTATGCATCGTTGTTTTCTGTAGAATGGAGTTAACATATCCTTTTTGAAAATGTTTTAAAGTGAAAAAGCCATAAGGCAAAATGATTTGGATTTGGTTGGTATTTTTATTAGGAAGAAGGGTAAAGAGTGGACCCTCATCCAAGGAGACACTCATCATCTTCACACCTTTAATTTTGAAAGGGTTTCAAATATCGTCAAGTGTTTTTGGATTTTGATTGAGAAATATTTTAGTCTTAATGATGCAATGCAAAAGGAAAATGAAAAGTCTAATGGGGGACTTGATCTTAATGTTGTCATGCAAAGATTGATCCTATAGTTGATATTGTGGGAGAATCTAACATAATGTTGTCATGCTTGGATTGAAATCCTAATGTCTATCTTGATTCAAGTTTCATCAAGGATTTAAGATGAATCATGTAAGCTTAAGAGAACATGTTATTCACACAAGCAATGAGCACACAAGTGGATGAGAATCAAAGAGTTTTATTTGGAAAAAGATTTGTGACAAAAGAGTGAAAGTTGAAAGAATGTTTTTGATGTTTTATGGTTTATGATTTAAAGGAGTTTATGAAGTAAATAAATAACCTAAAAAGGTCTAGCATTGATTTAATTAGAAAATGATGAAATAAATAACATTTTTGTGATTTTTTAGTATTCATTAAATAAGGGTAACCAATTAGAAATGTGTAAAAAATCAGCTTGAAATAAGTTAATTTGATTGATTAAATAATTAAATTAAAATGGTAAAAAAATTAAAAGAAAATAAGTGATAAAAAATAAAAAGAGGCCTGAAGGTGTTGAACCTACGCCTAACCCCTCAATGGTTAAAAGACTAACCATTGGGAGAAATTCCCAATGGTGACAAACAATGTAAACACATAAATATATTTAAAAATAAGTGTCTAAACATGTTAAAAAAAATAAAATCAAAAGGTGTGGAGTGAGGGAGATTCGAACCCCAAACCTAAGGGTGACAGGCGCACACTCTTACCACTGGGGTGGTGATACATCTATTGGTTTAAACACCAAAAACTAAATTTATTATAATCCCAATTTTTATAAAAATGAAAAATGGCGCATATGTCCTTCTTCTTCCCCAAGCAAACAACAACAACAAAACCACCATTTTTAAATTTCTAACTTCTTCAATTCTCAGCCATTTTGAAAACTTTAAAGACCAAAATTGATTGAAATTTAATAAGGAATGAAATGGTATAATTTTCATAAGCTATATATATCAAAGATGGATGTGAATTTTTCTCATACCGAATAAACCCTAAAAAATTTCAGAGACACGATTCTCATCCCATAGACAAAATCAATGAAAACTAATTACATGGTTAGCTTCAGAACATTGGCATCTCCATTTTTTATTAAGAGAGTATGCTTTAAAGATGCATGAATATGGAGTTTCAAGTTTGAGTTTCTTCCCAGTGCAAACAAGTGATATGTTTAGCTTCGTTGGACATCCCTGAGTGTATTCCAATTGGTAGAATACCTTATAGCCTGCTCAATTGTTCTGACCAAGTCCAAGCGCATATGAATATGGCCACATGTTAGAGGGAGTGTTTGGCTTGCTTCAGTTATGAACTAGTGCATACAGTAGGGTATATATGGTGTATTGATGATGAATTGATGATTGGTTTGCAAAGAAACTACAAGGTTTATGAGTTTCGAAGATAAGGACTTCAAAGCTCAAAAATGGAGATTTTTGGAAAATTTTGAATTTGAGAGGATTTAAGAGTGTTTGAAAGCTGCGAATTGGTTGTTTATGTAGTGAGGGAGGGCCTTTATTTATAGTAAAACTTTGAAGTAATGAGAAGGTTTGGTTTACAAGTTGTGGAGTTAAGGTTTGGTTGAAATGGAACTTTGAAGTTTCTTGCAAAATCATGGTTCCAAGGTATGGTACAACTCCTATAGGGTGGTTGATATATTTTAGAGGGGTTGCTTCTGATGTTAGGATTATGTGTGTGTAGAAGGAGCAAGTTAGAAGCTCAAGGAGGGTTGACATTGTGTATAAAGTCGCTTTTCCAAAATGGAAGTGTAACCTTTCTTCCTTAAATGGCAAGTTATCTTGGATAAAGTCTTAACCACTTGGATAATGGCTCATAATCTTGTGAAATAATTTGATTATGGAAGGATTTATGGGTTTAGAGGTCTGCAAAGTAAGATTGTATAGCATGGTTATGATATTTGGTCTTGAGTTCTTCACAAAATGACTTGAAATTCAAGCATAAAATGCCTAACTTCATCTCTTCGAATTTCCTTGCTCAAGCATGATAAAATTATGCTCTTGGAAATTTGGAAATCTTAAACATGCTTCAACTTTCATGTTGACCACTTTGGATGAATCAAATGAGAACTTAGTGAAAAATGGCCATAAATTCAGTCACTTTTGAGGGCAAATTCACTTGAGAAATTTCTCTAAGTGTTGTATTTTTAAATCATGACTTTATGGACTTGTATCTCTTGATTTATGCACTTTTTGGAGACGATCTCATATTGATAAAGTTATAGAATACATTAATCTCTTCAATTTAAGCATTGGAGCATGAAAAATTATGACTTGATGAGGAAGTTACGGTCTTGCAAAGTATGACATATGGACATAAAATTTCACCATACTTAGGGAAATTTTCAAATCCAAATTTGTGACTTTTGATTATTCCTCTTGATTACTTTGATCAAATGACTCCTTTGACTTAATTTTCATGATCCTTTACTTGAGAAACCCATGGTTGACCAAAAAACCCAATAAAATCAAAGTTTGAGTTTGTAGTTGACTTTTCTTAGATGAACCCAAAATCTTCTATAATCAGTGGAATCTTGTGATTGTAAGGCAATTGAAATAACTTGAGGCCATGAAATGATGATGTTGATGATTCTTAGAAGTGAACACCCTTTAATCTTAAACCACAAAGCCCTAATTCCTAATTTACACTGATGAATGCCAAAAACCCTAATTTCCTTCAAAAACACTTGAAGATACCTTGAAGATGATAATCATGATGGTGCAATCTCTGGAGAGGGGAACCTCTTTTCTTTAATAACCCTAATCTTGAGAGAAATGTGATCTCATGCTCTAAGAACACATGTTATGAATGGTTGTGATGCAAATGAAAATTTATGTGGAGATGTAAATGAACATGAAGCATAAGTTACACATGGTTGAAACTCATGGGGAAAATTTTGGGGTGTAATTGCTGCCTCGATTTAATCTTCTTAGACCTGGAGGTGAGATTGGATTTCTCCTTTCGAAAATTCAGGGTATAAGGAGATTAAATACTAAATGAACCATAAAATTTGTCCTGAGTAAAAGGTAAGTTTGATCTTTGCTGATGAAAGGAAACTTGTTTACCTGGTTAATGATATACTACGCAATGTTTGAGGTTTGATACTGACGAGTGTTGGGAGGAATCAAACACAGACGAGTTCTGAACTAAGGTCTCTACTGGAGATTCAGAGATCAAAACAACACACACGTGTATTAGAGATGATCATCCCTATCAAAATAAGATACAAACACGTATTAAAGAAATATTTGACACAGACAAATGTTTAAATCAGTATCAAAATAAGATACAGACGAGTATCAAAGAAAGATTTGACATAAACAAGCTTTTAAATCAGTATCAAAATAAGATACAGACAAGTATCAAAGAAAGATTTGACACAGACGAGTGTTTAAATTAGTAACAAAATAAGATACAGACGAGTATCAAAGAGATATTTGACACAAATGAGTATTTATATTAACGACCTTGCTGGGGATCAAAGAAACCTTAACATAATATCAGATTATAGTCAGTGAAAAGATTAACACGATTGAGTGTTGGAATTTATGTGGACGAGCATCGAAAGAAGATACAATGTGAACACTAATAAAGTTTGAAGTGGATGAGCGGTGACTTCATGGAAGAAAACTCGACACTATTCTGGTAAGGGGTAGTAACGATGATGAACAAGTTTCTATTAAGGTATGAACGAGTTTCTGCAAGTCTTAATATTTTGATAAGTATCTTCAATTTATTCTTTGCAGGGAAGATCAAGCTAACTTACGCTTCTGATGCATGTTTGATTTTTTTATAATGTAATGATTCTTTTTATGGGATATGCCACATAGTTTGAGGATACCGTGATGCGATTTTTTTATTATGCAATGTTGCTTTTAAAAAAAGGCCCTGCTGAGGAAGAACATGTCGGTCTGATTCTTATGGGGAGTGGATTAATTGTATTGTCATCTCTGGGGAGTTAACATGTATTTGTTTTATGAGTGGACGACAACCTTTGTGAATATCTGAATTATCATTTATGCCTCTGGCGTGGTGTAAATGTTTGTGTTCATTTCCTTAACATTTTTAAGTAATTTCCAATGTTCGTATTTTTTTCAAAAAAGTTTTCGTGACTCTCAAGGTCTTAATTAGGATAGTTTTTTCAGGAAAATATCAGACGCTTTAATATTCAAAGCAGTAAAAGAAAATATAACTTATTTTGGATGAAGATAAATTTTATTGAAATTAGCCTGTAAATAGGTGTTTTTACATGAAGAAACAATACCTAAAAAGAGGTGATTGCGTGAGTGAAATCTTAAACTGACAACGGGAAAATCTGATTTCCACTAAGTTCTGATTCTACTATAACAACTATATCCTCAAAGCTCTAACCAATTTTTCCTTCAGAAGAAAATGACTTGATTAATTCCCGTCCCTCAGGATTGTTAGTTGTTGTTTATAGAGAAAAGTCGCAGACCACAGTCGTTCGCTTTTAAATCCCTAACTTTTGCATGGACTGCCCCTTTGGGGGGTTTTTCAGTCCATCGGGATACCCTGTTTTGCCTTAGTTGCCCTTGCAGGTTTTCAACTTAGCGGGTGTACTTCTTTATATATATATATATATATATATATATATATATATATATATATATATATATATATATATATATATATATATATATATATATATATATATATATATATATATATATATATATATATATATATATATATATATATATATATATATATATATATATATATATATATATATATATATATATATATATATATATATATTATATTATCCCTAATTTTTTCCCAGATCTTTTTCTTTTGTGATCTTCCGGGATGTCCCTTTCTTGCTTAAGACGTCGACTTAGCGGGTCTATTCATGTGAAGTATTTTTTAGCCGCGTCTGCATTCACTGTGAGCGGGAAATATTTGCCATCTATAGTAGTGAGTAGGAAAGATCCTCTTGAGAAGACCTTCTTCACAACATGCGGTCCTTCGTAATTTAGGGCCTATTTGCTCCTAGTATCTGTGCTGTTAAGAGGCAGGATCTTCTTTAACACGAGGTCTCCAATTTAGAAGTTCTGAGGCCGAGCCTTCTTGTCGAAAGCGTTCTTCATTCTTCTCTGATATAACTGGCCATGGCAAATGGCTGCAAATCATTTCTCATTGATAAGGTTCAACTGATCGAACCTTGTTCGTACCCATTCTGCTTCATTCAATTTGACATCCATTATAACTCTTAGGGAAGGTATCTCTACTTCCACTGGTAAGACAACCTCCATCCCATAAACAAGTGAAAAGGGGTTGCTATGGTAGAGGTGCAGACTGAAGTGCGATAGTGTTGTACCCAAAAATTTGCCCTCCCATTTTTTGTTTAAGATTTCTTCTCATGCTTCTAAGATTCTCAATGGCTCAAGTTTGCTCAAGTGTTGGCTAGTCAAACCTCCTCTTAAGAAAATGGCCTACAAATTAGGGTTTCACTTTTCTCAAAGAAAATTGAACTTATAAGGTCTCAAGTGGACTTCATGGTTTCTCATAGGTCTTCATTAGTACTCATGTCAAATTTCAAGCATTACATCACAAATTTGCTCAGTCAATTGCTCAAATGACTGAAAATCAACTATATTGGACAAAAAGTCAAATGTGGTCAACATACAGTCAAACTTCAAGATTTTTTGCCAACATAAACATTTTGAGGTGATATTCATCATTTGACAAGGGTTGATCATAATTCCTAAAGTAAAACACTCAAATCATCAGAGGTAAAAAATTGCCCAAATTAGGGTTTTGACTGAGGATGACTGATCATCGACTTTTGACCTAGTGCATGACCTAATGGCCTGAAGCATGATCTCAAGGATTCAAATACAACATCTTGACCTAATTACATGGCACAAGACATTTCCAAATATACAAATGAATGATAGTTGGAAAATTGAATTGATTGATGAAAGAGTCAACTATCACATAAAAGTCAAACTTTGACTTTTTTTATCAACATTGAACTTCAAAAATCAAGAATCATTAAGACATTCAAAATTATCAAGCTTGATCATAAAGAATAACCAAATTCAGCAAAAGTCAAAAGTTGGAAAATTTCCCAACACTTAGAAAAAATTCTAAGTGTTTTTGTTCTTAATAAATTCACTACTTCATGACCATTTTTCACTAAGATGCATGATGATTCAAGGAAAACTTTCAACATGAAAGTTGTAGGAATTGATGAATTCTACAACTTTGTACTTGAGGGATGAACTTCAAAAAGTGCTTAACTTGAGGGATATAAACCCATGAAGTTGTGACATTCATATTCTACACAGAAAAATTTTCAACAAGTTTGGTCAGATTTTTAACCCAACTTCTTGGAAAATTTTCACCAAGTTCCAATTTGATTTAGCCAAAGTAGTCAACATGAAACTTGTATACAATGTTTCAAGCTTTATAAAATGTCTAAGAACACCATTTTATCATGCTTGAGCTAGTAAATTTGAAGGCATGAAGTTGGGCATCCATTCTTGAAATACAAAGCATTTTGTGATGAACATAAGATCAAATCCCCAAGTCGTGCTGCATAATCTTGCTTTACAGGATTCTAACTTGCAAATCTCACCATAATTAAATGTTCACACAAACTTTTGAGCCATTATCCACTTGATTCAAGCTTTGTCCAAGACAATTTTCCATTAATGACACAAAGTTCACATTTCCATTTTGGAAAAGTTTGCTTTAATCTCTTTGTCAACTCTCCTTGAGCCTCTAACTTGCTCCCTCTACACACACTCAACACAAAATCCATAAGCAACATGTTTAAAGTGCCTAACCACTTTAGATTGCCCTGTACTTCACATTGAAACCATGTGTTTCAAAGTTTGCTTCATTTACAATCCAACCAAACCATAACTTGTGATCTTGACAATCTGATTAGCTCCTTCCCTCCAACCTTTTTACATAAATAGAGAGGTCCATTTGAAAGCTAGGACACGAGTTCAGAAGCCATAAAACACCCTCATACTCTCTGAAATAGTAAGTTGCATCCAAAACTACATTTGCTGCAATTTCTGACCTTGAACTCCAAACACCCAATCCACTTATGCATTTTCATTCTAAATCATTCACAAAGCTTATATAACTCATATAAAACCTATCCAAAGTCCTGTTTCACCACTGTAACATCATCTTCATCATCTTCCATTTTCAAAAATAGAGCCTTGCAACTTGACTTGCCCAGAAGAATTCAGACACTTTCAGCACAAAGTAAGCGTTGCAAAAGCTTCCTGGAAGTTCACTAAAGCTATCTAGATCATCCTAACACCTCCAGAAGTGCTCAAACTCCAGAATCAATTCTCACTTCAGAGGTAAGTTTTTCTAACTTTGAAATCCTTATTAAAGCATGATTTGCACTTTCTTTCTAAAGAAAAAAAAATTAGATATTATTGCCCAAAAGCTAACCATGTGCTTACTTTTCATTTATATTGCCTGCGTGATGAGAATTTTGAAACTGAAGTTTCAGAAATTTTAGGGTTCAGTTTGGTACCAAGTAAAATTCTCACCCATCTTTTATCTATAGCTTTTTAAATTTATATGGTTGGACTCGTGGTTAAATTTCAAGCAAGTTTGATGTTTACATTTTCTGATTTGGTTGAGAAATGAGCATTTTACAAAATACAAAAATATGTTCATGGCTACTGGCGCAAGGAAGAAGATGAAGTTACATTTAGAAATGAGTTTGTAATATATTTAATAGTTGTTGTTTTACGAACGGATGAAACAACCACCCCAATGGTAAAGGAAGCACATATATAACTATAGGGACCTGGGTTCGAACCCCAGCGGTACCCTTTTATTTGCTTCATATTTTCTTGTTTCAGATTCAATACAAGCAAGTTCAACAAGCGCATGGTGTACCTCTCTCCATCACCCTCTGATCATCACAAGGCCATTATCAAGCACCCAATATTACTTCCCCATGGTACACTTCAAGGAACATTCCACACTGAACCACAATAGGGGCCTGGACCTTCTTGTTTTGGGCCTTGTACATTTCTTTCCATACACCATTTTTTAATTCACACCACAGGCTCATTCTTTTTTTATTTTCTTAATTCAAACAAATTATTTTGGGTCTAACATCTTTTTTTTCCTTTTCACCCCCTAATTTCTTTTTACAGCACCAGACTCAATATTTTATTTCTTTGTATTTTCTTTCTCACTCTTATTTATTTATTTCATTTAGTAAAAATAAAAAATATATATTTTTATTCTAAGAAAAAATTATAAAAATAATTAGACTTAGGTTTTGTTTATCTAATTTCCCTTTTAAATTAATTAAGTTAATTCAACATAGATTCTTAGGTTTTAATTAAGTTAATTCAATATAGATTCTTAGGTTTTAATTAATTAAAATTAACATAGATTTTTTAGATTTTGTTTGATTAATTAATTAACTTCCTTTTTAATAAAGAAACAATTAAATAGTTAGATTAGTCATCGAACCCTTTTTCTATCAAAAATCACCAAAACAATTCCTTTCTCCCTTCTCTACTTTACATTTTTTTGCGAATTTCATTACCTCGCATTATTATTTATGAAAATGGTCTGTCATAGATAATTAGGGTTTATTACTTTCCTCCTCATTCACAAATTTGTATCCCCCATTCCCAAAGCATTGTAATAGCGTAGGATATTTAATTTCCATAATTTATCGCTTTCCATATATCTATTAGTAATTAGGGTTTGTATGGCAAGATTAAAATTAATCTTTAGAAAACCTAATCTCAAAGATAAATACCTGAAATCAAAAACACTTTGCACACACGCATCTCTAGGATAACCCCACTTGTTGCCTTCAAATAAACCAGTCATGCCCCTCGAACGTGGGATACTTTATCAAAGACCCTCGGTAAAAATATCGCAGTCCCTCGATGACCTTTCGATGTTGCCTTTGGTAAACAATCTTAGTCCCTTACGACAATTGCTAAAGTGTCCTACAAGTTGCCTTCTATGACTGTACGATGACCCACACCGTCCCTCACATCCAATGATAGAGCTTCCTACTAACTAATGGCAGGATAACACTATCTAAAAGAAGAGGTAAAGAACAAAGACTTCTTTTGAGTAGGTAGAATGCTCGTAGTCGCTTACTCACAAACTTTTAAAAAAAACATCTTTCTACACACAAACACTTTTCTGAAATAATTTCAAAAACAAACACTTTGTATGCATTCTCTAAGATACGAGAATCATTACAAAGTTTACCGAACGAAGGCACTTTTCAAAATATTTTCAAATACAAACACATTTACAAAAGCATTTCAAAAAGTGAGCTAGAAATTAAGAGCCCGTAGATAACTACGGATGAAAAGGGTGATAACACCTTCCCTTTTCATAACCTACCCCCCGAACTCAAGAAAAATTCTCAAAGGTCTTTCCTGTTCTTTTCACCCTTTTATTGGATAAAAGAAAAGTCAGTGGCGACTCTTGCTATCTGCAACATTTGCAATAAAACGCAAAACCCATGTCAGTTCTCCCACCGTATTACAGAACTGGAGACTCTGTTGGGGACTTAATAAAAAGTGGGGTTACCTTAAGAGTTAGGTCACCTTTATTGCTTTACTTATTTTCCTTGTTTGCTTTATATTTTGGATATGCTTGGGTTTATTTCTTGTATATATCCTATACCCGGATCTGGGGGAATTTTAGGTAAGTAGCAATAGATCGTGAAACTGTACGGCATAGACCGATATGGTTGAAATGATAGCTACGTTTGTGTGATGCATTTGTTGGTACCGGTGTCCCTTGAGTCAAGTCAAGGAGAATATGGGACCGCTGTGTGGTGTCATAAAGCACTAATTGACTGTTGTGGTGTCATAAAGCACTAACTGACCGGAGAACCTTAGTTGACACAACTTAGCCATTAGAAAGTAGTGAGATAGATGTCTTTGGTGCAGACTGAAGTTGGTCGATACTCTATGCTACACTCATTAAGATCGGACTCTTGGGATATTTCGATCGCAATTTAGATGCTTGTGCTGAAACAATGCCTAAGAGAAAGATCAGTGATACTGAGATTCCTAGATCCTGGTTACTTCTTTTTAGGACAGGTTGAGCCAACTAAAGCCTCAAGAGGATACTTACCTATAAAATCCATACAAGCTTAAACCTAAGGCCTTGTGTGTCTTGTTTGTGTTTGATTAATTGTTCGAACATGACATCATAACATCATGATATCATACCTTATCATTTCACTAACCATTTCAAGGTCCTATGGATTTATATTAATTCTATTTTGTAGGTTATGGCTTCCGTTCGCAGAAACACTATCCGAATCAGTTTTGTGAGGATACCTTCTCAACTTAAGGAGTTAGTCTCAAGGGTTCCCGAAAGCTCTCTGTTCATCAAAAGGTATGGTCGACTACTCAGTTTGGTTACCTTGGGTTTTGAAGAGGACATGATGAGTGTTTTATTCTAGTTCTTTGACCCTGTATATCACTGCTTAACTTTTCCCGATTATCAGTTGGTGCCCATAATGAAGGAGTTTTCTCAATTACTGGGAGTGCCTGTTCTCAATCAAATACCCTTCACCGGTTTATAGAAAGAGCCACAACCTGAAGAAATTGCGTCAACCTTATATTTGAAGCGGTATGACGTTGTAGCTAATTGGGAAACAAGGAGTGGAGTCAAGGGTTTCCTTGCTAAATTTCTATTATAGAAGGCTCGACTCTTTTTGGATGCTATGAATTTTCAAGCTTTCGAAGAAATTTTGGCTCTTATAATCTATGGTTTGGTACTATTCCCTAATCCGGACCAACTCATAGATGTGAGCACCATCAAAATTTTCCTCACTCGTAACCCCGTGCCTACTTTGCTCGGAGACATTTTACATTCTCTTCATACTCGTACTATGAGGAAACGAGGGACTCTTATGTGTTGTATACCTTTGTTGTCAAGGTGATTTATTTTGCACCTTCGCTGATCAGTATTGAAGAATGAACAAGGCTTGAGGTGGTCTTAGAGGATGATACCACTCTCTCATTCACATATCTATTGGTGTTCCCGATCTCAAGAGGATGTTATTATCATTGAACATTATGGGGAATTTCCTAATGTTCCACTCCTTGGAATTAGGGGAGGTATTACTTATAGATCTTCCCTGGCTCCATGTCAGTTTGGTTACGATCTAAGAGATGGTCCTCATGACGCACTTATCCAGGGTATTATGTTCGATTATGAAAATGATCCTCAAGGTTACCATCGAAGGTTTGTACGTGCTTAGTGAATGGTAGACAAAGTTGATTGCAAGACTTTAAGACATATGAATTTTATCCCTTTGGAGCCATATCTCAAATGGGTACGAGCTCGCACTCAAAACCTCATGATGCCATATCCAGCTATCCTACCAGTGATCATTAGGCCTATTTCTAAGAGGGATATTCCTTATACCATTCTCCATCCCGACATTCCTACTGAACTCGAAGAATTGCAAAGTTCTGGATTCAACTCAGGGAAGAATGGGATACCTTTGAAACTCAATTTTATGCAAGCGAGAAGAAATTTTTGGAGCTCACAAAGCAATTTCACGAGGAGCAAATCCTAATGCATACATCGACACGAAGAGGAAGCGTCCGTGGGAGAATTGAATCTTAGGTTTTATATAGGTTTATATTGCTATCTTTTTGAGACCCTTTTGCTTTTCATTGTAAGCCAAAGAGGCAATTGTAATTTTGAACTTATTAATGCAATCTTTGTTTCTGTTTCCTTTTTGGCTAGAAAATTTAAATTTCCTAATGTCCTTGAAAACATTGCATCCATCTATCATGCATCATTTCATAGGCAGGTTTTCCAAGACAGGTTTCCTCATTTATTTACTGTTTATTTCAGTATAAGATGACTCTCGAACAGACTGTCAAAGATCTGCAAACTCAACATGCACAGTTTCAAGAGACTCTGCTGAATCTGGACAAAGGGCAACAAGAGATGATGTCGCTTCTCACCACGAAAACGAAGACTAAGAAGCAGGTTGTTATCCTCAATATGGGGAGAAGATTCAAAGGTCATGCTCGATTGGCTCAAGCAGATGATGTTTCCTCTAAGGAAGACGACAATCAAGAGGAGGATGTTAGAAGCACCAGGGCTAGAGGAGGAAACAATTAGGGTTCTGAAGATGAAGACTACTCCGATGAACAATACCCTCTTATAGATGACAAATACAAGTAGTTGGAAGACCGACATAAGGCTGTGGAAATCTAGAAAATGCCTTGATTGGACTTTGGAGATTTGGGTCTAATCCCAGGGGTGGTCATCCCTCACAAATTCAAGGTCCCTATCTTTGCTAAATATGATGGGGTCTCTTGTCCCAAACTCAATCTAAGGTCGTATTCTCAGAAAATCCAACCCCATACTGCTGACCGGGAGTTATGGGTCCATTTCTTTCAAGAAAGCTTGTCCGGTACTCAACTTGAATGGTTATACCAACTTGAAGGAACCAATATTCACACATGGGAAGACTTGGCTGCTGCTTTCTACAAGCAATATCAATATAATGATGACCTGGCGTCGACCCGTGTACAGTTGCAAAACATGTCCATGAGTTCAAATGGAGGGTTCAAGGAGTATGCCCAGAAATGGAGGGACCTAGCAGGGAGGGCGCGACCTCCTTTGACTGACCGGGAATTGGTGGATATGTTCATGGGTAATATGACGGGTCCATTATTTAATTTTCTGATTGGGAGTTCTTCATCAGGGTTTACTGAGCTAATTTTGGCTGGGGAACAAGTTGAAAGTGGTATCAAGAGCGGAAAGATTCCAATGGCTGCAAATTCCAATGCTGTGAGGAAGTCGTTCATTGGTAAGAAGGTCACCAATGCTATTTATGGCCATAGGAGCTGTAGTAAGAATGATCGTCATCAGTCTGTAGCGACAGTGCTAATCTCTAATCTAGTGCCTGTTCAACCATAACAACATGGCGATCAACGTAGGTCAGACGCACCGAGAAGGAAGTTCACCAGGATTAGTATGCCACTGGCTCAAGCATTACAACATGTGTTGAAAGCAGACTTGATAACACTGTGGGATCCTCTTCCTAATCCCAATAAATCCTCTCCAAAATACAACCCAAATGCAAAGTGCGCCTATCATTCGAACAGTTCAGGGCATGACACCAACAATTGTTGGGCTTTGAAAAACAAAATCCAAGATATAATTGATGCAACAGAAATTGAATTTGATCCTCCATAGACCCCTAATGTGATTACTGCACCCATGCCCAGTCATGGTAAAGGTGTTAATGCTATTAATGATGTTTCCTATGTCTCCATGATAAGTTACTTGACCACTCCCTTGATGATCGTTAAGAAGAATATGTTACGAGCCAGTTTATTTCTGGGTTGTCCTGAAAATTGTTACCATTGTGCTTCCCAAACTAATGGCTGTATGTGGATGAAGAAGGGTATTCAACACTTTATTGATAGCCTTGAAATTATGTTCAAGAAAACTCCGTCCATGAAGAGTTTGTATGAAAGTATATCTCAAGAAATGAGACTTAAAGATGTTTCTATAATAAAAATTTCCAATACTCCTATAAGGATCACCTCTAGAGGTCCTATAAGGAATCCTACTGAGCCGAGGGTGGCTCCCATAATCATCACTGCACCGGGGCCAATCCTCTATTCCTATGACAAGGTTATTACCTAGAATTATGGAGCCGAATTTTATTACCATGGTGTTAGGAAAGAGCCATGGATTACCAAAGATGAATATTCTGAAGTTACCACTTTCAATGTCAAAAATATTATCGGAACTAGTAACGTTACCTGAACGGGAAGGATCTTCTCCCCGGAGATCTTTCCTCCAAAAACTATCACAACACCTATTCATATTCCTGCTGCTGGGTTAACTGCTAATGCCCAGGGCAAAAAGAAAGTGACTAAGCCTACCCAGATGGAGGCACCCTCAAAATAAGTTACAATCAAAGACTCCTCTAAACAAAAGATGGAATAAATACTGAAGATCGTTCATAAAAGTGACTACAAAATAGTTGAGCAAATGGGGCAGACACCTCCAAAATATCCATGTTGTCCTTGTTATTATGCTCCGAAGCCCATGCTCAGGCTTTGTTGAAATTCCTGAAGAATGCTCATGTACCACAAGAGACCTTTGCTGATCAGTTTGAGAATTGTGTTGCAAGCCTAACAATCGACAATGGTTTAGGCTTTTCTGATGCCAACTTGGCTCCGGTTGGAAAGAATTATAACAAGGCCCTGCACGTCTCTATTGAGTGTAAGGGCACTACTTTAGAACATGTGTTAGTTGATACAAGTTTCTCCCTGAATGTATTACCAAAAGGTGCTCTGGATAGATTGGACTGTGAAGGGCTGGTGGTGAAACCCAGTGATATTGTGGTAAGAGCCTTTGATGGGTCAAAAAGAATGGTGCATGGAGAAGTTGATCTTCCGATCAAGGTGGGATCTCAGGTTTTCAAATCCACTTTTATGTAATGGATATTCGCCCGGCCTATTCCTGTTTGCTAGGACGCCCCTGGATTCATGGGATAGGCGCTATTACCTCTACCTTACATAAAAAATTAAAGTATCCGATACAAGGGAAGATTGTTACAGTTTTTGGAGAAGAAGAATATATGGTCAGCCATTTCAATTCTTTCAAGTATGTTGAAATGGATGGTGAATTCATTGAAACTCCCTGTCAGACATTTGAAGTAATCCCTCCGATGATTGTTGTTGCTAAAGCTACTCCTACTACTCTTAAGAATACCAAGGACACACCAAGAATGGCTTCTCTGAAGGATGCTATGGTTGTGATAGAAGAAGGCGGTTGTACTGATTAGGGTCAACTTCTTGATATCCCTTACAAATCTGACAAGTTTAGTTTGGGCTTTAATACAGAGGGTCAAAGAGCTATTCGTTGCGCTCGAGATGGAAGACCTCCATTCCATATCAGCAACAATGGAGTCAACACAATAGAAGACATTGATAGTAACGGTGACCTGGACAACTAGATATTCCCTACCATTGGCGGTGGACTCAACAATAAGAAGACTAAAGACTTTGTATCAATCTCCTTCAGTCAGGAGTAATAGTTATTTCTGTTTTTTATTTGCTTTAAGAAGTTTGGTTATGTAATTTCTTTTAAAACAATGACTTTAAAACCTTGTGTCTTGCCTAGGGCACAATGGTTCATTTGTTAAGGATTGTCATTTCATATGTCATGTTTTCATTTAATAAAAACATTGGAAGTTTTGCAATCAAATTTTGTGCTCTTTGTATTTCTTTTTACTTTATTGCACTTTCAAATAGCTATGTGTTCTTACACACACCCACACACTACACTGCAGATCCCCAATCACTCTGAATCTCGTTGATAACGGTTCTGCTATTGCCGCTTATGACTTTGAAAATCTGATCTACCAAGTCGAGGACGAAGGTGAGGAAGATTGTGAGATACTTGGAGAACTTGCCATACTCTTGATACAAGAAGAAAAGGATATCCAACCACATGAAGAGCCGGTCTAAGTGGTAAATTTGGGCTCTGAGACAGATAGTAAGGAAGTCAAGATTGGCGCCAACCTAGAGGACAGTGTATAGAGAAGATTGATTCAGATGTTGCACGAATATGATAAGGTCTTTGCTTGGTCATACGAAGACATGCCAGGGCTCGATACTGATATTGTGGTTCACCATCTTCTGATGAAAGAGGGTTATGATCCAATTAAACAGAAGGTTCGTTGCATGCGTCTTGAGATGTCAGAGAAAATCAAGGCTGAGGTTATGAAAAAATTCAATGTATGGTTCTTAGAAGTGACTTCATATCCTCAATGGGTTTCTAATGTTGTTCCTGTACCAAAGAAAGATGGCAAAGTATGTATGTGTGTAGATTACAGGGATCTGAACAGGGAAAGCCCCAAAGATGATTTCCCACTTCCACATATTGATGTTCTAGTCGACAACACTTCTCAACACAAGGTATTCTCTTTAATGGATGGTTTCTTAGGGTATAATCAGATTAAGATGACACCTGAAGACATGGAGAAAACTACCTTTGTCACACAGTGGGGCACTTTCTGTTACAAGGTCATGCCTTTTGGGTTGAAGAACGCAAGGGCAACTTATGAACGTGCCATGGTAGCTTTATTTCATGACATAATTTATCATGAGAAGAAGTCTATGCGATGATATGATAACTAGGTCACAAACTGAAGAAGAACATCTTGATCATCTGCACAAGTTATTTGAAAGGCTGAAGAAGTACAAACTAAGGCTGAATCTGAACAAATGCATCTTTGGGGTGAGTTCTGGAAAACTCTTAGGTTTCGTCGTTAGTGGTAAAGGTATTGAAGTCGATCCCGCAAAGGTTAAAGCTATTCAAGAAATGCCGGCTCCCCGCACTGAGAAGGAAGTCATAGGTTTCTTAGGACGACTGAACTACATTGCTCGATTCATTTCTCATTTGACTGCTACCTGTGAGCCAATATTTAAGTTGCTGAAGAAGGATCAAGTAGTAAAATGGAATGACGACTGTCAAATAGCCTTTGATAAAATCAAGGAGTACCTACAAGAACCTCCGATTCTAATGCCACCAGTTGAAGGAAGACTTCTAATCATGTACCTAACTGCGTTAGAGAATTCAATGGGGTATGTGCTGGGGCAACATGATGAGTTTGGTCGAAAAGAGCATGCAATATACTACCTTAGCAAAAAGTTTACCGACTGTGAAACAAGATACTCACTGCTCGAGAAAACTTGTTGCGCTTTGGCATGGGCTGCTCACCGACTAAGACAATATATGTTGACTCATACTACCTTATTGATCTTTAAAACGGATCCCATGAAGTACATATTCGAGAAGCCAACTCTCTCCGGAAGAATAACCCGATGGCAAATGATCTTAACAGAATACGACATTTAGTAAACCACTCAAAAGGCAATCGAAGGAAGTTTACTGGAAGATCATTTGGCATATCAAGCTGTAGACGACTACCAATCTATGAATTTCGAATTCCCGGATGAGAATATCATGCTAATTACAGATTATGAAGAACCTGGACCGCATAAAGGACCTGAGCTAGGATCCCGATGGACTATGGTTTTTGATGGAGCTTCTAATGCACCTGGAAACAGAATTGGTGTTGTAATTATCTCTCCTCAGGGTTTCCATACACCCTTCACTGCCAGTCTTTGCTTTAACTGCACCAACAATATGGTTGAATATGAAGCGTGCATCCTGGGAATTAAAGCTGCTATTGACCTGAGAATCAAATTCCTGAGCATATACGGGGATTCAACCTTGGTAATCAGTCAAGTCAAGGGATAATAGGATACAAAGCATCCGAATCTTATCCCTTACTGAGAACATGTGTTAACCTTGATTTCGTACTTCGAAGAGATTACTTTTGAGCATATCCCTGAAGCTACCGACAGAAAACACAGAGCCGCCACCGAACTTTATTTATCCCGAAGGAAGGGGAAATATCGATAAAACCACAAGGGAATGGATAAGATTGTCTTGGGACCAAAAGAAAGGGTAAGTGAGTCGGTTATGCGAGGGGAAGGTATTAGCACCCCTCACATCCGTTGTACCCAACATGATCCATTTTGTTTGCTTGTCTTAAAGGGTGTATTTATCTATAACTATGCTTACTTAAGGGGAAATGAATGGTTTTTATTATTGCGTTCGTGAGGGTTTCGCGACCCTTTGCCTACGTATCCAATGAAGGAATCAGAACACCGTAGTTCCTCTAAAAAAAAGTTTGTTTGTTTGTGTTTTTCAGTGGGCGACGCTAACACACGCATTCTAGAAATAGGCACGGTCGGTATCGCGGTAGAACAGAGATAACATGCCCTTTGGGGGAAGCTTTGATTGGTTGAGTGTTTTGCGAGTTTTAAAATAAATTCAAGTAATGATTAAAAGTGTTTTTGGATTTTTGATTTGTGACAGTTGAGTTTTAGTTACAAAAGAAAAAGGTTAAGAGGGAAACTAAAAACTAATTGTATGTTATGTACAAGTGGACTAAAAGTCTATTTCGACATAAGGCGATCGGAACGGGGTTTAATCGCCTCATGGAGCGACCTAAGGTATGGTTTCAAGGTTTGAACAAATAAGGAAACTTAAATTATAAATATTTTTATGGCTTCATAAATCAAATCTTAAATAAATTATGAACTCAAAAGTAAGCTAGAATCTAATTCTAAAATATTCTAATATATATTTTTGTGATTTTTATAACTAAGAAAAATAACAAAAGATGTTAATTAAAATAAATCACATATTGAGATAAACAAAATTACCAAATTAAATTTAAGCTAATTAATAAGAATTATCTGATTAATCGAAAAGGTGATTATTTAGTTTTTTTAAAACTAAAAAAAAAGAGTTAAGAAAATTCTGAAGTAATAAAGTAAAAAATAAATGAATAAATAAAGAGAGAGAGAGAGAGAGGGTGGTGCTAAGTAGAACATGGGGAGGGGTAAGAATTTAAATCCTATTTAACTATTACAACCATATCGAAATGTACAATGTAAGAAATAAAAGAAAAGATTTGTTTTGTTTTTGTTTTGAAAAAGGTTTTTTTTCCTGTTTTAATAAACTAAAAGAAAAAATAATTAGTTAATGAAAGAAAATGTTTTTTTTATAAAAAAATAAAAATAGTACTAATAATAAAAAAAAAGAGAAAAAAGGAAAGATAAAGAGAAATATGATCAACATGTTGCTGAAAGCAAAACGAAAGGGATCAGAAGTTCTGATGCCAGGCGCGCTGTGGTCCAGAATGAAACGTCAGAGGTGATCAGAAATTCTTGGTTGATACCAATGGAATCCTGAAAGAAACGTTAGAGGGCAGAAAAAAGAGAAGTTCTGGGTCGCTACATGCTGAAGTTCTGAATGTTAGAATAATGTGAAAAATTCAGAAGTTTTGTGCGTGTTAACAGTGAGTAGAACTCAGAAGTTTTGTATGTGTTAAAACAGTGAGTAGAACTCAGAAGTTCTGTATGTGTTAAAATAGTGAGTAGAACTCAGAAGTTCTGTATGTGTTAAAACCGTGAGGAAATTTCAGAAGTTTTGTATGTGTTAAAACAGTGAGGAAATTTCAGAAGTTCTATATGTGTTAAAACAGTGAGTAGAACTCAGAAGTTCTGTATGTGTTAAAACAGTGAGGAAATTTCAGAAGTTCTGTATGTGTTAAAACAGTGAGGGACTTTCATAAGTTTTGTATGTGTTAAAATAGTGAGTAGAACTCAGAACTTCTGTATGTGTTAAAACAGTGAGGAAATTTCAGAAGTTCTGTATGTGTTAAAATAGTGAGGAAATTTCAGAAGTTCTGTATTACGCCTAATTTCCTCCCTTACATTAGTCAGAATATCTGTAACTTGTTCAGATCTTAATAACAGCAAATCAGAAGGATAAAAGCATGACAATTTGTAGAAGTTCTAATCCTAATTCCGAGCTGTTGTACCCCAAAATTTTCCCTCCCATATTCCTCAAGGTTTGTCAAGAATCATCTTCAAATGGTTTAAGATTTGCTCAAGAGGTAGACAGTCAAACCATCTCCTAAGACAGCTGAAATTAGGGTTTTGGTTCTTTCAAGGAATTTGGGGTTTTCAATGTTTCAATCAAGTCCCATAGGCCTATACATATTCTCAAGCATCTACATGTCAAGTTTCAAGACTCACAGTGCCAATTTGCACAGTCAAAAGCTCCATTTGATCCACAATCAACTACAGGGGCAAAATGGTCATTTTGCAGTCAACAGTCAGAATTTTTGGTCAACATCTTATTTTGAGTCCACAATCATCATTTGATCAAGTCTTGATCATGATTCCACAAGGATAGCTCAAAAATCATCAAGATGCAAAAAGTTACTATTTTTGGACAGTAGAAAAGTCAAATGTATCTTGACCAGGGCATAACTTTTTCATGGTTCATCAGAAAAATCCCATCCAATGCTCATTGTGAAGGGGATGACATTTCCTACAATCCATCTTCACATTCCAAGTCCAAGAAATGCTCTCACAAAAAGTTATCAATTTCTACATTATAGGTCAAATTCAAAAGTCAACAAAAATGCACTTTGAGTCAAAGGCCAAAACTTGAGATTGGTAAATCCAAATGACATGGGACTAAAGGTATTGGTTAGAGGACTTCAAGAACTTTCCAAAATGTCAAGGAACATGGTCATATGATCAAAATTGAGCAAGATATGCATTGGAGAAGTTGGGAAATTTTTATGAATTTGCAAAAGTCAACTTTGCTCAAAACACCTTATTTTTGCTAATGGGCCTAAAATCTCTTCTTGAAACTTCATCCATGGCCTATGCACGACCCATCAAGCTTAATTAAATTTATTTTCTTATTTTTATTAATTAATTGGATTTTTAATCAATATTAATTCATTTAATTAATTTAAATTGTAGGAAAATACAAAGATTTGGTTTTTCAATCTTTTTGTGAAGCAAATATGGTCAAGATATGCTGGCAATTTCGTGTACAAATCAAATATGAAAAAAACTCCAAAATTGGCAACTTTTTCCAATCACGAAAATGCAAAAATATTTGATTTTCAATCAAATATTCAATCATCATTTCAATGGGTTTTTGTGCAAGATTCTGACCTAGTTTCATTCCTCTATATATGTACAAGCTAACCCTAATGCCACACACGTGAGAGAAGCTGCAGAAAAGCCATAGCCATATTGAAAAATTCCAAGAAAATTGCAAAACTGATTTCTATATTCCAGGGCAATTCAAAGCTTTTTGTTGATTCTAACATCTTGCAGGAGTTCCTAGGAGTGCGTGGCAATCAAATTCAAGCCTTGAAGCTCAAAGAATCGTCCTAAACAGAACCACAGTTTGAAGCTTTTTTTCAAAATTGTATTGTTGAATTCATGCATAATTAACATGTTTTATTGATTGTGTTGCATTGCCAGAGGTCATACCAAGCTTATGGAATCATTTAATTGAATTATAATGCATTGAATCACAAAATACCATCGGCGATTTCTAGGGTTCATAAGTTTTGGAATTGGGGCTTTCTAAACCCAGAAAAATTAAGACTTGTAAGGCATATGGTTGAATTCGTTAGGACAAGACGAAAACAAAGGAACCCTCGCGAAATATTTATGTAAATCATAGCTCTAATCGCTATTTTTCCTCATGGAATATTGTGGGGGTTAAAAACGCCCGCTATCTAATTTTGTTTTTTGCAGGAACAAGGAAGAAGATGAGTACGTGTTAACGTATGGTTGGCCAGTTTAAATCTTAGCGTGTTTTTTCATAGTTTCAGCATATTAATTGAGTTTTATATATTATATTTATTTGCTATTCCTATATTGAATGAACGCGTTAGTTGGATTGGCAAGCAGGTGAGTGGAAAGGCTATTGGGACCTGGGTTCGAATCCCAGGTCCCCCAAAACTCTTGTTATTATTTTCTTGTGTGTGTTCACATGCAGTTTCCCAGGTGATGTCCATCATGTACCTCAAATATCCATGCGCCAGATGTCCCTAGACTCAAATCCAGTGGTCATTATTGGAAGACTACCATGCTCCTCAGTCAACAAACGCCTAGCCAATCTCAATGGTCAAACTGGCTTGCAGCTTAATGGGCCACAATTTCTAAACGTACCTCCTAATGGGCCAGCACCCCCCCTTGGTTTATACTTCTTTTAATTCTTTTTTTTCTTCTTTATTTAATTATTTTACTATAATTATTATTATTATTTAATTAACTAAATTAATTATTTTCATAATAAAATCAGAAAACTAAAATGTAATATTATTATTATTATTATTATTTATTAATTTCACCCTTAGTTTATTATTTTTTGTAAATAAATACATAATTAATCTATTTAGTTAATTAGGGTTAATTTTAACTTTTTCTCAATAATTTAAAATCAACATAGAATTAGGGTTTTCTTGACAATTTTAATTTCTTTTATTTTATTTCCTTAACACATAAAAAACCAAAAAAAATATTTCTTTTCTTCTAATTAATTAGTTTTAGGTTTAACTTAATTAATTGCAAAATAATAACAAACTTCCTCCTTTCTCAAAAAGGGTCAAAACCCTAAAGAACTTCTCCGATTCAATTTATTCGCGCATATTATTTTTTGATCATATTTATGTAATTGCTCCGAGGATGTAATAGCGTTAATTAGGACCTTTTTATCGCTTTCTTTAATTTCCCGCAATTTACTTTTCAAGGGTTTGTTTTTGGCGATGTAAATACCCGACGCCTTGTAATAGCGTAGATTTACTTTCCGCACAACTATTAACTGCTAGATGTATGTTAACTAGGCTATGCATGACAAGACTTATCTTTGAAAATAAAATCAACTCGTAGCTCACCATAACATGTGCAAAGATAACTTAACTGAAACTTGACACACTCGCACATGCCACTCCTAGGATACGCCTCACTTGGTTGTCTCGACGTGGTCATTGAGTATAAGGTGTTTTAGAGGTCGCCCTCTGTCTAAAGATCCAAGTTGCCTCGGATAAAAAATGATCTAGGACATTAGGGTTACCGCTAAGGCGTCCTACTATTGCTTTGGTGACCACATGTCCCTATAATCGAATTGACCCGAAAAACTCCAACGACGGTGCTACCTACTTCTCAATAGTGGGATAGTACTGTCTAAAGGACATTTACACAGCTTAATTTCTTTAAGTAGGTAGAGGTTCTAAGGTACTTGCTCTTTCAAAACAAAAATACTTTTCGCACTTACACTTTTCTGACAAAAGTTTTCAAACAATACTTCATACACTCTTGAGGACAGATACAAGAGTTAAATCGAAGTTTTCAAACAAACTTTTTTCAAAACCACAAACACAGGAAAAGCAAAACTTTTGAAAACATAGTGAGCAAGTACCTAAGAGCCCGTGGATAACCATGGATAGAAAGGGTGCTAACACCTTCCCTTTCTATAATCTACCTCCTGAACCGAGAAACATCTCGAAAATGAAATTTTGCTGTGCTTTTGTCCTTTCCTTGTTGGAGAAAATAAAAGACGGTGGCGACTCTTGCTTACCGCGACATTTCGCGAACCAACATTCCAAAATAGTCAGTTCTATTTCCACCGATCACAGAACTGGCGACTCTGCTGGGGAGAAGATTCATAAGTGAGGTGTACCTTAGGATTAGATCATTCATGTTTTCAATTGTATGCTCTGTATGCTTTAATTTTGTGGACTTGTATCGGAGTTTTATAAATCCTAACCCGGATCTGGGGAATACCCTTTAGGTAAGTAGCAATAAACTGTGAGGGACCTGTCCGGTGTAGACCGACACGGGTGAAGTAGTAGCTACGTTGGTGTGACACCTTGGTCTGTACCGATATCCCTTGTGTTGGAACGAGGAGAATATGGGTCTTCTGAGGAGTCATTAAGCACCAACTGACCTTAGAACCTTAAATTGACCAACTTGGCCATAGAACAGTAGCAGTATGCTACACTCATTGAGACTAAACTCTCGCGATGGTTCCGGCCGCAAGAAAAGGTTGCCAAACTGGAATTATGACCGATCGAGGGTAGTCAGTGATATTGAGATCCTCTAGAACCCGGTTACTATTTTTAGGACAAGTCTTAACCAACTGAAACTGAAAGAGGGTAGTACCTAAACTTCATGCTGACCTGAAATCTAAGAGCTCTTTTGTGTGACTTGTGTGCCTTCACCATGTTTGCCTTTTGTGAATACTTGTGGTGTGCCTTTACCATGACATCATAACATCATAACATTGCATACATCCTGCATAAGGACTAACCCATTTCAAGGATCTCAAGGGTTTGGGATGCAGGTCATGATGAACCAAATGTCTAGCAAGGGGCAAATGGGATTTATTTTCCTCTAGCCAAGGTTGTTTGGAGATCAAAACACGATAACTTGAGTCAGGGGCTATGACCCACTCGATATGGTGAGCTTGACTCTTGAAGAAGGACTCTCAGCAACATGAAGTTCCTTCAATCAAGCTGCAAAATTCAAATTCTAATAAGTTTCTTTGTTTACCCCGCGAGATCCTTGAAAACATTGCATACATAAATCATACGCATTTCATTTCATCATATGCATAACAAGTACCCTTTTACAGGTCACTTATCTTCTTCGCTATTTATTTCAGCAATCATCATGTCTACTGAACCTTCCACTGAACAAGCTATCAAGGCCCTCCAGGCCCAGAATGCCCAGTTTCAAGAGTTGGTTATGAGCCTAGCCCAGGGTCAACAGGAGTTGAAGACTCTGATTCTGAAAAAGAAGAAGAAGATGAGGACCGTCTTGTTCAACACTGGACGCAGATTTGGGAATGGACTGCAAAATGAGGTTGAGCTGACTTCCTCATCTGTAGGCAAAGACAGTCCACAAGAGAGAAGGGTTCCTAGTCCCTTGGTCTCCGACAACGAGATGGATTATAATGATGAACAATATCCTCCTGCTGAGGATAGGTACAAATAGCTGGAGGACGGCTTAAGTGCTATGGAGATACAAAATGTGCCTGAGCTGGACTTTGGAGACCTAGGCTTATCCTCTGGGGTGGTGATTCCCCATAAGTTTAAGGCACCTGCCTTTGCCAAATATGACGGAGCTTTCTGCCCAAAGCCGCACCTCCGGTCGTATGTAAGGAATATCCAGCCTTACACAGCTGATAAGAATTTGTGGATCCATTTCTTTTAGGATGGTCTTTCAGGGACCCAGCTTGATTGGTTCTATCAGCTGGATGGAGCCAGTATTCGTAACTGGGAGGATTTGGCTACGACGTTCTATAAGCAGTATCAATATAATTCCGACCTTGCTCCTACGCGTACCCAACTCCAGGGTATGTCAATAGGGACGGGTGAAGGATTTAAAGAGTATGCTAAAAAATGGAGAGACCTTGCTGGAAGGGTGCAACCACCTTTAACTGATCGTGAACTCGTCGATATGTTTCTGGGGACCCTGTCTGGTCCATTCTTTAACCATTTGATTGGAAACTCTTCAGCCAGGTTTACAGACCTTATCTTGACTGGGGAGAGAATTGAAGCTGGCATCAAAAGTGGGAAGATTCAAGAAGCTACACCTTCTGATGCTCAAAAAAGGCCCTACAATGGGAAGAAAGAGTTCAATGTTGTGTATGGTCAAAAGAGTCGTCATGACCAACGCGTAGGATAAATCTTGATCTCTAATCCTACGCCTGCTCAACAAAGACAGGGGCATCAATGTAAGGAGGTCGCACCTAAAAGACAATTCACTAAGATCAACATGTCACTGACTCAAGCGCTACAGCAAATGTTGAAGGCAGGGCTGATTACATTAAGGGCTCCTCTCCGGAATCCAAACACTTCCGCTCCTACCTATCATTCCAATGAAAGGTGTGCATACCACTCTAACTGTCCGAGACATGACACAAACAACTGTTGGGCCCTGAAGAACAAGGTCCAAGACATGATTGATGCCAAAGAGATCCAGTTTAACCCTCCAGAGACTCCAAACATAATTACTGCTCCTATGCCCAATCATTGAAGGCTTTTGTTTTGTTTGAATTTTCAAGTTGTATTTTTCTTTGCTTATTCAAACAATTATTGTCATGGCAAACTTTTTATTTTCGCATCGCATATGTCTGTTTTGAATCAATCCATTCGTATTCACTATATTCAAATTGCTTTCATTTTTTTGGTGATGTTCAACTCTCGATTAAAAAATTCTAAGCCTTTTGAGGGAGGATGACGAAAATGATATCAAAATCTTTACAATATGCTTTTGAATAGACCCCGCTGATGAGGTACAGGCATTGTTTCAAATCCTAAACAGTGGAGTTATAAGGAAGATAATCCCTAGTCAACCCCTTTGAGCCAAAGAAGTTGGAGTTTTTCTTTTCACAAATTAAAACCCTTAATCACAACCCGGGGCAGGGCAGTTTTCTCAGTTGATCCAGGTGCACAATGAATGGCATCAAAGAAGTCCTTCCGAGACAAAAAGACAGTGATGGTTCCCTATAATCGTCAGGACAGGCAGTCGTTATCTTTCAAAACAAAAGCCCAATAAGTCAAAACCTATGAAGGAGACTTACAAAACTGTGGCATCCCGCTGACTGTAATCACAAAAGAAACAGTTCAGGAAAAAAGACAGGGATAATAAAATCAAAAAGAAAGAGGTTATGCAAACTCTTATAAAAATGACTGCCTGTTCAAAATAAATTGTCAATATCCGAACCATCACCGAAATATCAGAGCAAAGATTCAAACAGGACCTAAATGCACGATTAGCTGAGTTTAGGATCGAAGAACATCACGAAGAACGGGTGGGTACAAATAAAATTTGAGCCTTTATCCTTCGTTTCTTAAACCGTGAACCAGGCCACATTATAACCTTTAAAAGTCCTAGCTGAAGCATGGGTTAGTTCGAAAGCATACTGTTACAAAAGGTATCCTGACTCCTATAGGGCTTGCTGTAAAATCCTGAGTTGACATCACATTTTACAAAAAATCGCTTGTTTTATTGAAAACTGCATTTTCAAAAACTTCAAAACAGACATAAGCTTTGCATTCTTAAAATAACCTTGTTTGCATATGACTATTTGTTCAAACAGCAGAGAAATTTGCACGACGAATATCTAGTGAACAAAAACCTTCTCAACAAAAAGGAACACATCAAGGGGAAAAACACTTCCAATCCAGGGGCACGACATGAGCATTGTCCATCATCCTGAGTCACTTGGGGCATTGGACATGAATTCCAGCAACGAATCTTGCATGATCAAACGAAGATCTTCTGGTAGTATGGCAACACAATACTACCGACAGTGATGACTCCCTACATCCTGAGAGCATGGACATAGTAAAAAAATACTACGCATAATCAAAGACCCGCTAGGTCGAATGGCCTAGGCAAAAATAAGGGCTTCCCGGCGAACCAAAAGGGTTCGGGCAAAAATAAGGGATGAAAATAAAAATCTGTACACCCGGCAAGTCGAAAACCTGAAAAGGAGGCTTGGGCAAAAAAGGGTATCCCGATGGACTGAAACCCCGAAAGGGCGGTCCAGGCAAAAGTTAGGGATCAAAAGCGTACGACTATGTCCCGTCATCTCGTCATTTGCCTACCAGGAGAAGATTTGTCAATCGGTAGTTATCAAGCACCTCATAGGCCTTCTTCTCCCGCAGAAGCTGGGGCAATAAGAATTGTCTAAGCGATCTAGTTTCTCTGTCCACCAAGGTATCAAGGTAGATTCAGCTGAAGAATATGACCAAGATACCTACACTCCCCAAGAGTAAGACAGTAATGGTAGCTCTCCCCACCGAGACTTGAAACTATGAACAAGTCAGTAATACTCTCCCCAAGCAGAGTTAGTTTACTGTCAGCCCTAAAAAAAAAAGAGGCTTGGTATCCCCAAAAGATCTCAATATTCCCCAGCGGAGTATAAAGATAATCCCCAGCAAGCATCCCCGACAGTCTTAATATTCCTCGACAGAATATAAGAATGTTCCCCGGTGGAATACAAGATACCCCTAGTGGAGCCATTTCCCAGCGCGGTCTACAAAAGCTTCCCCTTCAGAGTTGAAACATCTCCCCAGTAGATTCTGGAAACTTGTCCCCTGCAGAGTGCAAATATATCTCCGCAGCCATATTCAGAAGGTTATCCCCACCAGAGTCAGTTGTACCCCAAAATTTGCCCTCCTATTTTTCCACAAGAAATCACAGCTTCGGGCTTTTCCTGATTTTTCAGACTGGCTCTAGAATCGGTCAAACAGAATTTTCTTATCAATCTATACAAAATTGGGGTTTTCATGGATTCTGGAACAGTTCAAGCATATTGCTAGGGTTTTGTTTGAGTTCTGTTCAGGTTTTGATCAGGCGGACGCTTCCTTGACATTTAATCAAGAATCAGGTTTTATGCGCATATTTCTCAGAAAGAATTAATTCTATCAGTGCTTTTTAATTTACTCTGAGATATGGACTGAGGCTGTTGATTGAGAATTTGCAGTGTTTGGATTTAATCAGTGAAAAAAGGACATGTGGATGTTTGTTTGATTTGACTGTGCAATGCTTTGATTATTCGGAGCGCCAGTTGTTTATTGATTATTTATTTACTCTAAATTAGAATAGTTGGGATAAATTCCAGTTATTATAATTTAAGAAATATGAATAATTAAATAAATAATTGAAGAAGAATTAAAAGGAACATCAATAAAAAAGACTTTTATTCATTTTTGATTGTTTGTACAATTGTTATTTAAATACAGTAATTATTTACAAGTATTTATAATAATAATGGTTACAATGATTAAAATTGAAAGAAAATTGAATCCTAAGTTTTTCTAAATCTTCATCCTCCAGTTGCTGCTCCCCATTGCTCAATTGATTTTCATCTGCAAAACAAAGAAAAAGAAAAAAAAGTCAAAAGCAGATGAAATGAAATAAAAAGGCAAACAGTTAATTTGAGACTCATCATTAAAGGTGGTTGGTCGGGATCATATTGCTTTGATTTTTATCACATTTTTCTCACCCTCTTTGCAAATCACAAGAAGACTTTCTTCTTGGTTCACAAAGAGTAAAGAAAAAGTTTACAAGCTCACAAATCATTAAAGAAATGTACAAGGCTGCATAATGCCAAAAGAAAAACAAATTGCACATGTCAACAAAGCTGTAACTTCAGAATATGCCAATCAAAGTACAAAGTTCAAACTCAACATTTCAATGTTCAAAGGCAAACTAAGCTGCCAAAAGCAAACTTAATGTCAAAACCAAACTGTCAAAGATAAAGCTGTCAACAAGTACAAAAGTGCAGAAAATCTGGGAAAAGATATGCAGAGAAAAGAAACAATGCAAGCAACATTCAAAAAGCTCATCATTTCCCAACACCACCTTTTCAGAAATAGTACATCTAAGCAATATTTTATGCTTTAATACTGGAGAGAGAGAAGAGAGAAGAGAAATAGGCTTACAGGTTAAGGCTTGAGAAAAGATATAAACCAACATACCACAACACAGTACAAGGAGGCTAAAACACAAATAATAACACAAGCTGAAACTGTATCAAAACAGCGTGCCTCCACAAAATTTCAAACCACAAACTGTAACATACAAAACCTGCATAAACACAAGCTTGTAACCTGTAACCTAAAAGTTACCTGAAAGCCAAAGCCTCCAAACCTGTATTCCAAAACAACTCAGAACATCAAACTGTCAAACTCACAAACAGAAGCCTAAAGCCTCAAGCTTGCATCCTGCCCAAACCTGTGCCAGCCACTAACACCAAGCCTCAAATCCATACAGGCCTAAATCCTGCTGAAGCCAAGCCAACAAACTGGTAAAGCCTAAAGCCTGCCTACTGATAAGCTTGTTACAAACAAGCCCACAAAACATTCAAACTAAGACCCCCTGTGTAACCAGAAACCCCAACTAACCTGCTTCACCAACCTTTCAAACCTGTGTCAAGCTAACGAACCAGAAACATACAAGGCCATACAAAATTGAAGCAACTCAAATCAAACACTGAAGCATCTGAACCAACAAAGCCCTCAGAAGGATTTCATCACAGGGCTAGTGCATAAATATCAAAGATATCAGAATCATAAAGAACAACATCAACAGGCATCTCAGCAAGCCGACAAAAAGAAGAGAAAAAGAAGCATATCAGAGGGGCAAGCATATCAGCATACAAAGCTCTCAGATAATCATCATCAAGCATATCAAGCATGGCAAGCATCTCAGGGCATACAGAAGCAAAGGGTTAACAGAAGAAGAGGAAAAGGCAAGCGAGTAAACAATCAGAGCAAACAAGCTAAGGGTTTTTTCAGAGTATTCATCATGAAACCCTAAAAGGCAAAGAAAGAATACAGAGTACCAGGATTTCCAGAGCTAGCTCAACGTCACATTTCCCCTCGCCTCCGGCCGCCCACAGCGCCTCCCAATCCGCCTCCTCATCCGTCTCCAAAGGTCAAAGGTAGTATCCCTCCCCTTTTTCCTTTCACGCACATCTCACAGAAACAAGTAACACCAAATATTAATCTAAAGATCAGAACAAGGAAAGAATTAATCATGCAAGTATGAAAACCTAAAAAATCGAGGCTACCTTTGCTTGTCACGAATTGAGCAATCCATGGAGGGAGAAGGAGTGATGATGGCGCCTGGCAACGGGGAGAGGGGCCAGAAGCATGGCTCAGAGATGAGAAGATGAGGACGAAACGAAGAAGAGGGAAACGGCGCCTCTGTAATATCACAAACCCTAATCCCAAATGAACAAACACCTCAAACCCTACAACAAAAACGTGTGTAAACTGTTTTGGGCCTTGCTCCGTTTCAACGCCTAAGCCCAAGTGATTCCTGGCAGGCACCCCCCTCATTTCTCCTTCTGCTTGTTTTTAGTTTGGGCCAAATTCCCCTTAGCCCATTTAATTTTTAAAACTAATCTTTTTTTTTTACATATATCATATCATATTTTTTAAAATAACTTACATACTAATTTTTTACATTAAAATTTTTATACTAATACTATCTTATTTTCTTTATAACATAAATTGTTTCTTTTGTAAATAAAAACACTTTAACCTTTTTTTATACGTATACAAAATTTTCTAGGATAGTTTATATTTTATTTTTGAACGATTAAAAAGACATAAAAACTTAGTTCTATTAAGTTTAGCTTTTTTTTTTTAATCTAAATTTTGTACATAAAAATACTAATTAAAATACATTAATATTAATACATAAAAAAATAGAACTTAAAACATTTTCTTTTCTTTTATTAAATTTTCTTGTTTGTACATACTTAACAAAAATACAAAAAGAATAAATAAATACTTAATCTTACATTAAGTTAACATTTCACCTGTAAATAAATTACATACACTTACACAAATACATTGACACATTTACATTGCTCTATTCTTATACATTTGCTTATCTTTGTACATTTCTACATTTTACATTGCGATTGATTCGATTTGGTTGTAATTTATTTGGACACTACTCTCCCATTAAAGTCTCATCCCCATTTGTAAATACTTGTACCCCCATCCCCGGATACTTATTTGTAATAGCGTAGACTTTAAATTCCCACAATTTATCGCTTTCAGATATACCATGGTTAGACTTAGGGTTTGTATGTACATAAAATCAAACGCTAGATAACCTAATACAAGACAAATACATGAAATCAACACACTATTCACACTTGCACCCCTAGGGTAATCCCGCTTGTTACCTTCCAAAATGGGCCATGCTTGCACGTTGGTAATCCCTCGATGACGCTTTCAAAAGTTGCCTAATCAAAATGATCATAGTCCCTTCAAGCAAAATTGCCAAAGACACTTGGCACCATTACATTCATGGTCCATACGATGACCCGCGCCTGTCCCGTTAACATCCTAACGCAAGATTGTCCACCAAATGCAATGGTGGAACAAAATTGTTAAAAGGGTTAAAACATGAGAAAAACCTTTGAGTACAATAGGGGTAGACAACTCTTAGTTACTTGATTAAACTTGGAAAACACACTTGCCTACTTTTCAAACCACACTCCACAAACACTTTCAAAAAAAACTTCTAAAAACATTTGAAACATCTTTTCGAAAAGATACACACCTTTGTAAAACATTCGAGTAAAGAATTATTACAACGGTTGCCTAGACAAGGCCTCTTTTTCAAAACATTTTCAAAACACACACACACACACCACAATTTCAAGCAATTGAAAATCAAAGGCAAGTGATCTAAACAAGTAACTAAGAGGCCATGGATAACCATGGATGAAAAGGGTGCTAATACCTTCCCTTTTCATAATCTACCCCCCGAACCCACGAAACATCTCAAAAGGTTTTTCCTGTGCTTTTTAACCTTTCCTTTAGGATAAAATAAAAAGTTTGTGGCGACTCTTGCTAAACCGAACAAGTGCGAATACAAAACGCAAAACCCAAGTCAGTTCTCCCACCGTATCACAGACTCTAACTGGGTTATCCTCAGCAAATTGCAAAGGAAAGACCGTCCTCAGCGAAGTTCTTCCTATCCCCAGCGGAGTCATCATCAAAATCCCTAATAGAGCTTATCAACGGAATCCCCAACAGAGTTATCGTTAAAATCTCAGCAAAGCATCTCTTCCTACAGAGTAATTCCCCGCAGAGTAATCTCTTCACCAAATGTATTCCCCAACAGAGTCGTCTGCTCCTACCGGTTTATTCTTGCAATCATCTTCGTTCATCATCCCCAGCGGAGACGAAGAATTCCATTCTTCAACATCAACCCAGGATTTAACAAACTCCCGGCACTTGTCAAGGATTTATTTTCCCGGACGAAAATACATTCATAAATATATCATATCTCATACCTCCTATTTACATACATGATAAAGTGCATACGACATGATCTCGTTTTGAGAACATCATGACATCATGCATTTCATACATCATGACATTGCGTACAACTAATGTTTTGCCTTTTCAGGAAAAGGTCAATCCAAGGATGATTGCCATCAACCTTTTTAAGTTCCGGATTACCACCTGTATCTAGCCAGGAAATATCTGTGAACGATTGATTGTATATTCGATACCTGTAACTAGCCAGGAAAGTTATCTACATGAAGAGTTTGAAGATCAACACCTGTAACAGGCCAGGAAATTATCTTTCACTCTCAGGTCAGAGATCTACACCTGTATCCAGCCAGGAAAGCTATCTTTATTTCTCAGGTCAGAGATTAATACCTGAAACCAGACAGGACAACTATCTCATCGACCAACCTTCTTAAGTTCCGGATTAATACCTGTAGCGAGCCAGAAAATATCTGTGGACGACAGATTGTAGATTAATACCTGAAACCAGACAGGACAACTATCTACTTGACCATCATGAAGCAACCCTACACCAGTTCCTTCTCTTCCAAGATGCAGTTTTACACAGACTCATCATCAGGCAACCCTACACATATTCCTTCTTTCAACCTACCAAGTTACAATTCAACGAACAATCTCCAGATGGCATCAATAAGCCCATCCCCCGACAAGATTCTGTCACATCTCCAGATGGCATCTATAAGCCCATCCTCCTATCTGTCATATCTCCAAATGGCATCTTTAAGCCTATTCTCGACATCACATTGCTGATACTACACCATGCGAGTGCAAATTTCTGGGCACTTTAGTGTTCAATCATCTTTCACCTTCGGATCATGAAAGGCACACAAGCCAATCTACATCCTCAGGTTTAAGAAGATTGAACAGGGGCAACTGTTGTACCCCAAAATTTGCCCTCCCATATTCCTCAAGGTTTGTCAAGAATCATCTTCAAATGGTTCAAGATTTGCTCAAGAGGTAGACAGTCAAACCATCTCCTAAGACAGCTGAAATTAGGGTTTTGGTTCTTTCAAGGAATTTGGGGTTTTAAATGGTTCAATCAAGTCCCATAGGCCTATACATATTCTCAAGCATCTACATGTCAAGTTTCAAGACTCACAGTGCCAATTTGCACAGTCAAAAGCTCCATTTGATCCACAATCAACTGCAAGGGCAAAATGGTCATTTTGCAGTCAAAAGTCATAATTTTTGGTCAACATCTTATTTTGAGTCCACAATCATCATTTGATCAAGTCTTGATCATGATTCCACAAGGATAGCTCAAAAATCATCAAGATGCAAAAAGTTACTATTTTTGGACATTAGAAAAGTCAAATGTATCTTGACCAGGGCATAACTTTTTCATGGTTCATCAGAAACATCCCATCCAATGCTCATTGTGAAGGGGATGACATTTCCTACAATCTATCTTCACACTCCAAGTCCAAGAAATGCTCTCACAAAAAGTTATCCATTTCTACATTATAGGTCAAATTCAAAAGTCAACAAAATTGCACTTTGAGTCAAAGGCCATAACTTGAGATTGGTAAATCCAAATGACATGGGAGCAAAGGCATTGGTTAGAGGACTTCAAGACCTTTCCAAAATGTCCAAGAACATGGTCATATGATCAAAATTGAGCAAGATATGCATTGGAGAAGTTGGGAAATTATGAATTTGCAAAAGTCAACTTTGCTCAAAACACCTTATTTTTGCTAATGGGCCTAAAATCTCTTCTTGAAACTTCATCCATGGCCTATGCACGACCCATCAAGCTTAATTAAATTTATTTTCTTATTTTTATTAATTAATTGGATTTTTAATCAATATTAATTCATTTAATTAATTTAAATTGTAGGAAAATACAAATATTTGGTTTTTCAATCTTTTTGTGAAGCAAATATGGTCAAGATATGCTGGCAATTTCGTGTACAAATCAAATATGCAAAAATCTCCAAAATTGGCAACTTTTTCCAATCATGAAAATGCAAAAAGATTTAATTTTCAATCAAATATTCAATCATCATTCCAATGGATTTTTGTGCAAGATTCTGACCTAGTTTCATTCCTCTATATATGTACAAGCTAACCCTAATGCCACACACGTGAGAGAAGCTGCAGAAAAGCCATAGCCATATTGAAAAATTCCAAGAAAATTGCAAAACTGATTTCTATATTCCAGGGCGATTCAAAGCTTTTTGTTGATTCTAACATCTTGCAGGAGTTCCCAGGAGTGCGTGGCAATCAAATTCAAGCCTTGAAGCTCAAAGAATCGTCCTAAACAGAACCACAGTTTGAAGCTTTTTTTCAAAATCGTATTGTTGAATTCATGCATAATTAACATGTTTTATTGATTGTGTTGTATTGCCAGAGGTCATACCAAGCTTATGGAATCATTTAATTGGATTATAATGCATTGAATCACAAAATACCATGGGCGATTTCTAGGGTTCATAAGTTTTGGAATTGGGGCTTTCTAAACCCAGAAAAATTAAGACTTGTAAGGCATATGGTTGAATTCGTTAGGACACGACGAAAACAAAGGAACCCTCGCGAAATATTTATGTAAATCATAGCTCTAATCGCTATTTTTCCTCATGGCATATTGTGGGGGTTAAAAACCCCCGCTATCTAATTTTGTTTTTTGCAGGAACAAGGAAGAAGATGAGTACATGTTAACGTATGGTTGGCCGGTTTAAATCTTAGCGCGTTTTTTCATAGTTTCAGCATATTAATTGAGTTTTATATATTATATTTATTTGCTATTCCTATATTGAATGAACGCGTTAGTTGGATTGGCAAGCAGGTGAGTGGAAAGGCTATTGGGACCTGGGTTCGAATCCCAGGTCCCCCAAAACTCTTGTTACTATTTTCTTGTGTGTGTTCACATGTAGTTTCCCAGGTGATGTCCATCATGTACCTCAAATATCCACGCGCCAGATGTCCCTAGACTCAAATCCAGTGGTCATGATTGGAAGACTACCATGCTTCTCAGTCAACAAACGCCTAGCCAATCTCAATGGTCAAACAGGCTTGCAGCTTAATGGGCCACAATTTCCAAACGTACCTCCTAATGGGCCAGCACCCCCCTTGGTTTATACTTCTTTTAATTCTTTTTTTTCTTCTTTATTTAATTATTTTACTATAATTATTATTATTATTTAATTAACTAAATTAATTATTTTCATAATAAAATCAGAAAACTAAAATGTAATATTATTATTATTATTTATTAATTTCACCCTTAGTTTATTATTTTTTGTAAATAAATACATAATTAATCTATTTAGTTAATTAGGGTTAATTTTAACTTTTTCTCAATAATTTAAAATCAACATAGAATTAGGGTTTTCTTGACAATTTTAATTTCTTTTATTTTATTTCCTTAACACATAAAAAACCAAAAAAAATATTTCTTTTCTTCTAATTAATTAGTTTTAGGTTTAACTTAATTAATTGCAAAATAATAACAAACTTCCTCCTTTCTCAAAAAGGGTCAAAACCCTAAAGAACTTCTCCGATTCAATTTATTCGCGCATATTATTTTTTGATCATATTTATGTAATTGCTCCGAGGATGTAATAGCGTTAATTAGGACCTTTTTATCGCTTTCTTTAATTTCCCGCAATTTACTTTTCAAGGGTTTGTTTTTGGCGATGTAAATACCCGACGCCTTGTAATAGCGTAGATTTACTTTCCGCACAACTATTAACTGCTAGATGTATGTTAACTAGGCTATGCATGACAAGACTTATCTCTGAAAATAAAATCAACTCGTAGCTCACCATAACATGTGCAAAGATAACTTAACTGAAACTTGACACACTCGCACATGCCACTCCTAGGGTACGCCTCACTTGGTTGTCTCGACGTGGTCATTGAGTATAAGGTGTTTTAGAGGTCGCCCTCTGTCTAAAGATCCAAGTTGCCTCGAAATGGTTGCCTCGGATAAAAAATGATCTAGGACATTAGGGTTACCGCTAAGGCGTCCTACTATTGCTTTGGTGACCACATGTCCCTATAATCGAATTGACCCGAAAAACTCCAACGACGGTGCTACCTACTTCTCAATAGTGGGATAGTACTGTCTAAAGGACATTTACACAACTTAATTTCTTTGAGTATGTAGAGGTTCTAAGGTACTTGCTCTTTCAAAACAAAAATACTTTTCGCACTTACACTTTTCTGACAAAAGTTTTCAAACAATACTTCATACACTCTTGAGGACAGATACAAGAGTTAAATCGAAGTTTTCAAACAAACTTTATTCAAAACCACAAACACAGGAAAAGCAAAACTTTTGAAAACATAGTGAGCAAGTACCTAAGAGCCCGTGGATAACCACGGATAGAAAGGGTGCTAACACCTTCCCTTTCTATAATCTACCTCCCGAACCGAGAAACATCTCGAAAAGGAATTTTGCTGTGCTTTTGTCCTTTCCTTGTTGGAGAAAATAAAATACGGTGGCGACTCTTGCTTACCGCGACATTTCACGAACCAGCATTCCAAAACAGTCAGTTCTATTTCCACCGATCACACGAGCCTAGCATTATTATAGAAGTTCTGATCCACAGTTTTTTCTACTTATGCAATGATATGGGCAGCATCATTATCATAGTATTTACATGTTAAATGATGTTCTGAATGAGAGTTTCAAAGTTAGAATGACTTACCTTGAACCTAAAGTGTGGGTTTAGGATTTGAGCTACTGCCTTTGAATGTTCTGGGGTTTGCACGAACAAGAAACAACAATGTTAAGTTCTTTGCTTCAAAGGGAAAAACAAAGGTTTTTTATTCGGAAAATTCTAAGTTTATGAGTGTTTGAGTGTTTCTTTTTTTCTCTCTTTTTTTATGTGTATTTGATAATCCTCTCTCCAAAAGCCCTCCATTTGAACGTGTGATGGAACAAACTATTTATAGATGGATTTGCTGTGGTTTTGGGGGGGAAAAACAAATGAGTTTTAAACACTTTTGGCATACTATTCCTTTGTTTTTAATCACAGTTTTGGTATGCCAATTTGGTGCAATTATGGGGTTTGAGAAAAATGCAGGCGTGGACTGGATTAGCAGCACCTTGGAGTGTTGTGGCAGCTGGTGGCAGGGCTGTATCATAATTGCACAGCGGATTGGGTGGAACTAGGTTTTGGGGCTTGATGATGTTTTGAATGGAAAGCAGAACATAGCCTTTATGTGCTGACGAAAGAAACTCTGAGGAGTCATATTCTGATCAAAGAACAAAGCCTCCATATGTTCTGACTGAAGCGTGGAACGTAACCTCCATATGATGAGGAGTTATGTTCTGACCAAAGAACACAACCCCCATATGTTCTGACTGAAGTGTGGAACGTAACCTCCATATGCTGAGGAGTTATGTTCTGACCAAAGAACACAGCCCCCATATGTTCTGACTGAAGCGTGGAACGTAACCTCCATATGCTGAGGAGTTATGTTCTGACCAAAGAACATAACCCCCATATGTTCTGACTGGAAAGCCATGTTTTGAACCGTCCTTGCAAATTCTGATTGCACTTGCGTAGAATTTGGCCCAGAAGTTCTGAAATCTCTTACCACTTAGAAAATTTTCCAAGTATTTAAAAAAAATTGATTTCTTTCTTTTCTCAAAGTAGTTTCTGATTTTTGACTTCTTGATGAACCAATTTCTTGTCTTGATGAAATATAATTGTTGAAACTTGATTTTTTATACCAAAAGTCAAAGTTTGACTTTTCAGAGTGCATTTGACCCTTTTTCCCTTGTAACTTGAATTTCAAGAAATCACAAACAACTGTTGTAACTTGTATTCCAAACAACCATGTGCCTTATCTTCTAGACTCCAATCAAACTCTTGCATAAAATAAATGCTTAAGAATTTAATTCCCCTTGGTTAATTCGAACCCAAAACAACGGTCACTTAAACCTTAATCTTCATATCACGCCTGAACCAAACTTGCACTTTTAAACAAGACTTTAACTTTGAGACTCACATCATAAGTAAATTTATAACTTAAGCAACCAAAACATGTCTTGACGGTCATGAACCCCCAAGATTATTTCTTGTGCCCAAACTCCACAGTCGTCAACTTAACCTTCAAACTCTCGAATCAGTGACCTGGAGGCTTTTAAGAAGAAGTCTTGAAATGAGAGGAGATGAACTCCTTGACCTAATGCACTGAACTTTGATCCATCTTTGAGGCAGGAGAAAGAAACATCTTTACAGAAAATAGGGATCCAAAAGCCCTAGCATCTTGGCCAACAAATAGGGAAATAAACCCTAATCCAGGCTTTGATAAATTCGAGCAAGAATCAACCTTGTAACGTGATGACAAACTTCATTCCACGATCCACTAATCGAGAACCAGAAGAATTTCCCTTTCACCTGATAAGAGAACTTAAAAAAAAATAGACATAAAGAGGGTGCAACCCTAATACCTCGAACCAAAGTGCCTGATTCCATGAGATGCGGGATATGCAAATGACTGAGTAAAAATGGTGCAAATGGGATGCAAAGTTCAAAGCCAGACAAAAGTAAAAGAGATAGGGAAAATTTGGGGTACGACAATCCCGAGGGAAGAAAATTAGTTGGCAGACGCCTTAGCTACCATGTCATCCATGTTCAAGCTTAGATGGGATAACGAGGCTCCTAGAATTACCATTGAAATATTCGATGAACCGACACACTGCTATGAAATTGACACTGATGGAGTAGAAGAAAAAACTTGGTTTCATGAAGTGAAAAGGTACCTTGAAGCTCAAGAATACCCTGAAGGGGCATCAATTAATTATAAGAAATTCCTACGGAGGTTCTCAGCTAAGTTCTTCTTAAGCAATGGAATTTTGTACAAGCGTAATCATGATTCAACTTTGCTTTGTTGTATGGACAAGAAGGAGGCAAAGAAAGTTATGAAATATGTGCATGAAGGCATCTTTGGTACTCACTCTAGTGGGCATACTATGGCTAAGAAAATATTGAGAGCAGGTTACTATTTGTCGACTATGGAAACTGATTGCCACCGCCATTCGAGAACTTGTCATAAGTGTTAGATCTATGCTGATAAAGTTCATGTGCCTCTAGTACCTTTGAATGTCATGACTTATCCTTGGCCATTCGCAATATGGGGTAATAATACGATCAGAGAAATCAAGCCAACCGCTTCTAACGGACATTACTTCATTCTCGTTTCCGTGATGATTCTCCTATGTTACCAAGAATGTGGTTGCCCGATTCATCAAGCATAACCTTATCTGCCGGTATGGTATCCCTGAGAGAATCATCACGGACAATGATACCAACCTCAACAACACTATGATCATTGAACTCTGCATGCAACTCAAGATCAAACATCACAACTCTTCTCCGTATCGACCAAAGATGAATGACATGGTGGAAGCTATCAACAAGAACATAAAGAATATTGTGCAAAAGATGGTTGCGACCTACAAAGACTGGAA
Source organism: Vicia faba (assembly GCA_948472305.1). NCBI lineage: Eukaryota > Viridiplantae > Streptophyta > Magnoliopsida > Fabales > Fabaceae > Vicia > Vicia faba. The sequence goes on along the minus strand of OX451735.1, from coordinate 379,474,494 downwards.
TAAGATGTTACCATTTACTCTTTATGGCTATTGCACTTCGACGCGAACATCAACTGGGGTAACCCCATTCTCTCTGGTCTATGGTATGGAAGTTGTCCTACCTGTCGAAGTTCAAATTCCATCTCTAAGAATTATGAAAGACGCAAACTTAGACGAAGATAAGTGGATTTAGACTAGGCTAGACCAATTTAATCTGATTGATGAGAAGAGGCTTGTGGTTGTCTGTCACAGTCAGATGTATCAGAAAAGTATGATCAAAGCATTTAACAAGAAAATCAAGCATCGAGTATATCAGGCTGGTGATTTGGTAATAAAGCGCATCATTCTATCACAAGGTGATCCCAGGGGAAAATGGACTCCCACATACGAAGGGCCATTTGTTGTCAAGAAAGTATTTTTGGGCGGTGCTATGATACTAACCACCATGGACGGTGAAGATTTCCCACACCCTGTGAACACGGACATAGTCAAAAGATACCACGCATAAAAACGACCCACTAGGTTGACCAGCCTAGGAAAAAATAAGGGCATCCCGGCGAACCAAAAGGGTTCGGGCAAAAATTAGGGATACATATAGAAAAGATTGTACGCTCGGCAAGTTAAAAACCTGAAAAGGAGACTTGGGCAAGAAAGGGTATCCCAGTGGATTGAAAACCCGAAAAGGCAGTCCTAACAAAAATTAGGGATTAAAAGCATACAACTATGTCCCGTTGGATCGCTTACCACAAGCTTTGTTAAGATCAAAAGTTCAAATAGTACAAGATCAATCAACTTCTTTTGACAACAAGGGATGAGATGTTCGAAGACATAGGGGCAATAGCAGAGTTGGGACCCAACGAGATCATTTCCACATAGCTATATGTTTTGTTTTCACTTTGTACTCTTTTCATTTCACAACAATTTCCTCTTACTATGATTTATGTCTCTTTGTACAAATCGCCTGTTTATAGGCAAACTATCAATATAAACACAATTTCAAAATTCAATTTTTAAATTTTTATGTTTTGTTTGCAAAAATGTCTAATGACTAAAATTGAATGAACATATGCATATGAACATGATTGACTACTAACAAATATATGCATAAGAACATGAATAAGCATTTACTCAAGACTCTACGAGTTGGGACAACATTTGAGCTATCCACAAATCCCCACAGAGCCACTTCCATGAGATTATCCCCACAGAGTAATTTTCACAAATTCATCTCTAATGAAGATACGTTCCCTATAAATTCCCCGACAGATCTCCCAACGAATAAAAGAATATGATCTCTTCCCAGCAATATCACCAACCTAAGAAATTCCAATCAAGTACAGTTCATGGAATTTCTTTTCCCCAGGAGAGTTTATTTCCTCAGCAGAATATTTCTCTGTCAACAGGATTTATTTCCCCAACAGGGTTATTTCCCCAACAAATTACAGTCTCCCCAACTTGAATATATTCCTTAGATTGCTATGAATCACTGGTAAAATTCCTCTCTTCAGTAAAGTTGCCACTATCCCCAAAGAGTTGCTACGAAACCTAGAACCGGACCAGATATCAGTCAACTTTATCCTCCCTAGACGAGTCAGAAGGTTATCCATCTCTTTTATCCCCAATCAGGGTATATAAGAATTATCCTCCCCAGACGAGTCTGAAGGTTATCCATCTCTTTTATCCCCAGCCCGGGTATATAAAAAATTAAATTCCCCAGTAGAGCGATGAATGATCAATGTTCCTGACCTCTTCTCCCCAAACAAAAGTCAACATTCCGCAGCGGAGTTTTCTCAAACAACAAGCAGGAATCCCTAGTGGAAGCATTCTAGACAAAGATCAAAGATAAACATATTCTTCATCCACAATAACAATTAGAGATTTATTTTCCCAGACAAAGATACTGCACGGGTTTACAAATACACTTCAAACAACATTTCACATTCATACACCATTTACAAACGTCATAACATATGCATATGAAACGCATATAGTATAGTCTCATTCATTTTGAGAACATCATTATGCAGTGTATTTCATACATCATGACATTGCATACAACTGACTCTTTACCTTTTCAGGAAAAGATTAATCAACAGATGAATATCACCAACTATTCTCAAATAGGTCCAAGATTAATTCCCGAAACAAGACGAGGCAACTATCTCTCCAGCCAACAAAAAGCAGGTTACAGATTAATTCCAGAAACAAGACGGGGAAATTATCTGGATGACCAGCCACAGATTAATTCCTGAAACAAGACATGACAACTATCTGTGAAAAATAGATCGTAGATCAATTCCCGAAACAAGACGGGGCAACTATCTATATCAACATGTTAAAGATTAACTCCCAAAACAGGATGGGGAAACTATCTTTATTCCATTATGGTCAGGTAAAGATCAATTCTCGAAATAGGACGGGGCAACTATCTTTATCACCATTGGTATGAACTCCTGAAACAGGACACGTTTACCAACAAAAACAAATTATAGATCAATTCTAGAAACAGGACAGGGAGACTATCTACAAGATGAACAATTCCTTCAGTAGACTTTTTCTGGCTCAGATTAAATCAAGCATAGATTTATTCTGATACTTCTCCCAGTTAAAGATAGAAACAGACATCTTCTGGCTCAATTTAAATCGACCAAAGATTTATTCTGATACTTCTTCCAATAGACAATTTTTCTGGCTCAGATCAAATCAAGCATAGATTTATTCTGATACTTCTCCCAATTAAAGACAGATATAGACATCTTCTAGCTCAATTTAAATCGACCAAAGATTTATTCTGATACTTCTTCCAGTAGACACTTTTTATGTCTCAGATTAAATCGACCATAGATTTATTCTAATACTTCTTCTAGTTAAAGACAAGTGTAGACATCCTCTGGCTCAGATTAAATCGAGCGTAGATTTATTCCGGTACATCTTCCAGTTGAATCAAGCGTATACTTAGTCTAATTTCTATCAACAATTCCTTTGGATGGCATCTATAAGCCCATCTCCGAGAATTCTCCATCACCTCTCTAAATGGCATCTTTAAGCCCATTCCCGATATAGTTAGCTAACAACATTACTTCGAGCACATGCGAGTGCAAATTTCTGGGCACTTAAGTGTTCAATCATCTTCTACCTTCAAGTTACGAATGGCGGACATGCCAATCTAACTCTTCAGGTTTAAGAAGATTGAATAGGGGCAGTTGTTGTACCCCAAAATTTTCCCTCCCATTTTTTATTTAAGATATCTTCTCATGCTTCTAATATTTTCAATGGCTCAAGTTATCTAAAGTGTTGACTGGTCAAACCTCCTCCTAAGCAAATGGCCGACAAATCAGGGTTTCAATTTTCTCAAAGAAAATTGAACTTATAATGCCTCAAGTGGACTTGATGGTTTCTCATAAGTCTTCATTAGTTTTCATGTCAAATTTCAAGCCTTGCATCACAAATTTGCTCAGTCAATTGCTCAGATGTCTGAAAATCAACTATATTGGGAAAAAAGTCAATCGTGGTCAACATACAGTCAAACTTAAAGATTTTTTGCCAACATCAACATTTTGAGGTGATATTAATCATTTGATCAAGGGTTGATCATAATTCCTCAAGGAAAACCCTTAAATCATCAGAGGTCAAAAATTGCCCAAATTAGGATTTTGATAAAGGATGATCGATCAACGACTTTTGACCTAGTGCAAAACCTAATGAACTGAAGCATGATGTCAAGGATTCAAATACAAAATATTGACCTAATTACACGTCTCAATGCATTTCCAAAGATACAAATGACTGATAGTTGGAAAACTGAATTGATTGATGAAAGAGTCAACTGTCACACAAAAGTCAAACTTTGACTTTTTGGTCAACATTGAACTTAAAAAATAAAGAATCATCAAAACATTCAAAATTATCAAGCTTAATCATGAAGAATAAACAAAGTCAACAAAAGTAAAAAGTTGGAAAATTATCCAACACTTAGAAAAATTTCTAAGTGTTTTTCTTCTTAATAAATTCACTACTTCATGACCATTTTCACTAAGATGCAAGATGATTCAAGGAAAACTTTAAACATGAAAGTTGTAGAAATTGATTAATTCTACAACTTTGGCCTTGAGGTATGATCTTCAAAAAGTGCTTAATTTGAGGGATATAAACCCATGAAGTAGTGACATTTTTATTCTACATTTAGAAAAAATTTCAACAATTTTGGTCAGATTTTTATCCCAACTTCTTGGAAAATTTTCACCAAGTTCCAATTTGATTTAGCCAAAGTAGTAAACATTAAAGTTGTATACAATGTTTCAAGCTTTCCAAAATTTCAAAGAACACCATTTTAACATGCTTGATCTAGGAGATTCGAAGGCATGAAGTTGGGCATCTATTCTTGAAATACAAGGCATTTTGTGATGAACATAACATCAAATCCCCAAGCCATGCTGCATAATCTTGCTTTAAAGGCTTCTAACTTGAAAATATCACCATAATTAAATGTTTACATAAACTTTTGATCTATTATCCACTTGATTGATGCTTTGTCCAAGACAATTTCCATTAATGGCACAAAGTTCACACTTCCATTTTGGAAAAGTTTGCTTTAATCACTTTGTCAACTCTCCTTGAGCCTTTTACTTGCTCCCTCTGTACACACTCAACACAAAATCTAGAAGAAACATGTTTAAAGTGCCTAACCACTTTAGATTTCCCTTTACTTCACATTGAAACCATGTGTTTCAAAGTTTGCTTCATTTATAATCCAACCAAACCATAACTTATAATCTTGAAAATCTGATCAGCTCCTTCCCTTCAACCTTTTTCTATAAATAGAGAGGTCCATTTACATGCTAGGACACAAGTTCAGAAGCCCTAAAACACCCTCACACTCTATGAAATCATAATTTGCATCCAAAACTACATTTGTTGCAATTTCTGACCTTGAACTCCAAACACCCAATTCACTCGTGCGTTTTCATTCTAAATCATTCACAAAGCTTCTATAACTCATATAGAACCTATCCAAACTCCTGTTTCACCGTTGTAACATCATCTTCATCATCTTATATTTTCAAAAATAGAGCCTTGCAAGTTGACTTGTCCAGAAGAATTCAGACACTTTCAGCACAAAGTAAGCATTACAAAAGCTTCCTGGAAGTTCAGTGAAGCTATCCAGATCATCCTAACACCTCCCAAAGTCCTCAAACTCCAGACTCGATTCTCACTTCAGAGATAAGTTTTTCTAACTTTGAAATCCTTATTCAAGCATCGTTTGCACTTTCTTTCTAAAGAAAAAATGTAGATATCATTTCCCTGAAGCTAACCATTTGCTTACTTTTCATTTATATTGCCCGCGTGATGAGAATTTTGAAATTGAAGTTTCTGAAATTTTAGGGTTCAGTTTGGTACCAAGTAAAATTCTCACTCATCTTTGATCTATATCTTTTTAAATTTATATGGTTGGACTCGTGGTTAAATTTCAAGTAAGTTTGATGTTTACATTTTCTGACTTGGTTGAGAAATGAGCATTTTACAAAATTCAAAAATATGTTCATGGCTACTGGCGTGAGGAAGAAGATGAAGTTACACTTAGAAATGAGTTTGTAATATATTTAATAGTTGTTATTTTATGAACGGATGAAACAGCTACCCCGGTGGTAAAGGAAGCACGCATATGACTATAGGGACCTAGGTTCGAGCCCCAGCGGTACCCTTTTATTTGTTTCATATTTTCCTGTTTCATATTCAATAAAAGCAAGTTCAAAAAGCGCATGGTGTACCTCTCTTCATGACCCTCTGATCATCACAAGGCCATTATTCAGTGTCCAACATTACTTCCCCATGGTACACTTCAAGGAACATTCCACACTGAACCACAACATGTGCCTGAACCTTCTTGTTTTGGGCCTTGTACATTTCTTTCCACACCCCCTTTTTTACTTCACCCCACAGGCCCATTTTTTTTTATTTTCCTGATTCAAAAAAATTATTTTGGGCCTAACATCTTTTCTTCCCTTTCACCCCCTAATTTCTTTTTACAGCACCAGGCACAATCTTTTATTTCTTTATATTTTCTTTCTCACTCTTATTTATTTATTTCATTTAATAAAAATACAAAAAATATATTTTTATTCTAAGAAAAAAATCATAAAAGGAATTAGACTTAGGTTTTGTTTACTTAATTTCCCTTTTAAATTAATTAAGTTAATTCAACATAGATTCTTAGGTTTTAATTAAGTTAATTCAATATAGATTCTTAGGTTTTAATTAATTAAAATTAACATATATTTTTTAGATTTTGTTTGATTAATTAATTAACTTTCTTTTTAATAATTAAATAATTAAATAGTTAGGTTAATCATCAAACCCTTTTTCTATCAAAAATCACCAAAACAATTCCTTTCTCCCTTCTCTACTTTACATTTTTTGCAAATTTTATTACCTCGCATTATTATTTATGAAAATGGTTTGTAGTAGATAATTAGAGTTTATTACCTTCCTCCCCATTCATAAATTTGTATCCCCCATTCCCAAAGCATTGTAATAGCGTAGGATATTTAATTTTGTAATTTATGGCTTTTCATATATCTGTTAGTAATTAGGGTTTGTATGACAAGATTAAAATTAATCATTAGAAAACCTAATCTCAGAGATAAATACCTGAAATAAAAAACACTTTGCTCACACGCATCTCTAGGATAACCTCACTTGTTTCCTTCAAATAAAACAGTCATTCCCCTCGAACATGGGATACTTTATCAAAGACCCTCGGTTAAAAGATCGTAGTCCCTCGATGAACCTTCGATGTTGCCTTTGGTAAACAATCTTAATCCCTTACGAAAATTGCTAAAGTGTCCTAAAAGTTGCCTTCTATGACTATACGATGACCCACGCCCGTCCCACACATCCAATGATAAAGCTTCCTACTAACTAATGGTAGGATAGCACTATCTAAAAGAAGAGGAAGAGAAAAAAGACTTCTTTAGAGTAGGTAGAACACTCGTAGTCGCTTGCTTATAAAATTTTCAAAAACAAACATCTTTCTACACATAAACACTTTTCTGAAATATTTTCAAAAACAAACACTTTATATGCATTCTCAATGATACGAGAATCGTTACAAAGTTTGCCGAACGAAGGCACTTTTCAAAATACTTTCAAATACAAACACATTTACAAAAGCATTTCAAAAAGTGAGCTAGAAATTAAGAGCCCTTAGATAACTACGGACGAAAAGGGTAATAACACCTTCCCTTTTCATAACCTACCCCCCGAACTCAAGAAAAATTATGAAAGGTCTCTCCTGTTCTTTTCACCCTTTCCTTTATTGGATAAAAGAAAAGTCGGTGGCGATTATTGCTATCCGTAATATTTGTGATAAAACTCAAAACCCAAGTGTTGTACCCCAAAATTTGCCCTCCCATATTCCTCAAGACTTATCAAGAAGAAGCTTCAAGTTGCTCAAGTTGGCTCAAGGTTTGGACAGTCAAATCACCTCCTAAGGTAGTCAATTCAAAATTAGGGTTTTGTATTGCATCAAGGTCATTACATCCAAATGGCCTCAAGTGCTCCCCAATGTCCTAAAATATTCTTAAGTTCATTCATGTCAAATTTCAAGCCTTGCAGAGGAAGTTTGGTCAGTCAATTACTCAAGAGGCCCAAAAATCGATTGTGCTAGGGCAAAAGTCAACTGTGTCCCAAATACAGTCAAACCTCAAGATTTTTTGTCAACATTATCATTTTGAAATATAATTCATCATTTGATCAAGGGTTGATCATGATTCATCAAGGATTGCTCAAGATTCATCAAGATTCAAAAGTTGCTAAATTAGAGTTTTGTAGGAAAAGTCAACTCAACTTTGACCAAGCATAAATTTATCATACTTTATGAGCAATGACCCATCCAAAGCTCATTTTGAAGAGGATGCAATTTCCTACAATCCATCTTCACACCCCAAGATCAAGAAATTCTCTCACAAAAAGTTACAAGTTTGGACATTATAGGTCATTTTTGAAAGTCAACAAAAACACCTTTTTTTACAAAGCTTATAACTTGAGCATGGAACATCAAAATGATATAAGACCAAAAGGGTTGATTAGATGACATCTCAAGGTTTCTAAAAAGTCCAAAAGCACCTCCAAAAGTTCAAAATTGAAGAAGTTATGCATTTTTGAAGTTGGGCATTTTTCCAAATTTGCCTAAAGTCAACTATCCTAAAAACTCCAATTTTTGACAAAAGGGCCCACTTTTTTTCCACTTGACACGGTCTTGTCATGCCACACACGTGTCCCATATTTAATTTCATGGACATTCATCTATTTTTCTATTTTATTTCATTTTTATTGATTTAATTCATTATTAATCAATATTAAATAAAATAAAATCAAAAAATTGATGTAGTAAGATTCTTGTGATCATTACAACTTGCAAATATCATGTGCAACTCAATCAAATTCGTGCCAAGTCAAAACATGCACAAAATCTCAGATTTGATGCAAATATGGAAAGCTTATCAATGGTGATCAAACAAATCTTCCATCTTCAATGCATAAGGATTATGGCCCAAATTTTGACCTAGACACATTCCATTATATGCACACAAGTGAGGCAAACCTAGAGGACGCAAAAAGCTTTGTAGAAACGACATAACAAGTTTGAAAAAAACCTTGAAAAAGTAGAGATCGAATTCTGGGTTAGAGACTTTTACAAAGAAAAAGCTGGACATATCCCCCTTGCCTGATATCCTGTGAAGCTGTAGCAATCAAAACCACGCCCTTTCATTGCCTAAAACTCATTGTAAGTCTCCACGAACCTTGCTCTGGACATGATATCTTGAAATCGTTTTCTTGCATCCTCTTGCCAATTTTCTTGTACATTCATACTTACCATTCAATTTCCATTGATTCTGCAATATTTGATTTTATTTTCGTGGCTTCTAACCCCGTATCCAGAGCTAGGGTTCTTGTTCTTTCTTTTTAGGCGTTTTTGATGCAGGATAAATTAGGGCCAATGATGGGTATATGAATGATTAGGAGACAGAGACGAACAAGTCTATGTTTTTGGATGGCATTTTCATGGCCTGGAGTGAGTTTTGGAAGCAAGCCACGAATCTTCCTGCGGATAAAAATCCGCAGGTAAATAACCAGGGTGTTTGAGGAAGATGATCACGTGTCTTGCTTCCATTGGCTTGTTTGAAATTGTTAGTGCGTTTTTTATTTGTTCAGCATATTAACTGATTCTTCCATATATTATTTGTTTTATATTCTTATAACGAATAAGCAAGCTAGTTGGAGTGGTTGAGCGCGCAGGCATATGAGCAATGGGACTGGGTTCGAATCCCAGGTCCCCCAAAACTTTATTGCAATTTTATTTCAGGCGTTCATATGCAGCATTCCAAGTGTGGTGTACCATACGCCTCTAGATCTCAGCTGCCAAGTGGCCCATTAGGCAGATCCATTGGCCAAAGTTGAAGGACCACCATGAACCCTGGTCAACAAGCACGCGTTGGATCCCAAAGGTAAAAGCAGGCTGGATATTTTGGGCCTGGAAATTGCTCATCATACTCCCTCTTCAGGCCCACACCCCCCTGAGTATTTCTTTACATTTTATTTCTTTTTCTTATTTATTTATTTTATTAATATTATTATCTTAATTAAAAAATTAACCAATTAACTTTTATTTCATAAAATCAGAAAACAACAAAATAATACTTTTTTTAATTCCATTAATTTTTATTATTTATTTTTGTAAATAACAATTAATTAATTTTTTTTAGTTTAATTAGGTTTAACATTAATATTTTTTGCATTAAATTAAAATCAACATAGAATTAGGGTTTTAATATTTTTAACCATTCTTATTTTATTTCCTTAAATAATAAAAACCCAAAAATATTTTCATTTAATTAATTAATTCAATTATTAATTTAGATTAATTTTTAATTCAAAAATAATAACAAAATATGCTTTCTTTAATAAAAAAGGGTCAAAGCCCTAAGACACTCTGATTTAATTTTCTCGCGCGCGTATTATTTTGATCCATATTTCAATATTGTAATTGCTTCGAGGATGTAATAGTTTTTAATTTAGGACTTTATTTATTTATTTATCGCTTTTATTTACTTTTCGCAATTTAATTTTTTAAGGGTTTGTCTTTGGCGATGTAAATACCCGACGCCTTGTAATAGCGTAGATTTATTTTTCGCAATTTAATTTCCGCAACCATTAACTGTTAGATGTTTGAATAATAGGCAATGCATGACAAGATAAATTTTTAACTTAAAATCAACAGTAGCTCACCATAACACGTACAAAGACAAATAACTGAAAAACAATACACTCGCACATGCCACTCTTAGGGTACACCTCACTTGGTTGCCTCGAACGTGGTCATTGAGTATAGGAAGTTTTAGAGGTCTCCATTTTGTCCAAAGATCAAAGTTGCCTCGAAACGGTTGCCTCAGATAAAATGATCTAAGACATTAGGGTTACCGCTAAGGCGTCCTAACATTGCTTTAGTGACCACATGTCCCTTAATCGAATTGACCCGAAAACTCCAACGACGATGCTACCTACTCATCAATAGTGGGATAGCATTGTCTAAAGGACATTTGCACAATTTAATTCCTTTTTGAATAGGTAGATGGTCCTTAAGTACTTGCTCCTTTTAAAACAAAACAAAACTTTTCGCACTTACACTCTCTTCAAAAACAAAACTTCTTTCAAACCCACAATCACAAAGAAAAGCAAACTTTTGAAAACATAATGAGCAAGTACCTAAGAGCCCGTGGGTAACCACAGATAGAAAGGGTGCTAACACCTTCCCTTTCTATAATCTACCTCCCAAACCCGAGAAACATCTCAAAAAGGAATTTTTCTGTGCTTTTGTACTTTCCTTGTTGGATAAAATAAAAGACGGTGGCGACTCTTGCTTACCGCGACATTTTGCAAAAACAAACGCAAACGCGAACCAGCATCCCAAAACAGTCAGTTCTCATTCCCACTGATCACACCAAGTTAGTTCTTCCGCCATAGATATCCATGTAGAGCGAAAGGCACCATCTCGTGTCAATCCCTGTATGTCACTACCATCTTTTGTACAATTTTCTTGATATTCTTATTTGCAGCTTCAACCGTGCCATTCATCTTTGTCCGATAAGGTGAAGAGTTGTGATACTAGATTTTGAAGTTCTAGCACAACTCTTTTATCATCTTATTGTGAGGTTGGATGAATTATAATGATCCTTTTGGGAATTTCGTAGCGGAAAATGATTTTATTCTTGATAAAGCGGGCAACTACTTGTTTGGTGATGTTGGCATATGAAGCAGATTTTACCCATTTAGTAAAGTAGTCGATGGAAACTAGGATGAAGCGATGACCATTGGAAGTAGTTGGCTCGGTTTGGCTGATCATGTCAATGCCCCACAAAGAGAAAAGCCAAGGATAAGTCATGACATTCAGAGGTACTTACAATATGCTCATTTTATCTGCATAGATCTGACACTTGTGGCAAGCTCTAGCGTGATGAAAGCAATCAGTTTCCATAGTGGGGTAGAAATATCCTTCTCTTAGGATTTTCTTAGACCTGGTGTGGCCACTGGAATATGTTTCGAAGGAACCCTCGTATACTTCCTCTATGATTTTAGTTGCTTCGTTTCTATCCACACATCTGAGCAGCACTGAATCATAATTTCTTTTCTAGAGAATTTTACCATTGAGAAGGAATTTGGATGATAAATTACGTAAATTATTTTTATCAGTTATAGAAGCTCCCTCTGGATATTCTTGTGTTTTAATGTACCTCTGAATGTCGTAGTACCAAGGTTTTTCATTTTCATTCCTTTCTAACTCAAGGCAGTAAGCTGGTTTATCCAATCATTCATTGGAAGACAAGGTGGACAAGGCATCCTCCAATTGATTTTCCTCTCTTGGGATATGGTTGAAGGCGATTTCATCAAAGTATATAATTACTTGCATGACATGTTCTCTGTAGGGGATTAAGTTAGGGTGACGAGTTTCCCAATCTCCGTTGATCTGGTAGATTACCAAGGATGAATCTCTATATACTGCCAAAGTCTTGATTCTTAAATCAATGGCTGCTTCTACACTAAAGATGCAAGCTTCGTATTTCGCAAAATTGTTGGTGGAGTCAAAACAAATTCTTGCAGTGAACGGAAAGTGAAAACCTGCAGGGGAAGTAATGACTGCTCCAATGCCATTCCCTAAGGCATTCGAGGCACCATCAAACACGAGCGTCCATCGTGCTCTTGGTTCGGGTCCTTCTTCTGTATCTGATACTCCCTTAACAAATATAATGTCCTCATTTGTGAAGTCTAATTTCATGGGTTGATAGTCATCCATTGGCTGGTGGGGAATATAATCTGATAATACACTACCCTTGATTGCTTTCTGGATAACATATTGGATGTCATATTTTGTTAACACCACTTGCCAACGGGAAAATCTTCCTATTTAAGCTGGATTTTCAAAGATATAGTTAATCGTGTCCATCTTGGATATCAAGAGTGTTATATGCGTCAACATGTATTGCCTTAGACGCTTGGCGGCCCATGCAAGTGCACAACATGTCTTCTCAAGTAGTGAATATCTTGACTAGCAGTCAATGAACTTTTTACTCAGATAGTAGATTGCATGCTCTTTTCTTCCCGCTTCGTCGAGTTGACCGAGTACATAACCTATAGAATTCTCAAGTACTGTCAGGTACATTATCAAAGGTCTACCTAGAACTGGAGGTAGGAGAATTGGAGGTTCTTGCAAATACTCTTTGATCTTGTTAAAGGCTTGTTGACAACTGTCATTCCATTCTACAACTTGATCCTTCGGTAATAACTTGAAGATTGGCTCACATGTAGCTGTTAAGTGGGAGATGAATATGTCAATGTAGTTTAATATTCCTAGGAACCCACAAAATTCATTCTTTGTTCTTGTCTCGGGCATCTCTTGTATTGCTTTTACTTTTGTAGGATCAACCTTGATGCCTCATTGACTTACTATGAAACCCAACTGTTTGCCATACCGTACCCCAAAGGTGCATTTGTTTGGGTTCCACTTGTTCCACCATAAAATTTTCTCTATGAGTTTCAACCATAGTTAACTCAAATCTAACATTCATTCATCTCCACATACATCTTCATCTGCATCACAATCATTCATTGCACGTGTTCTCAAAACATGGGATCACATTTTCCTCAAGATTAGGGTTTTGAAAAGGAGAGGTTCATCTATCAAGAGTTTGTATCATCATGGTCATCATTCTCAGACCATCATCTTTCATTTGGTCTCATCATAATGGTTTGAGAAATTAGGGTTTTGCCCCTCATTAGTGGAAAGTCAGGAATTAGGGTTTTTGGGGCTTGTAGTTTATGGTTGATTGCTTTAAATTATTATCAACAACACCATATCATGGTCATTACATCATCTCATTTTGTGTCACGCTCACAAGATATCATTGGTTATAGAGGAGTTAATTTCATCTGAAGAAAGTCATTTGTCATAAAAAGTCAAACTTTGACCTTCTTGGTCAACATTGAAGTTCATAGCCAAAATATCATCAACATGCTCAAAATCATCAAACTTGATCATCAAGAATCAAGAAGATCAAGAAAGTAAACAGAATTCAAAGTTGGAAGATTTTCAAGTACTTAGAGAAATTCAAGCATTTTGTGCCTAAAAGAAACTTAACTTCCCAAGCAAGTTTCCCCAAGATGCAAGCTGATTCAAGGTGAACTTTCATCATGAAAGTTGTAGGAAATAAGGAATTCTACAACTTTGTCATTTTGGGATGATCCTCAAAAAATGATTGGATTAAGGGATATGGGCCCATGAAGTTTTCTTACTTTTTATCCAACACAAATATTTTTGATATGTTTTTTACCTCAACTTCTTGGCTAATTTTCATCAAATTCCCAATTAATTCAGTCAAAGTGATCAATATGAAAGTTGAAGATCTTGATTCAAGCTTTCCAAAATGTCCAAGAGCATGAAGAGATCATACTTGAGCTGAGAGATTCGAAGAGATGAAGTTGACCATTTTCACTTAAATTATAGGTCATTCCTTTGGTAACCATAAGATAAAATCTTCATCTCATGCCTAGATATCTTTGCTCTTCAGGCCTCTAAACCATAAATTCTTCCATGATCAGTTGATTACACAAATTTTTGGACCATTACCCATGTGATTAAGGCTTTATTCAAGATAACTTGCCATTTAAGGGAGAAAGGTTACACTTCCATTTTGGAAAAGTGACTTTAATCACAATGTCAACTCTCCTTAAGCCTCTAACTTGTTCCCTCTGCATACACTCAACCTAAGAGATCATATAAGCATGCTTAAAGTGTCCAACAACTCTATGAGGCATGGTACAATGCATTTGAACTATGTTTTCACAAGAAACTTCAAGTTGCATCTCAACCAAGCCATAAGATTATAACTTGTAAACCAAGTCTTCTCATCCTCTCAAACTTTTTCTATAAATAAAGGACATACCACACTATATTTCTGACCAATTCACAAGACTTCTAAATCTCCCAATCTCTCTCAAATCAGAATTGGCATAAAACCTCATTTCTTGAGTTTCAAAAACCATTTCTTCGAAACTCTTCATCCTTGTAACTTTTGTTCAAACCAACCATCCACACACTTCATACACATCATATACAAGTGATCCAAGCCCCTGTTTCATCAATATAACTCCACTATCATCATCCACCATTTTCAAAATCCAACCTTGCAACTTGACTTGGATATAATGTTTCAGCCATCCTCAAAGCAAGTAAGAATTGAAATACACTCCTTAAGGTCCCAACAAGCTAAAACAATCATCATCTTGCTTCTGGAAGTGCTTCAATAGGCGTTGGACTTTCTCTAACTTGGTACATTTTTCAAACTTTGAAATCTTTATTTAAGCATCATTTGCATATACTTTCTGAAGAGAAAATTTAGATACCATCTCTACAAAGCTAACCATGTCCTTAAATTTCATTTTAGTTAACTATGTGATGAGAATTTTGGAACTGAAGTTTCTGAACCTTTAGGGTTTCAATTTGGTACTGAGCAAAATTTGTTTCAATCTTTAATTTATAGCTTTTCAAAATGATATGGTTGGATTCCTTGTTAAAATCAAGCAAGTTTGGTCTTTACAACTTTCGATTTGGTTAAGAAATGAACGATTTACAAAATTGAAAATGGTGAAGTTATGTTGTTGTACAGTGCAAGGAAGAAGAAGGAGATAGCAAATTTTAAATTTTCAAACTTGTTTTATAATATATTTACTGGGGGGGGGGGGGGGGGTGTTTCATAACTGGATGAAACAACCACCCCAGTGGTAAACCATGCATGCACATAACTATAGGGACCTGGGTTCGAGCCCCAATGGTACCCTTTTGTACAATTTTCTTATTTTTAACTTCACTTATTTTCATCATTTTCAACTAATTCTTTTTGCACTCAAATTTAATTCATTATTTTTCAATTAAATTAAGTTATTACTTTTTAAGGTTTTTTTAAAGGGATTTTTGGTGATCTTTTGATTAAATTTTATACATTGCTCACAAAGCTTGATTTTACCATGATAGGTCTTGATTCTCATGAGATATCTTGATACTTGAGTAAACATTTCATGATAGCTTGAGCCTTCTTAGGACTTTTCTCAACCAAATTCATATTAAAACATGAAACATGTATAAAAATCAAAAGTTATACTCCATGACTGTCAAATATGATTGTGATGCATACACTTGTTTCAAACATCCAAATTCATCCATGTTATCACAAGCTTGCTTTATTTTTAACATATTTTTTTCATAAACTCTTTTGAAGCATAAACCACAAAAATAACAAAAACATGCTTTCAACTTTAATTCTTTTGTCACAACTTTTACCAAATAAATCCTTAGATTCTTATCCACTTGTATTATCGTTGCTTGTGTGAATAATGTGTTCCCTTAGGTTTACTTGGTTCATCTTAAACCATTGATGAAATTTTAACTAAGGTAGACATTAGGATTCCAATCCAATCATGACAACTTTAGGATATAATCTCCCCAAATCCAAACCCTAAGTCCATCATTGCATGATAACAGTAGGTTAGATTCTCTGTAATCTCAACTATAAGATTAATCTTTGCATGAAAACTTTAAGATCACAAGTCTCCACATTAGACTTTTCTTTTCTTTTTGTATTGCATCATTAAGACTGAAATCATTCTCAATAAAAAACTCCAAAACACTTAACAATATTCCAAACCCTTTCCAAACTAAAGGTATGAAGGTGATGGGTCTCTCCTTGGATGAGGGTCCACTTGATACCATTTCTTCCAAACAAAAACACAAACCAAATCTAAATCATTTTTGCCTTAGGGATTTTTCACTTATTTTTTTCTTCAAAAAGTATATATTAACTCCATTCTACACAAAACAACGATGCATAGTCTCCAATGGTCGAGTGGTAACATTAACTGTTAGAATGTGAATTTAATATTCATCCATAAAAAACACACAACAAACAAAACATTTTAAAGAAGAACTATGGCATTTTGATTCCCTTGTGGATACGTAGGCATGGAGTTTCAATGCTGACGCGAATGCACTAATAAAACCCTTTTCTTTTCCCAATGAATAAATCCATACATTTCCCTTTAGCAAGATAAACTTTAGATAAACACACCCTTTGAATAAAATAACAAGAGTGGATCCTGTGGAGTACCGCAGATGTGAGGGGTGCTAATACCTTCCCCTAGCGTAATCGACTCACTTATCCAAGATTTGGTTGCGAGACCACATTCATTTCCCGATACCAAATTTTTTCTCTATATTTTCATTTCCCTAATCTTTTGGGGATGAATAAAGTTAGGTGGTGTAACACGGTGAGAGAACTGACTTCGGTGTTTTGCGTTTGATCGCAATTATTGTGGATAGCAAGAGTCGCCATCGACTTTTCTTTTATCCAATAAGGAAAGGGTGAAAAGAACAGGAAATACCTTTGAGATTATTTTCTTGAGTTCGGGGGTAGGTTATGAAAAGGGAAGGTGTTAGCACCCTTTTCATCCGTATTTATCTACGGGCTCTTAGTTACTTGCTAGATCACTCGCTTTTGTTTGAAAATGTGCTTGTGGTGTGGGTTTTGAAAGTATTTTGAAAAGTGCCTTTGTAATGGTTCTCGTTTATATAAGAACGCGTACAAAAAGCTTTGTCTTTTGAAAATGTTTCAAATGAGAGTGTTGGTGTATAAAATGTTTTTTTTGTGAGCAAGTGAGCAACTAGGAGCATCCTACCTACTCAAAAGGTCTATGTTCTTTTCCTCCTCCTTTAGATGTTGCTATCTTACCATTGATTTGGTAAGAAGCCCCATCATTGGATGTGAAGGGACAGGCGTGGGACATTTGTATAGTAATAGAAGGCAACCTATGAGACGTTTTAGCAATTTTTATTTAGGGACTAGATTGTTTAACAAAGGCAACATTGAGGGTCATCGAGGGGCTACGGTCTTTTATCGAGGGTCTTTGCTAAAACACCCATATTCGAGGGACATGACTATTTTTACTAGGCAATAAGTGATATTACCCTAAGGGTGCATGTGTGTGAATAATGTGTTTGATTTACATGTATTTAGTCTTTGATTAAGGTGATCTACTTGTTGATTTTTATCTTGCCATACATCCTAGTTACTAATCATTTATACAAAAGTAATAAAAATGTAGAAATTAAATCCTACACTATTACAACCATATTGAATGGCAAGAAAATATAAAGACAAAATAAAATAAAGAAAGGAAAATGGTTTTTTTCGATTCAGGCAACAGCACTTTTCGATTCTACACTTCTTGGCTTCCTTCGATTTGGGCCTGGATTCAGCAAGGTTATGTCTTTCGATTTCACCCCTTGTCTGTTTCTTTCGAATGGGACCTGGAAGTCACTGTGACCATCCTTCTGGTTGCTTCTTTCGTTTGAGGCCTGGAGTCAACATGAGGTGCAATCTTTGCCTCAGGCTCCTTGCTGCCTTCTTCGACTGCAGGAATGCTAGGCCCTCAGGTTGAGATTTAAAAGGCTCGAGTACTTAACCAATCGAAGGATACAGAGAACCTGTTTTAAACTCTTAAACATGAAACATTCAAGTGTAACTTTCAACAGCTACAGGCCAGGGGTTAGCACAAGATTATTGGGTCTCAAAATCCAAAGTCTAACTATTCAGGGTTGAGACTTTCGACATATAGGAAGTCAGGATCGAAGGTTAAAACATGGTCAAGCTCCCTAGATGAACTATCTACATTTTATCTTTATCGGTATGTACACATGATATTCAAATGAAATAGTTCCAAGTTTAAAGATAAATTACCTCTTGAAGCGCTTAAATCGAAGGAAATTGTAAGTTACTTCTTTGGTGGTGAATGGAAGTTCGTTTGAGTCCTCCTGAGGCTTAGTCCAGTTACTACCTTGCTTGAGCAGTCACTGAATCAAAGGAAGGGTATGTGAGTGAGTTAAAGGTTACTCTATAACAGGTCGGGGAGTGGATTAAGATATTATTATATTGCCGTTTGGGGAATGGGTTGAAAGTTAGTTATCTGGCAACTTGAGGAGTGAATCGAAGGGTTCACTTAGTGTGTGAAGGGGTCTTAGTTTTTTAGAAGTGTTTGGAATATTTAAAAAAAATGTTGGAGTGTTTGAGAGATTTATCACTTTTTTCACAACAAGAGTTTTCTTGCAACTATCCAGGGGCCCCTAAGATGTGTGGTGGAGGCTCATATTTATAGATGACTTTGACAATGTTGCAGGACTGTTGTGCAGCAGTTTTGGAGTGTTATGGCCAGTGTATCAGGCCTGAACTTGGCAGCGCATGGGACTCTGGCCAGCAAGTATCTTTGGATATCTCAACCTTTTGTTTTGACCTCCTACCCCTATCCTTCGACCAGACTTCTCAACAACATTTCTTTTTCAAATCAAAGTGTCCTTCGAATGGCTCATATGGGTATCCTTAGAAGAGGCCCAAATAGGTGCCTTTCGACTAGGCCTTTTGTATGTTCCTTCGAATGGTCCAAATGCATGCCCCTGGAATGGATCAACAAAATATGTCATTCGATTGGGACATCCAGGTATGTCTGGCAAGTCCTTCGAATGTGCCACCATGGTACGTCTTTTGAACGAGACAATAGCTATGTGTCATTGTGTGTTGAAGCAAACTATTCCCAAGGGAGATACTGCCCAGTCGAAACTAGCGTAAAAGTAACCAATTCTTTGTGGGCGCCATTGTCTTGTGAATGCCAGCCATGGGGGAGATTTTTGCCTTGTGCATCCTGGCCTAAAGGGAGTCTTGGTTTTTGTGAGTCGAAGGGATCATGCAAAGGGCAAATGGCCTCTGACTTGAAGAAAAGCTTTAGGAGACTATTGCTTTATGACTCCAAGCAAACATGCAAGAAGCCTTTTCTCAAATGAAGGGTGTAACCAAAATTTGCGTTGAAGGGGGCCACATGCCCCAAATGAAAGATGCATGCATGAGGTCTAAATGCCCAAACGAAGCTTGCAACAAAGGAGGGCCACATGCCCCAAATGAAAGAGGCATGCAGGAGGCAAAATATGCAATCGAAGGAGACCAGAAAAGAGGTCTTTGCCTCCTGAATCAAAGGACATCAGCATGAGGCTTTTTGCCTTGTGAATTGAAGCTATTTGAAGATAAGTGTTTCCCTGTCGAAGCTTGCAACAAGTTGTTTCAAAGGGAGACTTTGGCATTGTGCATGCAAGCACGGTGGGAAATTCTGCCTTGTGAATTTGGCAAACATGCAGGAAAGAGGCTATATGGCTAAACGAAAGATGTATACCAATCTTGCACAAAGAGACTAAAATATTCAAACGAAGTAGGAATTGAACTTGTCCAAAAGAAGTCTAGTGCCTAAACGAAGCAGGAAATGAACTTTCCCAAAAGAAGTCCAATGCATAAACGAAAGAGTGTAACCAAAGCTTGCATCGAAGGAGCCAAAGTGCCCAATCGAAAGATGTAAAATCGAAGAAAACTTCTTTTTTCTTTAATTTTGTGAAAACGAATATTTTCATCTGCTTTGCCCTTTTTAATAATTTCCTCTTTAACTTGATGCTGAAAAATTCAATTGTACTTGTGCAAATTTGAACTTTTGAAAATCCTTGTTGAGGAAATGTCTTGAGAAATGAGAGGGCAAATTTTGGGGTACAACAGGTGGTGACTCTATCTATTCCATCCAAGGTTATTTTTTTCGATTAGCGCACAACCTTGACCAGAACTTTCTTAACCTCTAAAATAATTTCTGTAAGTGTACCAAGTGCTCCTCCTCAGTTTGAGACTTTGCAATCATGTCATCAACATAAACCTCAATCTCTTTGTAGATCATGTCATGGAAAAGAGTCATCATGCACATTGATATGTAGCGCCAACATTGTTTAGACCAAACGACATCACTTTGTAGAAAAAGGTGCCCCAAGGGGTAATGAGAGTTGTTTTCTCCATGTCTTTGAAGAAGTGAAAAACACAAGGAGGGGGGGGGGGGGGGGGTTGAATTGAAACTTAAAATTCAAAAGCAATAGACTCGAGATTTTTATCCTGGTTCACTTGATCTCAAACTACTCTAGTCCACCCGCTAAGGTGATTCCGCCTCTCTCTAATGGGGACTTAATTCACTAATCAAACAGATTACAAATCTACTTTGACAACTGCCAAAGTCTTCTTGAGTATAACCACAACCCGATTTATCTTAAGGAAAATATCTTAATCAAATAAAAGTTTACCGTGTACTATTTGTTTTTTGTTATAAAAACTGTATCACTATTGTGATGTATTACACAATTTGAATATATAATGAATATGAATATTTGAGGCTTTTTGAGATTGTATGGAGCAGTCGTGAGAAAAATCGTAAATGATTTACCCTTTGAGCTTATTTATATAGGCGTGGAAATCTGTCCAAATTGAAATGTGATAATGGACACTTAATGCACTTTCCATACTGAGAAGATTCTTGTCTGAATGAAGCCGTTGCATATGATAATGCCTTAATGGAAAAGTAACGCTTCAAAACTTAGGAATCTTGCATGCTTATTTACTTCAAAACTTTGATAACTCAGAGACATGAGGATCTGTTGGCGCGTTAGACTTCTGTTCAAAATCAAAATGTCTTTTACTTTAGCGAAAATTCTGATCATCGTTCTTCAGAACATTCTGATTACTCAGCTTGAAAGCTTTTGTGGCTTAACTTCTGATGCCGTTTCAGTCAAAACTTCTGTACAACATAAAACAAAAATTTAGAGTGCATATTTGTTCTTTGTGTTTGTTATCATCAAAACTGTTATAAGGGTTATAGAATCAAACTATGTTCTAACAATCTCCCCCTTTTTGATGATGACAAAAACTAGGATTTTCAATAAAAAATATACTGAACAAAAAGCTTAAGAGAGTCTCCCCCTGAGTTAAGTACTCAAATAG
Source organism: Vicia faba (assembly GCA_948472305.1). Lineage (NCBI taxonomy): Eukaryota > Viridiplantae > Streptophyta > Magnoliopsida > Fabales > Fabaceae > Vicia > Vicia faba. The sequence continues at coordinate 379,453,066 of OX451735.1, read as the reverse complement.
AGATGAGTTACTTCCCTGAAGTTCCTTCTCATCAGAGCTTTTGATGCATCTCCTTCTGTCTTTATCAGAATATGTTCCTGTTCATGCTTTCAGAGAAAAATAGAAGTTAAGATATTCAGAATGTTTGAGACTTTGTCCCGGTATACTGTTATTGAAAATATCTTACGTTCTCCCCCTTTTTGTCAGGTATCAAAAAGAAATATAATCAGAGTAAAAAAAAAGATGATTTATATTGAAAACAAACTGCAATGACATTTTCCAGAAACAAAGAAGATAAGATGAAGAATACATAATATAAGTTAAAGAAAATCTAAGATGGAGGGAGAAGTCGTGTGAACAACGCTTCCGACAAGATCATAATCTGAGTGCTTTATTCTTCATGCTTTCCCAGAATATCCTTGATTTCTTTTGTTGTATCTTCTTTCTTGTCCAATATATCCCTTATCTCTTTGTTTGTGTCTTCTTGCTTATCCAACCTTGCGTGTATTAAAGCATTCTCCTTCTTCAAGTCTTCCAGAGTTTGCATGACTAGATACGTAGCTGGTGTATCCTCAGAGGTTGCATGTCGTTCATAACACTCTACAACCTCTTCTGATTCAACTACTTCTTCTGTTGCAATTTCCTTTTCTAGAGCAGTAGTCAGAGGGTGACTATCAGAACCTGGTTCAGTGGCTTCTGAAGGTTGGTGCTCTTTCCAGGGAGCATTTTCCAGCTGAAGAATTTATTTCTTGTCCCAATGACTTAGAACTTGGTCTTTGAAGGCTTTCAGGTGATCACTGAAGTTCTGCTGAGCCATCTCATAGCTTAATTCTTTCAGCCTCTAGGATTCAGAGTTGAACCATTTTCTGAATCTATCCCATAGAGAATCAGAAGCGGCATGATTAGAATTATCTTGACTTTCTTGCGTTAAAGAAGTAACCCATTCCCGTATTTCTGTATAAAATATCACCAAGTTTTTACCAACATTTGATTTGGTTAAGGTTGGTTTGGGTTTGGGAATGGCAATTTTATTTGAGGTTGAAGCTAGATGGTCCAGCGCTTCTAGATCAATGATAGTTTTGAGATGATCAGCTGGACGGTTAATTGGTTAGGGAGTAGGAGAATCAGAAATCAGGATTGGTGAGTGAGGAGTGTTTGGTGGTATGGAATCATATGGTGAAGGCATTTCTGGAATATCATGGATGGAGAGAGGTAAATAAACCATAAGAGGTTCTGTTATTCCAGGAATTGGGGTAGTGGTTTCAGAGTCTGTGAGGGAATCTCCTGATTGGTTTGCGGTAGCGTGTTGATTTTTTGGTTCAGGTGTTTCATAATTTGGATTTTTAGATTGAGGAGTGAGAGGGTTTTCATTTTCTGGTTGAGGAGAGTTGAGGTTTTGATGTTCTGATTGTGGAGAGTGTGGGTGTGGATTTTTTGGTTGTTGAGACTGGATATTTGGATTTTCTGGTATTAGTGAGTGAAAGTCTTGATTAAACAGTTCAATATCAGAGATAACTCTTGCAAGTTCTGGTTGATTTTGTTATGGATTTGGATTGGGGTAGTGAGGTTAGTTTAAGAAACTGCCAAGAGTTACAGATGGATCAAACTCTATGTCAAAATCCTCAAATGTTTGTGGTCAGGGATTTTCTGTTGGTTGAGGGGGAATGGTTTCAGATGTTGGAAAAACTATAGATTCTACAACAGAAACAAAAGATGTGTTACCTTTCTTTTTTGCAGCTTTCGGTGTCCTCTGAGAGGATCCTTCTCCTGCTGCCTTCCTCTTTCTGGATTTCTTCAGCACAACCTCTGGAGCTGCCTTGTGAAGGTCATGAATGTTGATTTCTGGAATATTTCCATCTTTCTTGCAAGCTTCAAGGTATCTGACCATAATCTCTGGAGAAGCATCTATTTCAGAGAATAGTGGAAAATCCTTAAGAGGGATTCTCCTAGACGTGATGACCTCATGAGAAGAAATTGTTGGTTCCTTCATAATGCTTTCAATAATCTTCATTTTCTTCAGATTCATGGCATTTAGTGGTTTCCCAACAGTTGCTTCCAGAGTGCCGATCTCTTGAACCTCTGTCAGATGTTCTATCAGCCTGTTTTCCGTCAGAATATCTGAAATCAATCTTCCCAGAGGAATCCAATCCCTCTTTGTTCTTTCTTCTTCTCTTGTCTCTTTCATACTTGTTCTCAGATGGTTGAAGAGAAAATGTGGAAGATTTATTTTGGTCTTCTTTGCAATGAAGTATAACAGAAACTGCTGATCAATGTTGATGTAATCAGGAGAGCTTGTGGGCTACCTGTGATTGATACATAACAGAATGATCCTAGCCCAGATTCTGTAATAATATTTCAAGTCTCTTATCTTGCTGGATGGATGTCCAGAAGTGAAAATGACTCTAACAATAGATTTTAGGTCAGAACACTTGTCAGCCATGTCAATGCATCTGACTCCACCACCATTGTACCCAATAAGTTTCCCAATCAAGTCTTCTGTAATCACTATCTTATTCCCTATAACATATGACGTAACCTGATGGTTGGATGAAGTAGCATGAATCCAAAATTCCTTAACAATAATAGTAAACGTTGGACCCAACAAACGATCAAAGTATCTGTTCCATCCCCGTGCTGTTACATCTTCATACAAATCAAACTCGTTTTCCTTTAAACTCTCAAAATCAATGATCAATTCACATAGAACTTCAAGGTTATCGGCCGGAGTGAGCAACATTCTAATGGGCTCCTCATAATGTTCTGTTGAAGAAGAATCAGGAGCACTATTGAGATTTTTGATGCTTTATGAGGATGCCATTGTTCACACGGATTCGTTGAAGAAAACTGAGAAAATGGGTTTTTGAAAAACTAGAGCGAGAGATAATAGTGAAAGGAGTAAGAAGTGAATGAAATAGTAAATTTTGAGTTTATAAACACTTTTGAAAACTTAATCAGTAAGAAAGAGAAAAGGAGTAATGATTATACTGAACTAATGAAACCTGAAATTAGGGGATTTCGTGTCGATACTGAACAATTACCATTGACAAGTGTCTCAATGCATCCAATCAGAGCCTTGGACCCTTCAGAATTTGAAAGCGTGTTCAGCCTCAGAAGGTAGCTTGTGAGAGGATGACAGATGTTTGATGGTGTGAACTGCACGCCTCTATCTTTGAAATGAAAAGTTCAGATCTTCATAGATAGATTCTGAGCCAACTATACTTCTAACTTCTGAAGACAAGTTGATCAGATGTTCACAGAAAAAAATAAAATTCGGAGGGTTAGAATATGCAAATAAAACATCTTATTCTGGACATAATTTCACGATGAGATGTTTCAGAATGAAATTAAATCTATCTTCAGAAAGGGGTTTTGTAAACACATCAATCCATTGATGGTCTGTGTCAATAAATTTTAAAGAGAGAATTCCTTTCTGAATATAGTCCCTAATAAAATGATGTTTTATTTCTATATGCTTAGCCCTAGAATGTAGAATGGGATTTCTTGATAAACAGATAGCAGAAATATTATCACAGAAAATAGGGATGTTACTCTCAAATATGTTGAAGTCTTCAAGCTGACTTTTCATCTAGAGCATTTGTGTGCTACATCCAGCAGCTGCTATGTATTCAGCTTCTGCTGTTGACAATGCAATTGTGGACTATCTCTTGCTGGTCCATGAGATCAGATTGTCTCCCAGAAACTGGCAGCTTCTAGAAGTACTTTTACGCTCTACTTTGTATCCAGTAAAATCAGCATCACAGTATTCTACTAAGCTGTATTAATTGGAGTTTCTATAAAATAAACCCAGGTTAGTAGTACCTTTCAGATACTTGAAAATTTGCTTAACTGCTGTTAAGTGAGATTCTCTAGGATCTGATTGGAATCTAGCAAATAAACAAACGCTGAATAAAATATCAGGCCTTGAAGCTGTCAGATAAAGGAGAGAACCAATCATACCTCTGTAGATCTTTTACTCTACCTTTTTACTTACCTCTTCCTTTTCCAGAATTCACGTGGGATGCATTGCAGTCTTTGAGGGCTTACATTCTGAGAGGTCAAATTTCTTCAGAAGTTCTCTGACGTATTTGCTCTGGTGAATGTAAGTTCCTTCTGGAGTCTGATTGATCTAAATGTCCAGAAAGAATTTAAGTTCCCCCATTAAGCTCATCTCAAACTCTACCTGCATGCAATTAGCAAATTCTCTTCCCAGGGAAGGTTTAGTAGATCCAATTATAATGTCATCTACGTAAATCTGACAAACTAAAATGTCATTCTTAAATGTCTTACAGAACAGGGTTGTGTCCACTTTCCCTCTGGTGAATTCCTTTTCTAATAGAAAGTTACTTAGCCTTTCATACCAAGCTCTGGGAGCTTATTTCAGACCATAAAGTGACTTCTTTAGTTTGAAAACATATTCTGGGTGTTTGGAATTTTCAAACCCAGGGGGTTGGTGCATGATGCGGTGTATTCACAAGTGTACGAATCACGTCAGAGTAATATAAAAGATTATCGATCCACAGAGACCAATCGTCAATCTATCATTTCCTATTGTTACGGTGTTTATCTAAGTCAATATTAAACAGGGAATTTAGCATGCAAGAAAGTAAAGTGCAGCGAAATAAACTTTAGATATAAAAGCAGGGTCGAATGTAATTCACGTAGTCAGATGATATTCGCAATGCTTCGAAATAGAACTAATTATAGGGAAATATTTTCTACTAAAGAAAAGAACTAATTTAACAGGAACTTTTGCTTCCGCGTAATCAAAACCGAGTTTACTCTCTAATCAGACCTTCTTATTGTCACTTATAAAAAGGCGCACCAATTGAAGAAGTGAAAAACACAAGAAGGGGGGAGGGGGTTGAATTGAAACTTAAAAATCAAAAGCAATAGACTCGAGATTTTTATCCTGGTTCGCTTGATCTCAAACTACTCCAGTCCACCCGCCAAGGTGATTTCGCCTCTCTCCAACAAGGACTTAATTCACTAATCAAACAGATTACAAATCTACTTTGACAACTGCCAAAGTCTTCTTGAGTATAACCACAACCCGATTTATCTCAAGGAAAATATCTTAATCAAGGAAAAATTTACTGTGTACTATTTGTTTTTCGTTACAAAAACTATATCACAACTGTGATGTATTACACAATTTGAATATAGAATGAATATCAATATTTGCATATTTTTGAGATTGTATGGAGCAGTAGTGAGAAAAATTGTAAATGATTTACCCTTTAAGCTTGTTTATATAGGCGTGGAAATCTGTCCAAATTTAAACATGACAATGGACACTTAATGCAATTTCCATACTGAGAATATTCTTGTGTCTAAATGAAGTCGTTGCATATGATACTGCCTCAATGGAAAAGTAACGCTTCAGAACTTAGGAATCTTGCATGCTGCTTTACTTCAGAACTTTGATAACTCAGAGATATGAGGATCTGTTGGCGCGTTAGACTTCTGTTCAGAATCAGAATATCTTTTACTTTAGCGCAAATTCTGATCATCATTCTTCAGAACATTCTGATTACTCAGCTTGAAAGCTTCTGTGGCTTAACTTCTGATGCCGTTTTAGTCAGAACTTCTGTACAACATAAAACACAAATTTAGAGTGCATATTTGTTCTTTATGTTTGTTATCATCAAAACTCTTATAAGGATTGTAGAATCAAACTATATTCTAATAGTCTTCCGGGGCCATTTTGATTTGGTTGTACCCAAAGAAACCATCCATGAAAGAAAATACCTTTGGATGAGCAGTATTGTCAACCCGAATATCAATGTGAGGAAGAGAAAAATGATCCTTAGGACTTGCTTTGTTCAAATCTCTATAGTCGACACACATTCGTACCTTTCCATCCTTCTTTGGTATATGCACAATGTTTGCAACTCATGTGGGATACTTGATTTCTTTTAGGAAACATGCGCTGAACTATTTCCGAACCTCTTCTTTAATTTTCATGGACATGTCTGGATACGTTCTTCAGATATTCTGCTTGATGGGTAGATAGTCTTCCTTGAGAGGCAAATGGTGCATGAAGATATTTGTATCAAGTCCAGGCATGTCTTCATACGACAAGGAAAAGTTGTCGACATATTCTTGTAGTAGACCAATCAAACCCTGTTTTACCGATTCTCCTAAAGTAGCCCCTATTCTGACTTCCTTTTTTACATCTTCAATGCCCAAGTTGATAACTTCCAAGGATTCCTCGTGTGTCTGAATAGCCCTTTCTTCCTGCCTCAGTAGCCTAGCCAACTCTTTGGGGAGTTCATAATTTTCCTTATAATATTCTTCAGCTTGGTAAATTGGATTATTGAAGTCATATAGAGTCATAGTAGTATCATCATTAGTGGGAACCAGGGTGGATCTGTATAAAGGGGATTTATGCTTTTAGAATGCAAGTTTTAAAAAACGTGAATCTTTATCATCACCAGTTTTACTAAAAACAGTATAATCAAAAGACAAAGGGGCCCTACTTATTTCACTGTGCCTTGGGCAGAGCACAAGATTTTTTTCTTAAAAAAAAGGAAATTACTTATGATGAAAAGTGACATGAATGATATCTTTGACAGTCCAGTTGTGGAGCTCTTGTCCAGGAACATAAGGATGAATTCAGTTGCTGATATCATTGTCGCTATCGACCTCGTCGTCCACTGCTTGTATCTGATCCTCATTGATGGTGCAAACACTAATGAATTTGATGAAAGACGGAGAACCACGACCTCTCAAACCAAAACTTCACCTGCCTCTGGGAGATAACTTTCCTCGTTCCTATGGCCCCGGGTGATAGCCTACTTCCAACTTATCAAAATTTTCATGTAAATCCAAGACTCGACCCCATCCTTTAGGGTGTCCTGATTCTAACACAACTCTAACTTCTTTCAATGATGTCATAGAAATATTTGGATTTTTAACCTCTGTAGGAAGGATTTTCTCAGTGGGAACAATCTCAAAAGCTTGACATGGAGTTTCCTAAATCTCTCCCTTTATTTCAACATAGCAGAATGATGCCAGATGACTAACCAAGATATCCTCCTCCCCACAAACATTTATAATCTGATTACCTACAACATACTTTAGTTTTTGATGGAGGGTCGAAGTTAAGGCCCATGTATTATGGATCTAGAGATGCCTCAATAGACAATTGTAAGATGGGTGAATGTCTATAACGAATAAGGTCACATTAAACACCTGAGGGAAAATTTTGATAGACAACATAATCTATCCAAACACAAATATTTTTGCTCCATCAAAAGCACGAACAATCACGTTACTGGGTGTTAACTCCACACCCTCAACATTAAGTTTGCTCAAAATTTCCTTTGGCAAGACATTCAAAGAAGATCCTGTATCCACCAACATGCGAGCCAGAGTTGTATCAGAACACTCTATGGAAATATGTAATGCCTTGTTATGATTCTTTCCTTATGGAGGTAAATCTCGATCTGTAAATCCCAACCCATTTCCTGTTGTTATGCCAGCAACAACTCCTTTTAGTTGATTCACAAAAATTTTCTCGGGCACATAAGTGGTGCTCAAGATTTTCAACAATGTGTTTCGATGGGCATCATAAAAAAGTAGCAATAATAAGATATATATCTTGTATGGCGTCTGATTAAGCTAATCAACTATCATGAAATCACTCTTCTTTATGATTTTCATTAATTTCCCTATTTCTTTCACTTCTGGAGAAGAAGATGACCATGGGTCTTGCCCTTGATTATCTGTATTCACTTGTTTTTCTTTGGCATTGGTATCATTAGTTTTGGTGAGAGGAGAAAAAACTCTACCGCTGCGAGTAATCCCGCCAGTCCCCATAATATTGTCCACCAGGGGTTCTTGCTTTTCTCCTTGATAGTACACATCTCCCCCATAGTGCCAGGGTATTGCCTTAGTACTTTCGAATGGAATAGGACCCGACATGGTGATCCTCAAAGGAGGCTCCTTTGCTTCCACAAGTATTAGAATGAGATCATATGTATGGAAATAATTGCCACATTGTTATCTAGTGCCGCTTCTTTACTTTTCTTTCTGTCAATAATGATGGCCAATGCTCCATCTTTGAACAAACCCAAATGTTTCACATTATAGAGATTCACCCTAACAATGGTGCATCCATGAGGTTTCCCTTTGCAATTCGGACAACCGTCATGACCGAAATTAAGCAAACCCAAATGGAAGTACTTTTCATATATCTCAACAGGAGTGACTGTGTCGAGTTCTGATGTTATGGGTTCTTCTGAATAGCTTCTCACCACTTTCACGCTATCATTATTCACGTATCTGTAAGTTTGGATAATACTTTGATCTAAGAGACGTTGAAGGTGTTGAAGGTCCCTCTTCACAATAGAGCATCCTTGAGAATCCCTACAACAGATTCGGCAAGAATCATAGTCATGTTGTCCCGTCCTGTAAAAATTAGCATGTGTTTGTACCAGGTCCCCTCCCATTAAATTCATGTTATAAGCTTGGCACTGACTAGGATCACCATCATGACTGACACCAATCAATCCTAACTCCACGAATTTGGCATGAATTTCTAAAGGATTCATTGTGTTAATATCTGAGACAAAAAGCTCATCCGAATAATTCTCCATCATATTCACGCCATCTTCATACCTAACTCTAAGGATGTGGATAGGGCCATTATCCATAAAAACTTGAAGGTCCCTTCTTACTGCGGAGCACCCCCGTGAGTCTCTACAACAAATTCGATAAGATCCATAGTCATGCCTTACAAAATTCCCCCCTATGCACATGAGGAAACTAGGAAAATTAACAATGAAGTCGCCATCGAATGTTATTTATCCCACAAAAGGGAAAGGAAAACATCTAGTAAACCCGAAGTAAGCGAGAACAACATCTCACGAAAAAGAAACAAGTACGCGAGTCGATTACGCAAGGGGAAGGTATTAGCACCTTTCACGTCCGTGGTACTCCAGGGGATGCACTCTTGTTGTTCTAATAAAAGGGTCTGTCTATCTAAAATTACAAGCTAAAGGAATACATGAATGCAAAACAAAAATGTACATGGAAAATAAAGATTTTAAATAGTTGTACTCGCTTAGGCCCTACAACCTAATGTCTATGTATCCATTTTAAGGAATCAAAACATCGTAGTTTAGCTTAAAAGTTTCTGTTTGTTTGTGTTTTTTATGGGTAACAACCCTTTCTGAAAAGGTCTTCTTAAAAAATGCCCAAGCGGCAAAAGAAGTTTGAATTGGTATAGTCTTTTTTACCATGAGAAAGGATTTAGTGATTTGAAACACATTAAAGGCTATGATTGAAAGAAAGCACAAGGTTCAGGGATGCACCCCCTCATACACTCCTCAATACTTAAGGCTCGTGACACATGGTTCGCCTCTTTATTATTAACTGTTTTGGATTTGCTTGAGAAAATGTTTTAGTTTTACATACATGCAATGCAAGAACTAAACCTAAAGTTAAGGGAACTTGAATCCTACTTGTTGTAATGCAAGTCTGGTCCTAAGGTTAGGATACATGGAGTCCTACCTAATTGTTATCATGCTTGGTTTAAAAATCTAGGGTCTACTCAATTAATCTTAACCAAGACCGAGTCGAGAATCATATGGGAGCATGGAACCTCACAAACAAAGAGAGTGTACAAGTAACACAGAAGATGCCTATTCAAACACTAGGCTAAGTAATTATACAAATAGGGAGAGTGTACCAGTAACACAAAGAAGGCCCAAATAAGAAATATGCATGTACATGTTATCATGACAAACATAGAAGAGAAGTAAGAGATCTTAAACATGCAATAGGATGAGAATGCTATTAGGACAAGCATACTAAAGAAATGAACTATCATAATCATGCCATAGGATGAGAATGCTATCATGACAAGCATACAAGAGAAATTAATTATCCTAATCATGCCATAGGATGAGAATGCTATCATGACAAGTATACAAGATAAATAAACTATCCTAATCATGCCATAGGATGGGGTGAATCAAGACATCACAACAAAGGTTACCTAAACATGCATTAGGCTAAGATGAGTCAGGACATCACAATAATGGTTATCTAAACATGCATTAGGCTAAGGTGAATCGGGACATCACAACAACGGTTACCTAAACATGCATTAGGCTAAGGTGAATCAGGGCATCATAATAAAGTGTACCTAAACATGCATTAGGAAAGTGAATCAGGACATCACAACAAGAATTCCTAAACATGCAATAAGAAAGTGAATCATCAATCTTATGACCTCGAGATAGACAATTACGAGTAATTTAAGTTCACAAGTAGCATGGGAATAAGCTTGCACAATCATATTTCAAGGCATCATGAAAGCCATCAAGAGATCAACTCCTAAACTGTGTCAAAAAGTTGATAAACCAACTTCAATTTGTATTCACCACTTCTAGGGGGTGTAATAATAATTCTGCTTGTGAATTAGAATTATTTAAACTGGATCTTTGGCCTATTTATAAGGGGGTGGGGATATGAATCTCTACACAAGCCATTTTTATTTTTCGCCCACTAAGCCTTTTTGGCATCAAAATTGAACAAATGGGAGGGGGTGTGGATATGAATCTCTAGATAGGTCTTTTTTGTTTTGCATCCACTAAACTCGAATCTGGATTCTGAACTTACATTATCTTGTTCAAACACGCCATACAAACACATTTTCAAGAATTTGAGATTTGCATAACATCACAAAATCACACCAATGTCTAAGCTATGCCAATAAACATTGCCCTTGAGAGAGGGACTCAGATGCAACTACACTATACGCGTCTAACAATCAATAAAAGCCTAGCATGATATGTGCATGAGAGATAAAAGAGATTCAAGCGATACCTAACAGAGAAGGTTCGTCGCCTCTTCAAAGACAAGAAAGAGATAAGAAAACTCTACCAAAAACCTCAGTGAATTTCCTTGATGAAGATTAGGTTCTTAAATTACTTTGAAAACTTCTCGAAATTCTTCGACCATTATTGCATGTTCAATTAAAATCAATCACGATAATTGTACAAGAAAAGTAAAAAATGAAAGAAGCCAAGGGGTTGCAACCATTAACCAGTGGTATGCTGAAACAAATTGATGCCAATAACATCAAGAAATGGTCCACTAAGCCTTTTTATTTACAAGACCAAGGCGTTATCAACAAGTTTCCCTTTGGGTCAAAATAATGGTGGTCTGGTCCACCAACATCCATCTTAATCATTCAAAGTAACTTTTTTTTATCAAGTAAGAGAAATTAACAATGATAATTAAGGGAATTAGGAACGTTAGGGTTCAGGATGCATTGTGACTTCACAGAGAATTCCAAACACGACTTCTTCTTTCGACGTAAGCAATTTTCACCGCCGTGATAACTCCGTCTCAGTTTACGTCCTTGGCTTCGAAGCTCCGTCTCAATTTGTCTCTTCCATTTCGAAACTGCTCCTCACTGTTCATCTCTGATTCAAATTCGACTTGGAGGCAATTCACATCCACCCCTAATTCAACTCTCTGCCTCTGTTCAATTAGACTATCGGTATTCGTTTACTTTCGTTTCTCCTTTGTAACAACGACGGTGCCACAAACATTACCGGTCCCTAACCATCACAACATGAACACAAACCCTAAGCTTTCTCTTGCACCGATCATAGATTTAGCCTCAAATTATTAGGGGAACAGATTCTAAGATGCTAATCTCCAGTGTAGAAAGAAACAACCAAAAAGATTAATAGATTGTTTACCTCGATGGAACTATTCACGGTTCCAGTGATGACGGCGGAACCTCCGAAGAATCTTCAACTTACAGGTACATGTACTTCTTCTTCTTTGAGACTTATTATTCTCTCTTCTTTCCTGTATGTGACCTTGTGTTAAGACGAATTGAGAAAATAAGAAAGTGTGTAAGGTTGTTGTGATGCGAATTTCGTTGATACTGAAATTGTGTGTTGTTGGAGAAGGTTGGAGTCGTCAAAGATGAAGATTGAAGATGCTATGTTAGTTGAGGTTTTCAGAACTAATGTACGGAATCAATGATGTTGATTGAAGATTGAGATGATGAGTGTCATGCAGTGAGAATTTGCTGTTACCGATTGAAGAAGCTTGAAAAAGTTGCGGTTATTGTTGTTGAGAAACAATTATAGAGATGAAGCAGAGAGAGTCGCAAAAGATTTTCTTGGTCAGTTTTCTATATTTTTCTGTGAGGTTTTTTTGTGTCCTCTGCTACAGAGTTTTTGTTCTGAATGAATAACTGTATTCTCCTCTTTCTGAATTTGTAAATTTTTGGAGGATTTGTATCTAAATCAATCTCTCCAGAGTGTGTGAATCTTCTTTTCTTATATCAGTTGGAGTTTTTATCAGCATATATACATTATTATATAGATAGTTTAGATGGATAGAAAGTGATCCACATGTACATTTTATATTTGTTGTCTAGATATCCTTTATATAAGAACCATGTATGGATCATTTCTTTAATCAATTAAAGAATAATAGTTTTACACGCTTTCATGTTATTGTTGCATTTTGTTACTCTGTAACTGATTCAGTTACAACTTCTTCTTCTTCTTCCTCCTTACTTGTGCTATTGGAGTGAACTCATATGCTCAGTTTCTTCAACATTGATATGGTATCAGAGCTCACACAGCTCTGGTAGCCATTGTTGTTCCTTCTCTCTTACCTGCAAGATTCTACATTTTTCACCTTCTTGTGCTCTGCATCGTGTCTTCTTGTTACAGTGTTCTTTGAACCTTAGAACAATGTCATACCAACAATTCATTGATTTCTCAACAAACTCTACCAGTCCATTCTACCTCCATCCAAATGAAAACCCTGCATTGGTATTGGCTTCCCCTCTTCTTGATGAAAAGAACTACTACAGTTGGGCTAGATCTATGCACATTGCATTGATTTCCAAAAACAAAGGCAAATTTATCGATGGTTCTCTTAGAAAACCACCGGTTTCAGATCCCCTTTACGCGTCATGGATTCGCTGCAACACAACGGTACTCGCATCGATACTTAGGTCTGTCTTTGACTCCATTTCCAAATTAGTGCTTTGGATTGAAAGTGTTGCTAGAGTTTGGAAGAATCTGATACTCAGGTTTTCTCACAGTGATATATTTCGCATCTCTGATTTACAAGAAGACATATATAAGCTCTGTCAAGGTAACCTAGACATTTTTAATTATTTTACTCAATTGAAGGTGCTATGGGATGAATTAGAGAATTACATGCCTATTCTTGCATGTTCTTGTGCTATATATTGTTCTTGTGGAGCAGTTGCTTTTTCTAAGCAATATCAGGCACAAGATTAAGTGATTTGATTTCTCAAAGGCCTGAATGAGATATTCACTCACTCTAAATCACAAATAATGATGATGAATCCTATGCCATATTTAGATAAAGCTTTTTCCCTCATCATTCAGCAAGAACGTTAGCTTAACAATTCTGCATCTTCATTGGTTCAAGCTTCATCTAACCCTGAAGAGCTAGCTATGGCCTGTCAGGTACAAGCTTGCTATGGTAATTCTAATGGTAAATCTAAAAGTAACACCTTCAAAGGCAAAAATCAAGGTCCTAATAGAGGTCACAATCATGTATGCACATATTGTGGTAGGACTAATCACATAGTGGAAACATGTTTTCTCAAACATGGTTATCCACCAGGTTTTAAAGGCAGAGGCAAAACTTAATCCTCTCACAGTAGCAACTAAAATACTGCCACTATCAATGTCGTGTGTGATAGCTCTCAACAGAGATCAACAACTTCTTCATGTAATCTCACTCAAGAGTAGTACAAAAATCTCCTTTAATTGCTCCAACAATCAAAACCTAACTCCCAAGACAACTCTGCATCCACCTCACCTTTGGTCATGAACACTCACTCCTCCAATGCCATTGGTAAGTCTTCACTTGTCTGGAAATTAGATACTGGAGCAACAAACCATATTTCATATGACATTCATGAATTTACTAGCTATCAAAATATTATTCCTGTACATGTTAATCTTCTTGATGGATCTTCTCTTACAACTTATATTTTTGGTAATGTAGCCATTTATCCCTGTTTGATCCTTCACCATGTCCTCTATATTCCCAATTTTCATGTTAATCTCATATGCATAGCTAAACTTACTAGCTACAATGACTGTTTCGTTCAATTTGATACTGACACCTGCAAAATGCCGCAGAATCATTCATAGGCAATGATTGGTACAACTAAGCTCCAAAGGGGATTATATGCTCTGGACTCTGTCAATCAGACATCTGTGTGTAATTCTACCATTACTTAAATTTGTATTTGTGGCATTTAAGACTTGGCCATATTTTTGATATAGGATTAAAAACTGTCTCAAAATTATTTCCTTTTATACCATGTAAACCTCATAATAATCCTTGTGATTCATGCCATCTTAGTAAACAAAGAAAGTTACCCTTTTCTAATAGTGTTTCTCATTCACTTTCTCCTTTTGATATGTTACATGTTGATGTATGGGGACCATATTCCACTATTTCCATGTTAGGGCATAAGTATTTTCTCACTTTGGTAGATGATTACAGTAGATATATTGGGTGATATTTCATAAAACCAAAGACCAAAATAAAGCTTGTATGATTCAATTCATAGCCTATATAGAAAACCAATGTAAAATAACTCTTAAATGCCTTAGATCTAACAATGGTACTGAATTCATGGCTTTATCTTAATTTCTTCTTTCAAAAGGCATTGTTCATCAAACTATCTGTGTTGAAACACCCCAACAAAATGGGGGTGGTTAAGAGAAAGCACCAACACATTTTGAATGTAGCTAGAACTTTGTATTTTCACTCTAACATTCCTTTAACTATGTGGAATTTTTCCATTCAACATGTCATTCACATTATAAATAGATTACCATCTCCGTTACTAAATTCTAAGTGCCCCTATGAGTTGTTATATTGTCAACCACCTTCACTCATCCATTTAAAGGTCTTTGGTTGCCTAAGCTATGCTACCACCCTACAAGCCCATAGAACAAAATTTTCACCTAGAGCTCGAAAATTTGGTTTTCTTGGTTTTAAAGGTGGCACTAAGGGCTACATCTTATATGATATAAAGGATAATAGTGTGTTTGTCTCAAGAAATGTTATTTTTTATGAGATCAATTTCCATTCAAAACTTCCCTAAACCATACTAATACTAGTACTAGTGACAAACCTTCTCACCTTCCCATATATGAGGACCCGTCTACCTTATAACCTTCTACTAGTACTACAGATATCTCTTTCTCCCTTGATTCAAGCAACTCTGACAACACAATTGTCCTTTCCCCTCATCCATCTAATCAGAGTTCTAAACCTGTCACCTATCAAACTCAACCTTTACAAAACCAAAACAACTTTAATGGCCATAATAATTCCACATCCCCTTTAACCAATGGTTATCCAAATAATATCATATCTCCTTTTTCTATTAATGACACCTCATCGTTTGCAGACTCACTTCCATCAAATCACTCTACTTCACCATTATCCAACAATTTTTTGCCCTCCCCCGTGTCTGCTAGCTATCCTAATCAGCCTGCTCACGCTCCTTCTTTGGATCAGTCATTAACAGATGACCCATTTTTCCCTTAAGACAGTCTACTCGTGTCTCTCATCCCCCAAGCTATCTAGCAGATTATCATTGTTATCTTGCATCATATGATAAACATTCATTACATTCAGATGCATTACATACTGCACATCCTCTATCTTCTGTCATTTCATACCATAACTACTCTCCATCATATAAACATTTATGTTGTTCCATCTCTTCTAATATTGAACCCAAAACCTACAACCAAGCCATACAACATGATTGTTGGAAGCATGCCATATACTGAATTACAGGCTCTTTCTAAGAATAATACATGGGAGGTTGTTGATCTTCCTTCTGGGAAACACCCTATTGGATGCAGATGGGTTTACAGAGTAAAGTATAGAGCAGATGGATCTATTGAAAGACACAAATCTAGATTAGTGGCTAAAGGGTACACACAATTAGAAGGAGTTGACTATTTTGACACTTTTTCCCCAGTAGTCAAACTCACTACTGTAAGGATCCTCTTATCCCTCACAGCCATTCAAGGATGGCATCAAGAACAACTAGATGTTAATAATGCATTTCTTCACGGAGATCTCCATGAAGAAGTGTATATGAATCTTCCTCCTGACCTGCACTCATCTAACCCTTCTCATGTTTGCAAACTGCTTAAGTCCCTGTATGGTTTAAAACAAGCCATCAGGCAATGGTATTCCAAGCTTTCTTCATTTCTTATCTCCATTGGATACATATAATCCTAGGCTGATCATTCCCTTTATATCAAAGTGTCAAAAAAATGATTTTACTGCTTTACTTGTTTATGTGGATGACATTGTTTTAGCAGGCACATCTATGACATAAATCACATAAGTCAAGCATTTACTTCACCATACCTTCAAAATCAAGGATCTTGGTAAACTAAGATTTTTTCTTAGATTTGAAATAGCTAGAAACACTGATGGTATTTTCCTTAATCAAAGGAAATATACTCTGGAGCTTCTTGAAGACAGTGGGTTACTAGCATCTAAACCCTCTTCAGTCCCTTTTGATCTCAATGTCAAACTCTCAATTAGTGAAAGACAACCATTGGAGGATCCTTCTATTTATAGAAGGCTCATTGGCAGGTTAATGTACTTCACTAATTCAAGACATGATATCTCCTATGATGTACAACACCTCAGTTAGTATTTTTCTAAACCTCTTACACCTTATTACCAAGCTGCTATTTGTGTACTCGGGTATCTCAAATATATGCCAGCTAAAGGACTCTTTTATCCTGCTTCTAGTCAACTCAAAATTTCAGCATTTGCTGACTCTGACTGGGCCATATGTCCAGATACTCGCAGGTCTGTCATAGGGTATTGTATCATTCTAGGATCATCTCTTTTGTGCTGGAAATCTAAGAAACAAAAGACTGTGTCATGCTCCTCAATTGAAGCAGAGTACCATGCATTAGCCTCTTCATCTTGTAGACTGCAATGGTTATAATATATTTTACAGGATTTCCAGGTCAACTTGCCTCAACCTGCGGCAGTTTTCTGTGATAGCAAGTCTGCAATTTATTTAGATCACAATCAACCATTCCATGAACGTAGTAAACATATAGAATTAGATTTTCATGTTATTCGAGAAAATATCCAGTCTAAGCTTATTCACTTATTGCCAATTTCCACATCTGCTCAACTGGAAGATATGTTCATAAAACCTCTACATTTTCCTGCTCTATCTGCTATCTTGGACAAGTTGGGACTCTACAACATACACAGTCCAACTTGAGGGGGGATATCAGCATATATTCATTATTATATAGATAGTTTAGATGGATAGAAAGTGAGCCACATGTACATTTTATATTTGTTGTCTAGATATCCTGTATATAAGAACCATGTATGAATCATTTCTTTAATCTATGAACGAATAATAGTTTTACACTCTTTTGTGTTACTGTTGCATTTTTTTTTACTCTGTAACTGATTTAGTTACAACTTCTTCTTCTTCTTCTTCTTCTTCTTCTTCTTCCTCTTTACTTGTGCTATTGGAGTGAACTCATATGCCCAGTTTCTTCAACATTGATAGTTTTTCTGTTAGAGATCAGTTATCTGGGTTCAGATCAATTACAAGTGGTTATCTCTGAGTTGGAAAAATTGGTTAGGACAGTTAGGGAGTTAGTTAGTCAATCGAGGGTAGAGATTAGTCGGTTAAAAGTAGTTATGTTTCTGTTTTGACAACTATGAATGCAAAAACTGTTAGTTACTATGCCAAATGAAGTTTAAATCTGATTTTTCTATTCCTAGCTTTCCCAATTTTTCCTTTTGTTTCTGATTTGTGGAGCTGGTGCAGGGCATAATGAATGTGTATGTGTTTTTGTAAATTGCAAGGTGAGCTTTCGATTCGGTTTAGATTAACAGGGCAGTAGGGCAATTTTCATTCAGTGAACTGGTTTTGGTTTGGAGAGGAATTAGCAAGGATCCTGGACTTGTTTTGCAGCTTATGATTGGCATGCTTGTAGAAGCTTGGTTTAGGACTTCTAAAAATTCACATTGATGTTGTAATGATATTTTGGTTTGTAATTGTTTGTAAAAATAACCTTTGTAGTGGCTCATGAATGAAATTGGGAACTTGAATAAACCTTGAGTAACGATGTATTAAAATTGAATTTGATCTTGTAATTTTGAACTTGATGAACATGCCATGTAAACCAAATGAATCACCCTTGGTCCTTATATGAGTGAATATTGAACTAAACCTTACTAATGATATAACTTGTCCTTTGAATTTCAAAATGCGACATGAAAGGGATTACTTGCACTTTAAGAAAACTTGATCAACCTGATAAGTCTTCAATTTCAAATCTTAAGTGACAAATTCAAACCATCTCGAACCTCCAACTTCATTTTCTCAAAATCAAAGTTGTCTTGTAGTTGAAATGATAAGTACTTGATGAGAACAAAGATTGTATTGATCCAAATAAATCCACCAGTTCATCTTTGTAACATAGCTCAATTCAATCCATACAATACCTTGACAAAAGCAGTGCCTTGAGAAATGTCGTAGAAGATAAAATTTGACATGAAAATCCTAACTGATCTTCCACTGGTAAACATCAACAAAACCACACAAAAAGGATAAGAAACCCTAATCAAATTGCATTAGGTGTGCAATGATGACTTGAGATATGGAGGGATAGATGTTCGAGATGTCTTTGAAACGAAACTATAATTTTTGGACAGACACGGGGAAATAAACCCTAGTCCAATGAACCTCAATTGAAGCATAATAAACGAAAACCTCTTATCTTTGATCAAACATAGGGAAATAAACCCTAATAGCCTCGTAATTTGGTGAAACAAGGAGAGTTCAATGACCACAATCACAAACCCTAATTCCACAATTCACTACTTGGAGAAAGAATAAGAGGAATCAACTTTTATTGGATGAAACCTCAAATCAACAGGAACCATAATTTGCAAGATCATTGATCCTTTGAACCCATGGTACCTTTATTCAATAAAATGCATGACCTAATGAAAAGATATGAATGCAATGTTAAGCCTAAGCCAGATAACAATAAATTAGGAAGGTAAATTTTGGGGTGCAATAGCTGCCCCTATTCAATCATCTTAATCCTGAAGGTGAAAATAGCAACGGCGTTCGACCCTTCAAGGTGGAAGAGGATTGAATACCAAAAGAACCTTAAAATTTTCACTCCATGAATCGAAAGAAAGTTATGTTGTTGTGTTCCTCCACTATCAAGCTTTGGCGGGTAATGATAGAATCTTTTAAGAAATAACAAAGCTGGGTTTGAAAAAGATGTCAATATCAAGTGGATTGGAACAAGAGAGGCTAGTGGCTACTAGACCTAATTGGGGAATACCAGAATACTATCGGATCTGAAATAACGCAAAAATACTATTGGACGTTACCAAGGAAGGACTTTCTGGACCTAACCAAGGAGTGATAGTGTCTACTGGACTTTCAACTAACGCCAAAATACTATTGAATATTACCGAGGAAGGGCTTTCTAGATCTAACCAAGGAGTGCCAGTGGCTACTGGTCTTTCAACTAATTCCAAAATACCATCGGACGTTAAAGAGGCACTAAATATCACGAGACTTAATCAAGGAAGGACGCACTTTCCCTACCAAAGGAATTCTAGAATACTACCGAATTTTGAAAGAGGCACCAAATACCATGGAACTAAATCAAGAAGGACGCACCTGCCCAACCAAAAGAAAGTCGGAATACTACTGGATAAAGAGACACCAAATACCATGGGACTCAATGAAGGAATAACACACCTTCCTAACCAAAGGAATTCCTGAATACTACTAGGTTTCAAGAGACACCAAATACCATGGAACTCAATCAAGGAAGGACGCGTATGCCCAACCCAAGGAATACCAGAATACTACTGGAGGAAGAGACACCAAATATTATGAAAGTCTATTAAGGAAGGATGCAACTGCCCAACCAAAGTAATATCGAAATATTACCAGATGAAGAGACACCAAATACCATGGGAATCTATCAAGGAAGGACGCACCTGCCCAACCAAAGGAATATCAGAATACTACTGAATGAAGAGACACCAAATACCATGGGACTCTATCAAGGAAAGATGCACCTACCCAACCAAAGGAATACTAAAATACTACCAGATAAAGAGACACCAAATACCATGGGACTCTATCAAGGAAGGACGCACCAAACCAACCAAAGGAATACCAAAATACTATCGGATAAAGAGGCACCAAATACTATGGAACTCTTAACAAGGAAGGATGCACCCGCCCAACCAAAGGAATATTAGAATACTACCGGATGAAGAGACACCAAATACCACAAGGCTCTATCAAGGAATGAAACACCTTCCCAACCAAAGGAATGTTGGAGTACTGGACTTTGAAGATACACCAAATACCAAAGGACTCTATCAAGGAAGGACGCACCTTTCATACCAAAAGAATGTCAGTGACTACTAGACTTTGAAGAGACACCAAATACCATGGGACTCTATCAAGGAAGGATGCACATGCCATACCAAAAGGATGCCAGTGATTATTGAACTTTGAAGGTTACAAAAAAGTAATAGACTCTGAGGAAACCTGTTGGGAATTCCATAAGAGACTATATGGAGATTAACTCTTCTAGGGATATATCAACGGGTTTATCGCACACGACTTATGCTTTGATGCATGTTTAAATTTTTTATGGCATAATGTTCCATAAGCAATGAAAATTCTATGCGTTTAGGTAGATGCAATGTAATGATGCATACTATAATATTCTGTCGGGGAAACTTGCAGGATAGCAAGTAACTTTCGGATAAAAGGATCTGATACTGAGATACTCGAACTAGGGACCAATCATAATTTGGACCATCACCTCTGGTGGAGTGTTGCATTGTACTGCAGACCCTGAGGAATCTTACAATATAACTCATCAACTTTGCAGGGATTTGCAAAAATTAATTGCAAACTCTGATGAAAAGATGTTAACGAAAATTGGACTTTGCTGAGGATGCCAATAACTATTGGTCTTACAAAGAGATACAACCAAATCATGATTGGTGGAAGAGAACGCTAAACCCGTATTCAAACCAAACATCAACTGCTTGGGGGGAACAATCCATTATCTCATGCTGCTAGGAATAAAAACTCCTTCTATACTGATGGGAGATAAGATAATTCTTGCACAGACATCTTAGAAATGCAACATTTGTTGGGGATAAAAGAATTTTTGAAGAAGAAATTCTATAGATATGCTTTTGTTGAAGACCAGAGAATCCTTAAATAAGAAATCACAATATTTCACTATACTGGAGAATAATTCTTTGTATGGGGAAGAGTAATCTTTCAAACCCCTTGTTGTAGATAAGAGAACTCTTGCACATAACTCTTGACAAATCACCTTCTGTTGGAGATAGAAGAATAAGAATCTCAATAATACACCATTATTGGGGATAGAAGAATTTTTGAACAAGAAACTTAACTCAAATGAACTCCGTTGGAAACCGATTAACCACAGGCTTCTGTTGAGGAGGTATTCTCTTCTTGGGGATGGAATAATTCCTGACAAGAAACTCTTAACAGACAAGATTTTGTTGGGGGATAAAAACCCTTGTTATGAATCCTCCAAAGCCAATTTTACTGGGGAGGATATACTTTTCCTAAGGAAACCTCTTTGGACGCCCTTTTGAGGCTAACAATCAAAAACTCATGTTGGTAACAACCTGACACTTCTTACTCTTGTGATGATCGACTGCATAGTGATTATCTCGAATGAATGATGATTCCTTTAATTCGCTGCTTGTGCCCCAGGTGTGGGATTTATGAAGGATTTTTCCTTACAAGGCTTCTTTTATCATAGTGACCAAAGATGACTTGCCCCCGTTTTTATAAACTCTGAATATCTCTCTTAATTAACTGATCCCTAGAGAGATCTACCGTATCTCGATGTTACTGCCCCACATTGGTGGAATTTTGAGAGATCACATCTCGACTTGATTACCCCGGATTGGCTGAACTTTGAGAAATTGCATCTCGACTTGATTGCCCCAGATTGGTTGTACTTGGCATATAATTTTCTCAATAAAGACTTCAAAATATACCCTTTCTAGGGTGATAAAATTGCGAAAGGAATTTTATTTTACTCAACAGAGTGTTTAGGCAACATGCCCTTGGCTACAACCATTCTCTTGGAATGATTTGCTTTTACTCCATGTAGTTCAAATCCTTTTACTTTGACATAATCACGCTTTTCACTGATTCCCATCATGGAAATTTACTTGATGTCAAGTAACTATTTGCAAACACAAACATGTTTGTTCCGAGAATAACAATTCTAATGCAAAGCCTATGTTAGTCTTGAAGTTAAAAAACTTTGATTGAAATGATGTCACAACTCTGTTGTGAACAAATACCTAGCTAGATTGCAACATTTGAAAATATTTTTACATCAAAGATAATGAAATCATAAGATACCAGTCAGTTAAACATTATCTCATTGTAGTACGCCTTCAAAATAAGCCCTGTTTCAATTAGGACTTTTAAGGGTTGTAACGTGGCCTGGTTCACGGTTTTAGAAAAAAGGATTTAAGGCTCTAAGTCTAACCTAACCCACCCATTCTCCATGATGTTCTCTGGTCCTACGTTCAGTTAACTCGATGCGAGCATTCATCTCTCAACAGGAATTCGAGATGGCTAAGGAGTCAACGAGGTTTTTGGACACAATAATCACTCACCTTTTGTTTTTGGTGTCTAATCACATGACTTTTCTCTTCGCTGAGGATTTTTATTTCGTAATCCTCTTCTTTTTGTTTCTCAAGCTTTTGCTTTTCATTGTTTTCCCTAACGTTTGCCTGGACAAATCATTTTGAATTTTTATTTTACAGTCCAGCGGGATGCCCTAATTTTTGCCTAAGTCATTTGCTTTCAAGCTTTTTCTTTTGACTTAGTGGGATTTCTTTATTTTATTTTTTCAATCATTTCTTTCTTTTCTTCGAACAAGTCGTGTGATCCTGAGTCTTTTGACTTGCCGAAAAAGTGGTGACTACCTTGCTCTGGGTTGATGAGGGATAACCATTGCGGTATCGTCATCTTTTGTTGCACACTCCTGATGTGTGAGGGATAAACATCATGGTTGATCCTCATATGCCCACTCCTGATGAGATTTTAACACACAATCAGATTAACAGAACTCTACCCTGCCCCTGGGTTAAAAATGAGGGTTTTTTTCTAACTAGAAAAGAAACTCCTACTTCAAGGCTCAAAGGGGTTATCAAGGGTTTCACTCCCTTGTATCTATGGTGTTTAGGAATTGAAACAATGTTTGTACATCATCAACAGGGCTATATTCAAAAGCATACAACCAAAGATTTTTGCGTTTTCAATTATCGACATCCTCCCTTTAATCTTTGCCTAAGCAAAAGACTAGTAAAGTTGGTATCGTAACGCAAGAAAAACCTTTCATGAGTGAAAATGAATGGATAAGCGAAAACGAATTGATCACTTCAAGACAAGCACATTCATTACATTAAATTTAACATTCAAAAACTAACAAGTTCATATATGTAAGCAATGTTATAACAAACAAACAAGATTTCAAATGAAAACGCAGTAAAGAACACAATTATTGCCATTGTTGAGGAGACTTGACTCCATATGGACTTATTAATTCTGAAGACTTCCAGTAGTCTTGATGCATACTTGAGCAAGAGATTCCCCTTATTGTCGGGCGTGAGCATAATTTATTTTGAATTGATCCAATCTTAGCCATTTTCTTTGGGTGACATACAGTCTTCAGTCTAGTGGCCAGGTGCCCCAGAATAATATTAGCAGAGGATTCTCTCAAAAGATGGGATGAATGCTTTACCAAGTGAACTTGCATACTGAATCACCAAGTTTCTTCTACTTCATAAAAGAAATAACTTTGAATGTAGAACTTAACCTTTGAGGTATTTTCTTCTACACAACAGCAAGTCATCAGTAGCTGAATATCCTCTTCAACACAGAAGAAACCACTTCATCTTCTATTACATGAAAGAAAAGAACAATCCATACTCTGTCTTCTACTACACAGAAGAACTATTCAGAAATTGCAATCAAAAGCATCTTCTACTACACAGAAGAGATAACTTTGTAACTGAACTTCAGGATATCTTCTACTTCACAAAAGAAGCTTCGTCTTCTACTACATAGAAGAAATATTCAGCTGGACTTTGTACTTCGACCACTTGCATTTCTCGATATCATAACCAGACGCACCAGAATGGAATTCACATCTATATGCATTAACATCAAAATCAGGAGGGAGTTTGTATGAGGAGGACACCAAAGCAAGAAGCTTAAACAACTGAAATTCAAGCAACCAAGGAAGTATCTGAACATAGGACAATGGAATTGGGTCAAATTGCTTCTCAGGCTCATTTGATCTCTGCTGATAAGCCTTTCCCCTTTGATTCACTTGGGGAACAAATACTGGTTGCGAACGAGGAGTGTTAGAACATAGTTTGATTCTACAACTCTTGATTAGAGTTTTGATGATAACAAATACAAAGAATAAATAAATACAAAGAATATATACAAAGAACAAATATGCACCTTAAAAATATGTTTTATGTATGCAAAAGTTCTGATGGGATCATCATCAGAAGATAAGCTAAAGTGTTACACGCTGAAGCAAAACAGTTTTTACGCTGAAGTTTGATGACCAGAATCTACGCTTAAACAAGTAAACTCTGACTCTGAACAAAGACATCTCAGCCAAGTCATAAACACTCTGAAGCGTCATCAGCGGTTAAAGCAAAGAACACTCTGAAGCGTCATCAGCAGTTAAAGCAAAGAACACTCTAAAGCGTTACTAATTATTCAAGACAGAATTAAATGCCAAACGGATTTCTTCAGACAAGATCTTCTACAAAAGGAAAGTGTGTTATTAACATTAAAATTGCTTTATGGACAACGTCTCTTGCTTGCCTATATAAACAAGTCTGCTTGCAAAAGAAGCACGTACGTACGCACACATCAATTTGCAGAGAATTCCAAACCACGCATATTCAAGCTCTAGCAAATTTATTCTACACTATAAGCTTAACCTGTGTAATTATCACAGTGGTGATAAACTGTTTTGTTAGAAAACAACAACACATTCTTGTTCAAATTATTTGTAAAAGATTTCCTTGAGATTAACCGGTTTGTGGTTGTACTCAAGAAGACTTTAACAGTTGTTAAAGTAGTTGTTGTAATCGTTTGAGATTAGTGGATTAAGACCTCGTTGGAGAGAGGCGAAATCACCTAGACGGGTGGACTGGAGTAGTTTGAGATCAAACGAACCAGGATAAAAATACTGTGTCATTAAGCTGCTTTTGATCCAAGTTTTTCAATTCAACCCCCCTTCTTGTGTTTTCACATCTTCAATTGGCATCAGAGCGCCTGGTTCTGAGCTTAAACACTTAACCGTGTCAGTACAAGATCCAGCGTCAGAAAAACACAATGGCAGGACCAAGTCAAAACATCAGCAATGACAACAATGAAGAAAGGGACAAATTCAGTGGCAAACCTCTAGTCTTTGATGGAGAGAACTTTGACTATTGTAAAAACAGAATTGAGAGTTTCTTTCTGGCCCATGATGCTGATCTATGGGACATGGTGACTGATGGATACACGCACCCAGTGGATGGACGTGGTCAGAAGATTGACAGGAAAATTATGTCTGATCAGCAAAAGGGTGAATTCAGAAATCATCACAAGGCCAGAACAATTCTTCTCAGCTCCATCTCATATTCAGAATATGAGAAAATATCAAACAGAGAAACTGCCAAAAATATGTTTGATTCTCTGAGAATGACGCATGAAGGCAACATTCAAGTCAAAGAAACCAAAGCCCTTGCGCTCATTCAGAAGTATGAGGCATTCAAGATGGAAGATAGTGAATCAATAGAAACTATGTTTTCAAGATTCAAAATTCTTGTTGCTGGTCTAAAAGTTCTTGACAAAGGGTATTCCACTGCTGATCACGTTAAGAAGATCATCAGAAGCTTGCCAAAACAGTGGAGGCCAATGGTCACAGCACTTAAGCTAGCCAAAGATCTCAACAAAATCTCTCTAGAGGAACTTGTCAGCTCCCTCAGAAGTCACGAGATAGAGCTAGAAGAAGACGAACCTCAAAAGCAAGGTAAGCCATTAGCTTTAAAATCTAACAGAAAATCTGACTCCAAAGTTTTGTAGGCTGTTGAAGAAATCTCTGATGGATCCTCATCAGAAGAAGATGAACTGTCTCTCCTCTCCAGAAGGGTGAATCAACTGTGGAAGCAGAGGTAAAGAAAGTTCAGGAATCCTAGAAGATCATAAAATCAGAATGAATCTTCCTCCAGATACAGAAGGTCAGAATCCTCCTCTGGACACAGAAGATCTGAAGGCTCTTCAGGATACAGAAAGCCAAACAACAAAGACATCATCTGCTATGAATGTAACGAGCAAGGGCACTACAAAAGTGACTGCCCAAAGCTTCAGAAGGAGAAGCCCAAAAAGAAGTTTATCAAGGAAAAGAAGAAAAGCCTCATGGCTACATGGGATGATTCTGACACATCTGAAGCTGACTCAGAATCAGATGATGAAAGAGCAAACATAGCTCTCATGGAAAACGTATCTGAAGATAGTGAAGCTTCTGGTTCAGACTCCGAATCAGACACTGAAGAGGTATTCCCTGACTTTACTATAAACTTTACTAAGGCTGAACTTGCTGAAAGCCTTAATGAAATTCTAGAAAGGTCTCAGCAGATCAGAGTCAAATTCAGAAACCTGAAAAGGAATCTTGCTTCTGACTCTGATAAGACTGATAGTCTCAGATTGGAGAATTCTGAGTTAAAAGAAAAAATTTCAAAATTAGAAAACCAGTTGCAAAACTATCAAAAGGAAACAATCCCAGAAACTCCCAGCAAGGCTGATGAGATCATCAAAGAGTATGATCACATCTTTCAGAAGTTTCTAGCTAAAAACATAGACAGAAGCAAGATGGCTTCAATGATCTATGGAGTTAGTAGAAATGGCAGAAAAGGGATAGGATATCAAGGTAAGGTACCTACACCAAAAAATGCCACGGACTTAGTTATAAAACGCACTCCACTTGATTCACACTTTATATATGGGCACACACATGACATAAAATACACGAGTAGTGATTATTCTGCCAAACAAAATTCAATCAGAATTTTGGTAAAACTAACAAATCAGGACCCAAGAAAATATGGGTACCTAAGGATAAAATAATACATGTGGCAGATATCTTTAGCAGCAAAGCAAAGACACCAGTCATGGTACCTGGACTCTGGCTGCTCACGACACATGACAGGAAGAAGGAATATGTTCCAAAGCCTGGAACTTAAGCCTGGAGGCCACATGGGCTTTGGAGGCAATCAGAGAGGAAAGATCATTGGCTCTGGAACAGTAGGTAATGGAAATATTCCCTCTATAAGTAATGTTTTATTAGTTTATGGATTAATGCATAACCTATTATCCATAAGTCAATTAAGTGATAACGGTTATGATATAATCTTCAATCAAAATTCATGCAAAGATGTTAGTCAGAAAGATGGGACTATCCTATTTAATGGAAAGAGGAAAAATAACATTTATAAAATCAAACTTTCTGAACTGAAAAGTCAGAATGTAAAATTTCTACTGTCTGTTAACAACGAGCAATGGATCTGGCACAGAAGATTTGGGCATGTTAGTATGAGAATAATATCTCAGATCAACAAACTCAATCTGGTCAGAGGACTTCCTAACCTGAAGTTCAATTCAGATGCTCTGTGTGAAGCATGTCAGAAAGGCAAGTTTGCAAAACCCACTTTCAAATCCAAAAATGTTGTTTCCACCTCTAAGCCATTAGAACTTCTGCACATTGACTTATTTGGACCAGTAAAAACTGCTTCAGTCAGTGGCAAGAAGTATGGGTTAGTAATCGTAGATGACTATAGCAGATGGACATGGGTAAAGTTCTTAAGACACAAGGACGAGTCACACTCTGTGTTTGTTACCTTCTGCAACCAAGTTCAGAATGAAAAGGATCTTAGAATCGTCAAAGTCAGAAGTGATCATGGTGGAGAATTTGAAAATAATTTTTTTGAAATATTCCTTAATGAAAAAGGCATTCTGCATGATTTCTCTTGTCCTAGAACTCCTCAGCAAAATGGAGTTGTAGAACGAAAGAACAAAATATTGCAAGAAATGGCCAGAACCATGATCAACGAGACTAACGTTGCTAAGATCTTTTGGGAAGAGGCAATAAACACAACGTGTTATATTCAGAATAGAATCTCCATAAGAACTATTCTGGAAAAGACTCCATATGAATTGTGGAAGAACAGAAAGCCCAACATATCTTATTTTCACCCATTTGGATGTACATGTTTTATTTTGAATACAAAAAATTATTTGAACAAGTTTGACTCTAAAGCACAAAAGTGTATTATGTTAGGATACTCTGAACGCTCAAGAGGGTACAGAGTATACAATACAGAAACACAGATTGTTGAAGAGTCAATCAGTGTTCGGTTTGATGATAAGCTTGACTCTCAAAAGTCAAAGCAGAATGAATTCCTTGCAGGTATGGAAGTTGAACTCACAGGTACTGAAGACAACTCATCAGAGGCTCTCAATAGAGACACTACCTCAACATCAGAAAGAGTCACTACAAGCAATCCAGCACCTTTTGTTGATCAACTCTAGAAAAGACCATCCAGAAGAAGCATTGATCACCCAGAAGAAACAATTTTAGGAAGGAAGGAAGATCCAATCATAACAAGATCTACCTTGAGAAACTATGAAGAATCCCTCATGGGACTGGTTTCTCTGATTGAACCAACAACAATTGATGAAGCAATTCTGGACAATGACTGGATTCTGGCAATGCAAGAGGAGCTAAATCAATTCACAAGAAATGACGTATGGGATCTGGTTCCCAAACCAAAAGGATTCAACGTCATTGGTACAAAATGGGTGTTCAGAAACAAACTGAATGAACAAGGTGAAGTCATCAGAAACAAAGCACGACTGGTAGCACAAGGTTATAGTCAGCAAGAGGGGATAGACTATACAGAAACCTTTGCTCCAGTCGCCAGGTTAGAATCTATCATACTTTTAATATCATTTGTTGTTAATAAAGGCATCACTCTATATCAGATGGATGTCAAAAGTGTATTCTTAAATGGCTATATACAAGAAGAGGTATATGTGCACCAACCCCCTGGTTTTGAAAGTTCCAAAAATCCAGAATATGTTTTCAAACTAAAGAAGTCACTCTATGGTCTGAAACAAGCTCCCAGAGCTTGGTATGAAAGACTAAGTAACTTCCTGTTAGAAAAGGAATTCACCAGAGGGAAAGTGGACACAACCTTGTTCTGTAAGACAATTAAGAATGACATATTAGTATGTCAAATTTACGTTGATGACATCATATTTGGATCCACTAAACCCTCTCTGGGAAGAGAGTTTGCTAAATGTATGCAGGCAGAATTTGAGATGAGCCTAATGGGGGAACTAAAATTCTTTCTGGGCATTCAAATAAATCAAACTCCAGAAGGAAATTACATTCATCAGAGAAAATATGTCAGAGAAATTCTGAAGAAAATTTGATCTCTCAGAATGTAAGCCCTCAAGGATTCCAATGCATCCCACGTGCATTCTGGAAAAAGAAGAGGTAAGTAAAAAGGTAGAACAGAAGGTATACAAAGGTATGATTGGTTCTCTTCTGTATCTGACGGCTTCAAGGCCTGACATTCTATTCAGTGTTTGAATTTGTGCTAGATTCCAATCAGATCCTAGAGAATCTCACTTAACAGCAGTTAAGCGAATTTTCAAGTATCTGAAAGGTACTGCTAATCTGGGTTTGTTTTATAGAAAATCAAGTGATTACAGCTTAGTAGGATACTGTGATGCTGATTCTGCTGGAGACAGATTAGAACGTAAAAGCACTTCTGGAAGCTGCCAGTTTCTGGGAGAAAATCTGATCTCATGGTCCAGCAAAAGACAATCCACAATAGCTCTATCAACAACAGAAGCTGAATACATAGCAGCAGCTGGATGTAGCACGCAAATGCTCTGGATCAAAAGTCAACTTGAGGACTTCAATATATTTGAGAGTAACATTCCTATCCTCTGTGACAATACTTCTGCTATTTGTCTCAGTAAAAATCCTATTTTGCATTCTAGGGCTAAGCATATAGAAATAAAACATCATTTTATTATGGACTATATTCAGAAAGGGATCCTTAATTTAAAATTTATTGACACAGACCATCAATGGGCTGATGTATTTACAAAACCTCTTTCTGAAGATAAGTTTAACTTCATTCTGAAACATCTCAGCATGAAGCTTTGCCCAGAATAAACTGTTTTATTTACATATCTTAACCTTCAGAATTTTGGTTATTTTCTGTGAACTGCTGATCAACCTGCCTTCAGAATTTTAGAAGTACAGATTATATCAGAATTTATCTATAAAGATCTGAGCGTTTCATTTCAAGGATAGAAGTGTGCTGTTCACGTAAGCAAACAGTTGTCATCCATTCATCAGCTACCTTCTAAGGCTGAACACGCGTTCACTTTTCTGAAAGGTCAAAAGCGCTGATTGGGTACATTGAGACACATGTCATGGGTAACCGTTCCAATATCTTTCTGAATCCCCTAAAATCAGCAGTCATTAATGCTCATAATCATTACTAATTATTTCTCTTTCTTGCAGTTTATGTTTTCAAAAATCTATTTAAACACAAGTTTCACTCTTTACACTCTTTCATTTTTTACTCTCATAATTCATTCTAATTGTTTTCTGTGTGTACTTTCAAAACCCTTTCATTTTCTTCTCAAATTTCTTGTGTGAACATGGCTTCCTCAAGCGTCCCAAATACCAATACTCAAAGAACATAATCCATGGAACAATATGAAGAACCGTTCAGAACTCTCCTCACGCCCATTGACAACCTAGAAGTGCTTTCAGAACTAATTGTGGATTTTGAAAGTCTTCAAGAAAATGGATTTAATCTTTCTGAAGAGGTAAATGCTCAAGGATGGAACAAGTATTTTGACCGTCTTCTAGGTCCAACGTTTCCAATCCTGGTGAAGGAATTCTGGATTCATGCTTCATCCTCCAACCATCAAGTCACTTCGTATGTAATGGGGAAGAAGATAGTAATTACTGAAGACCTAATTGCAAGACTGATATGTTACAGTGGTGGTGGCGTAAGGTGTATAGACATGGCTGAAAGATGTGCTGATGTTGCTTCAATTGCAAGATAAATTTTCACTCTGGGTCTTCCCTCCAGCAAGATAAGGGATCTGAAGGATCATCACAGAATATGGGCTAAGATAATTCTGGGATGCATCAACCACAGGAAGCCAACCAGCTCTCCTGACTACATAAACATTGATCATCAGTTTATGATCTACTTCATCTCCAAGAAGACTAAGGTGAATCTGGCTCACTTGTTATTCAATCATCTGAGGACCAGTGTTAAGGAGACTAGAAAAGATGAGCGTACCAAAAGGGACTGGATACCCCTTGGAAGGCTAATATCAGATATTCTGACAGAGAATAGGCTGATAGAGCATCTAACAGAAGCACAAGAAATCAACTCTCTAGAGGCAACTGCTGGGAAGCCTTTGAATGCGAAGAATCTGAAAAAGATGAAAATTATTGAGAACATCAGAAAGGAACCCAATGTTACATACTTTGCAACCATTACTTCCAGAAGAATCCCTCTGGATGATTTCCCTATGTTTTCAGAAATTGATTCCAAGCCTGAGATTATCATCAGATATTTGGATGCATGCAAGGCAGATGGCACTGCACCAGGGTTAAATATTCAGGACTTGCAACAGGCGGCTCCAGAAGTTGTGTTGAAGAAGAACAAGAAAAGAAAGGCAGCATTAGAAGGATCATCCCAACGGACTACAAAAGCTGCTAAAAGGAAAGGTAATCCTTCTTCTGTTAATGTTTTAGAATCAATATCTTTATCAACATCTGGACCCTTACCTACCCAATCAGAAAATCCTACCCCACAAACGTTTGATGATTTTGACATAGGGTTTGACCCCTTAGAAACTCTGAGTCTTAGAGAAACTCACTCCCTTCCTATAAATCCAAATACTGAAACAACTCAACCAGAACTTGCAAAAGTTCTGTCAGACATTGAATCTTTTGACCAAAATATTTCTGCTCCCACACCAGAAAATCCAAACCCTCTAATCCTAGAAAATCCAATCTCCGAAACCACCACAGAAGCTCCACAACCAGATATTCCCCTCTCTCCTCAACCAGAAATACCACTACCTCCATCTCCTCAACCAGACATTCATCCACCATCTCCACAACCTGAACAATCACAACCAGAAGTTCAAACTTCTAAGATCCAACCTTCTGAATCCTGTGAAACAGAACCTCACCATCTTACATCCAACCAATCTGAAGAACCTACTTCAGATTCAGATACAATTCCCATTCCAGGAATCACTAAACCTCTGGCCATCCGTATGCCCCTCACCATTCTGGACATTCCCCAAATTCCCTCTTCACTAGAATCAACTCCACCAAATTCCCCAACGAGTCCAATAATTATACCAGACTCTCCCACTCCCTCACCAAAGAGCAATCCAGATGACAACGCTAAACTTGTCATTGATTTAACTGTTTTTGAATGCCTTGCTGCCATAACTCACAAAACTGCCATTCCAAAACCAAAACCATCTGAACCCACACCAGATGTTGGTACTAGTTTATTGATGTTTGAAACAGAAATGCAGAACTGGATAACCTCCCTGAAGCAAGCTAGTCTTGAGATGACCAATCCTGCAGCCTCAAATTATCTTTGGACAAGTTTCAGAAAATGGATAAGTTATGAAACTCATAAGATGCAAGAACAGAGCTACGGACAAGTTCAACAGAATTTCAGTAATCTGGTAAAGGTATTTGAAGACCAAGTTCTGAGCCAACTGCTCAAGGAAGAGATTCTCCCTCTGGACAATGCTCCCTGGTCAGAACATCATCAATCAGACAATGTTCAACCAGAATCAGAAGGTCTCACTCTGACTGCTGCTCCTGATGAGATGTTTTCTGCAGAGGAACTGGTTCAAAATGACCATGTTGCAAAATGTTCTGAGAAGCATCCAGCTACTGAAGATTCTCCAGCTCCCTCCTATGAAAGGCAGACTCTAGAAGAACTGAAGAGAGCGGATATTGTTATTCAGGAAAGGTTGGATAAACAGGATGATACAATCAAGGAAATCAAGAGCATGTTAAGCAAACAAGAGGAAACCAACACCCAGATCAAGGGCTTGTTGGAAGCTTTGTTCACGCGCCTCCCTCCTCCCTCTTAGATTTTCCTTTGTTTTTAAAATCTGTTTATCTGTAATATTTGTTCTACATTGCTGCTGTTCTGAACTTCTTATCATTGCTTCTTATTTTTAATATAAATCCTTTTTAGCTTTGATTATATAGCCTTTTTGATAACTGACAAAAAGGGGGAGAAAGAATAAGATATTTTCAATAACGGATTACTGAGACAGAAGTCTCAAACATTATGAACTACTTAACTTCTTTCTTCTGAAAAGCTTGAACAGGTACAAAACTCTGATGAAAGACGTAGTCAAATTCTGATGCTCAAAGACTCAAAGAATCTAAGGGAAGTAATCAACTCAGGGGGAGTTTTTCTTCTTAATTCTCTACTTTTTATTCTTTATTTTTAATTGAAAAATCTGGTTTTTGTCATCATCAAAAAGGGGGAGATTGTTAGAACATAGTTTAATTCTGCAACCCTTGATTAGAGTTTCGATGATAACAAATACAAAGAATAAATAAATACAAAGAATATATACAAAGAACAAATATGCACCTTAAAAATATGTTTTATGTATGCAGAAGTTCTGATGGGATCAGCATCAGAAGATAAGCTAAAGTATTACACGCTGAAGCAAAACAGTTTTTATGCTGAAGTTTGATGACCAGAATCTGCGCTTAAACAAGTAAACTCTGACTCTGAACAAAGACATCTCATCCAAGTCATCAACACTCTGAAGCGTCATCAGCGGTTAAAGCAAAGAACACTCTGAAGCGTCATCAGCAGTTAAAGCAAAGAAGACTCTGAAGCGTTACTAATTATTCAAGACAAAATTAAATGCCAAACGGCTTTCTTCAGACAAGATCTTCTACAAAAGGAAAGTATGTTATTAACATTAAACTTGCTTTATGGACAACGTCTCTTGCTTGCCTATATAAACAAGTCTGCTTGCAAAAGAAGCACGTACGTACATACACATCAATTTGCAGAGAATTCCAAACCACGCATATTCAAGCTCTAGCAAATTTATTCTATACTATAAGCTTAACCTGTGTAATTATCACAGTGGTGATAAACTATTTTGTTAGAAAACAACAACACATTCTTGTTCAAATTATTTGTAAAAGATTTCCTTGAGATTAACCGGTTTATGGTTGTACTCAAGAAGACTTTAACTGTTGTTAAAGTAGCTGTTGTAATCGTTTGAGATTAGTGGATTAAGACCTCGTTGGAGAGAGGCGAAATCACCTTGACGGGTGGACTGGAGTAGTTTGAGATCAAATGAACCAGGATAAAAATACTGTGTCATTAAGCTGTTTTTGATCCAAGTTTTTCAATTCAACCCCCGCTTCTTGTGTTTTTCACATCTTCAAGGAGAACCAAGAACACCAAGTTGTGGATGAGATTCATAAAATACCTCATTATTTGAAAGAGATCCCATAGGATGGGGAGGAACATAAACTCCCGTTGCAACAACAGGTGTAAGACCATCTTTATTTCTCAGCACTATTTTCAGAATTTCCATAACCAAACTCAAGTGATTCTTCAGCTGGCCATTTTCCTCTTTCAAGAGTTCCTGACTATAGGCCATAGCTTGCACGTCTACCATAAATAACCCTATATGAACTTTTATCTCGGCCAATCCCTCACGAAGTTGTTCCGTAGTTAATCTATGAGTATAGAGCGGTAAGAAGTTTGGATTCATAATTCTAACAGAGAATATCAAGACCGAAATAAAAAGATCACCTAACTTTGAGTACCTGTTATGGATGTATGAAGATGCATGAGGTTCATGAGTGGATGCAAATTCCATTTTCCATCATTCTAAAGGAATTCTCATGCTTTAAAAAAAATTTAGCATAGTAAAAGATGGAAAAGCTTCACAGAAGGCTCAAAGATATGGTTCCTGGGGAATAACAGAACATTTATGTTAAGCATGTGGTTAACTATAACATGTATGCAATGATACAAGATCAAGGTCTCCATCATAATGGATAACTGTTGCGCTATTTCTGAACCATATGGATATCACAGGATCAAAGGTGTGACACCATCTCAAAACATAAAGAAACCAAGTCTGAATATCATAGGATCAAATGTCCGACACTAATTCAGAATATAAAGAAACCAAGCCTAAATATAATAGGATCAAAGGTGCAACACCAATTTAGAACACACCAGAACCAAGTACCATGAAGATCAGCATCTGTACTTGTAAAGAATATTCCCACCCCGCTCACAGGTAAATCTGGTCAAGGTAATGTCAAAAGATACACAGAGTCATGAGTCAAATGAAAGGTATATCACCATAGCAACAGACGTGTCTGTCGATAGTGACCCCCCAAGTGTACCTCGTCTATGCGTGGCTCTCATGATCACGCTAGTAGGTTCTGCACCTAGTAGGCGTCATGACTATCCGCTCTAGTCTTACGTGTTGCTAAATGTGTCACTCTGGCATAAGTATTGAGCCTTTTACCTCATAGTAACATCCCACCCACCAAGAAAACACAAAAAATCCAATATCCAGCACAACAATATACAAAATATGGAAAACAATAAAATGTAATGCAAACATGTCATGCAAATACAACAAGTAAGTATATGAATGTAATACATAAAGAAAGTAAAGCATATAGATAAACACCCAATGAATATAAACACACAAGACCTAGAACTGACTCGCTTAGGAA
The DNA here is from genome assembly GCA_948472305.1 of Vicia faba. Lineage (NCBI taxonomy): Eukaryota > Viridiplantae > Streptophyta > Magnoliopsida > Fabales > Fabaceae > Vicia > Vicia faba. The sequence continues at coordinate 379,417,022 of OX451735.1, read as the reverse complement.
AGGTTCCCAAGTGAAGTCTCCAGCTGAGGCAACTAGGAAAATGAACAATGAAGTCGCCATCGAATGTTATTTATCCCACAGAAGGGAAAGAAAAAAATCGAGTAAACCTGAAGTAAGCAAGAACAAGGTCTCGCGACAAAGAAACGGGTACACAAGTTGATTATGCAAAGGGAAGGTATTAGCACCCCTACTGTCTGTGGTACTCCATCGGACCCACTCTTGTTGATCTAATCAAAGGGTGTGTCTATCTAAACTTACAAGCTAAAGAAATGAATGAATGAAAAAGAAAAATGTACAGGGAAATCAAAGGTTTTAAATATTTATGCTCGCTTAGGCTCTGAAACCTAATGCCTACGTATCCCTTTTAAGGAATCAGAGCATCGTAGTTTGGCTTAAAGGTTTCTGTTTATTTGTGTTTTTTTATAGGTAACAACCCTTTCTGAAAAGGTTTTCTTAAAAAATCCCAAGCGGCAAAAGAAGTTTGAATTGGTATAGTCTTTTTACCATGAGAAAGGATTGGGTGATTTAAATCACATTAAAGACTATGATTGAAAAAAAACACAAGGTTCGGGAATGCATTCCCTCATAATCTCCCCAATACTTAAGGCTCGTGACACATGTTTCGCCTCTTTATTATTAAGTGTTTTGGATTTTCTTGAGAAAAAGGTTTTAGTTTTACATACATTCAATGCAAGAACTAAACCTTAAGTTAAGGGAAATTGAATCCTACTTGTTGTCGTGCAAGTGTGGTCCTATGGTTAGGATATAGCGAATCCCACCTAATTGTTATCATGCTTGGTTTACAAACCTAGGTTCTACTCAATTCGTCTTAACCAAGACCGGATCAAGAATCCTATGGGAGCTTGGCATCTCACAAACAAAGAGAGTGTATAAGTAACACAAAAGATGCCTATTCAAGAACTAGGCTAAGTGATCATACAAAGAGGGAGAGTGTACAGTAACACAAAGGAGGCCTAAACAAGCAATAGTGATGTACATGTTATCATGACAAACATAGAAGATAAGTAAGATATCCTAAACATGCAATAGAATGAGAATGCTATCAGGACAAGCATAGCAATGAAATGAACTATCCTAATCATGCCATAGGATGAGAATGCTATCATGACAAGCATACAAGAAAAATGAACTATTCTGATCATGCCATAGGATGAGGTGAATCAAGACATCACAACAAATGTTACCTAAACATGCATTAAACTAAGGTGAATCAGGACATCATAACAAAGGTTACCTAAACATGCATTAGGCTAAGGTGAATCAAGACATCCAATAAGGGTTACCTAAACATGCATGAAGATAAGGTGAATCGGGACATCACTACAAAGGTTACCTAAACATGCATTAGGCTAAGGTGAATCAAGACAACATAACAAAGGTTACCCGAACATGCATTAGGCTAAGGTGAATCAGGATATCACAATAAAGTGTACCTAAACATGCATTAGGAAAGTGAATCAGGACATCACCACAAGCATTCCTAAACACGCAATAGGAAAGTGAATCGTCAATCATATGATCTCAAGATTGACAAGATAAGAGTCATTTAAATTCCCAAGTAGCATGACAATAAGCTTGCACAATCATATTTCAAGGCATCATGAAAGCCATCAAGAGATCAACTCCTAAACTATGCCAAAAAGTTGATAAACCAATATTAAGTTGTATTCACAAATTCCAGGGGCTGTAACAATAATTCTTCTTATGAACTAAAATTATTGAAACTGGCTCTCTGGCTCATTTACAAGGGTGGGGATATGAATATCTAGATAGGCCTTTTTTTGTTTTGCACCCACTAAGCCTTTTTGGCATCAGAATTGAACAAATGGGAGGGGTGTGGATATGAATCTCTAGATAGGCCTTTTTTTGTTTTGCACCTGTTGTACCCCAAAATTTCCGTCCCATTTTCTTCAAGACATCTTCTCATGCTCATAGAGTTCTCAATTACTCAAGGTTGCTTAAGAATGGATTAGATAATCTCTCCTCCTAAGCAATGGACCTACAACTAGGGTTTCACTTTTGTCAAGGAAGATGGGGTTTCTAATGCCTCAATTGGATTTCATGATTTCTTATATGTTTCCAAGAATGCTCATACCAAGTTTGAAACCTTGCACCACAAGTTTGCTCAGTCAATGGCTCAGATGACTGAAAATTAAATGTATTGGACAAAAAGTCAATTATGGTCAACATACAGTCAAACCTCAATATTTTTGGTCAACATCAAGATTTTGAAGTTATATTCATCATTTAATCAAGGGTTGATCATGATTCATCAAGAAAACTCCATATTCATCAAAAGTCAAAAGTTACGAAATTAGGGTTTTCTTAAGGAGAAGTCAATTGAACTTTGACCATGAATAACTTTCACTTGCTTCATCAGATTTCCCTCATCCAAAGCTTATTTTGAAGGAAATTCAATTCTCTACAACGTTGTCTCTTTAAGCTCAAGTCCGAAAAATGCTTCATTTGAGAGATATGGGGTAATACATTACAGGTCATTATAAAAGCCAACAAAAAGACACTTTTTGTCAAGGCAACTTACATCAAGATAGAATCTTCAAATGAAAAATTTATCAAAATAGAGATTGTAGAGGACATCTTGGGATTTCCAAAAATTCAAATATCACCTTCATATGATGAAAATTTAGAAAGTTATGATTGGTGCAAGTTGGGAAATTTTGAGCAAATACATGAAACAAAAAGTGATCAAACTTGGAATTTTAGGCTATTGGGCTGGTGATTCAAAGTCCATGTGTGTTTTATACCTTAAGATGAACCTTAGAGCTTACTTATACACCCCTTGGGTTTTTTTTTTATTTATTTATTTAAAAGTCAAAATGAATGAAATAAAACAAGGCTTCTTACAAAGGTCCAAGCCCATTCTTTGGTTGACCTAATTCCATCCTTATATATTCCATATTATTCAGACAAGAGCCACACAAAAAACTCTTGCACAAAAACCTCTTCCAAAATTCAAAAAATATCAAAAAATAGGGCAACTTGTAAACCCTAGTTATAACTTCTTTTCACAAAGGCAGCTGTTCCATTCACTTCCAAAAGAGCTATAGAGTAAGAATGGATCATCTTTGAAGATCCAAAGCGCACGAGAACAACATACATACACTATCATTTTCCATCATTGCATGAATTTTTTATATTTCTATTTTCTTTGAGTTTTAACGTGTGCTAACCCTGCTAACTTGTTTCTGAGTTACCAACATGCAGGAATAATCCATCGTGGGAGTCCCATGACGGCTGAATAATGAAATACCATGTTCTTGCTGTTCCATGATATTTTCTTTATATCTCACAAACTAGCATGTTTTAGCAAAAAATAACACTCCCATTGAACTCGCATGGCTTGATTTAGGGGGGTAGGGTCCCTTTGGATATCTAATATTTGTTGTTTTGCAGGAACAAATAAAATAGTCATTGGAGAAAACGACCGGATCTAGGGCTCTGACACTTCTCTGGTCCAATTGTTTGGTTTCATTTTATATTCATTTCGTTTCGTTGATGATAATGGATGTATCACCACCCCAGTGGTAGAAGCGCGCACGATAAAGCCTTACTATGCCAAGGCGTGGGTTCGATCCCTGCCTTTTGGTGTTTTGGGATTTTTTCACTTTTTTTCTTCATATTTTCATGCAGGTGTAACATATAGTGCGCTGATTCTGTTTTACTAACACCAAAGCGCGCTGGGCGCAGTGGTGAGCCAAGCAGTTTGGAATACTAAGGGCGTGGGTTCAACACCCACCCCTGGAAATTTGTTTGTTTTTTTTCCTATTTTCCTTAATCTTTTCCTCTTAACCATAATTTCTCTTAAGCATAAATTAACAACAAAACCCTTTTATATAAACCCTTAAACTTCAGAATATTTTCTTTTCTATTTTCACATTTTTAGATCGACTGTATGCGTAATAGCTAGCTTTATTTCCCGCTTTCTTTTCCACTATTATGTAACTGTTTATGGGTGGTAATAGCTTAGGGTTTTTCTTTTCCTCTCTACTATTATGTAACTTCCCCGAAGCGATGTAGTAGTTTAGGGTTTATGTTTCAGCATTTAATTTTCGCACTTTTACTGTTTTTTATATTTGCTATTACTGCTTAGTAATTAGGGTTGCATGGAAAGACTAAAACTTGAACGATAGAAAAACCTAACTTAAAAGATAAAATAATTGAACATAACACACTCACACACTTGCACCTCTAGGGTAACCTCCCTTCTTGCCTTTGGAAAATAGTCATGTCCCTCGAAAATGGAGACGCTTTAGCAAAGTCCATCGATTAAAAAGATCATAGTCCCTCGATGACCCTTCGACGTTTCCTTTCGGTAAATGATATAGTCCCTTAAAAAAATTGCTAAAGCATCCTTACCAGTTGCCTTTGATGACTGAACAATGAGGGCTTCATACTAACTAATGGTACGGATAACACTATCTAAAGGAGGAGGAAAAATACAATAACGACCTTGAATGGGTAGAACATTGTTAATCGCTTTCTCACAAATCTTTCAAAATAAAACATGTCACACAAACACTTTCAAAATATTTTCAAAACACTTTGTACGCATTCTCGAGGACAGATACGAGAATCATTACAAACTTTTGCCTTACGTTGGCATTTCAAAATATTTCCAAACACACAACACAAAGCAATTCTCAAAAAGTGAGCTAAGCGATTAAGAGCCCGTAGATAATTACAGATGAAAAGGGTGCTAACACCTTCCCTTTTCATAACCTACCCTCCGAACTCAAAATATTCGAGGTCTTTCCTGTTCTTTTAACCCTTTCCTTATTGGATAAAAGAAAAGCTGGTGGCGACTCTTGTTATCCACAACATTTGTGATAAAATGCAAAACCAAGTCAGTTCTCCCAACGTATTATAGCACCCACTAAACTCGAATATGGATTCCGAACTTACAAAATCTTGCTCAAACACACCATACGAACACATTTTTAGGAATTCAAGATTTGCATATCATCACAAAATCACACCAATGTCTAAGCTATGCCAGCAAACTTTTCCCTTGAGAGAGGGACTCAGATGCAACTACACTATATGCGTCTAACAATCAATAAAAGCCTAGCATGATACGTGCAAGAGATATAAAAGATATTCAAGTGACACCTAACGGAGAAGGTCTGTCGCCTCTTTAAAGCCACGCAAGCGAAAAGAAAACTCTACCAAAAACCTCAGTGAATTTCCTTGATGAAGATTACATTCTTAATTTACTCTGAAACCTTCTCGAAATTCTTCAACCATTATCACATGATCAACTAAAATCAATCAAGATAATTATACAAGGAAAGTAAAAAATGAAATAAGCCAATGGGGTTCAACCATTAACCAGTGGTATGCTGAAGCAGGTTAATGCTAAGCCCACCATGAAATGGTCCACTAAGCCTTTTTGTTTACAAGACCAAGGAGTTATCAACAAATTTCCCTTTGGGAAAAAATAATGGTGTTCCGGTCCACCAACATCCATATTATATCATTCAAAGATACTATTTTTATCAACTAAGAAAAATTAACAACGATAATTAAGGGAATTAGGAACGTTTGTGTTAATTCTCTAATTTTAGGATTGACATAAATTTTTGTAAAACAAATAAGACAGTAATATGTTAGATAGAAGATGTTAACTTGCTAACAGGAACAAGTTGAGTAAGAAGTCCTATCTGATGTTGAGACATGTTGAGATGAGAAGTTCTTATCATCTAGAACAACATGTCGTATGAGATGTCCTATGAAGGAGCATACCATCGCGCCTGAGCTGAAGTGAATAGTTAAATTCTGTTATGATTTAACTGATGCAGAATATTCTGGGAATATTATACAATCCTATGTGGCTCTAATTTAAAGGTCAAGAGAATCAAGTCAGAATATTGAAGAATATGCAATTTCTAAATATGGAGATATTTTAGGAAACTAATGATTGAAGACCTTGTTTGTAGCAGAATTTTCTGCTAATTTGTAAAAGCTGATACATTGTGATTAGAAGCCCAAGTCCAATTGGGAATAGGTTATAAATATAATGGTTTGTAACCTAGTTTGGCACAGGTTCAAGATGTAGAAGTCTAGGTCTTTGTCATTGTTGCCACTCTCTAGGAGAGTTGGTGTAAGTGAACCACTCAGGTTGTGAGATGGTCACTATGTTCTCACTGAGAAACATGTAGGTAATGAGTTGAGTATTGTTCTTGGATGAAGCTTTAAATAAACTTTAAGTTGTTGTTATTAGTTAGGAGAAAAGTTTTAAACGTGGGAGTTTAGCTTTGAGTCTTAGCTAGGTATTATCATGGAAGTGTGCATTCCTGTTTGTTCACAATTATTTATGTTCAATTACTGTGTGTGATTGATGAGAGATTGAGTAGGGCCTCATACCGAGGTGATTCTTAGGTAGAAATATAGCACGGGTAGTGATTAAGTGAGAAGTTGTAAATGAGGGAGTTTAGCTTCGAATTGATACTATCATAGTGGATTTGTCCCTGACTTGGTATGTACCCAGAGTAGGAGAGTTTCTCCGAACTAGGTTAACAATTATGGTGTGTTGTTTATGCTTTTCAGTATTGTTTTGTATGTTTATACCTTACCTATTTGTTTAAGTCAGATCAAATGTCCCAACATGTCATAGGACATATGAGTTCTGTTATACTAGAATTTAAATTGGTATCAGAGCAGACATCGTGTTCTATTTTTGGGTGAGATCCTGGGATGATACTTTCTAGTTCATTGGCAAGGAAGAAGGTATTACTGAAAAGTTATTTAAACATGGAGAGTTCATAATGTTGTCTGATTGGTCCCTAGAAGTGGATAATGAACTATTCATGACAGGGTGTGTATTAGGCATGTTTGTTGTTTTCATGTGTGTAGCTTTGGTGGTAGGCTATTGTGTTAAGGGTTTGATTTTTTTTTCAAACCTAGGTTAACTTGTTGCACCTGGAGTATGGTGTGTTTCAGCTAGGGTTTGTGTTATGCATAAAGGTTCTTGAGGAGTTTTCTGGTTTGTGTTCTGCTGCTGTATATCTGATGGAAAACTTCTGGTGGTTTGGTGTGTTAAGGCTGCAACACACTGTTCTCCTCTAAAAGTGTATCCCATGGTATCGTGATACTTGAGGATAGATTCAAATAACTTGTTAAAGTGGCCAAAGATACTTAAAGTTAATCTCAAGTCCACTCATAAAGGCATTTTTTAATGAGTCTGTTGAGAAGAGATCTGAAGAAAGTTAGAAGCAAATAATTTTTGTTTTTAACCCTAAAAGGTCAATCTTCAGCCTTTGATACAAAATCTCTTTGTGTGTTCCTTGTGAAGGAAACTGATGTCCTACCAGATGTTGGAACATCAAACCAGCATATTATGCAGAATCTTGTTGGATAAATGTAGAGTATAACAGATGCTTGGATGCTAAATAAATATGTATTGATCACTTATGTTTGGAACCTACTCCTTATTTGAAAGAGGAGGCATATGTGTTTTGTGTCTAAGAAGTTTCTATGCGAGAAACATGTCTTACATAAAGTATGTTGGTCAGGACACGATAAACATATTGGGAACTCATTAGATTAGTTTATTTCTAATCTAAGTGAAGTAGGAGTGCTAGGTTGTGCTTTGTTTTCCTATGGAGGCTTGGTAAAGGTATCTCATCCATATCCTTTATATGTGGATATCAAGCTCAAATGTCAAGGACATTCTCTCTAGACATCTAGAATATCCTTTTGATCAAAGGAGACAGATTTATAGAATCTTGTTTATCGCCATATAATATATTCTATTTGAGGGAAGTAATGGATTAACCACAGGATGTGCAACTACTGTATGATTCTTAAGGAATTTTTAGCATTTAATAAAGGGGAGTCCTTAATCTAAAGCTAGAAGAACTTAAAGAAATGCCAGACATAATATCTTGACATCTTTGTATTGAGAATTTATTTTTCTCAATATGTCTGGTGGTACTTTTCATAAATAGGATGGAGGTTGTTTACTCTGACTTGGTACTCTTATGAAGTCTATGAGAGCATGGAACTCTTGTTCTGTTGTTGTGGAAAGGTCATCCAAGGGATTGTCTGCATTAGAGTGGTGTCAATCGGAATTTTGTTGTTGATTGGTGTCTGCACTGTTGAAGTGTCATATGAGTCACCTAGGATGGGCATTTCAGTTGTTGGAAGCAAGGAGGGGTTATTATTTTTGGACCAAATAATTATGGTTCCCTGGTGTCTACATGAGAAGTTTCTCTTTCTGCTAGGGTTCAGTTATGTGGTGTCCTCACATAATAGAACACGTGGTTTACAAGGATTGAAGGGGATCCTTGTGTATTGGGACAAGAAGACTTATTCTAAAATAGTCTCTTTGTGTTGACCAGTAAATGTCATTATTGTTGAAGTCTTCTCCAGATACCTGTTAGAGGGGATCTCCTCTTTAGGTGCAGAAGAATGGAGTCTAACACCTCAAACTCAGACAGGAGGTCTGAACATTGTGTGAGAAGAAGATTCTTGAGGTGTGCATGCTCTACATGTATTTTGATCTGGTGTTGAAGGTTGGTAAACTACTTATGGTTGATCCATTTGTGTCCCTTGCAAGAGTTATGGATTACTATGGTGTCTCCAGATAGTTAAGGGTGAAATCCATGGGTTTGAGACTGATGTCAGATCTGATGTTGGAACATCATCTCAAAGTGTGTTTTACTCCTTCAGCCAAGGAAGTTATTATTGTCCAGAGTGGAGTTTAAGGTCAAGCCACTGACCTAATTTGGAATATTTTGTGGTGTGAATGAATTTGAATAGTTGGTGTCAGATGTGTGTAGCTGAAGATCTTCAAACTAAATGTCCTACCTTGTGTGAGAAGGTAATATTATCTGACCTGTGATAAATACTTTTACGGGAGTTGGGTATTTGTTTATGCTCTAAGGAGGTTATGCATGAGACTGATGGTGAATACTTTGACGGGAGACTAAGTATTTGTCTGAAAAATTATGCAATTATGCATTTTGAATTTTGTGTTTCAGAGAGTATATGAGAGTTTATTTCTCTCCATAGCATTCTGGTGTTTGGAATAACTTGAGTAAACTGCATTGGCTGTGTGTTCTATTGGGAGCTTCGTAAAGGATTTCTATGCACAATGAGTCCTTTGAATTGATTTAAGAACCATTGTGTTTTGGGTTCTTTATTAAGAAGATGGTGTCCCGAATGATGTTGTACCATCATGATCATTGATGGATGAGTTTTTTTTTCTTGGGATTGTGCATAGGAAGTTGGATGCTCAAGAATTATTGTCAGAAGTGGCATTTTTGACTTTGTGGATTAGAATGTGAAAATTCTAGTCTTATCTACAGTAGCATGCCTGGTGAATGCATGACTACTTTGTTGAAGACCCCAATATCATCAACAATTACTAGTGGATGTAAGGGCAGAAGACTGCTGACAGATACTGAGGTCTGAGCAGAGTGTTTTGAGGAGGTGTTTTTTCTTCTGCAGAAAGTCACTCCAGATGATTGTTGATAATCTGGATCTTAGTAAAGATTTTAAGCAAACTAAAATTTTTTGAAAATTGTGAGTGACTTCACACCTAGTATGCACGACATCTTGCCTATTCAAAAGATCATGATACAAAGTGTGGTTATGAAAGACAGTGATCAGATGTGTCCTTGTGTTATGAAGGAGTCAGAGTTCTTGGATGTATTCTCAAGGAGTGAGAGTATCTGACTCTGGTTTGACTCTACTGAGGGAGTCGGGGTTCAACATATGTTGGAAATTGTTGTTCTTCAATATAAAAGCATGAAGTATTTCATTTGTTTTCATCTAGTGCTCAAGTTTTTATCTTCAACTGGAGTATTGCTTATTCATGACAGGGTGAGTCATGTATTTGTTTGTGGATTATTGTTGCAATGGTACATATATTGGTTGTGTGCTATTCAAACTTGTCGAGATCTTATGCCTCTTATGAGGGTGTGATGTCAGACAACATTTTATGACATTATGAAGTTATTGGTGATCTTGACAAGGCATGGTTGGTTCTAGCCATGTGAAACTGGATGAACAATCATAAGTTCACATATCTCTTGTGTGTTTAATGGTTGAGTCTGAGAGAATTTACTTTTCTCTACAAATTTTTTTAAGGACTCTGTAAGGGTCTTTATTATTGAGAGATGTCACAAATGTGATATTCTGATGTCATGGTGTGTGTCACTAAGTTTAAGTGAAATGAGAACACTTAGAATCCAGCGGAGGACGATGTGGATGAAGATGTGTTGGTCAATATTTGTGCTTATAATGTCTGACTAGATGTCAGAACATTATTCAGGACATGTTTCCTGTAAGACCAATAAAGGATTTTTGTGGACAGTTTGATCAAACACGTGTCAGAAGGTGTGTTTAACTATGCATGTGCATGTTTTGGGACTGGTTCTTTTTAGCATAAACAGTCCAGAGCTATTAAAGACGTTCAAATTTGTTCTTGGACGGTGCACATTGTTTTTGGTGGTAGTTTCTCCTCAAATAACGTTTCCTTTGACCAATGTTATTTTTACATTCAAGGATCGTTATTTACCAACTAATGACCAGTTATTTATAGAGGTTTCTCCTTTACTCTTTCACCTTGTGAGTATTTTGATGTGTCCATAATTCTTATGGCTTTTGTTCGGGTTTGGGTGAGTTGTGCTTGGGTCTGGTTTTGTGTAGGCCTTCTTTGTCAATTTTTGGCCAAAAGGGGGGAGAAAGGGATTGCTCACAAGTATTTTTCAAAGATGTCGAATAAGAAGTTCTGTCCTGTATATGGTGCATTGCTTTATGACTTGTGATATGAGTTATGAACATAGTTGTGACCTATGCTCTGAGTTACCAGGGGTGGTTATTGATTTGCCCAGGTTGACTAGTGGTTGATGATTAAAGTCTGATAAGTGGTTCTCTTATGCCACCTGTTGTACCCCAAAATTTGCCCTCCCATAATCTTCAAAGTTTTTGCCAAGCATCACCTCAAATGGCTCAAGAATTGCTCAAGGGCTACACAATCAACCACCCTCCTAAGCCAGTCAAACTAGGGTTTTGGTTCTCACAAGGAAGCTGAGGTTTTCAAGGGCTCAATCAAGTCCCATATGCTCATACACATTGTCAAGCACCTACATGTCAAGTTTCAAGGCTCACAAGGTCAAGTTGCACAGTCAAAAGTCCCATTTGCTTCACAGTCAACTGTAGGGGCAAAATGGTCATTTGGCAGTCAAAAGTCAAATTTTTGGTCAACATCTTATTTTGAAGCCACAAACATCATTTGATCAATGCTTGATCATGATTCCTCAAAGCATGGCTCAAAAAGACTCAAGATGCAAAAGTTTCTATTTTTGGACAGCTGAAAAGTCAACTGTAACTTGACCTAGACATAACTTTTTCATGGTTCATCAGAAAAATCCCATCCAAAGCTCATTTTGAAGGGGATGAAATTTCCTACAACTCATCTTCACATTTCAAGTCCAAGAAATGCTCTCACAAAAAGTTATCAATTTCAACATTATAGGTCATTTTCAAAAGTCAACAAAAAGGGACTTTAAGTCAAAGACCATAACTTGATATTGGTAAATCAAAATGACATGGGACCAAAGACATTGGTTAGAGGACTTCAATACCTTTCCAAAATGTCCAAGAACATGTTCATAGCTTCAAAATTGAGCAAGATATGCATTGGAGAAGTTCGGAAATTTTTGTGAAATGGCCAAAGGCAATTATCCTTGAAAATTCATTTTTGACAAAAGGGGCCCACTTTTTCCACTTGTTTCAGCTTGGCCATGCTTCCCACGTGTCTCACAAATTATTTCAAAATTTAAAATTATTTTTTTCATTTTTATTTAATTTTATTGGATTTAATGCATTTTAAATCTTTTAAAATCAAATAAAAATTAAAAAGGTTAATTAAAGGGAATATTTTGTGTTGAATAACCTTGAATCACCATCATTGACATTCCAATTTCGTGCAAGGGCTTAAAAGAAGCAAGAATTCAAATTTTGGCTTAAGTATGGAAGGTGTTTTAATGGAGTTTATAGCAAAATCTTAAGCATGAATGCAAGGCATTATTGGCCATAATTCTTATCAAAACTCATTACATAACACATATGCAAGAGATCACAAGCACAGGCACGACCTAAGAAGCACCAAAAACGACCATACACTTTCCAAAATTTCAAAGAAAAAAGAGAAACTGAAAACCTAGTTGCAGCGCCTCTCAAGCCTCCATTCCAATCCAAACATATTCCTAGCATTCCTAGGAAGCTTTGGCAATCAGAACCAAGCACAATCACTCAAGAAATCGTGCCATAGACATCATTCGATTTGCTTCATTTTTCAAAATCGTATATCACATTTCATAAGCATTTGATCCATTTTCTTTGTTGTTTTGTGTTGCTAGGGGCTTTCTGAAGCTAATAGGATGACTCAATTGCATTCTAATGCGTTGTAGCATGATTCACCATTGAAACATTTTAGGTTTTTTCAAGCTTCAAATTGGGGATTTCCCCATACTGTAAAATTGGAACCTCAAACTGCCATGGTTGAATTGAGAAAGATGAGACGAATCCAATGAGCTATTCGTGCCCTTTTTATAGGGTGTGAGGAGCTAATCGCTATTTTTATTTTTACTGTATTTTGTGGGGGTTTAAAACCCCCGCTATATGTTTGTTGTTTTGCAGAAAAGGTAGAAGACGATGGACGTGGCAAGCAGGCATTGGTGTATTCAAATCCACGCGCGCAATTTTTTGTGTTTCAGCATTATTGGCTTTGTTTTCATATAATATTTGTTTTGCATGTTATTAACAAATCTGTCAAAGTGCTTCAGTGGTGACGAGCGTGTCATGTAATCCTTGGGACCTGGGTTCGAATCCCAGGTCCCCCCAAATAATTTCTATTATTTTGTTTAGCTTATTCCCATGCAGTGTTCATCAAAAGGCTCATCATACAACCTCACATGCCAGCTTGCCACGCGCCCAGGAGCTTCAATCCAAAGGGCACAAAAGAGGCTTACCATATGCTTCAATCAATGGATGCACACGCAAGCAGGAAAAGTCAACGAGCTGGCTTCTTAATGGGCCCAGATTCAGCATCACACCTTCCTATTTGGCCCACACCCCCTTGGTTTTCATTTCTTTTCTTTTATTATTTATTTGTTTTTTTTTGTTATTTCCTATTATTTTTAACCCTTTTATTTTATTACTAACAATTAATCAACTAACATTTTCATAAAAAACCAAAAAAAAATAGAATTAACACTTTTATTATTCTTTTTATTTTGTAAATAAATAATTGAATTAGTTTTTTTAATTAGGCCATTTTAACATTCTTTTTAATAATCAAAATAAATTTAGATTTAGGTTAACCTAGAATTTTATTTCTTTTTCTATTTTATTTCATAAAAGAAACATAAAAAACAAAAAAATATTTTCTTTTTATTAAATTAAATTAATTAGTTATTAATTAGTTTCCATTTCATTTTAATTACAAAAAAGACCAAAGTTAATTTCCTTTTCTTAAAAGGGTCAACACCCTTAGACATTCCCGATTAATTTATTCGCGCGCATTTAATTTGTTCGATTATTATGTAATTGCTCCGGACATGTAATAGTAATTAGGACTTTTACCGTTTTTTCTTATTTTCCGTACTTATTTACCTAAAACGGGTCTTTGTAATTTTTGGCGATGTATAGACCCGCGCCTTGTAATAGCGTAGGATTTACGTTTTCCGCAATTTACTTTCCGCACCCCCTTTTAACTGTTAACTTGTATGAAAGAATGCATGCCAATTAAAAACAAGCGTAGCTCACCATAATGCATGATCAAAGATAATGGTTAACATGAAAATAAAACACAAATTCACACACCACTCTTAGGGTACGCCTCACTGTTGCCTTGCCCTCGAAACGTGGTCGTCGAGTACAGGACGTTTTAGTAAGTCCTTATGTCCATGACATGATCCAGTTTCCTCGAAACGGTTGCCTCGAAATTAAAAAGGATCAATGGCATAAGGGTAGCTTCTAAGGTGTCCTACTGTTTCTCTGGTGACCACACTGTCCCTAACAAACGAATTGACCCGAACACCTCCAACGGTGGTGCTACCTACTTCTCAATGGTGGGATGGCACTACCTTAAGGACATTTACACAGCCTAATTCCTTAGGGTAGGTAGATGATTTATAGATACTTGCTCTAATTCAAAACAAATCAAACCCTTTTCACACCGACACTTTCAAAAGGTTTTCAAAACAATTTTTCAAACACTCTTGAGGACTGATACAAGAGTCGATCTGAAATCTTTAAACGAAACTTTTTCAAACTCACTCACACTTGAAAAGCAAACAAACATTTTGAAAACACAAATGAGCAAGTATCTAAGAGCCCATGGATAACCATGGATAGAAAGGGTGCTAACACCTTCCCTTTCTATGAATCTACTTCCCGAACCGAGAACTAATCTCATAAGGAATTTTGCTGTGCTTTTGTCCTGTCCATGTTGGAGAAAATAAAAGACGGTGGCGACTCTTGCTTACCGCGACATTTCGCAAACCAGCGTTAAACAGTCAGTTCCAGATCCACCGATCACAGAACTGGCGACTCTGCTGGGGAAAGCATAAAGTGAGGTGTACCTTAGGACTAAGATCACTTGTGTTTTCAATTGTTGTGCTTGTTTGATTTATTATTGTGGGTTGCATCGGAGTTACATAGATCCTAACCCGGATCTGGGGATACCCTGTTAGGTAGCATAAGCTGTGAGGGACCTGTCCGGCGTAGACCGACATGGGTGAAGCAGTGGCTACGTTGGTGTGGCGCCTTGGTCTGTACCGATATCCCTTGTGTCGCAACGAGGAGAATATGGGTCTTCTGAGGAGTCATTAAGCACCAATCGACCTTAGAACCTTAAATGACCCAACTTGGCCAATAGAACAGTAGCAGTATGCTACGCCCATTGAGGCTAAACTCTCGTGATGGTTCTGGCCACAAGAAAAGGTTGCGATGCTGGAGTTATGACCGATTGAGGGTAGTCAGTGATATTGGGATCCTCTAGAACCCGGTTACTTTTGATTAGGACAGGTCTTAACCAACAAACTGAAAGAGGGTAGTACCTGAACTCCCTGCTGGCCTAAACTCTAAGGGCTTTGGTGTGACTTGTGTGCCTTATCATGTTTGCCTTTGTGAATATTTGTGGTGTGCTTTATCATAACATCATGCCATCATAAACATTGCATGCATCCTGCATAAAGACTAATCCATTTCAAGGATCTCAAGGGTTTGTGATGCAGATCATGATGAACCAAAATGTCTAGCAAGGGGCAAAGGGGATTTATTTTTCTCTAGCCAAGGTTGTCAGGGGCTATGACCCACTAGATATGGTGAGCCTTGACTCTTGAAGAAGGACTCTCCACAACATGAAGTTCCTTCCATCAAGCTACAAAATTCAAGTTCTAACAATTTTTCTTGTCTACCCCACGAGATCCTTGAAAACATTGCATGCATATCATACATATCATTGCATTACAGGTACCCTCGTTACATGTCACTTACCTTCTCTGCTGTTTATTTCAGCATCATCATGTCTTCTGCACCATCCAATGAACAAGCTATCAAGGCCCTCCAGGCCCAGAATGCCCAGTTCCAGGAGCTGGTCATGAGCTTAGCCCAGGGGCAACAGGAGCTGATGACTATGCTTTTGAAAAAGAAGAAGAAGAAGACTGTTTTGTTCAACCCTAGGCGCAGATCTGGGAATACACTGCAGAATAAAGCTGAGAGGACTACTCCATCTGTTGGGGAAGGCAGTCATCCAGAGGAAAGGGTTCCTAGTCCCGTGGTCTCTGACACCGAGAACGATTTCAATAATGAACAGTACCCTCCAGCTGAGGATAGGTACAAACAGCTGGAAGACCGGCTAAGTGCTATGGAGATACAAAAAGTGCCCGGCCTGGACTTCGAAGATCTAGGTCTGTCTTCTGGGGTAGTAATCCCGCACAAATTTAAGGCACCTGCCTTTGCAAAGTACGACGGGGCATCCTGTCCTAAGCTGCATCTCAGGTCTTACACAAGGAGGATCCAGCCCTACACGGCTGACAAGAATTTGTGGATTCACTTTTTTCAGGATAGTCTGTCGGGAACTCAACTCGACTGGTTCTATCAACTGAATGGAGCCAACATCCGCAGCTGGGAGGACTTGGCCACCGCATTCTACAAGCAATACCAGTATAATGCCGACCTTGCTCCCACGCGCACTCAGCTTCAGGGAATGTCTTTGGGTGAAGGCGAAGGTTTTAAAGAATATGCTCAAAAATGGAGGGACCTTGCTGGAAGGGTACAACCACCTCTGACTGACCGCGAGCTCGTCGACATGTTCTTGGGGACCCTGTCTGGTCCATTCTACAACCATCTGATTGGGAACTCTTCTGCTGGGTTTACAGATCTGATCTTGACTGGTGAGAGGATAGAAGCTGGTATCAAGTCTGGGAAGATACAGAAGGATGCTTCATCGAGCACCGATAAAAAACCTGTTAAGAAGGAATCCAATGCTGTCTATGGTTCAAGGAGACAGAATAGACCAGAACGCTGCCAAGCTGTCAATGCAGTGGTGATCTCAAAACCTGCTGGTGTTCCTCAGCATCACAACCAACAAAAGAGCGAGAGAAGGCAGTTCACTCGGCTCAGCATGACCTTGTCCCAGATGTTGCCACAGTTGCTAGAGACCAAGTTGGTGACTCTAAAAGAAGCTCCAAAGAATCAAAATACAGCGTCACCCAAGTATAATCCCAACGCCCGCTGCGCTTATCACTCTGACAGCCCGGGGCATACTACAGATGATTGTTGGAGCTTGAAAAATAAGATCCAATACTTGATTGACGCAAAGGAGATTGAGTTCGAGGCGCCCGAGGCTCCCAATGTGATCACTGCTCCCTTGCCAAAACATGGCTAGGATAGAAAGCACTTTTTGTTCATTTGAATTCAAGTTGTATTTTTACTTTGTTTATTCAAACAATAATTATCATGTCAAACTCTTTTATTCAATGAATGCATTACACGTGTCTGTCTTGAATTAATTGTTTTCATTACGCTTAAAATTGCTTTCATTTTTGTGATGTTTAACTCTCAAACAAATTCCTAAGCCTTTTGAGGGAGGATGATGAAAACGATACCATGATCTTTACAGACGATCTTTACAGTATGCTTTTGAACAGACCCCGCTGATGAGGTACAAGCATTGTTTCAATTCCTAAACACTGGAGTTATAAGGAAGATAATCCCTCGTTAATCCCCTTTGAGCCAAAGAAGTCGGAGTTTTTCTTTTCAAAAAAAAAATTTAAAACCCTTAATCATAACCTGGGGAAGGGTAGTTCTCTCAGTTGATCCAGGTGCACAGCGAATAGTATCAAAGAAAGTCCTTTCGAGACGAAAAGACAGTGATGGCTCATATAATCATAAAGACAGGCAGTCGTTATCTTTCAAAAATAAAAGCCCATTAAGTCAAAGCCTATGAAGGAGACTTACAAAAACTGGGGCATCCCGCTGACTGTAATCACAAAAGAAGCAGTTCAGGCAAAAGACAGGGATAAAAAAAAAATCAAAAAGAAAGAGGTCTTACAAACCCTCAACAAAAGGAAATGACTGCCTATCCAAAATAAATTTTCAATATCCGAACCATCACTGGAATACCCGAGCAAAGACTCAAACAAGGTCTAACGCACGATTAGCTGAGCTTAGGTTTGAAGAACATCACGAAGAGCGGGTGGGTACAAATAAAATTTGAGCCTTTATCCTTTGTTTCTTAAACCGTGAACCAGGCCACGTTATAACCCTTAAAAGTCCTAGCTGAAGCATGGGTTAGTTCGAAAGCATACTGTTACGAAAGGTATCCTGATTCCTTAAGGCTTACGGTAAAATAACGAGTTGACATCATAGTCTACAAAATTCATTTGTTTTTATGAAAACAAAACTGCATTTTTCAAAATTTCAAGACAGACATGAGCTTTTGCATTCTTAAAATGACATTGTTTACATATGACTAGTTGTTTAAACAGCAGAGAAATTCGCACGACGAATATCTTATGAACAAAAGTCTTCTCAACAAAGCGTCACCTCAAATGGAGAAAATACCTCCAATCAAGGGGCATGGCATGATCAGTGTCCATCATCTGGGGCAGTCCAGTCAAGATTCGGAGAATCTCTAAAAAGGCCAACCAGCTTGGGGCAAATCTCCATCTGGATCACTTGGGGCATTGGACGATCAAACGAAGATCTTCTGGTGGTATGACAACGCAACGCTACTAATGATGACAACTCCTTGCTCCTGAGAGCGTGGACATAGTCGAAAAAATACTACGCATAATCAAAGACCCGCTAGGTTGACACACCTAGGAAAAAAAAAACGGGGGCTTCCCGGCGAACCAAAAGGGTTCGGGAAAAAATAAGGGATGAAATAGAAAAATCTGTACACCCGGCAAGTCGAAAACCTGAAAAGGCGGCTTGGGCAAAAATGGGTATCCCAGTGGACTGAAAACCCGAAAGGGCGGTCCAGGCAAAAGTTAGGGATCAAAAGCGTACGACTATGTTCCGTCATCTCGTCACTTGCCTACCAGAAGAAGATTTGTCAACCGGCAGTCATCAGGCATCTCATAGGCTTCCTTCTCCCACAGAAACTGGGGCAATAATGAGTCGTCTAAGCCATCTAGTTGCTCTGCCATCAAGGTCCCAAGATAAGTCTGGCGGAAGAATGTAACCCAGATACCTTAATTCCCCACAGAGCGAGACAAGGTTCATCAATATTCTCCCTCAAGCAGAGTTGGTCTCCCATAAGCCCTAGAAAGGCACAGTATCTCCAGCAAGTCAGCAACACTCTCCCCAAGCAGAGTTAGCCTACTGTCAGCCTTATGGAAATTGGGTATCCCCAGAAATCTCAATATTCCCCAGCGGAGTATACAGTTGTTCCTAAGCAAGCATCCCCGGCAGTCTTAGTACGAGATTGTTCCCCGGCGGAATCCAGACATCCAGCGGAGCCCTTCCCAGTACAATCCAAAGTCTCCTCAGGAGAGTTAAGTCAATATCCCCAGTAGGAAGCTTACCCCTGCAGAGCACGGACACGTCTCCCGGACTTTATTCAAAGGTTATTCTTCACCAGAGCTTATAACTGGGTTATCCTCAGCTAAAAGCCACGGAAAGATCGTCCTCGGCGAAGTCTTCCTATACCCAGTGGAGTTCATCCAATCTTCCAACAAACTCAACAATGGTATCCCCAGCGGAGTTCTCATTCTACTCCCAACAAAGTACCTCTCTCCCCACAGAGCATTTTCCCCAGTGAAGTCGCCAGAATAATCTCCCCCGCAGAGTAATCTCTTCATCAAGTTTATTCCACAACGGAGTCATCTTCTCCTACCGGATTATTCTTGCAACCATCATCCCCAGCAGAAACGAAGAACTCTCCTCTTCGGAATCAGCCCAGGATTCAGCTTCCCGGCATTCGTCAAGGATTTATTTTCCTAGACGAAAATACATTCATAAACATCACATCATCATACATTATAGCATGTATATATGCATCATGAACATACAATCTCACTCATCTCATAATGTCATGCATCATGACATTGCATACAACTAACGTTTTGTCTTTTCAGGACAAAGGTCAGTACAAAGATGATTACTATCAACTGTCGCAATTCCAGATTCGATACCTGTATCCTGCCAGGGCACATCTGTGAGCGACTAATTCCAGACTCGATTCCTGTATCTTGCTAGGGCACGTCTGAAGAGTTCGAAGATCCGATTCCTGTATCTTGCCAGGGTGTATCTGTTGACGGCTAATTCCAGACTCGATTCCTGTATCTTGCCAGGGCACGTCTGAAGAGTTCGAAGATCCGATTCCTGTATCTTGCCAAGGTGTATCTGTTGACGACTATATTCCAGACTCGATTCCTGTATCTTGCCAGGGCACGTCTGAAGAGTTCTAAGATCCGATTCCTGTATCTTGCCAGGGTGTATCTGTTGACGACTATATTCCAGACTCGATTCTTGTATCTTGCCAGGGCACGTCTGAAGAGTTTGAAGATCCGATTCCTGTATCTTGCCAGGGTGTATCTGTTGACGACTATATTCCATACTCGATTCCTGTATCCTGCCAGGGCACGTCTGAAGAGTTCGAAGATCCGATTCCTGTATCTTGCCAGGGTGTATCTGTTGACGACTATATTCCAGACTCGATTCCTGTATCCTTCCAGGGCACGTCTGAAGAGTTCGAAGATCCGATTCCTGTATCTTGCCAGGGTGTATCTGTTGACGACTACATTACCAGACTCGATTCCTGTATCTCGCCAGGGCACGTCTGAAGAGTTCGAAGATCCGATTCCTGTATCTTGCCAGGGTGTATCTGTTGACGACTAATTCCAGACTCGATTCCTATATCTTGCCAGGGCACGTCTGAAGAGTTCGAAGATCCGATTCCTGTATCTTGCCAGGGTGTATCTGTTGACGACTACATTACCAGACTCGATTCCTGTATCTTGCCAGGGCACGTCTGAAGAGTTCGAAGATCCGATTCCTGTATCTTGCCAGGGTGTATCTGTTGACGACTACATTACCAGACTCGATTCCTGTATCTTGCCAGGGCACGTCTGAAGAGTTCGAAGATCCGATTCCTGTATCTTGCTAGGGTGTATCTGTTGATGACTACATTACCAGACTCGATTCCTGTATCTTTCCAGGGCACGTCTGAAGAGTTTGAAGATCCGATTCCTGTATCTTGCCAGGGTGTATCTGTTGACGACTAATTCCAGACTCGATTCCTGTATCTTGCCAGGGAACGTCTAAAGAGTTCGAAGATCCGATTCCTGTATCTTGCCAGGGTGTATCTGTTGACGACTACATTACCAGACTCGATTCCTGTATCTCGCCAGGGCACGTCTGAAGAGTTCGAAGATCCGATTCCTGTATCTTGCCAGGGTGTATCTGTTGACGACTACATTACCAGACTCAATTCCTGTATCTTGCCAGGGCACGTCTGAAGAGTTCGAAGACCCGATTCCTGTAACTTGCCAGGGTGTATCTGTTGACGACTACATTACCAGACTCGATTCCTGTATCTTGCCAGGGCACGTCTGAAGAGTTCGAAGATCCGATTCCTGTATCTTGCCAGGGTGTATCTGTTGACGACTACATGACCAGACTCGATTCCTATATCTTGCCAGGGCACGTCTGAAGAGTTCGAAGATCCGATTCCTGTATCTTGCCAGGGTGTATCTGTTGACGACTACATTACCAGACTCGATTCCTGTATCTTGCCAGGGCACGTCTGAAGAGTTCGAAGATCCGATTCCTGTATCTTGCCAGGGTCTATCTGTTGACGACTACATTACCAGACTCGATTCCTGTATCCTGCCAGGGCACGTCTGAAGAGTTCGAAGATCCGATTCCTGTATCTTGTCAGGGTGTATCTGTTGACGACTACATTACCAGACTCGATTCCTGTATCCTGCCAGGGCACGTCTGAAGAGTTCGAAGATCCGATTCCTGTAACTTGCCAGGGTGTATCTGTTGACGACTACATTACCAGACTCGATTCCTGTATCTCGCCAGGGCACGTCTGAAGAGTTCGAAGATCCGATTCCTGTATCTTTCCAGGGTGTATCTGTTGACGACTAATTCCAGACTCGATTCCTGTATCTTGCCAGGGCACGTCTGAAGAGTTCGAAGATCCGATTCCTGTATCTTGCCAGGGTGTATCTGTTGACGACTACATTACCAGACTCGATTCCTGTATCCTGCCAGGGTAAGTCTGAAGAGTTCGAAGATCCGATTCCTGTAACTTGCCAGGGTGTATCTGTTGACGACTACATTACCAGACTCGATTCCTGTATCTCGCCAGGGCACGTCTGAAGAGTTCGAGGATCCGATTCCTGTATCTTGCCAGGGTGTATCTGTTGACGACTACATTACCAGACTCGATTCCTGTATCTTGCCAGGGCACGTCTGAAGAGTTCGAGGATCCGATTCCTGTATCTTGCGAGGGTGTATCTGTTGACGACTACATTACCAGACTCGATTCCTGTATCTTGCCAGGGCACGTCTGAAGAGTTCGAAGATCCGATTCCTGTATCTTGCCAGGGTGTATCTGTTGACGACTATATTCTCCGGACTCGATTCCTGTATCTCGCCAGGGCACGTCCGAAGGAGTTTAAAGATCCGATTCCTGTATCCGGCCAGGGCACATCTACATAAAGAATTTGAAGATCAATCCCTATAACAAGCCAGGTAATTATCTTTCTTTCTCAGGTACGCAAGTTCTCGCTAAGGAATCTCTTACGCGATCGACACCTAGATGGCATCTATAAGCCCATCCACTTACCAACGGTTCCAAATGGCATCTATAAGCCCATTCCCGACAAGGTTCTGTCACACCGCCAGATGGCATCTATAAGCCCATCCTCCTATCCATCTCTCCAAATGGCATCTGTAAGCCCATTCCGGCTATCACACTGCTGATACTCAACTCTGTGAGTGCAAATTTCTGGGCACTCTAGTGTTCAATCATCTTCCACCCTCGGATCACGAAAGGCACACTAGCCAATCTACATCCTCGGGTCTAAGAAGATTGAACAGGGGCAACTGTTGTACCCCAAAATTTGCCCTCCCATAATCTTCAAAGTTTTTGCCAAGCATCACCTCAAATGGCTCAAGAATTGCTCAAGGGCTACACAGTCAACCACCCTCCTAAGCCAGTCAAACTAGGGTTTTGGTTCTCACAAGGAAGCTGAAGTTTTCAAGGGCTCAATCAAGTCCCATATGCTCATACACATTGTCAAGCACCTACATGTCAAGTTTCAAGGCTCACAAGGTCAAGTTGCACAGTCAAAAGTCCCATTATCTTCACAGTCAACTGTAGGGGCAAAATGGTCATTTGGCAGTCAAAAGTCAAATTTTTGGTCAACATCTTATTTTGAAGCCACAAACATCATTTGATCAATGCTTGATCATGATTCCTCAAAGCATGGCTCAAAAAGACTCAAGATGCAAAAGTTTCTATTTTTGGACAGCTGAAAAGTCAACTGTAACTTGACCTAGGCATAACTTTTTCATGGTTCATCAGAAAAATCCCATCCAAAGCTCATTTTGAAGGGGATGACATTTCCTACAACTCATCTTCACATTTAAAGTCCAAGAAATGCTCTCACAAAAATTTATCAATTTCAACATTATAGGTCATTTTCAAAAGTCAACAAAAAGGAACTTTAAGTCAAAGACCATAACTTGAGATTGGTAAATCCAAATGACATGGGACCAAAGACATTGGTTAGAGGACTTCAAGACCTTTCCAAAATGTCCAAGAACATGTTCATAGCTTCAAAATTGAGCAAGATATGCATTGGAGAAGTTGGGAAATTTTTGTGAAATGGCCAAAGGCAATTATCCTTGAAAATTCATTTTTGACAAAAGGGCCCCACTTTTTCCACTTGTTTCAGCTTGGCCATGCTTCCCACGTGTCCCACAAATTATTTCAAAATTTAAAATTAATTGTTTCATTTTTATTTAATTTTATTGGATTTAATGCATTTTAAATCTTTTAAAATCAAATAAAAATTAAAAAGGTTAATTAAAGGGAATATTTTGTGTTGAATAACCTTGAATCACCATCATTGACATTCCAATTTCGTGCAAGGGCTTAAAAGAAGCAAGAATTCAAATTTTGGCTTAAGTATGGAAGGTGTTTTAATGGAGTTTATAGCAAAATCTTAAGCATGAATGCAAGGCATTATTGGCCATAATTCTTATCAAAACTCATTACATAACACATATGCAAGAGATCACAAGCACAAGCACGACCTAAGAAGCACCAAAAACGGCCATACACTTTCCAAAATTTCAAAGAAAAAAGAGAAACTGAAAACTTAGTTGCAGCGCCTCTCAAGCCTCCATTCCAATCCAAACATATTCCTAGCATTCCTAGGAAGCTTTGGCAATCAGAACCAAGCACAATCACTCAAGAAATCGTGCCATAGACATCATTCAATTTTCTTCATTTTTCAAAATCGTATATTACATTTCATAAGCATTTGATCCATTTTCTTTGTTGTTTTGTGTTGCTAGGGGCTTTCTGAAGCTAATAGGATGACTCAATTGCATTCTAATGCGTTATAGCATGATTCACCATTGAAACATTTTAGGTTTTTTCAAGCTTCAAATTGGGGATTTCCCCATACTGTAAAATTGGAACCTCAAACTGCCATGGTTGAATTGAGAAAGATGAGACGAATCCAATGAGCTATTCGTGCCCTTTTTATAGGGTGTGAGGAGCTAATCGCTATTTTTATTTTTATTGTATTTTGTGGGGGTTTAAAACCCCCGCTATATGTTTGTTGTTTTGCAGAAAAGGTAGAAGACGATGGACGTGGCAAGCAGGCGTTGGTGTATTCAAATCCACGCGCGCAATTTTTTGTGTTTCAGCATTATTGGCTTTGTTTTCATATAATATTTGTTTTGCATGTTATTAACAAATGTGTCAAAGTGCTTCAGTGGTGACGAGCGTGTCATGTAATCCTTGGGACCTGGGTTCGAATCCCAGGTCCCCCCAAATAATTTCTATTATTTTGTTTAGCTTATTCCCATGCAGTGTTCATCAAAAGGCTCATCATACAACCTCACATGCCAGCTTGCCACGCGCCCAGGAGCTTCAATCCAAAGGGCACAAAAGAGGCTTACCATATGCTTCAGTCAATGGATGCACACGCAAGCAGGAAAAGTCAACGAGCTGGCTTCTTAATGGGCCCAGATTCAGCATCACACCTTCCTATTTGGCCCACACCCCCTTGGTTTTCATTTCTTTTCTTTTATTATTTATTTGATTTTTTTGTTATTTCCTATTATTTTTAACCCTTTTATTTTATTACAAACAATTAATCAACTAACATTTTCATAAAAAACCAAAAAAAAATAGAATTAACACTTTTATTATTATTTTTATTTTGTAAATAAATAATTGAATTAGTTTTTTTAATTAGGCCATTTTAACATTCTTTTTAATAATCAAAATAAATTTAGATTTAGGTTAACCTAGAATTTTATTTCTTTTTCTATTTTATTTCATAAAAGAAACATAAAAAAACAAAAAAATATTTTCTTTTTATTAAATTAAATTAATTAGTTATTAATTAGTTTCCATTTCATTTTAATTACAAAAAAGACCAAAGTTAATTTCCTTTTCTTAAAAGGGTCAACACCCTTAGACATTCCCGATTAATTTATTCGCGCGCATTTAATTTGTTCGATTATTATGTAATTGCTCCGGACATGTAATAGTAATTAGGACTTTTACCGTTTTTTCTTATTTTCCATACTTATTTACCTAAAACGGGTCTTTGTAATTTTTGGCAATGTATAGACCCGCGCCTTGTAATAGCGTAGGATTTACGTTTTCCGCAATTTACTTTCCGCACCCCCTTTTAACTGTTAACTTGTATGAAAGAATGCATGCCAATTAAAAACAAGCGTAGCTCACCATAATGCATGATCAAAGATAATGGTTAACATGAAAATAAAACACAAATTCACACACCACTCTTAGGGTACGCCTCACTGTTGCCTTGCCCTCGAAACGTGGTCGTCGAGTACAGGACGTTTTAGTAAGTCCTTATGTCCATGACATGATCCAGTTGCCTCGAAACGGTTGCCTCGGAATTAAAAAGGATCAATGGCATAAGGGTAGCTTCTAAGGTGTCCTACTGTTGCTCTGGTGACCACACTGTCCCTAACAAACGAATTGACCCGAACACCTCCAACGGTGGTGCTACCTACTTCTCAACCGTGGGATGGCACTACCTTAAGGACATTTACACAGCCTAATTCCTTAGGGTAGGTAGATGATTTATAGATACTTGCTCTAATTCAAAACAAATCAAACTCTTTTCACACCGACACTTTCAAAAGGTTTTCAAAACAATTTTTCAAACACTCTTGAGGACTGATACAAGAGTCGATCTGAAATCTTTAAACGAAACTTTTTCAAACTCACTCACACTTGAAAAGCAAACAAACATTTTGAAAACACAAATGAGCAAGTATCTAAGAGCCCATGGATAACCATGGATAGAAAGGGTGCTAACACCTTCCCTTTCTATAAATCTACCTCCCGAACCGAGAACTATTCTCATAAGGAATTTTGCTGTGCTTTTGTCCTGTCCATGTTGGAGAAAATAAAAGACGGTGGCAACTCTTGCTTCCGTGACATTTCGCGAACCAGCGTTAAACAGTCAGTTCCAGATCCACCGATCACACCACCATTGGTCATCTGTGACAAGAATAGGTTTCTATTTTGAGGGGGAGTGTCACCTATCATCTTCCTCATGTACACCAAATAAATTCAGAACTTTCTACCCTTTATTCTGAGGTTATTGTTCTTTAATGTTGAAGTTCTTGCTGCAATGGAGTTGATATAAAGATGATGTCGAATATGATATCCTAACGTCATTGTGCTTATGAAGACTGACTCCATATTTCTATGCTTCCGTGTTTAGTAGTTACTGAAGACTACTACTGAAGGGTTGTATTTTTGATTTATTGCTGTAATCTGGGTTTATTGTTGGTTTTAGCCAAAATTTGCCAAAGGGAGAGATTGTTAATTCTCTAATTTTAGGATTGACATTAATTTTTGTAAAAAAAATAAGATAACAATATGTTATATAAGAGATATTAACTTGCTAACAGGAACAGGTTGAACATGAAGTCTTATCTTATGTTGAGATGAGAAGTTCTCATCATCTGGAACAACATGTCGTATAAGATGTCCTATGAAGGAGCATACGGCATAGTGCCTGAGCTGAAGTGGACAATTATATTTTGTTATAATTTAACTGATGTGGAATATTATGGAAATATTATGAAATCCTATGTGGAGCTGATTTACAGGTCAAGATAATAAAGTCAATATATTGAAGAATATGCAGTTTCTAAATATGGAGATATTTTAGGAAACTAACGATTGAAGACCTTGTTTGTAGAAGAAGTTTCTGCTAATTTTTAATAGCTAATATGTTGTGATTAGATTCCTAAGTCCAGTTGGGAATAGGTTATAAATAGAAGGGTTTTTAACCGAGTTTGGAACGGGTTCAAGATGTAGAAGTCTAGGGCTTTGTTATTGTCGCCACTCTCTAGGAGAGTTGGTGTAAGTTAACCACTCGGGTTGTGAGATGGTCACTATGTTATCACTCAGAAACATGTAGGTAATGAGTTGGGTATTGTTCTTGGAGGAAGCTTTAAAGAAACTTCAAGTTGTTGTTATTAGTTAGGAGAAAAGTTCTAAACATGGGAGTTTAGCTTTGAGTCTTAGCTAGGTATTGTCATGGAAGTGTGTGTTCATGTTTGTTCATAATTATTTATGTTCAATCATTGTGTGTGATTGATGAGGGATTGAGTAGGGCCTCATACCTAGGTGATTATTAGGTAGAAATATAGAATGGGTAGTGATTAATTTAGAAGTTGTAAATGGGGGAGTTTAGCTTCGAATTGATTCTATCATAGTGGATTTGTCCCTGACTTGGTATGCACCCAAAGTAGGAGGGTTTCTCTGAACTAGGTTAACAATTCTGGTGTGTTGTTTATGCTTTTCAGTATTGTTTTGTATGTTTATACCTTGCCTATTTGTTTAATTCAGATCAGATGCCCCAACATGTTATTGGACATCTGAGTTCTGTTATACCAGAATTTCAGTTAGGGTTCAGGATGTGCTATGACTTCACAGAGAATTCAAAACACAACTTCTTCTTCTTTCGACGAAAGAAATTTCCATCGCTGTTCTTGTCCTTGGCTTTGAAGCTTAGTCTCAATTCGTCTCTTCCATTTTGAAATTATTCCCCACTCTTCATCTCCAATTCAAATTCGACTCTGAGGCAATTTGTCTTCACCCCTTGATTCAACTTTCTGCCTCCTTTTATTTTGGGTGCCCCTATCTATTTACTTTTGTTTCTCCTTTGCAATGTCGACGGTGGCACTGCCATTATCGGTCCCTAACCATCACAACATGAGCATAAACCCTAGGCTATCTCTTGCACCGATCAGAGATTCAGCCTCATATTCTTAGGGGAAAGGCTTCTAAGATGCTAATCTCCAATGTAGCAAGAAACAACCAAAAAGACGAATGAATTGTTTACCTCAATGAATCTATTCCCGGTTCCAGTGATGACGATGGAACCTCTGATGGATCTTCAACTTACAAGTACGTCTCCTTCTTCTTCTTCTTCTTCTTCTTCTTCTTCTTCGAGACTTCTTCTTCTCTCTTCTTTCCTGCATGTGACCTTGTGTTGAGACGCATTGAGAAAATTAGAACGTGTGTGAGGTTGTTTTGATGCGAATTTCGTTTATACTGAAATTGTGCGTTGTTATAGAAGGTTGGAGTAGTCGAAGATGAAGATGAATATGCTATGGAGGTTATGGTTTTCAAAACGGATGTAGGTAATCGACGATGTTGATTGAAGATTGAAATGATGAATGTCGTGCAGTGAGAATCTTCTGTTACCGGTTGAAGAAGCTTGAAAAAGCTACAGTTATTGTTGTTGATAAATGTTTATGGTGATGAAGCAGAGAGTCACAAAATATTTTCTTGGTTAGTTCTTTGTATTTTTCTGTGAGGTTTTTTGTGTTCTCCGTAACTGATTTTTTGTTCTGAATGAATAATTGTATTCTCCTCTTTCTGAATTTGTGAATTTTTGGAGGATTTGTATCTGAATCAATCTCTCTAGAGCATGTGAATCTTTTCTTATATTAGTTGGAGCTTTTCTGTTAGAGATCAGTTACTTGGGTTCAGATCAATTACAAGTGGTTATCTCTAAGCTGGCAAAATTGATTAGGACAATTAGAGAGTTAATTAGTGAATCGAGGGTAGCGATTAGTCAGTTAAAAGTAGTTATGTTCTTGTTTTAACAATTATGAATGTAAAAAAATTTAGTTACTATGCCAAATGAAGTTGAAATCTAATTTTTATATTCACGAATTTCCTGTTTTTTCCTTTTGTTTCTGATTTTTCGAACTGGTGCATGGCATAATGAATATGTATGTGTTTGTGTAAATTGTAAGGTGAGCTTTCGATTCGGTTTAGATTAACAGGGAGGCAGGGCGGTTTTTGTTTAGTAAACTAGTTTAGGTCTGGAGAGGAATTAATAAGGATCCTGGACTTGTTTTGCAGCTTATGATTAGCATGCTTGTAGAAGTTTGGTTTAGGACTTATAAAAATTCACATTGATGTTGTAATGATATTTTGATTTGTAATGGTTTGTAAAAATGACCTTTGTAGTGTCTCATGAATGAAATTGGGAACTTGAATAAACCTTGAGTGACGATGTATTAAAATTGAATTTGATCTTGTAATTTTAAACTTGATGAATATGCCTTGTAAACCAAATGAATCACCCTTGGTCCTTATATAAATGAATATTTAACTAAACCTTGCCAATGATATAACTTGTCCTTTGAATTCCAAAATGCGCCATGAAAGGGATTACTTTTACTTTAAGAAAACTTAATCAACTTTATAAGTCTTCAATTTCAAATCTTAAGTGACAAATTCAAACCATCTCGAACCTCCAACTTCAATTTCTCAAAATCAAAGTTGTATTGTAGTTTAAATGATAAGTACTTGATGAGAAAAAAATATTGTATTGATCCAAATAAATCCACCATTTCATCTTTGTAACATAGCTCAATTCAATCTAGACAATACCTTGACCAAAGCAGTGTCTTGAGAAATCTCGTAGAAGATAAAAGTTGACATGAAAATACTAACCGATCTTCCATTGGTAAACATCAACAAAATCACACAAAAATGATAAGAAGCCCTAATCCAATTGAATTATGTGCACAATGATGACTTGAGATATGGAGGGACAAATGTTCAATATGTCTTTGAAATGAAACCATGATTTTTTGACAGACACGAGGAAATAAACCCTAGTCCAATGAACCTTAATTGAAGCATAATAGATGAAAACATCTGATCTTCGATCAAACATAGGGAAATAAACCCTTATAGCGCCGTAATATGGTGAAAGAGGGAGTGCTCAATGACCACAATCACAAACCCTAATTCCATAATTCATTACTTACAGAAATAATCAGAGGAATCAACTTTTATTAGATGAAACCTCAAATCAACAGCAACCCTAATTTGCAAGATCATTCATCCTTTGAACCCATGGTACCTTTATTTAATAAAATTTATGACCTAATGAAAAGATGCGAATGCAATGTTAAGCCCAAGCCAGATAATAATAAATTATGAGGGCAAATTTTAGGGTGCAACAATACAGAGTAGCATGCATTTGCACTAAATCTGTTCTTACCAAGTTTATGTTAAAGACTAGGTATTGGCCAGGACATCCATACACCATGTTCACAGTCTGCTGATCATCATACAGTATAACTGCAACACTATTTTCAAAAGGATCATTGTCTAAAGTTCTATTAAACTTAATGAAATTATGATCAATCATTTTCTGAATTCCCGTTTTAAACTCTTCATATCCCTTGGGCTGGTCCCCACATTACTTGTAATCTAAGGCACAACTAGGAAAAATGTCGTGCTCAAGTAGCTTCTCCTTGACGAAGGACAAAGAATTCCTCAACTGAGCCATATCTTTTACTAGGTTTAAACCTTTTTGTCTCTCGACAACATTTGTAGATGGACCGTGGTGAGATGGAATTATATTTTGCATTAGATTTGGCTGATTGTTTGGATTAAATTCAATGGCCTTTGAGTCAATCAAATCCTATAATTTATGTTTCAAGGCTCTGTAGTTCTCAGTATCATGACCTGGCGCCCCAGAATGAAAGTCACATCTTGGGTTTACATCATAATTGGCAGACAAATTTGCTGGAGGATTCAAAGTGCGGAGTTCCACCAATTGTAATTTGAGTAGACATTGTAGTAGTTGTGCGTAGGACATTGGTAATGGGTCAAATTTTCTCTCAGGATAATTTGATTTTTGTTTATACTTCCTGGGGGCATAATTCAGTTGTGGTCATTAAGGGTAAACACTCTATTGAGAATTTGATGGAATTATTGCAGCAGCTTGCTGATAGGATGTCTAGTATGCCTTTCCTTTCCCTTTGGAAGAAAACACAACATTGGTATCTGTAACACCCCGTTTTCAATTAATTGATTTATTTAAATTTGGGGATTTATTTTATTAGAATTAATAAAATAAAGAGAATTATTTATTTTGGAGTATTTGAGGAAAATAAAAGAAATAAGGAATATTGGGATTTTATGTGGTTGGGCTTAGATGTTGTTAGTAAAGAGTGGGGGTGCAGAGAAATAAAGTTATGTTTGGGACTTAGGCCATTTTCTCATTTTTGGTTTTCACGTAAGAACAGAAGTTGGAATTTGGGAAAATAGAGCTCTGAAGAACGGAGAACGAAGAACATCGCTCAAGAACTCAAAGCTGCTAATTGATAAGGTAAGGGGGGTTTATACTCGATTTATATTTGTTTATGGGTTTATGTACGGTTGATTCGGGTAATTGTAGGAAAATCCCAATTGTTAGATGTTTCTAGGGATCGATAACCGTAGGACTGAACCTTGTTAGAAAAGGGTTAGGTTCCCAATTTTTATGAATCGATTTAGAGTTTTAGGTCCCAAATGAGGAATTGGGAGTATATATCATGATCGTGAATTTACCTTGGAAGTTGTAGGGATAACCTCAGTGTCAGTAGAATTCCCCAAAAAAGACGGTTAATCCCTGATTAAGGTTATTCTAATAATTGTTGGTAACCTGGATATTGTGGTGTTGTTGTGAATTGTACAACTCGATGCGTTAGGTACTGAAATGCGCGTTTTGGCGGACGTTTTCCCGCATTTGGACTGCTGTTTCTGAGCTGCTGCAGGTTCAGGAAAATCCTGTACGCGCTCAGCAACACGGGCCGTGTTGCACAACACGGGTGCCCGTGTTGCTCTTCTGTGTTGGTGAGCCAGTGTGCTCTGGTTGCACGACACGGGCCGTGTTGCACAACACGGGTACCCGTGTCAGATCCCCTGTACTGATAAAAATAAAATGTGCATTTTTCTGGACGTGCTGCACAACACGGGCCGTGTTGCACAACACGGGCACCCGTGTTGCTCTGCTGTGATGATTTTCTGAATTTTGGTTTCAGTGTTTTGATGTTGGACTTTTATTGCCATGCTTTTAGATATGTTATCGAGCATGAATTAAGATATAATTGATGTGATTGGTTGATGTTTGAATAGTATGCTGAGTGATTACATGCTATTCGTAACTTGATATGATTGATGTTTAAATAGTATGCTGAGTGGTTACATGCTATTCATATCATGTTAGGTTTGATATTGTTGATGTGCATGATATGTTGACCGATGTTCATAGTATGCTGAGTGTTACATACTTACATATCATGTTGCATTTGTTAATTCCCATTGTGTGGAATTAACATGGTGGCCAATATACGTGTCCGCGATTTAATGGAACGTTGAGGTGGTAGCCGTGTCCGCGATATAATGGAACGGTGAGTTATCCGTGACCCGCGATTTAATGGGGCGGTGAAGTGGTACCACATGCATGGGTGTGTTGCATTAACTTGAATATAACATGAATGGATGATTTTTTCCAATGTT
The DNA here is from genome assembly GCA_948472305.1 of Vicia faba. Lineage (NCBI taxonomy): Eukaryota > Viridiplantae > Streptophyta > Magnoliopsida > Fabales > Fabaceae > Vicia > Vicia faba. Next base: position 379,384,393 of record OX451735.1, on the reverse strand, counting down.
ATATTTGATTGTTTGTATGCACGTGTGATTGATAAATGGTTGATGATGTTTGATGAATATTTGCAAATATGAAAGGCAATATGTCATGGATATATGAATTGTAAAGGTTGTGTAAATTATGAAATATGTTAATTATTGGGTGATGCTTATGATTTCATGAATTGATTGTTATGAACGTATAACCAAATGTATATTTGAGAAGCTCACCCTTACTGTTGAATATTTCAGATTGAGGAGCTTCGTTCAGGTGCTTGGCGAAGGCTTATCGTGTCTAGTTTAGTTTCGTTTTAGTATGTCCGGGTCATGCTCTGATAGTTGTAACTCCGGGAACGTTTGGTCGTCGAGCTGCTTTAGACAGACTCGTTTATTCCCTTTTTATTTGTTATAATATGCTGTTGACTTTCCAGGTGTTAATCCCTGATGATTTGGAAATTATTATAACATTTGATTTTTATTAAATAAATTATTCCGCTGTGTAAACATGTATGAGTTACCACTAAGATTATGCATGACAGGAAATTATTTTATTAAAAGAGAATTGTAGCATTCCTCGATTATACATGTACTCTGAAAACATGATTTTTAATATTTGCGAAAATTATATGCGGGGTTTATAGGGTGTTACAATAGTGGTATCGGAGCATAGTCGGTCGTTGTGACCAGAGTCTTGAGTCAGTCATTCCTTTTTGTATGCGACTAGTGCAAGGTAACACTGTCGATACTGTATTCTGATGTGGAGTATGTTTTGATCCTCAGGAATATGGCTGGAAGAGGTAATGGACGAAATGATGCTGCACTAGCTGAGGCTTTGGGGATGTTAGCTGGTGTACTTGCTGGAAACCCAACTGGAGGCGTGATTGGTGCTGATAGGCAATTGGGAAATTTCCAAAGGAACAATCCTCCGTTGTTCAAAGGTACACATGACCCTGAAGGTGCTCAGAAGTGGCTGAAGGAAATCGAAAGGATTTTCCGTGTGATTGATTGTGCTGAAGATCTGAAAGTCAGATATGGTACGCATATGTTGGCAGAAGAGGCCGACGACTGGTGGGTTGCCACAAGGACTGAAATGGTTCAGGATGGAGAGGCACTGACTTGGGCTAACTTCAGAAGGGCTTTTCTGAGGAGGTACTTTCCTGAAGATGTTCGGGGAAGAAAGGAAATTGAATTTTTGGAGCTTAAACAGGGCAATCTGACTGTTAGTGAGTATGCTACTAAGTTCACTGAGCTGGCAAAGTATTATGCGCACTACAACAATGATGAGGCTGGAGAATTCTCTAAATGTATCAAATTTGAGAATGGTCTCCGAGATGAGATTAAGCAGGGAATCAGGTACCAGCGTATTCGTAGATTTTCTGATCTGGTGGATTGTAGCAGAATCTTGGAAGAAGATATTACCAAGAATAGGTCGTCTCACTCTCGTGGGGCTGTTGACAAAAGAGGAAAGCAACATATGGACCGTGGCAAGCCATATGGTAGAGATAACCAGAGATCAGGCGGTTGGAAAAGGCCTAGTGGGGGAGATTCTAAGGCTCATATCAGATGCTACAGGTGTGGTGAGTCTGGTCATCACATTCGAGATTGCAAGAGTGATGAGAAGAAGTGCTATAAATGCGGAAAGGCTGGTCATCTGTCTATTGATTGCAAAGGGAAGTCTGTTACTTGTTACAATTGTGGCGAAGAAGGTCACATTCGTCCGCAGTGTCCTAAGCCTAGGAAGGACCAGTCAGGTGGAAAAGTGTTTGCTTTGTCTGGATCTGAGACTACTCCAGAGGATCGATTGATTAAAGGTACGTGTTTTATTCATGGCACACCTTTAGTTGCAATTATTGATACTGGTGCAACTCATTCTTTCATTTCTTTGGATTGTGCTGAGAGGTTGAAACTGGACATATCTGGTATGCGAGGTAGCATGGTTGTTGATACTCCTGCATCGGGTTCAGTGACAACTTCACTTGTATGTAGGAATTGTCCTATTGAGATTTTTGGTAGAGGTTTCGGTATGGATTTAGTGTTCCTACCGCTTGAACAAATTGATATTATCCTTGGGATGAACTGGTTGGAATTCAACCGGGTTCATCTGAACTGCTTTGCTAAGACGGTGATTTTTCCAGAAGCAGTTGGTGTCGAGAATTTGACTATGACTGCTAGGCAGGTGCAAGAAGCAATGGAAGGCGGTGCTCATGTGTTCATGTTACTTGCTTCGTTAGATGCAACAGGAAAGGTCAGGAGTGGTGAATTGCCAGTGGTGTGTGATTTTCCAGAAGTCTTTCCTGATGATGTTGGCGAGTTACCTCCTGAGAGAGAAGTGGAATTTTCTATAGAATTGATTCCTGGTACGAGACCGGTGTCGATGGCGCCATATCGTATGTCTGCGTCTGAGTTGGCTGAACTGAAGAGTCAGTTGGAAGAATTACTGGAGAAGAAGTTTATTCGTCCAAGTGTTTCACCTTGGGGTGCTCCGGTATTGTTGGTTAAGAAGAAAGAAGATTCTATGAGACTGTGTGTTGATTACAGGCAATTGAACAAGGTAACCATTAAGAATCGGTACCCGTTACCGAGGATTGATGATTTAATGGATCAGCTAATTGGAGCCAGTGTATTCAGTAAGATTGATTTGAGATCTGGATATCATCAGATTCGTGTGAAAGCGGAAGATATTCAAAAGACTGCTTTTCGGACGAGGTATGGGCATTATGAATATTTTGTTATGCCGTTCGGAGTTACTAATGCACCTGGTGTTTTCATGGAATATATGAATAGGATTTTTCATCCGTATCTGGATAAATTTGTTGTGGTTTTTATTGATGACATTCTGATTTATTCCAAGAATGACAAAGAGCATGCGGAACATCTCAGAATTGTGTTAGAGTTGTTGAAAGATAGGAAGTTGTATGCAAAGTTGTCCAAATGTGAGTTCTGGCTGAATGAAGTTAGTTTTCTTGGACATGTGATTTCTAAGAATGGTATTGCAGTGGATCCTACAAAAGTAGAAGCAGTATCTCAGTGGGAAGCGCCGAAGACCGTTTCTGAAATCAGAAGTTTTCTTGGTCTTGCAGGTTATTACAGAAAGTTTATCGAAGGATTCTCAAAGTTAGCATTGCCGTTGACGAAATTGACTCGTAAAGGACAAGCGTTTATTTGGGATTCTGATTGTGAGAAAGGTTTCCAAGAATTGAAACGGAGATTGACTAGTGCTCCTATTCTGATTTTGCCAAATCCGGTGGAATCTTTTGTGGTCTATTGTGATGCATCTCTGTTGGGTTTAGGTGGTGTTTTGATGCAGAATCAACAGGTAGTTGCGTATGCTTCGAGACAGTTGAAGGTTCATGAAAGGAACTATCCTACTCATGACTTAGAGTTGGCAGCAGTTGTGTTTGTCTTGAAATTGTGGAGACATTATCTGTATGGTTCGAGATTTGAAGTGTATAGTGATCATAAGAGTTTGAAGTATCTTTTCGATCAGAAAGAGCTCAATATGAGGCAAAGAAGGTGGTTGGAATTCCTCAAAGATTATGATTTTGGTTTGAATTACCATCCTGGTAAGGCAAATGTAGTTGCAGATGCTTTGAGCAGGAAGTCCTTGCATATGTCTATGATGATGGTTCGTGAATTGGATTTAATTGAGCAATTCCGAGATTTGAGTTTGGTTTGTGAAAGTACTCCGAAGTGTGTTCGTTTGGGTATGTTGAAACTTACCAGTGGTATTCTAGAAGAGATCAGGATCGGGCAGAAATCTGATGTTAATTTAGTTGATAAATTGACATTGATCAACCAAGGTCAAGGTGGTGAGTTTAGAATTGATGAGAATGGTGTTATGAGATTTGGCGATAGAGTTTGTGTCCCTGATGTCGCAGAAATCAAGAAGAGTATATTAGAGGAAGGACATCGCAGTGGGATGAGTATTCATCCTGGTGCCACGAAAATGTATCATGATTTGAAGAAATTGTTTTGGTGGCCGGGAATGAAAAAGGAAATAGCTGAATTTGTGTATGCATGTTTAATCTGTCAGAAATCGAAGATTGAGCATCAGAAGCCGTCTGGATTTATGCAACCGATGTTTATTCCAGAATGGAAGTGGGATAGTATTTCTATGGATTTTGTATCTGGGTTGCCGAGGACTCCTATGAATTGTGAAGCAATATGGGTCGTTGTGGATAGGTTGACTAAGTCGGCTCATTTTATACCGGTGCGAATGGATTACTCAATGGAGAGATTGGCACAGTTATATATTGAGAAAATAGTGAGTTTGCATGGAGTTCCTTCTAGTATTGTGTCAGATAGAGATCCGAGATTCACTTCGAAATTTTGGGAAGGATTACAGAAGGCTTTGGGTACTAAATTGAGGTTGAGTTCAGCTTACCATCCTCAGACTGATGGACAGACGGAGAAGACGATTCAATCATTAGAAGATTTATTGCGTGCTTGTGTTTTAGAGCAGGGTGGAGCTTGGGATAGCTATTTGCCCTTGATTGAATTTACTTATAACAATAGCTACCATTCGAGTATTGGTATGGCTCCGTTTGAGGCATTGTATGGTAGACGGTGTAGAACACCTTTGTGTTGGTATGAATCTGGAGAGAGTTCGGTAGTTGGGCCAGAGATTGTTCAGCAGACTACTGAAAAGATCAAATTGATTCAAGAGAAGATGAGAGCTTCTCAGAGTCGTCAGAAAAGTTATCATGATAAGAGGAGAAAGAATTTAGAATTCAGTGCTGGAGATCATGTGTTTATGAGAGTTACTCCGATGACGGGTATTGGTCGAGCGTTGAAATCTAAGAAGTTGACTCCGCGTTTTATTGGTCCGTTTCAGATTACGGAAAGAGTTGGAGAAGTTGCTTATCGTATTGCTTTACCTCCGAGACTTGCGAATTTGCACGATGTTTTTCATGTTTCTCAGTTGAGGAGATACATTCCAGACCCATCTCATGTAATCCAAATAGATGATGTACAGGTGAGAGATAACCTGACAGTAGAAACATTGCCTATGAGGATAGAAGATCGGGAAGTGAAACAGTTACGAGGTAAAGAGATAGCATTAGTGAAGGTTGCTTGGGGAGGTCCAGCAGATGGAAATATCACTTGGGAGCTAGAGAGCCAGATGAAAGAGGCTTATCCGGAGCTGTTCGTCTAAGGTATGTTTTCGAGGACGAAAACTCTTTTAGTGGGGGAGAGTTGTAACACCCCGTTTTCAATTAATTGATTTATTTAAATTTGGGGATTTATTTTATTAGAATTAATAAAATAAAGAGAATTATTTATTTTGGAGTATTTGAGGAAAATAAAAGAAATAAGGAATATTGGGATTTTATGTGGTTGGGCTTAGATGTTGTTAGTAAAGAGTGGGGGTGCAGAGAAATAAAGTTATGTTTGGGACTTAGGCCATTTTCTCATTTTTGGTTTTCACGTAAGAACAGAAGTTGGAATTTGGGAAAATAGAGCTCTGAAGAACGGAGAACGAAGAACATCGCTCAAGAACTCAAAGCTGCTAATTGATAAGGTAAGGGGGGTTTATACTCGATTTATATTTGTTTATGGGTTTATGTACGGTTGATTCGGGTAATTGTAGGAAAATCCCAATTGTTAGATGTTTCTAGGGATCGATAACCGTAGGACTGAACCTTGTTAGAAAAGGGTTAGGTTCCCAATTTTTATGAATCGATTTAGAGTTTTAGGTCCCAAATGAGGAATTGGGAGTATATATCATGATCGTGAATTTATCTTGGAAGTTGTAGGGATAACCTCAGTGTCAGTAGAATTCCCCAAAAAAGACGGTTAATCCCCGATTAAGGTTATTCTAATAATTGTTGGTAACCTGGATATTGTGGTGTTGTTGTGAATTGTACAACTCGATGCGTTAGGTACTGAAATGCGCGTTTTGGCGGACGTTTTCCCGCGTTTGGACTGCTGTTTCTGAGCTGCTGCAGGTTCATGAAAATCCTGTACGCGCTCAGCAACACGGGCCGTGTTGCACAACACGGGTGCCCGTGTTGCTCTTCTGTGTTGGTGAGCCAGTGTGCTCTGGTTGCACGACACGGGCCGTGTTGCACAACACGGGTACCCGTGTCAGATCCCCTGTACTGATAAAAATAAAATGTGCATTTTTCTGGACGTGCTGCACAACACGGGCCGTGTTGCACAACACGGGCACCCGTGTTGCTCTGCTGTGATGATTTTCTGAATTTTGGTTTCAGTGTTTTGATGTTGGACTTTTATTGCCATGCTTTTAGATATGTTATCGAGCATGAATTAAGATATAATTGATGTGATTGGTTGATGTTTGAATAGTATGCTGAGTGATTACATGCTATTCGTAACTTGATATGATTGATGTTTAAATAGTATGCTGAGTGGTTACATGCTATTCATATCATGTTAGGTTTGATATTGTTGATGTGCATGATATGTTGACCGATGTTCATAGTATGCTGAGTGTTACATACTTACATATCATGTTGCATTTGTTAATTCCCATTGTGTGGAATTAACATGGTGGCCAATATACGTGTCCGCGATTTAATGGAACGTTGAGGTGGTAGCCGTGTCCGCGATATAATGGAACGGTGAGTTATCCGTGACCCGCGATTTAATGGGGCGGTGAAGTGGTACCACATGCATGGGTGTGTTGCATTAACTTGAATATAACATGAATGGATGATTTTTTCCAATGTTATATTTGATTGTTTGTATGCACGTGTGATTGATAAATGGTTGATGATGTTTGATGAATATTTGCAAATATGAAAGGCAATATGTCATGGATATATGAATTGTAAAGGTTGTGTAAATTATGAAATATGTTAATTATTGGGTGATGCTTATGATTTCATGAATTGATTGTTATGAACGTATAACCAAATGTATATTTGAGAAGCTCACCCTTACTGTTGAATATTTCAGATTGAGGAGCTTCGTTCAGGTGCTTGGCGAAGGCTTATCGTGTCTAGTTTAGTTTCGTTTTAGTATGTCCGGGTCATGCTCTGATAGTTGTAACTCCGGGAACGTTTGGTCGTCGAGCTGCTTTAGACAGACTCGTTTATTCCCTTTTTATTTGTTATAATATGCTGTTGACTTTCCAGGTGTTAATCCCTGATGATTTGGAAATTATTATAACATTTGATTTTTATTAAATAAATTATTCCGCTGTGTAAACATGTATGAGTTACCACTAAGATTATGCATGACAGGAAATTATTTTATTAAAAGAGAATTGTAGCATTCCTCGATTATACATGTACTCTGAAAACATGATTTTTAATATTTGCGAAAATTATATGCGGGGTTTAGAGGGTGTTACAGTATCTCCTTCCCTCTTCTTAGCATATCCCCCAAAAAGCTTTTTCGTTCCATTTGAAGAACATGCATCAGAAGTTTGAATTTTCCCCATCTTGATGCCAACTTCAACATGTTCACCAGCCATAACCAATTCTGAAAACCCAGTAGAGGTACTTCCAATCATCATTGAATAATAAAGACCTTGCAGTGTCCCCATGAACATATAGACCAATTCACTTTCCATTAAAGGGGGTTGTACTCTGAGAGCAAGCTCTCTCCACCTTTGGGCATATTCTTTGAAAGACTCATTTTACTTTTGAGAAAGATTCCGAAGTTAGGTGCGATTAGGAGCCATATCTGTATTGTATTGGTAGTTCTGATGAAGGCTTCAGCTAAGTCTTTCCAGTTGTGAATGTGAGCTCGTTCTAGCTGCATATACCATTCCAAGGATGCCCCAAATAGACTATCTTGGAAAAAGTGCATTAATATTATTTCATCCTCTGAGTAAGCTGACTTCTTTATGTAGAAAGCTCGGATATGAGTCTTAGGATAAGTCGTGCCTTTGTATTTGTCGAAATCTGGCGCTTTGAACTTTGTAGGGATTCTGATACTAGGAACCAGACCCAAATAGTTCATATATAACCCATAAATACCATGGCCTTCCATGGCCTTCACCCTTTCTACAAGCAGTTGAAACTTTCTCTCAGCTTCAACGGGAAAAGCAGCGTCTTGTAGTGAAAACATGTCTTTTTGATCATCCACTAGATGTGGAGAAGGGATCCCAACAGTTCTCCTAACATGTGGAACTTGTGTTCCCTCAGGGGTGGGTTTAGGAGGTTGGTGAGTATAAACATTTGATTGGAAACCTCTAGTAGGAACAAAGGTAAAGTCGATAGGAGGAACAAAGCCGGTTACAGGAGGAGGTACAAAACCGATGCCAACAGGTGGCACAAAACCAGTAGGAGGTGGGATTCCACCATTAGGGGGCGACAATCTACCTGAAGTCTGAGTAGGGATTTTTATAGTGGGGGGCCCCCGAACAGCTGCCCTCAACTCTTCTTGACCTTGAACTATAGTCCCCATAACTTCCATGAATTGATCCATCTATTCTCTAACTGCAGTTCTCATCTCATTTAGATCGTTGCAGAGTTCTTCCATTGTGAGTCTTGGTATGTTGCCTTGAGTGTTGTAGTTGTGGGACGTCAACTTGCCAAACTGAAGAAAGAACCAATATTAGGAGAGATTCCACCTGTTATGAATGCATGAAATGCATGAATGCATGTATGAAATGGACAACCTTTCTTTGTTTTTATTTTCGTGGATTTTTAGTTATTGCGCCAATTGTGATCAAAATATGGATAAACAACAAAATAGACTACTCTTTCATTTATTTTTTTGAAAAACATACAACTAGTTCATAATAGAAAGTACAAACTGAATGAAAAGGAAACTAAAGATCCCTTCAACAGGCTTGAAGGTTATCACTATATCCATGAAAATAAAACCCTAAGATGTTTCTCCAAACTCTATGTTAACAAGTATGTCCCATCCTAAATACTCCTCACCCAAATCTCGAGCTTCTTCAAAAAGTTTTTTGTTCTTGCTTGCTCTGGATTCTTGAGTAACTCTAGAATAAGTATCTTCCTTTGGCCAAAATCACTTTCCCAATGATCTATTTCCTCGCGAAGTTGTATTTTGTTCAGGTCTTCTTGCTGATCTTCGCATCCTTGAGTCTTGAATTCCTCTATTGTTGCCAAAGCTTCCTTCAGCTGTTGTTGACACCCTCTGAGCTGGTGACTTGTATTCATTCCTTTGGTATATTCCCTATTAAGTATTTCTCCTATTGCTTTGATTTGTTCATTAAAGTCTTATACCTTACTTTCATATTGATCTTCCATAGCCTTCTTTGATTTGCGAGAGTATCCCATTGTTTATTTAATCTCGCCTTCTCCCTTAGTATGCTATTTACTTCCTCCTTGTTATTGTCGATGGTGGAGTAAGACGATTTCAGATCTTCTCTAATTCTCAATCTCTTCATTTTTTCTTTTTTGATCAACCAGTTCTTTTCTGCAAGCAACTCATCTTTCATCTTGACTTGATAAGCCAACTCAACTTTCAGCTCCTGGTTTAGGATCTGGACCTCCATGAAAGCAACAATGTGTGGTGAAAGGGGTGGAAGACATATAGGAGCCTCAAGATGAAATGTTAGCAAATAAATTTCAACTCGTTTCTTCACCCATTTAGTGTAGGTGCTTTTGTTGTCCAATCCTTCCTTCCCAGACTTGTTCTTCCTTTGTGATGAATTTTCTTCCAAGCTTCTCTTACTTTTGCTAATAGTTCAAGACCCCCTCCTTTGTTGTAGAACACAGTTTCTTCTACATCTTCATCTTTTGGTGGACCATGTAGAGAATAACCTAGTTGACACTGAGACATTACTGGGTTGTAGTTGATCTCTCCTTTGGTGCCCATGAGCGGTACATTCAGGAACTTGCCACAACTAGAAATGATTTCAATACCAATATACTCATGATAAGTGAGTGCCATAATCCATTGATACCGCTTGAGGGTGTATTTTTCGTCCATAAAAGGTCTATTTACAGGCAAGTGAGCCATGTACCACTTGTACAAGTGAGGCATGCAACATGTGACCGTTCCTTATTTCCCAAACCTAGAATGATTGGAATGGTATGTGTCAGCAAGAAGTGTTGGCACAATATTTCTGATCACAAAATCGGTGACTATTCTGCATCAATGAAATCTTCCTGGCTGGAGAATACAACAACTCCATAAATCATAAGATCTAGCAAGGCCTTGAAGGCACCCCAACTCTCATTTTCGGCAAAGAATATGGATTTATCCATCAAAAACTGTAAATTGAAACCCAAGGTGCCATTCTTCTTAGGCTCTCAATTATTCTTTACTTCTCTTAAGGTCAAATGAAGTGCTTCAGCAATCAAGTGTATCTTTGGGATTCCTTGTGAAGTGACAAAATGTATGTGATTCTTGACTTCAACTCCTAGGATGTTAGTATATTCTTCCAACGTAGGAGCGAGTATATAGTCTTGAAATTTAAAACACCTTAAAGGAGGATCATAGAACTGGATGAGAGTTTACACGACCATGATATCAACCTTGGTGTTCATAAGAGGAATGAGGTTACCATAGGTCTTCTTGAATTCATCTTGATTTTTGGAAACTACAAGCGAACTCAACTTTTTAAGCTATCATGAGCAAGCTTAGGGAACCTATAGACTTTGGTGTGTCTTCTTCCTGCATCCATCTTTTGATACTCTCAACTAATACCAAATCTCACAAATACCCTAGAAATAAAATGCGTATGTTAAATTTTTATGTTATGATGCAAATGATTAATGCAAATACATGGGATCACAACTTTGGATAAGTCCGGATGATTGGTATACTAAATCTCTCAAAAAAAAGTCTTTGTAAAAGAACCAAGGTATTATGAAGGTCAAAAGTTTCCTATCAAAAAGCCCAAACCCTTTCACATGTGAGTTCTAATTTGATAAAGATTCCTTGAGGTATTCCCAGAGTCATGGGTCCCTTTGAAAAGTACAATGTCATAACGTATCTAAGTCATAACAATTGTATCCCAAAGTAAACCTAGTCTGGGTGCGGTTCTCATTACTCACTAATAGGGCATCTATATCTTAGCTTCCATGACTATCCACTTCTTAAAACTTATGCGTACACTCAAGCTTGTGTATTCGGCTTATCTCTCAAGTAACTTCCACCCAACAAAGAAATAGATACCAATATCCACAATATCCAAAGTGCAATGAACGAATGCAATAAAATAAAGCAAGTAAAGCATAAAGATAAACTCCCAAGAAAATAAAACAAACAAGATCTAGAACTAACTTTCTTAGGTTCCCCAACAAAGTCTCCAGCCGAAGCTACTCAAAAATAAAACAAATAACTTTAGATGTAACAAACAAAGTCTCCACCTAACTTTATTTATCCCAAAAAATATAAGGAATGTAAAATAGAGAGAAAACCTTTGATATTAGGAAAAGGACACGGTCTCACAACCAAATCTCGGGTAAGGGAGTCGATTACGCAAGGGGAAGGTATTATCACCCCTTACGTTCGTGGTACCTCACAGGATCCACTCTTATTATCTTAATCAATGGGTGTGTATTTATAAAACTTACTTGTTAAACGGGAATGTATGCATAAGTTCATTAGAAAAAAAAGAAAAGGTTTTATTAGTGCATTCCCCTTAGCATTAAAACTCCACGCCTATGTATCCATAAAGGAATCCGAACATCGTAGTTTTTCTTAAAAATATTTTGTTTGTTGTGTGTTTTTTATAGATGATGTTAAATTTCCATTCTAACAGTAAACGTTTCCACTCGACTGTTGGAGACTCCGCATCATTTTTTTATGTAGAATAAAGTATACATATCCTTTTTGAAAATGTTTTAAAGTGAAAAATCCCTAAGGCAAAATGATTTGGATTTGGTTGGTATTTTTGTTAGGAAGAAGGGTAACGAGTGGACCCTCATCCAAGGAGACACTCATCATCTTCACACCTTTGGTTTTGAAAGGGTTTTGAATATTGTTAAGTGTTTTTGGATTTTGATAGATAAATATTTTATTCTTAATGATGCAGTGCAAAAGGAAAAGAAAAGTCTAATGGGTGACTTGATCTTAATGTTGTCATGCAAAGATTGATCCTATAGTTGAGATTGTGAGATAATCTAACCTAATGTTGTCATGCTTGGATTAAAATCCTAATGTCTAATTTGATTTAAGTTTCATCAAGGATTTAAGATGAACCAAGTAAGCTTAAGGGAACATGTTATTCACACAAGCAATGAGCATACAAGTGGATGAGAATCAAAGAGTTTTATTTGGCAAAATATTTGTGACAAAAGAGTGAACGTTGAAAGCATGTTTTTTTATGTTTTATGGTTTATGCTTTAAAGGAGTTTATGAAGGAAATATGTTTTAAAGTGATACAAGCTTGAGAAGAACAAACTTTGAAGAATCAACTTCTGATCAAGATAATCAGAACATAGTGTCTCTATACTCTGAACAAGCCAGCCTCTGAAGAGTCAGAGTCTGTAGGATTAGAAGCCAATACTTAGACTCTGAAGGACCAGAACCTAAACCTAGACAAAGCTAAGGAACCAAGAAATCCCTGACACGTTACTATCAAATCAGAGGTCAATTTGTCTTGTTCTTGTCACATGATAACTCAGCAGAAAGTTGTAGAAGCCTGAAGATTTGCAACTGATAATTCCTTTTGTAGAAAAGAAATTTTAAATGAGTTTGCAACGATATTATACATTTGAGGAAAATTTGCAACAAATATGTTGATGCTTCTCTACAACGTCTCTCTTGTACTTGAAAAGATCTCTCCAACGACTCTTTCGTAGAACTCTACAAAGGAGCTGTAAGTTAGATAAAGATACAACAATGCGCCCTGACAAGATAAAGAGAAGTTACTCTATCAAAATAAAAGCACAAGCTAACTTAGAACTTCTTACAAATTTTTCATTCTTAGAAGTTCTTAAGTCTTAGAGTTTTCCGTGTTGTAGTCTGTTTACACCTATGATTGTATATCAAGTGCAATTATCACTATATCACCCATTTATCTGTTAGATAGATTGTTAGAAGTCTCTTACCAGTGTGCTTGAGCAGTGAAGACTCTTACTTGTGTTTTTGATCATTTATAAAGTCTCTGGCTTGTGTGCTTGAGCAATTCAATGTCTTTTACATGTTTCCTTGAGCAATAAAGTCTCTTGCTTGTGTGCTTGAGTATTGAAATCCCTTACTTATGTGTTTGGAAATTATAATTCTCTTGCGTGTGTACTTGAGAGACTTGTCGTCGTAACTGGAAAAAAATATGAGAGTCGCCACCATTAATTTTTATCCTAAGGAAAGGGAAATAACGGCCAACCCTAATTTGTACAAAGATTCTAAATTCGTAATTCAATTAGATGAAGGGAAGGTGTTAGGAACCCTTCATCTCCCTTATTGTTAAGGGGCTCCACTTTTAGGTCTAAGGGTAGATCGGGAATTTTCTATTTAACAGTTAATGTTTCCATGAGTTTGAGAAAAGAATTTTAGCTTTTTAGCTATGATCTCACCTTGGTTTTAACCGCGTGCCTACGTATCTCCTTGTGAAGAATTAGAGTCCAAATTCATAGTTCGTATGTGTTTGGTTAGTTTTTTTATGGATTGTGGAAATATTTTAGAATTATCCTTGAACCTTGTTTGAGTTTGAAAATTGCATAGTCATAGACGAAGTTCGTAGTTAACATGGAAAACATATCCACAATCCTTTTTGAAAATAAAGTTGAATTTGAAATATGTTAGTAAAAAATGATGTTAAATTTGATTGGTTAGTTGTCTTAGAATGCATGATGAAGTTTGAAAATAAAGTTTGAATGATAAAAAAATATTGGATGAATTTATGAAAAATAGGTTTAGTATTTTGAGAATAGTAAATAAATAATTATTCTCTTGTTATTAAAAATATGTATAATGTTTTTAATAATAATATAATATTTAATTATCAAAATGATTTTTATGATAAATGAAAATTTTAATGCAATATGATAAAAATGATATGGGGGGAAATTGGTAATTATATATTATATAAATTAAAAAAATAAAGCAATACAAAATAAATTAAATAAATATAATAAATAAACTATTTAATTAAAAACCAGGGGGTGTATTTATAATTACGTAGTAAACAATGGGGTTAAATTAGTAAGGGCTTAAGCCCATATATTTGTTTTAAGTCCAGTACGCAGAGGGTTTTTTTTTCACGTTGGCGCAGTAAATTGGGGTGTGCTAAAAGAAATGGCTCAACCCCAGATCATGTTTAGAGCCCAAAGCCAAGGAGGGTGTGAGTTATGTTGTAGAAGTAATTTTGAGGTGTGTAGAAAGAATTGGGTCAAGCCCAACCACACTTGAAGTCCGTTTGGCCAACATGTGGGAGAGTGCATGGAGTTATGATGCGTAGAAGGCATGGGAAGCATTTTATCTTGATCATAGGGCCTCCAAAGGTTAACTCTTGGGGTGTTGATCAAGAGTATGAACAAACAAAAGTTGATATTAAAATTTTTACTAAGGGAGTATGCTAACTATGTACACGGAGAAATAGAAGGGTTATATAAACGTTTCTCACCCATTTTTCTCATTTTTTCTTCTTTCTTCGTCTCTCTCTATAACTCGTTCTCTCACCCAAACAAAAATGTAAAGGGAGAGGCTCTGACCTCTCTCTAGAAAACCACCGCGCTTGAAATTGCCCTGCCCAGAGCGCCACTGGCCAGAAAATTTGGGGTATGGCAACTGCCCCTATTTACTTACTCTTCGATTGAGGGTGTGAGAATATAAAGGTATCGCATATTCGGATCGAAGGGTTATTAAATAATGGAGGATACCAAGATTTGACAAAAGGATTTAAAGATATACTATAAGATGAACCAAAAATAAACAGGCAGGGATGTCGCAATTAACTTATCAATGCCTAGAACAAGAACATAAATGATCTAGATGTGACGACGTGGATAAATCGCCAACACTTAGAAAGTAATCGCATATTTCGTGTATTTACCATAACCTATGAGGTAAATAACGCGAGCTATGAAAATAGACAATTATTTACTGCTTCGAGACTAACCTAACAAGTTATACCACAATTATTTCATATTTACCACGACCTATAGGGTAAATAGCACAAGTTTGATAGTCAACTAACTAACGTTTCGAGACTAACATAGTGTTGTACCCCAAAATTTTCCCTATCTTTCCTCAAGACATTTCTCACAAGATCTTCATTGGCTCAAGCTTGCACAAGTGTTGACTAGGTCAAACCACCTCCTAAACACGGATACCTCAAATTAGGGTTTTGATTTTCACAAGGACAACTGGATTGATAATGCATAAAATTAATTTAATGGATCATTATAGAACTCCAAGAATACTCATGTTAAGTTTCAAGTCTTGAATCACAATTTTGCTCAATCAATTGACCAGATGACTAAAAATCAGCTGTATTGGGTAAAAAGCCAATTGTGGTCAACTTACAGTCAAACTTCAAGATTTTGGACCAATATCAACATTTTTAAGTCATATGCATCAATTGATCAAGTTTGGTTCACAACTCCACAAGAAAAGTTTTCAATTCATCAAAAGGGAAAAATGGTCAAAATTAGGGTTTTGACTGAGAATGATTGATTTTTGACTTTTGACCTAAAACATGACTTTTTGTTTTGAAACATGATTTCAAGGATTCAATTACATCATTTTTACCTAATTTCATGATTCAATTCATCCCTCAATATCAATCAATTGATAGATGAAATTTGGTCAACTGTTGGAAAAGTCAACGATACACCAAAAGTCAAACTTTGTTTTTTTGGTCAAATTTGAGTTTCAAAGATCACAGTTCATCAAGAAATTCAAAAATATGAAGCTTGATCATCAAGATATCAAGAAAGTCAAAAGTCAAATTAAAAAGTCAAACTTTTCAAGACTTAGAAATTTTTCTAAGTGTTTTTGTACATGATAATTTCACTACTTCATGCTAATTTTTCACCAAGATGCAAGATGATTCAAAGGAAACTTTCAACATGAGAGTTGAGGATATTGATGATATCTACAACTTTGTATTAGAGGTCTGATATCCAACAAATTCTTATATTATGAGTTATAAGCCCATGAAGTCATGCACTTTTTCTTAAACACTTAGCGAAGTTTTGGCCTAGTTTAGGCAGATTTTTGTCCCAACTTCTTGGCCATTTTTCACATAGTTCCAATTGAATTTTTTAAAAGTGGGAAACATAAAAGTTGTAGAGGATTTTTCAAGCTTTTCCAAAATTTCCAAGAACTTGAAGAGATCATTTTTGAGCTAAGATAATCGAAGAGAAGAAGTTGGGCATCCATTCTTGAATTAAAAGGCATTTTTGTGATGAACACTTGATCTAAACCCTAGCCTATGTTGTATAACTTCACTTTGCAGGCTTCTAACTTTTGTTTCACTCCATAATTAATTGATTACACAACTGATAGAGCCATTGTCCAAGCATTTGAGCTCTTATCCAAGTTGCATTTACATTAAAGGCACAAAGTAACATTGCCATTCTAGTAAAGTTGCTTTAATCACAAAGTCAACTTGTCTTGAGCATTGCACTTGTTCTTTCTGCATAAGAATCCTCTACAAACTTAGAACAAACATTTTTAAAGTTGTTAGCCACCCTACAAGCCTTGTACCATGCATTGGAAAGATGTTTGTCAAGCTTCCTTCAAAAACAAGTCAAATATCCATAACTTGTGATCTTGTATTTTTGATCCCTCCAATCTTCCAAACCTTTGCCTATAAATTGAGCCTTCATTCACAAGCCTAGTACACGAGATCAGAAGCCTGGAAAACTACCTCAAACACTCACAAGCCAGAAATTGCTCAAAAAACACCATTTGTATACAGTTCTGACCTTGAACTTGTATCTTCCATTTTCATCGTGTGTTTTCCCTCAAAATAATTTTCAAAGCTTCCATAAATCAAATATAGTCCATCCCTACCCTTGTTCCACACTTGTAACTCCTTCTTCATCACCTTTCAAACTCAAAAATAGCCATCTGCAACTTGACTTCTCCAAGACAATACAACCACTCTTAATCAAAACTAAGCATTACATTAGATTCCTGGGGGTTCATTGAAGCTATTTCGATCATCACAACACCTTGAAAGGTGCTCTAAATCAAAATACGAATTTCAGTTTCAAGGTAAGTTTTCTTAACTTTGAACTCTTCATACAAGCATCATTAGTGGTTCCTTTGTGAATAAAATATGTAGACATCATAGCCCTGATGCTAACCATGCCCTTAGTTTTCATTTATGTTGCTTAAGTGATGCGAATTTTGAAGATGAACTTTTTGAAAATTTAGGTCAGAATTTGGTATTGAATAAAATTCATGTTCATCTTTGATTTATAGCTTTAGTTATTTACATGGTTGAATTCGTATGAAAAAATGGAACAACTTTCATGTTTACATTTTTGAAAATGGTTGAGAGATGAAGGATTTCAGATTTTGATTATGAAGGAGAAGGAAGAACAGGGGCGCACGAAGGTTGAAGATGAAGTTGGATTTTTAAATCTGACTTTATCTTATATTTAACATTTTGTTTTTCAAACAATGAATGTATCACCACCCCAATGGTTAAAGCGCACGCCTTTCACTATAGGGACCTGAGTTCGAGCCCTAGCGGTACCCTTTTGGTTTTTATTATTATCCCTTTGTAGATTCAATACAAGCAAGATTTGTACGCGCACCATGCACCCTCTTTCCAACACCATCAGATCCATCAAACATTCTATCCAACACACCACAAGATAGTCCATGGTACACCAAGGAAATCATCCACACTAGATCACAAAAACAATCGTCGGACCTGTTTGTTTTGGCCTTAAGTTATTTCAAATTCTCACCCCCCCTTTTTAATTTTCATACATAGGCCCACGCATTATTTATTTTATTTTCTGATTTCAAAACAAAAAAAACCATATTTTGGGCCCAGCGCCCTTTTTACTATTTTTTAACCCCCATTTCCATTTTTCAACCCGTTGTCCAACTATTTCCATTTCTTTTATATTTTATTATTTTTCATCTATATATTTATTTTACCTAAACCAAAAAACCACAAAAAATATATATTCACTAAATTAAAAATATTTTGATTTAGACATTTTATTTTATTTTACTAAATTAATTTTTATCATTTCTTCTACAATATAAAATATTTTCTTTATTAATCTTAATTAAAATCATTTTCTAAACAAAGTTAATTTGAATTAGGTTTTTTCTATTATTATTATTTCAATGAACTTAGATTTAAGTTTTGTGAATAATTAATTGACTTTTCTTGTAAATTAATTAGCTTTAATTAGGTTAAAAAAATCATTAAAACCTTTTCATACAAAAAAAATCATAAAAAAACAAATTTTCTTTTCTTTTACATTATCTTTATATTCTTGTACATTTTATTTGTAACTATTCAATATGGTTGTAATAGTAATTAGGTTTTAATTGCTTTCATCCCCATTTATAATTTGTATCTAATCCCCTAAAATGATGTAATAGCATAGAACTTTTAAATTCCGCAATTTATCGCTTTCTATATTATTGCTAGTAACTAGGGTTTGTATGGAAAGACTTAAAATCAAACAAGTAGATAACCCTAAATTCAAGACAAATTAAATGAAAACAATACACTTGACATACATGCACCTCTAGGGTTAACCCACACTTGTTGCCTTAGAATAAACAATCATGTCCCTCGAACGTGGGATACTTTAGCAAAAGACCCTCGATTACAAGATCGTAGTCTCTCAATGACCCTTTGATGTTGCCTTCGGTAAACGATCTTAGACCCTTACGACAAATTTCTAAGGTATACTACACTGTTACCTTCTATGACTGTACGACGACCCACGTTTGTCCCTTCATATCCAATGATGAGGTTTCTTACTAACTAATAGTAAGACAACACTATCTAAAGGAGGAGGAAAAGAACAAAGACTTCCTTTTGAGTAGGTAGAATGCTCGTAGTTGCTTTCTCACAAACTAAAACCATTCCCACACTCAAACTTTCAAAACATCTTTTTTCCAAAACAAACATCTTCATGAAATATTTTCAAAACCAACACTTTGTATACATTCTTATAGAGACGAGAATCATTACAAAGTTTGTCAAAACAAAGACATTTTAAAAATACTTTCAAACAAACACAAACACATTTCACAAAGCATTTCAAAGTGAGCTAGAAACTAAGAACCTGTAGATAACTGCAGATGAAAAGGGTACTAACACCTTCCATTTTCATAACCTACCCCCCGAACTCAAGAAAATTCTCAAAAGGTCTTTCCTGTTCTTTCCACCCTTTCCTTTATTGGATAAAAGAAAAGTCGGTGGCGACTCTTGCTATCTGCAACAATTGCGATAAAACACAAAACACCAAAGTCAGTTCTCCCACCGTATTATAAAACTGGTGACTCTGCTAGGGATGTTTACTCAAAAGTAGGGTTACCTTAGAGACTAGACCACCTTTAAATGATTTCATTTGTTTGACTTATTTGCTTTACATTTTGGGTCCATGTTTGGGTTTTAAATAGTTCCTCTACCCGGATCTGGGAACATTATTAGGTAAGTAGCAATATATTATGGAGACTGTATGATGTAGACCGATATGGTTAAAACAATAGCTACGTTAGTATGCCAAACTTGTGGGTACCGGTATCCCTTGTGGCAAATCAAGGAGAATACGGGGCCGCTGTGTGGTGTCATGAAGCACTAACTGGCCATAGAAACTTTAGTTGAACAACTTGGCCATTAGGAAGTAGGGAGATAGCCGTCTTTGGTGAAATCCGAAGTTGGTTGATACTCGATACTACTCTCATTAAGATCATACTTTTAGGATATTTCGGTCACTAAAACAGAAGCTTGTGCTGAAACAATGCCTGATGAAGAAAGATCAATAATATTGAGATTCCCTAGAACCCGATTACTTTCTAGGACAGGTAGAACCAACTAAACTTCAAGAGGGTACTTTCCTATGGACTCCATGCAAGCCTAAACCTAAGGAATTGTTTTTTTTTTGTATGTGATTATTTTTACATAGCATCATGACATCATACCATAACATTTGCATTAACCATTTTAAGGACCTATAGATTTATCTTTGTTCTGTTTTGTAGGATATGGCTTCCACTCGCAGTAATACCATCCGAATCAACCTTGTGAAAGTGCCTCCTCAACTCAAAGAGTTAGCATCAAGGGTCCCTGAAAATTCTCTGTTCACTAAGAAGTATGGTCGACTCCTCAACTTGGTTACCTCAAACTTTGAAGAAGACATGGTACATGTGCTTTTCCAATTCTTTGACCCTAAACACCATTGCTTTACATTTCCTGATTACCAATTGGTGCCTACCATGGAGGAGTTCTCTCAACTATTGGGAGTGCCAATTCTTGATCAAATACCCTTCACTGATATTGAGAAAGACCCAAGACCTGAGGAGATTGCTCTAGCCTTACATTTGCAATAGTCCGACATCGTGGCTAATTGGGAAACAATGAGTTGTGTTAAGGGTTTTCTAGCCAAGATTTTGTTTGAGAAGGATCAACTATTTTGGGATGCTCTGGATTTGCAAGCTTTTGAAGAAGTTTTGGCTCTTCTAATCTATGGGATGGTACTGTTCCCTAATCCAGACCAACTTATAAATGTGAATACGGTCAAAATCTTCCTATCTCATAACCCGGTGCCTACCTTACTCGGAGACATTTTGCATTCTCTTCATGCCAGTACCATGAAGAGAAGAGGGATTCTTATTTGTTACACTCCATTGCTGTCTAGGTGGTTTATTTCGCACCTTCCTCGATCAGTTTTGAATAAGGAATAAGGCATGAGGTGGTCTCAAAGGTTGATGTCACTCTCGCATTCGGATATTCATTGGTGTTCTCGATCTTTGGAGGATGTTACCATCATCGACCGTTGTGGGGAGTTACCTAATGTCCCACTCCTTGGCATTAGGGGAAGTATCACTTATAATCCTTGCTTGGATCTACGACAGTTTAGGTATGCTCGGAGGGATTATCCTCATGGCGCGCTTGTCCAAGGTATTGTATTTGACTATGAGAACGATGTCCAAGGTTATCGTCAAAGATTTGTACAAGCTTGGGGCATGGTGAACAAGGTTGATAGAAAAAATTTGGAGCATAAGAACTCCATTCCTTTGGAGCCCTATCTCAAGTGGGTGCGAGCTCACGCTCAAAACCTCATGATGCCATATGTGGCCGTCCTACCAATTATTATGGAGCCTATTACCGAAGGAGATGTTCCTTACACCATTCTTCATCCTGACATGCCTACTACTCTCAAGAAATTGCAAAGATCGTGGATTCAACTCAAGGGAGAGTGTGATCGGTGGATCTGGAACTGACTGTTTAACGCTGGTTCGCGAAATGTCGCGGAAGCAAGAGTCGCCACCGTCTTTTATTTTCTCCAATAGGAAAGGACAAAAGCACAGAAAAATTCCTTTAAAGAGATCGCTCTCGGTTCGGGAGGTAGGTTATAGAAAGGGAAGGTGTTAGCACCCTTTCTATCCATGGTTATCCATGGGCTCTTAGATACTTGCTCATATGTTTTCAAAATTGTTTTGTATGCTTTTCAATGTGGGTTTAAAAGTTTCTTTTGAAAAATTTCAGATCGACTCATACGTCAGAGTGTTTGAAAAGTTTTGTTTTTGAAAGCTTTTGAAAATATGTTGGTGAAAAGATTTTGTTTGTTTTTTTGATTTGAGCAAGTATCCTTGAGAACCTACCTACCCTAAGGAATTCGTCTGGGTAAGAGTCCTTTAAAGTAGTGCCATCCCACCATTGAGAGGTAGGTAGCACCACCGTTGGAGGTGTTCGGGTCAATTCGAGGTTCGGGACATGGTGATCACCAGAGCAATAGGAAGACACCTTAGAAGCTACCCTCATGCCAGGTTCTCGGATCATGAGGACTTACTAAGACATCCTCTACTCGACGACCACCTTTCGAGGCAAGGCAACAGTGAGGCGTACCCTAGGGGTGGTGTGTGCGATTCGTGTGTCGTTTTCATTTGCATTTATCTTGTCATGTTATTGGTGTTCTACGCTTGTTTTTATTTTAGTCATTCATTCTTGCATGTCATTATTAACAATTAAAAAGTTGCGAAAAAATAAATCTACGACTATTACAAACGGCGCGGGTCCACATCGCCAAAAATTTCCAGAACCCGATTTAGCGGAAAAATAAATAATGCGAAGAAATAAAATGCGAAAAATAAATTACATGGCTTTGGGATATTTACAAAATTATAATAAGCGATAATAAAATAAATGCGCAATTAAATGATTAATGACGGGCGTTGGACCCTTTTTTGCAAATAATTAAAATTAATAAGGATTTAAAAATTAAAATTAAATGAGAAGGATATTTTTGTGTTTTTTAGATTTAATGAGAAAAAAAGGAGAATTAATTAAAATTAAATTAAACGGCAAACCCTAAATTCTAATATTTTTTATTTATTAAGAAAGAATTAAAATAAGATCTAAATTAACCTAAAATTTATGTACAATTTAAATAGGAAAATAAATAAATAAATAAATGATAATTATTATTCTAAAAAAAGGAGGGGAAAAAATATTAAAAGGAATAAAATAGCAATTAACCTAATTCTACATTTTTGGATTTTTATTAAAAAGAAATTAATATTAAAACCTAATTAAACTAAGTAATCTACATTTTTTTATTTATTCATGAAAATAATTAGTATGTAAATATTTATGTTTTTGTGTATTTTCTGATTTTTTATAATTTTTTTAGATTTTTGTTAAAATAATTAATTAAGACAAATAATTAAATAAAACAATCAATTAAAATAAATGAAATAAAAAAAAGAGGAAATCAAACCAGAGTGGGGTGTAGTCCCCAATTTAGGAGGTTCAAATTCAAGAGGCCTGGCCCAATAAGCTGGTCGTTGGTTGACTTTTTGAATCTCATGCAACGTGTTGACTGGAATTTAGCATACTCCTTTGATCATGGCCCTTGATTGTAAGCAGCTGGACGCGTGTTCATTGGATGTTGACTGTGCATGGTGCGCCCTAGTGAGGAATCTGCATGGGATTTAATATGGAAAAATAATATGGAGTTTATGCAAGACCTGGGACTTGAACCCAGGTCTTGAAGGTCACATGCTTTAGTCCCTGCCAGCTGAGCTATTCGCTTTCAATTAACATATAATAATATGCAAATAATATAAAGAGAACGCGCTAACGCTTTGGAATTTCGCGCGAAAATTCAAAATGTCCAATCAGGTTCAGACACATCTTCGTCTCCTTCCCTACCCTGTAAAACAAAACTCAAGGGGAACGGTTTTTCCAGCGTGGTCTTAAGGTGGATTTGAGAAAATAGCGAATAGCTTTCTAGGCATCATAAATTGTTCGCGAGGGTATAGATCTCTTCGTCTTGAGGTGCTGAGTTCAGTCATGGCACCTATGAGTCCTAATTTTCCTTATATGCAAAAGCCCTAAATCAAGAACCTGCAAACCCTAATATTCGACAATGGCATAATCGTGTACGCGACTCAAAAACACAATCAAACGTTGCAGTTAGTTCAGAAACATCAATAGAAACATGAATTAATGGACAAAATGCTGTAAAAACATGTAAATCATGATGCACGAGTTTGGAATTTTCTTGGTTCAGTCAAGGTTCTTCATACCAATTCAAGGTGTTTTTGTCGTGGTTATTGATTGAGAAACACTCAGTGATGCCTCAGAATGCTATTGAAACAAAAATCCAAGCTTGAATCGTCCTATATCCTTGAATTCAGTGTTGACTTTTTTGTCAAAAATTTCAATGTGCCAAAGGTGTGTTATGCGCAGCTTTTTTGTCCAGGAACATTAGGGTTCTCATTCTGAGTATCTATAGAGGCTATTAGGTCAACAAACTTAGTACAAATCCCTTGCAATTATGGATTAAGATATTTGATTTGTTTAAAAATCTTTTTGAATCTTTTTCTATGGCTTTTGTACCAATTTGCATCCAATCACCCCAAATCTTTCCTCATTTGCCTTCACACGAAGTATTGAGCCTATAATGTGTATAAAAAGATTTTTTAGATTAGGTTTGATATTTTTCATATATTAAAATCATTTAAATGAATATAAATTAATATTAATTCAAATAAATAATTAAAAAATATGAGAATACTTCCCTTTGGGCCTAGTGGTCGTGCATAGGCTTGGCATGAAGAAATTTGGAAGGAAAATAGGCCCATTTGCATTTTTAGGCCTTTTGCATCAATGTTGACTTTCAAAAATTTCCAAACATTTCCCAACTTCCACAAGGCATAACTTGGTCAATTTTTAAGCTTTTAACATGTTCTTGGACATTTTGGAAAGGTCTTTGAGTCCTTTAACCAATGCCTTTGGTCCCATGTCATTTTGATTCACCAATCTCAAGTTATGGCCTTTGACTTAAAGTCACTTTTTGTTGACTTTTGAAAATGACCTATAATGTTGAAATTGATAACTTTTTGTGAGGGCATTTCTTGGACTTGGAACATGAAGATGAATTGTAGGAAATGTCTTTCTCTTCAAAATGAGCTTTGGATGGAATTTTTCTGATAATCCATGTGAAAGTTATGCCCTGGTCAATTTCAGTTGACTTTTTCAACTGTCCAAATATAGCAACTTTTGCATCTTTGATGATTTCTGAGCCAAATTTTGAGAATCATGATCAAGCATTGATCAAATGATGTTTGTGGCTTCAAAATGATATGTTGACCAAAAATTTGAACTTTTGACTGCCAAATGACCATTTTGCCCCTACAGTTGACTGTAGTGCAATCTAGGGTTTTGACTGTGCAATTTTGAGCTGAATGCCTTGAAACTTGATATGAAGACATTTGACCCTCTTTGTAGGCATGTGAGACTTGATTAGGCCTTTGAAAAGTTCATTTGTTTGACCAGAACTCAAACCCTAGTTTTGACTGTATAGGAGCCAGTTGAACTGCATAGCCCTTGGGGAACTTTGTGACCTTGACTTTGACAATTCTTGATGAATATGGGAGGGCAAATTTTGGGGTACAACAGTTGCCCCTGTTCAATCTTCTTAGACCTGAGGATGCAGATTGGCTGACATGCCTTTCGTAATCCGAGGGTAGAAGATGATTGAACACTAAAGTGCCCAGAAATTTGCGCTCACGTAGTAGTAATGATGATGGGGGAATGGGCTTATAGATGCCATTTGGAGATTGCTGGATAGGGTGATGGGCTTATAGATGCCATCGGGATATTGACTGCGTAGGAGATTCCTTAGCGAGAACCTGTATACCTGCAAAAGAGAAAACGAATACCTGACACGTTACAGGAGTCGATTTTAGATGCTTGGTATAGATGTGTCCTGACTGGTTACAGGAGCTGGATCTGGAGCTTCAAACGCTGATGAAAGAACCAGAGATGATTACTGCCTTAGCATGAATGGTAAGAGAACCTTGGGTGATTTTAACTTCAACAACGCTCGTTGAGAAAAATCTTGGTGTAAAATACCATCTTCGCGATATCGGGAAGAAAATCGCAAGCTATTATCATCTGAAGGGAATCACCTCACACTCCGTCGGAGAGGGAATCATAGGAAAAAGGGAATGTCATCTCACACACCGCCGGAGAGAGAAACAAAGGAGACTATTACCTCACGCTCATCGTCGGAGAGGAAAACATCTGAAAAAGGAATTACCACCTCACGCTCATCGTCGGAGAGGGGACCACAAAAGACTATCACCTCACGCTCACCGTCGGAGAGGAAAACATCTTGAAAAAGGAATTACCACCTCACGCTCACCGTCGGAGAGGGGACCACAAAAGACTATCACCTCACGCTCACCGTCGGAGAGGAAAACATCTTGAAAAAGGAATTACCACCTCACGCTCACCGTCGGAGAGGGGACCACAAAAGACTATCACCTCACGCTCACCGTCGGAGAGGAAAACATCTTGAAAAAGGAATTACCACCTCACGCTCACCGTCGGAGAGGGGACCACAAAAGACTATCACCTCACGCTCACCGTCGGAGAGGAAAACATCTTGAAAAAGGAATTACCACCTCACGCTCACCGTCGGAGAGGGGACCATAAGAAACTTTAACTTCAATAACGCTCGTTGAGGAAAAATCTTGGTGACCTCAACAACGCTCGTTGAGAACAGTCTTGGTGTCTTCTACTGGGATAAGAATCAGGGAGATCTTAGGGTCGATCTGACTGAACTAGAGAAGGCCTTGGAATATGATTGAGAATTTCAACTGCATTTTTCCTGAAAGGTAGAGGTTAGTTATATGCGATGCATGATATGGATCGAGCGAACATGGATACGATTTATATGATATGACGTGTACATGCATGCTATAATGATGTATGTGATGATTCATGTATGTTTTCGTCTAGGAAAATAAATCCTTGACGGATGCCGGGAAGTTATATCCTGGGCTGATGTTGAGGAGGAGATTTTGCTTCCGCTGTGGATGATTGTTGCGAGAATACCAATAGGAGAAGATAACTCCGTTGAGGAATAAACTCGGCAAATGAAATAACTCTGCGGGAGAAAAGATACTCTGGCGATCATGTTGGGGAATGCTACTCTGTGGGGGTAGCGATGCTTTGCTGAGTTGATGAAGATACCTCCGTTGGGGATACCGTTGACGAGTTATGCTGGGGATATCCTTGTTATGCTGGAAGTGTTGATAGACTTCGCTGGGGGTAGGAAGATACTTTGCCGAGGACGCTCTCTCCGTGGCTTTTGGCTGAGGATAACCCAGTTATATCCTGTTACGGAAACAACTCTTTAAACCAAGCCGGGGCGACGCGTTCGTGCTCTGCGAGGGGCAAGCTTCCAGAATCTACTGGGGATAAGCTTACTGCTTGGGGAGATATGAATTCCAACTTTCCGGGGGAAACTGGGTTGGACTCTTCTGGGGGATGTTTTAGACTGCGGGGAAGTGATTCCTTTGAATGTTGAGATACCGCCGGGGAACAATCTTTAGACCAAGACTGCCGGGGATGCTTGTATTGAATATGTGCTGCTGCTGGAGAGGTTGAGATCTACGGGAGGATACTCAATTTCCTTGACGATCTGATAATAGCTTGGAGAAGAAGGTATTGTCTTGTTGAAACACTCTCTGGGGATTTAAGATGTACCGGTTATGTTCTTTAGCTGAACCTACCTTGATACCTTAGAGGATAGAACCATTAGATTGCTCAGACAACTCTTTTATTGCCCCTGTTTCCAGTGTCACCTGCAATTAATTCCTTTGTTTCGTATGCAAATATTTATGAGTTAGCAAATTATTGTCAATGCATACATCACAAATTGAACCTTGGACGTTCTTTGCAAAACAAAACAGAAAAAAGAAAAACACTTGGCACGTTTACTGAGAAATATATTTGTATTGATTTGAATGGCCCATGAATAGGCGTTTTTGTATACAAGAGGCTGACGTCCTAGTAAGAGGTACGTCGCCGATCAAAAGAGTTTATACAAGTTTTGTACAAAAGGAAATAAAACAGCTGTGTGAAAGATGAATGATCCACTGGGTTTCAACTCTGCTATTGCCTTTATAATTCCGAGCGTCTCATCACTTGATGACCTTGGTTGAAGGTGAAGCTGACTGATTGATGCCGTTTGAACTTGATGCAGATACCGGATTCTGGATGCAAAGTGATCAATGAGACATAGTTTTACGCTTTTATCCCTGATTTTTGCCTGGACCGCCCTTTCGGGTTTTCAGTCCACCGGGATACCCATTTTTGCCCAAGCCGCCTTTTCAGGTTTTCGACTTGCCGGGTGTACAAAATTTTTTCCATTTTCATCCCTACATTTTGCCCGAACCCTTTTGGTTCGACGGGAAGCCCTAATTTTTGCCTAGGCATGTCAGCCTAGCGGGTCGTTTTTTCATGCGTAGTATTTTTTAACTATGTCTGCATTGGCGGGGTGAGGAAGGTCGTCACCATCCATGTTGGTTAATATCATTGCTCCTCCTGAGAACACATGCTTAACCACAAATGGCCCTTCGTACGTAGGGGTCCATTTGCCCCTTGGATCACTCTGAGGAAGGATGATTCTCTTGATAACCAGATCCCCAACTTGATATTCCTGTGGTCTGACCTTTTTGTTAAATGCCCTGATCATCCGTTTCTGATACGTCTGACCATGACAGATAGCAGCAAGTCTCTTTTCATCAATGAGATTGAGTTGGTCAAGTCGTGTCTGGATCCAATCATCTTCGTTCAGATTTGCATCCTTCATTATCCGGAGAGAAGGAATTTGCACTTCGATTGGCAAGACTGCCTCCATGCCATAAACCAGAGAGAAAGGAGTTGCCCCGGTTGACGTCCTAGCTGAGGTACGGTACCCATGCAGAGCGAACGGTAACATCTCGTGCCAATCCTTGTAAGTTACTGTCATCTTTTGCACGATCTTCTTGATGTTTTTGTTAGCCGCTTCTACAGCCCCATTCATCTTCGGTCTGTAAGGAGAAGAATTGTGGTGCTGTATTTTGAACTGTTCGCAGAGCTCAGCAATCATCTTATTGTTCAAGTTGGTACCGTTGTCTGTAATAATCCGCTCGGGGACACCGTATCGACAGATCAGGTTGTGTCGAATAAACCGTGCCACAACATTCTTGGTTACCGTAGCATAGGATGCTGCCTCAACCCACTTCGTAAAATAATCAATCGCCACCAGGATGAAGCGATGTCCGTTGGATGCTGTAGGTCTGATCTCGCCAATCATATCTATGCCCCACATTGCAAACGGCCAAGGCGCAGTCAGAACATTCAAGGGAACCGGAGGAACATGCACCTTATCTGCGTAGATCTGACACTTGTGGCATGTCCTGGAGTGTTGGTAGCAATCAGCTTCCATTGTGGACCAGTAATATCCTGCCCGTAGGATCTTCTTAGCCATAGTATGCCCACTGGAATGCGTACCAAAGGTCCCGTCATGTAGCTCTTCCATGATTCTTTCCGCTTCAGTCTTATCCACACAACGCAGTAAGGTTGAATCATGGTTTCTCTTGTACAAGATGCCGTTGCTTAGGAAGAACTTGGCTGCGAACCTCCTCAGGAATTTCTTATCATTGACAGATGCACCTTCAGGGTATTCCTGAGCTTCCAGATATCTCTTCACTTCATGGTACCAAGGCTTCTCAGTCACCAACTCAGCTTCGAGATCACAACAATATGCCGGTTCGTCCAATTTCCAGATGATGATCCGGGGAGCTTCATTATCCCATTTAACCTTGAACATTGAAGACATTGTAGCTAACGCGTCCGCCAGCTGATTCTCTTCTCTTGGAAAGTGCTCAAAAGTTATCTCTGTGAAGTGGGGAATCAGGGTCAACACACATTCTCTGTAAGGAATCAAGTTTGGATGTTTCGTATCCCACTCTCCTTTGATCTGATTGATCACAAGAGCGGAATCTCCGAAGACACTGAGGAACTTGATCCTTAAGTCGATCGCAGCTTGAAGACCCATGATACACACCTCATACTCCGCCATGTTGTTGGTACAGTTGAAACACAGCCGGGCAGTGAGTGGAGTATGAGTACCCTGTGGAGATATGATGATGGCGCCGATACCATTTCCCAAAGCATTGGAGGCTCCGTCAAAGTGCATGGACCATCGGGATCCTGGCTCAGGTCCTTCATCCGGTCCAGGTACTTCACAATCTGTTACTATCATGATGCTTTCATCCGGAAACTCGAAGTTCATTGATTGGTAGTCATCTACAGCTTGATGAGCTAAGTGGTCTGCCAATACACTCCCCTTGATGGCTTTCTGGGTTGTGTACTGAATGTCGTATTCCGTCAAGATCATTTGCCATCTTGCGATTCTCCCAGACAGAGCAGGCTTTTCAAATATGTATTTTATAGGATCCATCTTTGAGATCAACAAGGTAGTGTGAGTCAGCATATACTGTCTCAGCCGGCGAGCAGCCCATACCAAAGCGCAGCAAGTTTTCTCGAGCAATGAGTATCGGGTCTCACAGTCGGTAAACTTTTTGCTAAGGTAATAAATGGCATGCTCTTTTCGGCCAGACTCGTCATGCTGCCCCAGCACACACCCCATTGAGTTGTCTAGCACTGTTAGATATAGAATCAGAGGTCTCCCTTCAACCGGCGGCATAAGGATGGGTGGTTCTTGGAGATACTCTTTGATTCTGTCGAAGGCAGCCTGACATTCATCGTTCCAACGTACTACCTGATCTTTCTTCAGTAGCTTGAAGATTGGCTCACAGGTAGCAGTCAAATGAGAGATGAATCGAGCGATGTAATTCAGGCGTCCTAAAAAGCCTCTGACTTCCTTCTCTGTCTTAGGAACTGGCATCTCTTGAATAGCTTTGACCTTAGCAGGGTCCACTTGAATACCTTTATCACTGACCACGAAGCCTAGCAACTTCCCAGATCTTACCCCGAAGGTGCACTTGTTCGGGTTCAATCTCAGCTTGTATAGTTTCAACCGGTCAAACAACTTCTGTAGATGATCTAGATGCTCTTCCTCAGTCTGGGACCTAGCGATCATGTCGTCCACATACACTTCGATCTCATGATGGATCATGTCATGAAATAAGGCAACCATGGCACGCTGGTAGGTTGCCCCAGCGTTCTTTAATCCGAACGGCATGACCTTGTAACAGAAGGTGCCCCACTGAGTAACGAATGTAGTCTTCTCCATGTCTTCAGGTGCCATCTTGATCTGATTGTAGCCTGAAAAGCCATCCATGAAAGAGAATACCTTGTGTTGAGCTGTATTATCAACAAGGACATCAATGTGAGGTAAGGGGAAGTCATCCTTGGGGCTGGCCCTGTTCAGATCCCTGTAATCCACACACATTCTGACCTTGCCGTCCTTTTTAGGTACCGGCACCACATTAGCAACCCACTGAGGATAAGACGTTACTGCAAGGAACCCGGCATCAAACTGTTTCATCACCTCGGCCTTAATCTTCTCGGACATCTCTGGACGCATCCGACGAACCTTTTGTTTAACTGGAGGGCAGTCTTCCCTAGTCGGCAAATGATGGACGACAATATCGGTATCCAACCCTGGCATGTCTTCGTAGGACCAGGCAAAGATCTCCATATAGTCATGTAACATCTTGGTTAACCGTTGCTTCACGCTGAGCTCTAGGTTGGCACCAATCTTTACCTCTTTTCTGTCTGCCTCAGTACCCAGGTTTATGGTTTCCACTGGCTCTTCATGGGGTTGAATTGCCCTCTCTTCCTGAAGTAACAGTCTTGCAAGCTCACCAGGCACTTCGCAATCATCTTCACCTTCGTCTTCGGCTAAGTTGATCGGATTTTCGAAGTCATAATTGGCATTAGCAGAGCTGTTATCAGTGAGATCCAGAGTGGATTGGAACCTGTATGAGTGAGTGTGTGTGTAAATACAGCTGTTTTGAAAATTATGTAAAGGAAAGGAAAGATAGGAAAGGAACACAATATTTGCAATGCGAAAAATACGTCCAAGATTTTCATTCATGATGTATAAAATGACAGTTCATATGCCCTCACAAATAGAACCACGGTGCCTCGGGTAAGACACCGGGCCATAGAGTTTATCATTGTTTATTACAGAAAAAATAACGAAACAAAGAAACTTATTACTGCGTCACAAAGGTAACAGGGGTATGGTCCTTTGCACTCCAATTGCTCAATCCCTCTTCGGCCGTCGGATAAATCCAGCTGTTGAATTCGGCTTCGTCTACTTCAAAGTCTTCCCCGACAGCATTTACTTCTGAACCTTTGATAAATACCGGAGGCCTTCCGATCTTCTCCTTCCTCATAGTTCTCTGCCCTTCTGAGGTGAAACCCAGCCCAAGTTTATCATTCTTCTGGGTGAAGTCTGGAAGTCTGCCCCAGTTGGCACCTTCACCCTTCTGTACCACAGCTCTGGCATCTTTTAGGGAAGCCATCTTCGAAGGACCACCTGTTTCTGCTGTTTCTGCCGCGATTGGAAACACCTCCTCGAAATGCTGAAAGGGGGTCTCAATGAACTCCCCATCCATCTCAATGTATCTGAACGAGTTTAGGTGACTTACCATATATTCTTCCTCTCCTTGCACGGTGACAATCTTCCCTCTGACGGGGTACTTCAGCTTTTGATGCAAGGTAGAGGTCACTGCCCCAGCCTTATGTATCCAGGGTCGACCCAGCAGACAAGAGTAAGATGGACGGATGTCCATCACATAAAAAGTGGAGTCGAACACCTGAGAGCCCACACGAATCGGAATGTCAACCTCCCCATGGACCATCCTCTTTGAACCATCAAAGGCCCTGACGATGATGTTGCTGGGTTTCAAATCCAGGCCTTCACAATCTAGACGATCCAGAGCCTTCTTGGGAAGCACATTCAAAGACGACCCAGTATCAACCAACACATGTGCCAAGGTGGTGCCCCTGCATTCGATTGAGACATGCAGAGCATCGTTATGGTCTTTCCCCTTCGTGGTCAAATCAGCGTCTGAAAAACCCAAGCCATTGTCTGCCGTTAGATTTGCCACACAATCAGTGAACTGGACCGCAGAGGTTTCATGTGGCACATGGGCCATCTTGAGGAATGAGATTAGGGCCTTTGCATGGGCCTCAGAGCACAGCAATAAAGAGAGCATGGAGATCTTGGAGGGCGTATGCCCCAGTTGTTCCACCACATTAAAATCGCTCTTCTTTATAATCTTCAAAATTTCCTCCATCTCTTGTGGGGAGGCCTCAGCAGCTATGGGTATGGGTGCCTCCATCTGGGCAGGCTCAGCTTCAACTCCCTTGCCCCGAGCATTGGATGACTCGGCAGCAGGGGAAACAATCGGATCAGCAGCAGGAACAACAACTTGATCAGCAACGGGAGTAGGTGTACTTGCAGGAATTATCAGGAGTGGTCTTCGGGCAGCAGGTGGCGCAATGTCAGGCGAGAAGAGCCTGCCACTGCGGGTAACTTTGGCCGGGCCAGTGATGTCACAGATGCTGGCGCCAGCGTTGAGCTCTTGTTTAATCCCGTTTATATATACATCTGCCCCATAGTGCCAAGGGACAGCTTTATTAGATACATAGGGCAGGGGCCCAGGAACAGTGATAGTAACAGGTGCAACGGTCAGAATTTGAACGGGCTTCTTCTGGAGAGCCGGGATCGGATTGTTGAAGATAGTCACCACAGAGACTTCTTCCACTGGAACCATACGAACAGCAGACTTCTTGAATAAAATCTCCTTGCTATCCATTAAGCTTTGGATGCCTAACTTTAGCAAGGGACAACCGGACGGGGACACAACACAGAACAGGCAACCCTCACTACATCCCGGAAATAAACCGGCCTGCAGTAGGTTCTTCTTAATGATCTTTAAAGGAGTGGCTAGGTCATCCACAGAAACAGCATAAACATCTTCATCAACAGCATTTACCCCGTGCTGAGGCATAGGGGCAGTAACTACATTCGGTTTTGCAGGCGCTTCGAATTGTATCTCTTTAGCATCGATAAGGTCTTGCACCTTATTCTTTAACGCCCAACAGTCATCAGTGGCATGCCCCGGGCTGTCTGAATGGTAAGCACAACGGGCGTTCGGGTTGTACTTAGGAGAGGTAGTGTTTGAGAACTTTGGCGCCTCCTTGACAGTCACCAAATTGGTGGATAGTAACTGTGGCAGGATTTGCGACAGGGTCATGCTTAACCGAGTGAACTCCCTCCGGGGTCTTTCAGCCCTTTGAACATGGTTTGGCCGAGGAGCGGCAGCAGGCTTAGCAATCATCACCGCGCTGACAGATTGGCGGTGTTCAGATCTCTCTGATTTCCTAGAACCATACACGGCACTAGACTCCTTCTTAAACGGTTTCTTTTCTGAACTAGATGATGCAGCCTTTGCAATCTTCCCAGACTTCAACCCAGCTTCAATTCTCTCTCCAGTTAAGATCAAATCAGTGAAACCAGCAGAAGAATTCCCAATGAGATGATTAAAGAACGGCCCAGATAGGGTCCCCAAGAACATGTCCACTAACTCTCGATCAGTCAAAGGTGGCTGCACCCTGCCAGCCAAGTCTCTCCACTTCTGCGCGTACTCTTTAAAACCTTCGCTTACGCCCAACGACATACCCTGGAGCTGGGTACGTGTGGGGGCAAGGTCGGCATTATACTGATACTGCTTGTAGAAAGCAGTAGCCAACTCCTCCCAGTTACGAATTTTGGTCCCATCCAGCTGATAGAACCATTCGAGGTGAGTCCCTGAAAGACTCTCCTGGAAGAAGTGGATCCATAGATTCTTGTCCGCAGAGTACGGCTGAATCTTTCGCACATAGGACCTCAAATGCAGCTTAGGACAAGATGCCCCGTCATACTTGGAGAAGGTGGGAGCTTTGAATTTATGTGGAATGATCACACCAGTCGACAAACACAGGTCTCCGAAATCCAGCCCAGGTGCCTGTTGCACCTCCATAGCCTTCAACCTGTCCTCCAGTTGCTTATATCTGTTGTCTTCAGGAGGGTACTGCTCTTCATCAAAATCCGTCTCGTTGTCGGAGACTACCGGACTAGGAACCCTTGCTTCTGCCTGCGAAGGACTCTTGCCAACAGAAGAAGCAACCTCTTCATTGTGTAGAGTATTATCGAACCTTCGGCCCGAGCTGAACAGAACAGTTCTTCTTTTCTTTTTCTTCTCCTTCTTCAGGAGCATAGCCTTCAGTTCTTCTTGGCCTTTAGCTAGACCCAGGATTAGCTCTTGAAACTGCGCATTCTGCGCCTGGAGAGCCTTGATTGATGTCTCTGTTGATTCAGATCCGGGATTCATGATGCTGAAATAAACAGCGAAGAACTGTAAGCAACCTGAAAAAAGGGAAAAAACCTGCTATGCACATGATGTATGAAATGCGTATGCAATGCATTCAAGGGTTCGAAAGTTCAAATTTGTTGTGGACAAGAAAAGAACACACGTTATCATTAAAGAAAATCATTGTTTAATACATCAAGGCCTCATGGGCGAAAAGGAAATACAAAAGTCAAGTCAATCCCAAAATACACTGCGCATCCTCTTCGGAGCTATGTAGGTGTTGAGGTTCCTCTCCTCATGCAACAGACGGGTGAGCTCCAAGACCTTCTTTTCGCTGGTATGCAGACTAGTCTCAAGAGAATTCCGCTCTTCCTTAAGCTGGATCCAGCTCTTCTGCATCTCTTCCCAGGATGTGGGCATGTCAGGGTGCTGAATAACATGAGACACCTCCCCTTCCAAGACAGGCTCTTTGATTACCGGAAGCATGTGAGGATAAGGCATGATTAACTTCTGAGAGCGGGCGCGTACCCATTTGAGATAAGGCTCCAAAGGGATGGAGTTCCGGTGCCCCAGTGTCTTGCTGTCTATCCTACTGGGCATCCTCCAGGCTCTGATAAATCTCTGACGAAGTCCTTGAGTATCATTGTCGAAGTCAAAAACTATGTCGGGAATTAACATGTCATGAGGACCGTCCCTCCGAGCATAACCAAACTGTCTCCAAGCCAGGCATGGGCTATAAGTAATGCCTCTTCTGATTCCAAGTAAAGGAACATTAGGGTACTCCCCACAACGATCAATGATAGTGACATCTCCTCTGGATCTAGGACACCAATGTATATCTGCATGTGTAAGAGTCATCAACCGTTGTGACCATCTCAAACCCCGCTCATTCTTCAGGACTGATTGTGGAAGGTGCGAAATAAACCACCTTCCCAGGAGAGGAGTGCAACACATAAGGACACCTCTTTTTCTCATGGTTCGAGTGTAACATGAGTGAAGGATGTCCCCCAGCAACGTAGGTATAGGATTCCTGGACATAAAGATCTGAACGGCACCAATATCAATGAGCTGATCTGGATTAGGGAACAGTACCAAACCATAAACAAGGAGGGCTACCACTTCTTCAAAAGCTTGCAAGTCAAGGGAGTTCCAACATTCAAGGGCTTTTTCAAACAGAAACTTGGCTAAGAACCCTTTGATGCCACTTCTGACTTCCCAATGTCCCTTGAGGTCAGATGACTGTAGGTGCAAGGCTTTAGCAATCTCTTCAAGCTTAGGTTCCCTTTCTGTACCGTTGAAGGGTAGCTGATCAAGGATAGGGATCTTCAGGAGCCGGGAGAACTCCTCCAATGTAGGTACCAACTGATAGTCCAAAAAGGTAAAGCAGTGATGCAGAGGGTCAAAGAATTGGAACAGGACCTTTATCATATCTTCCTCAATGTTGGTGTTGACCAAGCTGATGAGGCTTCCATGCCTTTCACTGAATGAAGAGTTCTCGGGAATCCTGGATATAAGCTCCTTAAGCTGAGGAGGGACCCTTACAAGATTGACCTGAATTGTCTTTCTACGAGCAGTTTCCATGTCCTACAAAACAAGAACAAAGATGAAAATTCGAACCCCTGAAATGGTTAGTCAATGCATATGATGTTGGATGATGTTATGATGCTATGATTAAACACACCACAGATATTTACAAAGACAAACATGTAGGGCACACAAGGCACACAAGACAAGCCCTTAAGGTTTAAGGCCAGCATGGGGTCTGGGTAGTACCCTCTTGAGTTGGTGGGTTCATACCTGTCCTAATCAAAGTAACCGGGTTCTAAGGTTCCCAATATCACGGGATTGCTTTCATTGTTCATCGTTTCGATTTAGCCACTGAACTGGCGACCGAAATATTCCAGGAAAGCAACCCTCAATTGAGCGTAGTATCGAGTATCAACCAACCTCGGACTGCACCAAAGTCAGTTATCTCGCTACCCTAAAGAGGCCAAGATAGTTCAATTAAGGTTCCTAAGGTCTGTTGATGCTTCACGACACCACGCGGAGGCCCCGTACTCTCCTTGACTGAACTCAAGGGTTACCGGTACACACCAAAGTGCCACATCAACGTAGCAGACTGTTTCAACCGTGTCGGTATACCCCGCACAGTTCCCTCACAGCCTTGTTGCTACTTTCTAAGAAAGGTATCCCCCAGATCCGGGTTAGGATCTATAGAACTCCCAAGCAACCCACAATTTAAAGCACACAAGGAAAGCAATTGAAAACATAGTTATGAACTAGCCCTAAGGTACACCTCACTTTAAGTTTAAGGGTCCCCAGCAGAGTCGCCAGTTCTGTGATCGGTGGATCTGGAACTGACTGTTTAACGCTGGTTCGCGAAATGTCGCGGAAGCAAGAGTCGCCACCGTCTTTTATTTTCTCCAATAGGAAAGGACAAAAGCACAGAAAAATTCCTTTAAAGAGATCGCTCTCGGTTCGGGAGGTAGGTTATAGAAAGGGAAGGTGTTAGCACCCTTTCTATCCATGGTTATCCATGGGCTCTTAGATACTTGCTCATATGTTTTCAAAATTGTTTTGTATGCTTTTCAATGTGGGTTTAAAAGTTTCTTTTGAAAAATTTCAGATCGACTCATACGTCAGAGTGTTTGAAAAGTTTTGTTTTTGAAAGCTTTTGAAAATATGTTGGTGAAAAGATTTTGTTTGTTTTTTTGATTTGAGCAAGTATCCTTGAGAACCTACCTACCCTAAGGAATTCGTCTGGGTAAGAGTCCTTTAAAGTAGTGCCATCCCACCATTGAGAGGTAGGTAGCACCACCGTTGGAGGTGTTCGGGTCAATTCGAGGTTCGGGACATGGTGATCACCAGAGCAATAGGAAGACACCTTAGAAGCTACCCTCATGCCAGGTTCTCGGATCATGAGGACTTACTAAGACATCCTCTACTCGACGACCACCTTTCGAGGCAAGGCAACAGTGAGGCGTACCCTAGGGGTGGTGTGTGCGATTCGTGTGTCGTTTTCATTTGCATTTATCTTGTCATGTTATTGGTGTTCTACGCTTGTTTTTATTTTAGTCATTCATTCTTGCATGTCATTATTAACAATTAAAAAGTTGCGAAAAAATAAATCTACGACTATTACAAACGGCGCGGGTCCACATCGCCAAAAATTTCCAGAACCCGATTTAGCGGAAAAATAAATAATGCGAAGAAATAAAATGCGAAAAATAAATTACATGGCTTTGGGATATTTACAAAATTATAATAAGCGATAATAAAATAAATGCGCAATTAAATGATTAATGACGGGCGTTGGACCCTTTTTTGCAAATAATTAAAATTAATAAGGATTTAAAAATTAAAATTAAATGAGAAGGATATTTTTGTGTTTTTTAGATTTAATGAGAAAAAAAGGAGAATTAATTAAAATTAAATTAAACGGCAAACCCTAAATTCTAATATTTTTTATTTATTAAGAAAGAATTAAAATAAGATCTAAATTAACCTAAAATTTATGTACAATTTAAATAGGAAAATAAATAAATAAATAAATGATAATTATTATTCTAAAAAAAGGAGGGGAAAAAATATTAAAAGGAATAAAATAGCAATTAACCTAATTCTACATTTTTGGATTTTTATTAAAAAGAAATTAATATTAAAACCTAATTAAACTAAGTAATCTACATTTTTTTATTTATTCATGAAAATAATTAGTATGTAAATATTTATGTTTTTGTGTATTTTCTGATTTTTTATAATTTTTTTAGATTTTTGTTAAAATAATTAATTAAGACAAATAATTAAATAAAACAATCAATTAAAATAAATGAAATAAAAAAAAGAGGAAATCAAACCAGAGTGGGGTGTAGTCCCCAATTTAGGAGGTTCAAATTCAAGAGGCCTGGCCCAATAAGCTGGTCGTTGGTTGACTTTTTGAATCTCATGCAACGTGTTGACTGGAATTTAGCATACTCCTTTGATCATGGCCCTTGATTGTAAGCAGCTGGACGCGTGTTCATTGGATGTTGACTGTGCATGGTGCGCCCTAGTGAGGAATCTGCATGGGATTTAATATGGAAAAATAATATGGAGTTTATGCAAGACCTGGGACTTGAACCCAGGTCTTGAAGGTCACATGCTTTAGTCCCTGCCAGCTGAGCTATTCGCTTTCAATTAACATATAATAATATGCAAATAATATAAAGAGAACGCGCTAACGCTTTGGAATTTCGCGCGAAAATTCAAAATGTCCAATCAGGTTCAGACACATCTTCGTCTCCTTCCCTACCCTGTAAAACAAAACTCAAGGGGAACGGTTTTTCCAGCGTGGTCTTAAGGTGGATTTGAGAAAATAGCGAATAGCTTTCTAGGCATCATAAATTGTTCGCGAGGGTATAGATCTCTTCGTCTTGAGGTGCTGAGTTCAGTCATGGCACCTATGAGTCCTAATTTTCCTTATATGCAAAAGCCCTAAATCAAGAACCTGCAAACCCTAATATTCGACAATGGCATAATCGTGTACGCGACTCAAAAACACAATCAAACGTTGCAGTTAGTTCAGAAACATCAATAGAAACATGAATTAATGGACAAAATGCTGTAAAAACATGTAAATCATGATGCACGAGTTTGGAATTTTCTTGGTTCAGTCAAGGTTCTTCATACCAATTCAAGGTGTTTTTGTCGTGGTTATTGATTGAGAAACACTCAGTGATGCCTCAGAATGCTATTGAAACAAAAATCCAAGCTTGAATCGTCCTATATCCTTGAATTCAGTGTTGACTTTTTTGTCAAAAATTTCAATGTGCCAAAGGTGTGTTATGCGCAGCTTTTTTGTCCAGGAACATTAGGGTTCTCATTCTGAGTATCTATAGAGGCTATTAGGTCAACAAACTTAGTACAAATCCCTTGCAATTATGGATTAAGATATTTGATTTGTTTAAAAATCTTTTTGAATCTTTTTCTATGGCTTTTGTACCAATTTGCATCCAATCACCCCAAATCTTTCCTCATTTGCCTTCACACGAAGTATTGAGCCTATAATGTGTATAAAAAGATTTTTTAGATTAGGTTTGATATTTTTCATATATTAAAATCATTTAAATGAATATAAATTAATATTAATTCAAATAAATAATTAAAAAATATGAGAATACTTCCCTTTGGGCCTAGTGGTCGTGCATAGGCTTGGCATGAAGAAATTTGGAAGGAAAATAGGCCCATTTGCATTTTTAGGCCTTTTGCATCAATGTTGACTTTCAAAAATTTCCAAACATTTCCCAACTTCCACAAGGCATAACTTGGTCAAGTTTTAAGCTTTTAACATGTTCTTGGACATTTTGGAAAGGTCTTTGAGTCCTTTAACCAATGCCTTTGGTCCCATGTCATTTTGATTCACCAATCTCAAGTTATGGCCTTTGACTTAAAGTCACTTTTTGTTGACTTTTGAAAATGACCTATAATGTTGAAATTGATAACTTTTTGTGAGGGCATTTCTTGGACTTGGAACATGAAGATGAATTGTAGGAAATGTCTTTCTCTTCAAAATGAGCTTTGGATGGAATTTTTCTGATAATCCATGTGAAAGTTATGCCCTGGTCAATTTCAGTTGACTTTTTCAACTGTCCAAATATAGCAACTTTTGCATCTTTGATGATTTCTGAGCCAAATTTTGAGAATCATGATCAAGCATTGATCAAATGATGTTTGTGGCTTCAAAATGATATGTTGACCAAAAATTTGAACTTTTGACTGCCAAATGACCATTTTGCCCCTACAGTTGACTGTAGTGCAATCTAGGGTTTTGACTGTGCAATTTTGAGCTGAATGCCTTGAAACTTGATATGAAGACATTTG
This sequence comes from Vicia faba, assembly GCA_948472305.1. Lineage (NCBI taxonomy): Eukaryota > Viridiplantae > Streptophyta > Magnoliopsida > Fabales > Fabaceae > Vicia > Vicia faba. The sequence continues at coordinate 379,343,890 of OX451735.1, read as the reverse complement.
ACCCTCTTTGTAGGCATGTGAGACTTGATTAGGCCTTTGAAAAGTTCATTTGTTTGACCAGAACTCAAACCCTAGTTTTGACTGTATAGGAGCCAGTTGAACTGCATAGCCCTTGGGGAACTTTGTGACCTTGACTTTGACAATTCTTGATGAATATGGGAGGGCAAATTTTGGGGTACAACAGAGAGCGAGACACCTTTGAAGCTAAATTCTACTCAAGCGAGAAGAAAGTGTTGGATCTCACAAGGAAACTTCATGAGGAGCGGAACTTGAATGCCTACATCAGTCCAAAGAGGAAGCGTCCATGGGAGACTTGAGTCTTTTGTTGTATAATTTCATTTTGTTTTAAGCCCTAGAGGAAATTTGTAACCGTTGAACTTATTAATACAATTAATGTTTTGTTTCCTTTTTGGTTAAGCAAATTTAAATCTTAAATGTCCTTGAAAGCATCGCACACGCATAACATTCATCATATCATAGGAAGGTTTTCCGATACAGTTTTCCTTATCTTTCTACTGTTTATTTCAGTATAAAATGGATCTTGAGCAAACTGTGAAGGACTTGCAGACTCAAAACTCTCAATTTCAAGAAACTCTGCTCAACTTAGCAAAGGGGCAGCAAGAAATGATGTCACTTCTTGTCATGAAGAAAAAGACCAAGAAGAAAGATGTAATCAACATGGGGAAGAGATTCAAGGGCCCCGTCCGACAAGTTCAAATTGAAGAGGACTCCTCTAAGGAGGATGAGAATCAAGAGGAAGATGCTAGGAGCACCCGCCCTGGGGGTGGAAACAATCAAATCTCTAAAGACGAGGATTATTTTGACGAGCAATATCCATCAACCAATGATAAGTATAAGCAACTAGAAGACAGATTGAAGGATGTAGAAATCCAAGTTGTTCCTGGCTTTGACTTTGGTGACTTGGGTTTGGTTCCTGCGATAGTCATTCCCCATAAATTCAAGATCCCTGTTTTTGCCAAGTACGATGGTGTCTCATTCCCGAAGCTTCACCTAAGATCTTACGTCCACAAAATTCAGCCACATACTACTGATAAGAAATTATGGGTGCACTTTTTTCAAGAAAGTCTATCTGGGACACAATTGGAGTTGTTTTACCAATTGGAAGGAACTAACATCCATACTTGGTAGGATTTGGCCACTTCCTTTTACCACCAATATCTATATAACGCCGATCTTGCACCAACTAGGGTGCAATTGCAAGGAATAACCATGGGATCAAATGAGGGCTTCAAAGAATACACCCAAAAGTGGAGAGACGTGGTTGGCAAGGTGCAGCCACCTTTGACTAATAGGGAATTGGTAGACATGTTTATGGGAACATTGACTGGACCATTTTCCAACTTGCTAATTGGAAGTTAATCATCCGGATTTACTGAATTGATTTTAACTGGTGAGAGGGTTGAAAGCGGGATTAAAAGCAGGAAGATACCATGGCCTCCACCTCAAATGTTGTGAAAAAGCCATTTATTGGTAAAAAAGAGACTAATGTTGTGTATGGGTCAAGAATTTGTGCTAAGAATGACCGTCATTACTCAGTGGGGGCTATACTGATTTCCAATCCAACTCCAACTCAACGACCCGCGTCAATATGCAACTTTCTCAAGCTCTGCAACACCTATTGAAAGTTTATTTGGTGACCTTTCAAGATCCCCCTTCCAACCCTAACGCTGCTTCTAAAAAATACAACCCCAACGCCAAATGTGCTTATCATTCGAATAGCCCCGGCTCAATACCAATGATTGTTGGTCTCTAAAGAATAAAATCCAAGACCTAATTGATAACAAGACAATTGAATTCGACCCTCCGTCGACTCCCAACGTGATCACCGCACCCATGCCAAATCATGGTAAGGGTGTCAATGCTATTGAAGATGCCTCTTTTATTTCTTCTGTCAATGACTTAACCACGCCTTTGAAGACTGTTAAAGAGAATTTGTTGAAAGTCGGGGTATTCCATGGCTGCCTTGAAGATTGTTGCTGCTGTGTTGTACAAATTAATGGTTGTGAGTGGCTGAAGAAAGGGTCTAACACCTGAAGAATAGCCATGAGATTCTATTTGAGAAAACTCCATCGGTCAAAAGTCTGACCAAAAGTGTATCTCAAGAGTTTGAAGATGTTTCCATTATTACTATATCAAACAAACCTATTAGGATCACCTCCAAAGGTCCTATTAGGATTCCCGTTGAACCAAGAATAGCTCCACTAATTATCACCACACCGGGGCCAGTCCCCTATTCTTATGATAAGACGGTGCCCTGGAATTATGGGGCGGAAGTGTATTACCATGGTATCAAACAAGATTCATAGATTGATGAAGATGAAACTGCTGACATTACAAACATTTTTGGATCAAGTGAAGTGACTAGGATGGGGAGGATCTTCTCTCCAGAGATTTCACCTCCGACAACCACAACTACACCCATTCGTATTACTGATGTTAAACCTATTGTTGATACTCGAGGAAAAGAAAAAGTGTCTGAGCTTGCTAGGATGGAGGCGCCCACAAAAGATATTACTATTGAGGATCCATCTACCCAAGAGATGGAGGAGATTCTAAAAATTATCAGAAAAAGCGATTACAAGATAGTGGAATAGTTGGGGAAAACACCCTCAAAGATTTCTATGTTGTCTTTATTGCTATGCTCCGAGGCACATGCTCAAGCATTGATAAAATTCCTGAAAAATGCACATGTCCCATAAGAAACTACGGCCGACCAATTTGAAAACTGTGTAGCAAGCTTGACTTCTGACAATGGTTTAGGGTTCTCTGATGCAGATTTGACCCCGATGGGCAAGAATCACAACAAAGCTCTCCATATTTCCATAGAATGCAAGGGCACCACCCTGGCAAATGTATTAGTGGATACTGGATCTTCTCTCAATGTTTTACCAAAAGGAGCTCTAGATAGGTTGGACTATGAAGGTTTGGTACTAAATCCTAGTGGCATCATGGTGAGAGCTTTTGACGGATCAAAGAGGAAGGTCCATGGAGAAGTCGATCTCCCTATCAAGGTTGGGTCTCAAGTCTTCAACTCAACATTCTACGTGATGGATACCCGTCCTTCTTATTCGTGCCTGCTTGGACGCCCATGGATCCATGGGGCAGGTGCAGTGACTTCCACACTACATCAAAAGTTGAAATATTCGATCAAGGGGAAAATTGTCACTATATGCGGAGAAGAAGAGTTTATGATTAGTCATCTAAATTCATTCAGATATGTTGAAATGGATGGCGAGTTCATAGAGACTCCTTGTCAAGCCTTTGAAGTGGTATCTCCCATGGTTGCTGTTGCCAAAGCCACTCCTGACATTCCCAAAGTTGCTAAAGATACACTGAGGATGGCCTCTCTCAAAGATGCTCGTGATGTTGTTGAAGACGGAGGCTGCACCATTTGGGGACAACTCCCTGATATCCCTTTCAAGTCAGACAAATTTGGGTTGGGTTTCACTTCTAAGGCTCAAAAGGAGGTTCGACGTGCTCGTGTAGGGAAACCACCTATCCGCATTAGAAACCATGAGGTTAATTCTCTTGAAGACTCTGATGCTAATTGTGAATTCGACGACTGGATCTATCCGACTGCTGGTAGAGGACTCAACGACTGGAAGACCAAGGATTTCACCCCAATCTCCTTCAGCCAAAAGTAATTGCCATTTCCTGTTTTTATTTACTTTGAAGAATTTGTCTGTAATTTCCATTAAAATAATGACTTTAAGCCATGTGCTTTGCCCGGGGCACAATGGCCCATTTGTTAAGGGTTTGTCATTTTTATATGCCATATGCTCATGTTAATGAAAAAACATTGGACTATTTTGCATTTAAATTTTGCACTCTTTGTCTTTTTTTTCTTTACTTTATTGGATTTTCAATAGCAATGTGACCTTACATGCAGACACAGACATTTATAGATCCGCATCCACTCCAGATCTCATTGACAACAACTCTGTTATTTCCATATATGACTTTGAAAATCCAATCTATCAAGCCGAAGACGAAGGTGAAGAATATTGTGAAATACTTGGGGAACTCGCCAGACTCCTGATATAAGAGGAAAAGGCCATTCAACCACACGAAGAACCAGTTGAAGTAATCAACCTAGGTACTGAGGCAGACAAAAGGGAAGTCAAGATCAACGCCAACTTGGAAGACGGTGTTAAGAGAAGACTGATCGAGATGTTGCACGACTATGTTGAAGTATTCGCTTGGTCATATGAAGATATGCCGAGACTCGATACTGATATTGTAGTTCATCGTCTGCCAATGAAGGAAGGTTATCCTCCATTAAAGCAAAATGTTCGTCGCATGCGGCCAGATATGTCTGAGAAAATAAAAGCTGAGGTAATGAAGCAATTTAATGCAGGTTTCCTGGAGGTGACGTCATATCTATAATGGGTTGCAAATGTAGTCCCGATGCCTAAGAAAGATGGAAAAGTCCGTATGTGCGTAGACCATAGGGATTTGAATAGGGCAAGCCCCAAGGATGATTTCCCACTACCATACATTGACGTCTTGGTTGACAACACGAATCAACACAAAGTTTTCTCCTTCATGGATGTTTTCTCCGGTTACAATCAAATTAAAATGGCTCCCGAAGACATGGAGAAGACCACTTTTATCACACAGTGAGGCACCTTTTGTTATAAGGTCATGCATTTTGGTTTGAAAAATGCAGGCGCAACCTATCAACAGGCTATGGTAGATTTAATTCATGAAATGATCCATCATAAGATAAAAGTGTATGTTGATGATATGCTTGCAAGCTTGCAAACAGAGGAAGAACACCTTGATCATTTACACAAGCTATTTGAAATGTTGAAGAAATACAAGCCGAGGATGAATCCCAACAAATGCACCTTCGGGGTGAGGTTTGGAAAACTCTTAGGGTTTGTCGTCACTGGAAAAGGTATTAAAGCCGATCTCGCAAAATTCAAAGACATACAAGAAATTCCAACACCCTGTACTGAGAAAGAGGTCAGGGGTTTCTTGGGTCGACTCAACTATATTGCCCAATTCATATCTCACTTCACTACTACTTGTGAGCTAATATTTAAACTATTGAAGAAAGATCAAGTAGTAAGATGGAACGATGATTGCCAAACAACTTTTGAAAAGATTAAGGAGTACTTACAAGAACCTCTAATCCTGATGCCTCTAGTTCAAGGAAGACCTATGATTATGTACTTGACTGTATTAGAGAATTCAATGGGGTGTGTGTTGGGCCAACATGACGAGTCGGTCCGAAAAGAGCATGCAATATACTACCTTAGCAAAAAGTTTACCGACTGTGAAACCAGATATTCAATGCTTGAGAAAACTTGTTGCGCTTTGGCATGGGATGCTCGCCGGCTAAGACAGTATATGTTAACTCACACCACTCTATTGATTTCTAAGATGGATCCCATCAAGTATATCTTCGAGAAGCAAGCTCTCTCCGGACGAATATCTAGATGGAAAATGATATTGACTAAATACAATATCCAGTACACTACACAAAACACAATAAAGGGAAGTGTGCTGGCGGATCATTTGGCCCATCTAGTTGTTAAGGACTACCAATCCATGAACTTTGAATTCCCGAACGAGAATATCGGGCTGATAACTGACTGTGAAAAGCCTGGACCGTATGAAGGACTTGAACAAGGATCCCGATGGACCATGGTTTTTGATGGAGCTTCCAATGCATTGGGTAATTGAATTGGTGTTATGATCATTTCTCCTGAAGGTTTCCATACACCTTTCACTGCCAGACTTTAATTCAATTGTACAAACAACATGGCCCAGTATGAAGCGTTCATCTTGGTTTTAAAGGTTTCCATTGACCTAAGAATCAAATTCTTGAGTGTATACGGAGATTCAGCCCTGGTGGTAAGTCAAGTTAAAGGAGAGTGGGATACCAAGCATCCAAACTTGATCCCTTACAAAGAGCTTGTGCTAACCTTGATCCCCTACTTCGAGGAGGTCACTTTTGAACATATCTCGAGGGAAGAAAATTAGTTGGCAGATTCTATAGCAACTATGTCATCTATTTTCAAGGTCAATTGGGACAATGAAGCTCCTAAAATCACCATAGAAAGATTTGACAAACTTGCACACTGTTATGAGATCGACACTGATAAGGAGAAGCCTTGGTACCATGAGGTGAAAAGGTACCTTGAAGCACAAGAGTATCCTGAGGGAGCCTCAATCAACAACAAGAAATTCCTGAAGAGGTTTTCATCCAAGTTCTTCCTAAGAAATGGGATTTTGTACAAATGCAACCACGATTCAACTCTGCTCCGCTGAGTGGACAAGAAGGAGGCCTATAAGATCATGGAAGACATGTATGAGGGTATCTTCGGAACTCACTCTAGTGGAAACACTATGGCCAAGAATATTTTGAGGGATGGTTATTAGTGGTCGACTATGGAAACTCATTGTCACCACCACTCGAGGACTTTCCATAAGTGTCATATCTATGTCGATAAGGTTCATGTACCTCTAATACCTTTAAATGTCATGACTGCTCCATGGACATTTTCAATGTGGGGAATTGACATGATCAGAGAAATCAAGCCCACTGCCTCTCACAGACATCGTTTCATCCTCATCACCATTGACTACTTCACCAAATGGGTCAAAGCTTCTTCATTTGCGTCAGTTATTAAGAACATTGTAGCCCGGTTTATCAAGCATAACCTCATCTGCCGGTATGGAATCCCTGAAAGGATCATCACCGACAACATAACAAACCTCAAAAATTCTATGATCATTGAACTCTGTATGCAGTTCAAGATCAAGCATCATAACTCTTCTCCATACAGACCTAAGATGAATGGCGCAGTGGAAACTGCCAATAAGAACATAAAGAAGATTATGCAAAAGATGGTGGTGACCTATAAATACTGGCATGAGAAGCTACCATTCTCTCTTCATGGCTACCGTACCTCGGCACGAACATCAACTAGGGCAACCCCTTTCTCTTTAGTCTATGGTATGGAAGTCGTCTTGCCTGTCGAAGTTCAAATTCCTTCTCTAAGGATTATGAAAGAAGCAGACTTAGGTGAAGATGAATGGATTCATACAAGATTAGATCAGTTGAATTTGATTGACGGGAAGAGACTGGCCGCTGTTTGTCGTGGTCAAATGTATCAAAAACGTATGATCAAGGCATTAAATAAGAAGATCAAACCTCGAGTATACCACGCTGGCAACTTGGTAATAAAGTGCATCATTTTACAACAAAGTGATCCCCGGGGAAAATGGACTCCCACTTACGAAGGGCCATTTGTTGTCAAGAAATTATTCTATGGCGGGGCTATGATGTTAACCACTATGGACGGTGAAGATTTCCCACATCCTGTGAATGCAGAAATAGTCAAAAAATACTATGCATAAGAATGAACCGCTAGGTTGACATACCTAGGAAAAATAAGGGCATCCCGGCAAACCATAAAGGTTTGGGCAAAAATTAGGGACATATACGAAAGATTGTACACCCGGCAAGTCGAAAACCTGAAAGGGTGGCTTGGGCATAAATGGGTATCCTGGTGGACCGAAAACCCGAAAGGGAGGTCCAGGCAAAATTTAAGGATTAAAGCATACGACTATGTCCCGTCGAATCACTACAGCCAACTTTATTTCCAAGGTCAATGTTCAAATGGTACAAGATCAATTCAATCAACTTCTTTCGACGGCAAGGGATGATGTTCGAAGACATAGGGGAAATAGCAGAATTGGAACCCAATGAGATCACTTCCACATGGCTATACAATTTTTGTTTTCACTTTATATTCTTTTCATTTTTTCAACAAATACCTCTTACTAGGATTTCCGTCTCCCTGTACAAAAATGCCTGTTTTTAGGCAAATTATCAATACAAATTTACTTTGAAGTGCAAAAACGTCCAATGACTAAAGGGGTTGCTGCGACCTAAGTCTATTCCTCATAATACTGCCAATCAACAGGCAGAACTCCTCTTCTCCAATAAAATTGCTACTATCCCCAGGAAGTTGTTGTGAAGCCTAGAAGCTTCTAAACCTTTGCCTATAAATTGATCCTTCATTCACAAGCCTAGGAGACGATATCAGAAGCCTGAAAACTACCTCAAACACTCACAAACCAGAAATAGCTTAAAAAACACCATTTGTATACAGTTCTGACCTTGAACTTGTATCTTCCATTTCCACCAAAATAATTTTAAAAGCTTCCATACATCAAATATAGTCCATCCATACCCTTGTTCCACAACTGTAACTCCATCTTCATCACCTTTCAAACTTAAAAACAACCACCTGCAACTTGACTTCTTGAAGACAATACAATCACTCTCAATCAAAACTAAGCATTGCATTAGCTTCCTGGGGGTTCATTGAAGCTATTTTTATCATCACAACACCTTGAAAGGTGCTCTAAATCAAAACATGAATTTCAGTTTCAAGGTAAGTTTTCTTAACTTTGAACACTTCATACAAGCAACATCAGTGGTTTTTTTGTGAATAAAAAATGTAGACATCATAGTTCTGAAGCTAACCATGCCCTTAGTTTTCATTTATGTTGCTTAAGTGATGCGAATTTTGAAGATGAACTTTATGAAAATTTAGGTCAGAATTTGGTACTGAATAAAATTCATGTTCATCTTTGATTTATAGCTTTAGTTATTTACACGTTTGATTTCGTATGAAAAAATGGAACAACTTTCATGTTTACATTTTTGAAAATGGTTGAGAGATGAAGGATTTCAGATTTTGATTATGGAGGTGAAGGAAGAACATGGGCGCGCGAAGGTTGAAGATGAAGTTGGATTTTTAAATTAGACTTTATCTTATATTTAATATTTTGTATTTCAAACAATGGATGTATCACTACCCCAGTGGTTAAAGCGCGCGCCTTTCACTAAAGGGACCTGGGTTCGAGCCCCAACGGTACCCTTTTGGTTTTTCATATTTTCCCTTTGCAGATTCAATACAAGCAAGCTTTGTACGTGCACCATGCACCCTCTTTCCATCACCATCAGATCCATCAAGCATTCTATCCAACACACCACAAGATAAGTCCATGGTACACCAAGGAAATCATCCACACTGGACCACAAAAACAGGCGTCGGACCTGTTTGTTTTGGGCTTAAGTTATTTCAAATTCTCACCCCCCATTTTTACTTTTCATACATAGGCCCACACATTATTTATTTTATTTTCTGATTTCAAAACAAAAAACCATATTTTGAGCCTAGCGCCCTTTTTACTATTTTTAACCCCCATTTCTATTTTTCAACCCCCTGTCCAACTATTTCCATTTCTTTTATATTTTATTATTTTTCATTTATATATTTATTTTACCTAAACCAAAAAACCACAAAAAATATATTTTCATTAAATTAAAAATATTTTAATTTATACATTTTATTTTATTTTACTAAATTAATTTTTATCATTTCTTCTACAATATAAAATATTTTCTTTATTAATCTTAATTAAAATCATTTTCTAAACAAAGTCAAATTTGACTTCAATTTTAATTGCTTTCATCCCCATTTGTAATTTGTATCCCCGTCTCCTAAAATGATGTAATAGCGTAGAACTTTTAAATTCCGCAATTTATCGCTTTCCATAATATTGCTAGTAACTAGGGTTTGTATGGTGTTGTACCCCAAAATTTGCCCTCTCATTTCTCAAAGAATCACTCTGGACCCTCAAGTTTTCTTCCATCCAGTTCCAAGCCTTGAATTGCATTTTTTTTCAAGAAAGTCATCCACAAGGGCAAAATGGTCATTTGCATACTGAAAAGTCAAACTTTGACTTTTGGATCAAAATCAATTTTCAAGAATCATATTTCATCAAGACATGTTGAAATATGAAGTTTGTTTCATCAAGAAATTCAAAAGTCAAAACTACTTTGGAAAAGTCAAAATTCTAAATACTTAGAATTTTTTCTAAGTGTTTAAGAAATATGACAAGCTCAGAACTTCTGGCCATATTTTCACCATGATGCAAGCTGATTCTGAAAGAACTTCTGATACAATAGTTATAGATTTCAATGATATCTAAAACATTACAAAACAAAACTTCTCCTAGAAATGCTGGGATTTCAAGTTATAACTCCTCAAAGACACGTCCATGAAACTAAAGCACTCAACAAATTCTGGACACTTTCAAGACAGAGTTTGGTCAGAACTTCTGGGCCAGTTTTCACAAAGGTTCAGTCAAAGTTTGCAAGGGTAATTCAAAGAAGGTTACAAAGCATGCTGCAAGCTCCCTGGAAACTCCGAGAGCTCCTTCAGAACATGCTGGAGCAAGGAGATACAAAGATCAGAAGTTGGATGTCTATTCTAAGTCACATTGAAGTTGAACTTATGATCCAGAACTAAGCAATGATGTAGAATATTACGTTGCAAGATTTCTGGTTTGATCAATCTCATCATCATTTAATGCTCACAACCACTTCTGGGTCTTTGTTCAAAGGATTTCTCCACATGTGGCATAGAAGTACCTTTACTGTCTTGGAAAAGCAAACTCTTGTACAAAAGTGTGTTGGGCCCATGCGTTGCTTTTGCTTTTGAAGTTACCTTTCCTTAATTCCTGCTTACAATTCTAGCTTAGGCGCTGCTAAGGCTACTAACCACCATACTTGCTTCAACAGCAAGGCAACACCCTAGCATGTGATGGTTGCACTCTCCAAGCTACAAGATCTTTGCCTATAAATTGAAAGCCATTGGCAACTGTGAAAGGGTCGAAAAATTGAGAAAGAAAAAGCCTTGAACCCCTGCTAAAATTCCAAGAGTCCAAAATTGCAAACACAAAATACAAAACCTGTTAGCTTTTGATTCTTGCATTCAAATTCCATTTTTTCCTCAAGTGTTTCTCGACCAAAACCACCTATACAATTTTTGATATACATTCAAAAACCATCCTAACTTCTGTAGTCAAACTGTAACACACTAACCATCAATATCCACCTCAAAGAAGTCAGAACTTTGCTCCTTGGCTGTTCCAGAATTTTCTGATCATTCACAACCCAAGTTGAAAGTTTCCAGCCTGCTGAACACAAGAGGAAGCTGTTCAGAACATCACAAGCGGTCAGAGCCAGACTCTAGCTCACAGAACATTTTCCAGCTGCAAGGTAAACTTCTGCTGACTCTCATTATATTACTTAGGCATTGTCAGGAAACTTTATTCAAAAATACAATGTAGACATCCTGATTCTGACGCTGTACATATTCTGAGGTTTCATATATTTGCCTTCTTAAGTAGAGAGAATTTCAGTTCAGAACTTCTTGAAGAAATTAGAACTCAGAATTAGGATTATTGAATCCATGCTTGCTTCTGATTTATAGTTATGATATCTCTTGTTTCTGAAACATTATGAAACCTGCCATAACTGTTATATGCACATCTTCTGTTTTATTGAGAAATGACCAAGTTGCAGATGCTCTGACTAGCATGGAGAGGGAGACGAAGTTCTGCCAGTGGAGTCTGAACTTCTGAAATTTTCTTTGTTATCAGCGGACCCAAAACTTCTGTCCTTCCCTGTTTCTACTAACGTTTATTTGAATTTGTGCAACACGCCAGAGTCAGAACTTCTGACCTCTTTTATTTCAGCAAAGTGTTGATTCTATCTTCCTTCCTCTTTATTATTTTTGCCATCATTTTTTTAATTTATTTATTAAAAACACATATAAAAAATATTTCATATTCACATATCTTATTTTATTTCTTTTAACATAAAAGATCAAAATATTTTCTTAAACCAAACTTATTTCTTTAAAAAAAAAACAAAACAAGTCCATTTTACATTTCTTGTACATTCTTATCCATTCAATGTGGTTGTAATAGTAAATTAGGAATTAATTTTCAATCCCCGTTTGTGAATTTGTACACCCCATCCCCCTAATGTTTGTAATAGCATAGGACTTTACTTTTCCACATTTTTATTGCTTTCATGTATTGTTAGTAATTAGGGTGTGCATGATGAGATAAAAACAACAAATAGACAACCCATATTCAAGACAAAAACAAAGCATGAAAACAACACATTTGCACACAAACACCCCCAGGGTTATTCCACTTGGTTGCCTTATACAAAATAGCCATATTACGCAAGCAAGGTATCTTAGTAAAACAAAACAAGCAAATACAAGTTCTGACGCTCTCCCACCGTACCACAGAACTGGTGACTCTGCTGGGGAATTATTAAAAGTGGGGTTACCTTAGGGTTAGATCACATTTACTTGCTTTCATTGTTTGACTTGTATGCTTTACATTATGGTTCTTTGTTTGGGTTTGAATCCTCCACCCGGATTTGGGATACTTTATAGGTAAGTAGCAATACATTATGGAAACTGTGCAGGGTATACCGACACGGGCTAAGAAATAGCTATGTTAGTGCGACATATTTGTGGGTACCGGTATCCCTTGAGTAGTCAAGGAGAATACGGGGCCGCTGACTGATGTCATGAAGCACTAATGAACTTTTAGAACCTTTACTTGACCAACTTGGCCATTTGGACGTAGTGAGATGACCGGCTTTGGTGCAGTCCAAAGTTGGTAGATACTCGATACTACACTCATTGAGGTTTGGTTTTTTGGGATATTTCGGTCGCCATTAAAGAGGCTTGCGCTGAAACAATTCCCGAGAAAATAAACTAGTGATATTGAGTTCCTTAGAACCCGGTTACTATTACTAGGACAGGTTTGAGCCAACTAAACTTCAAGAGGGTACCTACCTATGAGACTCCATGTAAGCCTAAACCTAAGGACTTGTTTGCTTTGTTTGTATATATTTACTTGTACATGACATCATAAGCATCATAACATCATACTCATATTCACTAACCATTTCAAGGATCTTGGGATTTATCTTTGTTCTGTTTTGTGGGACATGAATTCTATTCGCAGGAAAACTATTCAAGTCAACCTTGTAAGGATCCCTCCTCAGCTTAAAGAGCTAGCATCAAGGATTCCTGAAAATTCTCCATTTACCGAAAGACATGGTCACCTACTAAACTTGGTCACCTCCAACACTGATGAAGACATGATGAATGTGCTCTTTCAGTTCTTTGATCCTTTACACCATTGCTTCACATTTCCCGATTATCAACTTGGGCCAACTTTGGAAGAATTCTCCCAACTCTTGAGGATTCTCATTCTCAATCAACTACCTTTTAACGGTACGGAAAGAGATCCAAAGCCAGAAGAGATTGCTCAAGCTCTACGCTTGCAACTATCTGATATCACAACTAATTGGGAAACAAGGAGTGCTGTCAAAGGCTTCCTAGCAAGGTTCTTGTTTGAGAAAGACCAAAACTGTTGGAACTCTTTGGATTTGCAAGCCTTTGAGGAAATTGTGGCTCTCCTCATCTATGGGATGATTTTTTTTCCAAATCCTGACCAACTCATAGATGTGAACACCGTCAAAATCTTCATGTCTCGTAACCCGGTGCCTACTTTGCTAGGGGACATCCTACATTCCTTTCACACTCGCACTTTAAGAAAAAGAGGTATCCTTATGTGTTGTACTCCTCTCTTGGAAAGATGGTTTATTTCACATTTTCCCCAATCTGTATTGAAGAACAAGCAAGGTTCAAGGTGGTCCCAGAGGTTAATGACACTCAGATATTCAGATATTCATTGGTGTTCTCGCTCTTTGGAGAATGTTACTATCGTCGACCGTTATGGAGAGTTCCCTAATGTCCATTTTCTTGGCATTAGAGGAGGTGTCACTTACAACCCTTTCTTAGCCTTAAGACAGTTTGGTTACGCTCGAAGGGATGGTCTACACGAGATGCTTATTCAAGGTTTGGCTTTTGACTACGAGAACGACGATCAAGGTCACTGCCAGAGATTTATCCGAGCTTAGAGGATGTTGAATAAGGTGGATAGCAAGACACTAGGACACAAGAATTCCATTCCCCTCGAGCCTTACCTTAAATGGGTACGAGATTGTGCTCAGAAACTTGTGATGCCTTATCCCTCTGTCCTACCGGTCATCATGGAGCCTGTGGTTGAAGAGATGTTCCCTACAGTGTCCTCCATCCCGACATGCCTACCTCTCTCGAAGAATTAAAAAAGGGGTGTGATCTAGCTGAAGGAAGAACGAGATACTTTCGAGGCTCAGTTCTATGCTAGTGAAAAATGGGTCTTGGAGCTCACGAAGCAGCTACAAGAAGAGCAAAGTGTGAATGCTTATCTCGCGCCAAAGAGGATGCGTTCTGTCTTTTCATCTTAGAAAGTTATTTTGTAAGCCCAAGAGGCTTGATGTAATCTTTCTTGTTTTTCTAATGAAAATTAACATTCTCCTGTCTATACAAATTTAAATTTCATTAATCCTTGAAATCATTTGCATGTACATATTCCAAGCATCATAACATGACAGGTTTTTGCATAAAAGGTTTCCTTATCTTTCTGTTGTTTATTTCAGCAAGATGGATCTAGAGAAAACTGTGACGGAACTCCAAGCCCAAAATTCTCAGTTTTAGGAAGCTTTAATAGCCCTAGCCAAGGGGTAGCAAGATATGATGGATTTGCTGGCTGTTAAGAAGAAGCCAAAGAAGAAAGCTCTGCTCAACATGGGTAGAAGGTTCGAGGAGACAATCCGTCAAATCCCAGTAGGAGGAGACTCATCTGAAGAGGACGAGAACCAGGTCGGTGAGGTCAAGAGTACTCAGGCTGAATGTGCTAATGATCAAGAATCTGATGATGACCATTTCAACGAGTAGTATCCACCTGCTGATATCAAATACAAGCAGTTAGAAGACAGATTGAAAGTTATTGAAATCCAAGCCGTCCCCGGTTTAGATTTTGATGATTTGGGTTTGATATCTGGGGTAATTATTCCCCACAAATTCAAAGTACCGATATTTGCAAAGTACGATGGGGTTTCTTGTCCCAAACTCCATTTGAAATCTTATGTACGCAAGATACAGCCGCACACTGCTGATAAGAAGCTCTGGGTTCACTTTTTCCAAGAGAGTTTGGCTGGAACACAACTTGAATGGTTTTATAAGTTAGATGGTTCTCATGTCAACACTTGGGGGATCTATCTACTGCCTTCTACCATCAGTATCAATACAATGCCGACTTGGCGCCAACAAGGGTTCAATTACAAGACATGACCATGGGAAAAAATGAAGGATTTAAGGAATATGCGCAAAAGTGGAGAGACCTTGCTAGTAGAGTCCAACCTCCCTTAACTGATAGGGAGCACATCGACATGTTCATGGGCACTTTATCTGGTCCTTTCTCTAATCTGTTGGTTGGCTGCTCTTCTTCTGGTTTCACCGAATTAATCTTAACCGGTGAAAGAGTTGAAAGTGGCATCAAAAGTGGCAAGATCTCTGTGGCATCTACCTCCATCATCAATCCTATCAAGAAACCTTTTGCTGCAAAGAAGGAAGTTAATGCTGTGTATGGGGCAAGGGCCCATACCAAGAAGAATGATCGTCTGTCTGTCAATGCTGTCGGAATCTCCAATCCAACTCCTACTCCAAGACCATTTGAAAATCATCAAGATTTTGAAACTCCAAGAAGACAATTTTCAAGGTTAGGCATGTCACTGTCTCAAGCCCTTCAACATTTGCTCAAGGCTAATTTAGTGACGTTGCGCGATCCTCCTGCCAACCCTGACACCTCGTCACCAAAGTATAATCCAAACGCTAAATGTGCTTACGATTCAAACAGCCCCGGGCACGAGACTGACCAGTGCTGGGCCTTGAAGAACAAAATCCAGGATTTAATTGATAATAAAAATATTGAATTTGATCCTCCTCCAATGCCGAATGTAATTACCACTCCAATGTCGAAGCATGACAAAGGTGTTAATGCTGTCAAAGATACAATTTTTGTTACCTCTGTTGAAGATTTGACTACTCCGCTGAATATAATCAAGAACAATCTGTTGAAAGATGGGATCTTCCCTGGCTGTGAAAAAGACTATGTGTGCTGTACAAGACGACTCGATGAATGTGAAAGGCTGAAGAAAGGCATACAACGCCTGATGGATAGCCATAAAATTCTGTTTGAAAAGACTCCATTTGCCAAGAGTTTGATTAACAAATGTGAAGACCTCTCCATTATTACCATCTCAAACAAACCTATTAGGATCACCTCCAAAGGTCCTATTAGGATTTCAAATAAACCCATTGTTTCTCCCTTAATCATTACCAATCCCGGACCGATTCCTTACTCTTCAAATAAAGCGGTACCATAGAATTACGATGCTGAAGTATTCTATCATGGGATTAAACAAGATTCCTGGATCAGAAAAGAAAAAGATGACGATGTCGGCAACATAGCTGGCTCAAGAAAAGTAACTAGAACTGGGAGAATATTCTCACCCAATAACTCACCTCCAATAGTTACAAAGACGCCTATCTGCATTACTGCCTCCAAGCCAAGTACCGAGACAAAAGGGAAAGGGAAGGTTGTTGAGCCTGATGTGATTGAAGTACCCTCCAAGGACGTAACTAATGAAGAACCCTCCGCTCGCGAGATGGACGAGATTTTAAAGATCATAAAAAGAAGCGACTTCAAGATTGTAGAACATTTGGGGCAAACCCCCTCTAAGATTTCAATGTTATCATTGCTGGTTTGCTCCGATGCCCATGCTCGAACATTAATCAAGTTCCTGAAAAAAGCTCATGTCCCCCATGAGACAACAACAGACCAATTTGAGAGTTGCGTGGCTAGCCTGACACTTGATAGTGGCTTGGGGTTTTCAGATGCTGACTTAACACCTCTCGGGAAGAGTCACAATAAAGCTTTACATGTTTCTATCGAGTGCAAAGGGACTACCTTAGTACATGTGCTAGTTGACACTGGTTCTTCTCTGAATGTGTTACCCAAGGGGGAATTAGACCGTCTTGACTGTGAAGATTTAATCTTGAAGCCAAGTGATATCATCATAAGGGAGTTTGATGGATTAAAGAGGACTGTTCATGGGGAAGTAAATCTTCCAATCAAAGTGGGCTCCCAAATCTTCAACTCCAACTTCTATATTATGGATATTCGCCCTGCCTATTCTTGTCTGTTAGGTCGCTTGTGGATTCATAAAGCTGGGGCAGTGACCTCAACCCTCCATCAGAAACTCAAATATCCAATCAAGGGTAGAATAGTCACCGTCTGTAGGGAAGAAGAGTTTATGGTGAGCCACCTTAACTCTTTCAAGTATGTAGAGATGGACGGAGAATTCATTGAAACCCCATGTCAAGCCTTTGAGGTTGTACCACCGATGATTGCTGCTACTAAATGTTCTTCTAATAAGTTCAAAGCTGTCAAGGCCACGCCAAAGATGGTTTCAGTCAAGGATGCCCGCGCGACAATTGAAGAAGGAAACTGTGATACTTGGGGGAAACTCCTCGATATCCCTTTTAAAATGGACAAGTTTGGTTTGGGATTCACCGTCAAAGCTCAGAAAGAAATGAGGCGTGCTCGTCCTGAAAATCCACCTCTCCGCTTTGGAAGCCATGGAATCAACGCCGTGGTTGATTCTGAAGAAGAGACTGCATTTGAGGAGTGGGTGTATCCAACTACTACAGAGCTGAAGAATTGGCATACAAATAACTTTGTGCCCATCTCCTTCATTGAGGAGTAATCTACTTGTTATTGCTTTTCTTTCAATTCAAGAACATGTTGTCTGTAATATTTTAACAATGACTTTTCAGCCATTTGCCAGGCCCGAAGCACTTTGGTCCATTTGTCAAGGGTTTTATTTATGTTCATCTAATCATATGATCATTCAGTACATTAAACTCTTTTGCATTCAAATATTCGTGTTCATTGTCTTTCTTTTCTTACAAATACATTTTTCAAAAAAAAAAAATAGCCATGTATCTTACATGCACACACACACACACACTCTTGCAGGTCCACATCCACTCTGGATCCTATTGCCAATGACTTTACTATTGGCGACTATGACTTTGAATGTCCTATCAACCAAGCCGAAGGCGAAGGCGAGGAAGATTTTGACATTCCAGGAGAACTAGCCAAACTTCTATTACAAGAGGAAAAAGTTATTCAACCGCACGAGGAGTCAGTTGAAGTTGTCAACATGGGTACTGAGGCAGATAAGAAGGAAATCAAGATCGGCACTAACCTGGAAAGCAGTGTCAAGAGCTGTTTGGTTCAGATGTTGCATGTTTATATGGAAGTATTTGCTTGGTCTTATGAAGATATACCTGGGTTGGATACCGACATCGTAGTTCATCGTCTGCCAACTAAAGAAGACTTCCCTCCTGTTAAACAAAAGGTTCGTCGCATGAGGCCTGATATGTCTAAAAAGATCAAAGCCGAGGTGATGAAACAATTTGATGCGGGGTTCCTAGCTGTTACATCATATCCTAAATGGGTTGCCAATGTGGTGCCAGTGCCAAAGAAAGATGGGAAAGTTCACATGTGCGTAGACTATAGGGATCTGAATAGGGAAAGCCCTAAGGATGATTTTCCTCTACCACACATTGACGTCTTAGTTGATAAAACCGCTCAGCATAAAGTCTTCTCATTCATGGATGGATTCTCAAGCTAAAATTAAATAAGGATGGATCCCGAAGATATGGAAAAGACTACTTTCGTTAAGCAATGGGGCACCTTCTTCTACAAGGTCATGCCGTTCGGATTAAAGAATGCAGGGGCAACATATCAAAGGGCTATGGTAGCTTTATTTCATGACATGATTCATCATGAGATAGAGGTATATGTAGATGATATGATTGCCAGATCACAAACCGAAGAAGAACATCTCGATCACCTGCACAAGTTATTCGAGAGGTTGAAAAAGTACAAGTTAAGGTCAAACCCTAATAAGTGCACGTTTGGAGTATAATTTGGAAAGCTTCTAGGTTTTGTCGTCAGCAATAAAGGCATTGAAGTTGATCCTGCCAAGATAAAGGCCATCCAAGAAATGCCAGTCCCTCATTCTGAAAAAGAAGTCAGAGGATTCTTAGGTCGTCTCAATTACATTACCCGTTTCATATCTCACTTGACTGCTACTTGTGAGCCACTGTTCAAACTCTTGAAGAAACATCGGGTAGTCAGATGGAACGATGATTGCCAGATTTCCTTCGACAAAATCAAAGAATACCTAAAAGAACCTCCTATTCTCATGCCTCCAGTTGAAGGAAGACCCTTGATCATGTACTTGACGGTATTAGAGAATTCTATGGGGTGTGTTCTGGGCCAACATGACGAGTCTGGCCGAAAAGAGCATGCTATTTATTACCTGAGCAAAAAGTGTACCGACTGTGAAACCAGATATTCACTGCTCGAGAAAACTTGCTGCGCTCTGGCATGGGCTGCTTGCCGGCTAAGACAGTATATGTTGACGCATACCACTCTGTTTATTTCTAAGATGGACCCAATCAAGTACATCTTTGAGAAACCTTCCCTTTCCGGACGGATACCCAGATGGTAAATGATCTTGAATGAGTACGACATTCAATACACGACCTAAAAAGCCATCAAAGGAAGTGTACTAGCAGATCATTTGGCCCATCAAGCCGTGGATGATTATCAGTCAATGAACTTCGACTTCCCTGATGAGGACATCATGCTGGTAACCGGTTGCGCGAAATCTAGACCATATGACGGACCTGAACCCGAATCCCGATGGACTATGGTATTTGATGGGGCTTCTAATGCCTTAGGTAACGGAATTAGTGTTGTGATCATCTCTCCTGAAGGTTTCCACACTCCTTTCACTGCCAGATTATGTTTCGATTGCACAAACAATATGGCTGAGTATGAAGCATGCATCTTAGGTCTGAAAGCTGCTATTGACTTAAGGATCAAGCATTTGGATGTGTTTGGAGATTCCGCCTTGGTGACCAGCCAAGTAAAAGGAGATTGGGGCACTAAAAACCCTAATCTTATCCCTTACAAGGAACTTGTGCTATCCCTAATTCCTTACTTCGAAGATATCACGTTCGAGCACTTCCCTAGGGAAGAAAACCAGTTGGCTGACGCTTTGGCAACCATGTCTTCAATGTTCAAAGTCAGATGGGACAACAAAGCCCCTATGATAATAATTGAAAGATTCGATGAACCTGCACATTGCTATGAGATTGACACTGATGCGAAAAAGCCATGGTACCATGAGGTGATGAGATACCTTGAAGCACAAGAGTATCCAGAGGGGGCATCTATCAATGACATAAAGTTCTTGCAAAGATTTGCAGCCAAATTCTTCCTAAGTAACGGGATATGGTACAAACGTAACCATGATTCGACTCTACTCTGATGTGTGGACAAGAAGGAGGCAGAGGAAATTATGGAAGACATGCACGATGGTCTCTTCGATACTCACTCAAATGGGCATACGATGGCTAAGAAAATCTTAAGAGCAGGTTACTATTGGTCAACGATGGAGACTGATTGCCATCAACATTCAAGAACCTGTCACAAATGCTAAATCTACGCTGACAAGGTCCATGTGGCTCTTATCCCTCTGAATGTCATGACCGCTTCGTGGTCATTTGCAATGTGGGGTATTGACATGATTGGATAGATCAAGCCCACAACCTCCAACGGACATCGCTTCATTCTTGTTTCTATCGACTATTTTACCAAATGGGTCGAAGCCGCCTCATTTGCCTCAGTCACCAAGAATGTGGTAACCAGATTCATCAGACACAACCTCATCTGCCATTATGGTATCCCCGAAAGAATCA
This sequence comes from Vicia faba, assembly GCA_948472305.1. Taxonomy (NCBI): domain Eukaryota; kingdom Viridiplantae; phylum Streptophyta; class Magnoliopsida; order Fabales; family Fabaceae; genus Vicia; species Vicia faba. The sequence continues at coordinate 379,323,236 of OX451735.1, read as the reverse complement.
TCACCGACAATGGGACTAACCTCAATAATGCTATGATTACTGAGCTTTGCACTCAGTTTAAGATCAAGCATCACAATTCTTCTCCATATAGACCAAAAATGAATGGCGTAGTCGAAGCGGCCAACAAAAATATCAAGAAGATTGTGCAGAAGATGGTAGTAACCTATAAGTATTGGCATGAGATGTTGTCGTTTTCTCTAGATGGCTACCGTACTTCAGCTAGAACCTCAACGGGGGCAACTCCCTTTTCCTTAGTTTATGGCATGGAAGTTGTTTTTCCAGTAGAATTTCAGATCCCCTCGCTAAGGATTATGAAAGAGGCAGGCTTATGCGAAGACGAGTGGATTCAAACGAGATTGGATCAGCTGAACTTGATCAATGAAAAACGATTAGCTGCTATTTTCCATGGTCAGACGTATCAAAAACGGATGATCAATACTTTCAATTAAAAGGTCAAGCCTCGAGTATATCAAGTTGGCGACTTAGTGATAAAGCGCATCATTTTACCACAAGGCGACCCCAGAGGCAAATGGACTCCCACCTATGAAGGGTCATTTGTTGTCAAGAGAGTTTTCTCTCGCGGTGCCATGATGCTGACTACCATGGATGGTGAAGATTTCCCACATCCTATAAACGCGGGCATAGTTAAAAATACTATGCATAAGAGACCCGTTAGGTTGACACACCTAAGAAAAATAAGGGCATCCCGGCAAACCAAAAAGTTTGGGAAAAAATTAGGGATATATACAAAAGATTGTACACCCGGCAAGTTGAAAACCCGAAAGGGAGACTTGTGGGAAAGGGGTGTACAAATTGTAAATGGGGATTGCAAGAATATAAACCTAATTAATCTATTACAACCAAATTGAATTTGTACAAGAAATTAAATGGAAAAAATGTACAAAATGAATAAATGTGGAAGAATGCAAATATAAAGAAAATGGATATTTTTGTTTGGATTTTTTAGGAAAAGTGAATTTGTTTTAACCTAATTAATTAAAAGAAAATAATTAATTAAAATAATAAGAGTAAACCTAATTTAATAAGAAAAGATTTTAAATAAAACCCTAAGTCTATTAATTGATTAAAAGGAAATTAAGTTTAAGAAAAGCATTTTTGTATTTTTGTCTTGAAAATAATTTATAGTATTATAAAATATTTTTGGCCTTTTCTATATAAAAATAATATATTTTAATTGGTGTAAGAGAAAAATAAATAATAACCTAGTTTTAATTAAATTTACAAGAATAATTAGTAAAAATAAATAAAGTATGATTAATAAAAATAATTTTTTGTGTGAGAAAAATAAATAAACTATGTCAAAATGTAAATTTATTATTTTTTTTGTATTTTTATGATTTTTAGTATTAGGAAAATATTTAAGAAAACAAATAAATATAAATACATAAAAAAAATTAAAATTTGGGCCAGGGGTGTTGATAGCTTGCACAGGGGTGAGAAGTAACAAAAATACATAGGCCCAAAGATTGAAGCCCAGCGCCTGCCAAAAAAGGTCAGAAAAATGCAAAAAATGTGGAAAAAATCAAAAGGGTACCATTGGGGCTCGAACCCAGGTCCCAAAGGTTACAGGCGCGCGCTTCTACCACTGGGGTGGCTATATATCCGTTAAGATAAGCAAAACAATAAATATATGATACAAAACGCGCCCTGATTTACACTTCATCTTCAACCTCCAGCCAGGCCAACTGTAACTTGTTCATTTCTCAACAAAAATGAAAATTGTAAACATGAAACTTGTAGAAAATTTCCTCACGGTTTCAGAAATGTAAAGCATTAAAATTATAGATCAAAGATAAGCATGGATTTTATTGGCCCTAATCTGAACCCTAAAAATCTCATAAACTTCAATCTTAAAATTCTCTAAGCTCAAGCAAAATTAATGGAAACTATGGACATGGTTAGCTTTAGGGCAATGATATCTACATGTTTTATTCACAAGTAAATCATTGATGATGCCTGTATGAAGAGTTCCAAAGTTAGAAAACTTACCTTGCAAGAGGGTATCGGGTTTGAAGTTTGAACAGCTTTCAAGGAGTTCCAATGGTTGGGTTAGCTTCCTCAAGTTCCCAGGAAGCTAATGGAATGCTTAGCTTGAGCTGAAAGGGTCTGAGGAGTTCAGAAGAAGTCCAAGTGCAAAGCTCTGTTTTTGAAAATGGTGGATGATGATGGAGGTGTTACAATGATGGTGCAGGTGTTGGGATTGTTTGTGTATGCTGTTTAGAAGCTTTTGAAAACAAAAGGCCAAGAAACGCACGAGTAGATTTGAAGATTGGCTTCAAAACTCAAAAATGATAAGTTTTGAAGTGTTTTTGGTGATTCTGTGTTCTAGGTGTTTTCACGGCTTAAGAATTCGTGTCTTTGATGCAAATAGTTTGTGTATCTATAAGCAAAAGGATTGGAGTGCATTGGCAAGTCAGAAGTACAAGTTACAAGCTTTTGGCTAGGTTACTTGATTTTCAAGAAAATAGGGAAACCAAGTTTCAATGTGTAGTACATGCATGGGCTAAGTGATTGTAAGTGTCTAAACCATTTCTTATGAGTTATAGGACTTGTATGATCAAAAGAGAAAAAGTGCAAGGCTCAAGAACAAGTTTTGTGCAAAAAAGCACTTTATCAAAATGGCAATGTACACTTTCTTCCAAAAATGGAAATAAAGCATGTCCATGCATTGAATGCTTGAAATGAGACCTCTAACAGCTGTGCAAGCCATTAACTATGGAGTGCCTAACAATTTTGAGGCCTGCAAAGTAGAGTTTATGCAGCATAGTTTGAATTTTGAATTTGGTTCATCACAAAATGACTTGTAATTCAAGTGATAAAACCCTAACTTCATCTCATCGATTATCCCTACTCAAAAATGATCTCAAAGAGTTCTTGGACATTTTGGAAAGCTTGCAATGTTATCTACAACCCATCTTTGAATTTCTTTCGAAGATTCCCCTTGGAACTATATGAAAAAGTGCCATGAAGTTGGGTCAAAATCCTGACCAAACTAGGGCAAAATTTCACTAAGTGTTTTGTTTCATGACCACATGTTCTTAAAATTATAACTTGAGATCAAAGAACTTTTGGAAGAAGTTGTGTGAAGAAAAGTTGTAGATTTCATGGAGATCTACAACTTTCATGTTGGAAGTTTCTTTTGAATCAGCTTGCATCATGGTGAAAATTTTGCTTAAAGTTATGAAAAAATAAGAAATTTTCAAAATGAAATCTTGACTTTTTGATTACTTGATGAATAAGTTTCATATTTTCACATATTTTGATGAATTGTGATCTTTGACATTTGATTTTGACCAAAAAGTCAAAGTTTGACTTTTCAGTATATAGTTGACTTTTGATCAGTTGACTGAAAATTCATCTATCAATCCATTGGACTTGAGCAATGCTTTGAGCTATGTCATTAGGTTAAAATGATGCAATTGAACTCTTGAGATCATGCCTTAAACCAATTGATCATTTGCTAGGTCAAAAATCAGAAATTGCCATTTCCTAGTCAAAACCCTAATTTTGACCATTTTTCCCGTTTGAAGATTTAATCAAATTTCTTGAGGAATTTTGATCCAAACTTGATCAAATGATACATATGAGTTTAAAATGTTGACGTGGATCAAAATTATGAAGTTTGACTTTAAATTGGCCATAGTTTACTTTTTCCCCAATATAGTTGATTTTTAGGTCAATTGCTCAATTGACTGAGCAAAAGTGTGATCCAAAGCTTGAAACTTGACATGAGTGATCTTGGGGGTACATAATGATCCATGAAAGTCATATGGGGCATTGTAAGTTTAAATATCCTTGTGCAAACTCAAACCTTAATTTTGATCATCAGTGCTTAAGGAGGTGTCTTGAGCTGATCAACCCTAATACAGTCTTGAGTCAAAGGAGATTTTATGAGCAAATTCTTGATAAATAAGATGGAAAATTTTGGGGTAAAAGAGCTGCCCCTGTTCAATCTTCTTAAACCTGAAGAGTTAGATTGGCGAGTTTTTCCATGTGACTCGAAGGTGGAAGATGATTGGACACTAGAGTGCCCAGAAATTTGCACTCGGTGATGTGAAGGTTGATGGTATAGGGAATCGGCTTAAAGATGCCATTTGGAGAGATGATGGAAAGTTGTTGGAGATGGGCTTGTAGATGCCATCCAGAAATGATTGTTGAACCATATCTGTAAGCTGAGATTGAATGAGTATCAGAATGGCATCTGTGTTTGGAGCGTATTTGAACTGTATCTGTAATCTGAATCTGAATGAGTATCAGAATGGCATCCGTGTCTGGAGCGTATCTGAACTGTATCTAAAAGTTTACTCTGAATGAGCATCAGGATGGCATCTGTGTCTAGAGCGTATCTGAACAGTATCTGAGAGTTGAAACTGAATGAGTATCAGAATGTCATCCGTGTCTGGAGCATATTTGAATTGTATCAAAAGTTGAGTCTGAATGAGTATCAAAATGTCATCCGTGTCTAGAGCGTATCTGAACTGTATCAAAAGTTGAGTCTGAATGAGTATCAGAATTTCATCCGTGTCTAGAGCATATCTGAACTGTATTTGATAGATGAATCTGAATGAGTATCAGGATGGCATCTGTGTCTGGAGCGTATATGAACTGTATCAGAAAAGCCTTTGCACATTGTTAATAGTAGCTATTGATTAATCTTATCCTGAAAAGGGTAAAATGTTAGTTAATTTGCAATGTAATTTTGTATGAAATGCATAGTGTAATGTATTCGTGTTATCAATGTTTATGATATATGGATGCAATGTATGCGTATGTAAGCTAATTCGCTGCACTGTTGTTGGATTGGGGAAAATAAATCCCTGACTGTTGCTGAGGATATGGAGTGTAAGTCTTCATGTTATGAAGTTGAAGTGTTGACAAATTTCTGTTTAGAGAAATAAACTTTGTTGTAAGGGGAATGTTGTGTGCTGCTTGTGAAATCCTGTTGGAGAATCCTGAGAAATTTGACGACTTCTACTGGGGATTGATAACTGGAAGCTCTGTTCCGCTGGGGATTAAACTGCAAACTGCGGGGGATTCTATGGAATATCTCAAAGATATCGCCCTATCTCTTAAAGCCATCGGTGATTGTGTTTTTACTTTCTTTATTTGTAAACAGTAATTATGTTCAAAAATAAATCATTGGATGTTTTTGTAAACAACACAAGAGTAAAGAAAAAATAGATATTTTTGCACTTTCAAAGGGATATCTTTGTATTGACTTTGAGTAAGTATTTTTTTCTAATGAGACAAGCATTCTAGTAAGAGAATGCCGTCGTAAAAAATGAAAATTGGATACAAAGAAAAGATAGATACGTGCAATAATCCCATGGGGTTCCCATTCTGCTATAGCCTTCGTGTCTCTAAGCATCTTATCTATTTGTTTCCTTGTCCGAAGTTGATTGAGTTGATCAGAACTTTTGAGTTTTCCAGTTTGTCCGTAAGGTTATCTAACGGGACATAGTCATACGTTTTAATTCCCTAATTTTTTCCTGGACCGCCCTTTCGGGTTTTCAGTCCACCGGGATACCCTTTTTTTCCCAAGCCACCCTTTTGGGTTTTCAGCTTGCCGGGTGTACAAATTTTTTTGTTTTATCCCTAATTTTTGCCTGAACCCTTTGGGTCCGTCGGGATGCCCTTATTTTTACTAGGTGTGTCAACCTAGCGGGTCTCTTATGCGTAGTATCTTTTGACTATGTCCGCGTTCATAGGGCGCGGAAGATCGTCGCCATCCATGGTGGTCAAGATCATTTCTCCACCAGAGAATATGCTTTTGATTACAAACGGTCCTTCATATGTAGGAGTCCATTTGCCCGTGGGATCACCTTGCGGCAGTATGATGCGTTTGATCACCAAATCTCTGACTTGATATACTTGGCATCTGACCTTTTTGTTGAAAGCCTTGATCATCCTTTTTTGATACATTTGACCATGACAGATAGCAGTAAGTCTTTTCTCCTCAATCAAGTTTAGTTGATCAAGACGAGTTTGGATCCAATCTTCTTCATTCAGCCCCGCATCCTTCATAATTATTAGAGAGGGGATCTGGACCTCAATAGGCAAGACAGCCTCCATGCCATATACCAAATAGTAGGGTGTTTCCTCGGTTGATGTGCAAGCTGTGGTACGATAACCGTGGAGAGCGAATGGAAGAATCTCATGCTAGTATTTGTATGTGACTGTCATTTTCTGTATGATATTTTTGATGTTCTTATTTGCGGCTTCGACAACACTATTCATCTTTGGCCGGTAAGGGGAAGAATTGTGATGTTGGATCTTGAATTGCTCGCACAGGGCGGTGATCATAGTATTGCTTAGATTCGTACCATTGGAATCTGTTTAATGAACCGGGCTATAACATTCTTGGTCACGGAAGCGAAAGAGGCTGCCTCAACCCACTTTGTAAAATAGTCAATGGCCACTAGGCTTAAGCGGGGTCCATTGGAGGCTGTTGGCTTGATTTCACCAATCATATCGATAACCCACATAGCAAAGGGCCAAGGAGCCGTCAAGACATTTAAAGGAACCAGAGGCACGTGCACCTTGTCAGCATAAATATGACACTTGTGGCAGGTTCGAGAGTGTTGATAGCAGTCTGCTTCCATGGTAGACAAGTAATAGCCAGTCCGTAGGATTTTCTTTGCCATCGTATGTCCACTGGAATGGGTGCCAAAAGTTCCTTCATGTAACTCAACCATGATCTTTTCCGCTTCAACCTTGTCTACGCACCGAAGTAACACAGAGTCATGGTTGCGTTTGTAGAGAGTGCCATTACTAAGGAAGAATTTAGCAGAGAATCTCTTTAAGAACTTCTTATCATTGATTGAAGCTCCTTTTAGATATTCTTGGGCCTCGAGATACCTCTTGACTTCGTGAAACCAAGGCTGGTCCACTACTTTTTCAGTATTAATCTCGTGACAGTGAGCTGGTTCCTCCATTCGTTCAATGGTGATCCAGGGAGCCTCGTTATCCAATTTAAGTTTAAACATGGATGACATTGTAGCTATTGCATCTGCTAGCTGATTTTCTTCTCGCGGGAAATGCTCGAAGGTAATCTTCTCAAAATATGGGAGCAATGTCAACACATGTTCTTTGTAGGGGATAAGGTTAGGGTGTTTGGTGTCCCATTCACCTTTGATCTGGCTGATAACCAAAGTTGAATCTCCGAATACATTTAAAGACTTGATCCCTAAATCTATGGCAGCTTTGAGACCAAAAATGCACGCCTCATATTCTGCCATGTTGTTTGTACAATTGAAGCAGAGTCTTGTCGTAAAAGGAGTATGACATCCTTCAGGAGATATGAGTACAACACCAATACCATTGTCGAGTGCATTAGATGCCCCATCAAAAACCAGGGTCCATCGGGATCCTTGTTCAGGTTCGTCATATGGTCTGAATTCTTCACAGTTGTTTACCATCATGATGTCTTCATCTGGGAATTCGAACTTCATGGACTAGTAGTCTTCCACAACTTGGTGAGCAAGGTGATCAACTAGTACACTGTCCTTTATTGCTTTCTGGGTAGTATACTGTATGTCATATTCTGTCAGGATCATCTGCCATCTCGCTATTCTCCCAGAAAGGGCAGGCTTCTCAAAGATGTATTTTATTGGATCCATTTTATATATCAATAAGGTAGTATGGGTCAGCATATACTGTCTTAGCCGGAGAGCAGCCCATGCCAGAGTGCAGCAAGTTTTCTCGAGCAGTGAATATCTTGTTTCACAGTCAGTAAACTTTTTGCTCAGGTAATAAATATCATGCTCTTTTCGGCCAGACTCGTCATGCTGCCCCAGCACACACCGCATTGAATTTTCCAAAACAATCAGATACATGATCAATGGTATTCCCTCGACTGGTGGCATTAAAACAGGAGGCTCTTGTAAGTACTCTTTGATCTTATCGAAAGTAGTTTGCCACTCATCATTCCATTTGACTACTTGATCTTTCTTCAGTAATTTGAAGATTGGTTCACAAGTAGCTGTGAGGTGAGAAATGAATCTGGTAATGTAGTTTAAACGTCCCAAGAATCCTCTGACTTCCTTCTCAGTACGAGGAGCAGGCATCTCTTGTATCGCTTTCACCTTGGCGGGATCCACCTCGATACCGTTATTTTTGACGACAAAGCCTAGGAGCTTACCAGACCTCACCCCAAATGTGCATTTATTTGGGTTCAACCTCAGCTTGTATTTCTTTAGTCTCTCAAATAGTTTCTGTAAATGATCAAGATGCTCTCCCTCTGTTTGAGATCTAGCTATCATGTCGTCCACATAAACCTCTATTTCATGATGTATCATGTCGTGAAATAAAGCTACCATGGCACGTTGATAGGTTTCCCTGGAATTCTTTAGCTCGAATGGCATAACCTTGTAGCAGAATGTGCCCCACTACGTGACAAAGGTTGTTTTCTCCATGTCCTCGGGCGCCATTTTGATTTGGTTGTAGCCTGAGAAACCGTCCACAAAGGAAAACACTTTATGTTGTGCCGTATTGTCAACTAGAACATCAATATGGGGAAGTGGGAAATCATCCTTAGGGCTTGCCCTATTCAAATCTCTGTAGTCTACACACATCCGTACTTTGCCATCCTTTTTGGGCACGCGAACAACGTTGGAAACCCATTGTGGATAGGAGGTGACGGCCAAGAATCCAGTGTTAAATTGTTTCATGACCTCTGCTTTGATCTTCTCTGACATGTTTGGCCGCATGCGACAGACCTTTTTCTTTACCAGAGGACAATCCTCTTTTGTAGGTAGATGATGTACTACAATATCGGCATCAAGTCCTGCAATTTCTTCATACGACCAAGCAAAGACCTCAACATAATCGTGCAGCAACTGAATCAGATGCTCTTTGACACTGGGTTCCAGATTGGCACCCACCTTGACTTCTCTTTTGTTTTCTTCGGTACCTAGGTTGATTGTGTCTATTGGTTCCTCGTGGGGATGAATGGTCCTCTCTTCTTGTTACAGTAACTTGGCGAGTTCCCCTGGTACTTCACAATCTTCCTCACCTTCGTCTCCGGCTTGGTAGATTAGATTTTCAGAATCACAGAAGGCCATAGTAGAACCGTTACCCATGGGATCCCAAATGGATGTAGACCTGCATTGTGAGTGTGAGTGTGTGTAAGAGTATAGCTATCTTTGAAAGAAATGAAAAAGAAAAACAATGAGCACAAAGTTTGTATGAAAAAACATCCATGATTCATTGATGTCATATGGAAATGAGATAATAACCCTTACAAATGGACCATTGTGCCTCGGGTAAGACACAAGGTTTTAAGAGTCTGAATTGTTTTAATATTACAGATCCAACAAAATGTAAAGACAAATTACTGTGGGATAAAAGTGATCGGGATGAAATCTCTAGCCTCCCAGTTGCTGAGCCCTCTACTGACAGTTGGGAAAATTCAATCCTCCAAGTTGTAGCTGTCTTCATCATCCTCTACCGCATTGACTTCGCGGTTGCTGGTCTTCAAGGGTGGTCCTCAGGCATGAGTGCAGCGTCAAGCTTTCTGGGCACCTGAAGTGAAACCTAGACCAAATCTGTCAGATTTGTATGAGATATCTGGGAGTTGTCCCCTAATAGTGCACCCACCTTCTTCTATCACTGCCCTGGCATCCTTCAAAGACGACATCTTGAGTGGGGGCCTTGTGATCTTGGGAACTTGAGACACAACCTTGATTACTGCCACTGTCTGCGGGACTTCTTCAAAGTGCTGGAATGGAGTTTCAATAAATTCACCATCTAGATCCACATATCTGAAGGAATTTAGATGGCTGACTGTGATCGGTGGATCTGGAACTGACTGTTTTAAAGCTGGTTCGCGAAATGTCGCGGAAGCAAGAGTCGCCACCGTCTTTTATTTTCTCCAAATGGAAAGGACAAAAGCACAGAAAAATTCCTTAAAAGAGATTGCTCTCGGTTCGGGAGGTAGGTTATAGAAAGGGAAGGTGTTAGCACCCTTTCTATCCATGGTTATCCATGGGCTCTTAGATACTTGCTCAATGTGTTTTCAAAAATGTTTGCTTGCTTTTCAATTGTGGGTTAACAAAGTTTCTTTGAAAAATTTCAGTTCGACTCGTACGTCAGAGTGTTTGAAAGATTTGCTTTGAAAGCTTTTGAAAATGTGTTGGTGTGAAAAGAGTTTTTGTTTTGTTTGAAATTAGAGCAAGTATCCTTGAGAACCTACCTACCCTAAGGAATTCGTCTGTGTAAATGTCCTTTAAAGTAGTGCCATCCCACCATTGAGAGGTAGGTAGCACCACTGTTGGAGGTGTTCGGGTCAATTCGAAGGTTCGGGACATGGTGATCACCAGAGCAATGGGAAGACACCTTAGAAGCTACCCTCATGCCAGGTTCCCGGATCATGAGGACTTACTAAGACATCCTCTACTCGACGATCACCTTTCGAGGGGCAAGGCAACAGTGAGGCGTACCCTAGGGGTGGTGTGTGATTTGTGTGCCGTTTTCAGATATTTTGTCTTGTCATGTTCATTGGTGTTCTACGCTTGATTTTATTTTAAGTCCATACATTCTTTCATGCTTTTGTTAACAGTTAAAAGTTACGGGAAAAGTAAATCTAAGACTATTACAAATGGCGCGGGTCCACATCGCCAAAATTAAACCGGACCCGATTTGACGGAAAGTAAATAAAGCGAAAGAAATAAAAGTGCGAGCAATCGTTTACACGGCTTTGGGAGAGATACATAATTTAAATGAAATAAACAAATGTGCGAATAAAATAAATTACGAACGAGGGCGTTGGACCCTTTTGCAAAATATTATTAATAAGGAATTAAAATTAAGAATTAAAAGAAAATGTTTTTTAGTATTTTTGTGTTTTTTGAGATTTAATAAGAAGGAATTAATTAAAAACCAAAATTAAATGTTAAACCTAGTTCTAATTATTTTTAAGTTTATTATGAAAGTATTAAAATTTAACCTAAATGCAACCCTAATTAGTTTACAAGTTTAATTATGAAAATAAATAAATCACTAATATTATGGCAAAAAACAAGGAAAATTAAAAGGAATAAAAAGTCATTAAACATAATGCTATATTTTTGGATTTTTTTATGGAAAAAAGAACTAATATTGCAAACCCTAATTTAAATTGAATTTATTTACATGTTAATTTATGTATAAGGAAATAATTAAAATAAAAATTATTGATCGTATTTTTGTCTTTTCTGATTTTTTTTTTATGATGTTTTTTATATTTGTGAAAAAAAATAATTAATTAAATTAAAACAAATCAGGAAAATAAAATAGCAATTAAAAAATAAAAAATAAAAAGAATTGCAAACCAGGGGGGTGGATGGACCCAATGGAGGTTTTTGTTTCAGGGCATTATAATCAAATTAAATTGTACCAAAAGCTTCGTACAGTCCCTGTGAGCACAAAACAATCCACAAAATACGTTAATGATGCATGAATCGAAGTATGCGTTTATGGAAAAAATTCAAACCGTGTGACTTGTTCTTGCGTGTTCTTGGAGCTTTATGGCTTGTTTTTTTTATTCCAATCCGTTCCTGGGAATATCAGCAGTGTGTTGGAATCACTCTAAGGCTTTGAATTGTGCTTGAATGTGGAATTCGGTTTTCAAATTTTCCTTGAATTTTGGAATTTGCTTATGGTGTTCTGTAGCAGCTTGTGCCTTCTTGGCTTTAGGGTTTGCTTCAATATTTATGTTGGAAGGGAATTATGGTACAAACTAGGTCAAATATCCATGAAATAAGAGAATTAGGTTTAGGTTTTCCACCTTTAACAAACTTCCCCTTTTTTAAGCAAACCAAGACTTGGTGTACAACATAACCCTAAACTAGGTCAAAGATCCATGAAATAAGAGAATTAGGTTTAGGTTTTCCACCTTTAACAAACTTTCCCTTTTTTTAAGAAAAACCAAGACTTGGTGTACAACATAACCCAAAACTAGGTCAAAGATCCATGAAATAAGAGAATTAGGTTTAGGTTTTTTCACCCTTAACAAACTTTCCCTTTTTTTAGGCAAAACCAAGACTTGGTGTATAATCTAACCCTAGCATGAGTTTGTGAGCTGGCACATGATATATGGAAGCTATCCCAATTCAAATGACACTATTTCATTGACTTTTGAATTTTATTTGAATTTTTAAAGATTTAAAATGAATTAAATTATCAAAAATTAAATAAAATAGAAAAATCAATATTTGGTCTTGAAATTAATCATGGGACACGTGTGTGGCATGACAAGGCTGAATCAAGTGGAAGAAAGTGGGCCCTTTTGTCAAAAATTGAAGTTTCAAGGATAGTTGACTTTTGCCATTTCACAAAAATTTCCCAACTTCTACAAGGCATAACTTGCTCAATTTTTAAGCTTTTCTCATGTTCTTGGACATTTTGGAAAGGTCTTTGAGTCCTTTAACCAATGCCTTTGGTCCCATGTCATTTTGATTTACCAATCTCAAGTTATGGTCTTTGACTTAAAGTCCCTTTTTGTTGACTTTTGAAAATGACCTATAATGTTGAAATTGATAACTTTTTGTGAGAGCATTTCTTGGACTTGAAGTATGAAGATGAGTTGTAGGAAATGTCTTTCTTTTCAAAATGAGCTTTGGATGGAATTTTTCTGATAATCCATGTGAAAGTTATGCCCTGGTCAATTTCAGTTGACTTTTTCAGCTGTCCAAATATAGTAACTTTTGCATCTTTGATGATTTCTGAGCCAAATTTTGAGAATCATGATCAAGCATTGATCAAATGATGTTTGTGGCTTCAAAATGATATGTTGACCAAAAATTTGAACTTTTGACTGTCAAATGACCATTTTGCCCCTACAGTTGACTGTAGTGCAATTTAGGGTTTTGACTGTGCAATTTTGAGCTGAATGCCTTGAAACTTGATATGAGGATACTTGACCATCTTTGTAGGCATGTGAGACTTGATTGGGCTTTTGAACACTCCATTTTCTTGATCAGCACACAAACCCTAGTTTTGACTGTATGGAGGCCTTTGCACTGTGCAACTCTTGGGGAATTTTGTAGCTTGACTTGGCAGTTTATTGGAGAATATGGGAGGGCAAATTTTGGAGTACAACAGTTGCCCCTGTTCAATCTTCTTAGACCTGAGGATGCAGATTGGCTGACGTGCCTTTCGTAATCCGAAGGTAGAAGATGATTGGACACTAGAGTGCCCAGAAATTTGCGCTCACATGGTAGCAGTGATGGGGGAATGGGCTTATAGATGCCATTTGGGGGTTGATGAATAGGATGATGGGCTTATAGATGCCATCTGGATGTTGATCGCGTAGGAGATTCTTTAGCGAGAACCTGCATACCTGCAAAAGAAAAATGAGTACCTGACACGTTGCAGGAGCTGATTTTAGATGCTTGATATAGATGTGTCCTGACTGGTTACAGGAGCTGAGTCTGGAGCTTCAAACGGAGATGAATGAACCAGAGATGGTTACTGCCTTAGCATGAATGGTAAGAGAACCTTGAGTGACTTTAACTTCAACAACGCTCGTTGAGAAAATCTTGATGGGAATTACCGTCTTCGCAGTATCGGGAAGAGGACCAAAGGAAATTATAACCTGAAAGTTGGACCTAAAATGGAAGTCTCATGCACCGTCGGAGAGAAAACCAATAGGACATTATAATCTCAAAGGAAAACCTAAAATGGAAATCTCATGCACCGTCGGAGAGAGAACCAATAGGAAAATAAAATCTGAAAGAAAGACCTAAAATGGAAATCTCATGCACCGTCGGAGAGAGAACCAAAATGGAATTATAATCTTAAAGAAAACCTAAAATGGAAATCTCATGCACCGTCGGAGAGAGAACCAAAATGGAATTATAAAATCTGAAAGAAAGACCTAAAATGGAAATCTCATGCACCGTCGGAGAGAGAACCAAAATGGAATTATAATCTCAAAGAAAAACCTAAAATGGAAATCTCATGCACCGTCGGAGAGAGGACCAATAGGACATTATAACCTGATAACTTCTACTGAGTCTTCATCAGAAAAATCTGTTGGGAGTCGATTTAGCTGGACTAGAGAGGTTTTTTGATAAGGATGTGATGAAGGAATCTGAGACGATTGCTACTCCGAATATATGATGAAGGAATCTGGGACGATTACTACCTCAGCAGGACGATGAAGGAATCTGGGACAATTACTACCTCAGCAGGACGATGAAGGAATCTGGGACGATTACTACCTCAGCAGAATGATGAAGGAATCTGGGACGATTACTACCTCAGAAGAATGATGAAGGAATCTGGGACGATTACTACCTCAGCAGGATGATGAAGGAATCTGGGACGATTACTACTCCAAATATATGATGAAGGAATCTGGGACGATTAATACTTCAGCAGGATGATGAAGGAATCTGGGACGATTACTACCTCAGCAGGATGATGAAGGAATCTGGGACGATTACTACCTCAGATATATGATGAAGGAATCAGGAGCGATTACTACCTCAGAGGGATGATGAAGGAATCTGGAACGATTACTACCTCAGATATATGATGAAGGAATCTTGGACGATTACTACCTCAGCGGGGCTATGAAGGAATCAGGAGCGATTACTACCTCAGCAGGGCGATGAAGGAATCAGGAGCGATTACCACCTCAGCAGGGCGATGAAGGAATCAGGAGCGATTACTACCTCAGCAGGGAGATGAAGGAATCAGGAGCGATTACTACCTCAGCAGGGCGATGAAGGAATCAGGAGCGATTACTACCTCAGCAGGGCGATGAAGGAATCAGGAGCGATTACTACCTCAGCAGGATGATGAAGGAATCTGGGACGATTACTACCTCAGCAGAATGAATGATGAAGGAATCTGGGACGATTACTACCTCAGCAGAATGATGAAGGAATCTGGGACGATTACTACCTCAGCGGGATGATGAAGGAATCTGGGACGATTACTACCTCAGCGGGATGATGAAGGAATCTGGGACGATTACTACCTCAGCGGGATGATGAAGGAATCTGGGACGATTACTACCTCAACGGGATGATGAAGGAATCTGGGACGATTACTACCTCAGCGGGATGATGAAGGAATCTGGGACGATTACTACCTCAGCGGGATGATGAAGGAATCTGGGACGATTACTACCTCAACGGGATGATGAAGGAATCTGGGACGATTACTACCTCAGCGGGATGATGAAGGAATCTGGGACGATTACTACCTCAACGGGTGATGAAGGAATCTGGTGAGCTCGTTGACATGTTCTTGGGGACATAGTTATGAGCTAGCCCTAAGGTACACCTCACTTTAAAAGTTTCCCCAGCAGAGTCGCCAGAACTGGCTTTTTAGAGGTCAACTGATGATAGGGATGGTGTGAAAAGATTTCAGTTTGTTTTGAAGAGAGCAAGTATCCATGAGAACCTACCTACCCTAAGGAATTCGTCTGTGTAAATGTCCTTTAAAGTAGTGCCATCCCACCATTGAGAGGTAGGTAGCACCACCATTGGAGGTGTTCGGGTCAATTCGAGTTTGTAGGGACATGGTGATCACCAGAGCAATGGGAAGACACCTTAGAAGCTACCCTCATGCCAGGTTCCCGGATCATGAGGACTTACTAAGACATCCTCTACTCGACGATCACCTTTCGAGGCAAGGCAACAGTAAGGCGTACCCTAGGGGTGGTGTGTGATTTGTGTGTCAGATTCATTTATTTTTATCTTGTTCATGTCAAAGTGATCTATGCGTTTGTTTTTATTTTTGTCATTCATTCTTGCATGCATTTGTTAACAGTTAAAAAGTTGCGGAAATTAAAAGTTCTAAACTATTACAAAGGCGCGGGTCCACATCGCCAAATTTAATCCAGGACCCGATTTGACAGAAAAATAAATAAAGTGCGAGAAATAAAATGTCCGAGTTACATGGCTTGAGCAATTACATAATATTTGAAAGAAAATAATAAGAATAAATGCGCGAAAGAAACTAAAGTTGAACGTTTCGAGGGCGTTGGACCCTTTTGAAGTTAAATTGAAATTAAAAATTAATTAATTATTTATTGAAATAAAAGAAGTGTTTTTTAGGTTTTTTGTATTTATGAAATAAGAAAATTAAAATTAAAATTAAAAGAAACCCTAATTCTAAGTTATTTTTAATTATTTGAGAAAAATGTTAAAGTTTAACTTAATTTACTAAAGAATTTATGTACATGTTTATTTACAAAATAAATTAGTAATTAATAATAATAATAATGATGAGAAAATTATTTATTAAAAAAAATGATGAAAAAGTTAAAAACCCTAATTTCTACATATTTAATTTATTAAGAAAAATATTAAAGTTTTGAAACCTAAATTAATCTAATTAATTGTTTAAAGTTTATTTACAAAAATAATAATAGTGAAATTAATATTAATAACAATAAACATTTTTGATTTTTTCTGTATTTATTATTGTGAAAATTATTTTATGGTAAAGAGAAATAATTAAAACATTAAAAAAGAATTAGAAAAGAAAATCAAATAAAAATTAAAAATGTGCAAACCATGGGGGGTATTCAGACCCAAAGGGAGGTTTTTTGAAGGATTCTGGCCCTTTAGACAAAGGCCTTGTTTGACTTTCTGGCATCACGTGCGTGTTCATTGACTCCTGAGTACCGTGGTCTGCATTCTTTGGCCATTGGATTGGGTTTCATGGCCATTTGTGTTCTGGCTTCAACGTTCCCTTAATGTCTGGCTTAATGTCTGCCTCGCCATGTATTGGTGTCATGCATAGAATGTTCTACTTTGGCCATTTGGCTTTTGGCCTTTTGGCCATTTGGCTTTTGGCCTCAACGTTTCTTAATGAACCTGCATGGGATCCTGTCTAAATCTGCAGTGTTGAACCTCATGAACACATTAAATAAAAATCATAAAAATTCAAATAAAACCAACATATGAAGAAATTTAATGTTTATGCACAATATGGCATGTATGAATGATTATACCCTTTTGATCATGGAGATCAAATCAACCTTACCCTTACTGGAAGATTAGTGACTTGAATGCTTTTATGCCTTACTGGAAGATTAGGATCATGGAGATCAAGCCAGCCTTATCATTACTGAAGAAGTAGTGAGGTATTGGTTTATAACTGTGATGGCTTGCTTGTAGTGAGAGAGGATTTGTAATAAGGATTTCAAGGTTTTAGGGTTCTTGAAAGAGTTTGATATTCTAACAGTATTGTGACAAGGTTTTTTCTCTCTTTTCCTCCTCTCTTTTTTTTCTTTTTTTCTCTTCCTGGTGTGTGTGACAAGAAGGTGATTATATAGTGAAAATTAGGGTAAAGAAAATGGGCTTTGAATGTGCAATTGGGCCTCTAATATTCACTTGAATTCGTCACTTTCCAGGCTAAATCGCAGGGACTTAAGTGTATCTTTTGAAGTTGAAATGTGAAAACAAAATGTAGCCGACATCGAGAACTAACTCATGTCCGAAAATCGACTCAATCGGATAAACGGTGAATTAGTTATGAATTTTTGAAGTTTCAGCTCAGACAAACTTATTTTGGGCTTCAGTGTCGACTCTGACACGTTCTTCAATAAAAAACTGGTATTGATCGGTGCATAATTTGGTCTCGACTTTTGAAGCAAAGTTGTAGATCTATGAGTCAGGGACCTTGCGTAAAAGTATGAGCCCAATCCGATAAAAATTGACCGAGTTATGAATTTTCGAAGTTTCGGCTCAGATGAAATAATATTCAGCATTCAGGATTTTCAGCGTGTCACGCACTCTGAGCAAACAACGAAGGCCTTTTGAATACCGTTTGAACTCAATACCTTCTGTGAAAATGTAGCCAACTCAATTTGTGAAATTTTGGCGCCGGAACCAGCTCGATACGATGAAAATCGACCAAGTTATGATTTTTTGAACATGACGCAAATAAACTTCTGTCACAAATTTTCTGCACGAAAATACCTGATAAATCCACATTTTTGAAGACCTTCTGATCGAAATTGGCTTCCAGCCGTGAGACATGAAAACGTAGATAATGTCAAGACGGAATTTCGGCCACCGGAACGGGTTCAAAACAAGTCACGATCTTCAAGTTATGAATTTTTTAGCGCGTAAAAACTGCACTTTCAGCACACTTTTTCACCATATTTCTTCAAGAAAACTCACACATTCGGATACCTTCTTTAAAGAATTGACTCTTGAGCCGAACCTGAATTTGAGAATATGTTATCAGAGATATCTTGGCAAAAGAATACCTGAATATGACGCGCCAGGTTGGACTTGTGAATTTTCTTGAAATGTTTTGAGAAATATGGGAGGGCAAATTTTGGGGTACAACAGTTGCCCCTGTTCAATCTTCTTAAACCCGAGGATGCAGATTGGCTGACGTGCCTTTCGTAATCCAAAGGTGGAAGATGATTGAACACTAGAGTGCCCAGAAATTTGCGCTCACATAGTAGCAGTGATGGTGGAATGGGCTTATAGATGCCATTTAGAGGTTGCTGGATAGGATGATGGGCTTATAGATGCCATCTGGATGTTGATCACGTAAGAGATTCCTTAGCGAGAACCTGCATACCTGCAAAAGAAACAATGAGTACCTGACACGTTGCAGGAGCTGGTTTTCAGATGCTTGGTATAGATGCGTCCTGACTGGTTACAGGAGCTGAGTCTGGAGCTTCAAACGGCGATGAATGAACCAGGGATGGTTACTGCCTTAGCATGAATGGTAAGAGAATCTTGGACGATTACTACCCCAACAGGAATGCTGAGAGAATCTTGGGCGATTACTACCTCAACGGGACGATGAGAGAACCTTGGACGATTACTACCTCGACGGGACGATGAGAGAACCTGTGGGCGATTTCTACCTCAACAGAATGATGAAGGAATCTTAGGCGACTACAACTTCAAACGGGACGATGAGAGAACCTTGAGCGATTACTACCTCAACAGGACGATGAGAGAACCTTGGGCGATTACTACCTCAACGGGACGATGAGAGAACCTTGGGCGATTACTACCTCAACGGGACGATGAGAGAACCTTGGGTGATTACTACCTCAGCGGAATGATGAAGGAATCTTAGGCGACTACAACCTCAGCGGAATGATGAATGAATCTTTGGCGACTTCAACCTCAGCAGAATGATGAGAGAACCTTGGGCGATTACTACCTCAACGGGACGATGAGAGAACCTTGGGCGATTACTACCTCAACGGGACGATGAGAGAACCTTGGGCGATTACTACCTCAACAGGACGATGAGAGAACCTTGGGGCGATTACTACCTCAACGGGACGATGAGAGAACCTTTGGGCGATTACTACCTCAACGGGACGATGAGAGAACCTTTGGGCGATTACTACCTCAACGGGACGATGAAGGAATCTGGGACGATTACTACCTCAGCAGAATGATGAAGGAATCTGGGACGATTACTACCTCAGCAGGATGATGAAGGAATCTGGGACGATTACTACCTCAGCAGGATGATGAAGGAATCTGGGACGATTACTACCTCCACAGGATGATGAAGGAATCTGGAACGATTACTACCTCAGATATATGATGAAGGAATCTTGGACGATTACTACCTCAGCGGGGCTATGAAGGAATCTGGGACGATTACTACCTCAACGGGTGATGAAGGAATCTGGGACGATTACTACCTCAACGGGTAAAGACTTTTATCTGTTGATCGTTCTTTCCTGAAAAGTAACGAGTTAGTTGTATGCAAGGTCATAATGTATGTCATGCGAGATGTGATAAGTGAGATTGTGTGTTCGTGATGCGTATATGCATGCTATAATGATGTATGTGACGTTTTATGAATGTGTTTTTCGTCTAGGAAAGTAAATCCTTGACGGGTGCCGGGAAATCGTATCCTGGGCTGATGTTGAAGAATAGATTTTGCTTCCGCTGGGGACGATAACTGCAAGAATACCGGTAGGAGAAGATGACTCCGTTGCGGAATAAACTTGGCAAATGGAAGGATCTGCGGGGAGAAAAGATACTCTAGCGACCATGCTGGGAAGCAATACTCTGTGGGAAGAGGGATGCCTTGCTGAGTGTTGATAGTAACTTGCTGAGGATGTCTTGTTGTTGGAAGTGTGAATAGACTTCGCCGAGGATAGAAGACTTCGTCGAGGACGCTCTTTTCGTGGCTTTTGGCTGAGGATAACCCAGTTATATCCTATTGAGGAAATAACTCTTTAAATCAAGCCGGACGACGCGTTCGTGCTCTGCGAGGGGGTAAGTTTCCAGAATCTTACTGGGGATAAGCTTACTGCTTGGGGAGATAAATTCCAACTTTCCTGGGGAATCAGATTGGACTCTCCTCTAGCTGCTACAGAAACAAACTGATGATAGCTGGACTCAAACAATGCTCCTGCCATCCCTATCGGATGCACCATTTGAAGTAACAAGCCTTGAGATGAAAAAAACTGTTGTTCATTAGGATTTCCAAGTTGCAATTTTCTTTTGTTCAAACATTTGTTCATGTTAAAACATTGTTAGTCCATTAATGCATCGCTTATGTCCGTTTTGAATCAATATATTCGTATTCACTCTATGCATGTTATTTTCATATTTTTTCTGATGTCAACTCTCATTAATTCTAAGCCTCTTGAGGGAGGATGACGAAAACGATACCGTTATCTACAGTATGCTTTTGAACAGACCCCGCTGATGAGGTACAGGCATTGTTTCAATTCCTAAACACTGGAGTATAAAGATGATAATCCCTCGCTAACCCCTCTGAGCCAAAGAAGTAGGAGTTTTTGTTTTCGAAAATCAAAACCCTTAATCATAACCCGGGGCAGGGTAGTTCTCTCAGTTGATCCAAGTGCACAATGAATGGCACCAAATGAGTTTTTCAAAAAAACAAAAGACAGTGATGGTTCTGAACAATCATAAGGACAGACAGTCATTATCAAAAAAAAATCATAAACGAAAAGCCCAAAAAGTCAAAACCAATAAAGAAGACTTACCAAACTAGGGCATCCCGCTGACTGTAATTCCAAAAAGGAAACAGTTCAGGCAAAAAAGAAAGGGATAACAAAAATCAAGAAAGAGGTCTCACAAACCCTCAACCAAAGCAAAAAATGACTGCCTGTTCAAAAGAAATCATCAACATCCGAATCATCACCGGAAAATCAAAGCAAAGACTCAAACAAGGTCTAACGTATGATCAACTGAGTTTAGGTTTGGAGAACATCACGAAGAGCGGGTGGGTACAAATAATTTGAGCCTTTATCCTTTGTTTCTTAAACCGTGAACCAGGCCACGATATAACCCTTAAAAGTCCTAGCCGAAGCATGGGTTAGTTCGAAAGCATACTGTTACGAAGGTATCCTGACTCCTTAAGGCTTGCTGTAAAATAACGAGTTGACATCACAGTTTACAAAGAAAAACTCACTTACCTTTATCAAAAATGCATTTTCAAAATTCAAGACAGACATAGGCTTTTGCATTCTTAAAATAACCTTGTTTGCATATGACTATTTGTTTGAACAGCAGGGAAATTCGCACGATGAACTCCTTGTGAACAGAAGTACCTCCAATCAAGGGGCACAGTAGGAGCATTGCCCATTATCTGGGGCATGGCAAAATACTTCCAACAGGGGCAACTCCCTACATTCTGAGAGCGTGGACATAGTCGGAAAAATACTGCGCATCATCAAAGACCCGCTAGGTTGACATGCCTAGGCAAAAATAAGGGCTTCCCGGCGAACCAAAAGGGTTCGGGCAAAATAAGGGATGAAAACAAAAACATGTACACCCGGCAAGTCGAAAACCTGAAAAGGCGGCTTGGGCAAAAAGGGATATCCCGGTGGACTGAAAACCCGAAAGGGCGGTCCAGGCAAAAGTTAGGGATAAAAGCGTACGACTATGGCCTATCATTTTGTCACCTGCCTACCTGAAGAAGGTTTGACCCTCAACAATTATCAGCACCCCACAAATGCCTCCCCCATAGAAACAGGGGCAACAATGGGTGGTCTAAGCAATCTGATTGTTCTATCCTCCAAGGTATCAGGGTAGGTTCCGTGGAAGAACATAACCAATACAGTTCAAAACTTCCCCAGAGAATCCAATCCAATTCCTCAGGAAAGATGGAATTCATATCCCCAAGCAGTAAGCTTATCCCCAGTAAGATTTTGGAAACTTACCCCCTCGCAGAGCACGAACGCGTCGTCCGGCTTGATTTAAAGAGTTATTTCCTCAATAGGATATAACTGGGTTATCCTCAGCCAAAAGCCACGAAAAGAGCGTCCTCGACGAAGTCTTCTATCCCCGGCGAAGTCTATTCACACTTCCAACAACAAGACATCCTCAGCAAGTTACTATCAACACTCAGCAAGGCATCCCTCTTCCCACAGAGTATTGCTTCCCAGCATGGTCGCTAGAGTATCTTTTCTCCCCGCAGAATCCTCCATTTGCCAAGTTTATTCCGCAACGGAGTCATCCTCTCCTACCGGTATTCTTGCAGTCATCATCCCTAACGGAAGCAAAATCTATTTCTCAACATCAGCCCAGGATACGACTTCCCGGCACTCGTCAAAGATTTACTTCTCTAGACAAAAGCATACATAAGACATCACATACATCATTATAGCACGCATAGACGCATCATACGAATCTCATTTATGTTGAGAACATCATTGCTTGATCCATATCATGCATTGCATATGACTGACTTTTACCTTTCAGGAAAGATTCAGTTAAATTCTCAATCATATTTCAAGACCTTGTCCGGTTCAGTTAAATCGACCCTAAGATTTTCCTGATGCTTATCCAGTCAAAGGCCTTCTCTGGTTCAGTCAGATCGACCCTAAGATCTCCCTGATGCTTATCCAGTTGAAGACATTTCAAGACCTAGACCGGTTCAGTTAAATCGACCCTAAGATTTTCCTGATGCTTATCCAGTCAAAGGCCTTCTCTGGTTCAGTCAGATCGACCCTAAGATCTCCCTGATGCTTATCCAGTTGAAGACATTTCAAGACCTAGACCGGTTCAGTTAAATCGACCCTAAGATTTTCCTGATGCTTATCCAGTCAAAGGCCTCTTCTGGTTCAGTCAGATCGACCCTAAGATCTCCCTGATTCTTATCCCAGTAGAAGACACCCCAGATTTTTCTCAACGAGCGTTGTTGAAGTTAAAGTCACCCAGATTTTTCTCAACGAGCGTTGTTGAAGTTAAAATCACCCAGATTTTTCTCAACGAGCGTTGTTGAAGTTAAAATCACCCAGATTTTTCTCAACGAGCGTTGTTGAAGTTAAAATCACCCAGATTTTTCTCAACGAGCGTTGTTGAAGTTAAAGTCGCCCAAGATGTTTCCCTCTCCGACGATGAGTGTGAGGTGATAGTCTCCTATGGTTCCCTCTCCGACGGCGAGTGAGGTGGTAAGTCCTTCTCCTATGGTCCCCTCTCCAACGGTGAGTGAGGTGGTAAGTCCTTCTTCAGATGTTTCCCTCTCCGACGATGAGTGTGAGGTGATAGTCTCTTATGGTTCCCTCTCCAACGGTGTGTGAGGTGACAATTCCTTTTCCTATGATTCCCTCTCCAACGGCGAGTGAGGTGATTCCCTTTCAGCTTATAATGGCCTATGGTTCTCTTCCCGATACTGCAAAGATGGTAATTCCCGCCAAGATTTTTCTCAACGAGCGTTGTTGAAGTTAAAGTCGCCTAAGGTTCTCTTACCATTCATGCTAAGGCAGTAACCATACCGGGTTCATTCATCATCTTGTGAAGCTCCAGATTCAGCTCCTGTAACCAGTCAGGACACATCTATACCAAGCATCTAAAATCAGCTCCTGCAACGTGCCAGGTACTCATTTTTCTTTTGCAGGTATGCAGGTTCTCGCTAAGGAATCTCCTACGCGATCAACATCCAGATGGCATCTATAAGCCCATCATCCTATTCATCAACCCCCAAATGGCATCTATAAGCCCATTCCACCATCATTGCTAACATGTGAGCGCAAATTTCTGGGCACTCTAGTGTCCAATCATCTTCTACCCTCGGATTACGAAAGGCACGTCAGCCAATCTGCATCCTCAGGTCTAAGAAGATTGAACAGGGGCAACTGTTATACCCCAAAATTTGCCCTCCCATATTCTTCAAGAAATTGCCAAGCCAAGCTGCAAAATTCCCCAAGGGTTGCTCAGTGCAAAGGTCTCCTATACAGTCAAGATTAGGGTTTGTGGTCTGATCAAGAAAATGAAGTGTTCAAAGGCTCAATCAAGTATCACATGCTTATAAATATGGTCAAGCATCCTCATATCAAGTTTCAAGACATTCAGCTCAAGATTGCACAGTCAAAGCCCTAAATTGCACTACAGTCAACTGTAGGGGCAAAATGGTCATTTGACAGTCAAAAGTTCAAATTTTTGGTCAACATATCATTTTGAAGCCACAAACATCATTTGATCAATGCTTGATCATGATTCTCAAAATTTGGCTCAGAAGATCATCAAGATGCAGAGGTTTCCTTATTTGGACAGCTGAAAAAGTCAACTGAAATTGACCAGGGCATAACTTTCACATGGATTATCAGAAAAATTCCATCCAAAGCTCATTTTGAAGAGAAAGACATTTCCTACAACTCATCTTCATACTTCAAGTCCAAGAAATGCTCTCACAAAAAGTTATCAATTTCAACATTATAGGTCATTTTCAAAAGTCAACAAAAAGGGACTTTAAGTCAAAGACCATAACTTGAGATTGGTAAATCAAAATGACATGGGACCAAAGGCATTGGTTAAAGGACTCAAAGACCTTTCCAAAATGTCCAAGAACATGAGAAAAGCTTAAAAATTGAGCAAGGTATGCCTTGTAGAAGTTGGGAAATTTTTGTGAAATGGCAAAAGTCAACCATCCTTGAAACTTCAATTTTTGACAAAAGGGCCCACTTTCTTCCACTTGATTCAGCCTTGTCATGCCACACACGTGTCCCATGATCAATTTCAAGACCAAACATTTATTTTTCTATTTTATTTAATTTTTATTGATTTAATTCATTTTAAATCCATAATAATTCAAATAAAATCTAAAAATCAATGGAATAGTATCTTTTGGATTTGAATAGCTTTCATTCATCATGTGCCAGCTCACAAACTCATGCTAGGGTTATGTTGTACACCAAGTCTTGGTTTTGCCTAAAAAAAGGGAAAGTTGGTTAAGGGTGAAAAAACCTAAACCTAATTCTCTTATTTCATGGATCTTTGACCTAGTTTAGGGTTATGTTGCACACCAAGTCTTGGTTTTTTCTTAAAAAAAGGGAAAGTTTGTTAAAGGTGGAAAACCTAAACCTAATTCTCTTATTTCATGGATCTTTGACCTAGTTTAGGGTTATGTTGTACACCAAGTCTTGGTTTTGCTTAAAAAAAGGGAAAGTTTGTTAAAGGTGGAAAACCTAAACCTAATTCTCTTATTTCATGGATCTTTGACCTAGTTTGTACCATAATTCCCTTCCAACATAAATATTGAAGCAAACCCTAAAGCCAAAAAGGCACAAGCTGCTACAGAACACCATAAGCAAATTCCAAAATTCAAGGAAAATTTGAAAACCGAATTCCACATTCAAGCACAATTCAAAGCCTTAGAGTGATTCCAACACACTGCTGATATTCCCAGGAACGGATTGGAATAAAAAAACAAGCCATAAAGCTCCAAGAACACGCAAGAACAAGTCACACGGTTTGAATTTTTTCCATAAACGCATACTTCGATTCATGCATCATTAACGTATTTTGTGGATTGTTTTGTGCTCACAGGGACTGTACGAAGCTTTTGGTACAATTTAATTTGATTATAATGCCCTGAAACAAAAACCTCCATTGGGTCCATCACCCCCCCTGGTTTGCAATTTCTTTTTTTTGTTTATTTTGTTTTTAATTCTTATTTTATTTTATTGTTTTAAAGTAATTATTATTTTTTACAAAATATAAAAAACATCATAAAAAATCCAGAAAAAATGAAAAAATATAATAAATATTTAACTTAATCATTTTCATAAATAAATTAACATGTAAATTAACTTAGTATTAATTTAGGTTGCAACTTTAATGCTTTTCATAAAAAAATCCAAAAATATAGCATTAGGTTTAATAACTTTTTATTCCTTTTAATTTTCCTCTTTTTTTGCCATAATATTAGTGATGTATTTATTTTCATAATTAAACTTGTAAACTAATTAGGGTTGCATTTAGGTTAAATTTTAATACTTTCATAATAAACTTAAAAATAATTAGAACTAGGTTTAACATTTCATTTTGGTTTTTAACCAATTCTCTTTTTTCCATTAAATCTAAAAACACAAAAACATTTTCTTTTAATTTTAATTTTAATTCCTTATTAATTTTAATTTTGCGAAAGGGTCCAACGCCCTCGTTTCAATAATTTTTATTTAATTTCGCATATTTATTTTATTGCTTAAATAATTATGTATCTCTCCCAAAGCCGTGTAACTTAAACTTTTCGCACTTTTATTTTGCTTTATTTACTTTCCGTCAAATCGGGTCCGGTTTAATTTTGGCGGTGTGGACCCGCGCCATTTGTAATAGTTTAGATTTATTTTCCCGCAAATATTTTTTAACTGTTAACAAAAGCTGGAAAGAATGAATGGCCATAATAAAATCAAGCGTAGAACACCAATGAACATGACAAGACAAATATCAATGAAAATGATACACGAATCGCACACACCACCCCTAGGGTACGCCTCACTGTTGCCTTGTCTCGAAAGGTGATCGTCGAGTAGAGGACGTCTTAGTAAGTCCTCATGATCCAGGAACCTGGCATGAGGGTAGCTTCTAAGGTGTCTTCCCATTGCTCTGGTGATCACCACGTCCCGAACCTTCGAATTGACCCGAACACCTCCAACGGTGGTGCTACCTACCTCTCAATGGTGGGATGGCACTACTTTAAAGGACATTTACACAGACGAATTCCTTAGGGTAGGTAGGTTCTCAAGGATACTTGCTCTAATTTCAAACAAAACAAAAATACTTTTCACACCAACACATTTTCAAAAGCTTTCAAAGCAAATTTTTCAAACACTCTGACGTACGAGTCGAACTGAAATTTTTCAAAGAAACTTTTTAAACCCACATTGAAAAGCAAACAAACAATTTTGAAAACACATTGAGCAAGTACCTAAGAGCCCATGGACAACCATGGATAGAAAGGGTGCTAACACCTTCCCTTTCTATAATCTACCTCCCGAACCGAGAGCAATCTCTTTAAGGAATTTTTCTGTGCTTTTGTCCTTTCCATTTGGAGAAAATAAAAGACGGTGGCGACTCTTGCTTCCGCGACATTTCGCGAACCAGCTTTAAAACAGTCAGTTCCAGATCCACCGATCACAGAACTGGAACTGACTGTTTTAAAGCTGGTTCGGGAAATGTCGCGAAAGCAAGAGTCGCCACCGTCTTTTATTTTCTCCAAAATGGAAAGGACAAAAGCACAGAAAAATTCCTTATAAAGAGATTGCTCTCGGTTCGGGAGGTAGGTTATAGAAAGGGAAGGTGTTAGCACCCTTTCTATCCATGGTTATCCATGGGCTCTTAGATACTTGCTCAATGTGTTTTCAAAAATGGTTGCTTGCTTTTCAATTGTGGGTTTTAAAAAGTTTCTTTGAAAAATTTTAGATTGACTCGTACGTTAGAGTGTTTGAAAAGTTTGTTTTGAAAGCTTTTTGAAAAGTGTTGGTGTGAAAAGATTTTGATTTGTTTTGAAGAGAGCAAGTATCTACGAGAACCTACCTACCCTAAGGAATTCGTCTGTGTAAATGTCCTTTAAAGTAGTGCCATCCCACCATTGAGAGGTAGGTAGCACCACCGTTGGAGGTGTTCGGGTCAATTCGAGTTTGAGGGACATGGTGATCACCGGAGCAATGGGAAGACACCTCAGAAGCTACCCTCATGCCAGGTTCCCGGATCATGAGGACTTACTGAGACGTCTTCTACTCGACGACCACCTTTCGAAAGGCAACAGTGAGGCGTACCCTAGGGGTGGTGTGTGCGGTCCGTGTGTCATGTTTCAATTATTTTGTCTTGTCATGTTTGTTGTGATCTACGCTTGATTTTAATTAGGGCCATTCATTCTTGCATGCATTTAACAGTTATAAAGTTTGCGAAAAAATAAATCTAAACTATTACAAATGGCGCGGGTCCACATCGCCAAAATAAACCGAACCCGATTTGACAGAAAGTAAAAGAGCAATAAAACAAAAGTGCGGGAAATAAGGTTACAAGGCTTTGGGGCATATACATAATTATTTAAACGGTAAAGTAAAAATGCGCGAAATAAAATAATTAAAACAATGGGCGTTGGACCCTTTTTACAAAAATAATTAAATTAATGAGAATTAAAATTAAAAAATTAAATGTTTTTTGGTATTTTGTGTTTTTTAGATTTAAAAGAAAAAAACGAAGGAATTAACTATAATTGACTAACCCTAATTCTATTGTTTTTTAAGTTTACTGTGAAAGAATTAAATTAAAACCTAAATTACACCCTAAATTATTTATGTACAATTTTTAATCATAAGAATAAAATAATAAATAAATAATATTGTGAGAAAAAAGGAAAAAATTAAAAAGATATAAAAATTATCCATTAACCTAATTCTACATTCTCTGGATTTTATTATGAAAAAGAATTAAAATTAAAACTTAATTAAACTAAATAATTTACATTTTAATTTATTTATGAAAGTAATCAAAATTAATTATATTTTTTTGTCTTTTCTGTATTTTTAATGTTTTTATATTTTTTATGAAAAATAAACTAATTATGTTAAAACAAATAAAATAAATAAAATAGCAAAATCAAATAAGAAGAAAAATAGAAAAAAAATGCAAACCAGGGGGGGGGGGGTAGTCCCCAATTCAGGAGGTATAGGCCTGGAAGGTTAAGGCCCATTTGCTTGAATTCATTGACCTTTCTGGATCAGGTGTGGCATGTTGACTGGCATCTACCATACGCCTTTGTTCTGAGCCTTTTGATAGATCTCCTAGGACACGCGTAGGCTTGATGATGAGAGGATATGGTGTGCTGGGACGCTTGTGCTGCATGAGATTAATTAAGGAAAAATAATATGAGATTGTTCAGACCTGGGGCTCGAACCCAGGTCTTGGGGAATTGCACGCATGAGTACCTGCCAGCTGAGCCATCACATGTTAATTGATATATTATAGTGAATAAAAAACAAAAAGCAAAACCCAAGCGCACTAGTAATTGAGCGCGCGAAATTTAAAGCACCCAACCATGGCGTGCCAACACATCATCGTCCTCGTTCTTCTTTTTTTTTTTTTGAAACATAAGGGTTATAGGCAACGGTTTCAGGGCGTGGTCTTAGGCAGGTTTAGAAGAAATAGCGATTAGCTCATCTTTGAGCATAAATTGATCGCGACTAGTGCCTTCTCTTCGTCTTGATGAGCTGAGCGTAATGGTATGAGTCTGGAGTCATGATTTTGCTTCGTTTGAGAAGCCCTAATTTTGAATCCTGAAAACCTAGAAATTCAACAATGGCAAAAGCGCATATATGACACAAAAACGTAATTGAACATGTTGGTTAGCTTAGAAACATCATTATAAGCAAGAATCCATAAAGAAAAATGCAAAAGGATGCTTGATTTATGCTATGCGATTTGAAATTTTTTTCGACACAGTTTGACTTATGGATACCAATTCAGGGTGTTTTGGTTGATGTTAGTGATTGAGAATCGTTCAATGGTGTCTCAGGATGCTATTAGAAAAAGAATTAAGGCTTGAAACCCCCTCTCACTTGGAAATCAGTTTTGTGTTTTTATGTCAAAATTTCAATGTTCCAATAGGCTTTTCAGCGCAGCATCTGATGTGTTAGGCTTAGGGTTTGACTCAGTGCTTATGATGGAAGAGAATTGGCTTGCTATTTGACCTTAATTCATGCTCATGAAAGAACAAGTCCTAGGGTTTTTACCATTAACCAAGTTTCCTTCTTTTTAGCCAAGACCTAGACCTAGTGTGCAATTTAACCCTAGCCTGAGTTTTTGAGTTGGCCCATGATACATGGAAGTTGTCCAAATTCACATGACACTATTCCATTGGTTTTTGAATTTTATTTGAATTTTCAAAGATTTAAAATGAATTAAATTATCAAAAATTAAATAAAATAGAAAAATCAATATTTGGTCTTGAAATTAATCATGGGACACGTGTGTGGCATGACAAGGATGAATCAAGTGGAAGAAAGTGGGCCCTTTTGTCAAAAATTGGAGTTTCAAGGATAGTTGACTTTTGCCATTTCACAAAAATTTCCCAACTTCTACAAGGCATAACTTGCTCAATTTTTAAGCTTTTCACATGTTCTTGGACATTTTGGAAAGGTCTTTGAGTCCTCTAACCAATGCCTTTGGTCCCATGTCATTTTGATTTACCAATCTCAAGTTATGGTCTTTGACTTAAAGTCCCTTTTTGTTGACTTTTGAAAATGACCTATAATGTTGAAATTGATAACTTTTTGTGAGAGCATTTCTTGGACTTGAAGTATGAAGATGAGTTGTAGGAAATGTCTTTCTCTTCAAAATGAGCTTTGGATGGAATTTTTCTGATAATCCATGTGAAAGTTATGCCCTGGTCAATTTCAGTTGACTTTTTTCAACTGTCCAAACATAGCAACTTTTGCATCTTTGATGATTTCTGAGCCAAATTTTGAGAATCATGATCAAGCATTGATCAAATGATGTTTGTGGCTTCAAAATGATATATTGACCAAAAATTTGAACTTTTGACTGCCAAATGACCATTTTGCCCCTACAGTTGACTGTAGTGCAATTTAGGGTTTTGACTGTGCAATTTTGAGCTGAATGCCTTGAAACTTGATATGAGGATGCTTGACCATGTTTGTAAGCATATGAGACTTGATTGGGCCTTTGAACACTTCCTTTTCTTGATCAAACTCAAAACCCTAGTTTTGACTGTATGGGGACTGTTGCACTGCACAACCCTTGGGGAATTTTGTAGCTTGGCTTGGCAATTTCTTGAGGAATATGGGAGGGCAAATTTTGGGGTATAACAGTTGCCCCTGTTCAATCTTCTTAGACCTGAGGATGCAGATTGGCTGATGTGCCTTTCGTAATCCGAGGGTAAAAGATGATTGGACACTAGAGTGCCCGGAAATTTGCGCTCACATGTTAGCAATGATGGGGGGAATGGGCTTATAAATGCCATTTGGATGTTTGATTGCGTAAGAGATTCCTTGGCGAGAACCTGTATACCTGCAAAACAGAAAATGAGTACCTGACACGTTGCAGGAGCTGATTTTTAGATGCCTGGTATAGATGTGCCCTGACTGGTTACAGGAGCTGAGTCTGGAGCTTCAAACGCTGATGAATGAACCAGAGATGGTTACTGCCTTAGCATGAATGGTAAGAGAACCTTGAGCGACTTTAACTTCAACGACGCTTGTTGAGAAAAGTCTGGAGTGTATTTAACTTCAACAACGTTTATTGAGAAAAATCTTGGGTGTCTTCTGCTGGGATAAGAATCAGGGAGATCTTAGGGTCGATCTGACTGAACCAGAGAGGCCTTTGACTGGGTAAGAATCAGGAAAATCTTAGGGTCGATTTAACTGAACCGGTCTAGGTCTTGAAATGTCTTCAATTGGATAAGCATCAGGGAGATCTTAGGGTCGATCTGACTGAACCAGAGAAGGCCTTTGACTGGATAAGCATCAGGAAAATCTTGGGACGATTTAACTGAACCGGTCTAGGTCTTGAAATGTCTTCAACTGGATAAGCATCAGGGAGATCTTAGGGTCGATCTGACCGAACCAGAGAAGGCCTTTGACTGGATAAGCATCAGGAAAATCTTGGGACGATTTAACTGAACCGGTCTAGGTCTTGAAATGTCTTCAATTGGATAAGCATCAGGGAGATCTTAGGGTCGATCTGACTGAACCAGAGAAGGCCTTTGACTGGGTAAGAATCAGGAAAATCTTAGGGTCGATTTAACTGAACCGGTCTAGGTCTTGAAATGTCTTCAATTGGATAAGCATCAGGGAGATCTTAGGGTCGATCTGACTGAACCAGAGAAGGCCTTTGACTGGATAAGCATCAGGAAAATCTTGGGACGATTTAACTGAACCGGTCTAGGTCTTGAAATGTCTTCAACTGGATAAGCATCAGGGAGATCTTAGGGTCGATCTGACCGAACCAGAGAAGGCCTTTGACTGGATAAGCATCAGGAAAATCTTGGGACGATTTAACTGAACCGGTCTAGGTCTTGAAATGTCTTCAACTGGATAAGCATCAGGGAGATCTTAGGGTCGATCTGACTGAACCAGAGAGGCCTTTGACTGGGTAAGAATCAGGAAAATCTTGGGACGATTTAACTGAACCGGTCTAGGTCTTGAAATGTCTTCAACTGGATAAGCATCAGGGAGATCTTAGGGTCGATCTGACTGAACCAGAGAAGGCCTTTGACTGGATAAGCATCAGGAAAATCTTGGGACGATTTAACTGAACCCGTCTAGGTCTTGAAATGTAGCTTGAGAACTTAACTGGATCTTTCCTGAAAGATAAAAGTCAGTCATATGCAATGCATGATATGGATCAAGCAATGATGTTCTCAACATAAATGAGATTTGTATGATGCAGTGCGTTATGCATGCTATAATGATGTATGTGATGTTTTATGTATGTTTTCGTCTAGGAAAGTAAATCCTTGACGGGTGCCGGGAAGTCGTATCCTGGGCTGATGTTGAAGAATAGATTTTGCTTCCGCTGGGGATGATAACTGCAAGGATACCGGTAGGAGAAGATGACTCCGTTGCGGAATAAACTTGGCGAATGGGAGATTCTGCGGGGAGAAAAGATACTCTAGCGATCATGCTGGAAAGCAATACTCTGTGGGGAGAGAAATACTTCGTTAAGTGTTGACGATTATTTGCTGAGGATGTCTTTGTTGTTGGAAGTGTTAATGGACTTCGCTGGGGATAGGAAAGAACTATGTTGACGACGACCTTTCCGTGGCTTTTGGCTGAGGATAACCCAGTTATATCCTGTTAAGGAAATAACTCTTTAAATAAAGCCGGACGACGCGTTCGTGCTCTGTGAAGAATAAGCTTCCAGAATTTACTGGGGATAAGCTTACTGCTTGGGGAGATGAATTCCATCTTTCCTGGGGAACTTGGATGGGACTCTCCTGGGGAAATTTTGACATGCTGGGGAAATGATTCTTTTGAATGTTGATGTATGCCGCCGGGGAACAATCTTTAGGCCAAGACTGCCGGGGATGCTTGTTAAGAATATATGCTGCTGGGGAATATTGGGATCTACTGGAGGATACTCAATTTCCTTGAGACTTGTTAACTTTGTTTGGGGAAGAATGCACTGACTTGCTGTCTCACTCTCTGGGGAATTTAAGACGCCTGGTTAGGTTCTTTAGCTGAACCTACCTTGGTACCTTGGAGGATAGAACAATTAGACTGCCCAGACAACTCTTTATTGCCCCTGTTTCTAGTGTCACCTGCAATTAATTCCTTTGTTTCGTATGCAAATATTTATGAGCTAGCAAATTATTGTCAATGCATATATCACAAATTGAACCTTGGACGTTCTTCGCAAAACAAAACAGAAAAAGAAAAACAGTTGGCACGTTTAACTGAAAAGTATATTTGTATTGATTTTGAATAGCCTATGAATAGGCGTTTTGTGTACAAGAGGCTGACATCCTAGTAAGAGAAACGTCGCCGAGCAAAAGAGTTTATACAAGTTTTGTACAAAAGAAAATAAACAGCTGTGTGAAATATGAATGATCCACTGGGTTTCAACTCTGCTATCGCCGTTATAACTCTGAGCGTCTCATTGATGACCTTGGTTGAGGGTGAAGCTGACTGATCGATGCCGTCTGAACTTGATGTAGATACCGGATTCTGGATGCACGGTGATCCAATGAGACATAGCCTTACGTTTTTATCCCTAACTTTTGCCTGGACTGCCCTTTTGGGTTTTCAGTCCACCGGGATACCCATTTTTGCCCAAGCCGCCTTTTCAGGTTTTCGACTTGCCGGGTGTACAGATTTTCATTTTCATCCCTTCATTTTGCCCGAACCCTTTTGGTTCGACGGGAAGCCCTAATTTTTGCCTAGACATATCAGCCTAGCGGGTCTTTTTTTCATGCATAGTATTTTTTAACTATGTCTGCATTGGCGGGGTGAGGAAGGTCGTCACCATCCATGTTGGTTAATATCATTGCTCCTCCTGAGAACACATGCTTAACCACAAATGGCCCTTCGTACGTAGGGGTCCATTTGCCCCTTGGATCACTCTGAGGAAGGATGATTCGCTTGATCACCAGATCCCCGACTTGATATTCCTGTGGCCTGACCTTTTTGTTAAATGCCCTGATCATTCGTTTCTGATACGTCTGACCATGACAGATAGCAGCAAGTCTCTTTTCGTCAATAAGGTTGAGCTGATCAAGTCGTGTCTGGATCCAATCACCTTCGTTCAGATTTGCATCCTTCATTATCCGGAGAGAAGGAATTTGTACTTCGATTGGCAAGACTGCCTCCATGCCATAACCCAGAGAGAAAGGAGTTGCCCCGGTTGACGTCCTAGCTGAGGTACGATACCCATGCAGAGCGAACGGTAACATCTCGTGCCAATCTTTATACGTTACTGTCATCTTCTGCACGATCTTCTTGATGTTTTTATTAGCTGCTTCTATAGCCCCATTCATCTTCGGTCTGTAAGGAGAAGAATTGTGGTGCTGTATCTTGAACTGTTCGCAGAGCTCAGCGATCATCTTATTGTTCAGATTGGTACCGTTGTCTGTAATAATCCGCTCAGGGACGCCGTATCGACAGATCAGATTGTGCCGAATGAACCGTGCCACAACAGTCTTGGTTACCGTAGCGTAGGATGCTGCTTCAACCCACTTCGTAAAATAATCAATCGCCACTAGGATGAAGCGATGTCCATTGGATGCCGTAGGTTTAATCTCACCGATCATGTCTATGCCCCACATTGCAAATGGCCAAGGCGCAGTCAGAACATTCAGGGGAACCGGAGGAACATGCACCTTGTCTGCGTAGATCTGGCATTTATGGCATGTCCTAGAATGTTGGTAGCAATCAGCTTCCATGGTGGACCAGTAATACCCTGCCCGTAGGATCTTCTTTGCCATAGTATGTCCACTGGAGTGTGTACCAAAGGTCCCTTCATGTAGCTCTTCCATGATTCTTTCTGCTTCAGTCTTATCTACACAACGCAGTAGGGTTGAATCCTGGTTTCGCTTGTACAAGATGCCGTTGCTAAGGAAGAACTTGGCTGCAAACCTCCTCAGGAATTTCTTATCATTGACAGATGCTCCTTCAGGGTATTCCTGAGCTTCTAGGTATCTCTTCACTTCGTGGTACCAAGGCTTCTCAGTCACCGATTCAGTTTCGAGATCACAACAGTATGCCGGTTCGTCCAGTTTCCAGATGATGATCCGGGGAGCCTCGTTATCCCATTTAACCTTGAACATTGAAGACATTGTAGCTAACGCGTCCGCCAACTGATTCTCTTCTCTTGGAAAGTGCTCAAATGTTATCTCTGTGAAGTGGGGGATCAGGGCCAACACACATTCTCTGTAAGGAATCAAGTTTGGGTGTTTCGTATCCCACTCTCCTTTGATTTGATTGATCACAAGAGCGGAATCTCCGAAGACACTCAGAAATTTGATCCTCAGGTCGATCGCAGCTTGAAGACCCATAATACACGCTTCATACTCCGCCATGTTGTTGGTACAATTGAAACACAGCCGGGCGGTGAGTGGAGTATGAGTACCTTGTGGAGATACGATTATGGCGCCGATACCATTTCCCAAAGCATTGGAGGCTCCGTCAAAGTGCATAGACCATCGGGATCCTGGTTCAGGTCCTTCATCCGGTCCAGGTACTTCACAGTCAGTTACTATCATAATGCTTTCATCTGGAAACTCGAAGTTCATTGATTGGTAGTCATCCACAGCTTGATGTGCTAAGTGGTCTGCCAATACACTTCCCTTGATGGCTTTTTGGGTCGTGTACTGAATGTCGTATTCCGTCAAGATCATCTGCCATCTTGCAATTCTCCCAGGCAGAGCAGGCTTTTCGAATATGTACTTTATAGGATCCATTTTTGAGATCAACAAGGTAGTGTGAGTCAGCATATACTGTCTCAGCCGGCGAGCAGCCCATACCAAAGCGCAGCAAGTTTTCTCAAGCAGTGAGTATCGGGTCTCACAGTCGGTAAACTTTTTGCTAAGGTAATAAATGGCATGCTCTTTTCGGCCAGACTCGTCATGCTGCCCCAGCACACACCCCATTGCATTATCAAGCACTGTCAGGTAAAGTATCAAAGGTCTCCCTTTAACTGGTGGCATAAGGATGGGTGGTTCTTGGAGATATTCCTTGATTCTGTCAAAAGCAGCCTGACATTCATCATTCCAACGTACTACCTGATCTTTCTTCAGCAGCTTGAAGATTGGTTCACAGGTAGCAGTTAAGTGTGAGATGAACCGAGCAATGTAATTCAAACGTCCTAGAAAGCCTCTGACTTCCTTCTCTGTCTTAGGAACTGGCATCTCTTGAATGGCTTTGACCTTAGCAGGGTCCACTTGAATTCCTTTATCACTGACCACGAAGCCTAGCAACTTCCCAGATCTTACCCCGAAGGTGCACTTGTTAGGGTTCAATCTCAGTTTATACAGTTTCAACCGGTCAAACAGTTTCTGTAGATGATCAAGGTGTTCTTCCTCAGTCTGGGATCTAGCGATCATGTCGTCAACATACACTTCTATCTCATGATGGATCATGTCATGAAATAAGGCCACCATAGCACGTTGGTAGGTTGCCCCAGCGTTCTTCAACCCGAACGGCATGACCTTGTAACAGAAGGTGCCCCACTGAGTGACAAATGTAGTCTTTTCCATGTCTTCAGGTGCCATCTTAATCTGATTGTAACCTGAAAAGCCATCCATGAAAGAGAACACTTTATGCTGAGCTGTATTATCAACAAGGACGTCAATGTGGGGTAGAGGGAAGTCATCCTTGGGGCTGGCCCTGTTCAGATCCCTGTAATCGACACACATCCTAACCTTGTCGTCCTTCTTAGGTACCGGCACCACATTAGCAACCCACTGAGGGTAGGAAGTCACTGCAAGAAACCCGGCATCGAACTGCTTCATAACCTCGGCTTTAATCTTCTCAGACATCTCTGGACGCATACGGTGGACCTTTTGCTTAACCGGAGGGAAATCTTCTTTAGTTGGTAAGTGATGGACCACAATGTCGGTATCTAATCCGGGCATATCTTCGTAGGACCAGGCAAAGATTTCCTTATAGTCACGCAGCATTTGAGTCAACCGTCGCCTCACGCTGAGTTCTAGGTTGGCACCAATCTTCACCTCTTTCTTGTCTTCCTCAGTACCCAAGTTTATTATTTCCACCGGCTCTTCATGGGGTTGAATTGCCCTCTCCTCCTGTTGTAACAGTCTTGCAAGTTCACCAGGTACTTCGCAATCATCTTCACCTTCGTCTTCGGCTAAGTTGATCGGATTTTCGAAGTCATAACTGGCAGTAGCAGAGTCGTTACCAGTGAGATCCAGAGTGGATTGAAACCTGTATGAGTGAGTGTGTGTGTAAATACAGTTGTTTTGCAATATGTAAAGAAGGGAAAGAAAAAAGGAGCGCAAAATTTGAAATGTGAAAAACGTCCAATGCTTTTATTCATGATATATGATAGTGACAAAAACCCTCACAAGCAAAACCACGGTGCCCCGGGTAAGACACCGGGCCATATAGTCTCAAATTATTGTTTATTACAAATCAAAAACAAAGAAATTCATTACTGGGGAACAAAAGTTATGGGTGTAAAATCTTTAGCAGTCCAATTGGTCAATCCACCGTCGGTCGTCGGGTAGATCCAACTATCGAACTCTGACTCTTCCACCTTGACTTCCTCTCCAATAGCATTCACTTCTGAGTGGGTGATGAGCGCAGGAGGTCTTCCAATTCTCGCCTTGCGCACCGCTTTCTGAGCTTCTGTGGTGAAACCCAGCCCAAACTTGTTAGTCTTAGGAGTAAGATCAGGGAGCTTGCCCCAGTTTGCACATTCACCTCTTTCGATCACAGCCCGGGCGTCCTTTAAGGAGGCCATCTTCAAAGGAGAAACCTCTTCATCCACTGCTTCTGCTGCTGCCAAGGTTTGTGGCACTTCCTCAAAATGTTGAAAGGGGGTTTCAATGAACTCCCCATCCATTTCTACGTATCTGAAGGAGTTGAGGTGACTGACCATATACTCCTCTTCTCCTTGCACCGTTATGATCTTCCCCCTGACTGGGTACTTGAGCTTCTGATGCAACGTGGAGGTCACAGCTCCAGCCTTGTGGATCCATGGGCGACCCAGCAAACAAGAATAGGACGGACAGATGTCCATCACATAGAATTTTGAATCAAATACCTGTGACCCAACCCTGATTGGGATGTACACCTCACCATGTACCATTCTTTTGGACCCGTCAAAAGCCCGGACAACAATGTTGCTTGGTTTGAGCTCTAGACCCTCACAATCCAGTCTATCCAGAGCCTTCTTGGGTAGCACGTTTAATGAAGAACCTGTGTCAACCAGCACATGAGCAAGAGTAGTGCCCCTGCATTCAATGGAGACATGCAGGGCGTCATTATGGTTCTTCCCCTTTGCTGTCAGATCGGCATCAGAGAAACCCAGGCCATTATCAGCGGTTAGGTTGGCCACACAGTCGGTGAACTGGTCAGCAGACGTCTCTTGGGGTACGTGGGCTGTCTTTAAGAAAGCAATCAGAGCCTTTGCGTGGGCCTCTGAACACAGCAGCAGTGACAACATGGAGATTTTAGAGGGAGTGTGCCCCAGCTGTTCTACAACGTTGAAATCACTTTTCTTTATTATCTTGAGGATTTCTTCCATTTCTTGCTTGGAAGCCTCAACAATGGTTTTTGGTGCCTCCGTCCTGGCAGGCATATCAGCAGCAATTCCCTTGCCCCGAGTATCAGATGACTCAGTAGCAGGGGTGGATACTTGGTCAGGGGGAGAAACAGGTACCCTGGCAGGTGTGGAGATCAAAGGCCTATGAATTACCGGAGGAGCAATGTCTGGCGAGAACAGTCTTCCACTACGAGTGACCTTGGCAGGCCCGGTGATGTTGGAGACACCAGTATCAATGTTGAACTCTTGTTTCACACCCAGAACATAAACATCTGCCCCATAGTGCCATGGGACAGCCTTATCAGATTTGTAGGGTATAGGCCCCGGAACAGTAATGGTGATGGGAGCACTCTTATGAACTGACAAAATTTGTATAGGCTCCTTTGAAGGAGCCTTGGAATGGTTGTTGAAAATGGTAACGATCGACACTTCTTCAACAGGAGCAGCAGGAACAACAGTCTTTCTGAACAAAATCTCTCTACTGTCTATCAGGTTTTGGACGCCTGACTTCAGCAGAGAACAACCAACAGGGGAAGCAACACATAGAGGGCAACCAGCAGGGGAAGCAACACATAGGGAGGATGACGAAAACGATACCACAATGTACAATATGCCTTAATTCCCCAGCAGAGTCGCCAGTTCTGTGATCGGTGGATCTGGAACTGACTGTTTTAAAGCTGGTTCGCGAAATGTCGCGGAAGCAAGAGTCGCCACCGTCTTTTATTTTCTCCAAATGGAAAGGACAAAAGCACAGAAAAATTCCTTAAAAGAGATTGCTCTCGGTTCGGGAGGTAGGTTATAGAAAGGGAAGGTGTTAGCACCCTTTCTATCCGTGGTTATCCACGGGCTCTTAGGTACTTGCTCTTATGTTTTCAAAAATTTGTTTGCTTTTCAAGTGTGTGGGTTTTGAAAAAAGTTCGTTTGGAAAACTTCTAAGTAACTCTTGTATCAGTCCTCAAGAGTGTATGAAGTATTGTTTGAAAACTTTTTGAAAGTGTAAGGTGTGAAAAGTATTTTTGTTTGTTTTTGAAAAGAGCAAGTATCCATGAGTCATCTACCTACCCTAAGGAATTAAGCTTTGTAAGAGTCCTTTAGATAGTGATATCCCACCATTGAGAGGTAGGTAGCACCATCGTTGGAGTTGTTCGGGTCAATTCGATTATCGGGACAGTGTGGTCACCGAAGCAATGGTAGGACACTTTAGAAGTAACCCTAATGTCCTAGATCCTTTTATCCGAGGCAACCGTTTCGAGGCAACTGGATCTTTAGACAAAGGGGGACCTCTAAGACACCCTATACTTGATGACCATGTTTCGAGGCGACGAGTGAAGCGTACCCTAAGAGTGGCATGTGCTTTGTGTGTTGTGTTTCAGTTAATGTTTGTCTTGTATATGTTATTTTGTGAGCTACGGATTGGTTTTATTTACCATACATTCTTTCATGCATTTAACAGTTAGGGGGTGCGGAAAGTAAATTGCGGAAACATAAATCCTACGCTATTACAAGGCACGGGTCTATACATCACCAAAAATACAAAGACTCGTTTTTGGTAAATAAGTACGGAAAGTAAATAAAACAGTAAAAATCCTAATTACTATTACATCCGGAGGCAGTTACATAATAATCAAAAATAAGGAATTAAAACCAAAATGCGCGCGAAAGAAAGAATCGGGAATGTCTTAAGGGTGTTGACCCTTTTAAGAAAAGAAATTGATTTTTTTGTCTTTTTGGTGATTAAATGAAATTAAAACTAATAACTAAACTAATTAATTAATTTATTAAAAGAAAACTTTTTTTTTTGTGTTTTTTATATTTTTTATGAAATAAAATAAAAAGAAATAAAATTAAAAGTTAATTTTACCTAATTCTAAATCTATTTTAATTATTAAGAAAAGAAATTAAAATTGCCTAATTAAACTATTTATTTGTTAATATTTATTTACAAAATAAAATAATAATAATAATAATAATGTTAATTCTATTTTTTTGATTTTTTATGAAAATATGTTAATTATGTTAATTATTAATAAATAAAATAAGGCAAATAAATAAAAAGAAAAGAAAATGACAAAACAAAATAAAATAAGAAAAAAGTAAGTAAACCCAAGGGGGGTGTGGGCTGGAATTTGAGGGTGTTGGATTGAGATTTGAGGCCCATTTGAACAAGGCCTGTTTGACTTTTTGGATTGCCTACGCATGCGCTGACTCCAGAGCACCATGGTCCCCATGCTTGGCCCTTTGATCTGCATTGATGGACGCTTGGAGTGTTGGGATGGGAGGCTTATGGTACACCTCATCTTGGAATCTGCACAGGAAAGCATTGGACAAAATAATATGGAAATTGTAGGGGGACCTGGGAATACTTACAGTGCTTGATAATGGACCTTAGGACGTGGCAAGGGTTGCTTTAGCTTCAGGGTATGGCAAAGAAGAGAGTCACGTTCTCCTTTTGGCCTGAAAATGCTTGCAAAACTCCTTTTGATCTCACACTTTTTTTTGACAAATTTTGAACTTTGCTCTGGCCGTTTGTGTACTTTTTTTTTCGTTTTTGAATGAGGCTTGCAAGGCTTGTATATATAGTAATGAGTGAGAATCAGGAAATAATGTGAGCCATTAACCCTTGCAATGAAGTTTGAGATTTTTCCATAACCACCATTAAAGAAACTTGCCAATTTTGTTCAAATTTGAATTGTATGCTTAAAATGGACCTTACACGAATTTGGTAGGTGCATTATGCTTCATCAAGGTCATTCAAACCACAATATATCATTGAATTAATTTTTTTGATTTTTATTTGAATTTTATGGATTTAAAATGAATTAAATCAATAAAATTAAATAAAAAATAGAAAAATTAATGTTTAATCTTGAAATTAATCATGGAACACGTGGGTGGCATGACAAGGCTGAACCAAGTGGAAAAAAGTGGGCCCTTTTGTCAAAAATTGAAGTTTCAAGGATAGTTGACTTTGGCCATTTCACAAAAATTTCCCAACTTCTCCAATGCATATCTTGCTCAATTTTGATCATATGAACATGTTCTTGGACATTTTAGAAAGGTCTTGAAGTCCTCTAACCAATGCCTTTGGTCCCATGTCATTTTGATTTACCAATATCAAGTTATGGTCTTTGACTTAAAATGCCTTTTTGTTGACTTTTGAAAATGACCTATAATGTTGAAATTGATAACTTTTTGTGAGAGCATTTCTTGGATTTGGAATGTGAAGATGAGTTGTAGGAAATGTCATCCCCTTCAAAATGAGCATTGGATGGGATTTTTTTGATGAACCATGAAAAAGTTATGCCTTGGTCAAGTTACAGTTGACTTTTCAGCTGTCCAAAAATGGAAACTTTTGCATCTTGATGATTTTTGAGCCATTCTTGTGGAATCATGGTCAAGACTTGACCAAATGATGACTGTGGCTTCAAAATAAGATGTTGACCAAAAATTTTGACTTTTGACTGCTAAATGACCATTTTGCCCCTACAGTTGACTGTGAAGCAATTAGGGTTTTTGACTGTGCAACTTGACCTTGTGAGCCTTGAAACTTGACATGTAGGTGCTTGACAAAGTGTATGGGCATATGTGACTTGATTGAGCCCTTGAAAACCTCAACTTCCTTGCAAGAACCAAAACCCTAATTTGACTGGCTTAGGAGGATGGTTGACTGTGTAGCCCTTGAGTAGACTTTGAACCATTTGAGGTGATGCTTGGCAAAACTTTGAAGATTATGGGAGGGAAAATTTTGGGGTACAACAGTTGCCCCTGTTCAATCTTCTTAGACCTGAGGATGTAGATTGGCTTGTGTGCCTTTCGTGATCCGAGGGTGGAAGATGATTGAACACTAGAGTGCCCAGAAATTTGCACTCACATAGTAGAATATCAGCAGTGTGACAGCGGGAATGGGCTTACAGATGCCATTTGGAGAGATGATACATAGGAGGATGGGCTTATAGATGCCATCTAGAAGTGTGACAGAACCTTGTCGGGAATGGGCTTATAGATGCCATTTGGAACTGCAACGGATAGTTGTGGAGATGGGCTTATAGATGCCATCGGAAGGTTGATCGTGTAAGAGATTCCTTAGCGAGTACTTGCGTACCTGAGAAAGAAAGATAATTACCTGGCCTGTTACAGGGGTTGATCTTCAAACAGTCGCTCACAGACGTGCCCTGGCTAGATACAGGAATTGAATCTAGAACTTCAAAAGTTTTTTGTTGATAATGATGTGATGAATGAATCAGGGACGGTTTCTACCTCAACAGGAAGATGAGAGAACCTTGGACGATTACTATCTCAACGAGACGATGAGAGAACCTTGGACGATTACTACCTCAACGGGACGATGAGAGAACCTTGGACGATTACTACCTCAACGGGACGATGAGAGAACCTTGGATGATTACTACCTCAACGGGACGATGAGAGAACCTTGGATGATTACTACCTCAACGGGACGATGAGATAACCTTGGATGATTACTACCTCAACGGGACGATGAGAGAACCTTGGACGATTACTACCTCAACGGGACGATGAGAGAACCTTGGATGATTGCTACCTCAACGGGACGATGAGAGAAACTTGGACGATTACTACCTCAACGGGACGATGAGAGAACCTTGGATGATTACTACCTCAACGGGACGATGAGAGAACCTTGGACGATTACTACCTCAACGGGACGATGAGAGAACCTTGGACGATTACTACCTCAACGGGACGATGAGAGAACCTTGGACGATTACTACCTCAACGGGACGATGAGAGAACCTTGGATGATTACTACCTCAACGGGACGATGAGAGAACCTTGGACGATTACTACCTCAACGGGACGATGAGAGAACCTTGGATGATTACTACCTCAACGGGACGATGAGAGAACCTTGGACGATTACTACCTCAACGGGACGATGAGAGAACCTTGGATGATTACTACCTCAACGGGACGATGAGAGAACCTTGGATGATTACTACCTCAACGGGACGATGAGAGAACCTTGGATGATTACTACCTCAACGGGACGATGAGAGAACCTTGGACGATTACTACCTCAACGGGACGATGAGAGAACCTTGGACGATTACTACCTCAACGGGACGATGAGAGAACCTTGGATGATTACTACCTCAACGGGACGATGAGAGAACCTTGGACGATTACTACCTCAACAGAATGATGAGAGAATCTTAGGCGACTTCAACCTCAGCAGAATGATGAAGGAATCTTGGACGTCTTCTACCTCAAACGGTAAAGACTTTTATCTGTTGATCGTTCTTTCCTGAAAAAGTAACGAGTTAGTTGTATGCAATGTCATGATGCATGAATTGCCTGATTTTAAGATGTTCTCAAAAATAAATGAGATTTGTGTTGTATGATGCGTATGCATGCTATAATGTATGAAGATGTGATGTTTATGAATGTATTTTCGTCTAGGAAAATAAATCCTTGACGAATGCCGGGAAGCTGAATCCTGGGCTGATGTTTGAAGAGTAGAGTTCTTCATTTCCGCTGGGGATGAAGATTGCAAGAATAAACTGGTAGGAGAAGACGACTCCGTTGGGGAATAAACTTGGTGGAGAGATTACTCTGCGGGGAATATACTTCGTGGGAAGAGATACTTCGCTGAGACTTGATGATAACTCCGCTGGGGATACCATTGATATGTTTTGTTGGAAGATTTGATGAACTCCGCCGGGGGATAGGAAGAACTTTGCCGAGGACGATCTTTCCGTGGTAATTGGCTGAGGATAACCCAGTTATAAGCTCTTGTGGAGAATAACCTTTGAATAAATCCGGGGAGAGGCATGTACTCTGCATGTGATGAGC
The DNA here is from genome assembly GCA_948472305.1 of Vicia faba. Classification (NCBI taxonomy): domain Eukaryota; kingdom Viridiplantae; phylum Streptophyta; class Magnoliopsida; order Fabales; family Fabaceae; genus Vicia; species Vicia faba. The sequence continues at coordinate 379,278,447 of OX451735.1, read as the reverse complement.
TTCCAGAATCTACTGGGGATAAGCTTCCCGAATCTACTGGGGATGAGCTTCCAGAATCTACTGGGGAGGATGATTCAACTCTCCTAGGGAAAATTTTGAACTGTACCAGGGGAGTGGCTCCACTGGGGTGTCTGGTATTCCGCCGGGGAACAATCTTATATCAAGACTGCCGGGGGATGCTTGTTTAGGAACATCTGTATACTCCTGGGGAATGTTGAGATCTTCTGGGGGATGCCCTACTTCCTTAAGGCTGACAGTAGACTAACTCTGCTTGGGGAGAGTATTGCTGACTTGCTAGGGATACTGTGCCTTTTCAGGGCTGATGGGAGACCAACTCTGCTTGGGGGAGAATATCGCTGATTTGTCTTACTCTACGGGGAGTGAAAGTATCTCGGTCATGCTTTTCAGCTGAATACCTTGTACCTTGGTGGGCAGAGCAGCTAGATCGCTTAGACAACTCATTATTGCCCCTGTTTCTGTGGGAGAAGGTACCTGTAGAGGTGCTTGATGACTGCCGGTTGACAAATCTTCTTCTGGTAGGCAAGTGACGAGATGACAGTACATAGTCGTACGCTTTAATCCCTAACTTTTGCCTGGACCGCCCTTTCGGGTTTTTAGTCCACCGGGATACCCATTTTTGCCCAAGTCGCCTTTTCAGGTTTTCGACTTGCCGGGTGTACAAATTTTTCATTTTATCCCTTATTTTTGCCCGAACCCTTTTGGTTCGCCGGGAAGCCCTTATTTTTGCCTAGGTGTGTCAACTTAGCGGGTCTTTGATTATGCGTAGTATTTTTTTTGACTATGTCCATGCTCTCAGGATGTAGGGAGGTGCCCCTGTCAGTAGTGTTGTGTTGACGTACCACCAGAAGATGTTTGATCAAGCCAGATTCGTCACTAGAACTTATGTCCAATGCCCCAAGTGGCTCAGGCGGAGATTTGCCCCAAGCTGGTTGGCCTTTTGAGAGATTCTCTGAATCTTGACTTAACTGCCCCAGATGATGGACAATGATCATGCCATGCCCCTTGATTAGAGGTGCTTTTGTTCATTAGACATTCGTCGTGCGAACTTCTATGCTGTTCAAATAACTAGTCATATGTAAACAATGTTATTTTAAGAATGCAAAAGCTTATGTCTGTCTTGAAATTTTGAAAAATGCATTTTTTGTAAAAGCAAGTGAGTTTTGTAAAAATATGATGTCAACTCAGTATTTTACAGTAAGCCTTAAGGAGTCAGGATACCTTCGTAACAGTATGCTTTCGAACTAACCCATGCTTCGGCTAGGACTTTTAAGGGTTATATCGTGGCCTGGTTCACGGTTTAAGAAACAAAGGATAAAGGCTCAAGTTATTTGTACCCACCCGCTCTTCGTGATGTTCTCCAAACCTAAACTCAGTTGATCATGCGTTAGACCTTGTTCGAGTCTTTGTTTTGATTTTCCGGTGATGATTCGGATGTTGATGATTTCTTTTGAACAGGCAGTCATTTTTTGCTTTGGTTGAGGGTTTGTGAGACCTCTTTCTTGATTTTTATTATCCCTTTCTTTTTTTGCCTGAACTGTTTCCTTTTTGGAATTACAGTCAGCGGGATGCCCCAGTTTGGTAAGTCTTCTTTATTGGTTTTGACTTTTTGGGCTTTTCGTTTATGATTTTTTTTTTGATAATGACTGCCTGTCCTTATGATTGTTCAGAACCATCACTGTCTTTTGTTTTTGAAAAACTCATTTGGTGCCATTCATTGTGCACTTGGATCAACTGAGAGAACTACCCTGCCCCAGGTTATGATTAAGGGTTTTGATTTTCGAAAATAAAAACTCCTACTTCTTTGGCTCTGATGGGTTGACGAGGGATTATCATCCTTATAACTCCAGTGTTTAGGAATTGAAACAACGCCTGTACCTCATCAGCGGGGTCTGTTCAAAAGCATATTGTACATTGTGGTATCGTTTTCGTCATCCTCCCTCAAGAGGCTCAAAATTATTAACCAGGAGTTGATCATCAGAAAAAATATGAAAGCAGTTTTAAGCATAGTAAATATAATTAAATCAAGACAGACATGTGTAATGCATTCATGAAATAAAAGAGTTTAACATGGTAATTGTTTATCTGAACAAGAAAAGGAAAAATACAACTTGAAATCAAATGAACAAAAATCTAGCCATGCTTTGGCAATGGAGCAGTGATCACGTTGGGAGTCCCCGCAGGCTCGAACTCGATCTCTTTGGCATCGATCATGTTCTGAATTTTGTACTTCAGTGCCCAACAGTCCTCAGTATCGTGCCCCGGGCTATCGGAATGATAAGCACATCTAGCTTCTGGATTATAGCTAGGAGAAGAGGTCTTAGGATTGGCAGGAGGGTTGATCACTGCAATCAGGTTCATCTTCAACATGTGTTGCAGTGCTTGTGACCATGGCATGTTAATGTTGGTGAATTGCCTTTTAGGCCCGTCCGGCCTTTGCTGGTTTCCCCTTTGTGGTTGACGGCGTGGTGCAGAACCAGAAATCATGACTGCCCCTGCCATCCCTATCGGATGCACCATTTGAAGTAACAAGCCCTGAGATGAAAAGACTGTTGTTTATTAGGATTGCCAAGTTGCAATTTTCTTTTGTTCAAACATTTGTTCATGTTAAAACATTGTTATTCCATTAATGCATCGCTTATGTCCGTTTTGAATCAATATATTCGTATTCACTCTATGCATGTTATTTTCATATTTTTTTTTTTTCTGATGTCAACTCTCATTAATTCTAAGCCTCTTGAGGGAGGATGACGAAAACGATACCACAATGTACAATATGCTTTAAAGCTGGAACTGGAACTGTTTTAAAGCTGGTTCGCGAAACATCTGAAAAAGGAATTACCACCTCACGCACTTGTCAGAGAGGGGACCATAACTTCTGCTGAGTCTTTATCAAAATCTGTTGGGAATCGATTTAGCTGGACTAGAGCAAAGACTCAAACAAGGGCTAACGGATTCAAACAATCATTGAGAGCAAGTTGATCATCAGTTGCTCAGTTGATCATACGTTAGCCCTTGTTTTGTGCATCCGATAAGAATTAAAAACAAAATAAACAAAAAAAAGAAATTGCAAACCAGGGGGGGTGATGGACCCAATGGAGGTTTTTGTTTCAGGGCTTTATAATCAAATTAAATTGTACCAAAAGCTTCGTACAGTCCCTGTGAGCACAAAACAATCCACAAAATACGTTAATGATGCATGAATCGAAGTATGCGTTTATGGAAAAAATTCAAACCGTGTGACTTGTTCTTGCGTGTTCTTGGAGCTTTATGGCTTGTTTTTTTTTATTCCAATCCGTTCCTGGGAATATCAGCAGTGTGTTGGAATCACTCTAAGGCTTTGAATTGTGCTTGAATATGGAATTCGGTTTTCAAATTTTCCTTGAATTTTGGAATTTGCTTATGGTGTTCTGTAGCAGCTTGTGCCTTCTTGGCTTTAGGGTTTGCTTCAATATTTATGTTGGAAGGGAATTATGGTACAAACTAGGTCAAAGATCCATGAAATAAGAGAATTAGGTTTAGGTTTTCCACCTTTAACAAACTTTCCCTTTTTTTAGGCAAAACCAAGACTTGGTGTACAACATAACCCTAGCATGAGTTTGTGAGCTGGCACATGATGAATGAAAGCTATTCAAATCCAAAAGATACTATTCCATTGATTTTTAGATTTTATTTGAATTATTATGGATTTAAAATGAATTAAATCAATAAAAATTAAATAAAATAGAAAAATAAATGTTTGATCTTGAAATTGATCATGGGACACGTGTGTGGCATGACAAGGCTGAATCAAGTGGAAGAAAGTGGGCCCTTTTGTCAAAAATTGAAGTTTCAAGGATAGTTGACTTTTGCCATTTCACAAAAATTTCCCAACTTCTACAAGGCATAACTTTCTCAATTTTTAAGCTTTTCTCATGTTCTTGGACATTTTGGAAAGGTATTTGAGTCCTTTAACCAATGCCTTTGGTCCCATGTCATTTTGATTTTCCAATCTCAAGTTATGGCCTTTGACTTAAAGTCCCTTTTTGTTGACTTTTGAAAATGACCTATAATGTTGAAATTGATAAATTTTTGTGAGAGCATTTCTTGGAATTGAAGTATGAAGATGAGTTGTAGGAAATGTCTTTCTCTTCAAAATGAGCTTTGGATGGAATTTTTCTGATAATCCATGTGAAAGTTATGCCCTGGTCAATTTCAGTTGACTTTTTCAACTGTCCAAATAAGGAAACCTTTGCATCTTTGGTGATTTCTGAGCCAAATTTTGAGAATCATGATCAAGCATTGATCAAATGATGTTTGTGGCTTCAAAATGATATGTTGACCAAAAATTTGAACTTTTGACTGTCAAATGACCATTTTGCCCCTACAGTTGACTGTAGTGCAATTTAGGGTTTTGACTGTGCAATTTTGAGCTGAATGCCTTGAAACTTGATATGAGGATACTTGACCATCTTTGTAGGCATGTGAGACTTGATTGGGCTTTTGAACACTCCATTTTCTTGATCAGCACACAAACCCTAGTTTTGACTGTATGGAGGCCTTTGCACTGTGCAACTCTTGGGGAATTTTGTAGCTTGACTTGGCAGTTTATTGGAGAATATGGGAGGGCAAATTTTGGGGTACAACAGTTGCCCCTGTTCAATCTTCTTAGACCTAAGGATGCAGATTGGCTGACGTGCCTTTCGTAATCCGAAGGTAGAAGATGATTGGACACTAGAGTGCCCAGAAATTTGCGCTCACATGGTAGCAGTGATGGGGGAATGGGCTTATAGATGCCATTTGGGGGTTGATGAATAGGATGATGGGCTTATAGATGCCATCTGGATGTTGATCGCGTAGGAGATTCTTTAGCGAGAACCTGCATACCTGCAAAAGAAAAATGAGTACCTGACACGTTGCAGGAGCTGATTTCAGATGCTTGATATAGATGTGTCCTGACTGGTTACAGGAGCTGAGTCTGGAGCTTCAAACGGCGATGAATGAACCAAAGATGGTTACTGCCTTAGCATGAATGGTAAGAGAACCTTGAGTGACTTTAACTTCAACAACGCTCGTTGAGAAAATCTTGATGGGAATTACCGTCTTCGCAGTATCGGGAAGAGGACCAAAGGAAATTATAACCTGAAAGTTGGACCTAAAATGGAAGTCTCATGCACCGTCGGAGAGAAAACCAATAGGACATTATAATCTCAAAGGAAAACCTAAAATGGAAATCTCATGCACCGTCGGAGAGAGAACCAATAGGAAAATAAAATCTGAAAGAAAGGCCTAAAATGGAAATCTCATGCACCGTCGGAGAGAGAACCAAAATGGAATTATAATCTTAAAGAAAACCTAAAATGGAAATCTCATGCACCGTCGGAGAGAGAACCAAAATGGAATTATAAAATCTGAAAGAAAGACCTAAAATGGAAATCTCATGCACCGTCGGAGAGAGAACCAAAATGGAATTATAATCTCAAAGAAAAACCTAAAATGGAAAGCTCATGCACCGTCGGAGAGAGGACCAATAGGACATTATAACCTGATAACTTCTACTGAGTCTTCATCAGAAAAATCTGTTGGGAGTCGATTTAGCTGGACTAGAGAGGTTTTTTGATAAGGATGTGATGAAGGAATCTGAGACGATTGCTACTCCGAATATATGATGAAGGAATCTGGGACGATTACTACCTCAGCAGGACGATGAAGGAATCTGGGACAATTACTACCTCAGCAGGACGATGAAGGAATCTGGGACGATTACTACCTCAGCAGAATGATGAAGGAATCTGGGACGATTACTACCTCAGAAGAATGATGAAGGAATCTGGGACGATTACTACCTCAGCAGGATGATGAAGGAATCTGGGACGATTACTACTCCAAATATATGATGAAGGAATCTGGGACGATTACTACTTCAGCAGGATGATGAAGGAATCTGGGACGATTACTACCTCAGAAGGATGATGAAGGAATCTGGGACGATTACTACCTCAGATATATGATGAAGGAATCAGGAGCGATTACTACCTCAGAGGGATGATGAAGGAATCTGGAACAATTACTACCTCAGATATATGATGAAGGAATCTTGGACGATTACTACCTCAGCGGGGCTATGAAGGAATCAGGAGCGATTACTACCTCAGCAGGGCGATGAAGGAATCAGGAGCGATTACTACCTCAGCAGGGCGATGAAGGAATCAGGAGCGATTACTACCTCAGCAGGGCGATGAAGGAATCAGGAGCGATTACTACCTCAGCAGGGCGATGAAGGAATCAGGAGCGATTACTACCTCAGCAGGGCGATGAAGGAATCAGGAGCGATTACTACCTCAGCAGGATGATGAAGGAATCTGGGACGATTACTACCTCAGCAGAATGAATGATGAAGGAATCTGGGACGATTACTACCTCAGCAGAATGATGAAGGAATCAGGAGCGACTACTACCTCAGCGGGTGATGAAGGAATCTGGGACGATTACTACCTCAGCGGGATGATGAAGGAATCTGGGACGATTACTACCTCAACGGGATGATGAAGGAATCTGGGACGATTACTACCTCAGCGGGATGATGAAGGAATCTGGGACGATTACTACCTCAACGGGTGATGAAGGAATCTGGGACGATTACTACCTCAACGGGTAAAGACTTTTATCTGTTGATCGTTCTTTCCTGAAAAGTAACGAGTTAGTTGTATGCAAGGTCATAATGTATGTCATGCGAGATGTGATAAGTGAGATTGTGTGTTCGTGATGCGTATATGCATGCTATAATGATGTATGTGACGTTTTATGAATGTGTTTTTCGTCTAGGAAAGTAAATCCTTGACGGGTGCCGGGAAATCGTATCCTGGGCTGATGTTGAAGAATAGAATTTGCTTCCGCTGGGGACGATAACTGCAAGAATACCGGTAGGAGAAGATGACTCCGTTGCGGAATAAACTTGGCAAATGGAAGGATCTGCGGGGAGAAAAGATACTCTAGCGACCATGCTGGGAAGCAATACTCTGTGGGAAGAGGGATGCCTTGCTGAGTGTTGATAGTAACTTGCTGAGGATGTCTTGTTGTTGGAAGTGTGAATAGACTTCGCTGGGGATAGAAGACTTCGTCGAGGACGCTCTTTCCGTGGCTTTTGGCTGAGGATAACCCAGTTATATCCTATTGAGGAAATAACTCTTTAAATCAAGCCGGACGACGCGTTCGTGCTCTGCGAGGGGGTAAGTTTCCAGAATCTTACTGGGGATAAGCTTACTGCTTGGGGATATGAATTCCATCTTTCCTGAGGAATTGGATTGGATTCTCTGGGGAAGTTTTGAACTGTATTGGTTATGTTCTTCCACGGAACCTACCCTGATACCTTGGAGGATAGAACAATCAGATTGCTTAGACCACCCATTGTTGCCCCTGTTTCTATGGGGGAGGCATTTGTGGGGTGCTGATAATTGTTGAGGGTCAAACCTTCTTCAGGTAGGCAGGTGACAAAATGATAGGCCATAGTCGTACGCTTTTATCCCTAATTTTTGCCTGGACCGCCCTTTCGGGTTTTCAGTCCACCGGGATACCCATTTTTGCTCAAGCCGCCTTTTCAGGTTTTCGACTTGCCGGGTGTACAGATTTTTTCCATTTCATCCCTCATTTTTGCCCGAACCCTTTTGGTTCGGCGGGAAGCCCTTATTTTTGCCTAGGTATGTCAACCTAGCGGGTCTTTGATTTTGCGTAGTATTCTCTTCGACTATGTCCGTTCTCTTAGAATATAGGGAGTTGCCCCTGGCTGTTGGTGTTGCCATATTGTCAGAAGGTGTCTGATCGTGCAAGATTCGTTGCTGGATTGCCCCAAGTGACTCAGGCAGAGATTTGCCCCAGGCTTTTTGGCCTTTTGAGAGATTCTCTGGATCTTGACTTAACTGCCCCAGCTGATGGAAAATAATCACGTCATGCCCCCTGATCGGGAGTGTTTTTGTTCACTAGGTATTCATCGTGCGAATTTTCCTGCTGTTCAAACAAATAGTCATATACGAACAATGTTATGTCCAAAATGCAAAGCTGATGTCTGTCTTGACGATTTTGAAAATGCATTCTTTTTCATAAAACAAATTAATGTTTGTAAAACGTGATGTCAACTCCGTATTTTACCGTAGGCCTTAAGGAGTCGGGATACCTTTCGTAACAGTATGCTTTCGAACTAACCCATGCTTCAGCTAGGACTTTTGAGGGTTATAGCGTGGCCTGGTTCACGGTTTAAGAAACAAAGGATAAAGGCTCAAATCTTATTTGTACCCACCCGCTCTTCGTGATGTTCTCCAAACCTAAACTCAGTTGATCATACGTTAGCCCTTGTTTGAGTCTTTGCTCTGATTTTCTGGTGATGATTCGGATGTTGATGATTTATTTGGAATAGGCAGTCATTTCCTTTTTGTTGAGGGTTTGTAAGACCTCATTATTGTCTGATTTTTGTTATCCCTTTCTTTTTTGCCTGAACCATTTCCTTTTTTGGAATTACAGTCAGCGGGATGCCCCAGTTTTGTAAGTCTCCTTCGTTGGTTTTGACTTTTTGGGCTTTTCGTTTTTTGAGATAATGACTGCCTGTCCTTTTGATTGTTCTGAACCATCACTGTCTTTTGTTGTTTTGTAAGGACTCCTTTGGTGCCATTCGCTATGCACTTGGATCAACTGAGAGACTACCCTGCCCCAGGTTATGATTAAGGGTTTTGATTTTCGAAAATAAAACTCCTACTTCTTTGGCTCAGAGGGGTTGACGAGGGATTATCTTCCTTATTACTCCGGTGTTTAGGAATTGAAACAATGCCTGTACCTCATCAGCGGGGTCCGTTCAAAAGCATACTGTAATGATCATGGTATCGTTTTCGTCATCCTCCCTCAAGAGGCTTAGAATTTTAGATCCAGAGTTGACATCAGAAAAATATGAAAAGAATTTTGAATATAATGAAACAATTGTATTAATTCCCAAAACAGACATATGCGATGCATTGATAGAATAAAAGAGTTTGTCATGAACAAATGTCTGAACAAGCAAAGAAAATTACACATTGAAAATTCTAATGAACAAAAGACATTCTCGATGATTTGGTGTAGGATCAGTGTTCAAACTCGACCTCCTTGGCGTCAATCAGGTCTTGGATCTTGTTCTTCAGGGTCCAACAGTCGTCGGTGTCATGTCCAGGACTATCAGAATGGTAGGCACATCTCACACCCGGGTTGTACTTGGAAGAGGAAGTATCAGGATTTTGAGGAGGATCCTTTAGTGTGATCAGTTTTGCCTTCAGCAGTTGCTGTAATGCCTGAGACAAAGACATGTTGATGTCAGTATACTTCCTATCTTGATGCTTTATCCTACGCCTATTGCTCTTTCTTGGTTGGACGGGCGTGGGATCAGAAATCTGGATTGCCCCTACATCATGACGACCCTTTTTACCATGTATAGCATTGGACTCTTTCTTTCCACTGTGGGGATTTTTCTGAGCATCAGCAGGTGCGGTTTCTTGAATCTTCCCCGACTTGATACCAGCTTCGATTCTCTCCCCAGTCAAGACAAGATCGGTAAACCCAGCAGCAGAATTCCCAATTAGGTGGTTGAAGAATGGACCAGACAAAGTCCCCAAGAACATGTCAACGAGCTCACGGTCAATTAGAGGTGGTTGTACCCTTCCAGCAAGGTCTCTCCATTTTTGAGCATATTCTTTGAAACCTTCGCCTGCACCCATAGACATTCCCTGAAGCTGAGTGCGCGTGGGAGCGAGATCAACGTTGTACTGGTAATGCTTGTAGAAAGCAGTGGCCAAGTCCTCCCAGCTGCGGATATTGGCTCCACTCAGTTGATAGAACCATTCGAGCTGAGTCCCTGAAAGGCTCTCTTGGAAAAAATGGATCCATAAGTTTTTGTCAGCTGTATAGGGCTGGATCCTCCTTGTATAAGCCCTGAGATGCAACTTAGGACAGGATGCCCCATCGTATTTAGCAAAGGCAGGTACCTTGAATTTGCGCGGGATCACTACCCCAGAAGACAGACCTAGATCCTCGAAGTCCAGGCCAGGCACCTTTTGTATCTCCATAGCACTGAGCCGGTCTTCCAACTGTTTGTACCTGTCCTCAGCCGGAGGGTACTGTTCATCGTTGAAATCTGTCTCATTGTCGGAGACCACTGGGCTGGGAATCCTTTCTTCTTGATGACTACTTTTCCCCACAGATGGAGTTGTCCTCTCAGCTTGGTCCTGCAGGGTGTTCCCAGATCTGCGTCTAGGGCTGAACAAGACAGTCCTCTTCTTCTTCTTTTCCTTCTTCAAGAGCAGAGCCTTCAGATCTTGCTGCCCCTGGGTCAAGTTCATGATTAGCCCTTGGAATTGGGCATTCTGAGCCTGGAGGGCCTTGATAGACTGCTCAGCTGATGATTCAGGATTCATGACGATCGGCTGAAATAAACAGCGAAGAAGGTAAGTAACCTGCAGAGAAAGGGTACCTGTTATGCGATGATATGTATGACATGCATGCAATGATTTCAAGGACCTCGCGGGGTAAACAGAGAAACTTGTTAGAGTTGGAAACCGGTAACTTGATTGAAGGAACTTCCTGTTGTTGAGAGTCCTTCTTCAAGGGTCAAAGGCTCACCATATCCAGTGGGTCGTAGCCCCTGACAACCTTGGCTAGAGGAAAATAAATCCTCTTTGCCCCTTGCTAGATGTTTGATTCCTCATGACCTGCATCACAAGCCCTTGAGATCCTTGAAATGGGTTAGGATGTATGCAATGTTATGATGTCATGCTATGCATGGGGTGATGTAGGTAAACCCTGTTATGAGCCCTTATTAAGGACTACAAACCAAAACCTACAAGAAACTTAGTGTACTCTGTTATAAGTCCCAATTAAGGACTATGAACAAAACCTGCAAGAACTCAAGGGTTAGATAACAAGCATGCAAGTAGTCAAGTTGGAAGGCACACAAGTCACACAAGACAAGCCCTTAAGGTTTAAGGCCAGCATGGGGTCTGGGTAGTACCCTCTTGAAGTTGGTGAGTTCAACCTGTCCTAATCAAAGTAACCGGGTTCTAAGGTTCCCAATATCACAGGATTGCTTTCATTGTTCATCGTTTCGATTTAGCCACTGAACTGGCGACCGAAATATTCCAGGAAAGCAACCCTCAATTGAGTGTAGTATCGAGTATCAACCAACCTCGGACTGCACCAAAGTCAGTTATCTCACTACCCTAAAGAGGCCAAGATGGTTCAATTAAGGTTCTTAAGGTCTGTTGATGCTTCATGACACCACGCGGAGGCCCCGTACTCTCCTTGACTGAACTCAAGGGTTACCGGTACACACCAAAGTGCCACATCAACGTAGCAGACTGCTTCAACCATGTCGGTATACCCCGCACAGTTCCCTCACAGCCTTGTTGCTACTTTCTAAGAAGGTATCCCCCAGATCCGGGTTAGGATCTATAGAACTCCCAAGCGACCCACAATTTAAAGCACACAAGGAAAACAATTGAAAACATAGTTATGAGCTAGCCCTAAGGTACACCTCACTTTAAAAGTTTCCCCAGCAGAGTCGCCAGTTCTGTGATCGGTGGATCTGGAACTGACTGTTTAACGCTGGTTCGCGAAATGTCGCGGAAGCAAGAGTCGCCACCGTCTTTTATTTTCTCCAAATGGAAAGGACAAAAGTACAGAAAAATTCCTTAAAGAGATTGCTCTCGGTTCGGGAGGTAGGTTATAGAAAGGGAAGGTGTTAGCACCCTTTCTATCCATGGTTATCCATGGGCTCTTAGATACTTGCTCAATGTGTTTTCAAAATTGTTTGTTTGCTTTTCAATGTGGGTTAACAAAGTTTCTTTGAAAAATTTCAGTTCGACTCGTACGTCAGAGTGTTTGAAAAAATGCTTTCGAAAGCTTTTTGAAAAGGTGTCGGTGTGAAAAGTATTTTTGATTTGTTTTGAAATTAGAGCAAGTATCTAGAGTCGTCTACCTACCCTAAGGAATTCGTCTGTGTAAATGTCCTTTAAAGTAGTGCCATCCCACCATTGAGAGGTAAGTAGCACCACCGTTGGAGGTGTTCGGGTCAATTCGAGTTTGTAGGGGCATGGTGATCACCAGAGCAATGGGAAGACACCTTAGAAGCTACCCTCATGCCAGGTTCCCGGATCATGAGGACTTACTAAGACATCCTCTACTCGACGATCACCTTTCGAAGGCAAGGCAACAGCGAGGCGTACCCTAGGGGTGGTGTGTGCGATTCGTGTGTCGTTTTCATTGATATTTGTCTTGTCATGTTCATTGTGTTCTACGCTTGATTTTATTTTTAAGGCCATTCATTCTTGCATGCTTATTTAACAGTTAATATTTGCGGGAAAATAAATCTAAGACTATTACAAATGGCGCGGGTCCACATCGCCAAAATTAAACCGAACCCGATTTGACGGAAAGTAAATAAAGCAAATAAAAGTGCGAGAAGTTAAATTGTCCGAGTTACATGGCTTTGGGAGAGATACATAATTATTTAAGCAATAAAATAAAATGCGCGAATAAAATAAATTACGAACGAGGGCGTTGGACCCTTTTGCAAAATATTATTAATAAGGAATTAAAATTAAGAATTAAAAGAAAATGTTTTTTAGTATTTTTGTGTTTTTTGAGATTTAATAAAAGAAGAATTAATTAAAAACCAAAATGAAATGTTAAACCTAGTTCTAATTATTTTTAAGTTTATTATGAAAGTATTAAAATTTAACCTAAATGCAACCCTAATTAGTTTACAAGTTTAATTATGAAAATAAATAAATCACTAATATTATGGCAAAAAACAAGGAAAATTAAAAGGAATAAAAAGTCATTAAACCTAATGCTATATTTTTGGATTTTTTTATGGAAAGCATTAAAGTTGCAACCTAAATTAATACTAAGTTAATTTACATGTTAATTTATTTATGAAAATAATTAAGTTAAATATTCATTATATTTTTTTCATTTTTTCTGGATTTTTTATGATGTTTTTTATATTTTGTAAAAATAATAATTACTTTAAAACAATAAAATAAAAAAAAATAAAAAAAAATAAAAAAAAATAAAAATAAAAAAAAAATAAAAATAAAAAAAAATAAAAAAAAAACCTCCTCTAGTCCAGCTATCACCAGAAACTCAGTTGATCATACGTTAGCCCTTGTTTGAGTCTTTGCTCTGATTTTCCGGTGATGATTCGGATGTTGATGATTTATTTGGAATAGGCAGTCATTTCCTTTTTGTTGAGGGTTTGTAAGACCTCATTCTTGTCTGATTTTTGTTATCCCTTTCTTTTTTGCCTGAACCATTTCCTTTTTTGGAATTACAGTCAGCGGGATGCCCCAGTTTTGTAAGTCTCCTTCGTTGGTTTTGACTTTTTGGGCTTTTCGTTTTTTGAGATAATGACTGCCTGTCCTTTTGATTGTTCTGAACCATCACTGTCTTTTGTTGTTTTGTAAGGACTCCTTTGGTGCCATTCGCTATGCACTTGGATCAACTGAGAGACTACCCTGCCCCAGGTTATGATTAAGGGTTTTGATTTTCGAAAATAAAACTCCTACTTCTTTGGCTCAGAGGGGTTGACGAGGGATTATCTTCCTTATTACTCCGGTGTTTAGGAATTGAAACAATGCCTGTACCTCATCAGCGGGGTCCGTTCAAAAGCATACTGTAATGATCATGGTATCGTTTTCGTCATCCTCCCTCAAGAGGCTTAGAATTTTAGATCCAGAGTTGACATCAGAAAAATATGAAAAGAATTTTGAATATAATGAAACAATTGTATTAATTCCCAAAACAGACATATGCGATGCATTGATAGAATAAAAGAGTTTGTCATGAACAAATGTCTGAACAAGCAAAGAAAATTACACATTGAAAATTCTAATGAACAAAAGACATTCTCGATGATTTGGTGTAGGATCAGTGTTCAAACTCGACCTCCTTGGCGTCAATCAGGTCTTGGATCTTGTTCTTCAGGGTCCAACAGTCGTCGGTGTCATGTCCAGGACTGTCAGAATGGTAGGCACATCTCACACCCGGGTTGTACTTGGAAGAGGAAGTATCAGGATTTTGAGGAGGATCCTTTAGTGTGATCAGTTTTGCCTTCAGCAGTTGCTGTAATGCCTGAGACAAAGACATGTTGATGTCAGTATACTTCCTATCTTAATGCTTTATCCTACGCCTATTGCTCTTTCTTGGTTGGACGGGCGTGGGATCAGAAATCTGGATTGCCCCTACATCATGACGACCCTTTTTACCATGTATAGCATTGGACTCTTTCTTTCCACTGTGGGGCTTTTTCTGAGCATCAGCAGGTGCGGTTTCTTGAATCTTCCCCGACTTGATACCAGCTTCGATTCTCTCCCCAGTCAAGACAAGATCGATAAACCCAGCAGCAGAATTCCCAATTAGGTGGTTGAAGAATGGACCAGACAAAGTCCCCAAGAACATGTCAACGAGCTCACGGTCAATTAGAGGTGGTTGTACCCTTCCAGCAAGGTCTCTCCATTTTTGAGCATATTCTTTGAAACCTTCGCCTGCACCCATAGACATTCCCTGAAGCTGAGTGCGCGTGGGAGCGAGATCAGCGTTGTACTGGTAATGCTTGTAGAAAGCAGTGGCCAAGTCCTCCCAGCTGCGGATATTGGCTCCACTCAGTTGATAGAACCATTCGAGCTGAGTCCCTGAAAGGCTCTCTTGGAAAAAATGGATCCATAAGTTTTTGTCAGCTGTATAGGGCTGGATCCTCCTTGTATAAGCCCTGAGATGCAACTTAGGACAGGATGCCCCATCGTATTTAGCAAAGGCAGGTACCTTGAATTTGCGCGGGATCACTACCCCAGAAGACAGACCTAGATCCTCGAAGTCCAGGCCAGGCACCTTTTGTATCTCCATAGCACTGAGCCGGTCTTCCAACTGTTTGTACCTGTCCTCAGCCGGAGGGTACTGTTCATCGTTGAAATCTGTCTCATTGTCGGAGACCACTGGGCTGGGAATCCTTTCTTCTTGATGACTACTTTTCCCCACAGATGGAGTTGTCCTCTCAGCTTGGTCCTGCAGGGTGTTCCCAGATCTGCGTCTAGGGCTGAACAAGACAGTCCTCTTCTTCTTCTTTTCCTTCTTCAAGAGCAGAGCCTTCAGATCTTGCTGCCCCTGGGTCAAGTTCATGATTAGCCCTTGGAATTGGGCATTCTGAGCCTGGAGGGCCTTGATAGACTACTCAGCTGATGATTCAGGATTCATGACGATCGGCTGAAATAAACAGCGAAGAAGGTAAGTAACCTGCAGAGAAAGGGTACCTGTTATGCGATGATATGTATGACATGCATGCAATGATTTCAAGGACCTCGCGGGGTAAACAGAGAAACTTGTTAGAGTTGGAAACCGGTAACTTGATTGAAGGAACTTCCTGTTGTTGAGAGTCCTTCTTCAAGGGTCAAAGGCTCACCATATCCAGTGGGTCTTAGCCCCTGACAACCTTGGCTAGAGGAAAATAAATCCTCTTTGCCCCTTGCTAGATGTTTGATTCCTCATGACCTGCATCACAAGCCCTTGAGATCCTTGAAATGGGTTAGGATGTATGCAATGTTATGATGTCATGCTATGCATGGGGTGATGTAGGTAAACCCTGTTATGAGCCCTTATTAAGGACTACAAACCAAAACCTACAAGAAACTTAGTGTACTCTGTTATAAGTCCCAATTAAGGACTATGAACAAAACCTGCAAGAACTCAAGGGTTAGATAACAAGCATGCAAGTAGTCAAGTTGGAAGGCACACAAGTCACACAAGACAAGCCCTTAAGGTTTAAGGCCAGCATGGGGTCTGGGTAGTACCCTCTTGAAGTTGGTGAGTTCAACCTGTCCTAATCAAAGTAACCGGGTTCTAAGGTTCCCAATATCACGGGATTGCTTTCATTGTTCATCGTTTCGATTTAGCCACTGAACTGGCGACCGAAATATTCCAGGAAAGCAACCCTCAATTGAGTGTAGTATCGAGTATCAACCAACCTCGGACTGCACCAAAGTCAGTTATCTCACTACCCTAAAGAGGCCAAGATGGTTCAATTAAGGTTCTTAAGGTCTGTTGATGCTTCATGACACCACGCGGAGGCCCCGTACTCTCCTTGACTGAACTCAAGGGTTACCGGTACACACCAAAGTGCCACATCAACGTAGCAGACTGCTTCAACCATGTCGGTATACCCCGCACAGTTCCCTCACAGCCTTGTTGCTACTTTCTAAGAAGGTATCCCCCAGATCCGGGTTAGGATCTATAGAACTCCCAAGCGACCCACAATTTAAAGCACACAAGGAAAACAATTGAAAACATAGTTATGAGCTAGCCCTAAGGTACACCTCACTTTAAAAGTTTCCCCAGCAGAGTCGCCAGTTCTGTGATCGGGATCTGATACAAGGAAGGCGATGAAGGAATCAGGAGCGATTACTACCTCAGCAGGGCGATGAAGGAATCAGGAGCGATTACTACCTCAGCAGGGCGATGAAGGAATCAGGAGCGATTACTACCTCAGCAGGATGATGAAGGAATCTGGGACGATTACTACCTCAGCAGAATGAATGATGAAGGAATCTGGGACGATTACTACCTCAGCAGAATGATGAAGGAATCTGGGACGATTACTACCTCAGCAGGACGATGAAGGAAACTGGGACGATTACTACCTCAACGGGATGATGAAGGAATCTGGGACGATTACTACCTCAACGGGTGATGAAGGAATCTGGGACGATTACTACCTCAACGGGTGATGAAGGAATCTGGGACGATTACTACCTCAACGGGTAAAGACTTTTATCTGTTGATCGTTCTTTCCTGAAAAGTAACGAGTTAGTTGTATGCAAGGTCATAATGTATGTCATGCGAGATGTGATAAGTGAGATTGTGTGTTCGTGATGCGTATATGCATGCTATAATGATGTATGTGACGTTTTATGAATGTGTTTTTCGTCTAGGAAAGTAAATCCTTGACGGGTGCCGGGAAATCGTATCCTGGGCTGATGTTGAAGAATAGAATTTGCTTCCGCTGGGGACGATAACTGCAAGAATACCGGTAGGAGAAGATGACTCCGTTGCGGAATAAACTTGGCAAATGGAAGGATCTGCGGGGAGAAAAGATACTCTAGCGACCATGCTGGGAAGCAATACTCTGTGGGAAGAGGGATGCCTTGCTGAGTGTTGATAGTAACTTGCTGAGGATGTCTTGTTGTTGGAAGTGTGAATAGACTTCGCTGGGGATAGAAGACTTCGTCGAGGACGCTCTTTCCGTGGCTTTTGGCTGAGGATAACCCAGTTATATCCTATTGAGGAAATAACTCTTTAAATCAAGCCGGACGACGCGTTCGTGCTCTGCGAGGGGGTAAGTTTCCAGAATCTTACTGGGGATAAGCTTACTGCTTGGGGATATGAATTCCATCTTTCCTGAGGAATTGGATTGGATTCTCTGGGGAAGTTTTGAACTGTATTGGTTATGTTCTTCCACGGAACCTACCCTGATACCTTGGAGGATAGAACAATCAGATTGCTTAGACCACCCATTGTTGCCCCTGTTTCTATGGGGGAGGCATTTGTGGGGTGCTGATAATTGTTGAGGGTCAAACCTTCTTCAGGTAGGCAGGTGACAAAATGATAGGCCATAGTCGTACGCTTTTATCCCTAATTTTTGCCTGGACCGCCCTTTCGGGTTTTCAGTCCACCGGGATACCCATTTTTGCTCAAGCCGCCTTTTCAGGTTTTCGACTTGCCGGGTGTACAGATTTTTTCCATTTCATCCCTCATTTTTGCCCGAACCCTTTTGGTTCGGCGGGAAGCCCTTATTTTTGCCTAGGTATGTCAACCTAGCGGGTCTTTGATTTTGCGTAGTATTCTCTTCGACTATGTCCGTTCTCTTAGAATATAGGGAGTTGCCCCTGGCTGTTGGTGTTGCCATATTGTCAGAAGGTGTCTGATCATGTAAGATTCGTTGTTGGATTTCCCCAAGTGACTCAGGCAGAGATTTGCCCCAGGCTTTTTGGCCTTTTGAGAGATTCTCTGGATCTTGACTTAACTGCCCCAGCTGATGGAAAATAATCACGTCATGCCCCCTGATCGGGAGTGTTTTTGTTCACTAGGTATTCATCGTGCGAATTTTCCTGCTGTTCAAACAAATAGTCATATACGAACAATGTTATGTCCAAAATGCAAAGCTGATGTCTGTCTTGACGATTTTGAAAATGCATTCTTTTTCATAAAACAAATTAATGTTTGTAAAACGTGATGTCAACTCCGTATTTTACCGTAGGCCTTAAGGAGTCGGGATACCTTTCGTAACAGTATGCTTTCGAACTAACCCATGCTTCAGCTAGGACTTTTGAGGGTTATAGCGTGGCCTGGTTCACGGTTTAAGAAACAAAGGATAAAGGCTCAAATCTTATTTGTACCCACCCGCTCTTCGTGATGTTCTCCAAACCTAAACTCAGTTGATCATACGTTAGCCCTTGTTTGAGTCTTTGCTCTGATTTTCCGGTGATGATTCGGATGTTGATGATTTATTTGGAATAGGCAGTCATTTCCTTTTTGTTGAGGGTTTGTAAGACCTCATTCTTGTCTGATTTTTGTTATCCCTTTCTTTTTTGCCTGAACCATTTCCTTTTTTGGAATTACAGTCAGCGGGATGCCCCAGTTTTGTAAGTCTCCTTCGTTGGTTTTGACTTTTTGGGCTTTTCGTTTTTTGAGATAATGACTGCCTGTCCTTTTGATTGTTCTGAACCATCACTGTCTTTTGTTGTTTTGTAAGGACTCCTTTGGTGCCATTCGCTATGCACTTGGATCAACTGAGAGACTACCCTGCCCCAGGTTATGATTAAGGGTTTTGATTTTCGAAAATAAAACTCCTACTTCTTTGGCTCAGAGGGGTTGACGAGGGATTATCTTCCTTATTACTCCGGTGTTTAGGAATTGAAACAATGCTTGTACCTCATCAGCGGGGTCCGTTCAAAAGCATACTGTAATGATCATGGTATCGTTTTCGTCATCCTCCCTCAAGAGGCTTAGAATTTTAGATCCAGAGTTGACATCAGAAAAATATGAAAAGAATTTTGAATATAATGAAACAATTGTATTAATTCCCAAAACAGACATATGCGATGCATTGATAGAATAAAAGAGTTTGTCATGAACAAATGTCTGAACAAGCAAAGAAAATTACACATTGAAAATTCTAATGAACAAAAGACATTCTCGATGATTTGGTGTAGGATCAGTGTTCAAACTCGACCTCCTTGGCGTCAATCAGGTCTTGGATCTTGTTCTTCAGGGTCCAACAGTCGTCGGTGTCATGTCCAGGACTATCAGAATGGTAGGCACATCTCACACCCGGGTTGTACTTGGAAGAGGAAGTATCAGGATTTTGAGGAGGATCCTTTAGTGTGATCAGTTTTGCCTTCAGCAGTTGCTGTAATGCCTGAGACAAAGACATGTTGATGTCAGTATACTTCCTATCTTGATGCTTTATCCTACGCCTATTGCTCTTTCTTGGTTGGACGGGCGTGGGATCAGAAATCTGGATTGCCCCTACATCATGACGACCCTTTTTACCATGTATAGCATTGGACTCTTTCTTTCCACTGTGGGGCTTTTTCTGAGCATCAGCAGGTGCGGTTTCTTGAATCTTCCCCGACTTGATACCAGCTTCGATTCTCTCCCCAGTCAAGACAAGATCGGTAAACCCAGCAGCAGAATTCCCAATTAGGTGGTTGAAGAATGGACCAGACAAAGTCCCCAAGAACATGTCAACGAGCTCACGGTCAATTAGAGGTGGTTGTACCCTTCCAGCAAGGTCTCTCCATTTTTGAGCATATTCTTTGAAACCTTCGCCTGCACCCATAGACATTCCCTGAAGCTGAGTGCGCGTGGGAGCGAGATCAGCGTTGTACTGGTAATGCTTGTAGAAAGCAGTGGCCAAGTCCTCCCAGCTGCGGATATTGGCTCCACTCAGTTGATAGAACCATTCGAGCTGAGTCCCTGAAAGGCTCTCTTGGAAAAAATGGATCCATAAGTTTTTGTCAGCTGTATAGGGCTGGATCCTCCTTGTATAAGCCCTGAGATGCAACTTAGGACAGGATGCCCCATCGTATTTAGCAAAGGCAGGTACCTTGAATTTGCGCGGGATCACTACCCCAGAAGACAGACCTAGATCCTCGAAGTCCAGGCCAGGCACCTTTTGTATCTCCATAGCACTGAGCCGGTCTTCCAACTGTTTGTACCTGTCCTCAGCCGGAGGGTACTGTTCATCGTTGAAATCTGTCTCATTGTCGGAGACCACTGGGCTGGGAATCCTTTCTTCTTGATGACTACTTTTCCCCACAGATGGAGTTGTCCTCTCAGCTTGGTCCTGCAGGGTGTTCCCAGATCTGCGTCTAGGGCTGAACAAGACAGTCCTCTTCTTCTTCTTTTCCTTCTTCAAGAGCAGAGCCTTCAGATCTTGCTGCCCCTGGGTCAAGTTCATGATTAGCCCTTGGAATTGGGCATTCTGAGCCTGGAGGGCCTTGATAGACTGCTCAGCTGATGATTCAGGATTCATGACGATCGGCTGAAATAAACAGCGAAGAAGGTAAGTAACCTGCAGAGAAAGGGTACCTGTTATGCGATGATATGTATGACATGCATGCAATGATTTCAAGGACCTCGCGGGGTAAACAGAGAAACTTGTTAGAGTTGGAAACCGGTAACTTGATTGAAGGAACTTCCTGTTGTTGAGAGTCCTTCTTCAAGGGTCAAAGGCTCACCATATCCAGTGGGTCGTAGCCCCTGACAACCTTGGCTAGAGGAAAATAAATCCTCTTTGCCCCTTGCTAGATGTTTGATTCCTCATGACCTGCATCACAAGCCCTTGAGATCCTTGAAATGGGTTAGGATGTATGCAATGTTATGATGTCATGCTATGCATGGGGTGATGTAGGTAAACCCTGTTATGAGCCCTTATTAAGGACTACAAACCAAAACCTACAAGAAACTTAGTGTACTCTGTTATAAGTCCCAATTAAGGACTATGAACAAAACCTGCAAGAACTCAAGGGTTAGATAACAAGCATGCAAGTAGTCAAGTTGGAAGGCACACAAGTCACACAAGACAAGCCCTTAAGGTTTAAGGCCAGCATGGGGTCTGGGTAGTACCCTCTTGAAGTTGGTGAGTTCAACCTGTCCTAATCAAAGTAACCGGGTTCTAAGGTTCCCAATATCACGGGATTGCTTTCATTGTTCATCGTTTCGATTTAGCCACTGAACTGGCGACCGAAATATTCCAGGAAAGCAACCCTCAATTGAGTGTAGTATCGAGTATCAACCAACCTCGGACTGCACCAAAGTCAGTTATCTCACTACCCTAAAGAGGCCAAGATGGTTCAATTAAGGTTCTTAAGGTCTGTTGATGCTTCATGACACCACGCGGAGGCCTCGTACTCTCCTTGACTGAACTCAAGGGTTACCGGTACACACCAAAGTGCCACATCTACGTAGCAGACTGCTTCAACCATGTCGGTATACCCCGCACAGTTCCCTCACAGCCTTGTTACTACTTTCTAAGAAGGTATCCCCCAGATCCGGGTTAGGATCTATAGAACTCCCAAGCGACCCACAATTTAAAGCACACAAGGAAAACAATTGAAAACATAGTTATGAGCTAGCCCTAAGGTACACCTCACTTTAAAAGTTTCCCCAGCAGAGTCGCCAGTTCTGTGATCGGTGGATCTGGAACTGACTGTTTTAAAGCTGGTTCGCGAAATGTCGCGGAAGCAAGAGTCGCCACCGTCTTTTATTTTCTCCAAATGGAAAGGACAAAAGCACAGAAAAATTCCTTAAAAGAGATTGCTCTCGGTTCGGGAGGTAGGTTATAGAAAGGGAAGGTGTTAGCACCCTTTCTATCCATGGTTATCCATGGGCTCTTAGATACTTGCTCAATGTGTTTTCAAAAATGTTTGCTTGCTTTTCAATTGTGGGTTAACAAAGTTTCTTTGAAAAATTTCAGTTCGACTCGTACGTCAGAGTGTTTGAAAGATTTGCTTTGAAAGCTTTTGAAAATGTGTTGGTGTGAAAAGAGTTTTTGTTTTGTTTGAAATTAGAGCAAGTATCCTTGAGAACCTACCTACCCTAAGGAATTCGTCTGTGTAAATGTCCTTTAAAGTAGTGCCATCCCACCATTGAGAGGTAGGTAGCACCACTGTTGGAGGTGTTCGGGTCAATTCGAAGGTTCGGGACATGGTGATCACCAGAGCAATGGGAAGACACCTTAGAAGCTACCCTCATGCCAGGTTCCCGGATCATGAGGACTTACTAAGACATCCTCTACTCGACGATCACCTTTCGAGGGGCAAGGCAACAGTGAGGCGTACCCTAGGGGTGGTGTGTGATTTGTGTGCCGTTTTCAGATATTTTGTCTTGTCATGTTCATTGGTGTTCTACGCTTGATTTTATTTTAAGTCCATACATTCTTTCATGCTTTTGTTAACAGTTAAAAGTTACGGGAAAAGTAAATCTAAGACTATTACAAATGGCGCGGGTCCACATCGCCAAAATTAAACCGGACCCGATTTGACGGAAAGTAAATAAAGCGAAAGAAATAAAAGTGCGAGCAATCGTTTACACGGCTTTGGGAGAGATACATAATTTAAATGAAATAAACAAATGTGCGAATAAAATAAATTACGAACGAGGGCGTTGGACCCTTTTGCAAAATATTATTAATAAGGAATTAAAATTAAGAATTAAAAGAAAATGTTTTTTAGTATTTTTGTGTTTTTTGAGATTTAATAAGAAGGAATTAATTAAAAACCAAAATTAAATGTTAAACCTAGTTCTAATTATTTTTAAGTTTATTATGAAAGTATTAAAATTTAACCTAAATGCAACCCTAATTAGTTTACAAGTTTAATTATGAAAATAAATAAATCACTAATATTATGGCAAAAAACAAGGAAAATTAAAAGGAATAAAAAGTCATTAAACCTAATGCTATATTTTTGGATTTTTTTATGGAAAAAAGAACTAATATTGCAAACCCTAATTTAAATTGAATTTATTTACATGTTAATTTATGTATAAGGAAATAATTAAAATAAAAATTATTGATCGTATTTTTGTCTTTTCTGATTTTTTTTTTATGATGTTTTTTATATTTGTGAAAAAAAATAATTAATTAAATTAAAACAAATCAGGAAAATAAAATAGCAATTAAAAAATAAAAAATAAAAAGAATTGCAAACCAGGGGGGTGGATGGACCCAATGGAGGTTTTTGTTTCAGGGCATTATAATCAAATTAAATTGTACCAAAAGCTTCGTACAGTCCCTGTGAGCACAAAACAATCCACAAAATACGTTAATGATGCATGAATCGAAGTATGCGTTTATGGAAAAAATTCAAACCGTGTGACTTGTTCTTGCGTGTTCTTGGAGCTTTATGGCTTGTTTTTTTTATTCCAATCCGTTCCTGGGAATATCAGCAGTGTGTTGGAATCACTCTAAGGCTTTGAATTGTGCTTGAATGTGGAATTCGGTTTTCAAATTTTCCTTGAATTTTGGAATTTGCTTATGGTGTTCTGTAGCAGCTTGTGCCTTCTTGGCTTTAGGGTTTGCTTCAATATTTATGTTGGAAGGGAATTATGGTACAAACTAGGTCAAAGATCCATGAAATAAGAGAATTAGGTTTAGGTTTTCCACCTTTAACAAACTTCCCTTTTTTTAAGCAAACCAAGACTTGGTGTACAACATAACCCTAAACTAGGTCAAAGATCCATGAAATAAGAGAATTAGGTTTAGGTTTTCCACCTTTAACAAACTTTCCCTTTTTTTAAGAAAAACCAAGACTTGGTGTACAACATAACCCTAAACTAGGTCAAAGATCCATGAAATAAGAGAATTAGGTTTAGGTTTTTTCACCCTTAACAAACTTTCCCTTTTTTTAGGCAAAACCAAGACTTGGTGTATAATCTAACCCTAGCATGAGTTTGTGAGCTGGCACATGATATATGGAAGCTATCCCAATTCAAATGACACTATTTCATTGACTTTTGAATTTTATTTGAATTTTTAAAGATTTAAAATGAATTAAATTATCAAAAATTAAATAAAATAGAAAAATCAATATTTGGTCTTGAAATTAATCATGGGACACGTGTGTGGCATGACAAGGCTGAATCAAGTGGAAGAAAGTGGGCCCTTTTGTCAAAAATTGAAGTTTCAAGGACAGTTGACTTTTTCCATTTCACAAAAATTTCCCAACTTCTACAAGGCATAACTTGCTCAATTTTTAAGCTTTTCTCATGTTCTTGGACATTTTGGAAAGGTCTTTGAGTCCTTTAACCAATGCCTTTGGTCCCATGTCATTTTGATTTACCAATCTCAAGTTATGGTCTTTGACTTAAAGTCCCTTTTTGTTGACTTTTGAAAATGACCTATAATGTTGAAATTGATAACTTTTTGTGAGAGCATTTCTTGGACTTGAAGTATGAAGATGAGTTGTAGGAAATGTCTTTCTCTTCAAAATGAGCTTTGGATGGAATTTTTCTGATAATCCATGTGAAAGTTATGCCCTGGTCAATTTCAGTTGACTTTTTCAGCTGTCCAAATATAGTAACTTTTGCATCTTTGATGATTTCTGAGCCAAATTTTGAGAATCATGATCAAGCATTGATCAAATGATGTTTGTGGCTTCAAAATGATATGTTGACCAAAAATTTGAACTTTTGACTGTCAAATGACCATTTTGCCCCTACAGTTGACTGTAGTGCAATTTAGGGTTTTGACTATGCAATTTTGAGCTGAATGCCTTGAAACTTGATATGAGGATACTTGACCATCTTTGTAGGCATGTGAGACTTGATTGGGCTTTTGAACACTCCATTTTCTTGATCAGCACACAAACCCTAGTTTTGACTGTATGGAGGCCTTTGCACTGTGCAACTCTTGGGGAATTTTGTAGCTTGACTTGGCAGTTTATTGGAGAATATGGGAGGGCAAATTTTGGGGTACAACACTGACCATATACTATTCTTCTCCATGAACAATGATTATTTTACCTTGAATTGGATATTTCAACATTTGATGCAACGTAGAAGTAACAGCGCCAGCATTGTGAATCCACGGTCGGCCTAGCAAGCAGGAATATGAAGGGCGAATATCCATTACATAAAAAGTTGAATCAAATGTTTGGGTTCCAACCTTTATGAAGATATCCACTTCCCCATGCACCATCCTTTTTGAGTTGTCAAAGGCCCTCACTACTATGTTGCTTGGTTTCAATGTCAATCCTTCGCAGTCAAGCCTATCAAGAGCCTTTTTAGGCAATACATTCAGAGACGAACCAGTGTCAACCAAGACATGGGCCAACATCGTGCCCCTGCATTCGACTGAGACATGTAATGCCTCATTATGATTCCTCCCTCTTGGTGTTAAATCAGCATCTGAAAAACCTAAACCATTATCTGCAGTCAAGCTGGTTATGCAGTCTTGGAACTGATCGACAGATGTTTCTTGGGGTACATGGGAAGTTTTGAGGAATTTTACCAAGGTCTTTGCATGCGCCTCGGAACATAGTAATAAAGCCAGCATGGAACTTTTTGATGGAGTTTGCCTCAGTTGCTCGACTACATTGTAGTCGCTTCTTTTTATGATCTTTAGAATTTCCTCCATCTCTTTCTGGGAGGTCTTAGGGATAGCTACTGATTGTGCCTTCGTCCAGACAGGCTCAACCAGAATACCTTTACCTCGAGTCTTGGTTGACTCTGCAACAGGAATGTCTGTAGGGGTGATAACAGGAATTGTAATAGTTTTGTCAACAGGAGTATTATCAGAGATGATTGCAGGACTAAGAATAGACTTTGGAGGAGCAACAGCAACAAGAATGATTACGGGTCCAGAAATAGCTTTGGAAGGAGCAATTTCTGGAGAGAAAACCCTTCCACTACGGGTTATCTTACTAGTCCCTGTGATATTACTAACATCGGAGTCAACTTTCTTGGAACTTGAATCTTCAGCAGCTGGCCAATCTTGCTTGATACCGTGGTATTAGACATCTCCTCCATAATTCCATGGTACAGTTTTGTCTGACGAATACGGGATTGGTCCAAGCATTGTAATTATCAACGGAGTTACTTTTGGAACTGATGTAATTCTAACGGGTCTTTTGGTGGAGACCCTGGAAGAATTGTCGGGAATGGTCACGATGGAAACATCATTATAAGAAACAGTTGGAATATAAGTCTTTTCGAACAAAATTTCCTTGTTATCTATTATGCACTGAACACCTGCTTTCAATAAAGGACAGTTGGCTGGTGAGGATAAACAGAAATGACAGCTTTCATCACAGCCTGGGAAAACACTGGCATTCAACAAATTCTCTTTGATAGTCGGGAGTGGGGCCACAAGTTCATCAACTAAAGTAACAAACATATCTTCCTCGACGACGTTGACATCACGGTCGTGCTTGGGCATAGGGGCAGTAATGACATTAGTCTTTTCTGGCGCGTCGAACTAAATCTCTTTGGCTTCAAGGAGGTATTGTACTTTGTTCTTTAGAGCCCAATAATTGTTAGTGACATTGTCGGGACTCTCAGAGTGGTATGCACAACGGGCATTAGGATGATAGTGAGGATAAGTTGTGTTAGGATTATTTGGAGCTTCTTTCAAATTCACTAGATTGGATCTTAACAAATGTGGTAATACTTGAGATAGGGTCATGTTAATTTTAGTGAACTGTCTAACTGGTCTTTCCATTCTTGGCTGGTTGCTTCTTTGCTGAGCAGGTGCAGGTTTAGGAATCATAACAGCCCCCACCATAGGACGACGTTCAGCCCTAACTTGATTTCTCTGAGGATATACAACAACCACTTCTTTCTTTCCAATGAATGGTTTCCTTACAGCAGCAGAGGATGCATCTTTTTGAATCTTCCCATTCTTTATCCCGCTTCTACCCTTTCTCCGGTCAATATCAGTTCGGTAAAACCTGTCGATGAACTCCCAATTAAGTGATTGAAGAAAGGACCGGACAAGGTGCCCAAGAACATGTCTACTAATTCTCTTTCAGATAGGGGAGGCTGGACTCTCCCTGCTAAGTCCCTCCATTTTTGCGCATAGTCCTTAAAACCCTCACTTGAAACCATGGCCATACTCTGGAGTTGAGTACGGGTGGGAGCAAGATCAGCGTTGTATTGGTATTGTTTGTAAAAGGCGGCAGCCAGATCTTCCCAGTTATGAACATTGGCTCTTTCTAACTGATAAAACCAATCAAGTTGAGTTCCAGACAAACTGTCTTGGAAGAAGTGTACCCATAAATCCTTGTCACCGGTATGAGGCTAGATTTTCCTCACATAGGACCGAAGATGCATTTTGGGACATGAAACTCCATCATATTTGGCGAACACTGGTGCTTTGAATTTTGGAGGGATGACAATCCCAGATACTAGACCCAACTCCTCAAAGTCCAATCCAGGAACTTTTTGGATTTCCATGGCACTTAACCGTTCTTCTAGATACTTATACTTGTCGTCGCCAGGAGGATATTATTCTTCAGAATAGTCTTCTTCTTCCTCTTCCTCTTCTGAATCAGGCTGAACAACTGCTTCCTTGACCTTCCCATCTTGATTGTCTTTCTCACCACATGACGTAGCAAAGTCTAAAGTCCTTCTTGCTTGTCCTTGGAATCTTCTTCCCATGTTCAGAACTCTGGTTATTTTCTTTTTCTTCTTTTTCTCTTCAACCAGCAAGGTCTTCAACTCTTCTTGTCCTTTGGCTAGAGTTAAGAACATCTGTTGAAACTGGGCATTTTGAGCTTGGAGGTCCTTCACCGTTTGCTCGAGATCCATCTTACTGAAATAAATATTATAAATATGAGGAGACTTGTTGCAAGAAACCTGCTTATGTTATGATGAATGGTAAATGCATATGCAATGATTTCAAGGATTTAGAGATTCAAATTTATTTTAGACAAAAAGGAAACACACGTTATATTAATAAATTAAAGCTTGATTACATCAATTCCTTTTTGGGCAAAACAAAACAAAAAAAAACTCTAAGATAAAAAGGTAGTACGCATCCTCTTTGGTGCGATGTGCGCATTCAGAGTCTGCTCCTCATGAAGTTGCTTAGTGAGTTCCAAAACCTTCTTCTTGCTAGCGTAAAATTGGGCTTCGAAAGTATCTCACTCCCCCTTGAGTTGTACTCAATCTCTTTGTAAGTCTTCAAGAGAGGTGGGCATGTCTGGATGTAGGACAGTGTATGGAACATCTCCTTCCGTCACAGGCTCGATGATTACCAGGAGAATGGAAGGATAAGGCATCATAAGACTCTGAGCGCGAGTTCGTACCCATTTGAGGTGAGGCTCAAGAGGGATGGAATTATTATTCCCCAATGTTTTTCTATCTACCTTGTTCAACATCCTCCAAGCTCGGATAAATCTCTGGCGAAGACCTTGATCGTCGTTCTTGTAGTCAAATACCAAACCTTGAATGAACATCTCATGAGGGCCATCCCTTCGGGCGTAACCAAACTATCTTAAGGCTAAGCAGGGGTTGTAGGTGATACCTCCCCTAATGCCAAGTAAGGGGACATTAGGGAATTCTCCACAACGGTCGACAATAGTAACATTCTCTAGGGATCGAGAACACCAATGAATATCTGAATGCTTGAGCGTCATCAACCTTTGTGACCACCTTGAACCTTTCTCATTCTTCAATACAGATTAGGGAAGATGCGAAATAAACCATCTTTCCAAGAGAGGAGCGCAACACATAAGGACACCTCTTTTCCTCATAGTGCGAGTGTGAAAATAATTTAGAATGTCCCCTAGCAAAGTAGGCACCGGGTTACGAGAAATGAAGATCTTGACGGTATTCACATCTATGAGTTGGTCAGGATTTGGGAACAAAACCATCCCACAGATGAGGAGAGCCACAATTTCCTCAAAGGCTTGCAAATCCAAGGAGTTCCACCAGCTTTGGGCTTTCTCAAACAAGAACTTTGCTAGGAAACCTTTGACACCACTCCTTGTTTCCCAATTAGTTGTGACATCAGATAATTGCAAGTGTAGAGCTTGAGCAATCTCTTCTGACTTTGGGTATCTTTCCGTACCGTTGAAAGGTAGTTGATTGAGAATGGGAATCCTCAAGAGTTGGGAGAATTCTTCCAAAGTTGGCACAAGTTGATAATCGGGAAATGTGAAGCAATGGTGTAAAGGATCAAAGAACTGGAAGAGCACCTTCATCATGTCTTCATAAGTGTTAGAGGTGACCAAGTTGAGTAGGAGACCATGTCTCTCGGTGAATGGAGAATTTTCTGGAATCCTTGAAGCTAGCTCCTTAAGTTGTGGAGGGATCCTTACAAGGTTGACTTGAATAGCTTTCTTGCGAATAGAATCCATGTCCTACAAAACAGAACAAAGATAAATCCCAAGATCCTTTAAATGTTTAGTGAATGAATATGATGTTATGATGTTCATGATGTTATGTACAAGTAAATATACACAAACAAAGCAAACAAGTCCTTAGGTTTAGGCTTTCATGGAGTCTCATAGCCAAGTACCCTCTTGAAGTTTAGTTGGCTCAACCTGTCCTAGCAATAGTAACTGGGTTCTAAAGAGCTCAACATCACTGGTTTGTTTCTTTGAGCATTATCTCAGCACAAGCCTCTTTAATGGCGACCGAAATATCTCAAAAAACCAAACCTCAATGAGTGTAGTATCGAGTATCTACCAACTTCGGACTGCACCAAAGTCAGTCATCTCACTACGTCCTAATGGCCAAGTTGGTCAAGTAAAGGTTCTAAAAGTTCATTAGTGCTTCATGACATCACTCAGCGGCCCCGTATTCTCCTTGATTAACTCAAGGGTTACCGGTACCCACAAATATGTCGCACTAACGTAGTTATTGCGTAGACCATATCGGTATACCCCGTACAGTTTCCACAACGTATTGCTACATACCTATAAGGTATCCCAAATCCGGGTAGAGGATTCAAACCCAAACAAAGAACCATAATGTAAAGCATATAAATCAAACAATGAAAGAAAGTAATTGTGATCTAACCCTAAGGTAACCCCACTTTTAGAATTTTTCCCAGCAGAGTCGCCAATTCTGTGATACGGTGAGAGAACTGACTTGAAGGTTTTGCATTTGATTGTAAATGTTGCGGTTAGCAAGAGTCGCCACCGACTTTTCTTTTATCCAAAAGGAAAGGTGAAAAAGCACAGGAAAGACCTTTGAGATTATTTCTTGAGTTCGGGGAGTAGATTATAAAAAGGGAAGGTATTAGCACCCTTTTCATCCATGGTTTTCCATGGGCTCTTAGTTACTTGCTAGATCACTTGCTTTTGTTTGAAATTGTGCTTTGTGTGGTTTTTGAAATTATTTTGTAAAGAGGCCATTGTTTAGGAAAACTTTGTAATGATTCTCGTTCGTAAGAATGTATACAAAGATGTTTGATCTTTTGAAAATGTTTTCAAGTTTTTAAGATGTTTGAAAGTGTAGGTGTTTGTTTTAAAAATAGCAAGGATGTTTTGTTTGAAATTGAGGAAGTAATTAGGAGCGTTCTACCTACTCAAAAGTCTTTTTTGTTCATTTTCTTTTCCTTTGACATTGTTATCTTACCATTGAATTGGTAAGTAACCCTATCTTTGGATGTAAATAGGACGGGCGTGGGTCATCGTATAACCATGATTAGCAATGTTGCAAGGTATCTTAGCATTCTCTCTTAGGGACCAAGATCATTTGAAAGGCAACTTAGATAGCGTCATCTAGGGACTATGATCTTGTATTTTTTTGTTTTTGCTAAGATACCTCACATGCGTAATATGGCCATTTTGTAAAGGCAACCAAGTGGATTTACCCTAGGGGTGTTTTTGTGCAAGTGTATTGTTTTCATGCTTTATTTTGTCTGGAATTAGGGTTTTCTAAGTATTGGTTTTAGTCTTTCCATACAAACCCTAATTACTAGCATGTTATGTATAAAGCGATAAATTGCAGAATTTAAAGTTACTACGCTATTACAATACTTGTGGGAAGGGGGTGTACAAATTGTAAATGGGGATTGCAAGAATATAAACCTAATTAATCTATTACAACCAAATTGAATTTGTACAAGAAATTAAATGGAAATAATGTACAAAATGAATAAATATGCAAGAATGCAAATATAAAGAAAATGGATATTTTTATTTGGATTTTTTAGGAAAATTGAATTTGTTTTAACCTAATTAATTAAAAGAAAATAATTAATTAAAATAATAAGAGTAAACCTAATTTAATAAGAAAAGATTTTAAATAAAACCCTAAGTCTATTAATTGATTAAAAGGAAATTAAGTTTAAGAAAAGTATTTTTGTATTTTTGTCTTGAAAATAATTTATAGTATTATAAAATATTTTTGGCCTTTTTTATATAAAAATAATATATTTTAATTGGTGTAAAAGAAAATAAATAATAACCTAGTTTTAATTAAATTTACAAGAAGAATTAGTTAAAATAAATAAAGTATGATTAACAAAAATAATGTTTTGTGTGAGAAAAATAAATAAACTATGTCAAAATGTAAATATATTATTTTTTTGTATTTTTATTATTTTTAGTATTAGGAAAATATTTAAGAAAACAAATAAATATAAATACATAAAAAAAAAGAAAATAAAATATGGGCCAGGGGTGTTGATAGCCTGCACAGGGGTGAGAAGTAACAAAAAAACATAGGCCCAAAGATTGAAGCCAAGTG
Organism: Vicia faba; assembly: GCA_948472305.1. NCBI lineage: Eukaryota > Viridiplantae > Streptophyta > Magnoliopsida > Fabales > Fabaceae > Vicia > Vicia faba. Next base: position 379,246,683 of record OX451735.1, on the reverse strand, counting down.
CCTGCCAAAAAAGGTCAGAAAAATGCAAAAAATGTGAAACAAAATCAAAAGGGTACCATTGGGGCTCGAACGCAAGTCCCAAAGGTTACATGCACGCGCTTCTACCACTCGGGTGGCTATACATCCGTTAACATAAGCAAAACAATAAATATATGATACAAAACGCGCCCTGATTTATACTTCATCTTCAACCTCCACCCAGACCAACTGTAACTTGTTCATTTCTCAACAAAAATGAAAACTGTAAACATGAAACTTGTAGCAAATTTCCTCACGGTTTTAGAAATGTAAAGCATTAAAACTATAGATCAATGATAAGCATGAATTTAATTGGCCCTAATCTGAACCCTAAAAATCTCAGAAACTTCAATCTTAAAATTCTCTAAGCTCAAGAAAAATTAATGGAAACTATGGACATGGTTAGCTTTAGGGCAATGATATCTACATGTTTAATTCACAAATAAATCATTGATGATGCCTGTATGAAGAGTTCCAAAGTTAGAAAACTTACCTTGCAAGAGGGTATCGAGTTTGAAGTTTGAACAACTTTCAAGGAGTTCCAATGGTTGGGTTAGCTTCCTCAAGTTCCCAGGAAGCTAATGGAATGCTTAGCTTGAGCTGAAAGGGTCTGAGGAGTTCAGAAGAAGTCCAAGTGCAAAGCTCTGTTTTTGAAAATGGTGGATGATGATGGAGGTGTTACAATGATGGTGCAGGTGTTGGGATTGTTTGTGTATGCTGTTTAGAAGCTTTTGAAAACAAAAGGCCAAGAAACGCACGAGTAGATTTGAAGATTGGCTTCAAAACTCAGAAATGACAAGTTTTGAAGTGTTTTTGGTGATTATGAGTTCTAGGTGTTTTCATCGCTTAAGCATTCGTGTCTTTGATGCAAATAGTTTGTGTATCTATAAGCAAAAGGATTGGAGTGCATTGTCAAGTCAGAAGTACAAGTTACAAGCTTTTGGCTAGGTTACTTGATTTTCAAGAAAAGAGGGAAACCAAGTTTCAATGTGTAGTACATGAATGGGATAAGTGATTGTAAGTGTCTAAACCATTTCTTATCAATTATAGGACTTGTATGATCAGAATAGAATAAGTACAAGGCTCAAGAACAAGTTTTGTGCAAAAAAACACTTTATCAAAATGGCAATGTACACTTTCTTAAAAAAATGGATATAAAGCATGTCCATGCATTGAATGCTTGAAATGAGACCTCTAACAGCTGTGAAAGCTATTAATTATGGAGTGCCTAACAAGTTTGAGTCCTTCAAAGTAGAGTTTATGCAGCATAGTTTGAATTTTGAATTTGGTTAATCACAAAACGACTTGTAATTCAAGTGATAAAACCCTAACTTTATCTCTTCGATTCTCCCTACTAAAAATTGATCTCAAGGAGTTCCTGGACACTTTGGAAAGCTTGCAATGTGATCTACAAACCATATTTGAATTTATTTTGAATATTCCCCTTGGAACTATATGAAAAAGTGCCATGAAGTTGGGTCAAAATCCTGACCAAACTAGGGAAAAATTTCACTAAGTGTTTTATTTCATGACCACATGTTATTAAAATTATAACTTGAGATCCAAGCACTTTTGGAAGAAGTTGTGTGATGAAAAGTTGTAGATTTCATGGATATCTACAACTTTCATGTTGGAAGTTTCTTTTGAATCAGCTTGCATCAAGGTGAAAATATTGCTTAAAGTTATGAAAAAATAAGAAATTTTCAACACTTAGAAAAATTTCTAAGTTTGAAAATTTTGACTTTTCAAAATGAAATCTTGACTTTTTGATTTCTTGATGAATAAGTTTCATATTTTGACATGTTTTGATGAATTGTGATCTTTGACATTTGATTCTGACCAAAAAGTCAAAGTTTGACTTTTCAGTATATAGTTGACTTTTGATCAGTTGACTTTTGATCAGTTGACTGAAAATTCATCTATCAATCCATTGGACTTGAGCAATGGTTTGAGCTATGTCATTAGGTAAAAATGATTCAATTGAAATCTTGAGATCATGCCTTAAACCAATTGATCATTTGCTAGGTCAAAAATCAAAAATGGCCCTTTCCCAGTCAAAACCCTAATTTTGACCATTTTGCCCTTTTGAAGATTTGATCAAATTTCTTGAGGATTTGTGGTCCAAACTTGATCAAATGATACATATGAGTTTAAAATGATGATGTAGATAAAAAATTATGAATTTTAACTGTAAATTGGCCATAGTTGACTTTTTCCCCAATACAGTTGATTTTTAGGTCAACTGCTCAATTACTGAGCAAAAGTGTAATCCAAAGCTTGAAACTTGACATGAGTGATCTTGGGGGTCCATAATGATCCATGAAAGTCATATGGGGCATTGTAAGTTCAAATATCCTTGTGCAATCTCAAACCCTAATTTTTATCATCAGTGCTTAAGGAGGTGTCTTGAGCTGATCAACCCTAATGCAGTCTTGAGTTAAAGGAGATTTTATGAGAAAATTCTTGATAAATGATAAGGCAAATTTTGGGGTACAACAGTTTGCTAACGTTTTTTATTTTCAGTCTTGCCATGCAATCCTAGTTACTAACAGTTTATATGTACAGAGAAATGTAAAGTGCGACAATAAACCCTACGTTATTACATGGCTTCGGGACAGTTACATAAAAAAGATGCAAGAAAGTAAAGTGCGGAATTTAAATCTAGACTATTACATCCCATAATCAGTTACATGAATATAAAATATGTGAGGGTAAATAAAGCGCGCGAAAATAAAGACATATAATAAATCCTAAGAATTTAGCTAAGTAAAAAAAATCTTTTTGGTTTTTGTTTATTTTAAAAAAATAATTAAACTACCTTAAACCTAATTTTAATTTAAAAGATAATTTCTAAATGAATTTAAAGCCTAATTCTAATATTTTTGTATTTTTATTTGAGAAAATAATTTAAACATAAATTGAACCCTAAGTTCTAACTTATTTTAATTAACAAAAATGTTAAAGTTAATTAATTAATTAATTTTAGAAATTAATTATTTAATTAAAAAAACTAATCCTAAGTTTTGTTGATTTTTTATTTGATTAAAAAAAACTTGCTGATTAAATAAAACAAACAAATTAAAAGAATAAAAATAAAACAAAATTCAAATGGGCCAGGGTGTTATGAAGCAAAAATGGGGTATTGTTTGAAAATTTCGCTGGGCCCAAATGTTGAAGCCCGAATTTGTCTTTTGGATTCAGTGAGGACTGGCTTTGATGGCATATGTTGGATCTGCACGCTCAAACCCTTGGATCTAGATCAATCATGATATAGTGGTTGCAATTTGAAGGCGTATAGTTTGCTCCTGGCCATTGAAGTATAGAATCTACATGAAATTATTAGGAAAATAAGAAAATGTTGGACCTGAGATCGAACCCAAGTCTTCTCCTTTTCACATGCTATGCTTTGCCATTTGTGCTAACTCTTCATTCATGTATATAGATAAAACAAAAATTGTATATTAGAAAGCTAACGCTAATATTTGAAATTCAAACAACGTGCACGCTGACTGGAAATGACCAATGGGAGAGAAACACATATTGTGTCGGAGTCAACGAGTCAATGGTTCCGGAGTCAAAACTTTGGTCACCATCTCCTGCCGTTTCAAAATTCAATCCTGCAAAATAAGCAAGCTAAAGCAAAAATAAGAACCTTATCCTTCATAAAATCACGCGCAGATTTCAAATCTGGCCTTAGATTTGCCTGAAAACCCCTGTATCACTAAGAACGAGACTCGTCTGAAGCTTTTACCTAACAATGGCAAAGCTTCATTCTCACATCAAACCTCGCATGTAAGGGTGCTAAATAATCATAAGCATTAGTATGAACACGTATATGTATGCATAATCGACTTACACTGCATAAACAAAGGGTTTGAGTTCGACGAAAATTTTACCAAATGGTGCACTTGGAAGTACATATTATGGGCACGTTCTGGTTCAAAGGATGCTTGAGGACGAACCCTGGGAGTCTCAGGATGATGATAGGGCACTTGGTTTGGTCTGCAAAATCCTGGGAATGGAGATACGAATTTTACAACTTTGACAATTTTTTTTGAATTTTGGAGAGCTCTTTGTAGGCTGTATGTCTGTGTCTAATGCTTTCTAGTGTGTTGCTTATATAGTGGAGATGGAGAAGACGAGAGAGCAAAGGTTTAAACCGCCTTAAACATGTGTTTTCAAAGCCATGAATGTCATTTTGAAAGTTGGCCAAAGATGTGGAATCTTGTCTTTTTTCCAAATTTGCAATGTACCTGGACATTTTGTACGAATTCTTGGGCTTTAAGGCAAGCCAAATCACCAGCCCAAATGCCAAGACCCGCCTCTAATTATTTTATACATTTTATTTTATATTTATCTGAAATAAATTAAAATAAATATTTACAAAATAAGTAAAAAATGTAAGGCATGGTAAAAATGAGATTATGGTCTCTTCATGAGTTCATGAAAGTGTTTGAAGTCCAAAAAGTTATGTCATTTCCCTAAAAGTTCAAATTTGCTCAATGCACATTTCTTGAAATTTCCCAAATTTTCCCAACTTGGGCAAGCCATAACTTGCTCAATTTTTATCTCATGAAGATGATATTGGACTTTTCGGAAAGCCCAAGATGTCTAATTCAATCCCTATTTTGATCAATTTTTCATTTGAAGATGTTATCTTGATGTAAAAGGTCTTGGAAAAAAGTGGCTTTTGTTGACTTTCTAAAAATGACCTGTAATGTATGAGCTTGTATCTTTCAAATGGTGCATTTCTTGCATTTGAGGACCGAAGAGAAGTCTTAGGGAATGAGATTGTATACAATATGAGCTTTGGTTGGGGAAAAATGGATGAAGTATTTGAAAGTTATGCCTGGTCAAAGTTCAGTTGACTTTTCCTATAGAAACCCTAATTTAGCAATTTTTGACTTTTGATGAATTAGGGACATTTCTTGAGGAATCATGATCAACCCTTGATAAAATGATGGGTATCACTTCAAAATGTTGATGTTGACCAAATATCTTGAAGTTTGACTGTACATGGGCCACAATTGTCTTTTGACCTAGCATAGTTGATTTTCAAGCATTTGAGCAATTGAATGAGCAAACTTGTAGTGGAAGGCATGAAATTTGTCATGGACAATCTTGAAGGAATATTAGGACAATGGAAACATTTGATACCTTTGGAGCTCACACATCTTGATGAGAAGTGAAACCCTAGTTAGAGGTTCATTGCTTAAGAGGAGAATTTGTCTGGTCAATTCTTGGTCAACCTTGAGCAATTGAGGATCTCTAGGAGCATGTTTTGAGTAAAAATGGGAGAGAAAATTTTGGGGTACAACACTCACCAATAAAATGTAAAAACTGAAAATAATAATAATGAATAATAAAAGGGAATCCGAGTGAATAAGACATTCGAATAAATTATTAGCATATTCATATGCATTCATCCAAGCACAAACATTGCATTTAGCAATCTCATATAAAAACTCATCTTTTTCATATCATATCTATTTAAATCATTGGGAAAACTATAGTGCCTTTCTGACCTTTGTATCAAACAAGAGCTCATCAAAAGAAAGTAATGGAGAAAATTAAAGAGAACCAAGTTGCCTTTCAAGAAGACTTGGAACAAGTGAAAGGAAGCATCGAATCGATGAAAGGAGACATGAGTCAAGTTCTGCCCGCCTTGAAAAATATCACAGCAAGACAAGATGAGATTCCCAAGGTGGCCTTTGAAGAAGTATCCCAAACCATTGGTGCACCAAGCGATCACCAAGCAAGACATGAGCCAGAATATGGTCCCGTAAAGTCAATTATTGCCCAAGAAGAGACCATCATGACTGAAGGTTTCATTCCATCTCCTCCGAAGGTGGGGGCATGTCATACTTTGAAAATTCCAATTAAATACGTGGATAACTACATAGACCTGCAATATGGAGACCATGATTTGGTAGGCGTTTCCCAAGTACCCCAACCAAAGACTGTTGAATATCCTGTGACAGTCAACCAATATAAACTCATGGATGAAAGACTGAAGGTTGTGGAAGGATATGACGCTTTCGACATCGATGCTCTTGAAATGGGTCTAGTCCCGGATGTAATAATTCCTCCAAAGTTCAAAGTATCTGACTTTGGAAAATATAAGGGACTCACATTCCCAAGGAACTATCTATGCATGTACTGTAGGAAAATGTATGCTTATGCTCACAATCAGAAATTGATGATCCATTGCTTCTAAGATAACCTGAGTAGGGCATATTTAGATTGGTATATGCAGTTGGAGAAAGCGCATGTCCAGTCATGGGCAGGTGTTACTAACGTATTCTTAAGACAATACAAGTACAAATTGGACATGGCTCCTAACTGCATGCAACTTCAGAATTTGTCCCAAAAGAAGGACGAATCTTTCGAAGAATATGCTCAACGATGGAGAGAAATGGAAGCACGGGTATAACCACCACTCCTTGAAAAATAATTGGTCGGCATGTTCATGGGTATTTTAATACGGTGGGAGAAATGACTTTTGGGTTCTGCGTTTTATCGCAAATGTTGCAGATAGTAAGAGTCGCCATCGACTTTTCTTTTATCCAATAAAGGAAAGAGTGAAAAGAACAGGAAAAACCTTTTGAGAACTTTTTGAGTAAGGGGGGTCGGTTATGAAAAGGGAAGGTGTTAATACCCTTTTCATCAGTAGTTTTCTACGGGCTCTTAATCGCTTGATCACTTTTTGAAATGCTTTGTGTTTGTGTATGTTTGAAAATATTTTGAAAATGCCTAAGTGCGGCAATTTTGTAATGACTTTTGTATCGTTGAGAATGTATACAAAATGTTTGTTTTGAAAATATTTATTAGAAGAAAGTGTTATTTTTATGGAAGAATGTTTTGAAAATTCTAATGCAAGGTAAATTGCTTTATAATAACCCTTGTACCAGTCCTCAAGAGCGTTTATAAAGCATTTTGAAAGTAGTTGTTTTTGAAAGTGTGAGGTGTGAAGATTGTTTTATTTTTGTGAGCAAGCGATTACGAGCGATCTACCTACTCAAAAAGTCTTTGTTCTTTTCTTCCTCCTTTAGATAGTGTTATCCTACTATTGGTTAGTAGGAAGCCTTATCATTGGATGTGAGGGACAGGTGTGGGTCATCGTGCATTCATAGAAGGCAACTTGTAGGATGATTTAGCAATTGTCATAAGTTACTAAGATTTTTTACCGAAGGCAACATCAAAGGGTCATTGAGGGGCTACGATCTTTTAACTTAGGGTCTTTGCTAAAGCATCTCACATTCGAGGGACATGACTATTTTTTATCTGAGGCAACAAGTGAGGTTACCCTAGAGGTGCGTGTGTGAATTGTGTTTTGATTTGAAGCATTTGTCTTGAGATTAGGTTTTCTAATGTTTTTGTTTTAGGTCTTTCCATACAAACCTTAATGACTAACAGTAATAAGGAAAGCAGTAAATTGTGGAAATTAAATGTCCTACGCTATTACAACGCTTCGAGAATGGGGGTACAAATTTATGAATGGGGATGAAAAAGTAAAGAAAATCCTAATTTATCTATTACAAGTTTGAGCAATTACATAATTATATAAATGTGAAAAAAAACAAACGCACGAAGATGATGAAGAGAAAATATGTCAAATCCCTAAAACATTTTCTAAGTGTTTTAGAAAAAAAAAAGTATTTTTGGTGTTTTTGTTTAGAAAAATAATTTATAGTGTGAAATAATAGTAAAAGCCTAATTTTAATTATTTTACAAATTAATTAATAAAATAAAACATAGTGATTAAATTAAATTTTATTTATGAAAAACTAAATTAATTAATTAAAAACCCTAAATCTAATTTTTTGTGACTTTATTATTTTTTCTGATTAAATAAAAATAATTTAGAAAAGAAAAAGCTAGTTAAAACAAAAAAAGAAAATAAAAATGGGCCTGTGTCTGTAAAAGAAATTTGGGGGGTGAAAATGAAAAAAAAAGAAATGTTAGGCCCAACAACAAGTTTTTTGTTTGAAACAGAAGAAAAAAAAGTATTTAGAATGGGCCAGCGTTTGTAGAAGAAAATGGAGGGGTGCTGAAAAGCAATAGATCCTAGGCCCATAAGCGCTGGCATAGATGCCTGTGTGATCCAGTGAGGTTGATCTTAGGAAATCCACCATGTTCCTGGCTGTTTGGAACGCTGGATTTGGAATCTTGAAATCTGATGGTCAAGATGTGAGGTATACCATGTGTGCTTTGGACCTGTATGCACTGGATCTGTGAGAAATAAACATGGAAAACAAAAAATGTCCCACGCCTGGATCGAACCCGGGACCAGGAATAGGTATGACTTAAGAGCAAGTGTGCTGCCACTGGGGTGGCTGTTACATCTGTTTATGAAACAACAATCACTAAATATAAAATAAACAAGTTTTCAAAAATTGAATTTCATCTTCTTCCTCGCGTGCGTTTGACAGTAACAACAACAACATTTTCAAATTTTATAAAATCTTCATTTCTCAACCAAATTGAAAGATGTAAACATCAAACTTGATTTTTTACCACGAATTCAACCATGTAACTTTTAAAAGCTATAAGTTAAAGGATGAAATGAGTTTTTCTTAGTACCAAACTGAAACCTAATATTTCAGAAACTTAAATTCCAAAATTCTCATCACATAGTCAACATAAATGAAAACTAAGGACATGGTTAGTTTCAGGGCAATCATATCAACATTTTATCTTTTGAAATTGAAAGCAAATGATGCATGTATAAGGATTTCAAAGTTGGAGAAACTTAAATCTTAAAGTGAAAACTCAGAACGCATATGGATGCTTCCAGGTGCAAGTAAATGATTTATTAAGCTTCCTTGGACCTCTCTGAAGCTATTCTAATCCTTACTTTATGCTGAAAGTGTATGAATCTCTCCAACCAAGTCAATGTGCAAGCTTCAAATATGGAGTTTATAGGATGATGAAGATGGTGTTACAGAAGTGTAACAGGTGTTTGGATGTGTTATATGTGATGTATGTAAGGTGTATGGATGATAAAAAAGACAAACGCACAAGTGGATTTGAAGTTGTTGGAAGCTTCAAATGTGCAACAATGGTGGTTTCTTGGTGATTCTGAGTTTGAGAGTGTTTGAGGGCTTGTAAAATCGTGCCTTGGCTTGCAGATGGTCTCTCTATTTATAGAGATAAGGTTTGGGGGCTTGAAGTAACCAAAATATTGAGATAGCGTGTTATGGCTTGGTTGAGATGTAACTTTAAAGTTTCTTGAAAAGTCATGGTTCCAAAGCATGGTACAACTCCTCTAGGGTGGTTGATATCTTCTATAGGAGTTGCTTCTGATGTTAGGATTTAGTGTTTTCATAGGAAACAAGTTAGATACTTAAGGAGAGCGGACTTTGTGATTAAAGTCACTTTACAAGAATGGAAGTGTGATCTTTTTTCCTTAAATGGCAAGTAAGTTTGAACAAAGCTTGAATCACTTGGATAATGGCTCAAAAGTGTGTGCAATCTCCTGATTATGGATATATTTGGAGGTTTAGAGGCCTGCAAAGTGAGATTATTCAGCATGGATATGATATTTTGGTCATGAGTTCATCACAAAAATGACCTATAATTCAAGTTTGACATGCCATCTTCATCTCTTCGAAACTTCTAGCTCAAGCATGATAAATTTATGTTTGTGGACATTTTAGAAAGCTTGAAACATTGTCTACAACTTTCGTGTTGACCACTTTGGCTAAATCAAATGGAAACTTGGTGGAAATTGTCCAAGAAGTTAGGATAAAAAACTGATCAAAACTTGTTTGAAAAAATTTCTAAGTGTTGGATAAAAAACATCATAACTTCATGGCCTCATATCTCTTAAATTAAGCACTTTTTGAGGATCACCCCACATTAACAAAGTTGTAAAATTCATCAATCCATACAAATTTCATGTTGAAAGATTTCCTTGAATCAACTTGTATCTTGAGGAAACTTGCTTGTGAAGTTAGGGTTTTTTAGGTACAAAACACTTGAATTTTTTCTAAGTGTTTGAAAATCTTGACATTTGACTTTTGTTTACTTTCTTGATTCTTGATGGAAAATTTTGATATTTTTTAATGTTTTGATGATTCTTGATCTTTGAATTCCAATGTTAACTAAAAAGTCAAAGTTTGACTTTTGAGTGATTGTTGACTTTTCATTCAATTGATTCAATTCTTCAACTGTCAATCATTTGTATCTTTGAAGATGTCTTGAGCCATGTAATTAGGTCAAGATGTTGTATTTGATCCCTTGAGATCATGCTTCAAGCCATTAGGTCATACACTAGACCAACAGTCAATGATTAATCATCTTCAATCAAAACCCTAATTTTTGGCAATTTTTGACCTTTAATGATTTGAGGAATTTTATTGAGGAATCATGATCAACCTTTGACCAAATGATGAATATCACCTCAAAATATTTATGTTGAAAAAAAATCTTGAAGTTTGACTGTATGTTGACCACAATTGACTTTTTACTCAATACAGTTAATTTTCAATCATCTAAGCCATTGACTGAGCAAACATGTGATGCAAGACTTGAAACTTGACATAAGCATTATTGAGGACCTATGATGAATCGTGAAAGTAATTTTAGACCCTTGCAACCCAATATTCTTTGAGAAGAACCAAACCCTAGTTGAAGACACTTTCTCAGGAGGAGGTTTGACCAGTCAACTCCTGAGTAGCTTTGAGTATTTGAGACCTTTGTGAACATGTTGTTTTTGAAGAAAAATGGGAGGGGAAATTTTGGGGTACAACAGGTACGCTACAAGGTTTGTATTATGATAAAATGGTAGGAAGCATCTCCTCTGGATTTTCAGATTTGGTGACAATTGGAGAAAGAATTGAAGCATGTGTGGAAAGTGGAAAGATACAAGGGGCATCATCCAATACTCCTTATAATCTAAAGAAACATACTCCAAACTTCTCAAAGGATAAGAAAGGAGAAACTAATGTTGTCGCAGCACATCTAAGGGAACAACAACCATTGGTGATCCCACGAAAACAACAACCACAAAATAGGCTTGAAATGCCTCTGAGAAGATTTGATCCTCTCCCTATGCCACACAGTCAATTCCTACAACACTTACTCAAGGAATCCTTGGTAGAGTTGAAGCCGCTTGCTCCTCCAATTGGGGAACTCCCACCAAAATATGATGCAAATGTGAGGTGTGAGTATCATGCCAATTCTCCAGGGCAACTATAGAGAAATATTGGGCCTTCTGACATAAGGTTCAAGATTTGTTGGATTCCCAAGATATCACTTTTGACAAACCAAATATCAAGATGAACCCCATGCCTCAACATGGTGGCCAACTGTGAACGTAATTGAGATAGTCACTAATCTTGGAGAGACTCAACGAGTAAAAGCTATGATAGATATCCTAAAGGAACATCTGTTGGAATATGGTTTTCTCTTGGAACACAATGATGCTTTCGGGAACACTTTCAAGAAATTGATGGACCAAGGGATAGTCCAATTTAGGCATTACCCTAAAGAAGGATATGTAGCTGCAATCTATAGGAATACAATAAGACCATTGGTGATTCCTTTATAAGGTCTAAGTTCTGCAAAGAAACCACTTGTCATTCCATGTGGAGAGCCAATCTTAACAAAGGTAAAAGTAACAATATCAATGCTTCTGAAGAGTACAATGGTGATCAGGGGTCCATCTCCCACCCCATATGAAAGTGATAAAGTTGTACTGTGGAGTTATAACACTACTGTTTACGTTAATGGTTTAAAGTAAGAATTTGAACCATCAACAGGCCAAGGACCTATAGTTACAAATATAATAGGAACAAGGGGCATGACCCGTAGTGGTCGGATATATGGTCCCGAACAACAAAAGACTAATAATAATATGGTTAAGGATAAAGGAAAAGTTGTGGCTAAAAATAGTCAAGAGCAAGACATTCACTAATCAAGAGGCAAACAAATTCTTGAAAATAATCAACTAGAGTGACTATAGGGTGGTGGACCAACTACACCAAACCCCGGCCAAGATTTCAATACTCTCGATGCTAATTAACCCATAGGCACACCGAGAATATCTGATAAAAATTCTAAGCTCTGCACATGTTACGAAGGAGATCACAATAAACCAATTTGATGGAGTCGTGGCCCATCTAATATCAGGATCGCACCTAGGCTTCAATGACACTGAGTTACTTCCACAAGTTAGAGCTCACAAAAAGGAACTACACATTTCAATTTAAATAGGAACAACTAGCCTATCCAGGGTACTCATTGATATTGGTTCTTCCCTAAACGTGCTACCAAAGGCCAGCGTGATGAAGCTGAGAATGGACGGTATTGTCATAAGACTAAGTTCTATGGTGGTGAAAGCCTTTTATGGTTGTCAAAGTATTGTATTCTGAGAGGTGGATCTCCCTATAAATATTGGCCCGCATATGTTCTACATTACCTTCCAAGTAATGGATATAGAACCGACATATACTTGCTTGCTCGGGAGACCTTGGATTCGTGCTGCAGGAGTTATCACCTCAACCCTGCATTAAAAATTAAAGTTCCACGTCAAAGGAAAGTTGGTGATAATTGATGGTGAAGGAGTCATTATCGTAAGTCATTTAGAGTCCTACAGATATATAAATGTGGGATAAGATTGTGTAGAAACGCCATTCTAAGTCTTGGAAGTGGCTACAGTGGTTACGCTCCCGATAGTGAAAGTTTCAAAACCTGGAACCCTTATGGCATCATAGAGAGACTTGCAAACATCTATGAAGGATCAAACATCTAAAGGTTGGGGAAAGCTCATGGAGATACTTGAGAAGAAAGATCGCTTTGGTTTGGGCTATTGATCGTCAAAGACTACCGAGAAAAGAAAAGGGCAGTTTCCTCCCATCTTGGAAACCTTCATCAACATATGAGTAGAGCACGGTGTACAAGTGTTAATGTTATCAAACAAAGGCAACAACAAAGGAGCGTCCAATTTCATCTGAGAATGCGCTCCAGGAGAAGAGCTTAAAAATTAGAATGTTGTGGAGAATCCAGAGATCTTTTTCTTTCCAAAGTAATTTTTCTGTTTTAAAAAGAACCTATATCACGCCTGAGGCATAGGGGTAGCTTGTAAGGGCCCCCCGTTTGTTTTCAAACAGTATTTTCAATTAATAAAAGTTGTTTTTTGCATCAAATTTAAGATCTCTGTCTTTCTCTTGAATTTCTCTTTTATTTTTAAAATGGAAATATTTTTATTCATATACATTCTCCAATTCACATTCTAAAAAGCACCAAAACATGATAAAATGTGAAGATCTACATCTAAACTCACCGATAACGATGTTGATACTATTCGATATGATTTTGATGCACCAATTAACCAAGTTGAAGAGGAAGATGAGGAAGATCTTGAACTCTCCGAAGAATTGGTAAGGTTAATAGAGCAAAAAGCAGACAATATATAACCCTACTAGGAATCTATTGAGACCATCAGTCTTAGGACTGAAAAGGATCCAAAAGAAATCAAGCTAGGTGCAACCTTGAAGGAAAGTATTAAATAAAGGCTGATCAAACTCCTACATGAATACATGGATATATTTTCCTGGTCTTACAGAGATATGCCAGGATTGGATGCATATATCGTTGTGCATAAACTACCTCTCGAAGAAGGTAGTTTTCCAGTTAGACATAAGCCCAGAAGGACTCGTCTAGACATGTCTAATAAGATTCGAGAAGAAGTCCTCAAGCAATTTGACGCATGGTTTCTATCCGTGGTAGATTATCCACCTTGGATAGCTAACATCATGCCAGTACCCAAGAAGGACAGTAAAGTACGCATGTGTGTAGATTATCGGGATCTAAACAAAGCAAGTCCCAAAGACGATTTCCCGTTACCTCACATAGATGTTTTGGTAGACAATACAACTCAAGCTTTAATGTTATATTTCATGGATGGGTTCTCAAGATATAATCAGATCAAGATGGAACATGAGGATATGGAAAAGAATACTTTCATGACTCCTTTGGGCACCTTCTACTACAAAGTAATGCCCTTCTGTCTAAAGAATGCAGGTGCAACTTATCAATGAGCGATGGTCACGTTATTACATGACATGATCCATAAAGAAGTAGAGGTATATGTGGATGATATGATTTCCAAATATCATACAGAGGAGGACCACATCATTCATTTATAAAAGTTATTCAAACGTCTACAAAAAATCAAACTAAGGTTGAATCCAAACAAATGTACATTTGGTGTCAGGTCAGACAAACTATTGGGTTTTATTGTAAGTCGACAAGGTAATGAGGTGGATCCCGACAAGGTGAAGGCCATACAAGAAATGTCAGCTCCAAGAACAGAAAAAGAGGTTTATGGTTTCTTAGGACGATTGAACTACATCTCAAGGTTCATATTGCACCTAACTACTACGTGTAAGCCTAAATTCAAATTACTTCGAATATACCAATCAGTGGAGTGGAATGAAGACTGTCAGACAGCCTTTGAAACAATAAAGTAATATTTACAAGAACCACCAATCTCGATGCCATCGGTTCCTGGAAGACCATTTATCATGTACTTAACAGTTCTTGAAGGATCTATAGGATTTGTATTTGGGAAACACGACGAAACATGTAGAAAGAAGGACGCCATCTACTACTTGAGCAAGAAGTTTACTGACTGCGAAACTCGGTACTCACTCCTCGAGAAGACTTGTTGTGTCTTGGCTTGAGCTACTAAATGACTGAGACAGTATATGATAACTCACACCACGTGGTTAATATTAAGAATGGATCCTTTGAAGTATGTGTTTGAAAAACGAGCCCTTATAGGAAGTATTGCTCGATGGCAGATATTGTTATCTGAATATGACATCCAATATGTTACTCAAAAGGATATCAAGGGCAGTGTACTAGCTGATCACCTGGATCATCAACCATTGGCATAATATCAACCAATGAAGTTTGTATTTCCAGACGAAGATATCATGGTTATAGGCGACTATGAAATACCAGGACCCGACGAAGGACCTGAACCAGGGGCACGATGGACAATCATGTTTGACGGTGCTTCAAACGCACTAGAACATGGTATTGAGGATATGTTGACTTCTCAAAAGAACTTTCACAAACCTTATACTATAAGGTTATGTTTTGATTATACCCACATTGTTGCTGAATACGAAGCTTGAATCTTGGGTCTAGAAGCTTCTATTGATCTAAGAATCAAATATCTCGAAGTATGTGGAGACTCATTGTTGGTCATATACCAAGTTAACAGTGAATGGGAAACTCAACATCCTAAATTAATTCATATCGGGATTATGTTTTGAAGCTAGCTACGGAATTCACGGAGATTACTTTCACTCATATTCCCCGAGAGGAAAATTAGATGGCAGACACCTTGGCAACTTTTTCAGCCATGTTCAAAGTAAATTGGCCAAACCACGAACCACATATCACGATCAGACACTTTGAAGAACCAGCACATTGTATCGCAGTTGAAAAAGGTCCAGATAATAAACCTTAGTTCTATGATATCAAAAGATATCTAGAAAAGTAAGAGTATCTAGAAGCTGCCTCAATTATTGACAAGAGGACTCTATGAAAGCTAGTTGTGGAGTTCTTCTTAAATGGTGATGTATTATACAAAAGAAACTACCATATGGTGTTACTTAGGTGCATGGAGAAACATGAACCATATACACTCATGAGAGAGATCCATGAAGGAACCTCTGAGACTCATACAAACGGACATGCCATGGCTAGAAAAATCTTAAGAGCGAGTTATTATTGGTTAACAATGGAAGTTAATTGCTACCAATATACAAAGACATGTTGTTGTACCCCAAAAATTTCCCTCCCATTTTATTAAAAAAAACATGCTCAAAAAGTTCTCAAATACTCAAAGCCACTCAAGAGTTGACTGGTCAAACCTCCTCCTAAGCAAGGGTCTTCAACTATGGTTTATTGCTTCTCAAAGAAGATTGTGTTACAAGGGTCTCAAATGACTTTCATGGTTCATCGTGGGTCTTCAATAATGCTTATGTCAAGCTTCAAGTCTTACATCACATGTTTTCTCAGTCAATGGCTCAGAAGATTGAAAGTCAATTGTATTAGGAAAATAGTCAACTATGGTCAACATACAGTCAAACTTCAAGATTTTTGTAAACATCAACATTTTGAGGTGATATTCATAATTTTATAAAGGGTTGATCATGATTCCTCAAGGAAAGCCCCCAAATCATCAAAGGTCAAAAATTGCCAAATTAGGGTTTTGATTGAAGATGACTGATCATTGACTTTTGGCCTAGTGCATGACCTAATGGCTTAAAGCATGATCTCAAGGGCTCAAATACAACATCTTGCCCTAATTACATGGCTCAATACATTTCTAAAGATACAAGTGATTGATAGTTGAAGAATTGAATCAATTGATAAAAAGTCAACAATCACACAAAAGTCAAACTTTGACTTTTTGGTCAACCTTGGAATTCAGAAATCAAGAATCATCAAAACATTCAAAATTATCAATTTTGATCATCAAGAATCAACAAAGTCAAGAAAATCAAGAAAAAAGTCAACAAAAGTCAAAGGTTGGAAATTTTTCCAACACTTAGAAAGATTTCTAAGTGTTTTGTTCTTAACAAAGTCACTACTTTATGGCCATTTTTCACTAAGATACAAACTGATTCAAGGAAAACTTTAAACATGAAAGTTGTAGGGATTAATGAATTCTAAAACTTTGTTAATGTGGGATGATCCTCAAAAAGTGCCTGGATTAAGAGATATGGGCCCATGATGTTCTGATACTTTTTATCTAACACTTAGAAATATTTTTGATAAGTTTTTCATCTCAAATTTTTGGCCAATTGTGATACGGTGGCAGAACCGACTGTTTGAAATGCTGGTTTGTATTTTGCATTTTTTGTTTGCAAAATGTCGCGGTAAGCAAGAGTCGCCACCGACTTTTATTTCATCCAATCGGAAAGGAAAAAAGTACAGAAAAAAATCCTTTTTTGAGATGTTTATGAGTACGGGGGGTAGATTATAGAAAGGGAAGGTGTTAGCACCCTTTTTATCCATGGTTTTCCATGGGCTCTTAGTTACTTGCTTATCTTTTAAAATTGCTTGTGTATGTGCTTTGTTTTGAAAAGCTTGACTTCGTGATAACCCTTGTATCAGTCCTCAAAGGTGTGACAAAGTTGTTTTGAAAATTTGTTTGAAAAGTGTAAGTGTGAAAAGTTTTGATTTGAGCAAGTACCTACTAGCATCTACCTACTCAAAAAAAAAGATCGTTTCTATTCTCGTTTCCATTAGACAACGTTATCCTACTATTTGAGAA
Source organism: Vicia faba (assembly GCA_948472305.1). Classification (NCBI taxonomy): domain Eukaryota; kingdom Viridiplantae; phylum Streptophyta; class Magnoliopsida; order Fabales; family Fabaceae; genus Vicia; species Vicia faba. The sequence continues at coordinate 379,229,363 of OX451735.1, read as the reverse complement.
ATAGGTAGCACTGTCGTTGGAGTTTGTAAGGGTCAATTCGAAAGGGACATATGATCACTAAAGCAATATTAGGACAAATTAGTAATAACCCTAGAGTCTTAAGATCATATTCGAGGCAACATTCGAATGGAACATTTGATCTTTTTTAGACAGGAGGGCAACCACTAAGATACCCTATGCTTAATGATCGTTTACCGAAGGCAACCGAAGCGAGAGTATACCCTAAGAGTGATATGTGCGAGTGATTAGTTTTAGTTATTTATCTTTGAACATTAGGTTTTTCTAACTGGATTAATTTGTCATGCATTCTTGTCATACAATCCTATTAGCATACATCTAAACAGTCAAATATTTGCGAGAATTAAAATGTGAGAAAGTAAATCTACGCTATTACAAGGCTTCGGGGAGGGGGATTAATTACATAGCCAAAAACCCGGGAAAAGGCGATAAATAAAAAGCCCTAGATTAAACTATTACAAACCATAAACAGTTACAACAATATCGTAAAAATAATAGTATGCGCGTGATAAATCGAAAACGAGACAACTAGGGTTTTGACCCTTGCCTAAACCTAATTGCGATTAGTTAAAAAAATGTTTTTGTTTTGTTTTGTTATTTAGGAAAATAGAGAACTTATTGCATTAAAAAGAAAATTCTAATTCTAATTAATCCTAATTTTAAAAAATGAATTAATTTAATCTAAAACCTATTTTTTGTATTTTTATTTATTTGAGAAAGAAAAGCAAAAATAAAATCAAGTCAAAAGTTTAACCTAATTTCTATTTGATTTTATTTTTGAAAATCAAATTACAATTTCCCAAATTTAAACTAAATTAAATTAATTTTGATAAAATAAAAATTAATCCTAATTTTTGATGAATTATGGTTTTTTGTAAAAATAAATAATTAATTTGTTAAATGAAATAAATAAAGAAAATTCAAGGAATACAAAATAAATAAAAAGAAATAAAATAAAGAAAAGTTAGTAAATGGGCCTGTATTAGCAATTATGGGGGGGTGCTGTTTGAGATTCTGAGCCCAAAAGATCCAGGCCCGTTTGACTTTGCCTGATCCAATGTGGCTGTTGACTGGAGGCGTATGGTGGTCCTCCAAAGGAAAGGCATTGGATCTGGAGTGCTGATGAGTTAGATGGCCAGATCCTGATGGTACATGGTGAACCTCTTGATTTGCAAAGCGCTGGATTGTCTGTTGAAAAATATCATGAATAAAGGTTGGGACCTGGGAATCAAAACCAGGTCCTTAGGCACTCTTCCCCTGCACGCTTGCCAACTGAGCTATTTGATTTACTTGTATATATAATAAAAACAAAATCTAATATATGAAAAACAAAGATTAAATGAAAAAACGCGCTAAATTCAAATTGCCCAACCAGGGGGCGCCACGCCTCATCTTCTTCCTCCCATCCGTCATGTTAGCCCAGGAGGTTTTTACCTACGGACGTTGCGCTGTGCTACAACCCTGTGTGTTTCAAAAATTGTCTATAGGCAACATAAATGACCATGGCTGGTACCAATAAACTCGTCTCATCCTCACGAGTCTCATGGTACCAGAATCAATATCCAATTTTACCTATCCTGCAAAGCCCTAAACAAGAATAAAAAGTTGGTACCGATAGTTTGCAAACTCAATGATGAACATGAATATATAATCAAAACATGCATAGGATGAGTGAATCAACGAAATCGAATTTGAGTTTGGAAGCAAATCGTGATACCTGTAACTTACAATTCTAGGCGTGAAAAGGCTTGCAATTGATGGGGATATGTTCCTGGGATGTCCAGCAATCTATTTACAATGTGAGAATGGCACGATTTGGTCTCTAGTATGGAAATTGGATCACCACTTTTTCTTGAATTTTTTTAGTTTTGTTTTAGCTCTGCACGACTGCTCCAACCTCCCTCATGCCTTGGCTTGCTTCTGTATATGTAATACAACCTATTAGGTCAACAAAAACGACCTCAATCTTGCTCATCATGGAAATTTGATTTGGTCTTTCATGGCATATGATTTCTTTCCAATTTTGCTCAAATTCAATCTTTTTCCAACCAAATCAGCATTGCATGAATTTATTCTCAATTGACAGCATATAAGATCTTTCTTCAATGAAAAAATCATCCCTAAAACACAAAATATGATTTATTTAGATTTATTTCATTTTATTTGAATTTTAAATGAATAAAATTCAAATTAAATTAAACAAATGCATAAATAAAGCATGGAGGGTCCCATAGGTCATGGACTATGTTATCATTGAAGTGCAAGCATAAAAAGTTGGGCTCATTTAGCAAAAAAAATGCAAATTTGAGCATATTTGACTTTTGGCAATTTTGCAAAAAAGGTCAACTTGGCCAATGCATAACTCTCTCAATTTTGACCCTAGAGAGGTGTTCTTGGACTTTTTAGAAAGCTTAGGATGTCTTATAAACAACCCTTTTGGTATCATATCAATTGAGTCTTCCATGTTGATTTATGAAGCTTTGACCCAAAAGGTGTTTTTGTTGACTTTTCAAAATAACCTATAATGTCAAAATTCATATCTTTTTGTGAGTGCATATTTTGAACTTGGGAGATGAATATGAATTGTAGGGGATTTCATCCTCTTAAAAATGAGATTTGGATGAGTCATTTTTGATAAAGTATGAGAAAGTTATGCTTGGTCAAAGTTTAGTTGACTTTTCCTGCAAAACCCTAATTTAGCAACTTTTTGGTTTTTATGAATTGTGGGCAATCCTTGATGAATCATGATCAAATCTTGATCAAATGATGAATGATACTTCAAAATGAGGATGTTGACCAAAAATCTCGAAGTTTGACTGTATGTGGGCCACAGTTGACTTTTGACTTAACACCGTCGATTTTTAGGCCTTTGAGCAATTGACTGAGCAAACTTCCTCTGCAAGGCTTGAAACTTGACATGGATGATCTTGAGAACATATTAGGACAATGATGAGCATTTGGTATCCTTTGGTCTCAAGCATATTGATGAAAAATGAAACCCTAATTTGAGGTAGACTGCCTTAGGAGAGAGTTTGTCTGGTCAACTCTTGGACTTCCTTGAGCAATTTGAGGACCTCACTTGACATGTATTGAGAAACATGGGAGGGCAAATTTTGGGGTACAAAACCAATTTTCAACAATTTCTCGATTGATCTAGCCAAAATGGTCAACATGAAAGTTAAATATCATGTTTTAAGCTTTCCAAAATGTCCAAGAGCATGAATTTCTCATACTTGAGCCAGATGTTTCAAAGAGATGAAGTTGGGCATCCATACTTTAATTATAGGTCATTTCTTTTGAAAAACTTATGGCCAAATCCCACACCATGCTAAAAAATGTTACTTTGAAGGCCTCTAAACTCCTAAATCTCTCCATAATCAGAAGATTACACACTCTTTTTGGCTATTATCCTATTGATTCAAGCTTTATCCAAGTTTACTTGCCATTTAAGGGAGAAAGGTCACACTTCCATTCTAGTAAAGCATGCTTTATACATAATTTCAACTCTCCTTGAGCCTCTAAGTTGATGTTTCTACACAAACACAATCCTAACATCAGAAGCAACTCCTCTAAAATATATCAACCAACCTAGAGGATTTGTACCATGCCTTAGCACCATGATTTTACAAGAAACTTCAAAGTTCCATTTCAACCAAACATTAAATCCACAACTTGTAAACCAAACCTTCTGATTAGTTCAAACTTTTCCTATAAATAGAGGCCCTCCCCGACTGCATAGAGGACCAATGGATAATCCCTCAAACCCTCTCAAACTCTCCCAAATCCGAATTGGCCTCAAAACTCCATTTTTGAAGCTTTGAAGTCCAAATCTTCGAATCTCTCAAACCTTGCCACTTTTGTCCAAACAAATCACCCAAACACTTCATATACATCATATATAAGTGATCCAAACACTTGTTTTTCCACTGTAACTCCATTATCAACATCCATCATTTTCAAAATCCAACTTTTCAACTTGACTTGAGTAGACCAATCCGTACATTTTCAAGAAAAAGTAAAACTTGCAACACACTCACCAAGGTCCTAGGAAGCTAAAGCAATCATCATATTGCTTCTGGAAATCATGTAGAGGGAATTGGATTTTTCATCAAGAGGTGAGTATTCTCAAACTTTGAAATTTTGATACAAGCATCATTTGCATATATATTCTAAAGGAAAAATGTAGATATTATGTCTAAGAAGCTAACCATGTCCTTAAATCTCATTTTAATTAACTGTGTGATGAGAATTTTGGAACTGAGTTTTCTAAAATGTTAGGGTATTAGTTTGGTACCAAACAAAATTCATTTCAATCTTTAATCTATAACTTTTGAAAATTATTTGGTTGAATTGCTTGTCAAAAATCAAGCAAGTTTTATTTTGGAAGTTTTCAATTTGGTTGAGAAATGAAGGATTTACAAAACCAACAATGGTGTTGTTTCTGTACCGTTAGCGCGAAGGAAGAAGATGGTGATCGGGCCATTTCAAATTTCTCAAACTTGCTTTATAGTATATTTGTTGGGTGTTGTTTCATAACTGAATGAAACAGCCACCCCAGTGGGAAGCGTGTGTGTGAGTAAGACTTTGGTGTTCCAGGGAAGTGGTTCGATCCCTGCCTCTGGAATTTTATTTTCTAACATTTTCTTTACAGTTCCCATGGGAGTGCCACACAGAATCATGAAGATACTGCCTCCAACGCCTGGGCCAAAAGTGTTTGGGCTTTGACAAAATTCAAGTTCACCCCCCCCCCCCCCCCCCCAAATTTCTTCTACAACGCAGGCCCATTGATTTTCTTTTTTTGTTTTAATTTAATTCTTTTCTTTTTTAATCAATTTCATTTTTTTATTTAATGAGAAAAAATCATAAAATCATAAAAAATTTAGATTTAGGTTTTAATAAATTAGGTTAATTTTTATAAATAAAAGTTAATTAATTTAACCACACTTTTTTTTTATTTTAAATAATTAAATTGTAAATTAATTAGAATTAGGTTTAATTTTTTATTTCACATTAAAAAATATTTTTCTAAACAAAAACAACAAAAATGTTTTCTTAAACACTTAGAAATATTTTAGGGTTTTTTTTTCAACATCTTTCCCCTTTTCAATCTTCGCGCACTCATTTACTTTTTCGCATTATTTTTCAATATTGTAAACTGTCAACGGTTTGTAATAGATAATTAGGGTTTATTGCTTTCCTCTCCATTTTTTATGGTTTGTACTCCCCATCCCTAAACAATGTAATCGCATATATTATTTCCCCAATTTTTATTTTCTGCACTTATGTATATTTAACCGCTACATTAGTTAGGCGTGCATGGTAAGACATAAAAAAACAAATGTTAGAAAACCTAATCTCAAGACAAATACTTGAAACTAATCACTTTGCACACGCGCACCTCTAGGGTGACCCTCACTTGTTGCCTCAGATTTAAACAGTCATGTCCCTTGAACGTGGGATGCTTTAGAAAAGACCCTCGGTTAAAAGATTATAGTGCCTCGATGACCCTTCGATGCTGCCTTCAGTAAACGATCTTAGTGCCTTATGAAAATTGCTAAAGCGTCTTACAAGTTGCCTTCTAGGACTGTACAATGACACACACCTGTCCCTCACATCCAACGATAGGTATTCCTACTAACTAATGGTAGGGTAGCACCATCTAAAGGAGAAGGAAAATAACAAATACTTCTTTGAGTAGGTATAATTCTAGTAGTCGCTTGCTCACAAAATTTTCAAAACAAAACATATTTTCCAAAAACAACCTTTCTTTCACAAATATTTTCGAAACAAACATTTTGTATACATTCTCAACGATAAGAGAATCATTAAAAAATTGTCGTACTTAGGCATTTTCAAAATATTTTCAAATACACACACACAAAAGCATTTTAAAACAAAGTGAGCTAGCAATTAAGAGCTCGTAGATAACTACGGATGAAAAGGGTGCTAACACCTTCCCTTTTCATAACCAACCCCCTTACTCAGAAAATTCTCAAAAGGTCTTTCCTATTCTTTTCACCCTTTCCTTTATTGGATAAAAGAAAATTCAGTAGCGACTCTTACTATACGCAACATTTGCGATAAAACACAAAACCCAAAAGTCAGTTCTCCCACTGTATTGCAGAATTGGCGACTCGGATGGGGAGGTGATAAACTAAAAGTGGGGTTACCTTAAGAGCTAGATCACCTTTATTGCTTTACTTGTTTGCCTTTTTTGCTTTATATTTCGGGATATGCTTGGGATTATTTCTTGTATAGATCTTATACCCGGTTCTGGGGACATTTTAGGTAAGTAGCAATAGATCGTGAAAATTGTACGGCATAGACCGATATGGTTGAAACAATGGCTATGTTAGTGCGACACATTGGTTGGTACCCGGTGTCCCTTGAGTCATCCAAGGAGAATGTTGGGCTAACGCATGGTGTCATAACCACTAACTGACTTTAGAACCTTAGTTGACACAACTTAGACATTAGAAAGTAGTGAGATAGCCGGCTTTGGTGCAGACTAAAGTTGGTTGATACTCGATGCTACACTCATTGAGATTGGACTCTCGGGATATTTCGGCCGCAATTCAGATGCTTGAGCTGAAACAATGCCTGAGAGAAAGATTAGTGATTTTAGATTCCTAGAACCCGGTTACTTCTTTTAGGACAGGTTGAGCCAACTAAACTCAAGAGGGTACTTACCTATAAACTCCATACAAGCCTGAACCTAAGGCTCTGTGTGTCTTTTTGGTTTTTGATTAAAATTGTTCATGACATCATGACATCATTACACATATCATTTTCACTAACCATTTCAAGGACCTAAGGTTTTGTCTTCGTTTCCTTGTTGTAGGTTATGGCCTCTACTCGCAAAAATACTACACAAATCAGTTTTGTGAGGATACCTCCTCAAATTAAGGAGTTAGTCTCAAAAGTTCCCGAAAGCTCTCAATTCACCAAAAGGCATGGTCATCTACTCAGCTTGGTTACCTTGGGTTTTAAAGAAGACACGATGAGTGTTTTATTCTAGTTCTTTGATCCCGCACATCACTGTTTCACCTTTCCAGATTATCAACTAGTACACATAATGGAATAATTATCTAAGCTATTGGGAATACATGTTCTTGATCGGACACCTTTCACCGGTTTAGAGAAAGACACACAACCTGAAGAAATTGCAGCAGCCTTACATCTAAAGCGGTCTGACATTGTAGCTAATTGGGAAACAAGAAGTGGAGTCAAGGGTTTTCTTGCTAAATTTTTGTTAGAGAAGGCTCGACTGTTTCTGGATGCTATGAGTTTTCAAGATTTCGAGGAAATCTTGGCTTTGTTGATCTATAGTTTGGTGTTATTCCATAATCTAGACCAACTCATAGATGTGAACGCCATCAAAATATTTCTTTCTCGTAACCCTGTGCCCACTTTACTTGGAGATATTTTGCATTCTCTTCACACTCGTACTATAAGGAAGCAAGGGACTCTTATGTGTTGCATACCTTTGTTATCCTGGTGGTTTATTTCTCACCTTCCCCGATAAGTAGTGAAGAACAAGGTTTGAGGTGGTCTTAAAGGATGATGACACTCTCTCATTCAGGTATCTATTGGTGTTCCCGATCTCTAGAAGATGATACTATTATTGACCGTTGCAGGGAATTCCCTAATGTTCCACTCCTTGGAATTAGGGGAGGTGTTACCTACAACCCTTCTCTAGCTTTACGTCAATTTAGTTATGCTCAAAGAGATGGTCCTCGTGACATACTTATCCAGGGTATTATGTTCGACTACGAAAATTATTTTCAAGGTTGTCATCAAAGGTTTATACGTGCTTGGGGAATGGTAAACAAGACTGATAGCAAGACTTTAGGACAAAAGAATTCCATCCCTTTGGAGCCCTACCTTAAATGGGTATGAGAACGCGCTCAAAACCTCATGATGCCATATCCAGTTGTTCTGCTGGTGATCATAGAGCCTGTTGTCGAAGGAGATGTTTCTCGCACCATCCTCCATCCAGACATGCCCACTGACCTCGAGGAATTGCAGAAGTCTTGGATTCAACTCAAGGAAGAATGGGACACCTTTGAAACTCAATTATATGAAAGTGAAAAGAAAGTGTTGGAGCTCACAAAGCAACTTCACAAGGAGTAAAGCCTTAATGCATACATTGACACGAAGAGGAAGCGTTCGTGGTAGACTTGAGTCTTAGGTTTTAGAAGTTCATATTGTTGTCTCTTTGAGACCCCTTTGTTTTGATTGTAAGCCTAAGAGGAAATTGTAATTTTGAACTTACTAATGAAGTCTTTGTTTCTGTTTCCTTTTGATTAATGAATTTAAATCTCCTAAGTTCCTTGAAAACATTTCATCTACATATCATGCATCATTTCATAAACAAGTTTTCCAATATAGGTCTTCGCATCTACTTACTGTTTATTTCAGTATAAGATGGCCCTCGAATAAACTATCAAGGATCTGCAGGCTCACCATGCACAATTTCAAGAGACTCTTCTGAATCTGGCCAAAGGGAAACAAGAGATGATGGCGCCCCTCACCAAGAAAAAGAAGACTAAGAAGCCAACTATTATCCTCAATATGGAGAGAAGATTCAAAGGTCCTACTCAACCAGTTCAAGCGGATGATGTTTCCTCTGAGGAAGACGACAACTAAGAGGAGGATGGCATAAGTGTCAGGGGTGAAGGTAGAAATAACCAGGGTTCTGAGAATATTCCTGAAGATGAAGACTACTCCGACGAACAGTACCCTCCTGTAGATGACAAGTACAAGCAATTAGAAGACTTTCTCAAAGCTATAGAAACCTAGAAAGTGCCTGGATTAAATTTTGGAGAACTAGGTCTGATCCCGGGGTGTGGTCATCCCCCAAAAGTTCAAGGTCCCTATCTTTTCTAAGTATGATGGGGTCTCTTGTTCCAAACTTCATCTGAGGTCGTATGTTCGAACAATCCAACCTCATACTGTTGACAGGAAATTATGGGTCCACTTCTTTCAAGAAAGCTTGTTCGGTACTCAACTTGAATGGTTCTACCAGCTGGAAGGAACCAACATTCACACGTTGGAAGACTTGGCTGCTGCTTTTTACAAGCAATATCAATATAATGTTGACCTTGCACCGACTCGTGTACAATTGCAAAACATGTCTATATGCTCGAATGAAGGGTTCAAGGAGTATGCCCAGAAGTGGAAAGACTTAGCTGGAAGGGTCCAACCTCCCTTGTCTAATCGGGAATTAGTTTATATGTTCATGGGTACTCTGACAGGCCCATTCTTTAATCATCTGATTGGGAGTTCTTCATCTGGCTTTACTGAGCTAATTCTGACAGGAAAAAGAGTTGAAAGTTGTATTAAGAGTGGGAAGATTCCAATGGCTGCAACTTCTAATGCTCTGAAGAAGCCATTCGGTGGTAAAAAAGAAGCCAATGTTGTCTATGGATAGAAGGGCCGTAGTAAAAATGACCTCCATCAGTCTGTGGGGGCGGTATTTATCTCTAATCCAACACTTATTCAACAATGACAACAGGGCAACCGTCGAAGGCCAGACGCTCCGTCAAGGAAGTTTACCAAGATCAGCATGCCTTTATCTCAGGCATTACAATATTTGTTAAAGGCTGAACTCATTTCCTTGTGGGATCCTCCTCATAATCCCAACATATCCTCTCCAAAGTACAATCCAAACGCGAGGTTCGCCTATCATTCGAGCAGTTCTGGGCACGACACCAAAAACTGATGGGCCCTGAAAAGCAAGATTCAGGATATGATCGATAATAAGGAAATTGAGTTTGATCCTCCAGAGACTCCGAACTTGATTACTGCACATATGCCTAAGCATGACAAAGGCATAAGTGTTATTGAAGATGTTTTATATGTTGCCTCCGTAAGTGATGTGGTTACTCCTCTCTCAACAATCAAGGAGAATTTGCTAAAAGCTGGTTTATTTCCTGGTTGTGTTAAAGAATGTTATTGTTGTGCAGTTCAACCAAATGGCTACGGGTTACTGAAGGAAAGCGTTCAGCGCCTGATGGATGAACATGTAATTTTGATTTCGAAAGTTTCGCATGCTGAGAATTTGTGCCAAGATTTGTCTGTCATATTTGGTACTCCTTTCAGGATCACTTTCAAGGGTCTTGTAAGGATTACTGCCAATCCAAAAGCTGCTCCTTTAATCATTACAACACCTAGGCCTATCCCATATTCCTCGGAGAAGCCTATTCCATGGAATTATGGGTCTGATGTCTATTACCACGACATTAAACAAGATTTGTCTGATGAAGATGATGAAGAGGTTGATCCCAATATTGACAATATTGTGGGGACCAGCAAAATTACTAGAAGCAAAAGGATTTTCTCCTCAGAAATCTCTCCACTTGTTCAAGTCACAGTTACCAAGACAACTGTCGAGGCTCAGGGTAAAGAGCCAATGGTAGAGCCTTCCCAGATAGAGTCGCCAAAAGAAGCTACAGTCAATGACACCTCTGAATAAGAGTTGGAAGAGGTTTTGAAAATCATCGGCAAGAGTGACCATAAAATTGTTGAACAGCTGGGGCAGACCCCGTCAAAAATCTCCATGCTATCTTTACTACTGTGTTCTGAAGCCCATGCGTAGGCTTTAGTAAAATTCCTGAAGGTTGCTCATGTGCCGCAAGAAATTTCAGTTGATCAATTTGGAAGTTACGTAGCAAGTTTAACAACTAATAATGGATTAGGCTTCTCCGATGATGACCTGACTCCAGAGGGGAGAAATCATAATAGGGCCCTCTATGTCTCCATTAAATGCAGGGCACTACGTTGGATCATGTGTTAGTTGATATTGGATCTTCTCTAAATGTTCTACCAAAAGGCGCTCTTGACAGACTGGATTCTGAAGGGGTTGTGTTGAAACCCAGTGACATTATAGTTTGAGCCTTTGATGGGTCCAAAACAATGGCACATGGAGAAGTGAATCTTCCTATCAAAGTGGGTTCACAGATCTTTGAATCCACCTTCTATGTAATGGACATCCGACCAGCTTATTCTTGTCTACTAGGACGCCCATGGATCCATGGGGCATGTTCCGTCACCTCCATTTTGCACTAGAAATTAAAGCATCATGTGAAAGGGAATATTGTTACTATCTATGGAGAAGAGGAGTACATGGTCAGCCATCTGAATTCATTCTGGTGTGTAGAAATGGGCGGTGAATTCATCGAGAATCCCTGCCTAACTTTTGATGTAATTTCCCCTACTGCTATCAAATATGTTTCTGCCATTCCAAAGATTACCAGGGTTCAGCATAAGATGGCTTCCTTGAAAGATGCCAAAGCTACTATAGAAGAAGGTGGTTGTACTTTTGGGGTCATCTTCCTAATATCTCTTACAAATTTGACAAGTTTGGTTTGGGATTTACTTTAGAAGGTCAAAGGGTTGTACGTCGCGATCGTGTTTGAAGATCTCCATTCTGTGTCAGTAACAATGGAGTCAATGCAATAGAAGATTCTGGAAGTGATTGTGATCTCAGTAACTGGATCTTTCCTACCATTGGCAACAGACTCAACAATTAGAAAGCATAAGACATTTTCACTATCTCCTTTAGTCGGGAGTAATAGCTTATTTTGTTTTATTGCTTTAAGAAGTTTGGTTATGTAATTTCTTTTAAAAAACAATGACTTTAAACCTTGTGTCTTTCCCGGGGCACAATGGAACATTTGGTAAGGGTTGTCATTTCATAAGTCATATTTTCATTTAATAAAAGCATTGGACATTTTGCGTGAAAATTTTGCACTCTCTGTCTTTATTTTACTCTATTGTACTTTCAAATAGCTATGTGTTCTTACACACACCCACACATTACATTGCAGATCCCCATCCACTCCGGATCTCGTTGATAATGATCTTGCTATTGCCGCTTATGACTTTGAAAATCCGATCTACCAAGCCGAGGACGAAGGTGAGGAAGATTGTGAAATACCTGGAGAACTTGCCAGACTCTTAACACAAGAAGAAAAGGCTATCCAACCACATGAAGAGCAAGTCGAAGTTTTAAATTTGGGTACCGAGATAGACAAAAAAGAGGTCAAGATAGGCGCCAACTTAGAGGGCAGTGTCAAGAACAGATTGATTCAGATCTTACATGACTATGTTAAGATCTTTGATTGGTCGTACAAAGATATGCCAGGGCTCGATACTGATATTTTGGTTCACCATCTGCCGATGAAAGAGGGTTGTTCTCTGATTAAACAGAAAGTTCGTCGCATGCATCCCGAGATGTCAGAAAAGATCAAAGCTGAGGTTATGAAACAATTTAATGCAGGGTTCTTAGCAGTGACGTCATATCCTTAATGGGTTGCTAATGTTGTTTTGGTACCAAAGAAAGATGGAAAGGTGCGTATGTCTGTAGATTACAGGGATCTGAACAGGGAGAGCCATAAAGATGACTTCCCGCTGCCACATATTAACGTCTTGGTCGACAACACCGCTAAGCACAAGGTATTCTCCTTCATGAATGGTTTCTTGGGTTATAATCAGATCAAGATGACGCCTGAAAAGACATGGATAAAACTACCTTTGTCACACATTGGGGCAGTTTCTGTTACAAGGTCATGCCTTTTGGGTTGAAGAACGTCGGGGCAACTTATCAGCGGGAAATGTTAGGCTTATTTCACGAGATGATTCATCACGGATAGAAGTTTACATCGACGATATGATAGCCATATCACAGACTGAAGAAGAACATCTTGATCATCTGCATATGTTATTTGAAAGGCTGAAGAAGTACAAACTAAGGCTAAATCCAAACAAATGCACTTTTGGGGTGAGATCTGCTAAACTCTTGGGTTTCGTCATCAGTGGTAAAGGTATTGAAGTTGATCCCACAAAAGTTAAAGTTATTCAAGAAATGTTGGCTCCCCGTACTGAGAAAGAGGTCAGAGGTTTCTTAGGACGACTGAATTACATTGCCCGATTCATTTCTCACTAGACTGCTACCTGTGAGCCAATCTTCAAGCTGCAGAAGAAAGATCAAGTAGTAAAGTGGAACGACGACTGTCAAATAGCATTTGATAAAATCAAGGAGTAATTACAAGAACCTCTGATTCTGATGCCACCAGTTGAAGGAAGACCTTTAATCATGTATCTAACAGTGCTAGAGAATTCAATGGGGTGTGTATTGGGGAAACATGACGAGTGTCGTCGAAAAGAGCATGTAATATACTACCTTAGCAAAAAGTTTACCGACTGTGAAATAAGATATTCACTTCTCGAGAAAACTTATTGCGCTTTGGCATGGGCTGCTCGCCGACTAAGACAGTATGTGTTGACTCATACTACTCTATTGATCTCTAAAATGGATCCAATCAAATACATATTTGAGAAGCCATCCCTCTCCGGAAGAATATCCTGATGGCAAATGCTCCTAACAGAATACGGCATTCAGTACACCACTCAAAAGGAAATCAAAGGAAGTGTACTGGCAGATCATTTGGCGCATCAAGTTGTAGACGACTACCAATCTATGAACTTCGAATTCCTAGATGAGAACATCATGCTAATTATAGATTATGAAAAGCATGGATCGAATGAAGGACCAGAGCCAGGATCCCGATGAACTATGGCTTTCGATGGATCTTCCAACGCACTTGGCAATGAAATAGGTTCTATAGTCATCTCTCCTCAGGGTTGTCATACGCACTTCACTTCCAGACTTTGCTTTGATTGTGTAGCAGTAGAAATGTTTAAGACTAAGCCATTAGATTGACTAGACTTATACAGATCAAAATAAAAATCGCCACCGCACTTTATTATTTCTAAAGGAATGGGAAAAGAGCGAGTAACCCAAAAAGAGGGGGAAAGATTCAAGGTAAGGGGGTTGATTATGCAAAGGGAAGGTATTAACACCCTAAACATCTACGGTACCCAGTAGGAACCTCTTTGTAAAATCTGTATATTTTGGCTATAAAATGTTGTATAAAAATAGATGGTGGAGGTGAGAAAAGAAATATATTTTTATGATTTTTGCACCCGCCGCGGTTGCGAACCTTTAGTGCCTATGTACCACCTTTCATGCAATAGGGGATCAGGGTACACATATTTCCTCTTTTAAAAAATATAAAACACAAGTGTGTTGATTGATTTTATGAGATAAGACATCATCGTCATTGTCCGTGTGGAAAACATACTTACTACCCACAATCATGAGAAAGGAGAATTTACATCATCTCAAAGTAGAGGATATGGCTTGGATTTTAAAATCAACAATGCCTCACTCAACACCCAAGTGGAAAATGTCTCACTTCACTACATATTGTAGAAGTATAGTTGTTTGCATCACTACAAGGATTGACAAGAGTCTAATTTTTTGAGAATAGTTTTAAAATGGCAAGCCAAAGTGGCAAAATGGTTTGAAATGAGATTGATTGACTTTTAGTCTTCTCACAAAAAAAATGTCAAAGTATCATTAAGTTGATTGAAATTTATTTATGAAATGGTTTTGAAAATGCATGGACGTAAGCCCAAGTTTATTATGAAATTGGTTCAAGTTTAAAAAACAAGAAGAGTTTTCAAAAGGAGAAAGAAGATTTTTGAAATTAAAGAAGATGGGAGGAGAATAAAGGACTATCCTAGAGCATATGGTAAAAGTTAGGGAGAAGAATCATCTAACGGACAAGAAGGCAATACTTGACATTATGAGTCAAGATAGAATTATCATTCTTTGGATTGAAACCAAACAAATAAAGATACTATACCTCTTGATAACCAAACTTCAAATGTATTAAGTCTTCACAAAAATTGGGTAGAGTAACGACTTTATACGGGTGAATTCCAGATTACAAGCAAAGAATGTAATCACAAATACCTGAACACAAAACAAACAAACAACCCAATCTCTTGAGGTAAACCTCAAGAACTCCAGACAAAATATCAATTAAGGCCACAAGCTCTCCAACATGAGTCAAGGTTTCTAATCCTAAGTCCAAGAAGTCCAATACTCCATAATGCCAAGGATAGTAACCAAATAGTCCAAGTATAATTAAAGGTTTTTATGGTTCATGTTGATAATTAGGTGTCTTAGAAGAGAAAAGAAAAGCTCAAGTGAGCAAAATAAAAATGACAAGAAAGTAAATGCTCAAGTGAGCAAAATAAAAATGGCATGAAATGTAATGCTTAAAGTAAATGGTACATAAAGCATAAAATATAAAATCATAAAGTAAAAACAATTTAATATATAGTGGTTAGTTGGATGACCATCTTGAAACTTGCATTTGGAACTCATTAGAGGATTGGTAGAACCAAAGCCTCCACATAACAAGTTGCATTTGCTTTTTGTCAAGTATATCATCCATTTGGAATCCTCAAAAGTACCATTCAATGATCAACGATGTTTAAGTGATCCGCGTTGACCAAAAGTGTTGTAGATCCATTAGAGGATTGGTAGAACCAAATCCTCCATACAATGAATCTCAAGGTTATTGGATCAAGAAGATCAAATTAACATACTTGGGCTTCCAAACATAGGTTTGAGCCACGAATGATCATTTATTCGAATCGGGACAAAATTTAGCGCTATGTTAAGCAATCGTAAGTGGACTTATGTAGAAGTCGCACCTATTTTGAGGTCGGTCAATAGCAATTTATGCACCATTTGTTTTGAGACATTATATAGAGATCATGCTCCAATAACACTTAGTGCAATAAGAAAGGGATAAGATGAAGAAGGGTGGGAAAGAATATACAAACCACATTTGAATTAAAATTTAATCAAACTATCATTAAAATCATTCATCCATTTTTTGTGGAGTTAGACTCAACACCATGGATCCAAATTGGTTAATAAAGTTCATGACCAAAAATTCAACCCAAGATCATCCAGAAAAAATACAAAAATTAAATTGTATTTTAAAATAAAAGAATTAGGGTTTAAAAATGATTAAAAAATAAAAATAATAGAGAAAAAACGAAACTATGTTCAAATTAATCAAGAAATATTAAGTCAGACCATGGAAAAATCAGAAATGAACTCAAATATTTTTATAAAATTTTTGGTAATTTTTTAAAGTAAAAAACTATTTTTAAAATTAAAAGAAATGGGAAAAATAAACCAAAAATGATTAAAAAAAATAACAAAGTCAAATATAAAAAAATAAATGAGATCACCAATATTTGTCACAATATCATTGGATCATTCCATAATTTTTTCAGAATTTTAAAAACGCATAAAAGTATTTTTAAACATTTAAAACAATTAATATAAAGTGAAAATTTATAAAAAATATCAAAACACAAAGTAAAATTGTTAAAAAATAAAAATCAGAAAGAGAAAAATCAAAAAAAAATTTCAAAATTTTTTCAGATTTTTTGGACTAAAAATGAAATTCATATGATTTTTTGAATTTAAAACAATTAAATATAAAAATCAGAAAAGAAAAATAAAGTCAAAAATATGTGGACCATTGGATGAGAGTCAAAATGCGTTAGTAATAAAATCCAAGGGATCTGGCGCGCTGTACATATCATGGTCGTTAGTGAATAAAGCAATGAGTCATTAATTAAATCAGATTTAAAAAAACAGATAACGTACCTTCATTGGTTGGAAGATGACACGTTGGTCATCTTTAACCTTCAGCCAACGTGAATTGCAGGTCTCTCAAACTATAAAAATCAGAAGCTCATACATATGCCATTCGCTTCGTCTCTTCAAGACGAAGACAACCACGCATTTGTGACAAATTTATATAAACGGTAGCTCAAGCAATTTGGAAGAAAAGTTTTGAAAAGGGATTTGAATTTTCATGGTCAAAACATGTTTCCAGATAAAAGTAAGTGTTGTGACTAGAACCAGGGCAATGAGAGCATCACAATGATATCAAAGTTTTGGAGAATTGATGGAGAAATCTACCTATTGAAGTTGAGTTGCATAGCTCTGAAACTGGACTTCTATGGAGCAATATAGGGCACGATTCTTGAAGTTAATTGTATGGTTAGCTTCAGGGAAGATCAAGGAAGGTAAATTGATAGAAAAATTAGATTGAAAAAGGCTTGAACACTAATTTCGAAGTTATAGAAATTTGAGTTATGGAACAAGTTTGGCAGGGTGATTCTGGCTATCTAAGCTTGAGGAAATGAATGGGGGGTGACCCTCTATTTATAGGAGAATGAATGGGATCCTCAAGCATGTGAAATGATGAAGTTTGGAGGGAAATCGTGGGAGGTCTGTAGCATGAACAAAGTGTGACTTGTTTAGCATCAAAACTCATCTAAATCGTGTGTTTCATGATGCTAAACACCTTTGGAAAGTTGCTAAACATGATTAGAAGAAAAAACACATGGAAAACTTGTGATTAGAAGCCAAAACAAAGATTTCAAAATCTGACTTGTGATGAAACTTCAGTTTTAAGCTACCAATTTCAAAACAATGGCATTTTCAACTCAAGGGGTCTTAGGGTATGATTCTTGATGCTTTAGAAAGATGAGGTTACAATCTTTTCAATGGAAAAATAATGGAATCAAAGTTGGAGTATCCTTAAGTTGATTGAAATTTATTTATGAAATGGTTTTGAAAATGCATGGACATAAGCCCAAGTTTATTATGAAATTGGTTCAAGTTTAAACAACAAGAAGAGTTTTCAAAAGGAGGAAGAAGATTTTTGAAATTAAAGAAGATGGGAGGAGAAGAAAGGACTATTCTAAAGCATAAGGTAAAAGTTAGGGAGAAGAACCATCTAACCAACAAGAAGAAAATACTTGACATTATGAGTCAAGATAGAATTCCCATTCTTTGGATTGAAACCAAACAAGTAAATATACTAGAACTCTTGAGAACCAAACTTCATATTTATTAAGTCTTCACAAAAATTGGGCAGAGTAACGGTTGTATACGGGTGAATTCCAGATTACAAGCAAAGAATAAAATCACAAATACCTGCACATAAAACAAACAAACAACCGAATGTCTTGAGGTTAACCTGCAAGAACTCCATAAAAAATATCAATTAAGGCCACAAGGTCTCCAACATGAGTCATTATTTCGTATCCTAAGTCCAAGAAGTCCAATACTCCATAATGCCAAGGATAGTAACCAAATAGTCCAAGTATCATTAAAGGTTTTTATGGTTCGCGTTGATTATTAGGTGTCTTAGAAGAGAAAAGAAAAGCTCAAGTGAGCAAAATAAAAATGGCATGAAATGTAATGCTTAAAGTAAATGGTACATAAAACATAAAAAATAAAAGCATAAAGTAAAAACAATTTAATAATTAGTGGTTAGTTAGATGACCATCTTGAAACTTGCATTTGGAACTCATTAGAGGATTGGTAGAACCAAAGCCTCCACACAACAAGTTGCATTTGCTTTTTTTCAAGTATATCATCCATTTGGAATCCTCAAAAATACCATTCAATGGTCAACGATATTTAAGTGATCCGTGTTGACCAAAAGTGTTGTAGATCCATTAGAGGATTGGTAGAACCAAAGCCTCCACACAATGAATCTCACAGTTATTGGATCAAAGAGATCAAATTGACATACTTGGGCTTGCAAACATAGGTTTGGGCCACGAATGATCCTTTATTCGAATCGGGACAAAATTTAGCCCCATGATAAGCAATCGCAAGTGGACTTATGTAGAAGTCGCACCTATTTTGAGGCCAGTCAATAGCAATCTATGCACCATTTGTTTTGAGACATGATATAAAGATCATGCTCCAATAACACTTAGTGCAATAAGAAAGGGATAAGATGAAGAAGGGTGGAAAAGAATATACAAACCACATTTGAATTAAAATTTAATCAAAATATTATTAAAATCATTCATCTATTTTTTGTGGAGTTAGATTCAACACCATGGATCCAATGATGTTAATAAAGTTCATGACCAAAAATTCAACCCAAGATTAGCCAGAAAAAATACTAAAATTAAATTGTATTTTAAAATAAAAAAATTAGGGTTTTAAAATGATTAAAAAATGAAAATAATAGAGAAAAAAGGAAATTATGTTCAAATTAATCAAGAAATATTAAGTAAGACCAAAGAAAAATCAGAAATGAACTCAAATATTTTAATAAAATTTTTGGTAATTTTTTAAAGTCATAAACTATTTTTAAAATTAAAAGAAAAGGTCAAAATAAACCAAAAATGATTAAAAAAAATATAAAAGTCAGAAATAAAAAAATTAATGAGGTCACCAATATTTGTCTCAATATCATTGGATCATTCCATAATTTTTTTCAGAATTTAAAAATGCATAAAAGTATTTTTAAACATTTAAAACAATTCAAATAAAGTGAAAATTTATAAAAATATCAAAACATAAAATAAAATTGTGAAAAAATAAAAATCAGAAAGAGAAAAATCAAAAATATTTTTCAGATTTTTTCAGATTTTTTGGACTAAAAATGAATTTTCTATGATTTTTTGAAATTTAAAACAATTAAATATAAAAATCAGAAAAGAAAAATAAAGTCAAAAATATGTGGACCATTGGATGAGAGTTAAAACACGTTATTAATCAAATCCAAGGGATCTAGCGCGCTGTGCATATCATGGTCATTAGTGAATAAAGTACTAAATCATTAATTAAATCAGATTTTAAAAAAACAGATGGCGCGCCTTCATTGGTTGGAAGATGACACGCTGGTCATCTTCGACATCCAGCTAACGTGAATTGCATGTCTCTCAAACTGTAAATCAAAATCTCAGACCTATGCCATTCGCTTCGTCTCTTCAAGACGAAGACAACCACACCTTCGCGACAAATTTATATAAACTGTAGCTCAAGCAATTTGGAAGAAAAGTTTTGAAAAGGGATTGGAAATTTCATGGTCAAAACGTGTTTCCAGATAAAAGTAAGTGTTGCAACTAGAACCAATCCAATGAGAGCATCATAATGATATCAATGTTTTGGAGAATTGATGGAGAAATCTACCTATTGAAGTTGAGTTGTTGAGCTCTGGAACTAGACTTCTATGGAGCAATATAGGGTACGGTTCTTAAAGATAATTGTATGGTTAGCTTCAGGGAAGATCAAGGAAGGTAAATAGATAGAAAAAATGGATTGAAAAAGGCTTGAACACTGATTTCGAAGTTATAGAAATTTGAGTTATGGAACAAGTTTGGCAGGGTGATTCTGGCTATCCAAGCTTGAGGAAATGAACGGGGGATGACCCTCTATTTATAGGAGAATGAATGGGATCCTCAAGCGTGTAAAATGATGAAGTTTGGAGGGAAATTGTGGGAGGTTTGCAGCATGAACAAAGTGTGACTTGTTTAGCATCAAAACTCAGCCAAATCGTGTGTTTCATGATGCTAAACACCTTTGGAAAGTTGCTAAACATGATTAGAAGAAAAAACGTGTGGAAAACTTGTGATTAGAAGTCAAAACAATGATTTCAAAATCTGACTTGTGATGAAACTTCAGTTTCAAGCTACCAATTTCAAAACAATGGCATTTTCAACTCAATGGGTCTTAGGGCATGATTCTTGATGCTTTAGAAAGATGAGGTTACAAGCTTTGAAATGGAAAAAGAATGGAATCAAATGGATGCTTGAGTTGAGAGTTGCATTAAGTCAAAGTTGGAGAAAAAAGGTTGACTTTCCATAATTAGAAATATTTCAAATTTTTCTTCAAAAGTGACCTATAAGGTTTTGCATCCAAACATGGCCTTCCACTTGGAATTTGCTCTTGACCAAAAAAGATGGCATGAAATAGACCTCTTGAATGGAATTTTGAAACTTAAACCATTCAAAATTTCAAAAATTGAGAGAGTTATGAATTGTTGAAGTTGGAAACAAATCATGAAATGACCTATAATCTTTTGTATCCTTAGGGAATCTTCCATCCATTTTATCTTTTTGCACATAAAAGAATGAATAAAGTTCACATCCTCAAGAACATTATGGAAAAAGAGTAGGCTTAAGGTGATAAAAATTGACCAAGTTATGATCATTTTAAGTCACATATGAGAAAATGAGGGTTCATCTGGAGGACTTGTAATCTTTCTTCATCATCAAGTTTCTTCCACATGAAAACTCCTTGAAACATTTGAAGTGATTATTTAATAAAACTTTGAAGAGAGTGATGTCTTTGGAATCACTCAAAAATATAAAAAGTTGAGAAATATATACTTCTTTGAAGTTCAAAACCCTAGCTTCTTGATCAAGAAAGTGCTTTGAGGAACTTTGACAATTTTGAACAACCTTCTTGTACCAACACTACTGATTTGTAAATAGAAGTTGTTGAGGATGATAATGAGGAATCATAGCAACCAAAACCACTTCCATATCTTGATAATTGAGAGAAATATGCACTTGTGACCAATAAGAACAATACCTTGTCCAACCATGACAACTTCTTCAATCAACCCCTTGTACTTTTGAATCGATTTGATAACTTGGAAATGTAGTGAACCAAAATAAACCTTGCCATGCCATCCCTTCCAAAACAACTTAAATGGTGAGGTTTGAATTTCTCAAGCTTAATTGACTAGGGCATGGAAATAAACTCATGAACCCGTGGATCAACTGGATAAGCCACATTGCCTTTACCTACATTATCAACAAGTAAGACAAACCAACATTGCATTTTATTAATTAGAAGGAAAATCAATACAAAATATTCATGATCACAAAATAAAACAAGTCAAGGTGCTTGGTGATTCCTCAAAGAGAAAACCTAAAGATAGGGAGAAGAACCAGAAGCCCTAATGTGATCTTGTTGTGATTGAACCAAAATAGCATGATGAAGGGATCTTAGGGGGAAATATTGGGGTACAACAGCTACCCTTATTTAAGTTTCTTCTATTCGGAAATACGAAGGTTAAAAATCTTCGTGTCGACGCGATCGAAGATACTTAAATATAAAACAAACCCTATTTTTGGCCTTAAGATTCCATGCAATGCTTATGAGTATGAATGCATATGAACAAAATCAAAGAGACGTAAAACACCACTGGGGATGTAACAAAGGAAATAAAGATCAAAAGGGAAACCTAACCAGGAAAATAAAACACTGGTGGATCAAAAGACCCGACTTATAGAGGGTGGTAAAACGTCAAAGGATACACCAACTTTTACTGAAGGCGAAACTACCAATGTTCACTGAAGGTAGAAAGAGGAAAGAAAAACAACACCGACATTTACTGACGGTGAGCTACCAATGTCCATTAGAAGTAGAGAGAAAAAATCATCGACGTTCACTGACGATGAACTACCAACTTTCAATGAAGGTAGAGAGAACAAGAAATATCACAGCACTTCCGTTCACTAACCATGAACTACCAACGTTCACTGAAGGTAGCAAAAAATATAACAATCACCAACTTTCACTGATGGTGACCTACCAACTTTCACTGAAGGTAGAAAGAGAATATATCATAGCATCTCCATTCACTGATGATGAACTACCAACATTCATTGAGGGTATCAAAAAGATAGCAATCACTGACGTTCACTGAAGTTGACCTACCAACTTTCACTGAAGGTAAAAAGAGAATATATCATAGCATCGCCGTTCACTGACGATGAACTACCAACGTTCATTGAAGGTAGCAAAAAGATAACAATCACTGGCGTTCACTGAAGGTGACCTACCAACTTTCAGTGAAGGTAGAAATAAAAAAAATATCATAGCACCTCCGTTCACTAACGATGAACTACCAACGTTCACTGAGGGTAGAAAAAATATAACAATCACCAACGTTCACTGAAGGTGACCTACCAACTTTCACTAAAGGTAGAAAGAGAAAATATTGTACCACTGTCGTTCACTGATGATGAACTACTAACGTTCACTGAAGGTAGCAAAAAGATAACAAGTTTTTCCCAAAATTCTGGCATTTCACCTAGAATGGGTCTCAACTTCTTCTTTAACCAAGGCACTCCGCCTGGAAAGGGTAATATATAGGCTGTCTCAAATAAAGAGACCTGCTACTCTCTGTTATGGAGAATTGTAAAACGGCTTCCTGGGGGAAATGTCATGACTTCCTGAGGAAAACAAAATGGCTTCCTGGGGAAATGCCAACATATTCCTGCTGAGGAGATAAAGTCTTATTGTGCAAAATTAATGCACATTCTCAAACCAAAACTCGAAGCTTTCAGACATCCAAAGTAATAATATTGTTGGGAAATAAAGATTCAATCCATAAATAAACTGGAGTAAAACGGTCTACCAAAATACATTCTTTGAGAAATAAACTCAAGAGGGAAACCCAAATCATCCAGTCAATGAGCTGTGTAGGAAGGCTAAAGCAACAAAAAATCTTCCACGAGGGATAACTCAGTAGGGAAATTGAAAGAATATACACTTTCTGCTTAAAGCTGACACTCTATTGGAGAGAGGACAACACAAATCTAAAAAATAGGGTAATATGTCGACAAAATAACAATGGGTATGAAGGAGCAATGATTTGCTAAGTTTAGTTATGCATGATGTATGTATGAATGTATGAGTGCTATCGGGGATATGCTGACAAAACAAACATATAGTACTGGGGATAAACAAATAAAACCAACTCGGGCGCACACAATACTCGGCTAAATCACATCCAAGATGAAGATCCCAAAATAAAAAATAAGCACCAACTGAAGAAGTAAAGTCGTACTGCGTGGCTTAACTTTACTGGGGAGAAACATAACATAGTGACAAAACGGTACAGATACAAGGATATAACATCCTTCTCCAAGCTTCACCAGGGAATAACACTCATACTTCAACGGGAAATAAATATTTTCAAATGTAACACTTCTACTGGGGATTGCAAAACTATTTTCGAATAGAGCAGATGGACACCAAATCATCAAATCATTCACTGGGGAATTCAGGCCCATTTTGAAGGAGGAAAAACATACAGACGTCACCAAAGCATATAACGCCTCATCATCGAGACACCTATTGGGGACTTTGTACTGACTCCATTGAGGAGATCAAACACCATATCATCAAAGGGGACACCAATATATGTTCTTCACTTGGGAAACCAGATATATGTGTTCTTTGAGAGTAATAATTGTACCAACTTTTCTGGGAAAAGATGACTTCTATCCAATAAGAGAAACATTCACTGGAGAAAACTTGAATTGGATCTTCACGCAAACTCAGAAAAGAATAAAAATTAACCAAGCCTTGACTGGGGACACATGAGTCACAAACCTAATATTGCGAAAACGTCCTGAGAAAACCTTCCCGGGGAGAAACAAACTTCTCAAAACCACTAGAGTTCATCCGTTCCTGGGATCACTACTTTTTGTTTTCCTCTTGAATCACAAAATCTAAAGTAAAAGTAAATTGTAAATTTTTTTGAAAAACAATTTTGTTATTTAATCTTTTCGCTTTGAAAATTATTATCAATAATAAATCGAGTCTTTGCAAGTTAAATAAAATAAGAGACACAAAGAATTGGGCAAAAGCTCAAATTTCATTGATAGAATGGTAGCCTGCGAATGGCGAGACTCCATGGATAATTACAAAGTTCGAAAAATGGTAATATATAATGGAAAAGATACATTGAGATACAATGACCATTATCCCCTCTAACAACTTTTGAAATCCTGAGCAGCAGCTTCTGTTGAAGTATGATGAGGATCCGAGAAGATTGTTGCTTCAATGATCAAGTCTTGTATGATGTAGTTACTTGCCAAGAAAGTCCCTAACTTTTTCCTAAGCTGCCCTTGTGGGTTTTCAACTTAGCGAGAAATTTATTCTGTTTATGTCTATATTTTTTGCCTAGATCGCCATTTCGGGTTTTCGGTCTACCGAGACGCTCTTTTTTGCCTAAGACGTCCTTTCGGGTTTTCAAAATAGCGAGCTATTCTTTTTATTTCTTTAGGCAAAGTATTTCTTGACTGCATCAGTATTCATGGGACGTGGGAACTCCTCGCCATCCATAGTTTCAAGAATTAATGCACCGCCAGAGAAGGCTTTCTTGACAACATATGGGCCTTCAAAATTGGGAGTCCATTTGCCCCTAGAATCAACGTTAAAAGACATGATCTTCCAGAGCACGAGGTCGCCATCTCTGAATTCACGAGGTTTGACCTTCTTATCAAAAGATTTCTTCATTCTCTTCTGATATAACTGTCCATGGCACAAAGTTGTCATTCTCTTCTCTTTGATCAAATTCAATTGGTCAAACCTATTATGGACCCATTCAGCCTCTGACAACTTGGTTTCCATTATCACACGTAAAGAGGGAATCTCAACCTCGATTGGGAGCACAACTTCCATTCCATACACAAGGAAGAACGGGGTTGCTCCTGTTGAAGTGCAGACAGATGTCTGGTATCCATGCAAAGCAAAATGGAGCATTTCATGCCAATCTTTATAAGTAACAACCATATTCTGGATGATCTTCTTGAAATTCTTATTAGCAACTTCAACAACCTCATTCATCTTTGGCCTGTACGGAGATGAGTTATGATGTACAATCTTGAATTCCTCACAAAGTTGTGTCATCATCTTGTTGTTCAGATTCGATCCATTGTCGGTGATAATTCTGCTTGGCACACCATACCAGCATATGAGATTATTCTTAATGAAGCGCACAACCACCTGCTTAGTAACATTAGGATATGAAGCAGCTTCCACCCATTTGATGAAGTTATCAATTGATACCAAAATAAAACGGTGTCCATTTGAAGCTTTGGGTTCTATCATTCCAATCATGTCAATACCCCACATAGAGAACGACCATGTGGAAGAGATCACATTGAGAAGTGTCAGAGGCACATGAACCTTGTCCGCATAAATCTGACATTTATGACACTTCTTTGCAAATTTGTAACAGTCAGATTCCATTGTCAGCCAATAGTAACCTTCCATTAGCATCTTTTTAGTCATCGAATGTCCATTGGCATGAGTTCCAAATGAACCTTCATAAACCTCATGCATCAACATGTCTGCTTTGTGTCTATCCACGCATCTGAGCAAGACCATGTCATAATTTCTCTTATACAACACATTTTCACTGAGGAAGAAACTGCCTGCCAATCTTCTCAATGTCTTTTTATCTTTATTCGATGCACCAATCGGGTATTCCTGAGTCTGAAGGAAATGCTTGATATCATAATACCAAGGTTTCTCATCTGCTACCTATTCTGTTGTAAACACATGAGTGAGCCTATCCAGTCGCCGAACTATAATTCGAGGTATATCATTCCAAGTATTTACTTGATACATAGAAGCCAGAGTTGCCAGAACATCTGCCATTTGATTTTCGTCTCTGGGGATGTGATGGAATTCAACTTTATTAAAGAAGGGTAATAATCTTTTAGCATAATCTTTGTAAAGGATCAAGTCGGGGTGACGGGTATCCCATTCTCCTTTAATATTATTTATTACCAAAGCTGAATCACCATACACATCTAGAATTTTAATTCTGAGATCAATAGCTTCCTCGAGACCCATGATGCAAGCCTCATATTCTTCCATATTATTAGTACAATCAAACGCTAACCTTGCAGTAAAAGGAATGTGTGATCCATGTGGAGTGACGATCACAACACCAATTCCTTTACCATAAGCATTCACAGCTCCATCAAATATCATACTTCAGCGAGACTCAGGCTCAGGACCTTCCTCAGGCAATGGTTCATCACAATCTTTCACTTTTAGAAACATCACATCCTCATCATGGAAATCATACTTTACAGACTGATAATCATCAACTGGTTGGTAAGCAAGATAATCTGCCAACACGCTGCTCTTAATAGCTTTTTGAGTGCGGTATTCGATATCATATTCAGATAACAACATCTGCTAGCGAGCAATTCTCCAAGTAAGAGAAGGCTTTTCAAAAATGTACTTGATTGGATCCTTTTTGGAGATCAACCAAGTAGTGTGATTCAACATATACTGCCACAAACGTTTTGCCGCCCAGGCCAGAGCACAACATGTTTTTTCCAGCATGGAATACCGCGATTCACAATCAGTAAACTTTTTACTGAGATAATAAGTGGCATACTCTTTCTTCCCTGTTTCATCTTGTTGGCCCAGAATACAGCCCATGGAATTATCTAACACTGTCAGATACATAATCAATGGTCTTCCTTCAAAGGGAGGGAGCAAGATAGGAGGTTCAAGCAGATATTCTTTAATACTTTCAAATGCCCTTTGGCAGTCATCTGCCCACATGCAACCTTGATCTTTCTTTAACAACTTAAAGATCGGTTCACACGTTACAGTCATATGAGAAATGAATCTGGAAATATAATTCAAACGCCCGAAGAACCCTCTGACTTGCTTTTCAGTTCTCGGTGTTGGCATCTCTTGAATTGATTTGAATTTATCAGGGTCAACTTCAATTCCTTTTTGGCTAACAATGAAACCCAACAATTTCCCTTATTGAACACCGAAGGTACATTTATTTGGATTCAAGCAGAGACGATACTTCCTCAAACGCTGAAACAACTTCAACAAATCTTCTACATGCCCTTCTTCAGTCTGGGATTTAGCAATCATATCATCGACATATACCTCAATTTCCTTATGCATCAGGTCATGGAATAGGGTTGTCATAGCCCTCTGGTACGTTGCACCAGCGTTCTTCAACCCGAAGGGCATCACTCTGTAACAGAATGTTCCCCAGGGTGTGATAAATATTGTTTTTTACATATCCTCTGGATCCATTCTTATTTTATTATACCCAGAAAATCCTTCCATGAACGAGAAAAATTTGAAATTTGCTGCGCTATCCACTAACATATCAATATGTGGCAATGGAAAATCATCTTTTTGACTAGCTTTATTTAGATCTCTGTAATCTACGCACATGCGAACTTTTCCGTCTTTCTTCGGTACTGGGACAATATTGGCAATCCACTGAGGGTACATTGATGTCACTAGAAAACCAGAATTAATATGATTTAGAACTTCCTCTTTGATCTTCACTGCCATATCCGAATGAGTTCTTCTCAACTTCTGTTTCATTGGTGGACACTCTGGCTTCAACGGCAAATGGTGCTCTACAATATATGTATCTAGACCAGGAATATCTTGGTAAGACCAAGAAAAAATATCCACATACTCTCTCAACATCTTAGTCAACCTGCTCTTCACATCAGGAAGCAGTAATGCTCCAATCTTGACTTCTTTCAGATCTTCTTCTGAACCCAAATTGATTACTTCCAATGGCTCTTTATATGGCTGAATGGAATTCTCCCCGCACTTAAGAAACCGTGAGACCTCTTCCGGAATCTCATCATAGTCTTCTTCTTCGGCCCCATACACAGGACATTCAAAGTTGGGAGAGGGTGCAGGGTCATTGTATTCAACGGGTTTTTTAATTAATCTGCACATATGATTTATGATTGTTTTTAGAAACTGACACATATAACAAGTGATCATGCAGATTGAATTTCAGTTATTATTTATTTTGAAGGGTTTTTTTATTACCATTTTCCAAGAAAAAGCAAAAAATAAAAACACAATTTGGGAAACAAAGACAACTTTTATTATTGATTTTAAAAGTCACAGCAAACAGATAAGCCGATACAATATTAATACTTTCACCTTGGGAAGAGTGAAAGATTTTCAAAAAGATTAACAAAACCAATTACTTTGAAACATGTATGCAAGAGGGAACATCAATGGTGATCCAGTTCTGAACCCTAACTCCGTGCATCACATAATTCGGCAGTTCTGGCCCAGCTTCATCTTCCACAATGGCATTAATCCAGGAGACAATTAGATGAAGATAACCCCCACTACGGAAGATGTCTTGATACTTTCCTACAGTCGACTTCGGCTTCATGTTCTTACCTTTATCATTCTTCACAGAGAACCCCAAGCCAGCTATGTTCTTGTTTACAGGTGGATCCACAATCTGTCCCCAAACTTCACTATGGCCATTACGCACAACCTGCTGCGCATCCTTAAGCGAAACCATGGAATTCTCATTTCCTCTTATGTTTTCAATGGATAAATCTTGGAACTGAGTTCCAACATCAGCTTCATCTTCCTCCACAATGCTGAAATAGGATAAGTGAGATATCAATAATGCCTGCTCTCCATTTATAATTACCACTTTTCCTTCACGTACAAACTTCAGCTTTTGGTGTAAAGTCGAAGTGACAGCCCCTGCCTCATGTATCCACGGCCGTTCCAGAAAGTAGCTATAAGCGGGTACAATATCCATGACCTGGAAAGTAATCTAAAATAAATGTGGGCCTATATGAATAGGCAAGTCCACTTCACCAATAACAAATTTCCTTGATCCATCAAACGCTTTCACAATAATGCCACTTGGGCGCATGGGCGTTCCTTGATATTTCAACTTCATAAGTGTACTCCTTGGTATAACGTTCAAAGTGGATCCATTATCAATCAGCACATTGGATAATGAATCATTCTTGCAATTCATGGAGATATGGAGGGCCAGGTTGTGATTCCTTCCTTCATCTGGCAATTCATCGTTGCAGAAACTCAGGTTATTACATGACGTAATGTTCCCCACTACACTGCTGAATTGATCTACAGGCATGTCACTTTCCACAAAAGCTTGGTCCAATACCCTCATCAAAGATTCTCTGTGAGCAGATGAGTTCATCAATAAAGCCAAGATATATATTTTTGAAGGAGTCTGCAGTAGCTGATCTACAATTCTGTAGTCGCTCATCTTAATTATCTTCAAAATATCATCCACATCCTTTTCTAGCGTAGCTTCACTAGATTCACCCACTGCCTTCTTGGGTTCAACATTTTCAATAATTTTATTTCCTATACTAACATCTCCACGAACAACTAGTGCAAATATACGACCGTTACGGGTCACTCTGCTAGTCTCGGCAATATTTCCAACTCCAGACATCAGCTAGATGGGAACTTCCACACCATCCTCTAAGATTGTAGCATTATATTTGTAGGGTACAGCCTCATCTGACTTGTAGGGGACAGGACCCGGCAAACTAATCACCAATGGAGTAATAGTCGGCTTGCTATGATACTCAACTTCAAAATGGGCGGGTGCACCAAAACAAGGCTTAATAACGTTTACCACTTCTTCAACATAATCAGTCATTATGGAGTAATCTCTGGAAAACAAATCCTTATCTGAGGAGAAATACTCATCTGCAGAGGCATACTCATCATCCGACTCTTCTTTAGCCAAACAAACCTCAATCATATCAACTTCATGATAATCATCCCTTGGACCTGTAACCTTGATGGTTCCATTATCCAACAACAATTGAACACCTTTCCTCATGATTGAACATCCTCGGGAGTCCAGGAAGCAAATTCGGCAAGATCTATACTGATGTTCCACCTGACCAGCCATGTGGCAGAAAGTAGCATGCAATTGTACAAGATCCTCATTCATACACTCCACTTCAAAAATTATGAACTCTCCAGGACATCCAGAAACCATGTTAACTTCCTCTTCATTCTCTTCCCTAGGCCTGATTATGTGGATGAGGCCCTCATCCATCATCTCCTGCAAATCAGCCTTTATCTTATCGCAACCCTGTATTGTTGCACCCCAAAATTTACCCTCTTGATTTAGGCTTATGTTTCATCATGAATATCATATTGCATTGCATTCATACATTGTGATGGGATCAAAGTACTTTGGTTATCAAGTCTTCCTCAAGCCTTGAAGGTTGTTTGCATTGACAAGTTGCTCAAAAAGAATCTTATTATCTAAACCTCTGGATCTTTCAAGCTCAAAGTTATTGCATATCTCAAGATATTTCACCCATCTCTTTGGATCATCAGAGGATTGAAATTTGTGTTTGATTTATAAGAAGAATCACTCTTTTAATTCACCAGTCAAATTAGGGTTTTGTTTGATCAAGGCTACTGATCAATGTACAAGTCTTGGTTTAGAAGCTACAACATCTCATTGGTATTTGAAAAAGTCTTTGTACAAGAAATTGGCCAAGATTCCCAGAGGATTTGAAGTTTAAGATGATTCATCACTCTCTTTTGAGGAATCAGTTAAATTTAGGGTTTGGTCCAAGTTGAGGAAATTGGGGTCTACATGAGCCAATTCATGAAGCATCACTATCTTCTCATCATTGGAATCAAGTTTGATCAAGGTGTCTCTCATGATACTCAGTGGAACTAAGGTTTTGAAGCTTGATCAGCTATCTCCTAGCACATGGCACAAAACTAGGGTTTTGGATTTAATCAGGATTTCTTTGACTTTTTTACCCAAACTTGTTTCCATGATTCACCACATGTTATTAAGCATTTAGGATTGAAAGATTGAGGTTCAATTTGGATTGGAAATGGTTCAATTGATCAAAAGGGGCAAATTGGTCATTTTGCCTAAATTCAGTAAAATTAGGAGTTGACCAAGTAGAATTTTGGTCAAACATCAATTCAAGCATCCTCTTTTCATGTTCCATTCCCAAATTCATCTTTGAATCATGAGAAATGGTGAATTTGAGTGTAACTTGTTCAAGAAGTAACTTAAAATTGAAAAAAATGCTAAGTGCCAAAATGACTTCTCTTGGGCAAGCCACGCGCGTTATTTCATCAAACACTTGGCAGGCCATTTTGTGGAATCATTTTCTTGTGACACAAGCCTCAATTTGAAAAATTAAAAAGTGCATTTTGAAGAGGGCTATGAAAGCTTCTCATTAAACTTGGAATCACTCAATTTGGATTGAAATTGAGGAAGTTATGATTTGAGGAAGTTGGGTGGCAAAACCGGATTTTTTTAAGGCACATGGGCAGGCCAGCGCGCGCGCAGTCTTGGGCAAGATGGCTTGACATGCCCAGGAATCCTAATGACCACATCTTTTTCATTTCTCTACCATTTTTGATGAATCAAAGATCATTGTGAAGCTTATCCTTTGAATTTTAATTGGCTCAAAGAAGTTTGGAAAATGCACGAGCCAATTTGAAATGGCCTCAATTGGAAGTCAGCTGATTTTTGGTGTATGCTTGGCTATGGCATTTTTCATGTTTTGGTTCAATTTTAATCCAATCATTCCAAGTCCAATTGCACACGCTTGGCACAAATTGGATACCTCATGTGCTTGCCAAAAGAGGCTAAACCAGGTGCATACCTCGTGCCTCTCTCATTTTCACATTTTGGACAAAATGGGAAACTTTTCACTCAAGGAAATCAGTCCCATGTGCAAGAGAGGACAACTCACCTTATCACGTTTTTTTCACTCACTCACATTCTCCTTTTGTTGCTAAAAACGACTGCAAGCATTGCCTAAATACCAAGCCAAACGCAAATGGTCATCATACTTGTTTGGTTTGATAGAATTTTCTTTTTTTCCCTCCAACGACTCTCAGCTTGAATTACCACTCTAACCTTACTCCAAACACTCTATATAAGTTGTTCAAACTCTCCTTTCACACACACGCGCACTGCATTGGAAAAAGCTTCTCAGAATTTTCTCATTTCTCTTGCTCTGCAACTTGAGTCGAGCAACACAATTCTCTTAATCCAGTCCTCATTTCTCTACTCAAACACCTTCTTTGGAGCACATGGAAGCTATTCAGAAGGTTTTCTTGTTAAATTTCAGAGGCACGAAGTGAATTTATTTTTCACTTTTGAAGGTATGCTCACTGAATCTGAACCTTGATTTGAGCATGAATTGAAGTGTTTTATGGTGTGCATTGTGTTTATAGATGGCCAATCATTAGGATTGATGTATATTTATGCTCTGATTCAAGCAGATTTGGTGAAATCGTGTTTCTAGTTTTGGATGTTTACAGTGAGTTCTTCCAGTTTTTGAGATTTGATTTCTCGATCTATGCTTGATCTCTTAGTTTGATTCGAATTGCATGATGTAGTATGATATATCGGCTTTAATTTGAGCTTAATTTCATGGATTTTGGTTGAGAATCGTGTTTGTTTGATGGATCTGAAGTAGGCATGTTGGAACTGATGGAAACAAGTATTTTGCCTAGGCTGGAGGTTGAAGATGATGCGTGGCATCATCTCATTGGCCATGTTCATGTTTTTTTTAATATTTAAATCTTCATTGATTCTCTGATTTTATTTTCTTGATCAAAACTTGATGGAAAATTACGAAAAAATTCATGAAACTTAAAAATAATATTCCTGACCTTGGGCATTTTTTTGATAATTTTATAAAAAAATTTGGGTGGGTTTAAAAATTAATAAGTTTAATTAATTGTTTGTTTAGTGGTTATTTTTATTTTAATATTTCTTTGACCTGAAAAATTCCAAAAAAAAAATCTTTTGGACTCATAAAATAATGTAGAATTTGATTCTAAAATTTGATTAACATTTTTTCCATTTTTTGTTATGAATTTAATTTTAGAAGCTTATTTTGAATTTTTGCTTTATAATTTTCATTTTAACACTTCCATTAATTCAAAATTCTAAAAAAAATCATGCAAGCTTGTTTTTAATCATAGAATTTGAATATATTTTTATTTTGCCTTTTTTGTGATTTTTGGCTAGGGTTTTCATTTTTGCCCTTAAATAATGGTTTAATTGTTAATTGTTTGTTTAATTTTTATTTTAATATTTCCTTCAATTCAAAAATTCCAAAAAAACTCAAAGATGTGTGTTTTTAATTCTAATATTTGAATCTAATTCTGGTTGGACATTTTTCTGACTTTTTTGATTAAAATGTTATTTTGAGATGTGAATATTTGTTAATTGACTAATTGTTTGAATTTAATTTCATTTTTGACTTTTCCTTAATTCAAAAAAATGTGAAAAAATATGTTTTCTGACATTTAGGGTTTCTTGGTGATTTGTATGATCTTGGTTTAAATTGTTTGAATTTTGATCTTACTTAATCTATATTTAAGAATAAAAGTCAAAAATTAGGGTTTTGTTGCTTATGGTGCAAGTTTCATTTTCAAAATCACTATGCCCTGGACTTTCAATGGAACTTAGGTCTTGATTATGGTTTAGGAATGCATTGAGAATTTGAAAACCATTTTCTTGAATTATTTTACTTGGTTTGATGTTTTTCCATGAATTATTTTGAAAAATTGTCTAACTTGGTGGTTTTTCCAACTAGTCTTGAACATTGGGCCTCATTTGATCCCATCCTCAATCATTCATGAAATAAGGGCTTGCATTATGACTTCCATACCTTTCAAAGAAACTATTTTTTTTTTGGTTTGAATTATGGACCTTTATTTCTATTATTGATGTATTTTTGAAGTAAAGGTACCCAATTATGTGTGCATGTCTTGTTATCATTTGTTTGATGGCCAATGAACTTGAGTGAGGCCTATAATTGGGAACCTAATGATCATGTTGATTCTGATTGTCCATGTTAGCTCAAGCCATTTCACTTAGATGTTTCATGTTTGAATGTTTTGAACAATTTAATGCATTATGAAGGTTTTATCTTTTATTGTGTTCATGGAGTTGTGATTGAATTAATTGTGCATGATCAAATTGTGTTTGCTACTGACCTTAATGGCCCTTGTTCACTTTATTCTCAAGCTCTTGTGATCCTTGGTTGACATTCAATTGTCAGCTCAACATGGTGATAGAAAGGAGCAACATTTC
Organism: Vicia faba; assembly: GCA_948472305.1. NCBI lineage: Eukaryota > Viridiplantae > Streptophyta > Magnoliopsida > Fabales > Fabaceae > Vicia > Vicia faba. The sequence continues at coordinate 379,194,927 of OX451735.1, read as the reverse complement.
CCTATTTCTTCTGACTTAATTGTGCATATGCTTGTTTCCCCCTACATGTCATGTCTAATGTTTGATAAAGTTTATCATGTTGTTCTCACCTCATCATGTTGCATCCATCCCCTATGTGATCCATCATTCACCTTATGGAATACTAACTTGGCTGTTGAATGTGCGAGGTACTCTGAGAAAGTTTCTACTTTTGACCTAAGGATTTTGTGTTTCACTTTATTTGTGAAACACAACTTGTTATATTGGCTCTGCTATTGTATTTGGAATATTTGATACTCCATGCAGGATATATACATTTGATTGTGAATGTTGCACATTGTCCCTGGGATTTGTTCATATTTGATAAATTGCTTACATCCTGATGGTGCAATTGCTGACTCAATTTGTCTACTGATGCCAGCTTGCTTGAAGTTTCTCTGGGTTTCTTTTATTTTTGCTTGACTACTACAGATAGTTATTTGTTTGGTATTATATCACATCCTTTCTCCCATCTTCATTTTACATAAATATCTGACTACATGATGGGACCTCTGTTGCTGATATATGTCAGGAGGCCCTCTGGTTTTTTTTCTGATTTCATGTGTTGTGTTTGCTTGTTGATCGATGAGTCACTAATTTAGAAATTGAGATCACGACTTCGCTCTCATTGCATGTTCCCTATAGGATGTTTATTGTTGTTTCTTTAATTATTGATCGATGAGTCACTCAATTTAGACATTGAGATCAGGACTTCGCTCTCATTGCATGTTCCCTATAGGATAGTTTTGTTCAGCTCCCTCTAACATGTTAAACATAGGATAGGATTTTCCTTTATCCTCAACCTTAGGGTCAACCACTGTATGATAACACTAGGGATAGTACTAGGTTAGTTTCCCTTAGTTGTTTTCCTTTTCTATGCATTCTGCATCTTAAAACAAAAATTGTTTTCTTGGCAAATCATAAGACACTTCTAATGAACTCAAACCCTTCTTCAAAGTAAAAGATACAAATCAATCTTACTTTGTCTATGTTATCTTGAAGCCGATGTTTTGCCATCGCACATGTTTGTTATCCTACTTTGATTCTCAATATCATTGTTAGGTGTGATGTTTCGTCATCCGATTTATTGATGTTTCATCATCTTTGCCATGATATCTTGTTATCTTGAAGCCGATGTTTCGCCATCGCACATGTTTGTTATCCTACTTTGATTCTCAATATCATTGTTAGGTGTGATATTTTGTTATCCGTTTCATTGATGTTTCGCCATCGCACATTTATTTGAAGCCGATGTTTCGCCATCGCACATGTTTGTTATCCTACTTTGATTCTCAATATCATTGTTAGGTGTGATGTTTTGTCATTCATTTTATTGATGTTTCGCCATCGCACATTTGTTTGAAGTCGATTTTTCACCATCGCACATGTTTGTTATCCTACTTTGACTCTCAATATCATTGTTAGGTGTGATGTTTTGTCATCCGTTTTATTGATGTTTCTCCATTGCACATTTGTTTGAAGCCGATGTTTCGCCATCGCACCTGTTTGTTATCCTACTTTGACTCTCAATATCATTGTTAGGTGTGATGTTTTGTCATCCGTTTTATTGATGTTTCGCCATCGCACGTTTGTTTGAAGCCGGTGTTTCGCCATCGCACATGTTTGTTATCCTACTTTGACCCTCAATGTCATTGTTAGGTGTGATGTTTTAACATTTGATGTTTCGCCATCTTTGACATGTTATCTTGTTATTATTTAGTCAATGTTTGACCATCTCATTTGTTTGTTTCTTTATTTGATGTTTTGCCATCTTACCTGTTTTTGTTGTCTTAACTAAAAAACACAAACCAACCAAAATATGTAAGCCGAACTACGGCTGCTCTGATTCCTTAAAAGGGATACGTAGGCATTGGGGTAGGGCCCAACCGAGCACAACTTTTATTTTCCCTACATTATTTTCTTTTTTCCTTTTGCATGCATTCCTTTTTCAGTGTTAAGCCATAGACATAGGACTCGACCACACCCATTATATTAGACAACAAGAGTGGATACCGTAGAGTACTACGGGCGTGTGGGGTTCTAATACCTTCCCCTCGCGTAACAGACTCCCTTACCCGATCTCTCGGTCGAAAGACCGTGATTTCTCCCTTTTCAGGTTTTCTCGATTTTTACCTTTCCCTTTCGGTGGGATAAAAGACGTTCGGTGGCGACGTCATTCATGTTTCATTAACATCCAGATGACAGGTTCCGGCCACGCGGTTTCAGCTGGCGACTTCACTGGGGACAGATTGACCTTTTGCTGGTCCATCCCGGAGTCGATCCTAGCTCTTGTCTCTTTTCTTTTTGGGTGTTCATTTTTATCGCTTTGCATATTTATCTGTTTGCATTGCATCCTATGTGCGCTTTACTTTCTGCATACTGGATTTGGCTGGATTGTTTGGATTCTGGATTTCTTGGCGGGTGGGTTGTTCCATGAGGTAAAAGGCCTCGTACCCAGGCTATGAGTGAATTCCATAGGAACTAGGAATAGAGTTGCCATGGCAGCTATGAGGCGGATGCTTTGTAGACCTGACCATGAGACCCATGACTTCGGAGGTAGTTCAGATAGGTGTTATCGTATGATGATACCAACATTCGAGCTCTCGTACTCTGATTTGGCTTTTAACCTTACCTTGACCTAGACTACACCCGTTAGAGGGGCGGGAAAACTTTTCTTACAGGTACAGGTACTGTTGGTGACTTTGTGTTGTGAAGGTGACTCAGGTTCCCATGATAGTTTTGAGGCTTCAGGATTTTCTTTTGACCTTAAGTGGTGTTGTTCTGTAATAGTCCAGCCATGATCCAGTGTGAAACTTTGATCCTGTCATATCGCATCATAGCATATTTATTTCTATAAAAAAATGATGTAAAAAAAAAAACTAGCATGCGCATGTCATTTTCCAAGGACATTCAAGAGTCTTCTTTCTATCAGAAATGGTTGGTCTCCCTCCGGTTGAGTTTGACTCAGTTCGTGTTAAAGAGCTCACCAGGCATACTTTCTCTTATTAGATTCCTACCATTGATGGGGCCGAATTGAAGAGGTTGAGTTCTTATCTGAAGGGTGATGTTCTGAGTAATTTCAACAAAAACTATGGCAACTTGTTACTAGTCCTTAACACTCCAGTTGACCTGATGGCTTTAATCACCCTCTTCCAATTCTATGACAAAGAATTACGGTGTTTTACTTTTCAAGATTATCAACTAGTCCCTACACTAGAAGAGTACGCGTACCTACTTAATATCAAGTTATCTGATGAAGTTCCTTTTGACTAAGTACCGGAGAAGCTGAAGTTCGAAGTTATTGCTGAAATTCTTCATTTGAGTTGGAAAGAGGTGAAAGAAAATTGGAAATCAAGTGAGGATGCTACAGGTTTTTATTTGGATTTCTTAGTAAAGAAAGCTGAAGACTGGACAAAGAAAGGGAATTGGATTGACTTCGGTTCTCTGTTTTCTCTCATGATATATGGGATTGTCCTCTTCCCTCGCAAGAGAAATTTTGTGGATTTGATGGCTATTTGTGTTTTTAGAAACAAGAACCCGATACCGACACTCTTGGCAGATACTATTTATACCATTCATTCCAGGCATGGAAAAGGTGGTAATGTAGGTTTATGTCATTCGATGCTGTATCAATGGCTTAAGTTGCACCTACCGGTAAGTGGTCCTTTTGTGGATACCAGGCATTCTCTCTGATGGTCATCAAGGCTTGTCAACCTCACTTCATTTGATATCTGGTGGAATTATGACATGGGGGAAGTACGAAGTATTATCACTAGTTGCGGAGATTTCCCTAATATTCCCCTCATAGGAACTAAGGGGAGCATCAACTATAATCCTGTGCTTGCTTATCGTCAATTGGGATATGCAATGGATGGAACTCCAAAGGTTGAGGAGGTGTCTGAAGCAGTGTATTTTTTTAGAGGAAGTGATCTTATGATGTTGAAAAGAGTGACAAGTGCTTGGAAGAGAATTCACAAGAAGGATAGAACTACTTTGGGCAAGAAGGTTCCTATTGCTAGGGTTCCTTACCTGGAGTGGGTTAAAGCCAGGGCTAAGATCTTACGGTTACCATTTGCAAGGTCGGCTCCTCTATACGAGCAACCTCCTGCTGTTCCGAGTAACACGGTTCCTACCGAGATGTTCACCCAGGTTCATGTTGAGAACATTCAGCTTCGTGCAAAAGACCGTAAGGCGGGGATGAAACTTTATTGGGTAGATCAAGAAAGGGCCGACTTAGCTCGCAAACTCAAAGAGTCTCAAGGGGAAACTTCTGACGCAACCAGTTTTAGGAAGAGGTCTCATGCTGAAGCAAGAGTGTCGGAAGCTTCAGGTATCTGAAAATAACTATAGGAAGAAGATTCAAAACTTGGAGAAACAACTCAAAGACAAGGATGCTCAGCTTAAGAAGGAAGTAGCCCAGAAGCGTGTCGCAGAGGATCGATTTCAAGAAAGTAAAGAAGTCGCATCTCAAATTTTAAAGGAGAAAGCCAGACTTGAAGAGTATTGTCAACATCTTGAAGCATGTCTTGTTCCGGAGATTTAGTTCTGTTATTTACTTTTGGTGTATTAGGTCACCCCCAGAATTGTTGGAAGGGACCGTTTGTTTTTTTATCATTCAGTTCTTTTTACTTTACTGTTGAGACATGTATTTAGTTGTTTACCATTATACTCTTAATTGTCTGAAGTGACCCGAACATCATTTCTTCTGTTTGTAAATAATTGGAGTGTTCATCTTATTTTCCTTTCTCTTTTTATTGTATGGTCGCACGCCGTAACTGATGAATAAAAGGACTCTTGGATACCAGGAAATGACAAACTTATCATGCATATCATGCATTTCATAACATTACAGGTTATCTCAAGACGGTTTTCTTAATTCTGCTGCTTTTCTTATTCAGAATTCAAGACGACTACTCATCGGTATTCACCCAGAAATAATTTGCCAAGACAGATGGAACAGGTTCAAGCTGAACTCGCTGAAATGAGGGCCCATATGGCTACTCAGATGACTCAGTTCATGGAGGTCATCACCAATGTGAATAACCGACAAGAAGAGTTAGCTGCTATTGTTAACAACCAGCGCCACTATCCAGAGGATGGTGGAAATCAAGGGCTCTATCAGGACGTTTCTATAGGATTGGGAGATGTGCAAGATCAGCCTATTGGAAATTTTCATGGGATGCCGGGAAATCCTTTTGTGTGCAACGTAGGGTAGTTTCCTCCGTCTCATGGGCCTCGTCTTGTGGGGAACAGAAGAGTTAATCAGGGCGATGTGAGGAACTATCAGGAGTAGGATTATGACTTTGACCAAGATGAAGATCAGTTTTCTGTGCGGCGTTCAGAGCCGGGGGTTCAGATTGAGGATGTGAAGTATCGGTTGTTGGAAGAACGTTTGAAGGCTGTGGAAGGGCAAGGAGTCCTTGGTATGGATGCTAATGATCTCGGGTTGGTGTCTGGGGTGAAAGTTCCTCCGAAGTTCAATCCTCCTGTGTTTGAAAAGTACAACGGAACATCATGTCCTATTACTCATGCAACTACTTATTTCCGGAAGATGTCAGTGCATACTGATGATCAGGGGCTTTTGATTCACTTCTTCCAGGATAGCCTGTCTGGGGCATCCCTGGAGTGGTACATGAATTTGGAGAAAACTCATATTCGTTGCTGGAATCATCTTTCTCGGGCTTTTGTCAAAAATTATCAGTACAATGTGGATATGGCGCCTAATCGCACTCAGTTACAGAATATGTCACAGGGACCGAAAGAATATTTCAAGGAATACACGCAGAAATGGCGTGAGTTAGCTGCGAGGGTTCAACCTCCACTCATGGAGAGAGAACTCATTGATATGTTTATGAGTACCCTGCAAGGGCCATTCTATGAACACATGATAGGAAGTACTTCGGCAGGGTTTGCAGACTTGGTTATGGCTGGTGAAAGAATTGAGATAGGATTGAAATTGGGGAAAATTCAGATTGGAGGTTCTAGTGGCTCATCAGGGGGCAGTAAGAAACCATTCAGCACTTACCCTAAGAAAAGGGAAGGCGACGCAAGTGCGGTTTACTCTCATAGAGGAAGAAGAGATGATAGTCAGCACCAACAAATCAATGATGTTTCTATTCCTGTTAATGCTCCTCCACAGCAAAGACCGAATACAGCTCCTCAACAACAAAGGCAGCAAGATGCTCCCCGTCAGTATAACAATCAGCAGCAAAGACAGCCAAGGAAATTTTATCCCTTTCCAGTAACTCTTACTGAAGCGCTCCACCACCTGCTTGATTTGAAGCTGATCAGTTTGAGAAATATGCCACCACCACCCGCAATACTTCCTGTTAACTATAATGCTAATGCAAGATGTGAATTCCATTCAGGCGGAGTTGGCCATTCTACTGACAATTTCTTTGCGTTGAAGTGCAATGTATAAGACTTGTTGGATTCTAAGGCGATTGAGTTTACTCCAGTGACTGGTCCGAATGTTACTCAGAACCCAATGCCTAGGCATGGAAGGGGTGTTGTTAATATGATTGATGATAATGGTGAAATGTTGAATTTAATCATGGATGTGGAACAAGTAACTACTCCGTTGTGCTATGTTAAGAGGTATTTGCTTGACAATTCTATTTTCCCAGGTTGTGCCTCAGAGTGTGCCAAGTGTAGAGAACAGCCGAAGGGCTGTGATGATTTAAAGGCCAGCATCCAGTTGATGATAAAGGAGGGTTCCCTGCAATTCGATAGAAAACCGAGCTACCGCAAGGTCACCGAAGAAGATGTTGCTGTGATATCTATTCCTTATACCGATGTTCACATTCATGCCCCATCAAGGGCACCCCCTTTAGTGATTACGGTACCTGGTCCCATGTCGTATACCAGTGAGAAGGCGGTCCCGTGGCATTACGGTGCCGATGTCTATTACCACGGGTGAAGCAGGAAGTAAGTACTCGTTTGGATGAGGAAGAACGTGCTGAAGATAATGAAGGGAAAGTTCATAACTTTTCCAGTGTGGGTCGAATGACTAGAAGCGGAAGAGTATTTGGTCCTTCTAATGTGCAAGAGGCGGCAGATGCTTCTGCAAGAGAGAAAGGAAAACAACAAGTAACGATTGGTAATCCCAGGGCTACGACTGCCAATGTGACTCAACCAATTTTAATACCAGTGGCTTCTTCGGTTCCCGATGAGGTTGAAGAGCTGATGCGAATTATCAAAAAGAGTGATTATAGCATAATTGATCATCTGAGCCATACTCTTTCTAAGATGTATATCTTGTCTCTGTTGATTTATTCAGAACCTCACATAAATGCTTTGATGAAATTGTTAAATAATGCGTTCGTGCCACATGAGATAACAGTCAATCAGTTTGAGAATGTTTGTGCTAACATATCTGTCGGGAATGGTTTAGGCTTCGCAGATTTTGATCTTCCTCCGGAGGGGCCAGACCATAACAAAGCGTTGCATATTTCAATGGAGTGCAGGGGAACTATGTTATCTCGGGTCTTGGTCGATACCGGATCGTCTTTAAATGTATTGCCCAAGTCAGCATTGATGAAGATTGATTATTCTGGACTGGAGCTGCGCCCTAGTGACTTGATGGTGAAGGCATTTGATGGGTCTCAAAGGTCAGTGTTTGGGGAGGTGGAGTTTCCAATCAAGGTTGGTCCTCGTACCTTCACGGCTACATTTTTTGTGATGGATATACAGCCAGCGTATTGTTGTTTGTTGGGGAGGTCGTGGATTCATAGAGCAAGAGCAGTCACTTCTACTCTTCATCAGAAACTCAAGTATCCTGCAGAGGGAAAGGTGATAATCGTGTGCGGCGAGGAAGAGTACATCGTAAGTCATTTGATATCATTCCGTTATGTCGAAGTTGAAAGCGAGATTCATGAGACTCCATTTCAGGCGTTTGAGACGGTTCACGCTGTCAACTTTCCTCCTCCAGAGCAGAAGAGGAAACCGGAAACTGTTATGTCTTCTCTCAAGGATGCGAGAGCTGTGGTGGAAGGCGGTAACCCTGAAGGTTGGGGTCAGGTGCTGGATGTTACCCCAAAGTTTGATAAATTTGGTCTTCGTTTTAGCCCAGGTCAGCAGAGTTCAACTCCCAGAGCATCTAGTTTATCTACTCCTGTGAAGTTTTCCCGTCCCTGTGCTACTCAAGAAGGACACATCAATGCAGTTGGCGACGATAGGGTTGATGGTTACAATGTTGAATATTGGATTCGTCCGAGTATTCTAGGCCAGACACTCAACAATTGGACTTCTGTGGATGTTATCCAAGTTTCAAGCGCGGAGGAGTAATTTTCTTGTTTTCTTTTATTAATCATGTCATAATTCCTACGCTCTGCCCAAGGCATAGTGGATCATTTGTGTAGGGTCACCATGTTTATTTTCAAAAAGTTTATCATTAAATAAAGGACGTTTTTGCATTCAAATTTTTGTTTCTTCTTCTTTTTATTTTTCTTTTTAAATGGCAATGTTTCTCTTTCACACACTGTCACTAAGAAACGCAAAAATGTCATTTATGCAGATGCACTTCCCCCACCGATCATATTGATAACGACTCTGCTATGGCTCATTATGACTTTGATACTCCTATTTATCAAGCTAAAGAAGAAGCGTATGAGGATTGTGATCTTCCTGAGGAATTAGAAATATTGTTAAAACAAGAGGAGAAGGTTATCCAGCCGAATCAGGATTCGATTGAGGTGGTGAATATTGGCACAGAAGAGGTAAGAAGAGAAGTCAAGATAGGGGCAGATCTCGAAGAAAGTATAAAGGTCAGATTGATTGAGCTACTCCGTGAGTATTCTGACATCTTTGCTTGGTCTTATGAGGATATGCCTGGGTTGGATACAGACATAGTGGTGCATCGATTACCGCTCAAAGAAGGTTGTTCCCCTGTCAAGCAGAAGCTCCGAAGAACCCATCCTGAGATGTCCAAGAAGATCAAAGAGGAGGTCCAGAAGTAGTTAGACGCGAATTTCCTGAAGGTTGTCAATTATTCGCCATGGATTGCAAATATTGTGCTTGTGCCCAAGAAAGATGGTAAAGTCAGGATGTGCTTGGATTATAGGGATTTGAACAGGGCCAACCCCAAAGATGATTTCCATCTTCCGCATATTGATGTGTTGGTCGATAATGCTGCTCATTCCAAAGTATTTTCGTTCATGGATGGTTTTTCGGGTTACAATCAAATTAAGATGGCCTCGGAGGATATGGAGAAGACAACATTTATCACGCCTTGGGGAACTTTCTATTATAAAGTGATGCTGTTTGGTTTGAAAAATGTCGGGGCAACATATCAGCGCGCCATGGTCACTCTCTTTCATGATTTGATTCACAAAGAGATTGAGGTATATGTAGACGATATGATTGCCAAGTCTGACACGGAAGAGGAACATCTAGTTCATCTGGAAAAATTGTTCAAGAGACTGGGGCAGTTCTTGCTGAGGTTGAATCCAAATAAGTGCACCTTCGGGGTGAGATCCGACAAGCTTTTGGGTTTTATTGTAAGTGAAAAAGGTATCAAGCTTGACCCGGCCAAGGTAAAAGCGATACAGGAAATGCCTGAGCCAAAGACAGAGAAGGAAGTACGTGGTTTCTTGGGAAGGTTAAACTACATTTCCAAATTTATTTCTCATCTCACAGCCACATGTGAACCTATGTTTAAGTTGTTGAAGAAAATTAAGACGGTAAAATGGAATGAGGATTGTCAGAAGGCCTTTGACAAAATAAAGGAGTATTTGCAGGAACCTTCGATACTCATGTCGCCAGTAGAAGGAAGGCCACTAATCATGTATCTAACTGTGTTGGAGAGTTCAATGGGTGGTGTCCTCGGTCAGCACCACGAAACAGGGAAGAAAGAGCAGGCTATTTACTACTTGAGTAAGAAGTTTACAGAATGCGAGTCGAGATACTCATTATTGGAAAAGACTTGTTGTGCGCTTGCCTGGGCCGCCAAACGTTTGAGGCAATACATGTTAACTCACACCACCTACTTGATATCCAAAATGGATCCAATCAAGTACATTTTTGAGAAACCAGTTCTTACAGGTAGGGTAGCCCGTTGGCAGATGATACTCACCGAATATGATATCCAATACACTACTCAAAAATCAATTAAGGGTAGTGTATTGGCCGACCATCTTACTCATCAGCCCATGAATGATTATGAACCGATGAAGTTTGATTTTCCGGATGAGGAAATTGTGTATATTCGGGATTGTAATATGCCAGACCCAGACGAAGGACCCAAGCCGGGATCACGTTGGACGCTTGTTTTTGATGGTGTCTCCAATGCCATGGGCAACAGCGTCGGAGCTATTATCACTTCCCCTGAGGGATACCACATTCCTTTCACGGCTCGTATTTGTTTCGATTGCACTAACAACATGGCCGAATATGAGGCTTGCAGTTATGGCATTGACGCAGCGATCGAACTGCGCATCAAATTCTTGAAAGTTTACGGGGATTCTAATCTTGTTATTAGCCAGATTAATGGAGATTGGGAGACTCGCCACCAGAACCTAATTTCGTATCGTGAGCATGTTATGAAACTGATTTCGTACTTCGAGGAGATCACGTTTGAGCACATTCCTAGAGAAGAAAACAATCTATCTGATGCACTGGCAACTTTGTCCTCCATGTTCAAGGTTAAGTGGGCTAATGAGGCACCTTCCATTACCATCAGAAGTTTGAGTGAGCCAGCTTTCTGTTTTGAGGCCAGTCTGGAACCAGATGGTAATCCTTGGTTTTATGATGTTAAACGGTATCTTGAGACACAGGAGTACCCTGAAGAGGCATCCGTCACAGATAAGAAGTTCTTGAGAAGATTTTCAGCCAAGTTCTTTCTCAGCGGTGGTGCGTTGTATAGAAGGCATCATGACGGTGTACTGCTCAGATGTGTTGACAAGAAAGAAGCAGCTAGAATCATTGAGGAGATACATGAAGGTGATTTCGGGACCCATTCCAACGGGCATACCATGGCTAAAAAGATTTTGCGAGCAGGTTATTATTGGTCCACCATGGAGACTGACTATTACAATCATGCGCGGGTTTGCCACAAATGTCAAGTCTATGCTGATAAGGTACATGTGCCGCCAGTACCTTTGAATGTCTTGACTTCCCCTTGGCCGTTTGCGATGTGGGGAATTGATATGATCGGCAAAATTGAACCGACTGCATCCAACGGGCACCATTTCATTCTGGTTGCCATCGATTATTTTACAAAATGGGTCGAAGCTGCATCCTATGCCAATGTCACCAAGCAGGTGGTAACTCGGTTCATTAAGCACAATACTATTTGTCGCTATGGAGTGCCTGAAAAGATCATTACCGATAATGGGTCTAATTTGAACAACAAGATGATGAAGGAGCTTTGTGAGTCTTTCAAAATCAAGCATCATAACACTTCCCCATACCGATCGAAGATGAACGGTGCTGTCGAAGCAGCCAATAAGAATATCAAGAAGATCGTACAAAAAATGGTGGTAATCTATAAGGATTGGCATGAGATGTTGCCTTTCGCTTTGCATGGTTATCGCACCACTGTGCGTACTTCGACTGGGGCAACCCCATTTTCATTGGTTTACGGCATGGAAGTGGTATTGCCAGTAGAAGTAGAGATTCCTTCTCTAAGGATCATGAGGGATGTTGAGTTGGATGAAAGTGAATGGGTACAGAATCGGCTGGATCAGTTGGAACTTATTGACGAGAAGAGGTTGACGGCTGTATGTCATGGTCAGGTTTATCAGTAAAGGATGAGGAAAGCTTTTGATAAGAGGGTACGGCTCAGTGTTACAAGCCATGTGACCTTGTGCTAAAGAGGATAATTCTCCCCCAGGGAGATCCCAGGGGCAAGTGGGTTCTGACTTATAAAGGTCCTTTCGTAGTCATAAAAGTTTTGTCTGGAGGGGCGATGATGCTCACGACTATGGATGGAGAGTACTTCCCTCTCCATGTGAATGCTGACGTAGTTAAGAAATACTTTGCATAAAAAAATAAAAAAAACAAAAAAAAACCCGCTAAACTGAAATCCTGAAAGGGCGGTTTAGGCAAAAAGAGGGTGTCCTGGTAAATCGAAAACCCGAAATGGCGATTCAGGCAAAAGTTAGGGACTTAAAGCAGATAACTACGCTCAGCCTGAGTTCCTTTGTTTCTTTCCTTTGATCCATTGCCTGGCATGGGCTCGAGGCTAATCCAAGAACAATCTGTCTGAAAGCAGGAAGATGAGAGTCATAAGAGTCATAGCAGAATTGGGACTTGATGGATATTCACTTTTTACATTGCCATTTGTAAACACTTGTTTCTTTTTGATTGAGTAAATTACTTGCTTCTGAATGTAAACGCCTTTTTCACAGGCTGATTTCTCAAAATCAATAAAATATCTTCTTTCAAGTATACGTATACGTTTCTTTTACCCCCTCTTTACTATTTTGCTTGCAAAAACGTCCAATATTTTTTATAAGCATATGCATATAAACTTTGTGGGCCTTACACGGAAATGGTAATCTAAGTCATGGTTAGGTGATCGCTTGAAATACATATAACAAACACAATTTCTACTACTTGTGCAAGGGGCATGTTTGGATCTATGATTGATTGGATTTCTCTTCCATTTTGCTGGTGGATGCCTTGCCCTTTTGTTTCACAAGCTCCGTGCTATTGGTAAAAGTCATGGAACGGGTTAATATCAAGATTATGGCAGGTCGGTGAGATCGGCAAACCTAGATGGAAACTTTTCTTCCCCATAATGGCTTATTGCGTTTCTTTGCCGCACTTTCATGTGTTTTCTTGATTGATTGTCTTAGCATTGTCTGCATATAGGATTTTGTTTATGGCCGAATGTCAGTCTTGATGCGTTGAATATTTTTGCCTTGAAAAAAAATTATTGTTTCATTTTACTTAATCCATCCAGTATCACTCTTTAATTGATTTTCCGGGCATTTTGATACCAACTGTGCCAATTCTTTTGCTTAGCCAAGATTTTGGAGGGAGGAGTTTAGTTAAAAACGATGATTGTAGTGGTATGCTCTTGAGTAGAACCCAGTTGACGATGTACAGGCATTGTTTCAATCCCCAAACACCGGAGATATAAGGGAGTTAGACCCTCGTTAACCCCCCTGAGCCTTCGAAGTAGGAGTTTCTTTTTCGTTCAAAAAAAAACAAAACAAAACTTTTTTAACCAGGGGCAGGGTAGATGTTCAGTTAACTTGCCCAAGCATTCAAAAGGAATGTCCCATCTGAGGATCACCACATTTTATCTTTCTCATCATGAGATCAGGAAAAATGTCTAAACCACGATGTTCATTTCCTCACAAAGCCCTGAGGTCGAGATCGAATCGATACAATAATGGCTATCCCTCGCCGACAAAGGAATGAGGCATTTGTTTTCTGCAAAAAAAAGAGAGAAAGAAAGAAAGAAAAAGTTCAAATATCTAAAGTCATATTGAATTGTCCGAGGTGGGAAGCATGAATAAGAAAGAAACAAAAAGCCCCGCTAAGTCGAAACTTGAAAACAAGTCGCTTAGGCAAAAGTTAGGGCGTCCCGCTGGACTCCCAAAATTGAAATTCAAAAGATTTCGTCCATGCAAAAGTTAGGGAAAAGAATAGCCTAAAAGGCTGAGGAAAAATATTATTCAATAAAATTTTCGTCAAAAGAAGAGGAACAATAATATCAAAAAAAAACAAAAGCAGCAAAAGTTAAGTGCCAATCGTGTTGGAGCACTTGTCGTGATCACTTGACCATTATAAATCTTTTTGAAAGATGAATACTTGTGATAAGTCAACTGAACTTAGGACATGAGAATATCACGAAGGGGGTGGGCACCAAATAACTTGAGCCCTGAAAACTTTTTTTCTAAAAACCTTGAACCAGGCCACGTTACAACCTCTAAAAGTCCTAACTGAAACTAGGGTTTAATGCGAAAGCATGCTGTAACAGGATAACATTTCCTAAACTCCCCAAATATGTGTTTCATAGTTGTGTTCGTATCTTATCACTCGCATTTTGACTCATTTTTTAAAAAGAAAAGGAGGGGGAAGAAAAGTTTTAAATTTTTTGCACTCTAGCCAGTGATTCGTTCACAACAGAAGTGCGACATTTTGTTAAAGTTTTCAATTTCAGGGCTTAAATAATCATCGCATCGAGTCGTCTGCCATTCCCAAAATAAACATCTTTCTGAATGCAAAACAGGTGCTTGACATCAAAAAGAGTTTACACGTTGAACACCTGTAAAGAGCTTAATGTTTGTCAGGAAGGGAATGTTTGGTTTTCTTCTACTTGGACAGAGCCCATGTATGTTTAGGACTTTTCTTACCCCCTGTGAATTTTCTTATCCCCAGCGAAGTTTCGTTTCCGCAGCAAAGTTTCGTTGCCCCAGGTATTTTCTGTCGAAGAAGCGTCATTCTAAGACTTCAAGTTCGGAAATGTCATTCATCCCCAGTGGAGTCATTCAAGTAGGAACTCACATTCTGACGGAGTTTTCGATTTCCCGACAGAATTTCCAACAGAGGTCCCTCGCTTTGACCTCTCGTTTCCCAGCCGATCTGTTGACTGGGGCATCCTTATGTTAAGGATCTTCTCTTATTCCCCAGTAAGTTCGTTACTGCGTGACTATCTACATGACTCATTCATTGGTTACATTTCAGGAATCTCTCCAACAAGAATCTTCAATAGAGTTTTGTTTCCCCGGTGAAGTCCCGTCTCCTCAGCAGAGTTTTGCTCCCCCGGCAAAGGTTTTCACCCCTCACGTCGGGTTTGTTTTCTTGATATCATCTTCAACACGGCCGCGCGCCGTCTTTTCCAGAGATTACAGTCTTTCCCTGATCTTCTCCCTCAATGCCTAATCTTCGGATGGCGTCCCTCTCCAGAAGCTACAGTGTCGATCTGATCTTCTCTAGGAGTTTGCAATTTATTTTTGCAGCTCTCCTCAATGTTTGTGGCCCGTTTCTACTGGTTGCTCGTTTGTTATTCCCCGTGAAGCTTCATCTCTTTAAGATTCCTTCCCCAGTGGATCCCCATATTTTCTCCTCTCCTTTAGATTTTGCAACTTATTTTTGCAAGTCACGTCAGATCCTGACTTCTTGGTTATTGGTTTCTCAATTGGCTATTCCCCATTGAAACTTTTAAACATGCATCATTACATTGCACCTACCAAAACGCGTAGCATTTCCATTATATGGAGCATTATGCTATAAAAAAGAATTCAAAACATGCATTGGAACATAAGCCATTATTATTTCCGTCATCCCCAGTGATTTTGTTTTTACTTTAGATTATATCCCCAGCGAGGTCTTCGTCCTCATTATCTCAGTTTCCTCCCCATACCAATTTCCCTTTGACGTCAATCATTTGTTTGTTTGAGTGTCTACTCTTGACTATAGTTCGGTTTCGACATGGCGTGGTCTTCTCGAGTTTAGTCTTCACTACTCTCTCCGGTTCATTCCAATGTCTATTGATGCACCTTTTTGAATACCAGTTTCGTCCTGATATTCGCTTTCAGTAGGTTTTTAGGTGTACGCCCTAATCCCCTTGCTTTGGGTGAGTTCAGAGTTTCGTCTCCTCACCTTGCGTGTGAAATCCAGTTTCTTCCTGGTACTCATCTAGCTTAGTTTCGCCTAACTAGTTATTGATTCGAGTTTCGTCTCGTTTTTGCTTTCATACCTTGGACCCTTTGACAGTGTTCGTTTACCGAGTGTAGTGTTCGTACTGCGTCCTAGGTTTGAGATCAGTCTCTTTTGTTTCTTGGATTCTTCTATCAGTTTTCGTCACTGTTTATCCATTGATCTGAGACCAGCAGGTGCTCTGAGAAACATGCGTCTCATCACTTTACTATGGGTCAAGTTTCACCTCGTTACCCGTGCGTGAAATCCAGTTTCTTCCTGGTACTCATCTAGTTTAGTTTCGTCTAACTGGTTATTGAGTCGAGTTTCGTCTCTCTTTTGTTCCTCATTCCTGAGATTCTTTCAGTTCCTTCATATTGTCTATCTTAGTTGAGATTAGCAAGTGCTCCTAGAATCACGCACTCTAGCCACTTTTGATTTGGGTCGAGCTCAGAGTTTTGTCTCCTCACCCACGTACGTTTTCTTTTCTAGAGCTTAGTTTCGCCTATACTCTGTGGTTTGAGTTTTATCTCACCCTTTTAGAAGCCCAGTTTTTCCCTGGCGCATTTGTCTGGAAGTTTAGTTGCGTCTACTCTTCTTTGTTTTTGTTCTGTTCCAATCTGCATTACAGCTCCATTCTGACGCATGTCTTGGAGGTTTTCTGCTTCTTTTTCTTTCCTCTTCAATAGTGTAAATTTCCGGGTTCTTTCGTATTCAATCATCTTCAACTCTGAACGTTCGAAAGTTGTCACTTTTCTCACTTATCATGTTGAAGATATTTGAATAGGGGCAGCTGTTGCACCCCAAAATTTACCCTCTTGATTTAGGCTTATGTTTCATCATGAATATCATATTGCATTGCATTCATACATTGTGATGGGATCAAAGTACTTTGGTTATCAAGTCTTCCTCAAGCCTTGAAGGTTGTTTTCATTGACAAGTTGCTCAAAAAGAATCTTATTATCTAAACCTCTGGATCTTTCAAGCTCAAAGTTATTGCATATCTCAAGATATTTCACCCATCTCTTTGGATCATCAAAGGATTGAAATTTGTGTTTGATTTGTAAGAAGAATCACTCTTTTGATTCACCAGTCAAATTAGGGTTTTGTTTGATCAAGGCTATTGATCAATGTACAAGTCTTGGTTTAGAAGCTACAACATCTCATTAGTATTTGAAAAAGTCTTTGTACAAGAAATTGGCCAAGATTCCCAGAGGATTTGAAGTTTAAGATGATTCATCACTCTCTTTTGAGGAATCAGTTATATTTAGGGTTTGGTCCAAGTTGAGGAAATTGGGGTCTAGATGAGCCAATTCATGAAGCATTACTATCTTCTCATCATTGGAATCAAGTTTGATCAAGGAGTCTCTCATGATACTCAATGGAACTAAGGTTTTAAAGCTTGATCAGTTATCTCCTAGCACATGGCACAAAACTAGGGTTTTGGATTTAATCAGGATTTCTTTGACTTTTCTAGATGAGCCAATTTGAAAATGCACGAGCCAATTTGAAATGGCCTCAATTGGAAGTCAGCTAATTTTTGGTGTATGCTTGGCTATGGCATTTTTCATGTTTTGGTTCAATTTTAATCCAATCATTCCAAGTCCAATTGCACACGCTTGGCACAAATTGGATACCTCATGTGCTTGCCAAAATAGGCTAAACCAGGTGCATACCTCGTGCCTCTCTCATTTTCATATTTTGGACAAAATGGGAAACTTCTCACTCAAGGAAATCAGTCCCATGTTCAAGAGAGGACAACTCACCTCATCACGTTTTTTTCACTCACTCACATTCTCCTTTTGTTGCTCAAAACGACTGCAAGCATTGCCTAAATACCAAGCAAAACGCAAATGGCCATCACACTTGTTTTGGTTTGACAGAATTTTCTTTTTTTCCCTCCAACGGCTCTCAGCTTGAATTACCACTCTAACCTCACTCCAAACACTCTATATAAGTTGTTCAAACTCTCCTTTCACACACACGCGCACTGCATTGGAAAAAGCTTCTCAGAATTTTCTCATTTCTCTTGCTCTGTAACTTGAGTCGAGCAACACAATTATCTTGATCCAATCCTTATTTCTCTACTTAAACACCTTCATTGGAGCACGGGGAAGTTATTCAGAAGGTTTTCTTGTTAGATTTCAGGGGCACGAAGTGAATTTATTTTTCACTTTTGAAGGTATGCTCACTGAATCTGAACCTTGATTTGAGCACGAATTGAAGTGTTTTATGGTGTGCATTGTGTTTATAGCTGGACAATCATTAGGATTGATGTATATTTATGCTCTGACTCAAGCAGATTTGGTGAAATCGTGTTTCTGGTTTTGGATGTTTACAATGAGTTCTTCCAGTTTTTGAGATTTGATTTCTCGATGTATGCTTGATCTCTTAGTTTGATTCGAATTGCATGATGTAGTATGATATATCAGCTTTAATTTGAGCTTAATTTCATGGATTTTGGTTGAGAATCGTGCTTGTTTGATGGATCTGAAGTAGGCATGTTGGAACTAATGGAAACAAGTATTTTGCCTAGGCTGGAGGTTGAAGATGATGTGTGGCATCATCTCATTGGCCATGTTCATATTTTTTTTAATATTTAAATCTTCATTGATTCTCTGATTTTATTTTCTTAATCTAAACTTGATGGAAAATTATGAAAAAATGCATGAAACTTGATAATAATACTCCTGGCCTTGTGCATTTTTTTTTATAATTTTTGAAAATGTTTGGGTGGGTTTAAAAATTAATAAGTTTAATTAATTGTTTGTTTAGTGGTTATTTTTATTTTAATATTTCTTTGACCTGAAAAATTCACCAAAAAAATCTTTTGGACTCATAAAATAATGTAGAATTTGATTCGGAAATTTGATTAACATTTTTTCCATTTTTGGTTATGAAATTAATTTTAGAAGCTTATGTTGAATTTTTGCTTTATAATTTTCATTTTAACACTTCCATTAATTCAAAATTCTAAAAAAAATCATGCAAGCTTGTTTTTAATCATAGAATTTGAATATATTTTTATTTTTCCTTTTTTGTGATTTTTGGCTAGGGTTTTCATTTTTGCCCTTAAATAATTGTTTAATTGTTAATTGTTTGTTTAATTTTTATTTTAATATTTCCTTCAATTCAAAAATTCCAAAAAAAATCAAAGATGTGTGATTTTAAATCTAATATTTGAATCTAATTCTGGTTGGACATTTTTCTGACTTTTTTGATTAAAATGTTATTTTGAGATGTGAATATTTGTTAATTGACTAATTGTTTGAATTTAATTTCATTTTTGACTTTTCCTTAATTCAAAAAAATGTGAAAAAATATGTTTTCTGACATTTAGGGTTTCTTGGTGATTTGTATGATCTTGGTTTAAATTGTTTGAATTTTGATCTTACTTAATTAATATTTAAGATTAAAAGTCAAAATTTAGGGTTTTGTTGCTTATGGTGCAAGTTTCATTTTCAAAACCACTATACCCTGGACTTTCAATGGAACTTAGGTCTTGATTATGGTTCATGAATGCATTGAGAATTTGAAAACCATTTTTCTTGAATTATTTGACTTGGTTTGATGTTTTTCCATGAATTATTTTGAAAACTTGTCTAACTTAGTGGTTTTGCCAACTAGTCTTGAACATTGGGCCTCATTTGATTCCATCCTCAATCATTCATGAACTAAGGGCTTGCATTCTGACTTCCATACCTTTCAAAGAAACTAGTATTTTTTTGGTTTGATTTATGGACCTTTATTTCTATTTTTGATGTATTTTTGAAGTAAAGGTACCCAATTATGTGTGCATGTCTTGTTATCATCTGTTTGATGGCCAATGAACTTGAGTGAGGCCTATAATTGGGAACCTAATGATCATGTTGATTCTGATTGTCCATTTTAGCTCAATCCATTTCACTTAGATGTTTCATGTTTGAATGTTTTGAACCATTTAATGCATTATGAAGGTTTTATCTTTTATTGTGTTCATGGAGTTGTGATTGAATTAATTGTGCATGATCAAATTGTGTTTGCTACTGACCTTAATGGCCTTTGTTCACTCTATTCTCAAGCTCTTGTGATCCTTGGTTGACATTCAATTGTCAGCTCAACATGGTGATAGAAAGGAGCAACATTTCCCTATTTCTTCTGACTTAATTGTGCATATGCATGTTTCCCCCTACCTGTCATGTCTAATGTTTGATAAATGTTATCATGTTGTTCTCACCTCATCATGTTGCATCCATCCCCTATGTGAGCCATCATTCACCTTATGGAATACTAACTTGGTTGTTGAATGTGCGAGGTACTCTGAGAAAGTTTCTACTTTTGACCTAAGGATTTTGTGTTTCACTTTATTTGTGAAACACAACTTGTTATATTGGCTCTGCTATTGTATTTGGCATATTTGATACTCCATGCAGGACATATACATTTGATTGTGAATGTTGCACATTGTCCCTGGGATTTGTTTATATCTGATAAATTGCTTACATCCTGATGGTGTAATTGCTGACTCAATTTGTCTACTGATTCCAGCTTGCTTGAAGTTTCTCTAGGTTTCTTTTATTCTTGCTTGACTACTACAGATAGTTATCTGTTTGGTATTATATCACATCCTTTCTCCCATTTTAATTTTGCATAAATCTCTGACTGCATGATGGGACCTCTGTTGCTGATATATGTTAGGAGACCCTCTGGTTTTTGTCTGATTTCATGTGTTGTGTTTGCTTGTTGATCGATGAGTCACTCAAGTTAGAAATTGAGATCACGACTTTGCTCTCATTGCATGTTCCCTATAGGATGTTTATTGCTGTTTCTTTAATTGTTGATCGATGAGTCACTCAATTTAGACATTGAGATCACGACTTCGCTCTCATTGCATGTTCCCTATAGGATAGTTTTGTTAAGATCCCTCTAACATGTTAAACATAGGATAGGATTTTCCTTTATCCTCAACCTTAGGGTCAACCACTGTATGATAACACTAGGGATAGTACTAGGTTAGTTTCCCTTAGTTGTTTTCCTTTTCTATGCATTCTGCATCTTAAAACAAAAATTGTTTTCTTGGCAAATCATAAGACACCTCTAATGAACTCAAACCCTTCTTCAAAGTAAAAGATACAAACTAATCTTACTTTGTCTGTGTTATCTTGAAGCCGATGTTTTGCCATCGCACATGTTTGTTATCCTACTTTGATTCTCAATATCATTGTTAGGTGTGATGTTTCGTCATCCGATTTATTGATGTTTCGTCATCTTTGCCATGATATCTTGTTATCTTGAAGCCGATGTTTCGCCATCGCACATGTTTGTTATCCTACTTTGATTCTCAATATCATTGTTAGGTGTGATATTTTGTTATCCGTTTCATTGATGTTTCGCCATCTCACATTTTTTTGAAGCCGATGTTTTGCCATCGCACATGTTTGTTATCCTACTTTGATTCTCAATATCATTGTTAGGTGTGATGTTTTGTCATCCGTTTTATTGATGTTTCGCCATCACACATTTGTTTGAAGCTGATGTTTCGCCATCGCACATGTTTGTTATCCTACTTTGACTCTCAATATCATTGTTAGGTGTGATGTTTTGTCATCCATTTTATTGATGTTTCGCCATCGCACATTTGTTTGAAGCTGATGTTTCGCCATCGCACATGTTTGTTATCCTACTTTGACTCTCAATATCATTGTTAGGTGTGATGATTTGTCATCCGTTTTATTGATGTTTCTCCATCGCACGTTTGTCTGAAGCCGGTGTTTCGCCATCGCACATGTTTGTTATCCTACTTTGACCCTCAATGTCATTGTTAGGTGTGATGTTTTAACATTTGATGTTTCGCCATCTTTGACATGTTATCTTGTTATTATTTAGTCAATGTTTGACCATCTCATTTGTTTGTTGCTTTATTTGATGTTTTGCCATCTTGCCTGTTTTTGTTGTCTTAACTAAAAAACACAGACCAACCAAAATATGTAAGTCGAACTACGGATGCTCTGATTCCTTAAAAGGGATACGTAGGCATTGGGGTAGGGCCCAACCGAGCATAACTTTTATTTTCCCTACATTATTTTCTTTTTTCCTTTTGCATGCATTCCTTTTTCAGGTTTAAGCCATAGACATAGGACTCTACCACACCCATTAGATTAGACAACAAGAGTGGATACCGTAGAGTACTACGGGCGTGTGGGGTGCTAATACCTTCCCCTCGCGTAACAGACTCTCTTACCCGATCTCTCGGTCGAAAGACCGTGATTTCTCCCTTTTCAGGTTTTCTCGATGTTTACCTTTCCCTTTCGGTGGGATAAAAGACGTTCGGTGGCGACTTCATTGATGTTTCATTAACATCCAGATGACAGGTTTCGGCCGTGCGGTTTCATGTATGTATGTACTTCAAATAGAACAACTGGCATGGTCATGCGTATAATAGCTAAATTCACAGAGGTCTGGGTGTATTTTCACCAAATATCCCCTAACCAGATTAACATCAAAAATTCGGAAGTCACCAGGAAAACCGGCCACCATATTCACAGTGTTTGCTCTTCCATGCTTGGGTAGAGGATTGTCTTTCACATTAGGGCCCATATATTTGAAAGATAGAATACCAGATTTCACCAATTTTTTCACCTTAGTGTTCAAAGGATAGCAATTCTCAACATTATGCCTTGGTGCTCCCTGATAGAAAGCACGCTTTTGGTCTGCTTTGTAATACCAAGGCAACGACGATGGTACAACGGGAGGTGGTCGGGTCTGAACCAACTTCTTCTGAATTAACGCCAGGAATAACTCTGTATAACTCATAGGGATAGGGTCATAACTCTCCCTTCTCTGATTATACCCTTGATTCCTCTGCTGGGATGGTCTTTGATAAGCAACGGTGGTTGGATCTACACCAACAACCGGAGTAACTGAGGCGACTTGCTGATGACGCTGATAATTTCTTCTAGGAGGATTAACTCTCCTTTCTTGCATGACAACATTTGTATCTCCTTCCTTCTTCTTGGTAAACCCATAAGATGGCTTCTTCTCACTTCCAGAACCTTCACTCTTTGTTAAACGGCCCTCTCTTACATCCTCTTCTAACCAGATACCCATGCCTACCATTTCAGTAAAGTCACTTGGCGCACTCGCTACCATCCTCTCATAGTAGAAAGCACCCAGAGTCTTCAAGAAAATCTTAGCCATCTCCTTCTCTTCCATGGGAGGAATCACTTGGGCGGCTACCTCACATCATCTTTGTGCATATTCTTTGAATGATTCCCTTTCTTTCTGAACCATGGCCTTGAGTTGATCACAGTCAGGCGCCATGTCCATGTTGTATTTGTATTGTCTGATAAATGCTTCTCCCAAGTCATTGAAAGTATGGATATTAACGCTATCCAAACTCATATACCACTTCAGTGCAGCACCGGTCAAACTATCCTGAATAAAGTGAATCGGAAGACGTTGATCATTAGTATGGGTAGACATTCTCCTTACATACATCACCATATAAGCACGAGGACAAGTGTTGCCCTTGTACTTCTCGAATTCCGGGACTTTAAAATTTGCAGGTATCTTAACATTTGGGACCTAGCATAATTCATTCACATTCTACCCGAATAATTCCTTTCCCCTGAGGGCCTTCATCTCCCTCTGTATCTTGTCAAACTGTTCTTGAAAATCATCCATTCTATCATAAAGGCCCAAGTCTTCACTTAGTGTAGGAAAAGGACGACACATATCATCATTAGCAAATGGAACCATATTCACTGAAGGAGGTGCAGTAGGAGCAACATGCACCACACGAGGTGCAAGAGTAACAGTAGTTTGAACAACTGGAGCTTCTTGAGGACCAAGATTGAAACTTTCAGGCGCAAAGTTCTCTGGCATTCCCCATGGATAACCTTGAGGCATGCGATTCTGAATAATAGTTGGGGTAGCAGACACAGGAACAGTCGTAGCTTCAGCAGTAGCCCTTGTTGGTTGAGGTTGAACACTCGGTGGCTGATTCTGGGCAGCCACCAGAGATTCCATCAGAGCAGTAAGATTGGCCATGCCGGCCTTCAAAGCAGAAACTTCCTCGCGCAGCTCGCGATTATCTTGTTCTAAGTTATCCATCTTCCTTCTGAAATTAGCTCGAGTGTTATAGTGGTGAGTCAACTTGCTGAACAAAGTAAAGAAGCTTGGTAAGACACCTGGATATGCATAACAAATGCAAGAAATATATGCAATATGATGCATGATATGTGGTGCACATGATTTATTTTTATTATTAATATTTCAAGGGACTTAAAGATTTATAGACACATTGCAAATATCAAAGTAATAAGACATTTGAAATACTGAAAAAAAATTTATTATAATAACTTCAAAATAGGTTACCAGTTTCAACAATCCCAAGTATAAGATGAAAATAAAGTCTAAAACCTTAAGAAGTAAAGCTGGTGGAGATCACTCTATACGCTGGCTCTTCCCTGTAAGCCTGGAAATCTGAGCCTCCAACCTCTTGTTTTCTTCAGCATATCTGGTGACAACTTCCTTCCAATCACCTGAATTAGGAAGTGAGTAACTATCAACTGACTGAGGCTTAGGATAAAATAAATCCCCTTGCCTTTCCATCATCTCTACAGCCCGAATCTCAAGGATCTCAATCAAGTCGTCTCTCTCCTTCAAGTCTGCTCTATAGGAAATCTCTAAAGTTTGGCACTTATTCTTCCAAGCATCCTTTTCTTGCTGCATCCTGACCAAAGAAAGTTGTATCTCTTCCACATCATCCAATAAGAGAGGAGTGGTCTTCACAAACAAAGAAGACATAGGTTCTTCCCGGGAATACGGCATCTTCAACTTAATAACTCTCATTTGGACCCACTGAAGATAAGGCTCCAAAGAAACAGCCCCCTAGTTCCCAAGTCTTTCCTACTCTTCCTATGGATATGACGCCAGGACTTCGCAATCTGTTCCCTAGCTTCCTTATGGTCTTCTCCCTCCTTCAGAAAGAAACTACTCAAATGAATACTATTTGGTTTATCCCTCATCGGATAACCATGCTATCGTCGTGCAAGAACAAGGTTATAGTTAATTCCTCCCTTTGTACCAAGAAGAGGTACATTGGGGAAACTACCACAACTGTCGACAATCTCTACATCATGGTAAGCCCGATGATACAAATCAATATCCGAGTGAGTAAGTGCCATGATCTTAGGAGCCCAACGGGGTTCCTTCCTAACATCCCAGAAAGCATCAGATTGAGGCATATGATAAATAAACCAACGGTACAACAGAGACGTGCAACAGATAATCATCCCCCCATGATAAGAATTTTGAAGATGAATAGAGTAATAAGCATCACCCAACAATGTAGGAACTTGGTTTCCAATCATGAAGATCCTGATAGAATTAACGTCAACAAACTCGTCCACATTAGGAAATAAAAACAACCCGTAAGAAAGTAGAGCAAAGATGGCCTCAAAAGCGACTGTACTCTTCATCCTGGAAAGGTAACGAGCTTTTTCCAATAAGAACTGAGCTGATAATCCTCTAATCCCTCCTTTAGTAGTCATATGGGCTTCAATCTCATACTTCCCCAAATGGATCAAAGCAACAATCTCATGTGGTTTTAGCTCACCCTCCAAACCGGTAAAAGGAACATGATCGGTAATGGGTAAATCCAATAGATAAGAATGCTCCTCCAGTGTAGGCTGAAGATGTGAAAAACACAAGAAGGGGGGGTTGAATTGAAAACTTAGATCAAAAACAGCTTAATGACACAGTATTTTTATCCTGGTTCGTTTGATCTAAAACTACTCCAGTCCACCCGTCAAGGTGATTTCGCCTCTCTCCAACGAGGTCTTAATCCACTAATCTCAAAATATTACAATAGCTACTTTAACAACTGTTAAAGTCTTCTTGAGTATAACCACAAACCGATTAATCTCAAGGAAATCTTTTACAAATAATTGAACAAGAATGTGTTGTTATTTTCTAACAAAACAGTTTATCACAACTGTGATAATTACACAGGTTAAGCTTAGAATAGAATAAATTTTCTAGAGCTTGAATATGCGTGGTTTGGAATTCTCTGCAAATTGATGTGTGCGTATGTATGTGCTTCTTTGCAAGCAGACTTGTTTATATAGACAAAATAATGACGTTGTCCATAAAGCAAGTTTAATGATAATAACACACTTTCCTTTTGTAGAAGATCTTGTCTGAAGAAAGTCATTGGCATTAATTATGTCTTGAATGTACAGTAACGCTTTAGAGTCTTCTTTGCTTAACTGCTGATGACACTTCAGAATATTGATGACATGGTTTGATATGTCTTTGTTCAGAATCAGAGTTTGTTGTAATTAAGCGCAGGTTCTGGTCACCAATCTTCAGCATAAAATCTGATTACTTCAGCATGTAATACTTTATAGCTTATCTTCTGATGCTGATTCCATCAGAGCTTCCGCATATACAAAACATATTTTTAAGGAGCATATTTGTTCTGTATATATATACTTTGTATTAATTTATTCTTTGTATTTGTTATCATCAAAACTCTAACCAAGGGTTGTAGAATCAAACTATGTTCTAACAATCTCCCCCTTTTTAATGATGACAAAAACCAGATTTTTCAATTAAAAATAAAGAATAATAAGTATAGAATTAAGAAGAAAAATTCCCCCTGAGTTGATTACTTCCCTTTAATTCCTTGAGTCTTTGAGCATCAGAATTTAACTGCATCTTTCATCAGAGTTTTGTACCTGTTCAAGCTTTTCAGAAGAAAGAAGTTAAGTAGTTCAGAATGTTTGAGACTTCTGTCTCAGTAATCCGTTATTGAAAATATCTTATTCTTTCTCCCCCTTTTTGTCAGTTATCAAAAAGAACATATAATCAGAGCTAAAAAGGATTTATATTAAAAATAATAAGCAATGATAAGAAGTTCAGAACAATAGTAATGTAGAACAAATATTACAGATAAACAGATTTTAAAAACAAAAGAAAATCTAAGAGGGAGGAGGAAGTCGTGTGAACAGAGCTTCCAGCAAGCCCTTGATCTGGGTGTTGGTTTCCTCTTGTTTGCTCAAAATGCTCTTGATTTCCTTGTTGGTATCATCCTGTTTATCCAACCTTTCCTGAATAACAATATTTGCTCTCTTCAGTTCTTCCAGAGTTTGCCTTTCATAGGAGGGAGCTGGAGAATCTTCAGTAACTGGATGCTTCTCAGAGCATTCTGCAACTTGATCATTTTGAACCAATTCCTCTACAGAAATCATCTCATCAGGAGTAGCAGTCAGAGTGAGACCTTCTGACTCTGGTTGAACTTTGTCTGATGGATGATGTTCTGACCAGGGAGCATTGTCCAGAGGGAGAATTTCTTCCTTGAGCAGTTGGCTCAGAACTTGATCTTCAAATACCTTTAGCAGATTACTGAAATTCTGTTGAACCTGTCCGTAGCTCTGTTCTTGCATCTTTTGTGTTTCAGAACTTATCCATTTTCTGAAACTTGTCCAAAGGTAATCTGAGGCAGTAGGATTGGTCATCTCAAGACTAGCTTGCTTCAGGGAGGTTATCCATTTCTGCATTTCTGTTTCAAACATCAATAAACTAGTACCAACATCTGGTGTGGGTTCAGATGGTTTTGGTTTTGGAATGGCTGTTTTATGGGTTATGGCAGCAAGACGTTCAAAAACAGTTAGATCAATGACAAGTTTAGCGTTCTCATCTGGATTGCTCTTTGGTGAGGGAGTGGGAGAGTCTGGTATAATTATTGGACTGGTTGGGGAATTTGGTGGTGTTAATTCTAGTGAAGAGGGAATTTATGGAATGTCCAGAATAGTGAGGGGCATACGGATGGCCAGAGGTTCAGTGATTCCGGGAATAGGGATTGTATCTGAGTCTGAAGTAGGTTCTTCAGATTGGTTGGATGTAAGATGGTGAGGTTCTGGTTCACAGGTCTCAGAAGGTTGAATCTCAGAAGTTTAAACTTCTGGTTGTGATTGTTCAGGTTGTAGAGATGGTGGATGAGGAATATCTTGTTGAGGAGATGGAGGTAGTGGTATTTCTGGTTGTGGAGAGAGGGGAATATATGGTTGTGGAGCTTCTGATGTGGTTTCGGAGTTTGGATTTTCTGGTGTGGGAGCAGAAATATTTTGGTCAAAAGATTCAATATTTGACAGAACCTTTGTAAGTTCTGGTTGAGTTGATTCAGTATTTGGATTGATAGGAAGGGAGTGAGTTTCTCTAAGACTTAGAGTTTCTGAGGGGTCAAACCCTATGTCAAAATCATCAAACGTTTGTGGGGTAGGAATTTATGATTGGGTAGGTAAGGGTCCAAATGCTGATACAGATATTGATTCTAAAACATTAACAGAAGAAGGATTACCTTTCTTTTTAGCAGCTTTTGGAGTCCGCTGGGATGATCTTTCTGCTGCTGCCTTCCTTTTCTTGTTCTTCTTTAAGATAACTTCTGGTGCCGCCTATTGCAAGTCCTGAATATTTAACCCTGGTGCAGTGCCATCTGCCTTGCACGCATCCAAGTATCTGACGATAATCTCAGGCTTGGAATCAATCTCTGAGAACATAGGAAAATCATCCAGAGGAATTCTTATGGAAGTAATGGTTGCAAAGGATGTAACTTTGGGTTCCTTTTTGATTTTCTAAATAATTTTCATCTTTTTCAGATTATTTTCATTCAAAGGCTTCCCAGCAATTGCCTCTAGAGAGCTGATTTCTTATGCTTCTGTTAGATGCTCTATCAGCCTATTCTCTGTCAGAATATCTGATATGAGCCTTCCAAGGGGTATCCAGTCCCTTTTGGTACGCTCATCTTCTCTAGTCTCCTTAACACTGGTCCTCAGCTGATTGAATAGCAAGTGAGCCAGATTTACCTTAGTCTTCTTGGAGATAAAGTAGATCAGAAATTGCTGATCAATGTTTATGTAGTCAGGAGAGCTAGTTGGCTTCCTGTGGTTGATGCATCCCAGAATTATCTTAGCCCATATTCTGTGATGATCCTTCAGATCCCTTATCTTGCTGGAGGGAAGACCCGGAGTGAAAATTTCCCTTGCAATTGAAGCAACATCAGCACATCTTTCAGCCATGTCTATAAACCTTACGCCACCACCATTGTAACCTATCAGTCTTGCAATTAAGTCTTCAGTAATTACTATTTCTTCCCCATTACATACGAAGTGACTTGATGGTTGGAGGATGAAGCATGAATCCAGAATTCCTTCACAAGAATTGGAAACGTTGGACCTAAAAGAAGGTCAAAATACCTGTTCCATCCTTGAGCCTTTACCTCTTCAGAAAGATTGAATCCATTTTCTTGTAGACTTTCAAAATCCACGATCAGTTCTGAAAGAACTTCAAGGTTTTCAATGGGCGTGAGAAGAGTTCTGAACGGTTCTTCATATTGTTCCATAGATTCAGTTCTCTGAGTACTGGTATTTGGGACGCTTGAGGAAGCCATGTTCACACAAGAAATTTGAGAAGAAAATGAAAGGGTTTTGAAAGTACGAACAGAAAACAATTGGAGTGAATTGTGAGAGTAAAAGTGAAAGAGTGTAAAGAGTGAAACTTGTGTTTAAATAGATTTTTGAAAACATAAACTGCAAGAGAGAGAAATAATTAGTAATGATTATAAGCATTACTGACAGCTGATTTTAGGGGATTCAGAAAGATATTGGAACGGTTACCCATGACATGTGTCTCAATGCACCCAATCAGCGCTTTTGACCTTTCAGAAAAATGAACGCATGTTCAAGCTCAGAAGGTAGCTGATGAATGGATGACAACTGTTTGCTTACGTGAACAGCACACATCTATCCTTGAAATGAAACGCTCAGATCTTCATGGATAGATTCTGATACAATCAGTACTTCTAAAATTCTGAAGACAGGTTGATCAGCAGTTCACAGAAAATAACCAAAATTCTGAAGGTTAAGATATGTAAATAAAACAGTTTATTCTGGGCAAAGCTTCATGTTGAGATGTTTTAGAATGAAGTTAAACCTATCTTCAGAAAGAGGTTTTGTAAAGACATCAGCCCATTGATGGTCTGTGTCAATGAATTTTAAATTAAGGATCCCTTTCTGAATATAGTCCCTAATAAAATGATGTTTTATTTCTATATGCTTAGCCCTAGAATGCAAAATAGGATTTTTACTGAGACAAATAGCAGAAGTATTGTCACAGAGGATAGGGATGTTACTCTCAAATATATTGAAGTCCTCAAGTTGACTTTTCATCCAGAGCATTTGCGTGCTACATCCAGCTGCTGCTATGTATTCAGGTTCTGCTATTGATAGCGCTATTGTGGATTGTCTTTTGCTGGACCATGAGATCAGATTTTCTCCCAGAAACCGGTAGCTTGCAGAAGTGCTTTTACGTTCTACTCTGTCTCCAGCAAAATCAGCATCACAGTATCCTACTAAGTTGTAATCATTTCATTTTCTATAAAACAAACCCAGATTAGCAGTACCTTTCAGATACTTGAAAATTCGCTTAACTATTGTTAAGTGAGATTCTCTAGGATCTGATTGGAATCTAGCACAAAGGCAAACACTGAATAGAATGTCAGGCCTTGAAGTCGTCAGATACAGAAGAGAACCAATCATACCTCTGTAGACCTTCTGTTCTACCTTTTTGCTTACCTCTTCTCTTTCCAGAATGCACGTGGGATGCATTGGAATCCTTTAGGGCTTACATTATGAGAGATCAAATTTCTTCATAAGTTCTCTGACATATTTGCTCTGATGAATGTAAGTTCCTTCTGGAGTTTGATTTATTTGAATGCCCAGAAAGAATTTTAGTTCCCCCATTAGGCTCATCTCAAATTCTGCCTGCATACATTTAGCAAACTCTCTTCCCAGAGAGGGTTTAGTGGATCCAAATATGATGTCATCAACATAAATTTGACATACTAAAATGTCATTCTTAACTGTCTTACAGAACAAGGTTGTGTCCACTTTCCCTCTGGTGAATTCCTTTTCTAACAGGAAGTTACTTAGTCTTTCATACCAAGCTCTGGGAGCTTGTTTCAGACCATAGAGTGACTTCTTTAGTTTGAAAACATATTCTGTATTTTTGGAACTTTCAAAACCAGGGGGTTGGTGCACATATACCTCTTCTTCTATATAGCCATTTAGGAATGCACTTTTGACATCCATCTGATACAGAGTGATGCCTTTATTAACAGCAAATGATATTAAAAGTCTGATAGATTCTAACCTGGCGACTGGAGAAAAGGTTTCTGTATAGTCTATCCCCTCTTGCTGACTATAACCTTGTGTTACCAGTCGTGCTTTATTTCTGATGACTTCACCTTGTTCGTTCAGTTTGTTTCTGAACACCCATATTGTACCAATGACGTTGAATCCTTTTGGTTTGGGAACCAGATCCCATACGTCATTTCTGGTGAATTGATTTAGCTCCTCTTGCATTTCCAGAATCCAGTCATTGTCCAGAAGTGCTTCATCAATGGTTGTTGGTTCAATCAGAGAAACCAGTCCTATGAGGGATTCTTCAGAGTTTCTGAAGGTATATCTTATTTTGATTGGATCTTCCTCCCTTCCTAAAATTGTTTCTTCTGGGTGATCAATGCTGCTTCTGGATGGTCTTTTCTGGAGTTGATCGACAGAAGGTTCTGGATGGTCTTTTCTGGAGTTGATCGACAGAAGGTTCTGGATTGCTTGAAGTGACTCTTTCTGATGTTGAGGGAGTGCCTCTATTGAGAGCCTCTGATGAGTTGTCTTCAGTACCTATGAGCTCAACTTCCATACCTGCAAGGAATTCATTCTGCTTTGACTTTTGAGAGTCAAGCTTATCATCAAACCGAACACTGATTGACTCTTGAACAATCTGTGTTTCTGTATTGTATACTTTGTACCCTCTTGAGCGTTCAGAGTATCCTAACATAATACACTTTTGTGCTTTAGAGTCAAACTTGTTCAAATAATTTTTTGTATTCAAAATAAAACATGTACATCCAAATGGATGGAAATAAGAAATGTTGGGCTTTCTGTTCTTCCACAATTCATATGGAGTCTTTTCCAGAATAGGTCTTATGGAGATTCTATTCTTAATGTAACATGTTGTGTTTATTGCCTCTGCCCAGAAGATCTTAGCAACGTTAGTCTCGTTGATCATGGTTCTGGCCATTTCTTGCAATGTTCTGTTCTTTCGTTCTACAACTCCATTTTGCTGGGGAGTTCTAGGACAAGAGAAATCATGCAGAATGCCTTTTTCATTAAATAATAATTCAAAATCTTTATTTTCAAATTCTCCACCATGATCACTTCTGACTTTGACGATTCTAAGATCCTTTTCATTCTGGACTTGGTTGCAGAAGGTAACAAACACAGAGTGTGACTCGTCCTTGTGTCTTAAGAACTTTACCCATGTCCATCTGCTATAGTCATCTACGATTACTAACCCATACTTCTTGCCACTGACTGAAGCAGTTTTTACTAGTCCAAATAAGTCAATGTGAAGAAGTTCTAATGGCTTAGAGGTGGAAACAACATTTTTGGATTTGAAAGCAGGTTTTGCAAACTTGCCTTTCTGACATGCTTCACACAGAGCATCTGAATTGAACTTCAAGTTAGGAATTCCTCTGACCAGATTGAGTTTGTTAATCTGAGATATTCTTCTCATACTAACATGCCCCAATCTTTTGTGCCATATCCATTGCTCTTTGTTAACAGACAGTAGACATTTTACATTCTGACTTTTTAGTTCAGAATGTTTGATTTTATAAATGTTGTTTTTCCTCTTTCCATTAAATAGGATAGTCCCATCTTTATGACTAACGGCTTTGCATGAATTTTGATTAAAGATTATATCATAACCATTATCACTTAATTGACTTGTGGATAACAGGTTATGCATTAATCCAGCAACTAATAAAACATTACTTATAGAGGGAAGATTTCCATTACCTACTGTTCCAGAGCCAATGATCTTTCCTCTCTGATTTCCTCCAAAGCCCACGTGGCCTCCAGGCTTTGGAACATATGCCTTCTTCCTGTCATGTGTCGTGAGCAGCCAGAGTCCAGGTACCATGATTGGTGTCTTTGCTTTGTTGCTAAAGATATCTGCCACATGTATGATTTTGTCCTTAGGTACCCATATTTTCTTGGGTCCTGATTTGATAGTTTTACCAAAATTCTGATTGAATTTTGGTTTGACAGAATAATCACTACTTGTGTATTTTATGTCGTGTCTGTGTCCATATATAAAGTGTGAATCAAGTTGAGTGTGTTTTATAACTAAGTCCATGGCATTTTTTGGTGTAGGTACCTTACCTTGATATCCTATCCCTTTTCTGCCATTTCTGCTAACTCCATAGATCATTGAAGCCATCTTGCTTCTGTCTATGTTTTTAGCTAGAAACTTCTGAAAGATGTGATCATACTCTTTGATGATCTCATCAGCATTGCTGGGAGTTTCAGGGATTGTTTCCTTCTGAGAGTTTTGCAACTGGTTTTCTAATGTTGAAATTTTTTCTTTTAACTCAGAATTCTCCAATCTGAGACTCTCAGTCTTATCAGAGTCAGAAGCAAGATTCCTTTTCATGTTTCTGAATTTGACTCTGATCTGCTGATACCTTTCCAGAATTTCATTAAGGCTTTCAGCAAGTTCAGCCTTAGTAAAGTTTATAGTAAAGTCAGGGAATACCTCTTCAGTATCTGATTATGAGTCTGAACCAGAAGCTTTACTGTCTTCAGATACGTTTTCCATGAGAGCTATGTTTTCTCTTTCATCATCTGATTCTGAGTCAGCTTCAGATGTGTCAGAATCATCCCATGTAGCCATGAGGCTTTTCTTCTTTTCTTTGATAAACTTCTTTTTGGGCTTCTCCTTCTGAAGCTTTGGGTAGTCACTTTTGTAGTGCCCTTGCTCGTTACATTCATAGCAGATGATGTCTTTGTTGTTTGGATTTATGTATCCTGAAGAGCCTTCAGATCTTCTATGTCCAGAGGAGGATTCTGACCTTCTGTATCTGGAGGAAGATTCATTCTGACTTTCTAATCTTCTGGGATTCCTGAACTTCCTTTGCCTCTGCTTCCACAGTTGGTTCAACCTTCTGGACAGGAGAGACAGTTCATCTTCTTCTAATGAGGATCCATCAGAGGTTTCTTCTACAGCCTGCAAAACTTTGGAGTCAGATTTTCTGTTAGATTTTAAAGCTAATGGCTTACTTTGCTTTTGAGGTTCGTCTTCTTCTAGCTCTATCTCGTGACTTCTGAGGGAGCTGACAAGTTCCTCCAGAGAGATTTTGTTGAGATCTTTGGCTAGCTTAAGCGTTGTGACCATTGGCCTACACTGTTTTGGCAAGCTTCTGATGATCTTCTTAACGTGATCAGTAGTGGAATACCCTTTGTCAAGAACTTTTAGACCAGCAACAAGAATTTGAAATCTTGAAAACATAGTTTCTATAAATTCACTATCTTCCATCTTGAATGCCTCATACTTCTGAATGAGCGCAAGGGCTTTGGTTTCTTTGACTTGAATGTTTCCTTCATGCGTCATTCTCAGAGAATCAAACATATTCTTGGCAGTTTCTCTGTTTGATATTTTCTCATATTCAGAATATGAGATGGCGCTGAGAAGAATTGTTCTGGCCTTGTGATGATTTCTGAATTCACGCTTTTGCTGATCAGACATCATTTTCCTGTCAATCTTCTGACCACGTCCATCCACTGGGTGCGTGTATCCATCATCCACCATGTCCCATAGATCAACATCATGGGCCAGAAAGAAACTCTCAATTTTGTCTTTCCAGTAGTCAATGTTCTCTCCATCAAAGACTGGAGGTTTGCCACTGAATCTGTCCCTTTCTTCATTGTTGTCATTGCTGATGTTTTGACTTGGTCCTGCCATTGTGTTTTCTGACGCTGGATCTTGTACTGACACGGTTAAGTGTTTAAGCTCAGAACCAGGTGCTCTGATGCCAATTGAAGATGTGAAAAACACAAGAAGGGGGTGTTGAATTGAAAACTTAGATCAAAAACAGCTTAATGACACAGTATTTTTATCCTGGTTTGTTTGATCTCAAACTACTCCAGTCCACCCGTCAAGGCGATTTCGCCTCTATCCAACGAGGTCTTAATCCACTAATCTCAAAAGATTACAACAGCTACTTTAACAACTGTTAAAGTCTTCTTGAGTACAACCACAAACCGATTAATCTCAAGGAAATATTTTACAAATAATTGAACAAGAATGTGTTGTTGTTTTCTAACAAAACAGTTTATCACAACTATGATAATTACACAGGTTAAGCTTAGAATAGAATAAATTTGCTAGAGCTTGAATATGTGTGGTTTGGAATTCTCTGCAAATTGATGTGTGCGTACGTACGTGCTTCTTTGCAAGCAGACTTGTTTATATATACAAAATAATGACGTTGTCCATAAAGCAAGTTTAATGATAATAACACACTTTCCTTTTGTAGAAGATCTTGTCTGAAGAAAGCCGTCGGCATTAATTTTGTCTTGAATGTACAGTAACGCTTCAGAGTCTTCTTTGCTTAACTGCTGATGACGCTTCAGAATATTGATGACTTGGTTTGATATGTCTTTGTTCAGAATCAGAGTTTGTTGTAATTAAGTGCAGGTTCTGGTCACCAATCTTCAGCGTAAAATCTAATTACTTCAGCATGTAATACTTTATAGCTTATCTTCTGATGCTGATTCCATCAGAGTTTCTGCATATACAAAACATATTTTTAAGGAGCATATTTGTTCTGTATATATATATATATATATATATATATATATATATATATATATATATATATATATATACTTTGTATTAATTTATTCTTTGTATTTGTTATCATCAAAACTTTAACCAAGGGTTGTAGAATCAAACTATGTTCTAACATAGGCATCAACTGATAGTCAGGGAAAGTAAAGAAATGATACATCGGATCATAGAACTGGACCAAGTCGAGAGAATACCCTCCTTCATCCTAAGCTTCATGAGAGGAATAATGGATCCATAATTCTTCCAAAAATCTGTAGAACACTCAATCTCGGGAATTAGACTGATCAACTCATCTATCTTGGGATCTTTGAAATTGTATTTCCCGATC
Source organism: Vicia faba (assembly GCA_948472305.1). Classification (NCBI taxonomy): domain Eukaryota; kingdom Viridiplantae; phylum Streptophyta; class Magnoliopsida; order Fabales; family Fabaceae; genus Vicia; species Vicia faba. Next base: position 379,159,256 of record OX451735.1, on the reverse strand, counting down.
TTTCTTTTTCTAGAATCCATGGTCAAAAGGTACCTGAGATATTTACAAATGGTCAACTTTCAAGTCCCTTGAAATGAAATTTCTTTAAAAGATTCTTATGAGTGCATGGATGCATGATGCAGCAATCACACACAAGATCACAAACATAGGGTTCATAGGTTCATCGTCACGAGCATGAGGTCGAAGGTACTACCCATACGGTACGGTCTAAAAGATATCACCTGCCGAACAAGGTTCTAAAGGTTCCCATAGTCTACATCCTTCCTTCAGATATTACCAACTTCTCGATTGACTCAGTAATTAGTAATATTCTCAAGAAAAACTCGTCCAAGCGTAGTATCGCGTGACAACTATTTCCGTATTACTCCGTCATAGCTTCCGCATTACACCTAAAAGGCTAAGATGGGTTAGGTATTCTACGGTCCTCAGCTTCGGCAGGCTCTCAGGTCGAAAGCAGTACGTCTTCCCGATTACTCGGTAAATGACACTACAGTCAAAGGGGCCTCCACTGAGTAGGGGATCTCATGCCTCCTTTTTTGGGATTACTCCCTCAAAGTTAACATGACTATACCTCCCGTCCTATATTAAAGTTTGCCCAAGTCCGGGTATAGGACTTATAAGTAATCACCAAGCACCCTGAAAACCAGGAAAAACCAAACAAACATATGTACAACATATAAAACATAAACAACAATAGCACATATACAGATATAAACAAAGATAGGTTTAACCCACTTAGGGATGGACCAGCAAGAGGTCAATCTTTCCCCAGTGAAGTCGCCATTTTTTTCTGTAGCGTTAGAAATTTTTAAGACTAAGTCATTGAATTAACTAGACTTATACAAATCAAAATAAAAATCACCATCGCGCTTTATTGTTTCCAAAGGAATGGGAAAAGAGCGAGTAACCCAAAAAGAGGGGGAAATATTCAAGGTAAGGGGGTTGGTTATGCAAAGGTAAGGTATTAGCACCCTAAACATCTATGGTACTCCGTAGGAACCTCTTTGTAAAATCTGTATATTTTGGCTATAAAGTGTTGTATAAAAATAGATGGTGGAGGTGAGAAAAGAAATATATTTTTATGATTTTTGCACCCGCCGCGGTTGCGAACCTTTAGTGCCTACCTACCACCTTTCGTGCAATAGGGGATCAGGGTACACGTAGTTCCTCTTTTAAAAATTTTAAAACACAAGTGTGGTGATTGATTTTATGAGATAAGACATCATCGTCATTGTCCGTGTGGAAAACATACTTACTACCCACAATCATGAGAAAGGAGAATTTGCATCATCTCAAAGTGTTGGATATGGCTTGGATTTTAAAATCAACAATGCCTCACTCAACACCCAAGTGGAAAATGTCTCACTTAACTACATATTGTAGAAGTATAGTTGTTTGCATCACTACAAGGATTGACAAGAGTCTAATCTTTTGAGAAAAGTTTTAAAATGGCAAGCCAAAGTGGCAAAATGGTTTGAAATGAGATTGATTGACTTTTAGTCTTCTCACAAAATAAAATGTCAAAGTATCATTAAGTTGATTAAAATTTATTTATGAAATGGTTTTGAAAATGCATGGACATAAGCCTAAGTTTATTATAAAATTGGTTCAAGTTTAAAAAACAAGAAGAGTTTTCAAAAGGAGGAAGAAGATTTTTGAAATTAAAGAAGATGGGGGGAGAAGAAAGGTTTATCCTAAAGAAAAAGGTAAAAGTTAGGGAGAAGAACCATCTAACCAACAAGAAGCCAATACTTGACATTATGAGTCAAGATAGAATTCCCATTCTTTGGTTTGAAACCAAACAAGTAAAGATACTAGACCTCTTGAGAACCAAACTTCAAATGTATTAAGTCTTCACAAAAATTGGGCAGACTAACGGCTGTATACGGGTGAATTCCAGATTACAATCAAAGAATGTAATCACAAATACCTGCACACAAAACAAACAAACAACCCAATTTCTTGAGGTAAACCTCAAGTACTCTAGACAAAATATCAATTAAGGCCACAAGGTCTCCAACATGAGTCAAGGTTTCTAATCCTAAGTCCAAGAAGTCCAATACTCCATAATTCCAAGGATAGTAACCAAATAGTCCAAGTATCATTAAAGGTTTTTATGGTTCATGTTGATTATTAGGTGTCTTGGAAGAGAAAAGAAAAGCTCAAGTGAGCAAAGTAAAAATGACAAGAAAGTAAATGCTCAAGTGAACAAAATAAAAATGGCATGAAATGTAATGCTTAAATTAAATGGTACATAAAGCATAAAAAATAAAAGCATAAAGAAAAAACAATTTAATAATTAGTGGTTAGTTGGATGACCATCTTGAAACTTGCATTTGGAACTCATTAGAGGATTGGTAGAACCAAAGCCTCCACACAGCAAGTTGCATTTGCTTTTTGTCAAGTATATCATCCATTTGGAATCCTCAAAAGTACCATTCAATGATCAACGATGTTTAAGTGATCCGTGTTGACCAAAAGTGTTGTAGATTCATTAGAGGATTGGTAGAACCAAAGCCTCCACACAATGAATCTCAAGGTTATTAGATCGAAGAGATCAAATTAACATACTTGGGCTTGCAAACATATGTTTGGGCCACGAATGATCATTTATTCGAATCAGGACAAAATTTAGCGCTATGTTAAGCAATCGTAAATGGACTTATGTAGAAGTCGCACCTATTTTGAGGCCGGTCAATAGAAATCTATGCACCATTTGTTTTGAGACATGATATAGATATCATGCTCCAATAACACTTAGTGCAATAAGAAAGGGATAAGATGAAAAAGGGTGGGAATGAATATACAAACCACATTTGAATTAAAAATTAATCAAACTATTATTAAAATCATTCATCCATTTTTTGTGGAGTTAGACTCAACACCATGGATCCAATGATGTTAATAAAGTTCATGACCAAAAACTCAACCCAAGATCAGCCAGAAAAAATACAAAAATTAAATTGTATTTTAAAATAAAAGAATTAGGGTTTAAAAATGATTAAAAAATGAAAATAATAGAGAAAAAAGGAAACAATGTTCAAATTAATCAAGAAATATTAAGTAAGACAATAGAAAAATCAGAAATAAACTCAAATATTTTTATAACATTTTTGGTAATTTTTTAAAGTCAGAAACTATTTTTAAAATTAAAAGAAATGGGTAAAATAAACCAAAAATGATAAAAAAAATTACAAAGTCAGAAATAAAAAAATAAATGAGGTCACCAATATTTGTCACAATATCATTGGATCATTCCATAATTTTTTCAGAATTTGAAAATGCATAAAAGTATTTTTAAACATTTAAAACAATTCTAATAAAGTGAAAATTTATAAAAAATATCAAAACATAAAATAAAATTGTGAAAAAATAAAAATCAGAAAGAGAAAAATCAAAAATATTTTTCATAATTTTTTCAGATTTTTTGGTATAAAAATGAATTTTCTATGATTTTTTGAAATTTAAAACAATTAAATATAAAAATCAGAAAAGAAAAATAAAGTCAAAAATATATGGACCATTGGATGAGAGTCAAAACGCGTTAGTAATCAAATCAAAGGGATCTGGCGCGCTGTGCATATTATGGTCATTAGTGAATAAAGTACTGAATCATTAATTAAATTAGATTTAAAAAAACAGATGGCGTGCCTTCATTGGTTGGAAGATGACACGTTGGTCATCTTCAACCTCCAGCCAACGTGAATTGCAAGTCTCCCCAAACTGTAAAATTAGAAGCTCAGACCTATGCCATTCGCTTCGTCTCTTCAAGACGAAGACAACCACACCTTCGCGACAAATTTATATGTAGCTCAAGCAATTTGGAAGAAAAGTTTTGAAAAGGGATTTGAAATTTCATGGTCAAAATGTGTTTCCAGATAAAAGTAAGTGTTACGACTAGAACCAGGGCAATGAGAGCATCACAATGATATCAAAGTTTTGGAGAATTGATGGAGAAATCTACCTATTGAAGTTGAGTTGCAGAGCTCTGAAACTGGACTTCTATGGAGCAATATAGGGCATGATTCTATAAGGTAATTGTATGGTTAGCTTCAGGGAAGATCAAGGAAGGTAAATTGATAGAAAAATTGGATTGAGAAAGGCTTAAACACTGATTTCGAAGTTATAGAATTTGAGTTATGGAACAAGTTTGGCAGGGTGATTCTGGCTATCCAAGCTTGAGGAAATGAATGGGGGATGACCATCTATTTATAGGAGAATGAATTGGATCCTCAAGCATGTGAAATGATGAAGTTTGGAGGGAAATTGTGGGAGGTATGCAGCATGAACAAAGTGTGACTTGTTTAGCATCAAAACTCATCCAAATCGTGCATTTCATGTTGCTAAACACCTTTGGAAAGTTGCTAAACATGATTAGAATCAAAAACGCGTGGAAAACTTGTGATTATAAGCCAAAACAAAGATTTCAAAATCTGACTTGTGATGAAAGTTCAGTTTCAAGCTACCAATTTCAAAACAATGGCATTTTCACCTCAAGGGGTCTTAGGGCATGATTCTTGATGCTTTGGAAAGATGAGGTTACAAGCTTTGCAATGGAAAAAGAATGGAATCAAATGGATGCTTGAGCTTAGAGTTGCATTGAGTCAAAGTTGGAGAAAAAGGGTTGACTTTCCATACTTAGAAATATTTCAAATTTTTCTTCAAAAGTGACCTATAATGTTTTGCATCCAAACATGGCCTTCCACTTGGAATTTGCTCTTGACCAAAAAAGATGGAATTAAATAGACCTCTTGAATGGAATTTTGAAACTTGAACCATTGAAAATCTCCAAAAATTGAGAGAGTTATGAATTGTTGAAGTTGGCAAAAATCATGAAATGACCTATAATCTTTTGTATCCTTAGGGAATCTTCCATCCATTTTATCACTTTGCACATAAAAGAATGAGTAAAGTTCACATCCTCAAGATCATTGTTGAAAAAGAGTAGGCTCAAGGTGATAAAAATTGACCAAGTTATGATCATTTGAAGTCACACATGAGAAAATGAGGGTTCATCTGGAGGACTTGTAATCTTTCTTCATCATCAAGTTTCTTCCACATGAAAACTCCTTGAAACTTTTGAAGTGATATGTTAATAACCCTTTAAAGAGAATTATGTATTTGGAATCACTCAAAAATACCAAAAGATGAGAAAGATATACATCTTTGAAGTTCAAAACCCTAGCTCCAAGATCAAGAAAATGCTTTGAGGAACTTTGACAATTTTGAACAACCTTCTTGTACCAACACTATTTATTTGTAAATAGAAGTTGTTGAGGATGATAATGAGGACTCATAGCAACTAAAACCACTTCCATATCTTGAGAATTGAGAGAAATATGCACTTGTGACCAATAGGAACAACACCTTGTCCAACCATGACAACTTCTTCAATCAACCCCTTATACTTTTGAATTGATTTGATAACTTGGAAATGTAGTGAACCAAAATAAACCTTTCCATGCCATCCCTTCCAAAACAACTTCAATTGTTAGGTTTGAATTTCTCAAGCTTTATTGACTAGGGCGTGTAAATAAACTCATGAACCCATGGATCAACTAGCTAAGCCACATTGCCTTTACCTACATTATCAACAAGTAATACAAACCCACATTGCATTTTATTAATTAGAAGTAAAATCAAGACAAAATATTCATGATCACAAAAGAAAACAAGTCAAGGTGCTTGGTTATTCCTCAAAGAGAAAAGCTAAAGATAGGGAGAAGAACCACAAGCCCGAATGTGATCTTATTGTGATTGAACCAAAATGGTATGATGAAGGGATCTTAGGGGGGGAAATTGGGGTACAATAGACTGCACCAATAATATGGCTGAATATGAAGCGTGCATCATAGGTATTAAAGTTGTTATTGACCTGAGAATCAAATTCCTGAGCATATATGAGGATTTCGCCTTGGTAATTAGCCAGGTCAAGGGAGAATGGGATACGAAGCATCTGAATCTTATCCCTTATCGAGAACATATGCTAACCTTGATTCCGTACTTCGAAGAGATTACTTTTGAGCATATCCCACAAGAAGAGAATCTGTTGGAAGACGCATTAGCTACCATGTCATCCATGTTCAAGGTCATATGGGACAATGAGGCTCCCAGAATTACCATTGAAAGATTCGACAAACTGGCGCATTGCTACGAAATTGATACTGATGGAGTAGAAGAAAAACCTTGGTTTCATGAAGCGAAAAGGTACCTTAAAGCTTAAGAATACCCTTAAGGGGCATCGATCAATGACAAGAAGTTCCTACGGAGGTTCTCGGCTAATTTCTCCTTGAGCAATGGAATTTTATACAAGCGTAATCATGATTCAACTCTGCTTCATTTTATGGATAAGAAGGAAGCATAGAAAACTATGGAGGATATGCATGAAGGCATCTTTGGTTCTCACTCTAGCGGGCATATTATGGCTAAAAATATTCTGAGAGTGGGTTACTATTGGTCGACTATGGAAACCAACTGTCACCACCACTCGAGAACTTGTCATAAGTGCCAGATTTATGCTGGAAAAGTTCATGTGCCTCCAGCACCTTTGAATGTCATGACTGCTCCTTGGCCGTTCGCAATATGGGACATTGATATGATCAGAGAAATCAAGCCTACTGCTTCTAACGGAAATCTCTTCATTCTCGTCGCCATTAACTACTTTATGAAATGGGTTGAAGCAACCTTGTTCACCTTTGTTACTAAGAATGAGGTTGCCCGGTTCATAAACATAATCTTATCTACCGGTATGGCATCCTTGAGAGAATCATCACAAACAATGGTACCAACCTCAACAACACTATGATCACTGAACTCTGCATGCAGTTCAAGATCAAGCACCACAACTCTTCTCTATATCGACCAAAGATGAATGGCACAGTGGAAGCCGCCAAAAAGAATATTATGAAGATCATACAGAAGATGGTTGTGACTTACAAAGACTTGCACGAGATGTTACCATTTGCTCTTCATGGCTATCGCACTTCAGCTCGAACATCAACTAGGGCAACCCCGTTCTCTCTGTTCTATGGTATGGAAGTTGTTCTACCTATCAATGTTCAGATTCCTTCTTTGGGAATCATGCAAGATGCAGATTTGGACGAAGACGAGTGGATTTAGACCAGGCTAAACTAGTTGAATCTGATTGACGAAAAGAGGCTTGTGGTTGTCTGTCACGGTCAGATGTATCAGAAACGTATGATCAAGGAATTCAACAAGAAAATCAAGCATCGAGTATATCAGGCTGGTGAATTGGTAATAAAGCGCATTATTCTACCACAAGGCGATCCCAGGGGAAAATAGACTCCCATATACGAAGGGCCATTTGTTGTCAAGAAAGTATTTTAGGGTGGTGCTATGATGCTAACCCCCATGGACGGTGAAGATTTCCTGCACCCTGTGAACATGGACATAGTTAAAAGATACTACGCATGAAAACGACCCGCTAGGTTGACTGGCCTAGGAAAAATTAAGGGCATCCCGCCGAACCAAAAGGGTTCGGGCAAAAATTAGGGATATATATATAAAAGATTGAACACCCGGCAAATCGAAAACCTGAAAGGGTGGTTTGGGGAAAAAAGGGTATCCTTGTGGACTGAAAACCCGAAAGGGCGTTCCAGGAAAAAATTAAGGATTAAAGCGTACGACTATGTCCCGTTGGATCACTTACAACAAGATTTATTACCAAATTCAAAATTTCAAGTGGTACAGATCAATTCAATCAAATTCTTCCGACAGCAAGGGATGAGATTTTCAAAGACATTGGGGAAATAGCGGAGTTGGAACCCAACAAGATCATTTCCACATAACTATATTTTTTTTCACTTTGTACTCTTTTCATTTCATGATAATTTCCTCTTACTAGGATTTATGTCTCTTTGTACAAAATCGCCTATTTATAGGAAAACTATCAATACAAATACACCTTAAAATTCAAACTTTTTGTTTTTTAATTTTTCTATTTTGTTTGCAAAAACGTCCAATGACTAAAATTGAATGAACATATGCATATGAACATGATTAACTATTAACAAATATAAGCATAAGAACAGGAATAAGCATTTACTCGAGACTCTAGGAGTTAGGATAACGTCTAAGCCATCCACAAATCCCCACAGAGCCACTTCCATGAGATTATCCCCATAGAGTAATCTTCACAAATTCATCTTCAATGAAGATACATTCCCCACAATTTCCCCGACAGATTCGCTCTGGCGGATAAAGGAGTATGATCTCCTTCCCAGAAATATCACCAACCTACGGATTTCCAATCAGTACAATTTATGGAAGTTCCCTTCCCCTGTTGAGTTTATTCCTCCAAAACTGTAAAACCCCTGCAGATTTCTTCTCTCCAGCAGAGCTCATTTCCTCAATAAGGGTGTTTCCTAAGCAGAGTACTTTTCTATCAACATGGTTTATTTCCCCAACAAGATTTATTTTCCCAACAGATTACAGTCTCCTCAGCTTGAGTCTATTCCTTAGATTTCTATGAATCACTGGCAAAATTCCTCTCATCGGTGAAGTCGCCACTATCCCTAGAGAGTTTCTACGGAACCTGGAACCGGGAAGATACCAGTCAACTTTATCCTCCCCAAAGGAGTAGGAAGGTTATCCATCTCTTTTATCCCCAGTCAAGGTGTATAAGAATTAAACTGCCCAGTAGAGTGATGAACAACTAATGTTCCTGAACTTTTCTTCCCAAACAGAAGTCAACATTTCACAACGGAATTTCCTCAAACAGAAAGTAGGAATCTCCAGCGGAAGAATTCTAAACAATGTGGAAGATTACACATGTTCTTCATCCCCAGCACCAGTCAGGGATTCATTTTCCCCAGAAATATGTCATACGGAACTATTGATACACTTCCAACAACATTTCACATTCATACATCATTTACCAATATCACAGCATATGCATACGAAACACATATAGCACAATCTCATTTATTTTGAGAACATCATTACCCAATGCATTTCGTACATCATAACATTGCATACAGCTAACTATTTACCTTTTTAGGAAAGATCAATCAACAGACAAACATCATCAATTACTTATGTGACCCGACAGTCTTCTCCAAGGCTACATCTGACAAAGGGCTATTTCAGCAATTTCCTAAGAGGATCATTCTCAAAAAGACATTTTTCTGGATCAGACTAAATAAAGCATAGATTTGTTCTGATACTTCTTCCAGTAGACGTTTTGTGGCTCAGATTAAACCAACCATAGATTTATTCTGATACTTCTTCTAATTAAAGACAAAAAGACCTCTTCTGGACCAGATTAAATCTAGTGTAGATTTATTCTGATACTTCTTCCAGTTAAAGACAAGCATAAACATCTTCTGGCTCATATTAAATCAAGTGTAAATTTTTTCTGATACTTCTTCCAGTAGACATTTTCTGGCTCAAATTAAATCAACCATAGATTTATTCTGATACTTCTTCCAATTAAAGACAAAAAGATCTCTTCTGGATCAGATTAAATCGAGTGAAGATTTATTCTGATACTTCTTCCAGTTAAAGACGGACGCATACATCTTCTGGATCAGATTAAATCGACCATAGATTTATTCTGATACTTCTTCCAGTAGACATTTTATGGCTCAGATTAAATCAACCATAGATTTAGTCTGATACTTCTCCCAGTTAAACATGGACGTAAACATGTTCGGGATCAGATTAAATCAACCATAGATTTATTCTGATACTTCTTCCAGTAGACATTTATGGCTCAGATTAAATCAACCATAGATTTATTTTGATACTTCTCCCAGTTAAATACAGATGCAGACATTTTCTGGCTCAGATTAAATCGACCACAAATTCATTGTCGTACTTCTCCCAATTAAAGACAGGCGTAGACATCTTCTGGCTCAGATTTATTCTGATACTTCTTCCAGTTGAAGCCGAGCGTAGACTTAGTCTAATCTCTATCAATAGTTACTTTGGATGGCATCTATAAGCCCATCTCAAATGACTCATCATTACCTCTCCAAATGGCATCTTTAATCCCATTCCCATTATAATCAACCAACAGTATTACTTCGTGCACAGGCGAGTGCAAATTTTTGGGCACTTAAGTGTTCAATCATCTGCTACCTTCAAGTCACGAATGGCGGACATGCCAATCTAACTCTTCAAGTTTAAGAAGATTGAACAGGGGAAACTTTTGTACCCCAAAATTTTCCCTCCCATTTTCTTCAAAAAAACATGCTCACAAAGGTCTCAAATACTCAAAGCCACTCAAGAGTTAACTGGTCAAACCTCCTCCTAAGCAAGGGTCTTCAACTAGGGTTTAGTGATTCTCAAAGAAGATTGGGTTACAAGGGTCTCAGATGACTTTCATGGTTCACCATGGGTCCTCAACAATGCTTATGTCAAGCTTCAAGTCTTACATCACATGTTTGCTCAGTCAATGGCTCAGAAGATTGAAAGTCAACTATATTAGGTAAAAAGTCAACTATGGTCAACATACAGTCAAACTTCAAGATTTTTTGTCAACATCAACATTTTGAGGTGATATTCATCATTTGATCAAGTTTTGATCATGATTCCTCAAGGAAAGCCCTTAAATCATCAAAGGTCAAAAATTGCCAAATTAGGGTTTTGATTAAAGATGATTGATCATTGACTTTTGGCCTAGTGCATGACCTAATGGCTTAAAGTATGATCTCAAGGGCTCAAATACAACATCTTGACCTAATTACATGGCTCAAGACATTTCCAAAGATAAAAGTGATTGATAATTGAAGAATTGAATCAATTGATAAAAAGTCAACGATCACACAAAAGTCAAACTTTGACTTTTTGGTCAACCTTGGAATTCAGAAATCAAGAATCATCAAAATATTCGAAATTATCAAGTATGATCATCAAGAATCAACAAAGTCAAGAAAATCAAGAAAAAAGTCAACAAAAGTCAAAGGTTGGAAAATTTTCCAACACTTATGGCCATTTTCACTAAGATACAAACTAATTCAAGGAAAACTTTCAACATTAAAGTTGTAGGGATTTTTGAATTCTACAACTTTGTTAATTTGGGGTGATCCTCAAAAAGTTCTTCGATTAAGAGATATGGGCCCGTAAAGTTCAGATACTTTTTATCTAACATTTAGAAATATTTTTGATCAGTTTTTAATCTCAACTTCTTGGCCAATTTTCACCAATTTCCCTGTTGATCTAGCAAAAACGGTCAACATGAAAGTTGAAGATCATGTTTCAAGCTTTCCAAAATGTCCAAGAGCATAAATTTCTCATACTTGATACATATGTTTCGAATAGATGAAGTTGGGCATCCATACTTGAATTATAGGTCATTTCTTTTGAAAACCTTATGGCCAAATCTCACACCATGCTACACAATCTTACTTTGCAGACCTCTAAACTCCTAAATCTATCTATAATCAGAAGATTACACACTATTTTTGGCTATTATCCTATTGATTCAATCTTTATCCAAGTTTATTTGTCATTTAAGGGAGAAAGGTTACACTTCCATTCTAGTAAAGCATGATTTATACATAATGTCAACTCTCCTTGAGCCTCTAAATTGTTGTCCCTACACAAACACAATCCTAACATCAGAAGAAACTCCTCTAAAAGATATCAACCACCCTAGAGGAGTTGTACCATGCCTTAGCACCATGATTTTCAAGAAACTTCAAAGTTTCATTTCAACCAAACCTTAACTCCACAACTTGTAAACCAAACTTTCTGATTACTTCAAACTTTTCTTATAAATAGAGGCCCTCCCCGAATGCATAGAGGACCAATGGGAAAGAATTCAAACCCTCTCAAACTCTCCCAAATCCGAATTGGCCTCAAAACTCCATTTTTGAAGTTTTGAAGTCCAAATATTCGAATCTCTCAAACCTTGCAACTTTTTTTCCAAACAAATCATCAAAACACTTCATATACATCATGTATAAGTGATCCAAACACCTGTTTTGCCACTATAACTTCATTATCAACATTCACCATTTTCAAAATCCAACTTTGCAACATGACTTGAGTAGACCAATCCATACACTTTCAAGGCAAAGTAAAACTTGTAACACACTCACCAAGGTCCCAGGAAGCTAAAGCAATCATCACATTACTTCTGGAAATCGTGTAGAGGGCATTGGATTTTTCATCAAGAGGTAAGTTTCTCAATCTTTGAAATCTTGATGCAAGTACCATTTGCATATACATTCTAAAGGAAAAATATAGATATCATGTCTATGAAGCTAATCATGTCCTTAAATCCCATTTTAATTGACTGTGTGATGAGAATTTTGGAATTGAGTTTTCTGAAATGTTAGGGTTTCAGTTTGGTACCAAACAAAATTCGTTTCAATCTTTAATCTATAGCTTTTGAAAATTATATGGTTGAATTCCTTGTCAAAAATCAAGCAAGTTTGGTTTTGTAAGTTTTCAATTTGGTTGAGAAATGAAGGATTTACAAAATCAACAATGGTGTTGTTGTTGTACCGTTAGCGCGCGAAGGAAGAAGATGGTGATCTGGCCATTTCAAATTTCTCAAACTTGTTTTATAATATATTCATTGGGTGTTGTTTCATAACCGGATGAAACAGCCACCCTAGTGGGAAGCGTGTGTGTGAGTAAGGCTTTGGTGTGCCAGGGCAGGGGTTCAATCCCTACCTCTGGCATTTTATTTTCTAACATTTTCTTTACAAATTCCATGCAAGCTAGGAATATGTGTGCATCCTATAGACTCACATCAACACCAGCAGTTCTCAATGGATGTAAATCAGATGTTCCAAATTCATGCATTCATGATAGATTCCATGGGAGTGCCACACATAATCATGAAGATACTCCCTCCAACGCCTGGGCCAAAAGTGTTTGGGCTTTGACAAAATTCAAATTCACACCCCCCCCCCATTTCTTTTACAACTCAAGCCCATTGATTTTCTTTTTTTGTTTTAATTTATTTCTTTTCTTTTTTAATCAATTTCATTTTTTTATTTAATCAGAAAAAATCATAAAATCATAAAAAAATTAGATTTACGTTTTAATAAATTAATTTATTTTTATAAATAAAAATTAATTAATTTAATCAAAGTTTGTTTTATTTTAAATAATTAAATTGTAAATTAATTAGAATTAGGTTAAATTGTAAATTAATTAGAACTAGGTTTAATTTTTTATTTCACATTAAAAAATATTTTTCTAAACAAAAACAACAAAAATATTTTCTTAAACACTACGAAATATTTTAGGGTTTTTTTTAAACATCTCTCCCCTTTTCAATCTTCGCGCACTCATTTACTTTTTTGCATTATTTTTCAATATTGTAAACTGTCAATAGTTTGTAATAGATCATTAAGGTTTATTGTTTTCCTCCCTATTTTTTATGGTTTGTACTCCCCATCCCCGAAGCGATGTAATAGCATAGGTTATTTCCCACATTTTTATTTTCCGCACTTATGTATATTTAACTGCTAGACTAATTAGGCGTGCATGGCGAGACATAAAAAAACAAATGTTAGAAAACGTAATATCAAGACAAATACTTGAAACCAATCACTTTGCACACACGCACCTCTAGGGTGACCCTCACTTGTTACCTCGGATTTAAACAGTCATGTCCCTCGAACGTGGGATGCTTTAGCAAAGACCCTCGGTTAAAAGATCGTAGTCCCTTGATGACCCATCGATGCTGCCTTCGGTTAACAATCTTAGTCCCTTACAAAAATTGCTAAAGCATCCTACAAGTTAGCTTATATGATTGTACAATGACCCGCGCCTGTCCCTCACATCCAACGATAGGGCTTCCTACTAACTAATGGTAGGGTAGCAGCATCTAAATGAGGAGGAAAAGAACAAAGACTTCTTTGAGTAGGTAGAACGCTCGTAGTCGCTTGCTCACAAACTTTTCAAAATAAAACATCTTTTAACAAAACAACACTTTCTTTCACAAATGTTTTTTAAACAAACATTTTGTATACATTCTCAACGATACGAGAATCATTACAAAATTGCTAGACTTAGGTGTTTTTAAAATATTTTCAAATATACACACACACAAAAGCATTTTCAAATAAAGTGAGCTAGCGATTAATAGCCCGTAGATAACTACGGATGAAAAGGGTGCTAACACCTTCCCTTTTCATAACCTACCCCCCTTACTCATAAATTTTTCAAAAGGTCTTTCTTGATCTTTTCACCCTTTCCTTTATTGGATAAAAGAAAAGTCAGTGGCGACTCTTGCTATACGCAACATTTGCGATAAAATGCAAAACCCAAAATTCAATTCTTCCACCGTATTACACATGCCATAAGTATCAAATCTATGCTGACAAGATGCATGTACCACCAACTCCTCTGAATGTCCTGAGATCACCATGGTCATTCTCGATGTGGGGAATTGATTTGATATGAATGATCCAACCAAAGGATTTTAATGGACACCGATTCATATTAGTCGACATTGATTATTCTACCAAGTGGATGGAAGTTGCGCCTTATGCAAATGTCACCAAGCAAGTGGTCACTGGATTTATCAAGCAAAACATCATATGCATATATGGGGTTCCTAGCAGAATTATTACAGACTATGGGTCCAATTTGAACAACAAAATGATGAAGGAATTATGAAATGATTTCAAGATTAAACATCATAACTCATCACCTTACCGGCCTAAGATGAATGGGGCCATTGAAGATGCTAAGAAAAATATCAAGAAAATCATTCATAAAATGGTGAAAACATATCAAGATTGGCACGAAATACTTCCCTTTGCTCTACATGGCTATCGTACCTCGGTATGTACTTCGACAGGAGTAACTCCTTTATCTCTTGTTTATGGCGTGGAGGTTGTGCTCCCTGTTGAAGTGGAGATTCCATCACTACGAGTTCTCATGGAAACCATGCTCGAGGAATCAGAATGGGTTCAGGCACTAATTGATCAGCTCAACCTTATTGAAGAGAAACGCTTAACAGATCTATTCCATGGGAAGTTGTACCAAAAGAGGATGAAGAAGGAATTTGATAAAAAGGTTTATCCTCGAGTGTTTAAAGCGCGAGATTTAGTTCTTAAAAATATTTTGATACCTCGTCTAGATTCACGTGGTAAATGTACACCTAACTATGAAGGTCCATATGTGGTTAAAACAACATTTCTAGGCGGGGGTCTTATTCTCACAACAATGGATGGGGAAGAACTACTGCATCCAATGAACTCTAACACAACCAAAAAATACTATGTATAAAAGGCCCGCTAAGTCGAAACCCCAAATGGGTGACTTATACAAAAAAGGGTGTCCCGATGGATTTAAAACCCTAAAGGGCGATCCAAGCAAAAATTAGGGACATATAAACAAAATCATTATCTCAGTGGATTGAAAACCCTAAAGAGAGATCTAGGCAAAAGTTATGGATCTTATTCAAAAAATGAACAAATAGACTGCGATTCGAGAATTCATTACCATGACTCTGAAAGAGAATGATTAATCTAAATCATCTAACTCAGAAGCAAAGAAGATTGGAGTTATCAAAAGGATATTGGAGAATTAGAAGTATCAATTATCATTTCATTGCCATTTTCAAATCTTGTTAAAACTTTTTGTAATTACCTCTTTTAGAAATTGCATCTTGTACTTTCGCCTATTCAAAGGTGCTTCCATTAATAAAACAATTTATTTTTCAAACTCTATTTCAATTGTGTTTTTCTTTTTTCTGACTTATTTGCAAAACGCTACAATTATTTCTTGTAAGCGTTACGTCGAAATAATTTTGGGGACTTGACACAAAAATAAAAGCATTTGATAAAACATCAAAAAGTATTTTGGTTAGAAAAACGTTGAAAGAAAATCCACGTCTACGTCCACGCCTACGCCTGCGCCTACGATACAATAGACATTATCAAATTGATATTATTTACCATAACATGTCAAGTTCAAATTAACTTGGAGACACCATGACGAGACAACATACAACATTGGGAAGTTTGTGATTTATAAAACTCGATGGTTTAAAAGGAGAAAATTATCAAAAACATTTACAAAAACACTTGGTGCATGTACATACGAGATATTTGATGCATATACATATGAAACACTTGGGTATCATATCAATTTTGTGAATTATATATACATTATACATTACATTCCAAAATTTCTTAGGCCAAGAATATTGTGACATATCTTAGGGCTTATCACAAGCTAACTTATCTATGTGAACCAAGTTCAAACCTTTGAATTGTTCAACAAACACCTTTGTTGAAAACAGACACAACTGGTAAACTAGTTGTTATATCTACGACATATATCTTTGGTTTAGTTATCTAAGGTTCAAATATCAAACACTTTTTCAAATATCAAACCCGCATCATTTATCCCCTAGATAGTGATAAATATTCAAATCTGCGATATAGCTTACTATATTAGTCTCGAAGCTTTAGTAAGTTATTTATTTTCAAACTCTTGTTATCTACCCCCTAGGTTGCGGTAGGTATGCAAAAATCTGCTATTTAATTCATTATATCAGTCTCCAAGTAACGATGAATTATCAAGCTTGTGGTATTTATCCTCTAGGTCGTGATAAATACACAAGTCTACTATATGCCTTACTATGTTAGTCTCGAAGCATTAGTAAGATGTTTTCAAACTTGTATCATTTACTCCCTAGGTTGTAGTATATATACATAAATATGCGATATAACTTGTTGCGTTAGTCTCAAAGCAACAATAAGTTATCTATTTTTTGCGATATAGTTCATCGTGTTAGTCTCAAAGCAACGATGAGTTATCAAACTTTGTGATATATATCCCCTAGGTTGTGATAGATAGACGAAATCTACATTATAGCTTACTATGTTAGTCTCGAAGCATTAGTAAGTTATTTTTAAAACCTGTGTTATTTACCCTCTAGGTCGTGGTAATATTCAATGACTACAATTTAACTCGTTGCATCAGTCTCAAAGCGGTAATAAGTTATTCATTTTTCAAACTCACATTATTTACCTCCTAGGTTATGGTAAATACACGACATCTATGACTACTTCTTTACTTACGTTGTTATTTAAAATCTTTTTCAAAATATTTTCAACTCTTTGGTCAAGTTTTGGGGTCTTCTATTATTTAATAACCCTCGAATCCGATTGCGTGAGACCTACGTATTCTCATATCCTTCAATCAAAGAGTAATTAAATAGGGACAACTGTCATACCCCAAATATTCCCTACTAGTAATAATCAATTATTTTTTATAATCATTTCTCTATTATTTTTGGTTTTACTAACTTATGTTTATATTAGTAGTTGCTTAAATGTAATAGGAAAAAGGGGGTGTATTTTCTTTAAAGGGATTATCATTACATTTTCAATCTAAGTGATCCATTAAGTTTTTTTTGAATGCCCATTAGGTTGTTATTTAGGGGGTTGACTGACGTCAACATCTAATCTTTTTATTGTTATTTTTACTTTTATAATAATTATTATTGTTATTTAAGTTATTAAAATCATTATTATTTTTGTTTTATTATATATATATATATATATATATATATATATATATATATATATATATATATATATATATATATATATATATATATATATATATATATATATATATATATATATATATATATATATATATATATATATATATATATATATATATATATATATATATATATATATATATATATATATATATATATATATATATATGTGTGTGTGTGTGTGTGTGTGTGTGTGTGTGTGTGTGTGTGTGTGTGTGTGTGTGTGTGTGTGTGTGTGTGTGTGTGTGTGTGTGTGTGTGTGTGTGTGTGTGTGTGTGTGTGTGTGTGTGTGTGTGTGTGTGTGTGTGTGTGTGTGTGTGTGTGTGTGTGTGTGTGTGTATTTATTGACACTAATTAAATATTATTATTAATATCTATTATCATTATATTTTAAATATTATTATTTTTTGAGGATTCGTTGACCAAGTCAATATTAGGGATTGAAACCCTAAGTCAGCAATGGCGCACAAATTGCCTTCTTCCTCTCTAAGATAGCTAAGGCCCAGGTCCAGAAATTGGTAATCAAATCTGGAATTTTAATTGGAATTGTTTTACTGATTATATTAAATTCATACAAGAAGAATGTCCAGATGCAGAGTCAATTATATAAACCTAAGAAATAATTTACAAATCAAACCCTAATTTTAAAATCTTATCAAATCTATAACTAATTTACAATCAATTCAAATCTTACAAATTTGGATCAGTTACAAATCAATCACGGAACCTATAACTGCTAATCACTAACATTTTTCCTAATCTGACTATTTCCTAAAACTATAAATTGAGACCTAAATTATTGAATTGAGGACAAAAAAAACCCTTGCAGAAATCTTGTTAACTGGTGTGAAATCCCAAACCAAAACACTAGAGCTCTTCATCCATAAAGAACTAGGGTTCATCATCAGAACCTTAGTTTCTTTGAGCTAGACTTCCTCCAATTTCTGGTACTTGTGAATAAGAAAAGGAAGAGATCATAGGCGAGGAAGATAAACTCAGAGAAGGAAAAGAATTCATTCGACTAGATTCACGGCAAGGATTAAGTAAGCCTGATACTTAGCTTAGGGTTCTTAATTTTTTGTTGCTTGGTTGAATGTTTGGATCGATTTTGGTTTTCACAAAATTTTGGATTTGATTTGGGGATTATGGTTAGGTTTAGGGTTATGGTACCTAATACTAAGGGTTAGGGTTCATGTGAAGAACCCTAAGGTTGGGGTTTATATGCGTTGAAGGTTTCTTGGTTTGGTTAGGGTTCATCATGAAGAACCCTAGGGTTAGAGTTCATGATAATCTGGGTTGGGGTTTGAAGATTGTTTGAATGTTGTTGTGTTTTATGGGTTTTATATGGTTGAAGGTATAAACTCATATGGTGGTTCTTGTTGAATTTGTTGTACCCCAATTTTTTCCCCTAAGATCCCTTCATCATACCATATTGATTCAATCACAACAAGGTCACATTAGGGCTTTTGGTTCCCCTCTATATCTCTAGATTTGCTCTTTGAGGGATCACCAAGCACCTTGACTTGTTTTTCTTTTGTGATCATGCGTGATTTGTTTTGACTTTCCTTTTAATTAATAAAATTCAATGTTGGTTTGTCTCACTTGTTAATAATGTAGGTTAAGGCAATGTGGCTTAGCAAGTTGATCCATGGGTTCATGGGTTTATTTCCATGCCATAGTCAATAAAACATGAGAAATTAAAACCTCACCATTAAAGTTGTTTTGAAAGAAATAACATGGTAAGGTTTATTTTGGTTCACCATATTTCAAAGTTATCAAGATTGATTCAAAAGTACAAGGGGTTGATTGAAGAAGTTGTCATGGTTGGACAAGGCCTTGTTCCCATTGGTCACAAGTGCATATTTATCTTAATTCTCAAGATATGGAAGTGGTTTTGGTTGTTATGAGTTCTCATTATCATCCTCAACAACTTCTATCTACAAATAAAAAGTGTTGGTACAAGAAGGTTTTTCAAAATTGTCAAAGTTCCTCAAAACATTTTCTTGATCTAGGAACTAAGGTTTTGAACTTCAAAGAAGTATATCTTGCTCATCTTTTGGTATTTTTGAGTGATTCCAAATACATCCTTCTCTTTAAAGGGTTATTAACAAATAACTTTAAAAGTTTCAAGGAGTTTTCATGTGGAAGAAGCTTGATGATGAAGAAAGATTACAAGTCCTCCAGATGAACCCCCAATTTTCCATGTGTGATTTCAAATGATCATAACTTGGTCAATTTTTATCACCTTGAGCCTACTCTTTTTCCATAATGATCTTGAGTATGTTAACATTATTCATTCTTTTATGTGCAAAGTGATAAAATGGATGGAAGATGCCCTAAGGATACAAAAGATTATAGGTCATTTCATGATTTTTTTTCCAACTTCAATAATTCATAACTCTCTCAATTTTTGGAGATTTTAAATGGTTCATGTTTCAAAATTTAATTCAAGAGGTCTATTTCATGCCATCTTTTTTGGTCAAGAGCAAATTCCAAGTGGAAGGACGTGTTTGGATGCAAAACATTATAGGTAACTTTTGAAGAAAAACTTGAAATATTTCTAAGTGTGGAAAGTCAACTTCTTTTTCCCAACTTTGACTCATTGTAACTTTCATATCAAACATCCACTTGACTCCATTATTTTCCCATTTCAAAGCTTGTAAACTCATCTTTCTAAAGCTTCAAGAATCATGCCCTAAGACCCTTTGAGCTGAGAATGCCATTGATTTGAACTTGGTAACTTGAAACTGATGTTTCTTCAAAAGTCAGATTTTGAAATCCTTGTTTTAGCTTCTAAACACATTTATTCTGCGCGTTTTTGCTTCTAAACATGTTTAGTGAACTTCCAGAAGTGATTAGCATAGTAAAACGTGCGTTTTGGATGAGTTTTGATCAATATAGAAGTCACACTTTTCTTGTTTACAACTTCACATAATTTCCCTCCAAACTTCATCATTTCACACGCTTGAACATTCCATTTGATTCCCTATAAATAAAGGGTCATCCCTCATTCATTTCCTCAAGCTTTAACAGCCAGAATTACCCTGCCAAACTTGCTCCATAACTCATTTTTCTGCAACTTCGAAATCAGTGTTCAAACTTTTTTCAATCTAATTTTTATGTCAATTCACCTTCCTTGATCTTTCCTGAAGCTAACTATACAATTAACTTCAAGAATCGTGACCTATATTGGTCCATAGATGTTCAGTTTCAGAGCTCTTCAAATCAACTTCAATAGGTAGATTTCTCCATCAATTCTTCGAAACTTTGATATCATTGTGAAGCTATCATTGCCCTGGTTCTAGTCGCAACACTTGATTTTATCTGGAAACACGTTTTGACCATGAAATTTAAAATCCCTTTTCAAAACTTCTCTTCCAAATTGCTTGAGCTACAGTTTATATAAATTTGTCACGAAGGTGTGGTTGTCTTCATCTTGAAGAGACGAAGCCAATGGCATAGGTCTCGTGCTCTAATTTTACAGATTGAGCAACCTGGTTTTGGGACTGGCTGGAGGTTGAAGATGACCAACGTGTCATCCTTCAACCAATGAAACAACGCCATTTGTATTTTTCTAATTTCTGGCTTATATTTGATCTTATGCTTTATTCAGTAATGACCATGATATGCACAGCGCGCCAGATCCCATGGATTTGATTACTAACGCGTTTTGACTCTCATTCAATGGTCCACATATTTTTGACTTTATTTTTTATTTCTTATTTTTATATTTAATTGCTTTAAACTTCAAAAATCATAGAAAATTCATTTTTAGTCTAAAAAATCTGAAAAAAATTATGAAAAATATTTTTGATTTTTCTCTTTCTGATTTTTATTTTTTCACAATTTTATTTTGTGTTTTGATATTTTTTTTATAAATTTTCACTTTATTTGAATTGTTTTAAATGTTTAAAAATACTTTTATGCATTTTTAAATTCTGAAAAAATTATGGAATGATTCAATGATATTGTGACAAATATTGGGGACCTCATTTATTTTTTATTTCTGATTTTGTTATTTTTTATCATTTTTAGTGTATTTCACTCATTTCTTTTAATTTTAAAAATAGTTTCTGACTTTAAAAAATTACCAAAATTTTTATAAAAATGTTTGAGTTCATTTCTGATTTTTCTATGGTCTTACTTAATTTTTCTCGAGTAATTTGAACATAGTTGATATTTTTCTCTTTTTAAAACCTTTTTTAACATATATATTAAATGAAATATTATTTTGTGATTATTTTCTGGCTGATCTTGGGTTGAATTTTTGATCATGAACTTTATTAACATCATTGGATCCATGGTGTTGAGTCTAATTCCACAAAAATGGATGAATGATTTTAATAATAGTTTGATTAAATTTTAATTCAAATGTGGTTTGTATATTCTTTCCCACCCCTCTTCATCTCATCCCTTTCTTATTGCACTTAGTGTTATTGGAGCATGATCTCTATATCATATCTCAAAACAAATGGTGCATAGATTGCTATTGACCGGCCTCAAAATAGGTGCGACTTCGATATAAGTCCACTTACGATTGCTTAACATAACGCTAAACTTTATCCTGATTCGAATAAATGATCATTCGTGGCCCAAACCTATGTTTGCAAGCCCAAGTATGTTAATTTGATCTCTTTGATCCAATAACCTTGAGATTCATTGTGCAGAGGCTTTGGTTCTACCAATCCTCTAATGGATCTACAACACTTTTGGTCAACGTAGATCACCTAAACATCATTGATCATTGAATGGTACTTTTGAGGATTCCAAATGGATGATATACTTGACAAAAAGCAAATGCAACTTGTTGTGTGGAGGCTTTGGTTCTACCAATCCTCTAATGAGTTCCAAATGCAAGTTTCAAGATGGTCATCCAACTAACCACTAATTATTAAATCGTTTTTAATTTATGCTTTTATTTTTATGCTTTATGTACCATTTACTTTAAGCATTACATTTCATGTCATTTTTATTCTGCTCACTTGGGCATTTACTTTCTTGTCATTTTCATTTTTGCTCACTTGAGCTTTTCTTTTCTTTTTTTAAGACACCTAATAATCAACATGAACCATAAAAAGCTTTAATGATATTTGGACTATTTGGTTACTATCCTTGGTATTATGGAGTATTGGACTTCTTGGACTTAGAATTAGAAACCTTGGCCTATTTTGAAGACCTTGTGCCCTTAATTGATATTTTGTTTGGAGTTATTGAGGTTTACCTCAAGACATTGGGTTGTTTGTTTATTTTGTGTGCAGGTTATTGTGATTACGTACTTTGTTTGTAATTTGGAATTCGCCCGTATACAGCCGTTACTCTGCCCAATTTTTGTGAAGACTTAATACATTTGAAGTTTGGTTCTCTCAAGAGATCTAATATATTTTCTTATTTGGTTTCAATCCAAAGAATGGAATTCTATATTGACTCATATTGTCAAGTATTGGCTTCTTGTTGATTAGATGGTTCTTATCCCTAGCGTTTACCTTATGCTTTAGGATAGTCTCTTCTTCTCCTCTCATCTTCTTTAATTTCAAAAATCTTCTCCCTCATTTTGAAAACTCTTCTTGTTTTTAAACTTGAACCACTTTCATAATAAACTTCGACTTAGGTCCGTGCATTTTAAAAACACTTTTCATAAATAAACTCCAATCAATTTAATAATACCTTGACATTTTTTGTGAGAAGACTAAAAGTCAATCAAACTCATTTCAAACTATTTTGCCACCTTGGCTTTTTATTTTAAAACCTTTCTCAAGATATTAGACTCTTGTTAATCCTTGTAGAGATGCAAACAACTATACTTCTACAATAAGTAGTGAAGTGAGATATTTTCCACTTGGGTGTTGAGTGAGGCATTGTTGATTTTAAAATCCAAGCCATATCCTCCACTTTGAGATGATGCAAATTCTCCTTTCTCATAATTGTGGGTGTTGTACCCCAAAATTTGCCCTCCCATATTCTCCAAGATTTGTCAAGTCAAGGTCACAAAATTCCCCAAGGGCTATGCAGTTCAACTGTCTCCTATACAGTCAAAACTAGGGTTTGTGTTCTGATCAAGCAAATGGACTTTTCAAAGACCCAATCAAGTCTCATATACCTACAAAGGTGGTCAAGTATCCTCATATCAAGTTTCAAGGCATTCAGCTCAAAATTGCACAGTCAAAACCCTAGATTGCACTACAGTCAACTGTAGGGGCAAAATGGTCATTTGACAGTCAAAAGTTCAAATTTTTGGTCAACATATCATTCTGAAGCCACGAACATCATTTGATCAATGCTTGATCATGATTCTCAAAATTTGGCTCAGAAATCATCAAAGATGCAAAAGTTGCTATATTTGGACAACTGAAAAAGTTAGCTGAAATTGACCAGGGCATAACTTTCACATGGATTATCAGAAAAATTCCATCCAAAGCTCATTTTGAAGAGAAAGACATTTCCTACAACTCATCTTCATACTTCAAGTCCAAGAAATGCTCTCACAAAAAGTTATCAATTTCAACATTATAGGTCATTTTCAAAAGTCAACAAAAAGTGACTTTAAGTCAAAGACCATAACTTGAGATTGGTAAATCAAAATGACATGGGACCAAAGGCATTGGTTAAAGGACTCAAAGAACTTTCCAAAATGTCCAAGAACATGTGAAAAGCTTAAAAATTGACCAAGTTATGCCTTGTGGAAGTTGGGAAATTTTTAGGAATTTTGAAAAGTCAACATTGATGCAAAAGGCCTAAAAATGCAAATGGGCCCATTTTTCTTCCAAGTTTCTTCATGCCAAGCCTATGCACGACCACTAGGCCCAAAGGGAAGTATTTTCATATTTTTTTAATTATTTATTTGAATTTATATTAATTTATATTCATTTTAATCATTTTAATACATGAAAAATATAAACCTAACCTAAAAAAAAATCTTTCCATGCATGTTTATTCTTCATATTTCGTGCATATCCCAATTTGGTAAGCTTTGGTGCTAATTGATCATGATTGAACCAAATGACATGAAAAAAGATTCAAAAAAGATTTTCCAAAATCAAATATGTGAAATCATCATGGCAAGAGATTTGGTACAGCTTTCTTAACCTAATTGCTTCCATACAAGTATGAGATCACAACCCTAATGCTCTTGGACTGCAGGCTGCGCCCCAAGAACATTTGCCATATTGAAACTTTTCACAAAAAAACTCAAGACTGAAAACTAGTTTTTAGGTCGATTCAAGCTTCAATCTTTGTTCCATCAGCATCCTTAAGCATCCCTGAAGAGATCCCAATCAAAAACTTTCTCTCAAACGCCCTGAATTGGTATCAAGAACCCTGGCTGAACCTTGAAAATTCTCAAATCGCATAGCATGAATTAAGCATCCTTTTGCATTTTTCTTTATGGATTATTGTTTGTAATGATGTTTCTAAGCTAACCAATATGTCTAATTGTGTTTTTGTGCTATATATACGAATTCGCCATGTTTGAATATTAGGGTTGCAGGTTTCTGAAATTGGGGATTTCGTGTAGAAGAAAAATTAGGACCTATGAATGCCATGGTTAAACTCAGTGCTCAGAGACGAAAAGATCCATATACTCGCGAACAATTTATGATGCCCATGGTTCTAATCGCTATTTTTCAGTAGGCACCTTTTGGCAACGCTACAAAAACCGTTCCCATAGTGATTTGTTTTACAGTGTGAGGAAGACGAAGGCATCGTGTCCATCAGTTACTGGCCAATTCAAATTCGCGCGCGTTTTAGTGAATAGGCGTTGGTTTTGCTTTTTCATTATTTGTTTATAATAATATATCAATTAACGCGTTTGGCTCAGTGGTAACACGCTATGCATGTGACTCTCAAGACCTGGGTTCAAGTCCCAGGTCTGGCAAATTCCAATACTATTTTTCCATAATTATTCCTATGCTACGCTAACATTCAGGTACACTATATTCTCTCCTCATCAAGCCACACACGCGTCCATCTCACCCAGATCAAGGGCCAGGATTCAAAGAACGCTATATACGCCAGTCAAAGCAACATACACAATCCAAAAAGTCAGCGAATGTCAAAGCTTCATGGGCCTGAAATGCTAAGGCCTGACCTCACAAATTGGGGGGTACACCCCACCCTGGTTTGCATTTTTTATTTTTCTTCTTACCTTTATTTTTGTTATTTATTTTATTGTCTTAATTTAATTAATTACTTTTTTATAAAATACAAAAACACACAAAAATCAGAAAATATAAAAAATATAATTTTTATTTTAATTATTTTCATAAATAAATGCTTGTAAATATTTAGTTTA
This sequence comes from Vicia faba, assembly GCA_948472305.1. Taxonomy (NCBI): domain Eukaryota; kingdom Viridiplantae; phylum Streptophyta; class Magnoliopsida; order Fabales; family Fabaceae; genus Vicia; species Vicia faba. The sequence goes on along the minus strand of OX451735.1, from coordinate 379,133,457 downwards.
ATTAGGTTATAGTTTTAAACTTTTTAATAAAAATTCAAAAAAATAGAATTAGGTTAATAAACACTTTTTATTTTTCCTTTTTAATTTTTTCCCTTTTTCTTTTCCACAGTAATAATTACTTATTTATTTATTTTTTATAATTAAATTGTGCATAAATAAATTAGGGTTTAATTTAGGTTTTAATTTAATTCTTTCATAATAAACTTAAAAAAACATTAGAACTAGGGTTTAGCATTTTAATTTTAATTAATATTTCCTTTTTTCTTTTAAATCTAAAAAACACAAGAAATAACAAAAACATTTAATCATTTAATTTTTAATTCTCATTAAACTGTTAATATTTTGCAAAAGGGTCCAACGCCCATTGTTTTAATAATTTTATTTCGCGCATTTATTTTACAATCGTTTAAATAATTATGTAATTGTCCCTAAGCCTTGTAACTTTACCTCTCGCATTTTTATTTATTCGCTTCATTTATTTTCCGCTAAATCGGGTTCGGTTAATTTTGGCGATGTGGACCCGCGCCATTTGTAATAGTCGTAGATTTATTTTTCCGCAAACTTATAACTGTTAAATATGCATGCAAGAATGAATGCCTAATTAAAATCAAGCGTAGATCACAAATAAACACGACAAGGCAAATAAACTGAAACATGACACACTATTCGCACACACCACCCCTAGGGTACGCCTCACTGTTGCCTTTCGAAAGGTGATCGTCGAGTAGAGGATGTCTTAGTAAGTCCTCATGATCCGGGAACCTGGCATGAGGGTAGCTTCTAAGGTGTCTTCCCATTGCTCTGGTGATCACCACGTCCCTAAACTCGAATTGACCCGACACCTCCAACGGTGGTGCTACTTACCTCTCAATGGTGGGATGGAACTACTTTAAAGGACTCTTACACAGACGAATTCCTTAGGGTAGGTAGGTTCTCAAGGATACTTGCTCAAATCTCAAAAACAAAACAAAACTCTTTTCACACCACACATTTTCAAAAGCTTTCAAAAACAAACTTTTCAAACACTCTGACGTATGAGTCGATCTGAAATTTTTCAAAGAAACTTTTAAACCCACATTGAAAAGCAAACAATTTTGAAAACACATTGAGCAAGTATCTAAGAGCCCATGGATAACCATGGATAGAAAGGGTGCTAACACCTTCCCTTTCTATAACCTACCTCCCGAACCGAGAGCAATCTCTTAGAAGGAATTTTTCTGTGCTTTTGTCCTTTCCTATTGGAGAAAATAAAAGACGGTGGCGACTCTTGCTTCCGCGACATTTCGCGAACCAGCTTTAAAACAGTCAGTTCCAGATCCACCGATCACAGAACTGGCGACTCTGCTGGGGACCCTTTATAAAGTGAGGTGTACCTTAGGGCTAGCTTATAACTATGTTTTCAATTGTATTGCTTTGTGTGCTTTAAATTGTGGGTTGCTTGGGAGTTCTATGGATCCTAAACCCGGATCTGGGGGATACCTTTCTTAGAAAGTAGCAACAAGGCTGTGAGGGAACTGTGCGGGGTATACCGACACGGTTGAAACAGTCTGCTACGTTGATGTGGCACTTTGGTGTGTACCGGTAACCCTTGAGTTCAGTCAAGGAGAGTACGGGGCCTCCGCGTGGTGTCATGAAGCATCAACAGACCTTAGGAACCTTAATTGAACTATCTTGGCCTCTTTAGGGTAGTGAGATAACTGACTTTGGTGCAGTCCGAGGTTGGTTGATACTCGATACTACACTCAATTGAGGGTTGCTTTCCTGGAATATTTCGGTCGCCAGTTCAGTGGCTAAATCGAAACGATGAACAATGAAAGCAATCCCGTGATATTGGGAACCTTAGAACCCGGTTACTTTGATTAGGACAGGTATGAACCCACCAACTTCAAGAGGGTAATACCTAGACCCCATGCTGGCCTAAACTCTAAGGGCTCTTTGTGTGACTTGTGTGCCTTCGTACTTGACTATTCGCATGCTTGTTGTCTAACCCTTGAGTTCTTGCAGGTTTGGTTTATAGTCCTTAATTAGGACTCATAACAAAGTTTACCGAATGTCTTGCAGGTTTTGTTCATAGTCCTTAATTGGGACTTATAACAGGGTGAACTAATTTCTTGCAGGTCTTGTTTATAGTCCTTAACTAGGACTCATGACAGGGTTAACCAAATTTCTTGCAGGGTTTGTTTTAGTCCTTAACCAGGACTCATAACAAGTTTATCAAGTTTCTTGCAGGTTTTGGGTTCGCAGTCCTTAATTGGGACTCATAACAGGGTTACCTACATTACCCCATGCATCATGACATCATACCATTGCATACATCCTAACCCATTTCAAGGATCTCAAGGGCTTGTGATGCAGGTCATGATGAACCAACTGCCCAGCAAGGGGCAAAGAGGATTTATTTTCCTCCAGCTAAGGTCGTCAGAGGCTATGACCCACTTGATATGGTGAGCTCTGACTCCTGAAGAAGGTTCCCCTAACCAAGGTTGTTTGGAAATCTAAACCAGACATGATGACTAAAGTCAGAGGCTATGACCCACTGGATATGGTGAGCCTTTGACCCTTGGAAGAAAGACTCTCAACAAATATGAAGTTCTTTCAATCAAGCTACCGGATCCAGATGCTAACCAATTTTCTTGTTTATCCCGCGAGATCCTTGAAAACATTGCATACATATCATACATATCATTGCATAACAGGTACCCTGTCTCTGCAGGTCACTTACCTTTCTCGCTGTTTATTTCAGCAATGGCCTTCCAACCAAATAACCAGGACCTTCTCGCTCAAAAGACCCAGTTTGGGGAAATTCTCCTGAATCTATCCAAAGGGCAGGAGGGGCTAAGGACACTTCTCATGGAGACTTTTGCCAGGAACAATGCTGAGGACGAAAGGCTGAAACACTTACAATCTGAGATGGATGCTATGAAAGCTCAAATGCTGGGGCAGAGGAATGTCCTTCAAGGCCTAGTTCAAAGACAAGAGGAGCTCTGGTTTCTCTTCAACCAACTGCTTCAGGGTAACCTACTGGGGCAAACGTCTAAAGGTAAAGAGCCAGTCATTGTTCAACCACCTTTGAGACAAGGAAAATCTCCTCAGCTTGCTTCAGGGTCACGAGCCCAGCCTCAACGGGTTAGTCAGCGTAAACGAAATGCACCCGGAAGACATTTCTCGGAGACTGATATACCCTCATCCTTTATACTGAAGCGCTTGCTGGAGATCAATCTGATCACTCTAAAGGACCCTCCCAAGAATCCCAACAGGACACCTTCGAGGTATAACCCCGACACCCGCTGCGCTTATCATTCAGACAGCCCGGGGCATGCTACAGACGACTGTTGGACCTTGAAGAACAAAATCCAGGATTTGATTGACGAAGGGGTGATAGAGTTCATGCCGGATGGCGAGATGAAAACCTTCCGCTGAGAATTCTCCATCTGAAATAGCTAGTTCAAACTAAGAAACTTTTGTTCATTGGAATGTTCAAGTTGTACTTTTCTTTGATTGTTTAAACATTTATTCATATCAAACATTGTTATTTCATTAATGCATCGCTTATGTCTACTTTGAATCAATATATTCGTATTCACTAAATGCCAATTATTTTCATATTTTTTCTGATGTCAACTCTTGATCTAAAATTCTAAGCCTCTTGAGGGAGGATGACGAAAATGATACCACGATCTTTACAGTATGCTTTTGAACAGACCCCGCTGATGAGGTACAGGCATTGTTTCAATCCCTAAACACTGGAGTTATAAGGATGATAATCCCTCGTCAACCCATCTGAGCCAAAGAAGTAGGAGTTTTATTTTCGAAAATTGAAACCCTTAATCATAACATGGGGCAGGGTAGTTCTCTCGGTTGATCCAAGTGCATAGCGAATGGCACCGAAAAGATCTTTACAAAACGAAGAAAGACAGTAATGGTTCAGAACAATCAAAAGGACAGGCAGTCATCATCAAAATTCATAAATGAAAAGCCCAAAAAGTCTAAACCTACAAAGGGGACTTATGAAACTGGGGCATCCCGCTGACTGTAATTCCAAAAAGGAAACAGTTCAAGCAAAAAAGAAAGGGATAACAAAAATCAAGAAAGAGGTCCTATAAACCCTCAACAAGAAAGGAATGACTGCCTATTCAAAATAAGTTATCAACATCTGAACCATCACTGGAACATCAAAGCAAAGACTCAAGCAAGGTCTAACGCATGATCAACTGAGTTTAGGTTTGGAGAACATCACGAAGAGCGGGTGGGTACAAATAATTTGAGCCTTTATCCTTTGTTTCTTAAACCGTGAACCAGGCCACGTTATAACCCTCAAAAGTCCTAGCTGAAGCATGGGTTAGTTCGAAAGCATACTGTTACGAAAGGTATCCTGACTCCTGAAGGCCTACGGTAAATACGGTGTTGACATCACGTTTTACAAACATTCATTTGTTTTATGGAAAAAGAATGCATTTTCAAAATCTTTGAGACAGACATAAGCTTTGCATTTTTAACATAACTTTGGCTGCATATGAATTTTTGTTTGAACAGCAGGGAAATTCGCACGATGAATACCTAGTGAACAAAAGCACATCCAAACAAGGGGCACGGCATGATCATGGTCTACCATCTGGGGCAGTTAAGTCAAGATTCGAAGAATCTCTCAAAGGCCAAATAGCCTGGGGCAAATCTCCGCCTGAGCCACTTGGGGCATTCCAACAACGAATCTTGCTTGATCAAACACCTTCCGGTGGCATGGCAGAACACTTCTAAACGGGGGCAACTCCCTACATTCTGAAAGGACGGACATAGTCGAAAAAAATACTACGCAAAATCAAAGACCCGCTAGGTTGACACACCTAGGCAAAAATAAGGGCTTCCCGGCGAACCAAAAGGGTTCGGGCAAAATGAAGGGATGAAATGAAAAAATCTGTACACCCGGCAAGTCGAAAACCTGAAAAGGCGGCTTGGGCAAAAATGGGTATCCCGATGGACTGAAAACCCGAAAGGGCGGTCCAGGCAAAAGTTAGGGATCAAAGCGTACGACTATGTCCCGTCTTCTTATCACTTGCCTACCAGAAGAAGGTTTGTCCGTCAACAACTATCAGCACCTCATAGGTCTTCCTCTCCCACCTCAGAAACAGGGGCAATAAAGAGCCATCTAAGCAGCCTAATTGTTCTATCCTCCAAGGTACCAAGATAGGTTCAGCTAAAGAACATAACCAGTACATCTTAAATCCCCAGAGAGTGGTTCAGTAAAAACAATACCTTCTTCTCCAAGCTATTATCAGATTGTCAAGAAAATTGAGTATCCTCCCGTAGATCTCAACCTCCCCAGCAGCAGCACATATTCAATACAAGCATCCCCGCAGTCTTGGCCTAAAGATTGTTCCCCGGCGGTATCTCAATCACTTCCCCTGCATAACAAAACTTCCCCAGGAGTCCAATCCAATTCCCCCAGGAAGGTTGGAATTCATCTCCCCGAGCAGTAAGCTTATCCCCAGTAGATTCTGGAAGCTTATCCTCGTAAAGTACGAACGCGTCGCCCGGCTTTATTTAAAGAGTTATTTCCTTAACAGGATATAACTGGGTTATCCTCAGCCAGAAGCCACGGAAAGAGCGTTGTCGACAAGGCCTTCCTACCCCAGCGAAGTCTGTCAACACTTCCTATACAACAAGGGTTTCCTCAGCAAGTCATTCTCAATAATTCAGCAAAGCATTTCCCTATCCCCACAGAGTATTGCTTCCCAGCATGGTCGTCAGAGTATCCTTTCTCCCCGCAGAATCTTCCATTTGCCAAGTTATTCCGCAACGGAGTCATTTTCTCCTACCGATATTCTTGCAGCTATCATCCCCAGCGGAAGGGAAATCTATACCTCAACATCAGCCCAGGATACGACTTCCCGGCGCCCGTCAAGGATTCACTTTCCTAGACGAAAACATACATAAAACTTCACATACATCATCATAGCATGCATAACGCACTGCATCATACCAATCTCATTTATGTTAAGAACATCATTGCTTGATCCATATCATGCATTACATATGACTGACTTTTACTTCTCAGGAAAGATGCAATTTAAAGTCTCAATCACATTTCAAGACCTAGACCGGTTCAGTTAAATCGACCCTAAGATTTTCCTGATTCTTACCCAGTCCAAGGCCTTCTCTGGTTCAGTCAGATCGACCCTAAGATCTCCCTGATACTTATCCAGTTGAAGATGTTTCAAGGCCTCTCTGGTTCAGTCAGATCGACCCTAAGATCTCCCTGATTCTTATCCCAGTAGAAGACACCCAAGATTTTCCTCAACAAGCGTTGTTGAAGTTAAAGTCTCTTATGGTCCCCTCTCCGACGGTGAGCGTGAGGTGGTAATTCCTTCTTCAGATGTTTCCCTCTCCGACGATGAGCGTGAGGTGATAGTCTCTTATGGTCCCCTCTCCGACGGTGAGCGTGAGGTGGTAATTCCTTTTTCAGATGTTTCCCTCTCCGACGATGAGCGTGAGGTGATAGTCTCTTATGGTCCCCTCTCCGACGGTGAGCGTGAGGTGGTAATTCCTTTTTCAGATGTTTCCCTCTCCGACGATGAGCGTGAGGTAATAGTCTCTTATGGTCCCCTCTCCGACGGTGAGCGTGAGGTGGTAATTCCTTTTTCAGATATTTCCCTCTCCGACGATGAGCGTGAGGTAATAGTCTCTTATGGTCCCCTCTCCGACGGTGAGCGTGAGGTGGTAATTCCTTTTTCAGATGTTTCCCTCTCCGACGATGAGCGTGAGGTAATAGTCTCTTATGGTCCCCTCTCCGACGGTGAGCGCGAGGTGGTAATTCCTTTTTCAGATGTTTCCCTCTCCGACGATGAGCGTGAGGTAATAGTCTCTTTTGTTTCTCTCTCCAGCGGTGTGTGAGGTGACATTTCCTTTTCCTATGATTCCCTCTCCAACGGCGAGTGAGGTGATCCCCCTTTCAGATTATCATAGCTTATGGTTTTCTTCCCGATACTGCAAAGATGGTAATTCCCGCCAAGATTTTTCTCAACGAGCGTTGTTGAAGTTCAAGTCACCCAAGGTTCTCTTACCATTCATGCTAAGGTAGTAATCATCCCTGGTTCATTCATCAGCGTTTGAAGTTCCAGACTCAGCTCCTGTAACCAGCCAGGACACATCTATACCAAGCATCTAAAATCAACTCCTGCAACGTGTCAGGTACTCATTTTCTGTTTTGCAGGTGTGCAGGTTCTCGCGAAGGAATCTCTGACGCGATCAACATCCAGATGGCATCTATAAGCCCATCATCCTATCCAGCAATCACCAAATGGCGTCCGTAAGCCCATTCCCCCATCATCACTGCTACTATGTGAGCGCAAATTTCTGGGCACTCTAGTGTCCAATCATCTTCTACCCTCGGATTACGAAAGGCACGTCCGCCAATCTGCATCCTCAGGTCTAAGAAGATTGAACAGGGGCAACTGTTGTACCCCAAAATTTGCCCTCCCATATTCTCCAAGATTTGTCAAGTCAAGGTCACAAAATTCCCCAAGGGCTATGCAGTTCAACTGTCTCCTATACAGTCAAAACTAGGGTTTGTGTTCTGATCAAGCAAATGGACTTTTCAAAGACCCAATCAAGTCTCATATACCTACAAAGGTGGTCAAGTATCCTCATATCAAGTTTCAAGGCATTCAGCTCAAAATTGCACAGTCAAAACCCTAGATTGCACTACAGTCAACTGTAGGGGCAAAATGGTCATTTGACAGTCAAAAGTTCAAATTTTTGGTCAACATATCATTCTGAAGCCACGAACATCATTTGATCAATGCTTGATCATGATTCTCAAAATTTGGCTCAGAAATCATCAAAGATGCAAAAGTTGCTATATTTGGACAGCTGAAAAAGTCAGCTGAAATTGACTAGGGCATAACTTTCACATGGATTATCAGAAAAATTCCATCCAAAGCTCATTTTGAAGAGAAAGACATTTCCTACAACTCATCTTCATACTTCAAGTCCAAGAAATGCTCTCACAAAAAGTTATCAATTTCAACATTATAGGTCATTTTCAAAAGTCAACAAAAAGTGACTTTAAGTCAAAGACCATAACTTGAGATTGGTAAATCAAAATGACATGGGACCAAAGGCATTGGTTAAAGGACTCAAAGACCTTTCCAAAATGTCCAAGAACATGTGAAAAGCTTAAAAATTGACCAAGTTATGCCTTGTGGAAGTTGGGAAATTTTTAGGAATTTTGAAAAGTCAACATTGATGCAAAAGGCCTAAAAATGCAAATGGGCCCATTTTTCTTCCAAGTTTCTTCATGCCAAGCCTATGCACGACCACTAGGCCCAAAGGGAAGTATTTTCATATTTTTTTAATTATTTATTTGAATTTATATTAATTTATATTCATTTTAATCATTTTAATACATGAAAAATATAAACCTAACCTAAAAAAAAATCTTTCCATGCATGTTTATTCTTCATATTTCGTGCATATCCCAATTTGGTAAGCTTTGGTGCTAATTGATCATGTTATGCCTTTTGGAAGTTGGGAAATTTTTAGGAATTTTGAAAAGTCAACATTGATGCAAAAGGCCTAAAAATGCAAATGGGCCCATTTTTCTTCCAAGTTTCTTCATGCCAAGCCTATGCACGACCACTAGGCCCAAAGGGAAGTATTTTCATATTTTTTTAATTATTTATTTGAATTTATATTAATTTATATTCATTTTAATCATTTTAATACATGAAAAATATAAACCTAACCTAAAAAAAAATCTTTCCATGCATGTTTATTCTTCATATTTCGTGCATATCCCAATTTGGTAAGCTTTGGTGCTAATTGATCATGATTGAACCAAATGACATGAAAAAAGATTCAAAAAAGATTTTCCAAAATCAAATATGTGAAATCATCATGGCAAGAGATTTGGTACAGCTTTCTTAACCTAATTGCTTCCATACAAGTATGAGATCACAACCCTAATGCTCTTGGACTGCAGGCTGCGCCCCAAGAACATTTGCCATATTGAAACTTTTCACAAAAAAACTCAAGACTGAAAACTAGTTTTTAGGTCGATTCAAGCTTCAATCTTTGTTCCATCAGCATCCTTAAGCATCCCTGAAGAGATCCCAATCAAAAACTTTCTCTCAAACGCCCTGAATTGGTATCAAGAACCCTGGCTGAACCTTGAAAATTCTCAAATCGCATAGCATGAATTAAGCATCCTTTTGCATTTTTCTTTATGGATTATTGTTTGTAATGATGTTTCTAAGCTAACCAATATGTCTAATTGTGTTTTTGTGCTATATATACGAATTCGCCATGTTTGAATATTAGGGTTGCAGGTTTCTGAAATTGGGGATTTCGTGTAGAAGAAAAATTAGGACCTATGAATGCCATGGTTAAACTCAGTGCTCAGAGACGAAAAGATCCATATACTCGCGAACAATTTATGATGCCCATGGTTCTAATCGCTATTTTTCAGTAGGCACCTTTTGGCAACGCTACAAAAACCGTTCCCATAGTGATTTGTTTTACAGTGTGAGGAAGACGAAGGCATCGTGTCCATCAGTTACTGGCCAATTCAAATTCGCGCGCGTTTTAGTGAATAGGCGTTGGTTTTGCTTTTTCATTATTTGTTTATAATAATATATCAATTAACGCGTTTGGCTCAGTGGTAACACGCTATGCATGTGACTCTCAAGACCTGGGTTCAAGTCCCAGGTCTGGCAAATTCCAATACTATTTTTCCATAATTATTCCTATGCTACGCTAACATTCAGGTACACTATATTCTCTCCTCATCAAGCCACACACGCGTCCATCTCACCCAGATCAAGGGCCAGGATTCAAAGAACGCTATATACGCCAGTCAAAGCAACATACACAATCCAAAAAGTCAGCGAATGTCAAAGCTTCATGGGCCTGAAATGCTAAGGCCTGACCTCACAAATTGGGGGGTACACCCCACCCTGGTTTGCATTTTTTATTTTTCTTCTTACCTTTATTTTTGTTATTTATTTTATTGTCTTAATTTAATTAATTACTTTTTTATAAAATACAAAAACACACAAAAATCAGAAAATATAAAAAATATAATTTTTATTTTAATTATTTTCATAAATAAATGCTTGTAAATATTTAGTTTAATTAGGTTATAGTTTTAAACTTTTTAATAAAAATTCAAAAAAATAGAATTAGGTTAATAAACACTTTTTATTTTTCCTTTTTAATTTTTTCCCTTTTTCTTTTCCACAGTAATAATTACTTATTTATTTATTTTTTATAATTAAATTATGCATAAATAAATTAGGGTTTAATTTAGGTTTTAATTTAATTCTTTCATAATAAACTTAAAAAAACATTAGAACTAGGGTTTAGCATTTTAATTTTAATTAATATTTCCTTTTTTCTTTTAAATCTAAAAAACACAAGAAATAACAAAAACATTTAATCATTTAATTTTTAATTCTCATTAAACTGTTAATATTTTGCAAAAGGGTCCAACGCCCATTGTTTTAATAATTTTATTTCGCGCATTTATTTTACAATCGTTTAAATAATTATGTAATTGTCCCTAAGCCTTGTAACTTTACCTCTCGCATTTTTATTTATTCGCTTCATTTATTTTCCGCTAAATCGGGTTCGGTTAATTTTGGCGATGTGGACCCGCGCCATTTGTAATAGTCGTAGATTTATTTTTCCGCAAACTTATAACTGTTAAATATGCATGCAAGAATGAATGCCTAATTAAAATCAAGCGTAGATCACAAATAAACACGACAAGGCAAATAAACTGAAACATGACACACTATTCGCACACACCACCCCTAGGGTACGCCTCACTGTTGCCTTTCGAAAGGTGATCGTCGAGTAGAGGATGTCTTAGTAAGTCCTCATGATCCGGGAACCTGGCATGAGGGTAGCTTCTAAGGTGTCTTCCCATTGCTCTGGTGATCACCACGTCCCTAAACTCGAATTGACCCGACACCTCCAACGGTGGTGCTACTTACCTCTCAATGGTGGGATGGCACTACTTTAAAGGACTCTTACACAGACGAATTCCTTAGGGTAGGTAGGTTCTCAAGGATACTTGCTCAAATCTCAAAAACAAAACAAAACTCTTTTCACACCACACATTTTCAAAAGCTTTCAAAAACAAACTTTTCAAACACTCTGACGTATGAGTCGATCTGAAATTTTTCAAAGAAACTTTTAAACCCACATTGAAAAGCAAACAATTTTGAAAACACATTGAGCAAGTATCTAAGAGCCCATGGATAACCATGGATAGAAAGGGTGCTAACACCTTCCCTTTCTATAACCTACCTCCCGAACCGAGAGCAATCTCTTAGAAGGAATTTTTCTGTGCTTTTGTCCTTTCCTATTGGAGAAAATAAAAGACGGTGGCGACTCTTGCTTCCGCGACATTTCGCGAACCAGCTTTAAAACAGTCAGTTCCAGATCCACCGATCACAGTGGGTAGTAAGTATGTTTTCCATACGGACAATGACGATGATGTCTTATCACATAAATTCAATCAACACACTTGTGTTTAAAAAATTTTTAAAGGTGAACTACGCGTACCCTGATCCCCTATTGCATGAAAGGTGGTACGTAGGCACTAAAGGTTCGCAACTGCGGCGGGTGCAAAAATCATAAAAAATATTTCCTTTCCCACCTCCACCAGCTATTTTACATACAACATTTTATAGACAAAATATACAGATTTTTTCAAAGAGGTTCCTGCGGAGTACCATGGATGTTTAGGGTGCTAATACCTTCCCCTTGCATAACCAACCCCCTTACCTTGAATCTTTCCCCCCTCTTTTTGGGTTATTCGCTCTTTTCCCATTCCTTTGGAAACAATAAAGCGCGGTGGCGATTTTTATTTTGATCTATGTAAGTCTAGTCAATCCAATGGCTTTGTCTTAAACATTTCTACCGCTACAGAAGCTGGTGGTGCCCTAGAGCAGCTACTAGCATAAGCGATTTTTGGCCGGTGGCACCCAGGATAGAGGCAATTTCTGGTTGTGGAAATCTAGAGAGAATCTACAGCTTCTTTCTACCTCCAACGACTCTTTGGGTTTTGTTTTGTGAAGAGAGAGGAAAAAGAGAAAAAATGAGCCTTGAGCTCAGGATTTCCCTTAAATACTACTCCCTCTGTTTGTTGATGTTAGGCACATGGCCTCACGATGGCCATGCAATGAGTATACTTTGACTCAATCCCTTTCACGTCCACCCATGATACTCCCTCAGTCAACACTCAATCTCAACCTTTCGTTCATATTACTTCCAATCAATACCCCAGAATTAACTCCTGAGGGCCCTTTGATTGGAATCAGGTGCTCCATATCTCTCTAACGTACCATAGCACCCTGAATTCACTCCCATTATGGCCACTAGGTCTCAAACATTATATGGGCTTAGGCCCGTTCTTTTGGCACCTTCTCTTTGATTGTTTCAACGCAAATATACACCCCATTTACAATTGGACTTGAACAAAATATTGGGCTTAAGCCCATGCTAATAACACCCTTGTTTTTACTAAGCTAACTAAAAATACACCCCCTCTGATTTATTTAAATAATTTATATATTGAAATTTTTTTATAAATTTATTTGTTTAATTTATTTATATTCACATATTTATCAATTCTTTCTTTATATCATTTTTTTTATCATTTTTGCATCAAATTGTTATTTTTTATCATAAAAATCATTTTTGATAAATAAATATTGGTTTGTTATTAAAAATAGTTAATATATTTTTAATAATAAGAAAATAATTGTTTATTAATTATTTTCAAACACTAACCTTATTTTCCTATTGATTCAACAAATATTTTTATCATTCAAATTCTATTTTTTCAAAACTTCATCGTGCATTCTAAGACAGCTACCATCAAATCTAACATCTTTTTACTAACTTAATTCAAATTCAACTTTATTTCGAAAAAGGTTGTGGATATATTTTCTATTAACTGCTAACTGCATCTACGACTACGCTATTTTCAAAACCATACAAGGTTCAAGGATGATTCCAAACATTTCCACAATCCATAAAAAAAACTAACCAAACACATTCGAACTACGAAATTGGACTTCGATTCTTCACAAGGAGATACGTAGGCACGCGGTTATAACCAAGGCGAGCTCATAACTAAATAACTAAAATTCTTTTCTCAAATATATAGAAACATTAACTATTAAATACCCATCTTACCCTTAAACCAAAAATTGGAGCCCCTTGAGAACAAGGGTGTGAATAGTGCCTAACACCTTCCCTTCATCTAATTGACTTACGAATTTAGAATCTCTATACGAATTAGGGTTATCTGTTATTTCCCCATCCTTAGGATAAAACTTAATGGTGGCGACTCTTTATTTTTTGTCGGTTACAACACTATCCAAGGTGGATAATCTACCACAGCTAAGAACCTCACGTCAAATTGTTTAAGGACTTTTTCTCAAATCTTGTCAAACATGTCTGGGAGAGTTCTTCTGAGTTTCTGTCTAATCGGAGAACAACCTTCTTTGAGAGGTAGTTTATGAACCATGATATCTGTATCTAAACCTGACATGTCTCGGTAAGACCAGGAAAATATATCCATGTATTCATGTAGGAGCTTGATCAGCCTTTCTTTAACACTTTCCTCCAAGGTTGCACCTAGCTTAATCTCTTTTGGGTCCTTTTCGGTCCCAAGATTAATGGTCTCAATAGATTCTCGGAATGGTTGTATATTATTTACTTTTTACTCAAGTAACCTCGCCAATTCTTTGGAGAGCTCAAGCTCTTCCTCTTCAGCTTAGTTAATTGGTGCATCAAAATCATATTGGATTGTAGCAGTATCATTATCGGTGAGTTTAGATGAGGATATGAACATTTTATCATGTTTTGGTGCTTTTTATAATGTGAATTGGGAAATGGGCATGAAGAAAAAAGTATTTCCATTTGAAAATAAAAGAGAAATGCAAGAGAAAGACAGGGATCTTAATTGAATGCAAATATAACTTTTATTAATTGAAAATACTGTTTGAAAATAAATGGGGACCTTTAAAAGCTACCCCTATGCCTCAGGAGGGACACGGGTTCTTTTAAAAACAGAAAAAATTACTTTGGAAAGAAAAAGATCTTTGGAATCTCCACAGTTTTCCAATTTTTTAGTTCTTCGACTGGAGCACATTCTCGGATGAGGTTAGATGCTTCTTTGTTATTGCCTCTGTTGGATATCAATTGACACTTGTCTACCATGTTCCACTCCGTTGCTGATGAAGGTTTCCTAGACGGGAGGAAATTGCCCTTTGCCGTTCTTGGTAGTCTTTGAGGGTTGATAGCCCAAACCAAAGCGATCTTTCTTCTTAGTTATCTCCACAAGCTTTCCCCAGCCTTTAGATGTTCGATCCTCCACATTTGTTTGCAAGTATCTCCATGATGCCATAGAGGTTGTTGGTTTTAAGACTTTCTCTACCAGGAGTGTAACCACTGTAGCCACTTCCAAGACATGGAATAGCGTCTCTACACAATCTTCTCCCACACTGATATATCTGTAGGACTCCAAATGACTTACGAAGATGTCTTCCTCACCATTAATTATCACCAACTTTCCTTTAACAAGGAACTTCAATTTTTTATGCAGGGTTGAGGTGACAGCTCCTGCAGCGTGAATCTAAGGTCGCCCGAGCAAGCAAGTATATGTTGGTTTTGTATCTATTACTTGAAAGGTAATGTAGAACATATGCGGGCCGATCTTTACAGAGAGATCCACTTTTCCAAACACAGTGCTTTGAGAACCATCGAAAGCTTTTACCATCATAGAACTTGGTATTATAATGATGTTATCCATTGTTAGTTTTATCAGGCTAGCCTTTGGTAGCACATTGACGAAAGAGCCAATATCAATGAGTACTCTGGATAGGCTGGTTGTTCTTATCTATATTGAAATATGAAACGCTTTGTTGTATGATCTGACTTGTGGAGGCAACTCATTGTCATTGAAGCCTAGGTGTGTTCCTGATGTTAGATTAGCCATGACTCCATCAAATTGGTTTACTATGATCTGTTTTGTAATGTGCGCAGAACTTAGAATTTTCATTTGTGATTCTCAGTGTGCCTTTGAATTGATCAGTAATAAGAGTATTGAAATTTTGGCTTGGGTTTGGTGTAGTTCACCCACCACCCTGTAGTCACTCTTCCTGTCATTTTCAAGAATTCGTCAGTCTCTCGATTAGTGAATGTATTGCTCAGAGGTTCTTGCTCTTGACTAGTTTCAGCCATAAATTTTCCATTATCTTTAACCATAATGTTATCTTTCTTTTGTTGTTCGGGACCTTACATCCGGCCACTACGGGTCATGCCCCATGTTCCTGCTATATTTGTAATTGCATGTCCTTGACTTGTTGATGATTCACATTCCTGCTTTTGTCCATTGATATAGAGAGTAGTTTCATAACACCATGGTACAACTTTATCACTTTCATAGGGGGTGGGAGATGGACCCCTGATCACCATTGTACTCTTCAGAAGCACTGGTATTGTTACTGGTATCTTTGCTCAGATTGGCTCTCCACATGGGATGACAAGTGGTCTCTTTGCAAAACTTGGACCTTGGCAAGGAATTACCAATGGTGTTTTTGTATTCCCATTGATTGCAGCTACATATCCTTCTTCAGGGTAATGCCCGAACTAGATTATCCCTTTATCCGCCAATTTCTTAAAAGTGTTTTTGAAAGCGTCATTATGTTTCAATAGGAAACCATATTTCAACAGATGTTCCTTCAGAATATCTATCCGAGATTTTACTTATCGAGCCTCTTTATGATTAGTGACTATTTCGATTGTGCTCACCCCTGGACCGCCATGTTAAGGTATGGGGTTTGTATTGATATTTGGTTTATCAAAAGTGATATCTTGAAAATTTAACAAATCTTGAACTTTGTGCTTGAAGGCCCAACATTTCTCTATGGTATGCCCTAAAGAATTGGCATGATACTCGCACCTTGCATTTGCATCATATTTTGGTGGGAGCGTCCCAATTGGAGGAGCGGATGGATTTAGATCTACCAAGGATACCTTGAGTAAGTGTTGTAGTAATTGACTGTGTGGCATAGGGAGAGGATCAGATCTCCTCATAAGCCTTTTGAACCTATTTTTTTCTCGTGGAATAACCAATGATTGTTGTGCTTTTTGGTGTTTTGCGACACCATTCGCTTCTCCTTTTTTCTTTTTCGAGAAGTTTGGAGTATGATTCTTTGGATTATAAGGAGTCCTAGATGACGCTCCTTGTATCTTTCCACTTTTCACACCAGTTTCACTTCATTCCCCGATTGTCACCAAATAAAAAATTATGGACGAGACGCTGCCTACCATTTTATCATAATACAGACCTTATAGCGTACTGTAATACGGTGGGAGAACTGACTTTTTTGGTTTTATCTAAATTTGCGGATAGCAAGAGTCGCCACCGACTTTTCTTTTATCTAATATTTAGGAAAGGTGGAAATAATAGGAAAGACCTTTGATAGATTTTGAGTTCGGGGGTAGGTTATGAAAAGGGAAGGTGTTAGCACCCTTTTCATCCGTAGTTATCTACGGGCTCTTAATTGCTTAGCTAACTTTTGAAAACTTGCTTTGTGTGTGTGTGATTTGTTTGAAAATATTTTGAAATACCAATGTAAGGCTAACTTTGATATAATTCTTGTATTAGTCCTCAAGAATGTTTACAAAGTATTTTTTGAAAATATTTGTTGTTTTGAAAGTGATGTGTGAAAAATGTTTTGTTTGTGAGAAAAGTTTGTGAGTAACCAACTAGGAGTTCTTACCCACTAAAGTATTTCTTGTTATTTTTATTTTCCTTTGGAGATAGTACTATACATACCATTAGTTGGTAGGTAGCCCTATCTATTAGATGTGAAAGGACAAGTGTAGGGTCATCATATGGTCATCGAAGGCAACATGTAAGGATACTTTAGCAATTATATCAAAGGGACTATCATCATTTTGTTCGTAGGGACTAGATCATTTTGTAGGTAGCTCGAAGGGTCATTGAGGGATTATGATCTTTATTCGTAAGGGACTATGATGATTTGATCGAGGGTCTTTTTCTAAAGTATCCCCACTTTTGAGGGACGCGACCAAGTATCATAAGACAACAAGAGAGGTTACACTAGAGGTGCAAGTGTGCAAGGTGTTTATTGATGTGTGATTTTCGCAAGTATACGAATCGCGTCAGAGTAATATAAAATATTATCGATTCCACAAAGACCAAAAAGCGGATCTATTAAATTCTATTGTCATTATGTTCATCTAAGGCAGATCAAATCAGGGTTTTATAGCAGGCAGAGTAAATAAAGTAAAAGATGTCAATTCAGATAAAAGCAACGGGTTTGAATGTAAATCACAATAGTCAGATAATACTCTAAAATTCTTCTAATAGAACTACTTATGGGGAAATATTTCCTACTTTGAAAATAACTAATTTAATAGGAACCGTCGCTTTTGCATATTCAGAACCGAGTTTATTCTTTAAATAATGCCTTTTTATTGTCACGGATAAAAGGTGCGTATTCCGTTAAAGTAATAAACCTATTTTTAAGAAATCTAGTTACTTGACTAAGTTGAAAAGTGATTTTGACTCAGAACTTCTAACCAAGAGATGATTAGACTTTTTAAACCTATAAACGCGTCCGAAAAAGGTTTTGAAATCATTTCTTCTAAAAAGTTAAAGGTTCTTACTTAATTGAACAAAACACTTTCGCTCTCTTTGAGAAATTAAGACTAACCAAGTTTATCAATGGTTGGACGGCTTTCGATCTTACCCAACAGAAAATAAAGTGTAGAAAACTTGTGTTAAAAACCAAAACAGCCCCTAAAGTATTCCTACAGATGCAATGTTTAGACAGTTACCTTAACCATGATCATTACATTCTAACCCTAAAGGAAATTAGCCAGACATGGAAATAAACTAATTAAAGCAAATCATGTTTAAGCAGAAAGTAAAAAAGTTAAAAGATAAGTAAATGCGATGCAAGAAAATAAACAAAGTAAAGCAAGTGCGATGCGAGAAAATAAACAAAGTAAAGCAGGTGCGATGCGAGAAAATAAACAAAGTAAAGCAAGTGCGAGGAAATAAGTGAGATAAATGCGGAAACTTAAATAGAAACCTGCTCCAAATGGAGGGATTTAAAGCAACTTGAATGGAAGGTAAATTTGACTGAAATAAAGGAAACTCGAATTAAAATGGCGGCAAGATTGTAAAGTGCTCCAAACTTGATTACAGACTCAATGACTCGTGCGATAACTCTTCGATGTGAAGAGATTACCGCTTACAATTGGACAATATATGGCTTAAGTCAATGCAACTAAGCTTGGATGAAGAAGCAGAACTGAAATCACTTATATTTATAGGCCTAGGAGGATTTTGGAAATCACAAGAATGCCCTCCAACTTCTTTTAAGCGGGAATCAAATTTGCAAAGGTGGCGCACGCCATGGGGGTGTGGCGGCCGCCATGATCCAAAAATGAAGAATTAGTGGAGAACGTGGTAGTTGGCAGTTGGTTGAAGTTGGCCGCCTCATGGCTAACCCTATGGCGGGCGCCATGGTGGAAGCCACAAGTGCAAAAACTCCAAAATCTTGATTTTTAGCTCGTTTTTCTTCATTTCTTCAAGCAAGGCTTAGGAAAGACAAAAAAACAGAAAACAAAACAAAATGCAAACATAATACAAGAAAGTAACAATAAAAACCTAATAAACATGTGTGAATCGAGTCAAATATGCAGTGCGATTCAGTGTTATCAAATTCTCCCACACTTAGACCTCTGCTTGTCCTCAAGCAAAAACTCTGTATAGCTCAGCAAAGAGAAACAGTATCATCAAACAATTTGGGCAAAAAGGGCTTCTAAGTTTAAAGCAGGATGTAATGATAGTGTGATACGGTGGGAAAGAACTGACTGTTTTTTGGAATGCTGGTTTGCATTTTGCGTTTGTTTTTGCAAAATGTCGTGGTAAGCAAGAGTCGCCACCGACTTTTATTTTATCCAACAAGGAAAGGAAAAAAGCACAGAAAAATTCCTTTTTTGAGATGTTTCTCTGGTTCGGGGGGTAGATTATAGAAAGGGAAGGTGTTAGCACCCTTTATATCCGTGGTTATCCACGGGATCTTATATACTTGCTCATATTATTTTCAAAATATTGCTTTCTTTGTGCTTGTGGGTTTTGAAAAAGTTTTTGTTTTGAAAACTTCAATTTAACTCTTGCTTATGTCCTCAAGAGTGTATGAAGTGTTTTTTTTGAAAACTTTGTTCGAAAAAGTGTAAGTGTGAAAAGTTTGTTTTGTTTTGAAAGAGCAAGTACTTAAGAACCATCTACCTAGTTGAAAAAGGAATCACTCTATGCTATCTTCCTTTAGACAATGTTATCCTACTATTGATGAGTAGGTAGCACCGTCGTTGGAGTTTAAGGGTCAATTCGAATGAGGGACATACGGTCACTAAAGCAGTGTTAGGACGCCTTAGCGGTAACCCTAATATCTTAGATCATTTGTTTTGAGGCAACAATATCTGAGGCAACCGTTTCGAGGCGACTATGATCTTTTAGACAGGAGGACGACCTCTAAAGTGACATATACTCAATGACCGCGTACGAAGGCAACCAAGTGGGGTGTACCCTAAGAGTGCGCATGTGCGAGTGTGTCATTTTCAGTTTTTTTTGTCTTTGTACATGTTAATGGTGATCTAAGATGATTTTAGGTTAAAACATTTAGTCTTGTCTTGCATACCTATTATCAAACATCTAACAGCTATAAGTTGCGGAATTTAAAAATGCGGAATTTAAATTACAAGGCGTCGGGTATTTACATCGCCAAAGACAACCCTTTAAAAATAAATAAATTGATAAAAAATAAATAAAAGTCCTATTTAACTATTTACAAACCGGGAGCAAGTACAATATTGGATAAATAAGGTAAATCGCGTGCGGGAAATTAAATCGGGCGCAATGTTCTAGGGTTTTGACCCCTTTTGGATTAAAGAAAAGATTTTTGGTTGTTTTTGAATTAAGAAAGAAATTACCTAAGTTAATTATTAAATTAATAAATTAATTAATTAATTAATGAAAATAAATTATTTTTGGGTTTTTGGTATTTAAAGAAATAAAATAAAATTAATTAATGTTAGTAAAAACCTAATTAAGTCTAATTGGTTTTAATTATTTACAAAAGATATATTAAAGTTATTTCTAATTAATAGCCTAAATTAATTAATAAATTTGTTAATAAAAATTAAAATTTGATTTTTATGAAGAAAATATTTTTTTTGTGGTTTTTAATTTTATAAAAAAAAGAATTTTGATTGGTTAATAATTAAATAGAAATAATAACTAAATAATTAAAAAAAACAAAATAAATAAAATATATAGAGAGAGGGGTATGGGCCTGCTTTTGAGTGTTTGGGAAGTAATTCTAAGGCCCATTTGAATCTGGCCTCGTTTGACTTCTGAGATCCCCTGCGCGCATGTTGACTTGACTCCATGGTAGACCATCAACCTGGATCACCAGATCTGGCCTTTGTCCATCTGGCTATTGGACATGTGAAGGCATATGGTGAGTTGCACTCTTAGATTTGCACCTGATTACATGAAGGAGAAAAATAACAAAGAGAATGGGGGACCTGGGATTCGAACCCAGGTCCTGAACGTGATTGGTTGCTTCCCTTGCCAATACGCTGCTTTACTTCTTTTGTTAATAATATACAAGAAAAATATAATAAGATAAAACAAGTTAATGTGCCAACAAACAAAAATATGCGCGCCATGGTTTGAACGGACGTATGGGAGAACGAAACCTCATTGTCTCCTACCTCCAAATCCTATAAATATTACCTGTGGATTTGGATCCGCAGCTAAATGTGCAGGCTTTCTCTAAAATCCATTCCAGACCATGAAAACAAATTCCACGAACATGGTTGGACTCGCCTTGGCTTCCTGATCAACACTATGCCCTTCTTGAGTCCTGATTTTTCCTGAAAAAGAAAACCCTAAAACACAAACGAAGAACCCTAGCTATGGGGGTTCTTCATTTAGGCCAGAAAAACGCAATTGGATATTGCCAAACGTTTGCAAATGTTGTGAGGAGTATAAATATGGCAATGATTTTTTCAAATGATGCAAGAATAGAGAGTTATGATTTCAAGTACAGAGCGGATTATCGTGACACTTACAGGGCGTTTGGGCGTATGAGCAAGCTTGCTTTTAATCCAGGAAGGTTGAGTGAACACCCAGGAAGCGATTGGGATAGCTTTTGGCTTCTGAAAACGCCTCTTACTATGATTTCGAATTCAAGCTTTTTAGTGTTTTTTCCAAACTTTGTTCTGCCTCTTCTTGCAGCCTCCAACCTCTATTTTCGTGCCTTTGCCTTCCTTATGTAATGTATATTGCATTAGGGTAAGAAACTTGGTACAAATCTCTCCATATCAATGCTCATGAATTGGATTTGATTCCACCATTACAACCTTCCAAATTTGGCCTAAATCATATCTTCTTGTAACCAATGCACTTGATGCGAATTTGATTCACATAATAGTTGTATTCAAAGCCTAAAGCAACCAAAAAATCATGAGTCATAAATACTTTTGATTTTATATGATTTTATTTGATTTAAAATGAATAAATTCAATTAAAAATCAAATTAAATAATAAAAATAAGATATGGGATCATGGCTGAAGCTAGGACACGTGGACAATGATGCAAGCTCAAATCAAGTGGAAAAGGATGGGCCCATTAGACAAAATTTGAAGTTTTGGGGATAGTTGACTTTTGGCAATTTTGCAAAAATGCCCAACTTCAACAATGCATAAATTCTTACATTTTGAACTTTTGGAGGTGTTCTTGGACTTTTTAGAAATATTGAGATGTCCTCTAACCAACCCTTTTGGTCTCATATCAATTTGATGTTCCATGCTTAAGTTATAAGCTTTGGCAAAAAAGGTGTTTTTGTTGACTTTCAAAAATGACCTATAATGTCCAAATTTATAACTTCTTGTGAGTGCATTTTCTGATCTTGGGGTATGAAGATGGATTGTAGGAACTTGCATCCTCTTAAAAAATGAACTTTGGATGGGTCATTTCTCATAAAGTATGAGAAAGTTATGCTTGGTCAAAGTTGAGTTGACTTTTCTTGCAAAACCCTAATTTAGCAACTTTTGAGTCTTGATGAATTTTGAGCAATCCTTGATGAATCATGATCAACCCTTGATCAAATGATGAAATATCCTTCAAAATGAGAATTTTGACAAAAAATCTTGAGGTTTGACTGTTTATAGGTCACAGTTGACTTTTGCCCATGCATAGTCGATTTTTGGACCCTTTGAGCAATTGACTGACCAAACTTCCTCTGCAAGGCTTGAAATTTGACATGGATGACCTTGAGAACATATTAGGATATTGGGGAGCACTTGAGGTCATTTGTACTCAAGGATCTTGATGCAACACAAAACCTTAATTTGGGGTTGACTGCCCTAGGAGATAGCTTGATTGTCCAACTCTTGAGCAATCTTGAGCCACTTGGAGATTTTTCTTGCAATGTTTTGAGAAATATGAGAGGGGAAAATTTGGGGTACAACAACTGCCCCTGTTCAATCTTCTTAAACCTGAGGATGTAGATTGGCTTTCGTGCCTTTCGTGATCCGAAGGTGGAAGAGGATTGAACACTAGAGTGCCCAGAAATTTGCACTCGCATGAAGTGGTATCAGCCTTGTGATGTCGGGAATGGGCTTACAGATGCCATTTGGAGATTGATGGCGGGAGGATGGGCTTAAAGATGCCATCTGCAGGAGTGTCGATCGCATAAGAGATTCCTTAGCGAGAACTTGCATACCTGTTGTTGTAGAAGATTCCGCTGGGGAAGTCTAACTTTTATTGAGATTTAGGACTGTCTGGTCTTCAACAGAGTGTAATTCTGTTGAGATTTTAGAACTTGTCCGTAATTCAATTGGGGGGGAAACATCTTCATCAAGATCTAGGAATTGTCTGGTCTTCAACGTAGTATACCGTTGAGATTTTAGAACTAGTCCACACTATGACGGAGGAAAACATAAAGATCTAGGAACTGTCTGGTCTTCAACGTAGTATACCGTTGAGATTGTAGAACTCGTCCACACTATGACGGAGGAAAACATCTTCATCAAGATCTAGGAACTGTATGGTCTTCAACGTAGTATACCGTTGAGATTGTAGAACTCGTCCACACTATGACGGAGGAAAACATCAAGATCTAGGAACTGTCTGGTCTTCAACGTAGTATACCGTTGAGATTGTAGAACTCGTCCACACTATGAAGGAGGAAAACATCAAGATCTAGGAACTGTCTGGTCTTCAACGTAGTATACTGTTGAGATTGTAGAACTCGTCCATACTATGACGGAGGGAAACATCTTCATCAAGATTTAGGAACTGTCTGGTCTTCAACGTAGTATACCGTTGAGATTGTAGAACTCGTCCACACTATGACGGAGGAAAACATCAAGATCTAGGAACTGTCTGGTCTTTAACGTAGTATACCGTTGAGATTGTAGAACTCGTCCACACTATGACGGAGGGAAACATATTCATCAAGATCTAGGAACTGTCTGGTCTTCAACGTAGTATACCGTTGAGATTGTAGAACTCGTCCACACTATGACGGAGGAAAACATCTTCATCAAGATCTAGGAACTGTCTGGTCTTCAACATAGTATACCGTTGAGATTGTAGAACTCGTCCACACTATGACGGAGGAAAACATCAAGATCTAGGAATTGTCTGGTCTTCAATGTAGTATACCGTTGAGATTGTAGAACTCGTCCACACTATGACGGAGGAAAACATCTTCATCAAGATCTAGGAACTGTCTGGTCTTCAACGTAGTATACCGTTGAGATTGTAGAACTCGTCCACACTATGACGGAGGAGAATTATCGAGATTGAGAACCTTATCTGAAATTCAACCGAGGATAATTCAGTTGAGATTTAAGAACCGGTCAGGTCTTCGACTGCTGAGAACTTAACTTCATCCTTCCTGAAAGGTAAAGGTCAATCATATGCAATGCATGATATGGATCAAGCAATGATGTTCTCAAAACAAATGAGATCATGTTGTATGATGCGTATATGCATGTGTCATGATGTATGGAAATGTAATGTTTCTAGCTGGGGAAAATAAATCCCGGATAGCTGCTGGAGAATAGAGTCGAATTCTTCGTTTCTGCTGGGGATGGCGAACGAAGATGATTGATGAGAATAAACCTGCAGGAGAGGATAACTCCGTTGGGGAATAAAATGATGAGGAGATTACTCTGTGGGGAAGAGATGATCTGCTAAAGATTCCACCGATAAATTCCGTTGGGATGAATTATCGTTGCTGGTGATATTGAATCCTGTTGGGGATTGAATTCCTGTTTGTGAAGGGAAAGAACTCCGCTGGGGATGATCTTTCGGTTGCGACTTCACTGGGGATAACCTTTTAGGCTCTTATGGGGATAATCCTTTGAGCTTTGTTGGGGACAATCTTCCTTTGAACTCGGCTGGGGATATTTATTTTTATACTCCGCCGAGGACGAACTTCCGGAGTCTACTGGGGATGATTCTTCAACTCCATTGGGGAAGCTTTTTCAGACTGTGCTGGGAAAATTTTAACTCCACTAGGGGTATCTTGGATTCTGCCAGGGAATATTCTTATACTCTGTTGGGGGATATTAAGACTGTCGGGGATATTAAGCCCTTTCAGTGTTGATGGTAGATAAACTTTGCTTGGGGGAGAATATTACCGATTCGATCATTCACAGTTGCAAGTCTCATTTGGGGAGAGCTATCATTACTGTATTTTTCTTACTCTGCGGGGAGTGAAAGTACCTTAGCCATATTCTTCAGTTGAATTTACCTTTGTACCTGGTGGACAGAGCAACTGTACAGTTTGGACAATTCTTATTTGCCCCTGTTTCTGATATTACGAGTAATTCGCCTTTTGTTTCGCATGTAAACATTTATGAGCAGCAATTAATGTCAAGTGCATATATCAAAAACGAACATTGGACGTTCTTTGCAAAACAAAACAGATAAAGGAAAAAAATAGTTTGAGATTCCTGAAAATGAATTTGTATTGATTTTGAAGTTTGGCTTGTAAATAGGCGTTTTTGTACAAGAGGCTGACATCCTAGTAAGAGAATGCCTCCGAACAGATATAGTTTATACAATTTGTGAAAAACTAAACAAAACAGCTATGTGAATAATCCCACTGGGTTCCAACTCTGCTATTGCCCTTATGTCCTCGAGCATCTCATCACTTTGCTGCTTGGTTGAAGGTAGATCAGATTGATTAGTGTCGTCCGAGCTTGATAGTCGATACCGAAGTATGGATGCAAGGTGATCCAATGAGACATAGTGTTGCGCTTTGATCCCTAATTTTTGCCTGGACCGCCCTTTCGGGTTTTCAGTCCACCGGGATACCCTTTTTTGTCCAAGTCGCCCTTTCGGGTTTTCGACTTGCCTGGTGTACAGATTTTTTCATTTTCATCCCTTATTTTTTCCCGAACCCTTTTGGTTCACCGGGAAACCCTTATTTTTGCCTAGGCCATTCAACCTAGCGGGTCTTTGATTATGCGTAGTATTTTTTCACTATGTCTACATTGGCGGGGTGAGGAAGGTCGTCACCATCCATGGTGGTTAGAATCATAGCTCCTCTTGAGAAAATGTTCTTAACCATAAATGGCCCTTCGTAAGTAGGGGTCCATTTGCCCATGGGATCACCTTGAGGTAAGATGATGCGCTTGATAACCAGGTCCCTGACTTGATACTCTTGTCGTCTAACTTTCTTATTAAATGCCTTGATCATCCGTTTTTGATACGTCTGACCATGACAAATAGCAGTAAGTCTCTTTTCTTCGATTAAGTTCAGCTGATCAAGCCGGGTCTGAATCCAGTCATCCTCGCTCAAACCTGCATCCTTCATGATCCGAAGAGAGGGTATCTGAACTTCAATGGGCAAGACTGTCTTCAGGCCATATACCAAGGAATAGGGTGTTGCCCCTGTTGACGTCCGTGCTGAGGTATGGTACCCATGAAGAACAAACGGTAGCATCTCGTGCCAATCTTTGTATGTTATCGTCATCTTCTGCACAATCTTCTTAATGTTCTTATTAGCCACTTCTACAGCCCCATTCATCTTCGGCCGGTAGGAGAAGAGTTGTGATGCTGTATCTTGAACTGCTTGCAGAGCTCGGTGATCATCTTATTGTTGAGATTGGTACCATTGTCCGTAATGATCCTCTCTGGTACCCCATATCGACAGATCAGATTGTGCCGAATGAACCGTGCCACGACGTTCTTGGTTACAGTAGCAAAGGAAGCTGCTTCAACCCACTTCGTAAAGTAATTGATTGCTACCAGGATGAAACGATGCCCGTTGGACGCAGTAGGTCTGATCTCGCCGATCATATCAATGCCCCATATTGCAAAAGGCCAAGGAGCTGTCAAGACGTTCACCTCTTTTGGTATCAAAAATGGTAGTATGAGTGTTGTACCCCAATTTTTGCCCCTAAGATTCCTCTATCATATCATATCAACTCGATCATAACAAGATCACATTAGGGTTGGTTCTTCCTCTTTTTTCCTATCTTTAAGTTTGCTCTCGAGGAATCTCCAAGCACCTTGGTTGTGTATTTTGTATATGTGTTGTTGACTAACTTCTAATCAAAATACAAAAAATATTTGTCTTTGTCTTTGTATATTTTTGTTTTGTAGGTACCAAGTCGAAGCATCTGACAAATAAGGATTTCTGGTATTATTTTCCTAAAATCTCTATTTGCAAAGAAAAAGAATTAAAAAATTTCATTTTTTTTTCACTGATGCAATTGATTGCTCTTAGAGTGCAATCGATTGCACATAGTGCATTTTGCGCCATTTTTGAAAAAAGACACTGTGCAAATCGATTTGCACTATAGTGCAATCGATTGCACAGCGTGAAAATTTGAAAAAAATCAGCATTTTAAACTTGTCAAATTTTTGGCTCCAATTTTCCTTCACTTTTGAAAGATGTATCATTAATTCAAATTTTAGTGTCAATCTTTCATTTTTAAGAAGAATTATCATTAATTCAAATTTTGGCTCTAATTTTTGAAAGAATTATCATTAATTCAAATTTTGGCTCTAATATTTGAAAGAATTATCATTAATTCAAATTTTGGCTCCAAGAATCAATTACCAAATTACCACTAATCCCAATCCTAAAATCTATAAATAGAGCCCTCATCTCATTCAAATTTCAAGCTTTTGATAGCCAAATCCACCTTGCTAAAAAGTCTCTCAATTCTCTCCATCTACCAAATTCACTCAAAGCTCCATTTTCAAAAATTTAGTAAGCTTTGCATTAAAGCTTACTAATCTTTGAGCTAAACCTTCATCCAAACACTTTTTCTCCATCAATTCTCTACATCCAAGCTTGGTCAATTGATTCTTGTGCTTGAATTGAAGCAAATTCTTGAAGTTGTTTTAATAATTCTCTAGATCTACCTTTGGTAAGTTGGATAATTCATCTTTCACAATGTGATCTCATGGTGATCTTTGGGATTGATTCTTTGAGCATTATTTTGTGATTTCAATGGTGTTATTTTCTCATAATTTGATGGAATTTTCGTGCTCAAGTGGATCCATGATCATAAGGTGTTTGATGGAAAGTTTGAACAAGAAATTGCCCTTTTAAAATGTTGTTTTTGCTATTGTTACTGTGTGCAATCGATTTGCACTAAGTGTAAATCGATTGCACAGAAGCAATTTCACGCAATTTTTTGAAAACTGTACTGTGTAAATCGATTTACATAGTAGTGTAAATCGATTTACACCAGGACAGAATGCATTTTTTGCCTTGTTTTGGGGCAGCTTTGATCCAAAATGCTTTTTCTACTCACTCCTTTTGATTGTTGGTTTGGATTGCAATTTTAAATGTGCAATTTGTCTTTAAACTCAATGGACTTTGTGATGTAGATGAAGTTGGATAAATGTTCATCAATTCAAATCTACCTAAGAGTGAATTATTTAATTCATTTTTGGTGCTTTGGATTAATGATATGTTTAGTGCTTTAATCCATCTAGAGGAGTGGTTGAATTTAAAGATGAAAGAATTTTGAAATGGTGATCCAAATTAGCTTGTCATTCCCCTCCCTCTTCATCTTATCCCTTTCTTTTTTTAATTGTGCTACATGTTAAGGGATGGTGATCTCTATATCATTTATCCAAACATGAAGTACATATATTTCTATTGACCGGCCTCCAAATAGGTGTGACTTCTACATAAGTCCACTTACGATTGCTTAACATAGTGCTAAATTTTGTCCCGATTCGAATAAATGATCATTCGTGGCCCAAACTTATGATTGCAAGCCCAAGTATGCTAATTTGATCTCTTTGATACAATAACCTTGAGATTCATTGTGTGGAGGCTTTGGTTCTACCAATCCTCTAATGGATCTACAACACCTTTGGTCAACGCGGATCGTTTAAACATTGTTGATCATTACATGTTGCCTTGTGAGAATTCCAAAATGGATGATATACTTGACAAAAAGCAAATGCAACTTGTTGTGTGGAGGCTTTGGTTCTACCAATCCTATAATGAGTTCCAAATGCAAGTTTCAAGATGGTCGTCCAACTAACCACTAATTACTAACAACTAACTTTACTTTACGCTTTTATTTTCATGCTTTATGTACCATTTACTTTTAGCATTTTACATTTCATGCTATTTTCATCTTTGCTCACTTGAGCATTTACTTTTATGTCATTTTTATTTTGCTCACTTGAACTTTTCTTTCTTTTTAAAGACACCTAATAATCAACATGAACCATAAAAATCATTAATGATACTTGGACTATTTGGTTACTATCCTTTGCATTATGGAGTGATAGACTTCTTGGACTTAGGATTAGAGACCTTGGCCTATCTTGGAGACTTTGTGACTTTATTTGATATTTTGTCTGGAGTTCTTGAGGTTTACCTCAAGACATTGGGTTGTTTGTTTGTTTTGTGTGCAGGTTATTGAGATTACGATCTTTGTTTGTAATCTGGAATTCACCTGTATACAGCCGTTACTCTGCCCAATTTTTGCGAAGACTTAAAACACTTGAAGTTTGGTTCTCTCAAGAGGTCTAGTATCTTTGCTTGCTTGGTTTCAATCCGAAGAATGGGAATTCTATATTGACTCATAATGTTAAGTATTGGCTTCTTGTTGGTTACATGGTTCTTATCCCTAGCTTTTACCTTATGCTTTAGGATAGCCTCTTCTTCTCCTCCCATCTTCTTTAATTTCAAAAATCTTCTCCCTCCTTAAAAAAAAACTCTTCTTGTTTTGAAACTTGAAACATTTTCATAATAAACCTTGACTTAGGTCCATGCATCTTCAAAACATTTTCATAAATAAATTTCAATCAATTTAATAATACCTTGACCTTTTTTTGTGAGAAGACTAAAAGTCAATCAATCTCATTTCAAACCATTTTGCCACTTTGGCTTTTATCTTTAAACTTTTCTCAAAAGATTAGACTCTTGTCAATCCTTGTAGTGATGCAAACAACTATACTTCTACAATATGTAGTGAAGTGAGATATTTTCCACTTGGGTGTTGAGTGAGGCATTGTTGATTTTAAAATCCAAGCCATATCCTCCACTTTGAGAAGATGCAAATTCTCCTTTCTCATGATTGTGGGTAGTAAGTATATTTTCCACACGGACAATTGCGATGATGTCTTATCTCATAAAATCAACCAACACACTTGTGTTTCAAATTTTTAAAAGAGGAACTACGTGTACCCTGATCCCCTATTGCACGAAAGGTGGTACGTAGGCACTAAAGGTTCACAACCGCGGCCGGTGCAAAAATCATAAAAATATTTCTTTTCTCACCTCCACCATCCATTTTATATACAACACATTTTTATAGCCAAAATATACAGATTTTTCAAAGAGGTTCCTGCGGAGTACCGTAGATGTTTAGGGTGCTAATACCTTCCCTTTGCATAACCAACCCCCTTACCTTGAATCTTTCCCCCTCTTTTTGGGTTATTCGCTCTTTTCCCATTCCTTTGGAAATAATAAAGCGCGGTGGCGATTTTTATTTTGATTTGTATAAAGTCTAGTCAATCCAATGGCTTAGTCTTGCACATTTCTACCGCTACAGAAAAAATGGCGACTTCACTGGGGAAAGATTGACCTCTTGCTGGTCCATCCCTAAGTGGGTTAAACCTATCTTTGTTTATATCTGTATATGTGCTATTGTTGTTTATGTGTTATATTTTGTATATATGTTTGTCTGGATTTTCCTGGTTTACAGGGTGCTTGGTGATTACTCATAAGTCCTATACCCGGACTTGGGCAAACTTTAAGATAGGACGGGCGGTATAGTCATGTTAACTTTGAGGGAGTAATCCCAAAAAAGGAGGCATGAGATCCCCCACTCAGTGGAGGCCCTTTTGACTGTAGTATCGTTTACCGAGTAATCAGGAAGGCATACTGCTTTCGACCTGGGAGCCTGCCGAAGCTGAGGATCGTAGATTACCTAACCCCTCTTGGCCTTTTAGGTGTAGTGCGGAAGCTATAACGGAGTAATCCGGAAGTAGTTGTCACGCGATACTACGCTCGGACGAGTCTTTCTTGAGAATATTACTAATTACCGAGTTAATCGGGAAGTTGGTAATATCCGAAGGAAGGATGTAGACTCTGAGAACCTCTAGAACCTTGTTCGGCAGGTGATAACTTTTTAGACCAATACCTTATGGATAGTACCTTCGACCTCATGCTCGTGACGTTGAACCTATGAACCCTATATGTGTGATCTTGTGTGTGATTGTTGCATCATGCATCCATGCACTCATAAGCATCTTTTGAAGAAAACAATATTTTAAGGGATTTAAAGGTTGACTATTTGTGAATATCTCAGGTACTTTTAAATCATGGATTCTGGAAAGAGAAACAAAAGCTTTATTACTTGGATGTTTGCAATGTGTCTATAAATCTTAAATCCCTTGAAATATTAAATAATAAAGTAAAACTAATCATGTGCATTGCATATCATGAATCATATTGCACATATTTCTTGCATTTGTTATGCATATCCAAGTGTCTTATCCAGCTTCTTTACTTCACTCAGCAAGCTGACTCATCACTACAACACTCGGGCTAATTTCAAAAAGAAGATGGACAACTTAGAACAGGAGAATCGCGAGCTGCGCGAAGAAGTTTCTGCTTTGAAGGCTGGCTTGGCCAACTTGACTACTCTGATGGAAGCTCTGGTGGTTGCTCAGAATCAGCCACCGAGTGTTCAACCTCAACCAACGAGGGAAAGTACTGAAGTTCTGACTATTCCTGTATCCGCTACTCCGGCTGTTATTCAAAATCGTTTGCCTCAGGGTTATCCGTGGGGAATGCCAGAGAATTTTGCACCTGAAGGTTTCAATCTGGGTCCTCAAGATGCTCCAGTGGTTCCAAATGTTGTTACTCCTGCACCTCCTGTGATGCATACTGTTCCTGCTGCACCTCCTTCGGTGAATTTGGTTCCGTTTGTTAATGAAGATGTGTGTCGTCCTTTCCCTCCGCCGAGTGAAGACTTGGGTATTTATGACAGAATGGATGATTTCCAAGAGCAGTTTGATAGAATGCAAAGAGAGATGAAGGCTCTTAGGGGAAAAGAGTTGTTCAGGCAGAATGTGAATGAGCTGTGTTTGGTCCCGAATGTTAAAATGCCTGCTAAGTTCAAGGTCCCGGAATTTGAGAAGTACAAGGGAAACACTTGCCCTCGTGCTCATTTGGTGATGTATGTGAGAAGGATGTCTACCCATACTGATGATCAGCGTCTGCTGATTCATTTTTTCCAGGATAGTCTGACCGGTGCTGTGTTGAAATGGTACATGAGTTTAGACAGCGTCAGCATCCATACTTTTAATAATTTGGGAGAAGCATTCATTAAACAATACAAGTACAATGTGGACATGGCGCCTGACCGTGACCAGCTTAGGGCCATGGTTCAGAAAGACAGAGAATCATTCAAAGAGTATGCCCAGAGATGGCACGAAGTGGCTGCACAAGTGATTCCTCCCATGGAAGAAAAAGAGATGACAAAGATCTTCCAGAAAATTCTTAGTTCCTTCTACTATGAGAAGATGGTTGCAAGTGCTCCCGCTGATTTCAACGAAATGGTAAGCATGGGAGTCCATTTAGAGGAAACTGTCCGTGAAGGTCATTTATCTGAAGACGGGGACTCGTCAAATGGTGCTAAGAAGTATGGTGATAATTGTTCCAAGAAGAAAGAGCAAGACTCCTACGCTATACTTCGTGGTAGGCGAGGAGGATCTCATAATAGGAATCAGCAAGTTGCTTCTGTGACTCCATTCATCAATGAGACTCTGACTACTGTTGCATATCAGAGGGTACCTCAACAAGGAAATCAAGGGCAATGTCATCAGAGGAAAATGAGCTTTGATCCAATTCCAATGACATACACAGAGTTGTATCCTTCTTTGTTGAAGAAGAATCTGGTTCAAACTCGAGCTCGACCAGTTGTTCCCAAAAAACTACCAAGAGGATATAAGGCTGACACTTCTTGTGCCTTTCATCAGGATGCTCCTGGGCACGGTTTGGAAGATTCCTTTGCTTTAAAGGTTGAAGTTCAGAGGTTGGTCCAAAGTGGTATCTTGTCATTTAAGGATATTTTTCTTGAGGTTCAAGTCAAATCTTTGCCGAAGAATAAACTTGATTGAAGAATGCCTTGGAGTTTAAGGATGATTAGCCTTCTCAGTTTATTATCATTTTTACTGCTTTCTCATTTGTAATTTTTCTTGTTTATCATTGCACTGTTTGCATGTAAGAACTTGTTTGCATTTGAATGTTTAATCTTAATACAATGAGTATGTTGGTCTTGAAGAAATTCATTCGTTTCACTCGTATTTGTTTTCAATTTTAAATTTCTTTATGATACCAACTTGTTACTCATTCTCTTGCCTAGGCAGAGATTGGGAGGAGGATGATTATATTAAAACACACATTCTCTGTCTGTATGCTTTTGGATAAAACCCTGTTGACGATGTACAGGCATTGCTTCAAATCCTCAAACACTGGAGATATAATGGAGTGAAACCTTTGTTAACCCCTTTGATCCTTGAAGTAGGAGTTTCTTTTTCTATTCAGAAAAAACCCTCATTTTTTTTAACCCGGGGCAGGGTAGTGTTCAGTTAATCTGATTGAGTATTCAAATCTCATCAAGAGTGTGCATCTAAGGATACAATAATGGTTATCTTTCAAGAGGTTGAGGTAATTTAAAACCGTAATGTTTAATCTCCGCATATCAGTAGTGTGCATCAAAAGAAGATGTTATCCCAATGGGTATCTCTCACATATCAGGAGATCAACAGATGACGATACAATAATGGTTATCCTTCATCTACTCAGAAATAGGGCAGTCACAATTCTTCCAACTAGTCACAAATGACTCGAAGTCACGCGACATGTTAAAAAAAAGAAAAAGATAATATGAATAAAAAAAATTACGATGAAAAATAAAGAGACAAAAAGCCCGGCTAAGTCGGAACTTGAAAAAACAAGTCGCTTAGGCAAAAGTCAGGGCATCCCGCTGCACTTCAGAGTCAAAGTCAAAAGGAATTTATCCCGAAGGCAAGGAATAAATGGAAAGCCTAAAATGCGATAAAGGATTACAATGTGAAATCATTAGCAAAGAACAGAGTCGCGTGACAAGAAACCCAAAAGAAGCAGAAATGAGTGACTTGCATGTCCAAAGAAAACCTTGTTTGATTCCTCAACCATCTCGAAACTTCTTTTGAGAGATGAATGTTCGTGTCAAGTTAACTGAACTTAGGACTGAAGAACATCATCAAGGGGGTGGGCACCAAATATTTTTGAGCCTTAAAACTTTTTTTCTAAAACCGTGAACCAGGCCATGTTACAACCCTCAAAAGTCCTAATTGAAACAGGGTTTATTTCGAAAGCATACTCCAATAAAATAGTGTTTTCTGACTCCCATTAATTTTGATAAATTATTGTGATTGGTATCACATGCTTTTGTTATCTTTCACACAAAAATCCATGTCGCATCCTGGCTAGTGATTCGTTCATAGGGTTTTGCGACATCTTTTCAAATAAAATCTTCAAGACTTACATAATTGTTGCATTATATTTTTCATTCTTAGAATAAACATTTTCTGCTTGTAAAACAACTACTTGATATCATGAAAGTGTACATTTGAGTATCAGCAAAAGGTATGTTGCCGAGAAGAGTTGTGGAGCAAAGAGGATGCAACATTCAGCCAATCTAGGGCAGTTACGTCAAGATTCGACAAAT
This sequence comes from Vicia faba, assembly GCA_948472305.1. NCBI lineage: Eukaryota > Viridiplantae > Streptophyta > Magnoliopsida > Fabales > Fabaceae > Vicia > Vicia faba. The sequence goes on along the minus strand of OX451735.1, from coordinate 379,099,112 downwards.
CTATGAAAGCCATTTGATCAGAAAGGTTACCCTAAAAGCATGTAGCTAAGGGCAAGTTATGAAAGTTACCTTGATCGGCATGGTAAGCTTGAGACACCAGATTGGTTTCCAAGGGCATATCCAGATTTTGTCAAGATAGCTGCTATGTCTATCCCAAGCTGAGAACCTTCCTCAAGTTGTGTTATGATGTTGGGTTCATAATCCCATTTTTCCAGTCTTACTGCAGACTTCTCCAACTGAGTGTGATTCTTTACCCAACCAGGTGGTGATTAAACGGAGATTAAAAAGAGCTATGAAGCCTTTGCTCATTTGATGGAGTTCTTTCTCCCTTTGTATTGATATGGAATCTCTTGCAGAGCAGTGCTTTCTCCTGTTACGACATTATTGTTGTTATGTGCTTCCCAAGTAGCTAGACAAGGGCAGTATATTTTCTAAGAAGTGTTGAGACAATTGTCAATTTTTTGGGTTTTCTCTCACCAAGTGTTGAGTTTGATTTAAAATCCCCATAACTTTGACTTCTTGCTGTACTATTAACTTCTTGGTTCCCCATGAAGGTTTTCTCAGGTCATTTTTGCTGGAATGCGCGTGATTTGTTGTATATTAAAGATGATACAAGTGGGTGCAAGGTACAGTATTTGGTTTGTGATCCTATTATCCCCGGCCAAGTCTCGGTTCGCTTTTGATTTTGGGTTTGCATGGTCAGAAGCCTCCGTCCCAGATTCCCCAGCGAAGTTTTCCCTCATATGATGGAAGGTTTTATTCCCTCGGTGTGCTAAGATATCGCTCTTTTTGCAGTATTGGCATTAGTGTTGACTTCTTGATTTCCTAGGAAGACTACACCAGTGCATATTTTGTTGGAATAGGTTTGGTTGATATGAAGACTCAATCCAGTATTTTCCAGTGAAGGCATCGTTTATTTGATAGAAGTCATTTCTCCCTAAATAAGTTGGTGCAATAATTACTCTTGAAGAACGTATCTCCAGTTTCCCCAGTGGAGCACGTATCTCTGGTTTCCCCAGTGAAGAATGTATCTCCAGTGAAGAACGTGTCTCCGGTTTCTCCAGTGAAGATCATATCTCTTTCCCCAGTGGAGCATGTATCTCCGGTTTCCCCAGTGGAGCATGTATCTTGGTTTCCCCTCGATGATGTGGTTTCGTCCTCCCTATTGAAGTCAGCATGAAGTCCCCGGTAGATGTCTCAATGATGAAGCATTGTCTCCCTTAGTGAAGTCCGTATGTTTTTCTTCCTTCAAAGTGGACCTGAATTCCCCAGTGAATGTTTTGACAATTTGGTTTCCATTTTCCTTATTCACAATCAGTATTGAAATCCCCAGTAGGAGTACAGACTGTGAAACATTTGTTTTCCCCATGGAAGTCAGTGTGTTATTTCCCGGGAAGGTTATCCCAGGGCATCTCTTGTTGGAATGAATATTTATGATGAAAAGTTTTCAATCCACAGTTTTTTCTCCAGGGAGGTAGACTTGAATTCCCCAGTGAGGTTTGATTGTCTCGGCATCAGTCTGCTTTATTTAAGGCTGGTCTTGCAATCTCCAGTAGGCATGTTGCTTTTGAAAAACTGGTTTCTCCGATGAAACCAAAAGAAAGATGTTTTATCCCAGTATCTGTTTGATTTAGCTACATCCGGATTATGTTTCTCCTCAGTGAAGTTAGGACAGGCAATAGGTTTGGTTTCCGCAGTTGCTGTTACCTTTCTTGGGTTGATCTTTCTGGTTGAAGTTTAGCCCAATGTTGTTGGTACCTGAGGCGGTTTTGTTTGTTTGTCCTGATTATGTATCCTTTTACCAGCATATGCACGATATCACTCATACATTTATACATACATCATACATAGTTGAATTTAGCAAATCATTGCTCATTTTAATTCATTAATTTTATTTTGTTGACATATTACCCTGTTTTACAGAGTTGTGTTGTCCTCTCTCCAATAGAGTGTCGGCCTTAAGCAGAAAGTATACATTCTTTCAACTTACCCACTGAGTTATCCCTCGTGGAAGATTTTTTGCTTCAACCTTCCTGTACAGCTCTTTGTCTGGATGGATTTGATGTTCCCTCTTGAGTTTGTTTCTCAAAGGATGTATTACGGTTGCCTGTTTCATTCAGTTCATTTCGGGTTTGAATCTGTGATCCCCAACAATATTATTTTACTTTGGATTTCTGAAAACTTCAAGTTTTGGTTGGTGCATTTATTTTGCACGAGAAGACTTTATCTCCTCAGCAGGAATATCATGGCATTTCCCCAGGAAGTCATATTGCTATCCCCAGGAAGTCATATTGCTATCCCCAGAAAGTCATTTCTCTTTGCAACTCCCCTTGACAATGAGTGGAAGTCTCTTTATTTGAGATAAGCTTACATATTACCCTTTCCAGGCAGAGTGCCTTGGTTAAAGAAGAAGTTGAGACTCGTTCTAGGTGAAACACCAGAACTTTGGGGAAAACTTGAGATATTATCTTTTTGCTATCATCAGTGAATGTTGATATTTCATCGTCAGTGAACGGCGGTGGTATGATATTTTTCTCTTCTACCTTCAACTATTGAGTTGGTAGTTTACCGTCATCTGTGAGCCGGTATCTTATTACTTTTTACCTTCATCCATTGAGTTGGTAGTTTACCGTCATCTGTGAGTCGGTATATCTTTATCTTTTACCTTCAACTATTGAGTTGGTAGTTCACCGTCATTTGTGAGTCGGTATCTTTTTGATCTTCTACCTTCAACTATTGAGTTGGTAGTTTACCGTCATCGGTGAGTCGGTATATTTTTCTCTTCTACCTTCAACTATTGAGTTGGTAGTTTACTGTCATCCGTGAGTCGGTATATCTTTTTCTCTTTACCTTCATCCATTGAGTTGGTATTTCACCGTCATCTGTGAGTCGGTATATCTTTATCTTTTACCTTCAACTATTGAGTTGGTAGTTTACCGTCATCTGTGAGTCGGTATATCTTTTTCTCTTTACCTTCATCCATTGAGTTGGTATTTCACCGTCATCTGTGAGTCGGTATCATTTTGATCTTCTACCTTCAACTATTGAGTTGGTATTTCACCGTCATCTGTGAGTCGGTATCTTTTTTATCTTCTACCTTCAACTATTGAGTTGGTATTTCACCATCATTTGTGAGTCGGTATCTTTTTTATCTTCTACCTTCAACTATTGAGTTGGTATTTCACCGTCATCTGTGAGCCGGTATCTTATTACTTTTCTACCTTCATATTTGAGTTGGTAGTTCACAGTTATCTGTCGATTGTTATCATTCTTTACTTTTTCCTCAATATTTGAGCTGATGCTACCTTATCTCTTCTTTGGGTTTTACAGCAATAGAGTCATGTCTTTTGTTCACCAGTGATTTATTTTCCTGCTGGGGTTGCTCCTTTGTTTCTTCATTTTTGTGGCATCCCTAGTGATACCTTTGCGTCTCTTTTATTTTGTCCATCTGCATTCATAATCATAAGCATTGCATGGCATCTTAGAGACAAAAATAGGGCTTGTTTTATATTTAAGTATCTTCAATCGCGTCGACACGAAGATTTGTAACCTTCGTATCTACGGATAGAAGACACTTAAATAAGGGCAGCTGTTGTACCCTAATTTTTGCCCCTAAGATTCCTCTATCATATCATATCAACTCGATCATAACAAGATCACATTAGGGTTGGTTCTTCCTCTTTTTTCCTATCTTTAAGTTTTCTCTCGAGGAATATCCAAGCACCTTGGTTGTGTATTTTGTATATGTGTTGTTGACTAAATTCTAATCAAAATACAAAAAATATTTGTCTTTGTCTTTGTATATTTTTGTTTTGTAGGTACCAAGTCGAAGCATCAGACAAATAAGGATTTCTGGTATTATTTTCCTAAAATCTCTATTTGCAAAGAAAAAGAATTAAAATTTTTCATTTTTTTTCACTGATGCAATCGATTGCTCTTAGAGTGCAATCGATTGCACATAGTACATTTTGTGCCATTTTTGAAAAAAGACACTGAAAATCGATTTGCACTATAGTGCAATCGATTGCACAGCGTGAAAATTTGAAAAAAAATCAGCATTTTAAACTTGTCAAATTCTTGGCTCCAATTTTCCTTCACTTTTGAAAGATGTATCATTAATTCAAATTTTAGTGTCAATCTTTCATTTTTAAGAAGAATTATCATTAATTCAAATTTTGGCTCTAATTTTTGAAAGAATTATCATTAATTCAAATTTTGGCTCTAATATTTGAAAGAATTATCATTAATTCAAATTTTGGCTCCAAGAATCAATTACCAAATTACCACTAATCCCAATCCTAAAATCTATAAATAGAGCCCTCATCTCATTCAAATTTCAAGCTTTTGATAGCCAAATCCATCCTGCTAAAAAATCTCTCAATTCTCTCCATCTACCAAATTCACTCAAAGCTCCATTTTCAAAAAGTTAGTAAGCTTTGCATTGAAGCTTACTAATCGTTGAGCTAAACCTTCATCCAAACACTTTTTCTCCATCAATTCTCTACATCCAAGCTTGGTCAATTGATTCTTGTGGTTGAATTGAAGCAAATTCTTGAAGTTGTTTTGATAATTCTCTAGATCTACCTTTGGTAAGTTGGATAATTCATCTTTCACAATGTGATCTCTTGGTGATCTTTGGGATTGATTCTTTGAGCATTATTTTGTGATTTCAATGGTGTTATTTTCTCATAATTTGATGGAATTTTCGTGCTCAAGTGGATCCATGATCATAAGGTGTTTGATGGAAAGTTTGAACAAGAAATTGCCCTTTTAAAATTCTGTTTTTGCTATTGTTACTGTGTGCAATCGATTTGCACTAAGTGTAAATCGATTGCACAGAAGCAATTTCACGCAATTTTTTGAAAATTGTACTGTGTAAATCGATTTACATAGTAGTGTAAATCGATTTACACCAGGACAGAATGCATTTTTTGCCTTGTTTTGGGGCAGCTTTGATCCAAAATGCTTTTTCTACTCACTCCTTTTGATTGTTGGTTTGGATTGCAATTTTAAATGTGCAATTTGTCTTTAAACTCAATGGACTTTGTGATGTAGATGAAGTTGGATAAATGTTTATCAATTCAAATCTACCTAAGAGTGAATTATTTAATTCATTTTTGGTGCTTTAGATTAATGATATGTTTAGTGCTTTAATCCATCTAGAGGAGTGGTTGAATTTAAAGATGAAAGAATTTTGAAATGGTGATCCAAATTAGCTTGTCATTCCCCTCCCTCTTCATCTTATCCCTTTCTTTTTTTAATTGTGCTACATGTTAAGGGATGGTGATCTCTATATCATTTATCCAAACATGAAGTACATAGATTGCTATTGACCGACCTCAAAATAGGTGTGACTTCTACATAAGCCCACTTACGGTTGTTTAACATAGCGCTAAATTTTGTCCCAATTCGAATAAATGATCATTCGTGGCCCAAACTTATGATTGCAAGCCCAAGTATGTTAATTTGATCTCTTTGATCCAATAACCTTGAGATTCATTGTGTGGAGGCTTTGGTTCTACCAATCCTCTAATAGATCTACAACACCTTTGGTCAACGCGGATCACTTAAACATCATTGATCATTACATGTTGCCTTGTGAGAATTCCAAAATGGATGATATACTTGACAAAAAGCAAATGCAACTTGTTGTGTGGAGGCTTTGGTTCTACCAATCCTCTAATGAGTTCCAAATGCAAGTTTCAAGATGGTCGTCCAACTAACCACTAATTACTAACAACTAACTTTACTTTACGCTTTTATTTTCATGCTTTATGTACCATTTACTTTTAGCATTTTACATTTCATGCTATTTTCATCTTTGCTCACTTGAGCATTTACTTTTATGTCTTTTTTTTTGCTCACTTGAGCTTTTCTTTCTTTTTAAAGACACCTAATAATCAACATGAACCATAAAAATCATTAATGATACTTGGACTATTTGGTTACTATCCTTTGCATTATGGAGTGATGGACTTCTTGGACTTAGGATTAGAGACCTTGGCCTATCTTGGAGACTTTGTGACTTTATTTGATATTTTGTCTAGAGTTCTTGAGGTTTACCTCAAGACATTGGGTTGTTTGTTTGTTTTGTGTGCAGGTTATTGAGATTACGATCTTTGTTTGTAATCTGGAATTCACCTGTATATAGCCGTTACTCTGCCCAATTTTTGCGAAGACTTAAAACACTTGAAGTTTGGTTCTCTCAAGAGGTCTAGTATCTTTGCTTGCTTGGTTTCAATCCGAAGAATGGGATTTCTATATTGACTCATAATGTCAAGTATTGGCTTCTTGTTGGTTAGATGGTTCTTATCCCTAGATTTTACCTTATGCTTTAGGATAGCCTCTTCTTCTCCTCCCATCTTCTTTAATTTCAAAAATCTTCTCCCTCCTTAAAAAAAACTCTTCTTGTTTTGAAACTTGAAACATTTTCATAATAAACTTGGACTTAGGCCCATGCATCTTCAAAACATTTTCTTAAATAAATTTCAATCAATTTAATAATACCTTGACCTTTTTTTGTAAGAAGACTAAAAGTCAATCAATCTCATTTCAAACCATTTTGCCACTTTGGCTTTTATCTTTAAACTTTTCTCAAAAGATTAGACTCTTGTCAATCCTTATAGTGATGCAAACAACTATACTTCTACAATATGTAGTGAAGTGAGATATTTTCCACTTGGGTGTTGAGTGAGGCATTGTTGATTTTAAAATCCAAGCCATATCCTCCACTTTGAGATGATGCAAATTCTCCTTTCTCATGATTGTGGGTAGTAAGTATGTTTTCCACACGGATAATTGCGATGATGTCTTATCTCATAAAATCAACCAACACACTTGTGTTTCAAATTTTTAAAAGAGGAACTACGTGTACCCTGATCCCCTATTGCACGAAAGGTGGTACGTGGGCACTAAAGGTTCGCAACCGCCGCGGGTGCAAAAATCATAAAAATATTTCTTTTCTCACCTCCACCATCCATTTTATATACAACACATTTTTATAGCCAAAATATACATATTTTTCAAAGAGGTTCCTGCGGAGTACCGTAGATGTTTAGGGTGCTAATACCTTCCCTTTGCATAACCAACCCCCTTACCTTGAATCTTTCCCCCTCTTTTTGGGTTATTCGCTCTTTTCCCATTCCTTTGGAAATAATAAAGCGCGGCGGCGATTTTTATTTTGATTTGTATAAAGTCTAGTCAATCCAATGGCTTAGTCTTGCACATTTCTACCGCTACAATGAGCCAACATGTACTGTCTTAGCCGGCGACCAGCCCATGCCAAAGCGTAGCAAGTTCTCTCGAGCAGTGAGTATTGGGTCTCACAGTCGGTAAAATTTTTGCTAAAGCAGTAAATAGCATGCTCTTTTCGGCCAGACTCGTCATGCTGCCCCAGCACACACCCCATTGAGTTGTCGAGTACTGTCAAGTATAAGATCAAAGGTCTCCCTTCAACTGGTGGCATCAGAATAGGTGGCTCTTGCAAGTTGTATGGCTCTTTCTTCCCGTGGTAACGGTCTAGCAAGCTCCTCAGGTACTTCACAATCGTCCTCACCTTCTTCCTTGACTTGGTTGATCAGACTTTCGAAGTCATAACCGGCAGTAGCAGAGTCGTTATTAGTGGGATCCATAGTGGATGTGGATCATGATATGTGAGTGTGTGTAAAATAGTTGTTTTGCAAGATATAATAAAAGAAAAACAAGGAGCGCAAAATCTGAAATGCAAGAAACGTCCAATGCTTTTATTAATGATATATGTAGATGACACACATAAAGCCCTCACAAATGAAGCCACGGTGCCCCGGGTAAGACACTGGGCCGTAAATTTTAAAACATTGTTTGTCACAGATACAAAACAAAAAGTCTCATTACTGGGTGATAACAGAAACAGGCATAGAATCCTTCGTTGTCCAGTTACTCAATCTACCGTCAGCAGTCGGGTAAATCCAGTTGTCAATGTCAAACTCTTCATCATCGTCATCTCCGATAGAATTCACCCTCGTGTCATGTTTAGGTTTTTCTGGTGCTCCGAACTCGATTTCCTTCGCATCAATCAAGTCCTGTATTTTGTTCTTCAAGACCCAACAGTCATCCATGTAATGCCCCGGGCTATCAGAGTGAAAAGCACAGCGGGCATTCGGATCGTACTTCGGTGATGTTGTATTTGGATTCTTTGGGGCCACTACAAGAAAATTAGTGTTTAACGACACAAAAATTGCGACAGTTATGTGATAACTGTCGTAATTGACATATAGAGACAGTGTTTACGACAGTTGACACCAACCGTCCCTAATATTTATTTTGCGACGGTATATTTAACCATCATAATATTATTATTACGATGGTAAAACAACCGTCGGCCCCCATTTAACACTTTTAACATTGATTTTTCACCAACAACTAGTCACGACGGTAAAATTAACCGTCCTAAAAGGCATATCACGACGGTAAAGCACCCGTCGCACCCTTAAACCTTTCACGACGGTAAAATTATCCGTCCTAAAATTCATTTCACGACGGTAAAACAAACGTCGCACCCAAAACCTTTAAAGTTAAACTTACTCATAAAATATCTTAGAATCCCTAATCACAAACCTCATGTCCTCCTCCAACGACCTTCGCTCCCAAGCCGAAAATATCTTCAACCTATGCAAACAAACCTACCCCGATTCCCTAATCCTCAAACTCGCCCAACTTCTCCACACTTCCCCGAACCCTGAAACCCGCACCATGTCCACAATCCTCCTCCGCCGCCACCTCACGCGCCACCACGACGACTCCTTCATCTACCCACACCTAACCGCCTCCACTCAATCCACTCTCCGTTCCCTCCTCCTCTCCTCTCTCCATCAAGAGCCTGTCAAATCCATTGCTAAGAAGCTATGCGACACGGTTTCTGAACTTGCTTCTTCACTTCTCTCCGAAGACCTTGCTTCGTGGCCTGACCTACTCCCGCTTCTCTTCCAGTTGTTTACTTCACTTGACGCTAAGCTTCAGGAGATTTCGCTACTTGTGTTTGCTCAATTGGCTCATTACATAGGTGAAACCCTAATTCCTCAATTGTCTACTCTTCACTCTGTTTTCCTCCGCAGCCTTAGCGCTGCTACATCGTCATCAGATGTCCGCATCGCTGCTCTTGCTGCCAGCATCAATTTTTTTCAGTGTCTCTCCAATCCCTCTGACCGTGACAGGTATTACATATTCCAATTATGCTCCTATTTGAACTAACTTGAATTGAACGAATCCATAGGTTTCATTCCAAAATTGAGATGTGTTTAGTTATGTTGTCTATAGTGCAGATTTGAACTATGCTCCAATTTAGGGAATCAATGTTACTCAAAGCTATCATAGATTCACAACATAAACCTTGAATTGGAATGAGTTTAGTTTGTTATGCAAAGCTATCATAAATTAGCAACAAACTGTACACCTTAAATTGTAACGAGTTTAGTTTATAAGTTTCGTGAAAAGTTGATATGTAGTTACCTATGATTAATGTTGAATTCTATATGTGAAGTTGGGGAGACTGTTATCGTTATTGGCTTAATCATCTGTTCTGATGGCAACCTTTAACTGCAATATGTCGGCTATTTGAGAATTCTGTGGTTTTTGAATTGGTGTTTTAAATTCTTTTTATTTCAAAACTACTGGTACTTTAAAAATCCAAGGTCTACCATTTTCTCCCCCATTTTTTTGCCAGTCAATTTAGTTCGAGTTTTTAGATTAAACAAATGCTTTCCATCATTAACTTTCCACCTAAGAGTCAATGCAAGTTTTTGACATGGCTGGCAAATGTTCCCTTGTTACTGACATGGTGGAAAAGAAAGCACACGGTTGATTCTTATATATATTTTAGCCACACCAAAACCTTTCAACACCCTCGACCCTGCTCTCTAAAAAATTTATTCACATTTGTGCACAACAAAAGCCGTCGGCTCTATTGTGGGATTAAGAACACAAGAAACATGATTTGGTGGTTCTATGATAGCAATGAAATTTATGCAGTGGGATGAGGGAAAATGTTTTGGTGGTTCTATGATAACAATGAATTTATGGTAGTTCATTGTTGTTGTGTTCTCGATAGATTGTAGAGCTTGATAGTAGCAGTAATTGGGGTATAGAAATGCTGATGTGATGGTTTTGTCTTGCAGTATAGGGGGTGTAAAGAACATAGTGCAATGGGTTGTAGCCTGAGTGCAACTGTGTGTAGATGAAGGTAAAAGGACAATGAGTTTGGTGATGGCGATTTTGGAATGACTTGATGAGAAAGAAAGTAGTGAAGTATTGTGTTGTTGGTTTCAAATGGAGTGGTTCATGGGGTATGTTGATGGTAACAAGGTTGGTGCATTGTAAAGGCCTCTAGTGGTTGGAGTTTGAGTAGTTCATGGGTATTGTGTTGATGGTAATGGGTATTCATTGTTGTAAAGGTCTAATATTGGCTGCTAGTTTTTTGAAGCTTTCACCATAGATGTTTTATAAGATGATGGTGTTGTAGAGGTGATTAAGGGATTGATGTTTGGTTGGGCATGGAAGCGGAATGATGTTGGAGCAATGAATGTGGGATGTTTATTCACAAAGGTTGTTTTAATGTAGGCGAGAGCAAAACGATGACCATTGTTTTAACTACTATCAGCAGCTTCTTAATATATTCAAGTAATAAATCGATGAAGGTTCATTGAGGTTCATTTTGATAAACCGACGAAGGTTTGTGATTTGTGTTGTTGTTATTGTAGGGTAATGCGGAGAAGTCCAGAATAATTATGGTCGGTGATACTTTGAAGAAAGCTGGTGATTCATCTCAGAATAGTCTTGTTAAAGAGGTTGGAGATACACACTATGGCTTCTGATTTTACTTTTTGAGTTGAATGTGGTTTTCAATAATTAAAAGGTCTTAAACACAGATCAAACAGAACAACACCGAAAGCTTAATCCCGCTAGCAGTTCCTGCCGTCGTTCATAGCGCCGGCGTGCTTCTCCGTCAACCTTCTGTTCCACTCCTATGCCGTACGCATTATCTTTTCTATTTTCTTACTTAATTAAAACTTCAACTCATTCTCTGCATATTCTTAATCATGAAATATTCTGATTATAGTTTTCCACTGAATTAAACTTAACAATTTGTTTCACATGACCTTTTATTTTATTTGTGTTAAGAAATGTGGTTGAATGGGCTTAGAGTTTAACCATATCTGTGTTTTGTAGGCTCTGTTGCGGTGCTACTTTTATGTTTGCTGTCTGTAAGGTAAAATCACTTTTGCTATGCTTGTTTTGCTTGGAATTTGTTGTTTTTCTATTCCCTTCACTCTCTTTCAATATTCAAAGATACCCTAATGGATTTTACTATATAATTTGTATTTTTCTAAATTATGCACTGTTATTAATCACCTACTGCACGATCATTGTTTTATTTCTAGTCTTTGTTCTTCAATGATTTGACAAGTAAATTTTAACGAATGTTGTCAAATCGCGGCCTCCATTGTTTTGAGATACGGTATTTAGTACAAAATGTTGTCATGTGGCGGTTATAGTAGTGCTATAGCACTATTGCAAAGAGGAATTTTAACAATCTGCAATTGACAAGGGACGGAATTGGGTATTAATTTGTTGAGTTTGACTAGAAAATATGTGTTAACAGGTTTTGCTCAAATGGTTTGTGGTTCTTGTAGACGTCTGCTTTCGTATCCATCAGGTGCCAAACATGTCAAATGTTCATGCTGTCAAACGGTCAACATTGTGTTTGAAGGCAAGTTTACTTTCTCTTTGCTTCTTTTTATCTTGAACGTGTATTTTCTGTGAAACTTTGCACTTTAAGTTCAGCTTTTATGCACCTGGTTGATTAAATACTTTCATAAACAATTTCATGATGGGAAGAACAGTCCTGCTATTGGTAGTTGCGTGCTTGCTGCTGCAAATAATCTTGTGTAAAAAACATGATACGGCATGCATTATCGTTTTGTGTGGCAATCTATTTATATCATAGGTCATTTCTTTCCTGCAGCTGATCAGGTCGGGCAAGTTAAGTGTGGGAGTTGTACGCTATTGCTAATGTATCCATATGGCGCTTCACAGGTCAGGTGTTCATCATGCCGGTTTGTGACAGAAATCGGGGTATGTTAACTGATGTTATTCACTAATTTCCTTTTTGATGTGGTTTTCTGAATAAAGTTTGAAGCACAATATAAACTGTGCAATCAAAGGCAAACTGTTGTTTCCATTTAAATGATCACATTCTCATGCAGGCAAACAACAAGCGGCCTCCCTGGTCTGTAAGATAGTAGAAGAAAATATATTGGCCGAGTGAGGTGCGCAACTGCAGTTCCTGGAACTAGAGAGAGGATGGAGATGGAGAGGAAAGAGAGGGTAAGAAAAGCTGAGGCGTTGGTTGAGAAAGTAATGAAAGGGAATGATGCTTCTCACGATGCAGTGCATGTTTGGAGGGTTCGTGACCTTGCTCTCTCCCTTGCCTCTGAGGAAGGCCTCTCTTCTGATCCACACTCCATGGAAATCGTAACTATCCTACGTTCTTTCTCTTTCTACTTTACCATTATAAAATGTACATTTTATTTTTTAATCTTCATGTGCTCGCCTGCATAATAATAATGCAGTTACAACTGGCACCTGTTTTCTTTACTTTCTCGCTTGGAACGAAAATGCACTATTTTGGGTGCACTCTCCTGCATGGAGGGGCAAAGTACAGAGCAACTGGGCATGGATTTGTCGTTCGTCATGAAAAGTTTGCAGACAATTACAGGATGTACTCTAGGAGTCATTTTGTGTGAATCTTGCAGGCTGCTAGGTATGCGTAGATTGGACCAAATGGTAGTCAAGGAAGGATCATGGTCCTAGCATGGAAGTTTAACACAAAATCACTTAACACTAAGGACTTTCATGAATTTTGTAGAATATTGTAACATTTTTTGTAATTCTCTCAAGTTGTAGCAAACCAATGTAAATATTAAAATGAAATTTGGCCTTTGATGATATTTGAATTTTTCTTGTTTATTGGTAAAATTTGCACTTCTTTTTACCTTTGATCACATTTTTTTGATATTATTGATGATTATTTGATATTAAATGTTTTTATTGTAATTAACTTTATTATGTTGAAAAGTGATAGAAAATAAAATAAAAATACTATAAATAAAAAAATATTAAAGTAAATAATAATTTAAATATAATAGTAAAATATTATAGTAAAATAATATTATATTTAAAATTATTTTACTAAATAATAATTTAAATAAAAATATTATTTGAAATTTATAAATCAGATTACGACGGTTAAAACCGCCGCAATTTCTAACCTACGGCGGTAGAATAACCGTCGCAAACAACAACAAAAACAAAAAATAAAGTCAAATTCACGACGGTATATAACCGTCGCTATCTGTTGTGCGTGACAGTTTTTGCAACCGTCGCGAAATAGGCTGGGGACGCACGATTCTGCGACGGTACTTCTACCGTCGTAGATTGTAAATTGCGACGGTTTTAACCGTCGTAATCAGCCAAAATAACCGTCCCAATCTATCATTTTTCTTGTAGTGGGCCTCCCTTGGAATCACTAGATTGGTCTTTAATAACTGCGGCAGAATTTGGGATAAAGTCATGTTGAGCTGAGTGAACTGTCTTCGTGACCTTTCGGCCCTTGACTGATTGTTGCGCTGAGGAGAAACAGCAGGTCTTGAGATAACAACCGCATTAACAGCTTGGCGGTGTTCAGGTATATTATGGCTTTTTGAATTGTAAACAGCACTGGACTCTTTCTTAAAAGGCTTGTTCTCGATGCCTGATGAAGCACCCTTCTGTATTTTACCGGATTTGATACCAGCCTCAATCCTTTCCCCGGTCATAATTAGCTCCGTAAACCCGGACGAAGAACTTCCAATCAGATGGTTGAAATATGGACCAGACACGGTCCCCAGAAACATATCCACTAGTTCCCTATCAGCCAAGGGTGGTTGCACTCTTCCAGCGAGGTCCCTCCACTTCTGAGCATAATCTTTGAAACCTTCGCCCGCACCCATTGACATACCCTGGAGTTGGGTACGCGTGGGAGCAAGGTCGGCATTGTATTGGTACTTCTTGTAGAAAGCATCAGCCAAGTCCTCCCAATTACGGATACTAGCTCCTTCTAACTGGTAAAACCATTCAAGCTGAGTCCCTGAAAGACTGTCTTGAAAGAAGTGGATCCAGAGGTTCTTGTCAGCAGTGTACGGCTGAATTTTCCTAACATACAACCGGAGGTGCAGTTTCGGGCAAGAAACTTCGTCGTACTTAGCAAAGGTTGGTGCTTTAAACTTGTGGGGAATTACCATCCTAGATGACAGACCTAGATCACCAAAGTCCAAACCTGGGACCTTCTGAATTTCCATCGCACTTAAACGGTCTCCAAGCTGTTTATATCTATCCTCGGCAGGAGGATACTGGTCTTCATCAAAGTCAGTCTCGTGTTCCGACACCATAGGGCTAGGAACCCTCCTTTCTTCTTGGTTTTCTCCCCCTCCAGATGAGTGGGATAGATTGACTTCATCTCGCAGCCTGTTTCCAAACCTGTGCCCCATGTTCAGGAGGACTGTCTTCTTCTTCTTCTTCTTATCTTTCAGGATAAGGGTCTTCAGATCTTGCTGACCCTTAGCCAAACTCATGAACAATTCCTGGAACTGGGCGTTTTGAGCCTGTAGAGCTTTGATTGCTTGTTCAGTTGATGTTTCAGAAGACATGATGCTGAAATAAACAGCGAAGGAGATGAGAAAACCTGTAAGGGTACCTGTTATGAGGTGCATGGGAATGATATGCGTATGATATGATTTCAAAGACGTCGAGAGATTCAAATTCGTAAACCAAAAAGGAAACACACTTTTATTAGATAAACTTGAAATCCAATTGTTCAACAGATGCCTTTAAGGCGTTACAAGAAAGAAAAACTGAAAAGTAAATCAAAACTGGAAATAATCAAAAGACAATCAACGCTCCCATGGTCGTTTGCCTTTGGTTCTGACATAGTCGTTGAGGATCCGCTCGTTCTCCAGTTGCCTTGTCAACTTCTGAATCTTCTGCTCTTGCTCGTGATACTTTTCTCTATAAGTATCCCGCTCTTCCCTCAGCTGCATCCAGGACCTCTTCAATACCCCAATGTCAGTAGGCATGTAAGGGTGTAGGATCGTAGGAGGAACCCCTTCTTCATCAGCAACCTCAACAGTTATAGGCAAGACAGCTTCGTACAGCATTCCCAGCTTTTGGGCACGGATTCGAACCCATCGGAGATATGGTTCCATTGGTAAAGAAGTCTTCGCACCCAGCTCGTGTGGATCAGACCTGTGTACTCTATCCCAAGCTCTTATGAATCAGCGGCGTTGCTCGTCACTATCACCTTGGAAATCAAAGACAATACTTGGCATCAGCAACTCATGAGGTCCTTCCCTCCTAGCTCGCCCAAACTGACGTAAGGCCAGGCACGGATTATAAGTAATTCCTCCATTAGTTCCTATCAGTGGAACATTGGGGTACTCCCCATAGCGATCAATAATAGCCACATCTTCCATACCCTTAATAGTCCAAATGATGTCATTATGAGAGAGAGAGACATAATCCTATAGGCCCAGCCCATGCCTTCCTTGTTCTTTAACACTGATTTGAAGAGGTGAGAAATAAACAACCTCGCCAACAACGGAGCACAGCACATAAGGGTTCCCCGCCTCTAAGCAGTACGGGCATAAAGAGAATGAAGAATGTCACCCAAGAGGGTGGGCACGGGATTACCGGATATGAAGATCTTTACCGCATTCACGTCAACAAAGGAATCAGAGTTAGGAAACAATACAAAACCATATATCAGAAGATCCAGAATGTCTTCAAATGCTTGGAAGTCTAGACTGTCCCAGAACTGATTAGCCTTACCAACCAAGAATTTAGTCAAAAAGCCCTTTGCTCCACTACGAGTTTCCCAATTAGACATTACCTCAGCCTTGGTCAGATGAAGGGAAGAAGCAATCTCTTTCGGCCTAAGGATCTTCTCCCAACCTGTAAACGGGGTCTACTCCAGAATAGAGATGCCAAGCAGATCAGAGAACTCTTCCAAGGTAGGGACCAACTGGTAGTCCGGAAAAGTAAAGCAATGGTACAGAGGATCAAAGAACTGGACTAAGACTCTCATCATCTGTTCATCCATCTTGGACGTGACCAAACCAAGAAGGTGCCCATGTCTTCTGATGAAGGAAGTAGTATCTGGCATCTTTACAACCAATTCTTTAAGCAGAGTGGGAACCTGGACAAAGTTGATCCGGATAGTGTTTCTACGCATGGGTGCCATGACCTACAAAACAGAACAAAGATGAATCCCTCCTGTCTTTGAAATAGGTTAGTCTTGATGCAAGATGCATGTAATGTCATGATGTCATGATGTTATGATGGAAAACACACCACAAGTATCCACAAATAGCAAACATGGTAAGGGCACACAAGTCACACAGATAGCCCTTAGATTTCAGGCTGGCAAGGAGTCTAGGTACTACCCTCTTTCAGTTCAATTGGTTTAAACCTGTCCTAAAAATAGTAACCGAGTTCTAGAGGATCTCAATATCACTGACTACCCTCGATCGGTCATAATTCCAGTTTAGCAACCTTTTCTTGCAGCCGGAATCATCGCGAGAGTTTAGTCTCAATGAGTGTAGCATACTGCTACTGTTCTATGGCCAAGTTGGTCGATTTAAAGTTTCTAAGGTCAGTTGGTGCTTAATGACCCCTTAGCAGACCCATATTCTCCTTGTTGCGCCACAAGGGATATAGGTACATACTAAAGTGCCACACCAACGTAGCTACTTCTTCAACCGTATCGATCTACGCCGTACAGTTTCCTCACAGTTTATTGCTACTTACCTAAAGGGTATCCCCCAGATCCGGGTTAGGATCTATAGAAACTCTGATACAAGCCCACAAATGTAAAGCATGCAAGTCAAACAATTGAAAACATTATGAACTATTCCTAAGGTACACCCCACTTTAGATATCCCCAGCAGAGTCGCCAGTTATGTGATACGGTGGGAAAGAACTGACTGTTTTTTGGAATGCTGGTTTGCGTTTTGCGTTTGTTTTTGCAAAATGTCGCGGTAAGCAAGAGTCGCCACCGACTTTTATTTTATCCAACAAGGAAAGGAAAAAAGCATAGAAAAATTCATTTTTCGAAATGTTTCTCGGGTTCGGGGGGTAGATTATAGAAAGGGAAGGTGTTAGCACCCTTTCTATCCGTGGTTATCCACGGGCTCTTAGATACTTGCTCATATTGTTTTCAAAATATTGCTTTCTTTGTGCTTGTGGGTTTTGAAAAAGTTTTTGTTTTGAAAACTTCAATTTAACTCTTGCTTCTGTCCTCAAGAGTGTATGAAGTGTTTTTTTGAAAACTTTGTTCGAAAAAGTGTAAGTGTGAAAAGTTTGTTTTGTTTTGAAAGAGCAAGTACTTAAGAACTATCTACCTACTCGAAAAAGGAATCGCTCTATGCTATCTTCCTTTAGACAATGCTATCCTACTATTGATGAGTAGGTAGCACCGTCGTTGGAGTTTAAGGGTCAATTCGAATGAGGGATATATGGTCACTAAAGCAATGTTAGGACGCCTTAGCGGTAACCCTAATGTCTTAGATAATTTATTTTGAGGCAACAATATCCGAGGCGACCGTTTTGAGGCGACTATGATCTTTTAGACAGGAGGACGACCTCTAAAGTGACCTATACTCAATGACCGCGTACGAAGGCAACCAAGTGGGGTGTACCCTAATAGTGCGCATGTGCGAGTGTGTCATTTTCAGTTATTTTTTCTCTTTGTACATGTTAATGGTGATCTAAGTTGATTTTAGGTTAAAACATTCAGTCTTGTCATGCATACCTATTATCAAACATCTAACAGCTATAAGTTGCGGAATTTAAAAATGCGGAATTTAAATTACAAGGCGTCGGGTATTTACATTGCCAAAGACAATCCTTTAAAAATAAATAAATAAAGCGATAAAAAATAAATAAAAGTCCTATTTAACTATTTACAAACCGGGAGCAAGTACAATATTGGATAAATAAAGTAAATCGCGTGCGGGAAATTAAATCGGGCGCAATGTTCTAGGGTTTTGATCCCTTTTGGATTAAAGAAAAGATTTTTGGTTGTTTTTTAATTAAGAAAGAAATTACCTAAGTTAATTATTAAATTAATTAATTAATTAATTAATTAATGAAAATAAATTATTTTTGGGTTTTTGGTATTTAAAGAAATAAAATAAAATTAATTAATGTTAGTAAAAACCTAATTAAGTCTAATTGGTTTTAATTATTTACAAAAGATATATTAAAGTTATTTCTAATTAATAGCCTAAATTAATTAATAAATTTGTTAATAAAAATTAAAATTTGATTTTTATGAAGAAAATATTTTTTTTGTGGTTTTTAATTTTATAAAAAAAAAGAATTTTGATTGGTTAATAATTAAATAGAAATAATAACTAAATAATTAAAAAAAACAAAATAAATAAAATATAGAGAGAGAGGGGTATGGGCCTGCTTTTGAGTGTTTGGGAAGCAATTCTGAGGCCCATTTAAATCTGGCCTCGTTTGACTTCTGAGATCCTCTGCGCGCATGTTGACTTGACTCCATGGTAGACCATCAACCTGGATCACCAGATCTGGCCTTTGGCCATCTGGCTGCTGGACATGTGAAGGCATATGGTGAGCTGCACTCTTAGATTTGCACCTGATTACATGAAGGAGAAAAATAACAAAGAGAATGGGGGACCTGGGATTCAAACCCAGGTCCTGAACGTGATTGGTTGCTTCCCTTGCCAATACGCTGCTTTACTTCTTTTGTTAATAATATACAAGAAAAATATAATAAGATAAAACAAGTTAATGTTCCAGCAAACAAAAATATGTGCGCCATGGTTTGAACGGACGTATGGGAGAACGACACCTCATCGTCTCCTACCTCCAAATCCTGTAAATATTACCTGCGGATTTGGATCCGCAGCTAAATGTGCAAGCTTGCTCTAAAATCCATTCCAGACCATGAAAACAAATTCCACGAACATGGTTGGACTCGCCTTGGCTCCCTGATCAACACTATGCCCTTCTTGAGTCCTGATTTTTCCTGAAAAAGAAAACCCTAAAACACAAACAAAGAACCCTAGCTATGGGGGTTCTTCATTTAGGCCAGAAAAACGCAATTGGATATTGCCAAACGTTTGCAAATGTTGTGAGGAGTATAAATATGGCAATGATTTGTTCAAATGATGCAAGAATAGAGAGTTATGATTTCAAGTACAGAGCGGATTATCGTGACACTTACAGGGCGTTTGGGCATATGAGCAAGCTTGCTTTTAATCCAGGAAGGTTGAGTGAACACCCAGGAAGCGATTGGGATAGCTTTTGGCTTCTGAAAACGCCTCTTACTATGATTTCGAATTCAAGCTTTTTAGTGTTTTTTCCAAACTTTGTTCTGCCTCTTCTTGCAGCCTCCAACCTCTATTTTCGTGTCTTTGCCTTCCTTATGTAATGTATATTGCATTAGGGTAAGAAACTTGGTACAAATCTCTCCATATCAATGCTCATGAATTGGATTTGATTCCACCATTACAACCTTCCAAATTTGGCCTAAATCATATCTTCTTGTAACCAATGCACTTGATGCGAATTTGATTCACATAATAGCTGTATTCAAAGCCTAAAGCAACCAAAAAATCATGAGTTATAAATACTTTTGATTTTATATGATTTTATTTGATTTAAAATGAATAAATTCAATTAAAAATCAAATTAAATAATAAAAATAAGATATGGGATCATGGTTGAAGCTAGGACACGTGGACAATGATGCAAGCTCAAATCAAGTGGAAAAGGATGGGGCCATTTGACAAAATTTGATGTTTTGGGGATAGTTGACTTTTGGCAATTTTGCAAAAATGCTCAACTTCAACAATGCATAACTTCTTCCATTTTGAACTTTTGGAGGTGTTATTGGACGTTTTAGAAAGCTTGAGATGTCCTATAACCAACCCTTTTGGTATCATCTCAATTTGATGTTCCATGCTCAAGTTATAAGCTTTGGCAAAAAAGGTGTTTTTGTTAACTTTCAAAAATGACCTATAATTTCCAAATTTATAACTTCTTGTGAGTGCATTTTATGATCTTTGGGTATGAAGATGGATTGTAGGAACTTGCATCCTATTCAAAATGAGCTTTGTATGGGTCATTTCTCATAAAGTATGAGAAAGTTATGCTTGGTCAAAGTTGAGTTGACTTTTCTTGCAAAACCCTAATTTAGCAACTTTTGAGTCTTGATGAATTTTGAGCAATCCTTGATGAATCATGATCAACCCTTGATCAAATGATGAAATATCCTTCAAAATGAGAATGTTGACAAAAAATCTTGAGGTTTGACTGTTTATAGGTCACAGTTGACTTTTGCCCTAGCACAGTCGATTTTTGGACCCTTTGAGCAATTGACTGACCAAACTTCCTCTGCAAGGCTTGAAATTTGACATGGATGACCTTGAGAACATATTAGGATATTGGGGAGCACTTGAGGTCATTTGGACTCAAGGATATTGATGCAACACAAAACCTTAATTTGGGGTTGACTGCCCTAGGAGATAGCTTGACTGTCCAACTCTTGAGCAATCTTGAGCCACTTGGAGATTTTTCTTGCAATGTTTTGAGAAATATGAGAGGGAAAATTTTGGGGTACAACAGATAGGTACTAGCCAGGTGAACCAAGGGTATCGTGACAACACATTCTGCAAGAATACAGACACAAACATCAATCCTATACAAACTGATCCAT
Organism: Vicia faba; assembly: GCA_948472305.1. NCBI lineage: Eukaryota > Viridiplantae > Streptophyta > Magnoliopsida > Fabales > Fabaceae > Vicia > Vicia faba. Next base: position 379,078,297 of record OX451735.1, on the reverse strand, counting down.
TCAAAACCATCACACTCAGGCCTAATTTTCAAATCTTTTTCATTCAGGCGCAATCACATTAAGCCCGTTATCTCACACATACTCATAGAAGAATGACTGGTTAGTGACTCTGATCTCAAGTACGGGGTTCTGGTACATAAGTAGGTAACCCCTCAAATGACCCAATTGTGGTTGTGGGGGATCGATTCGTAACCTGCCCTACCATGTCCAGCACCAGAAATCTCTGAACCAACCAACAATGAGCAAAAATTATTTTCTTTTATTCTTTTTTCAATTTCTCACAACCCCTTTTTAGGTTAAGTGACTTTGTGAGGGTCACCTATCCCGGAGTTGTAGCATATGAATCATGAAAGCACAGCAAAAATAATTTGGATCACTCACTTATATTCATCGGTCTCCTACGTAGAGCATGCTTAAGCCGGAGCTGACTGCTAGAATAAACTACTAAAGATGAAGGTTAAGGCCATAGCATAAGGTTATCAGGATCGGTTCCTATAATTACGAAGCTTATGGTGTTGAAACGATACCGATTTTTCAATAGGACATCCCAAGTCATCTACATCCTATCTTAAACCTGTCTTAAAGTCCAAAAAATTTCAAAGGATACTATTTTCTTTTGTCAAAAAATTTAGGTAGGGCTAAGAAATGGGGAAAAATAGAAATACACCACACAAATGACTCGGCAAGCACATGAATTTTATTGAAAACAAACAAAGCAAGGTAAATAAACAGAAAACGAAATGAAGACTTAAAAACAAAGAAAAGGAAAAGCAATGAAATCTCCTCCCACACTTAAATTGAACATTGTCCCTAATGTTTCGAAGTAAAATATGGAAAGAGTAACCTGGATGTGTCTAGGGGAGGCCACTAGTGCCCTCGCTATCCTGCTGATGCCTAGGGTGACGAGACCTGCTGCGACGACGATCGCTCTAGGAAGAGGCTAGTTGCTCCACTCTGGATGATAGAGCGGTCTGAGAACTCCGAACCTGTCGAAGGTTCCCTAATATGTAAACCTGAGTGGCCTCCATGAGTGTAAAGTGCCTCTCAAAAAAGCCTTGCTGACGTTGTTGCTCAGTACTGATCGCAAGCTGAGATTGCATGATATTCTGGAGACACTGATCAGTATATTGTTGAGAAGTTTGCATGAAGCTCATGTTATCAGTCAGCTGTTGTTACAATGTGGTGAGCATGCCATCTCGCCTCTCCTCTCGATCAAGATGTTCTCGCCACATCTCCTCAGTGATGTAAAATCCAAGGGCAGCACCTGCAGAATGATGTGAAGAAGATGGTGTAGTGTGTGCTGGTGAATCATGGTGGGAGGACATATGTGGAACGGGACACTGGTCTCTTCATTCATACTCCTCATTAGTCTCATGTCCGTCCCCAAGAGGAACATTAGGGAGCAATGGTCCCCTAATATGTGGAGTGGACAAATCATAAGTCCAGTTTCTCTCAAGCAGCACATCAGTCCTCCGGGAGCAAGGTAAAGCGACACTGGGAATAGCCACACCATGGATCATGAGGTTAAAACCTCCCTCTTTCCTAACCTTGCATAATTTCATATCTTTCAAAAACTTTAAATTAATTATGCAGTGAGGTACCAAAGTGGCTAACTCAATGTCCAAGTTCAAAGCCCGAGCAATGGAGGTAATCAATCCTCCAAAAGAAATAACGCCCCCCTTTCTCAAAGCGGAAGACATGTGTGCAATCATAAATGGGACAACATTAATTTTTAAACCAGTGAGGCTTCCTTGCAAAAATAGAAGTTCTTTTGCATTGACCTTGTTTTGATTCTCCCGGGCAAAAATAGTACAAGCCAATAAATACTAGAAAAGACGAATGGCCGGGTTATATATCATTGAGGCAAGAATACCCTCAAAAGAGGAAATGGTGGAACTAGACAATCTAGCCCAAAAAGAAAATGCCCCAATCGACCAATCAGAATCTAAAGGAGTCTCACAGATAAAACCTTCCCCATGAGGCATGTCCAACAACTCTGCTAAAGCATCGGTAGTGTACTCATATTCAACATTAAACATTCTAAATTTTACTGTACCGATCGTGCTAGCAGTGTTGGGACTGACAGTATAAATCAATGAACTTAAAAATTCTTTGGTCAGCCTCTCATAGGTAGGTTCTTTCCTAGCAAAAATATCGTACAATCCTAAAGTGTCTAACATGTGGAAAACACTGAGAAATTCCTAAAGTGTACAGACAGTCAGTATCGATATACCTTGTCGGAGCAATTTCTTGTGTCTGCAACTTCACAAGAATTTTTCTCTGCGTCGACCCCGGTTTTCCATCACGAAGCAAAAATCCATCGAACTCCATTGTTGCCATTGTTGGTGAAAGAGGAGAAAAATGGGTTTTTATGGAAAGAAGGTGAAAATGGTGGTTTGTCGATTTTTAATGAGGGAAATGAAGTGGTGGAATAGGAAATGTTAGTGGGGTTGTGAATAAATGGGAAAGTTATGAACTTTTAGTGGGTTTTGATGGAGGTTTTGGAGAGGCAAAAATGGAGTTTTGGGGGTTGGAAGATGAAAAATGGTGGTTTTGGTAGTTTTTCCCCGTAAAAGGTACAGGCCTCATGGCGGGCGCCATGTGTGCAAAATCTGGATGGGCCAGATTTTAAATTTTTGCTCATGGGCCTTGTACTTTTCGCGGGGGGGTATGGACAGCATCTTTCACATGTTTTTCTTCATAATTTGAATCTTGGATGACATATCTTGATAAAAATCAAAATTAAAATTCATAAAATCAAATCAAATAAAATAAAATACAACAAAATACAAAAATAAGAGAAAAGTAAATAATGAAAAACATCAACATGCAATATATTAATATATATATATATATATATATATATATATATATATGTAGATATGTAATACGATTGTTAGAGATAGATTCATAAAAACGAAAACAAATCCAAGCAGAAATCAAATATAGATAACGATAAGTTTGGAAATAAAAATAATGATAAAGCATATAAATAGAATCTTTGTCTCAGATGGGAGGAACACCGTCAACACCGGCAGGGGAATCGCCATCAAGGTCAGAGCCTCTTGGGGCTTATGAGCCTCCTGCTATCTGTCGGTGCAACTCAGTAATCTTCTGGTAATGAAGGTCGGCCTCCGACGCATGAGTCAAATCAGATACCTCATGTTGCAAGGTGAGGTCATAAATCTCCTGTCGAAGTCGGGCCACCTCCATACGCTGCTCAGCTAGATTTGTATGCACATGCGGCTGCTGCAAAGAGAAATTCTTTGAAAGTACGGTGAACCTGGGTGAAAGTGGTGCAGGGGTGTACTCTGCCATAGGTGGAAATCTAGGTGCATCAACGGTCTCTCCCTGGCCTTCCAAAGCGTAGGTCCAGTTAGCTGGATGATGTACACTGGTCATCATAGGATCTGGCAAAGTGAAGTAGAGTATCGTCTCATTCTTGATCAAAAGCCTGAAAAAGTCTAAGCTGAAGGAGACCCGCATCATCAATTCACAATCCAAGCAATACTCGATATCCAACAGCGTGTATCCACAGTAAGGGTTCAAGTGACGTAACTGCCTCTCAAGACCCAAAGCAATAGCAATGTGAGTTACCGTCCCTCCCACATGTATGATACTCTTAGAGGGAAGGGCGGTGGTGTGCAGATTCCACATCAAGAAGTTACCGCAGGCAACTGGACGTGACTGATTAGCACAAAAAAAGAAGAATCCCTCCTAATCACCTACATGGTGGTCAGCATCACTCCTTCCTAAGAAGGTATGGGCCATAATCATATGAAAATAGCGGAGGGTCGGATTATGGATGACGTTTAACATCATGTGGTCAGGATCATGGCTACTCCCAGCAGTGATGTCATCCAAAAACTTCTCCACGTCTCTAGTCATGAAGTAACCCAAGGGTAACTCTGGAATAGCATCAGGATAAGTTCGAAAACCTAAAATATAATTGAACTCCTTGTGGTTGAAAGCATACTCTGTCCCGAACAATCTGAAACTGATGTGGCCATCTGGATCAACATATGGATCGTAGTCCAATGAGCTGAGAAACTCTAAAGTGAGATTTCGGTAAGTCTCGTTCTTGCTGTCAGCATACTCCTCCCAGTTATGTTGGTGGCATAGGAATCTGACAATAGGCTCCAAGCCTAAGAATTCCAACCAACCTTCATATGGATACCAGGTAGGAGCCATCGGGCGAAGGGACAAGGCCTCATAGCATTGTTTCTGAATCTCATTTCTGAAGTTGACGTGCATGTCATCAAAAGGCGACATCCTGAAAAGGTATGGTTAGACGAGAATGTTGTCCTGAAAAATACAAACATTATAACTGTTAGTCAAAAAATAGGGAAACATAAGGCGATAAAATTATAAAATAAATAAATAAATGCAAGTAAAGAAAAAGGAAATAAAATAAAACCCATGGGTTGCCTCCCATGTAGCGCTTGTTTAACGTCATTAGCTCGACGAAATAGACTTCATATCTCGGAAATGGGTACTGGAGGGTCGATCAAAGTGTGGCTAGAGTAGTCAATGGGAATGTCACCTCCTTTATAAAGATTAAGTCTATGTCCATTTACTGTGAATGGATTGCAAGAGTTGTTTCTGATTTCCACGACACCTAACTTTAAGATCTTAGAAACTTCATAGGGGCAATCCATCTGGAGTGTAGCTTACCTAGAAAAAGTCTCAACCTGGAGTTAAAAAGGAGAATAGGATCGCCTATGTTGAATTCCTTTTTTATAATCCTCTTTTCATGCCATGACTTAGTTCTTTCATTGTATATTATGGCATTTTCATAGGCACTCTGGCGGAGTTCTTCTAGTTTATAAATGTCAAGGATTCTTTTCTCACCAACAGCAAAATAATCTAGATTTAAGGTTTTGATGGCCCAATAGGCTTTGTGTTCTAACTCAAAGGGTAAATGACATGACTTTACATATACCAATTGATATGGGGTAGTTCCAATAGGGGTTTTATAAGCTGTCCTATAGGCCCACAATACTTCTTGTAGCTTTTGAAACCAATCTTTTCTAGATATTGAAACAGTTTTTTCTAGGATCTGTTTAATCTCCCTATTAGATACTTCCAATTATCCACTAGTTTGCGGATGGTAAGGTGTTGCTACTTTATGTATAACTCCATACTTACTTAAAAGTTTGTCAAAAATCCTTGATATAAAATGTGATCCACCATCGCTTATGACAAGACGGTGTATTCCAAACCTAGGGAGTATGTAATTTTTGAATAGTTTGAGTACTACCCTTATGTCGTTTGTGGGTGCAGCTATAGCTTCAATCTATTTAGACACGTAGTCAACAGCCACTAAGATGTATTTATTGCCTAAGGAGGATGGAAAAGGACCCATAAAATCTATACCCCATACATCGAAAAGTTCTACTTCTCGAATGTTCCTTAAGGGCATTTCGTCGCGTCTTGAGATGTTCCCAGTGTGTTGGCACCGATCGCATTGGACAATGTAAGCATGGACATCACGCCAAAGTGTGGGCCAGAAAAGGCCGACTTGGAGAATTTTAGAATATGTTTTAGATGTGCTCGTATGTCCAACATAAGGTGCGGAGTGACAATGTTCTATGATATTCCTTACCTCTTCTTCATAGACACAACGACGAAAAATACCGTTGGTTCCTCTTTTGAACAGAAGTGGTTCATCCCAATAAAAGTGTTTCACATCATTAAAGAACTTCTTTTTCTACTGATAGTTAAGATCTAGGGGTACTATATCAGCAGCTAAATAATTAAAAAAGTCAGCATACTAGGGTACATTACTAACTGCTAGGGCTTTCTCAAGGATCTCGTAACGATTTAGGCCATCTTCCTCAAAGGTGTCTATTTTGGATACTAGTCTGTCATAAGCAAAGTCATCATTTATAGGAACTAACTCTGGTTTCAGGTATTCGAGCCTAGAAAGGTGGTCAGCAACTACATTTTATGTGCCTTTCTTATCTCGAATATCTAGATCAAATTCTTGTAGTAAAAGGATCCATCGGAATAGCCTAGGTTTAGCATCTTTTTTACTTAATAGGTAGCGGATAGATGCATGGTCTGTGTAAACTATAATTTTAGCTCCTACTAGATAAGATAAAAATTTATCAATAGCAAACACTTTAGCTAAAAGTTCTTTTTCGGTGGTAGCGTAGTTAAGTTGGGCAGCATCTAGGGTTCTGCTAGCATAGTAGATCACATGCAGCTTCTTATCTTTTCTTAGACCTAGAATAGCTTCAACAGCATAATCGCTAGCGTCACACATGATTTCAAAAAGGTTCGGTCCAATCTGGGGGTTGCATAATAGGTGCGGAAATTAGGGCTTGTTTTAAAATTTTAAAGGCTTTGACACACTTTTCATCGAAAATAAACTCAACATCTTTCATCAATAGGCCAGTTAAAGGTTTTGTTATTTTAGAGAAATCCTTGATAAAATGTCGGTAAAAATCGACATGACCAAGAAAACTTTCGACTTCCCTAATGGTCTTAGGTGGCTTAAGGTTTTCCATAACTTCTATTTTGGCTTTATCAACTTCAATATCTTTCTCAGAGACTATGTGTCCTAAAACTATACCTTCGGTCACCATGAAATGGCATTTCTCCCAGTTCAATATGAGGTTTACTTCTATGCATCTTTCCAGAATTTTCTCAAGGTTAGCGAGGCAATTTTTAAAATCAAACCCGCATACCGAGAAATCTTCCATAAAAACTTCCATAATTCCATCGAGATAATCTGCGAAGATTGACATCATACAATGTTGGAAAGTGGAAGGAGCATTAGAGTCCAAATGGAATTCGTCTATAGGCAAAAGTTATGTAAGGGCATGTAAAAGTTGTTTTCTCTTGATCTTCAGGATGAATAGGGATTTGGAAAAATCCAGAATATCCATCTAGGTAGCAAAAATAAGAGTGACTAGCTAAACATTCAAGCATTTGGTCTATAAATGGTAAAGGGAAATGATCTTTCCTAGTCGCTTTGTTTAGCTTTCTATAATCTACGCACATACGCCAACCAACTTCCAAACGCTTCGGTACATGCTCGCCTTTTTCATTTGGCACGACAGTGATGCCTCCCTTTTTAGGTACTACATGCATAGGGCTTACCCATCTACTATCTAAGATTTCATAAATGATACCAGCTTCTAGTAACTTAAGAACTTCTTTCTTTACAACATCACTCATTATAGGGTTTATCCTTCTTTGGTGCTCTCTAGAGGGTTTAGAATCTTCCACTAGTAAAATCCGATGCATACATACAGACGAACTTATTCCTTTCAGATCAGAAATGTCATACCCTAAGGCTGAGGGATATTTTCGCAAAACTTCTAAGAGTTGGTTTGTTTCAGCTTGGTTTAAGGTAGCACTCACGATAACTGGGTGCTTCATCTCCTCATCAAGAAACTCGTATCTTAGATTCTTGGGTAATTCTTTAAGTTCTAAAGTGGTTTGCTTAGGGCTAGGTATAGGATTTATGGTAAGGGATAAACATTCATAGAGGTTATCATCAATGTAGGGTTCCATCTTCTCGAATCCATCATCTTCCCATATGGTGGTTGAAGGTAGTTTGATTGATTCGATAGGTCCTTCCTCGTTTAATTCTCTTACGCACTCATCAATAATGTCTATGGCATAACATATGTCTCCTATTACTGGTGCCATAAGGAACTTTGAAAGAATAAACTCTATCTTTTCATTGCCCACTTCAAAGGTCAGTTTTCCTCTCTTGACATTTGTAATACGGTGGGAAAACTGACTTGGTTGTTTTGCGTTTGATCGCAATTGTTGCGGATAGCAAGAGTCGCCACCGACTTTTCTTTTATCCAATAAGGAAAGGGTGAAAAGAACAGGAAAGACCTTTGAGATATTTTCTTGAGTTCGGGGGGTATGTTATGAAAAGGGAAGGTGTTAGCACCCTTTTCATCCATAGTTATCTATGGGCTCTTATTTGCTTTCTAGATCACTTTTGAAATTGCTTTGTTTGAAATGTGTTTTGGTGGGTTTTGAAAGTATTTTTGATAAGCGCCTTCATTTAGGAAAACTTTGTAATGATTCTCGTCTCTATAAGAATGCATACAAAGTGTTGGACTTTTGAAAATATTTCATGTTTTGAAAGTGTTTGGTGTGTTTGAAAAGATGTTTATTTTGAAGATGGATTGTGAGCAAGCAACTAAGAATGTTCTACCTATTCAAAAGTATTTTATTCATTTCTTCCTTCCTTTGATATTGCTATCTTACCATTGATTGGTAATAAGCCTTATCTTTGGATGTAAAGAGACGGGTGTGGGTCATCGTGTAGTCATGAATAGCAATGTTGTGAGATATCTTAGCATTTCTCTTGAGGGACTAAGATCATTTATAAGGCAACATTCGTAGCATCATCGAGGGACTATGATCTTGTATTTTTTATTGTTTTTGCTAAGACATCTCACATTCATAACATGGCCATTTTTCATAAGGCAACAAGTGGAGTTAACCCTAGAGGTGCAAGTGTGCAAGTGTTTTTATTTCATGCTTGATTTATCTTGAATTAGGTTTTTCTAAGTATTGATTTTATCTTTCCATACAAACCTTAATTTACTAGCATTGATATGAAAGCGATAAATTGTGGAAAGTAAATTTACTATGCTATTACATCATTTGGGGAGGGGGTGTACAAATTTACAAATGGGGATTGCAAGAAATTAAACCTAATTATCTATTACAACCATATTGAATAAATGTATAAGAAATGACATGAATATAATGTACAAGGAATATAAAAAGAAATGGATTTTGCTTTGGATTTTTGTTAGGAAAATTGTTTTGACCTAATTAACCTAAAGGGATGTGATTAATAAAAAATAGGAAAATTAATCTTAAGTTAAAAGGAAATCATATTAATCAAGAAATCATTTTTTAGGGTTTTTTATGGAAGGCTTTTGGTTAATTAAAATAAATATGAAAATAAAAGATTTTTTTGTGATATTTTTATATATTCATAAAATAGACATTGTAAATAAATAGTGTGCAAAAAATCAACTCAAAATAAGTTTTTTTGATTGGTTGGAAAAAATGTTGAAGTTTGTTAAAAAAATGAAAACAAACAAGTGATAAAAATTTGTTTTGGTCCTGCCAAGATTTGAACCCTGGTTCTCCACACCTTCCATTCAAAACAGCCAACACTTAATATGTAATAAACCTGCATGTTAGTTTGGAAAAATAGACAAAATAAATACAAAAGGTCTCGCTGGGGCTCAAACCCAGGACCTTATACATAAACGCCTTACGCGCGTGCTATTTGTACCACTGCGGTGGTCTGTTTCATTCGTTAGTTATCCAACTTGCACTAAATATAAAATGAACTCATTTCTTAAAATTTGAACATGGCTTCATCTTCTTCCTTCGCGCGCGCGGGGATGTATATCACCATTGTTAAGCTTCTAAAAGCTTCATTTCTCAGCAAAATCAAAAAATGTAAACATCAAACCTGCCTAAAATTTAAATATGAATCTAACCACATAATTTTCGAAAGTTATGGGTCGAAGGTTAGCATGAATTTTGTTCAATACCAATATCAAAACCTAACTGGTCAGAGTTGAAATTCTTAAGACACAAACAATGAAAATCATAACTGAGAGCATGGTCAGCTTCCTAGATATGATATCTATATCTTTTCTTTTATTTGTATGTTATGAAAATGCTTGTATCAAGATATCACAGTTAAGAAATCTTACCTCTTGAAGTGAAAATCGAAAGACCTCTATATGATTTCCAAAAATAACTTGATGATGGATTAAGCTTGCAGGAACCTTCCTTGAGCTAGTGAGATCACTACTTTGCTTTAAAAGTAAGAAGGACTTTGGAGTTGGCTCTTCAAAGTCAGAAATGGCAAGCAATGTGGATTTCGATGCAGATTCTGAGTTCAAGGAGTTTTGAGAAGTTTTGGGAGTGTTCTAAGGTTGGTGTATGGAAGCTTAGTGAATCAAAAGGCCAAAAAAACGCACAGAGGGATTTGAGATTTTGTGTGTAAAGTTAGAATGTGCCAAGTTTTGTGCTTGTGTGCAGGTTCTGAGTTTTTGAGAGTTTGGGAGTGTTTGAGGATTTTTCAACACACAAGAATCTGGCCCCTTTAGCTTGCAAGTGGTCTCTCTATTTATAGAGAAAAGGTTTTGGAAGTTGAAGTAATCAGATTTGCAAGATAACAAATTATGGTTTGGTTGGAATGCAAATGTCAAGTTATATCAAGTCTTCCATGATCCCAAGATGAAGTACCAAAGTTGTTGGTATATAGGGGCTACTTTTTCATGATTTATGGGGGATCACAATCAGAAGTAAGCAAGGTATAGGCTCAAGACAAATTTTGTACCAACAAGCTTACTTTATGGAAAGATATTTTGGACAATGGCTTAATAACTTGGGTAAGAGCTTAATTCATTGTGTAAACAATTAATTATGGAGTGAAACATAAGCATTGAGGCCTGCAAAGCAAGATCATGTAGCATGGCCTAAGGGTTTAAAGATGGATCGAAGCAGGTTGTCGAAGGAAGCCATTGCCCAGTCGAAGCTTGTGGATCGAAGCAAGCATGAAGATAGACTTGTAATTCATAGTGTCAAAACTCTGTGTGTCGAAGGTTTTAGAGGTGGATCGAAGCAGGTTACTCGAAGGAAGCCATTGCCCAGTCGAAGCTTGTGGATCGAAGCGGGTTGCTCGAAGAAAGCCATTGCCCAGTCTAAGCTTGTGGATCGAAGCAGGTTGCTCGAAGGAAGCCATTTCCCAGTCGAAGCTTATGGATCGAACCAGGTTGCTAGAAGAAGCCATTGCCCAATCGAAGCTTGTGGATCGAAGCAGGTTACTCAAAGAAGCCATTGCCCAGTCGAAGCTTGTGGGTCTAAGCAGGTTGATCGAAGGAAGCCTTTGCCCAGTCAAAGCTTGGGGATCAAAGCAAGCTTGCTCTTCTTCGAGTTATCAAAATCTTCCAACCACTCCTTTCGATCAGTCATGTGGTTTGAACAGCCTGAACCATATTTTTAATTTGACATGGTTATTTGTAACTGCACACCCTTTTTTATCTGCTTTTCCCTTTCGACAGTTTCCTCTTCCTCCTTTCGAGGATTCAGAAGTTCCATCTTCGACCTGATGCTTGAGAGTGCAATATGATCCATGGAAACTATATGGGGCATTAAAAGTCCAATTGTATTTGTGCAAACTTAAACTCTAGTTTTGAGTCATCAGTGTTTGAGGAGGTATATCGAGCTTATCAAACCTTGTGCAGTCTTGAACCAATAGAGATCTTGTGAGAAAATTCTTGAGAATTGAGAGGGCGAATTTTGGGGTACAACAACTGTCCCTATTCAATTTTCTTAAACCTGAAAAGCGAGAATGGCATGTCGTCGTTCGTAGCTTGTAGGTAGAAGATAATTGAACACTAAAGTGCCCAGAAATTTGCACTCGACTATGTGTTAGTTGATTGTGTAGGGAATGGGCTTAAAGATGCCATTTGGAGAGGTGATGGAGAGTTGTCAAAGATGGGCTTATAGATACCATCCAAAGGTGATGGTTGATAGAAATTAGACCAAGCCTAAGCTTGACTGTAACTGGGAGAAGTAACAGAATAAATATTTGGTCGATTTAATTCTGAATGATATGCTGGAATGAGTATCAGAATAATATCCATAATTGGGTCGTATCTGAACCGCTTTTGAAAGATGTGTTGAATGACTGTCAGAATGGCATCCGCATCTGGATCATATTTGAACTGTATTTGAAAGATGTATTGAATGAGTGTCAGAATGACATTCGCATCTGGATCATATCTGAACTGCATTTGAAAGATGTATTGAATGAGTGTCATAATGACATCCGCATCTGGATTGTATCTAAACTGTATTTGAAAGATGTATTGAATGAGTGTCAGAATGACATCCACATCTAGATTGTATTTGAACTGTATTTGAAAGATGTATTGAATGAGTGTCAGAATAACATCCACATCTAGATTGTATTTGAACTGTATTTGAAAGATGTATTGAATGAGTGTCAGAATAACATCCGCATCTGGATCATATCTGAACTGTATTTAGGAGAAAATCTAGAATAAGTGTCAGAATGACATTCGCCTCTGGATCGTATCTGAACCATTTCTAGAATAAGTATCAGAATGTCATTCGTATCTGGATCGTATCTGAACCGTTTCTGGAATAAGTATCAGAATGTCATCCGTATTTGGATCGTATCTGAACTATTTCAAGAGTGAATCTAGAATAAGTGTCAGAATGTCATTCGTCTCTGGATCTTATCTTAATCATTTCTAGAGTGAATCTGGAATAAGTTTCAGAATGTCATTCATCTCTGGATCGTATCTGAACCGTTTCTAGAGTGAATCTGGAATAAGTGTCAAAATGTCATCCATCTCTGGATTGTATCTGAACCGTTTCTAGAGTGAATCTGGAATAAGTGTCAGAATGTCATTCGTCTTTGGATCGTATATGAATCGTTTCTAGAGTGAGTCTGGAATAAGTGTAATAATTTCATCCATCTTTGGATTGTAACTGAACCGTTTCTAGAGTAAATCTAGAATAAGTGTCAGAATATCATTCGTCTCTGGATCGTATATGAACCGTTTCTAGAGTGAATCTGGAATAAGTGTCAAATTTTCATTCGTCTCTGGATCGTATCTAGACTGTATCTAGAAGAGAATATGGAAATTCATGAGAAGGAACCTGTGTAGGGCGGCTTTGGGATGAGTCCGTGAGAAAACTTCATCTGGAAATATATGAGAAGGATCTTGGGTAGGGCTTCTTCAGGATGATTTCGTGCGAAACTTCATCTGGAAATATATGAGAAGGAGCCTGGGTAGGGCTTCTTCAGGATGAGTCTGTGTTAAACTTCATCTGGAAATATATGAGAATGAGCCTAGGTAGGGCTGCTTCAGGATGAGTCCGTGTGAAACTTCATCTAGAAATATATGAGAAGAAGCCTGGGTAGGGCTGCTTCAGGATGAGTCCATGTGAAACTTCATCTGAAAATATATGAGAAGGAGCCTGGGTAGGGCTACTTCAGGATGAGTCAGTGTGAAACTTCATCTAGAAATATATGAGAAGGAGCCTGGGTACGGCTGCTTCAGGATGAATCCGTGTGAAACTTCATCTGGAAATATATGAGAAGGAGCCTGGGTACGGCTGCTTCGGGATGAGTCTGTGTGAAACTTCATCTAAAAATGTATGAGAAGGAGCCTGGGTATGGCTGCTTCAGGATGAGTCCGTGTGAAACTTCATCTGGAAATATATGAGAAGGAGCCTGGGTAGGGCTGCTTTAGGATGAGTCTGTGTGAAACTTCATCTGGAAATATATGAGAATGAGCCTGGGTAAGGCTGCTTCAGGATGAGTCTGTGTGAAACTTCATCTGGAAATATATGAGAAGGAGCCTGGGTAGGGCTGCTTCGGGATGAGTCTGTGTGAAATTGCACCTAGAAATATATGAGAAGGAGCCTGGATAGGGCTGATTCGGGATGAGTCTGTCTGAAACTGCATCTGGAAATATATGAGAAGGAGCCTGGGTAGGGCTTCTTCAGGATGAGTTCGTGTGAAACTGCATATGTAAATATATGAGAAGAAGCCTGGGTAGGGATGCTTCGGGATGAGTCTGTGGGAAACTTTATCTGGAAATATATGAGAACGAACCTGGGTAGGGCTACTTCGGGATGAGTCCGTGTGAAACTGCATCTAGAAATTATGAGAAGGAACTTGGGTAGGGTTGCTTCATGATGAGCCCATGTGAAGCTGCATCTAGAAATTAGAAGGAACCCATTATAAGATTGCTTCATGATGAGCCGGTGTGAAGCTGCATCTAGAAACTAGAAGGAACCCGTGTAAGATTGCTTCATGATGAGCCTGTGTGAAGCTGCATCTGTGTAAGATATGAGAAGGAATCCGTGTAAGATTGCTTCGTCTAGTCGTGTAGATAGTTGCTCTGTCTTGTTTCAGGAACTAATCTTGGACCTATTGAAAATTGTTGATGATAATTATCTGTTGATTGATCTTTCCTGAAAAGGTAAAGAGTTAGCTGTATGCAATATCATGATGTATGAAATGCACGGTGTAATGATGTTCTCAAAATAAATGAGATTGTGCTATATGCGTTTCGTATGCATATGCTATGATATATGAATGTGAAATGTTATTGAAATAAATCTTTGTCTGGGAAAATAAATCCCTTACTACTGCTGGGGAGTTTTGGGAAGCTGAATCCCGAACTGCTGCTGGAGATGAAGAGTAGGTGTATCTTCAACTTTGTTTAGAGCGTTTCTGCTAGGAATTCCTGTTTTGTTCTTTGAGGAGAACTCCGCTGGGAGACATTGAATTTAGATCCTTGCTTGAGGAAACTATGCGGGAATCTTGATTTATGCTTGAGGAATAGAGTTCAGGAATTTTGGTTGTCCATTGCTCTATTGGGCAATTATCTCTTGACTAGGAGAATGAAAGTTAACTGTTATTTGGTCGACATCCAGGCTTCGCAGCAACTTGCTGAGGGAGATGAAGTTAACTGTTATCTGGTCGGATTCTAGGCTTTGCAGTAACTCACTGGGGATAGTGGAAAACTCTATTGGGGAAGAGGAGTTTTGTTAGTTATTTGAAGAAGTTAAACTATTATCTAGTCGGGTCTAAGTTTCGTAGTAACTTTTGGAGATAGTAACAACTCTGTTGGGAATAAGGGGTTTTTTCCGTCGATTTGTAATAGTTTTGAGAGGCAAACTCGAGTTGGGGAATCTACAGTTTGTTGGGGAAATAAACCATGTTGAAGAGAATATTTGACGACCTGCTGGGGAGGTGAATTCTTTAGGAAGAACTCCACAAGGCTTCTTCTTTTAAGACCAACTCAGTTGGGGAGAGGGTTGTCGAGAGATTGGAACTCTGCCTGGGGATTGCATGGATCCAACTTTGTAGGGATATCCATGAATTTGACCTTGTGGGGTTTGTACCCTTATCCATGAAGATTATTCTGTGGGGATAACCTTATAGAGGTGGCTCTGGAGACTTCACTGGGGATCACCCTATGAAAAGGACTTTGTGGGAATTTGTTGATGTCCATAGCAGTAAGTGTTGTAGCACTCCCAGAAAATGTTTGTTTGGTCGTGTGAATATGGTGGCAGAACCGACTGTTAATACTGGTTTTGCATTTTGTGTTCGCAAATGTTGCGGTAAGCAAGAGTCGCCACTGACTTTTCTTTTATCCAAATTAAGGAAAGGGTGAAAAGAATAGAAAAAGACCTTTTCGAGATTTTCTGAGTAAGGGGTAGATTATGGAAATGGAAGGTGTTAGCACCCTTTCCATCCGTAGTTATCTACGGGCTCTTAGAGGTTTGCTCATTTTAAAATACCTTTGTTCTTTGTGTGTTTGAAAATGTTTGGAAAATTCCTTAGTATGGCGAACTTTGTAATGTTTCTCGGGATAGTGGAGAAAGTATACAAAGTGTTTTGAAAAATGTTTTTAAGAATTAGTATTTGTGTAAGTGCAAAATGTTTTGAGCAAACTTCTAACAGCTATCTACTTTGTACTCGAAAAAGGTTATTCTTTTCCTCCTATCCTTTAGACAGCGCTATCCTACTATTAGTGAGTAGGTAGCCCTAGTCGTTGGATGTATGAGGGACATTCAAAAGGGACTTACAGTCATAAAGGCAACAAATGTAGACGCTTTAGCAATTTTGTTTATGGACTAGATCATTTACCGTAAGGCAACTGTAGGGTCATCGAGGGACTATGATCTTTTGATTTACGGGTCTTTGCTAAAGCGTCCCCGTTTCGAGAGACATGACGGTTTTATTGAAGGCAACCAAAGTGGGGTACCCTAGAGGTGTATATGTGCAATGTGTGTTATGTTCAGTTATTTTAATCTTTTTGTTAGGTTTGCTAGCGTTTTGTTATTAGTCTTGTCATGCAATCCTAGTTGCTAGCAGTTAATATGTACAGAAAATAAAGTGCGAAAATATAACCCTACGTTATTGCATGGCTTCGGGGAGGGGATATTTACAATATACAAAAATTTGGGGGAAGAAAAACAAAGAGAGTAGATAAAATCATATTAACTATTACATCCAGTGTACAACTACAATAATGTAAAAATACGAAATAAAATAAATAACGCGCGAAAGTTAAAAGTACGTCTAAAAACCTAGTAAGTAAAAATGAAACAAGAGAAACTTTTTATTATTATTATTATTTTGTTAAGGAAATATTTGAATTAAATAAACCTAGGTCTATTTGATTTTAAATTGATAAAATGAAATTAAAATAATTAATTTAATTAATTTACAAAATCAAAAATCAATTAGAAAACCCTAAGACTAATATTTTTTATGATTTTTATTTGATTTGAAGTTAATTTAAAATCAATAACGAAATGAGTGAAGCAAAGTTAATGATACGAAGAGCCCTCCTTCGATTCAAGGGAAAACGTGGCCTTTCGATTTAGGAAAGAATGGTGGTTTTCGATCCATGGGGACAGGCCTTCGATCTTGTGAAGACAGGCCTTCGATCTAGCAAAGAACATTGTTGGAGGCGCCTGATGACTTTGCCTGTGGAGGAAAGCACTAAAATCTGCAAGAAAAAGTGTCAACAATACAAAAGCATGACCTGGGCGTGAACCCAGGACTTTTTCCCAGCTCGACCTCCCATTAATTAGACTTCTTTGAATTCTAATTTGGGCTCGTTTTCCTTAGAAAAACCATGGTCTCTTGGGATTCGATGAAAAGCACATATCGTGTCTTCAATCTTTGTATGTCCATGAGAACGATGTGCTATATTATATCCTGGGCATGAATCAAACACTAGGAAATATTAATATATCATGAAAACAAGAACATGAATTTGAAATTTTACCAAGGATGAGATGCTTCGACTTGGGCGTGAATTGGCTAGTGTTTGGGAATAGTTCCTGCTGACTTTAGGGAATGAATGGAGTGTTGCTGAAAATTCCTTTGATTGGGACTACGTATGAGGATTTTGATACCTTTGGGGTGGTTTATGGGGCAGCGTATGCGTGTAAAACAATATGTGTCTCTGATCCCTGGGCTTATGTCTATGGTCTCCTTATATAGAGGGGATGGAGGGGACAAGAAGGCAAAGGGGTAAACAGCCATTAAGTTGGTGTTTTAAGGCCATGAATACCATTTTGAAACGTTGCAAAAGATGTGGGATTATTATCCCTTTTGAATTTGAATGAACCTAGACATTTGACTATCGAATGCCTTCAGCCCCTGCCCTTCGATTGGCCTCAAGTTGCCTCCTATGGCTAGCTTTGGGTTCACCCTTATAGTTCCTTTGATTGAGTCTGTCCACCTCAATTCGAATTACTCAGGTCTTAATTCGAATTGTATAAGGCCTCAACATCCTGGCCTCTTTGATCAATCAGCTTCTACATTGATTGCTTGATCTTGTGGATATTCTCATCTAAAGACATCTTGCTCTTATATGACAATTTAAGGATACCTTGTTAACATGTCTTCAAAGTACACCTTATCCTTGCTCTTCGATTGGCCTATAGTTGTCTCCTTCGAATGACTTCAGTTCTCATCATTGGGGCTTCTTCGATTGAGTCCATCTATTTGCCTTAGCTGCTTGATTCGAATAACCCAAACGTAGACTTCATTCTGGCCAATTGAAGCCTCCTTTGTCATGAATGTAATCTTGCATGAGGCTTGGGCTGGGCAGCATATAATCCCTTGCCCAGTAAGCAGCTTGAACCAAGCCTTATCAAAAGGAAAAATAATATTGTTTCCAACAAATGTGTGTCTTTCGAGCAGACCAAATGTATGTCCTTCGAAGGCACCATTTGTGTGTTCATAATGTGGCAATCTTGTGCTTGTGAAACAAAAGCAAGCATGAAGGGAACCTTTTGCCCTATGAATTGAAGGCAAGTCTGGAGAAACCCTTTGCCTTATGAATTGAAGGCAAGTCGAAAGGGGCCTTTGCCTTGAACGAAGCTGGCATGCAGGAACCCACTGTTTTGTGAGTCAAAGTAAGCATGCAGGAGGTCACTGTTGGTGGATCGAAGGGAGCTTGCAGGGGGTTCTCTCCTGAATGAAACTTGGATTAGGGCTTGCTCGAAGGGGAACCAATGCTCAATCGAAGCTGATGGGCCAATGCTTGGTCGAAGGGTTTTAGAAGCCCAGTTGAAATCCTTGTCCAGATGCCAATCGAAGGATATTGCTGACATGCCATTCGAAGACTCTTTTTTTTACCTTCCAGTCGAAGGATATTGTTGACATGCTAATCAAAGGATACTTAAACATCATTCAAAAAATTCATTTTCTTTAGGTAAGTGTTTGTGACCACCCGTATAAGAGAAGAAAACTTGGAAAATATGAGAGGGTAAATTTTGGGGTACAACAGGTCGTATGTGACCCTTTGCTGGAATTCATGTTCAATGCCCTAAGTGATTTAGACGGAGACCTGCCCCTGGCTATTCAGGACTTTATGAGAGATTTGTTGGAATTTTGACTTGACTGCCACTGATGAGTTGGACAATAACATGTCATGCCCCCTTGGTTATGGGAGATTTGTCATTGGAAGTGTTTTTCCATTTGAAGTGATTCTGTTCTTTGAGAGGATTTATGTTCATTAGATATCCGTCGTGCAAATTTCTCTGTTGTCAAACAAATATCCATATGAAAACAGCGGTATTCAAACAAATGCAAAGTTCATGTTTGTCTTAAAATTTTGAAAATGCATTTTTAGCAAATAGAAGAATTTTGTAAGAATATGAATTCAACTCAGAATTTACAGTAAGCCTTGCAGGAGTCAGGATACCTTTTGTAATAGTATGCTTTCAAACTAACCCATGCTTCAATTAGGACTTTTAAGGGGTTGTAATGTGGCATGGTTCACGGCTTAAGAAACAAAGGACAAGGCTCAAAGTTTATTTGTACCCACCCGTTCTTCATGATGTTCTACAGTCCTAAACTCAGTTAATTGCGTGTTTGGGTTCCAATTGAATCTGGAATGATATTTTGGTGATGGTTCGGATACTGGAAATTTATTTGAGAAGGCAGTCATTTTTGCAACCTTTTTCTGTTGTTAAGGATTTGTAGCGACTTCCTTTTTTGATTTATTGTCCCTATTTTTTGCCTGGCTGTTTTGAGATTATGGTCAGCGGGATGCCCCCGTTTTTTTCTTAAGTCTCCTTCGTAGGTGTTGTACCCCAAAATTTTCTCTCTCATTTCTCAAGGATTTTCTCACAAAATCTTCCATGACATCAAGTTTGTAGCAGTGATACATCAATTTAGGCTTGGAATTGGCACAAGGGCAAAATAGTCAATTGCATGCTGAAAAGTCAAACTTTGACTTTTGGATCAAAATCAAGTTTCAAGAATCATATTTCATCAAAACCTGTTGGAATATGAAGTTTGTTTCATCAAGAAAATCAAAAGTTAAAATTACTTTGGAAAATTCAAGATTCTAAATACTTAGAAATTTTTCTGTGTTTAGGAAAAATGATAAACTCAAAACTTCTGACCTGATTTTCACCATGATGCAAGCTGATTCTGGAAGAACTTCTAACACAATAATTATAGATCTCAACGAGATCTAAAACATTGCAGAATATAACTTCTCCTAGAAACGCTGGGATTTCAAGTTATAAATCTTCAAAGACACGTCCATGAAACTGAAGCTTTCAGCAAATTCAGGGCACTTCCCAGACAGAGTTTGGTTAGAACTTCTGGGCCAGTTTTCACGAAGTTTCAACCAGAGTTTGCAAGAAAGTCTACAAAGCATGTTACAAGCTTTTTGAAAAGTATGAGAACTCCTTCAGAACATGCTGGAGCAGGGAGATTCAAAGATCAGAAGTTGGATGTTTATTCTAAGTTACGCTGATACTGAACTTCTGATCTAGATTGATCTATGACACATAATCTCATATTGCAGGATTCTGTTTTGACAAATCTCATCATCATTTAATGCTCATACCAACTTTTGAGTCTTTGTCCAAAGGATTTTCCCATGTGTGGCATAGAAGTACCATGGTTGTCCTTGGAAAGAAAACTTTTGTACAAAGTTTATGCTGGCCCATGCTTTGATTTTGCCTTTGAGGTTACTTTTCCTTAATTCATGCTTTCAAGCCCGGCTTAGGCACGACTAAAAGCTGCTAACCACTATACTTGTTTAACTTGCTTCAAGAACAAGTCAGCACCCTAGCATGATGGTTATACTCTTGACTTCTCCAAGCTACCAAATCCTTTCCTATAAATTGAACTTCATTGGCAATTGTAAAGCGGCCGGAAAATTGAAAAGAAAAAGCTTTGAAACCTTGCTAAAAATTCCAGGAATCCGAAACTGCAAACACAAATACAAAACCTACTAGTTTTTTATTCTTGCATTCAAACTCCAATTTCCCTCAAGTGTTTCTTGACCAAATCATCCATACAGCTTCTGATATACATTTAGAAGTTATCCTAACTTCTATTTTCAGACTGTAATACGTTCTCCATCAGTCTCCACCTCAAAAGTCAGAACTTTACTTCTTGGTTGTTCCAAAATTTTCCAGCCATTCATAGCCCAAGTTAAAGGTTGTTCCAGCCTCCTGAGCACGTGAGGAAGCTGATCAGAACATTACAAGCAGTCAGAATCAGGCTCTAGTTCACAGAACATTTTCCAGCTGCAAGGTAAGATTCTGATGACCCTCATCATATTACTTAAGCATTGTTAGATTTGCATGTTCAAAAATACAATGTAGACATCCTGTTTCTGATTCTGTACATATTCATAAATTTCATGTATTTTAGCCTAAGTAGAGAGAACTTCAGTTCAAAACTTCTTGAAGAAATTTGGATTCAGAATTAGGATTACCAAAATTCATGCTTGCTTCTGATTTATAGTTCTGATATCTTATATTTCTGAAACATGATGAAACCTGCCATAACTGCTATGTGCGCATTTTCTGTTTTGTTGAGAAATGACTAAGCTGCAGATGCTTTGACTAGTATGGAGAAGGAAATAAAGTTCATCATCAGAGTTTACTTTGTGATACATGTTTATGCTTTTGCTTCTAATACTGAATGTATAATCACCCCAGTGGTAGAGAGTGTGTGCATAAAACATTAGTGATAAGGGTCCTGGGTTCTAGCCCCAGAAACATCCTTTTTAGGTTTGTTTATTGACATTTTCACCTATTTATCTGTCAGACAATATTCCTAAATCATAACTTCTAGACATCCTCACCCAACAGCATTATCACCTCACTCTCTCAAATAACCAGACCTTCTGACTTGCCAGTGATATTAGAACTTCTAGGTTCCTAGCTGCACTAGAGCTTCTAAACTCCTTCAACAATCAGAACTTCTAGGCTTTCCTTTATTCCCAGCAACCTCAGAACTTTGGTGTATCCAGACCCAGAACTTCTGACCTTCCCCATTTCTGCTAACATGTTATTCCTGATTTTTGCAGTGCATCAGAATCAGAACTTCTTCCTCTTATTTCTTCACTTTCAGCAATGCGCTGATTCTGAATCTTTTTCTTTATTATTTTTATCATCATTTTTATTTTCATTAATCAAAAACACCAAAAACATTGTTATATTCACATGCTTTATTTTTTATTTCTTTTAAAACAAAAAGACTAAAAAAATATTTTCTTAAGCTAATTCATTTTCTTCTAACAAAAACAAAACAAGTCCATTTTACATTTCTTGTACATTATTTCAATATGGTTGTAATAGATAATTAGGACTTTAATTTCTTGCAATCCCCATTTGTAAATTTGTACACCCCCTCCCCCTATTGATTGTAATAGCGTAGAATATTTACTTTTCGCAATTTATCGCTTTCATATAAATGCTAGCAAAATAGGATATGTATGGAAAGATAAAATCAACAAGTAGAAAACCCTAATCAAAGACTAAATGCATGAAAATCAAACACACTACTCACACATGCATCCTTAAGGTAACTCCACTTGTTGCCTAAAAATGGTCATGTTACGCATGTGAGATGTCTTGGCAAAAAAAATTAAAATACAAGATCATAGTCCCTCGATGATGCTACAAATGCTGCCTTTTCAAATGATCTTAGTCCCTCAAAGAGAAATGCTAAGATATCTCACAACATTATTATCATGTCGATACGATGACCCACACACGTCCCTTTTACATCCAAAGATAAGGCTTCTTACCAATCAATGGTAAGATAGTAATATCAAAGGAAAGGAGAGAAATGAACAAATACTTTTGAGTAGGTAGAAAAGTTCTTAGTTGCTTGCTCACTTTCAAAACAAACATCCTTGCTCATTTTCAAAACAAACACCAAACACTTTCAAAAAACAAACTTTCAAAACATGAAATATTTTCAAAAGTCCAACACTTTGTATGCGTTCTTACAACACGGGAACCATTACAAAGTTTGCCTAAACGAAGGCGCCTTTTCAAAAATACTTTCAAAACAACCACAAAGCACATTTTCAAACAAAAGCAAGTGATCTAGAAAGCAACTAAGAGCCCATAGATAACTATGGATGAAAAGGGTGCTAACACCTTCCTTTTTTCATAATCTACCCCCCGAACTCGAGAAAATAATCTCAAAGGTCTTTCCTGTTCTTTTCAGCCTTTCCTTATTGGATAAAAGAAAAGTTGGTAGCGACTCTTGCTAACCGCAACAGTTGCGATCAAATGAAAAACATCCCAAGTAAGTTCTCCCACCGCATTACAGAACTGGCGGCTCTGCTGGGAAAAACTTAAAAGTGGGGTTACCTTAGGGCTAGATCACCTTTACTTTCTTTCATTGTTTGACTTACTTGATTTAAATTTTGGTTCCTTGTTTGGGCTTGTTTTAATCCTCTACCTAGATTTGGGATACCTTATAGGTAAGTAGAAATACATTGTGGAAACTGTGCGGGGTATGCTGACATGGTCTAAGCAATAGCTACGTTGGTGTGATACATTTTTGGGTACCGGTAGCCCTTGAGTAGTCAAGGAGAATACGGGGCCGTTGTGTGGTGTCATGAAGCACTAACTGACTTTAGAACCTTTACTTGACAAACTTGGCCATTAGGAAGTAGTGAGATAGCCGGATTTGGTGCAGTTCGAAGTTGGTTAATACTCGATACTATGCTCATTGAGATCAGATTTCTCAAGATATTTCGATCGCAGTGAAAGAGGCTTGCGCTGAAAAAATGCCCGACAAGAAAGATCAGTGATATTGAGATCCCTTATAACCCAATTACTATTTCTAGGACAGGTTTGAGCCAAGTAAACTTAAAGAGGGTACTTAACTATAAGACTCCATGCAAGCCTAAACCTAACGACTTGTTTGTCTTGTGTGTATATACTTACTTGTACATAAAATCATAAACATCATACATCATACTCATTCTCACTAACCACTTCAAGGATTATTGGGATTTATCTTTGTTCTGTTTTGCAAGGACATGGCTTCCATCCGCAAGAATACTATCCAAGTCAATATCGTAAGAATTCCTTCTCAACTCAAAGAGTTAGCGTCAAGGGTCCCTGAGAATTCTTCATTCACCGAAAGACATGGTCGCCTCCTAAACTTGGTTACTTCTAACACTAATGAAGATATGATTAAGGTTCTTTTCCAGTTCTTTGATCCTCTACACCATTGCTTCACTTTTCCCGATTATTAACTTGTGCCTACACTAGAAGAATTCTCTCAACTCTTGAGGATTCCCATTCTCAATCAACTACCCTTCAACGGTATGGAAAGAGATCCAAGACCTGAAGAGATTGCTCGAGCACTACACTTGCAACAATCTGATGTCACGACTAATTGGGAAACAAGGAGTGGTGTCAAAGGGTTCTTAGCCAAGTTCTTGTTTGAGAAATCTCACGATTGTTGGAACTCTTTGGATCTACAAGATTTTGAAGAAATATTGGCCCTTCTCATCTATGGGATGGTTTTATTTCCAAACCCTGATCAACTTATAGATGTGAATGTTGTCAAAATCTTCATGTCTTGCAATCCGGTGCCTACTTTGTTAGGAGATATCCTAAATTATCTCCACTCTTGCACTATGAGGAAGAGAGGGATCCTCATGTGTTGAACTCCTCTTTTGGATAAATGGTTTATTTCGCATCTTCCACGGTCTGTGTTGAAGAACGAGCAAGGTTTGAGGTGGTCCCATAGGTTGATGATGCTCAGACATTCAGATATTCATTGGTGTTAGAATGTGCCAAGTTTTGTGCTTGTGTGCAGGTTCTGAGTTTTTGAGAGTTTGGGAGTGTTTGAGGATTTTTCAACACACAAGAATATGGCCCCTTTAGCTTGCAAATGGTCTCTCTATTTATAGATAAAAGGTTTTGGAAGTTGAAGTAATTAGATTTGCAAGATGACAAATTATGGTTTGGTTGGAATGCAAATGTCAAGTTATGTCAAGTCTTCCATGATCCCAAGATGAAGTAGCAAAGTTGTTGGTATAGAGGGGCTACTTTTCCATGATTTATGGTGGAGTATAATCAGAAGTAAGCAAGGTATGGGCTCAAGACAAATTTTGTACCAACAAGCTTACTTTATGGAAAGATCTTTTGGACAATGGCTTATAACTTTGATAAGAGCTTAATTCATTGTGTAAACAACTAATTATGGAGTGAAACACAGGCATTGAGGCCTACAAAGCAAGATCATGTATCATGGCCTAAGGGTTTAGAGGTGGATCGAAGCAAGTTGCTCGAAGGAAGCCATTGCCCAGTCGAAGCTTGTGGATCGAAGCAAGCATGAAGATAGACTTATAATTCATAGTGTCGAAACTGTGTGTGTCGAAGGGTTTAGAGGTGGATCGAAGCAAGTTGCTCGAAGGAAGCGATTTCCCAGTCGAAGCTTATGGATCGAAGCAGGTTGCTCGAAGGAAGCCATTGCCCAGTCGAAGCTTGTGGATCAAAGCAGGTTGCTCAAAGGAAGCCATTGCCCAGTCAAAGCTTGTGGATCGAAGCAGGTTGCTCAAAGAAGCCATTTCCCAGTCGAAGCTTGTGGATTGAAGCAGGTTCCTCGAAGAAGCCATTTCCCAGTCAAAGCTTGTGGATTGAAGCAGGTTGCTCGAAGGAAGCCTTTGCCCGGTCTAAGCTTGTGGATCGAAGCAAGCTTGCTCTTCTTTGACTTGTCAAAATCTTCCAACCACTCCTTTCAATTAGTCATGTGGTTCGAATAGCCTGAACCAGATTTTGAATTCGACATGGTTATCTGCAACTGCACACCCTTTTTTATCTGCTTTGCCCTTTTGACGGTTTCCTCTTCCTTCTTTCGAGGATTTAGAAGTTCCATCTTTGAACTGATGCTTGAGAGCCCAATATGATCCATGGAACTATATAGGGAATTAAAAGTCCAATTGTATTTGTGTAAACTCAAACTCTAGTTTTGAGTCATCAGTGTTTGAGGAGGTATCTCGAGCTGATCAAACCTTGTGCAGTCTTGAACCAATAGAGATCTTGTGAGAAAATTCTTGAGAAATGAGAGGGCAGATTTTGGGGTACAACAACATCTATTATGGCTCCAGTTGTAGATAAGAAGGGTCTTCCTAGGAGGATTAGGATATCGTCATCTTATTTGATGTCCATGACAACAAAGTCGATAGGGATATACCGATTCTAACTGGGATGTCTTCTAATATACCAATGGGATATTTAACAGATCTATCGGCTAATTGAAAAGACATATTAGTAGGTTGAATTCTCCTAAGTTCAATCTTTCATAAACTGCCATAGGCATTAGGCTAACTCTAGCTCTTAAATCCAGAAACGCCTTATCGATCACATGGTCCCCTAATATACAAGGTATGGAAAAGTTGCCAGGGTCTTTCTCTTTCTTGGAAAATCTGTTTTCAGAGATAGAATTGCATTCTAAGGGAATGGGATCGTTAAGTCTTAGTTTGTTGGTCAGGATGTCTTTAAGGAATTTTGCATATGATGGTATTTGGGTGATGGCTTCGGTAAAAGGAATCTCTACATTAAGTTTCTCTATTATATTTAAGAATTTTTTATACTGGTTGTTGATTTTTGTTTCCTTTAGTCTTTGCGGATACGGTATCGGAGGTTTTTATGGAGGAGGTGGTACATAATCGTTGTGTCTAGTCTCTTCCTTATCTTGGTCTTTATCCTTTTCGGGTTCCACTGGTTTCTCTACTCCACTTTCCTTAGGGATTTTAGGTTCACTCAAGGTTGGGTTAAAAGGTTCATCGTAAGCAGTCCCACTTTGTAAGGTAATTGCATTGGCTTGACCTTTAGGGTTTGGTTGAGGTGGTCCAGGAAATTGTCCCCAAGCGTAGTCTGGGGAGCTTGTGTTTGGGCTACTTGCGAGATTTGGGCTTCAAGCATCTTGTTATGAGTTACTATCTGGTCAACCTTAGTTCCTAATTGTGTGATCAATTCATTTACATGAATGTTCTGGTTCATGAATTCTTTGTTTTGTTGAGTTTGGGACGAGATAAAATTTTCCATGATTTTCTCGAGGTTGGTTTTGGGGGCACAACTTGCATAGGTTGATTTGGTCTTGGAGCTTGAAAACCTGGTGGTCTTGGGGGTGCAGAGTTTTGGATAGGGTTATTGTTCTTATAGGAGAAGTTTGGGTGATTCCTCCATCCAGGGTTATAAGTGTTCGAAAAGGGGTTTCCTTGGGTGTAATTGATTTGTTCGATGGTTTTTTTGTTCAACAGGTTGCATTCTGCTGATTGGTGTCCTTGGGTTCCACATATATCGCATTCTTGGGTGACTGCTGCTACAGTGGCTTGGGTAAGGACATATGCTCGATTTTTAGGGTTAGAGCATCCATTTTGGCTTGCATCATGTCCATAGAGCTTATCTCATGTATTCCTCCTTGGGGCTCCTTCTTCTCCACTGTTACTCGCTCTGTTCCCTATTGGTAATGGTTTTGAGCCATATTTTTAATGAGAGAGCAAGCTTCAGGGTAAGGTTTGTTCATCAGAGCACCATTAACGGCAACATTGATGGTCATCTTGGTGTTATATTGGAGTCCATTATAGAAGGTATGTACGATCAGCCATTGTTCTAGGCCATGGTGGGGAAAAACTCTTAATAATTCCTTATACCTTTCCTATGCCTCAAACAATGATTCTCCTTGGACTTGAGTAAATCTGGTTATTTGGTTTCTAAGAATGGCAGTCTTATTAGGGGGAAAATATCTGGCAAGGAACACTCTCATAAGGTCTTCCCAAGTTGTTATTGAATTGGTTGGAAGGGAATTTAACCAACAACAGGCTTTATCTTTGAGGGATAAAGGAAATAGTCTTAAACGGATCGCCTCGGATGTAGCACCGTTGGTTTTAAAGGTATCGGCTAGTTGAATGAAGATTTTCAAATTTTGATTTGGGTTGTCCGTAGTAAGACCCGTAAATTGGTTTTGTTGTACTAGTTGTAATAGAGAGGGTTTTGGTTCGAAATTGTTGGCAGGAATAGCAGGGTTTACTATACTAGAACTAGGTTCTTTGTTGGAGGGTTGGGCGAACTCCTTAAGGGGTATTTGGTCATTAATTTTGGCCATAGCTTTCCTAACTCTTTGGAGTAAGAGGCGAGCGCGGGCGTAATGTTCAGGTTCCTCTAAAGGGTTTAATAAACTCTCGGTACTGCGAGATTTTCGCATTGACCGACTAGTTAAGCCTTAGTCTAGATGATGTAACAATAGGGTACAAAATTTGACATGATTGGTCCCCGGCAACGGCACCAAAAACTTGATGCATAATTTTCACAAGTATACGAATCGCGTTAGAGTAATACAAAATATTATCGAGGTGTCTCACCATGAATTCTTCTTCACCATAGACAGTAATGATCTTTCCCTTGACTGGATATTTTAACTTTTGGTGAAGGGTGGACGTCAATGCTCCTGCCCCATGTATCCAAGGGCGCCCAAGTAAACAAGAGTAAGCGGGACAAATGTCCATCACATAAAAAGTAGAGTTGAAAACTTGTGAACCAACTTTAATGGGGAGGTTTACTTCTCCATGCACCATCCTCTTGGATCCATCAAAAGCTCTTAAAACTAAGTCACTTGGCTTCAACACCAGACCTTCGCAATCCAACCGATCTAAGGCACCTTTAGGTATGACATTTAGAGAGGACCATGTATCCACCAAGGCATGGGCCAGAGTAGTTCCTTTGCATTCAATAAAGACATGCAAAGCCTTGTTATGATTTCTTTCCATTGTGTCAAGTCAGCATCATAGAACCCCAATCCATTGTCGGCAGTCAAACTCGCCACACAATTTTCAAATTGGTCGATTGTGGTCTCTTGAGGAACATGCACTTTCTTTAAAAATTTGATCAATGCTTGAGCGTGAGCATCAGAGCAAAGTAACAAAGATAACATAGATATATTGGAGGGGGTTTGCCCCAGCTTCTCTACTATCTTAAAATCACTCTTCTTTTGATCTTCAAAATCTCCTCTATTTCTTGGGTGAAGAGTTCCTCAGTAGCAATGTCTTTGGAAGGCGCCTTTATCCTAGCAGGCTCAACCATCTTTTATTTGCCCCTAGTGTCAGTACTAGGTTTGTCATGGTAATGTGAACTAGTGTAGTTGGAGTAGTTGGAGGTGAAATGTTAGGAGAGAAGTTTCTCCCTGTCCTTGTCACCTTTCTAGAACCAGCAATATTGGTAATGTCATCAGTTTTGTCTTCATTAATCCAGGACTCTTGCTTAATCCCATGGTAGTATACTTCAGCACTATCATTCCAAGGGACAGCCTTATCGGAAGAATAAGGAATTGGCCCCAGAGTAGTAATTATCAAAGGGGTAATCTTCGGTTCATCGGAAATCCTAATAGGACCTTTTGAAGAGATCCTAATAGGTTTGTTGGAAATGGTTATGATGGATATGTCTTCAGCTTTTTTGGTCAAACTTTTTATGGATGGAGTTCTTTTGAATAGGATCTCATGACTATCTATCAGGCGTTGAACACCTTTTTTCAGCCATTTGCATCCATTATTTTGTAGAGCACAACAATTACAAACAACCAGGGAAAACCCCAGCTCTCAGCAAATTTTCTTTAACAATGGTCAGTGGAGTAGTCAAATCTTCAACGGAGGAAATAAAAGCAGTGTCTTCAATTGCATTGACACCTTTTCCATGATTTAGCATTAGTGTCATTATAATGTTTGGAGTTGTAGGTGGATCAAACTCAATAGTCTTGTTGTCGATGAGGTCTTGAATCTTGCATTTCAGAGCCCAACATTGATCAGTATCATGTCTGAGGCTGTTGGAATGATAAGCGCATTTGGCATTAGGATTGTATTTCAGAGATGAAACATTTGGATTTGATGGTGGATCACGCAATGTTACCAAATTAGTCTTCAACAGGTGTTGCATGTAACGCTCAATATTTAATTAATTGTTTAATTAAATATTTTTGAATATTTTTTCGATTAAATTTTCGAAGTTGTGAAATATGAATTTAAGTTGTGTCGTTCTTAGTTGAATCAATTAGTTGATTAAGTTATAGTATTAATATTGAATAATACTATTATTATTTATGTGGGCTTATTTTAATGTTAGAAGTAGTAGAAATGGATGTGTAGGAGTTTAAACCCATTAAGACATAAAAAGAATAATAGTTTATTATAATAGAATTAGAATTAGTAGTAAGAACAAAATAGGTTTTTGGCAATAGAAGAGGAATAAGGGTTAAAGAAGAGATACATGGAAACTGTAAGAAGGGGAAAAAAACTAGGTGCAATCGGAGAATTAGAGCAACCTTCAATCCAAGGTAAGGGTGGGGTTATAACTCTATAAGGGATTGTATGATGGTGGGTTATGGTAGATTTAGGTTATGTAATACTATAATCTCTTTGTGTGAATTTGATGTGTATGGAGTTTGTATGTGTGATGATTGATGATGATGAATTGGTGTAGATTGTTGATTTAATCCGTTGAAATTGACTATAATCGATGAATTGATGTTTTAAATTGTGTGGTAATTGATGTA
Organism: Vicia faba; assembly: GCA_948472305.1. Lineage (NCBI taxonomy): Eukaryota > Viridiplantae > Streptophyta > Magnoliopsida > Fabales > Fabaceae > Vicia > Vicia faba. The sequence continues at coordinate 379,048,383 of OX451735.1, read as the reverse complement.
TGTTGATAGAAATGATAATTGGATGTTTGATTGCATATTATTTCATGAAGTTTGTGTTTTTGGAATTGAGAAAAAAGGGTTTTTGTACTGTACTTTACAGAATTCGTAAGACTGTTTGACAATATTTTTTAAAACTTGAAAACTCCATAACTTTTGACTCGGGTGTCCGTTTGATGCATCGTTCGAACCTACAGAAAGCTAAAATTATTTTCTACAATATGGTATTAATTTTGATGGAAGTAGACTAATATTTTATTGGAAGAGTTCTGATGTGTGTGTATGTGCTATAATGCAAAATGTTGCGATTGAATGTATCAGTGTTGTATAAACGATGTACGAAGGATTTTGCATGATGTATTAATAATAATGATGATGTAGTATCATAGTATAATAATTTGTAGAATTTTTGTAATTAGAAATAAGCATTTAGATAATTAATTAACCGGTATAGTCGAGAATTGTCCGAATAATTACGGGCAATATCATGTTGTAGGCTTATGGCCAATGTTGAATGGTTGTTGACATGTTGTTGTATTGTTGTAGTTAAGTTGTTATGGAATTAGTGTTGATGATATGTTGATGTCGAAATGCCATTATTTATTGGCAAGATAAAGTGGTAGGCTTATGGCCAGTGTTGATTTGTTGTTGAGTTGCTGTTGAATTGTTGTTAAGTAGCTGTTTAATTATTGTTGTTGATTTGTTGTTGTGTTGTTGTGATTGTTACTATGAATTTTTGTTGTTAATGCATACATAGCATATCATGTTGGAGTTGATGCTCGTCAAGTTGGCCTGGATTGGCAAATATAAATTTAAAGGCTTATGCCTTGTTGATGCCTCTATTGATTAGCAATTATTAAGTTGGGAGTTCTACTTCATTCTAAGTTGGGAGTTCTACTCCGTTGGTACCACATGCATGTGCATTGTAACGAGTCACATTCTGTGTTGCATATTTAACATATTGGGTTGTTGACTTGTGATGATTGATGTTGGTTGGAAGTTGTGAAGTGGTGATTTTATATAACCTGGTCTAATAAATTGTTTATCATATATTCAATTATATGGTTTGATATCTCACCCCTTCTGTTTGAATATTGCCCACTGTTGGTAACGTGTAGGTAGTCCAGAGTGAAGGCAGTTTACCTTCAGTAGTTCGAGTTGGTGTCATTGCTCTGATACGTAACACTCGGGGAAATGAACGCTTGTTATTTTATTGTTACTATTCATTTGTTGCACTTTAAGTTGTTTGAAGTTGTTTTAGTTGGATAAAGATGTTATATTCCTTTATGTTGAATATTTGACTCCGCTGCGTAGTAATGAAAGTTGTTTTATTTTTAAGACTCGGTAGGTTATTATCGCTTCACCCGAAATATTGTGTTATGTATCCGATTTACAGGTGATTGATTATCGTTATTTTAAGTTGAAAGTGTAACATTCCATATGTTGTTGGAAATTTTGAAACTCTTATTTTATATAATTCGTTGGGTATAAATGGGGTGTTACATTAGTGGTACCAGAGCAAGTCAGTCTGTCCGACCAAGTTGTCGAGTTGTAGTTTATCTAACAATCGAGTATTGCTAACTTGAGTTCTAACTGTTGTTTATGTTGTAGTGATAAAGTTGGACTCCTATTTTGAGTCGTTGGAATAAAGTAAATTTTCGAGGACGAAAATATTCTAAGTGGTGGAGAGTTGTAACGCTCACTATTTAATTAATTATTTAATTAAATATTTTCGAATATTTTTCGATTAAATTTTCGAAGTTGTGAAATATGAATTTAAGTTGTATCGTTCTTAGTTGAATTAATTAGTTGATTAAGTTGTAGGATTAATATTGAATAATACTATTATTATTTATGTGGGTCTATTTTAATGTTAGAAGTAGTAGAAAGGGAGGTGTAGGAGTTTAAGCCCATTAAGATATAAAAAGAATAATAGTTATATTATAATAGAATTAGAAGTAGTAGTAAGAACAAAATAGGTTTTTGGCAATAGAAGAGGAATAAGGGTTAAAGAAGAGATACATGGAAACTATAAGAATGGGAAAAAAAACTAGGTGCAATCGGAGAATTTGATGTGTATGGAGTTTGTATGTGTGATGATTGATGATGATGAATTGGTGTAGATTGTTGATTTAATCCGTTGAAATTGACTATAATCGATGAATTGATGATTTAAATTGTGTGGTAATTGATGTATGTTGATAGAAATGATAATTGGATGTTTGATTGCGTATTATTTCATGAAGTTTGTGTTTTTGGAATTGAGAAAAAAGGGTTTTCGTACTGTACTTTACAGAATTCGTAAGAGTGTTTGATAATATTTTTGAAAACTTGAAAACTCCATAACTTTTGACTCGGGTGTTCGTTTGACGCATCGTTCGAACCTACGGAAAGCTAAAAATATTTTTTATAATGTGGTAATAGTTTTCATGGCATTAGACTAATATTTTATTGGAAGAATTCTGATGTGTGTGTATGTTGTATGTGCTATAATGCAAAATGTTATGATTGAATGTATCAGTGTTATATAATCGATGTACGAAGGATTTTGCATGATGTATTAATGATAATGATGATGTAGTATTATAGTATAATAATTTGTAGAAGTTTTGTAGTTAGAAAGAAGAATTTATATAATTAATTAACTTGTATAGTCGAGAATTGTCCAAATAATTATGGACAATATTATGTTGTAGGCTTATGACCAATGTTGAATGGTTGTTAACATGTTGTTGTGTTGTTGTGGTTGAGTTGTTGTGGAATTAGTGTTGATGATATGTTGATGTCGAAATGTCTCTATTTATTGGAAAGATAAAGTTGTAGGCTTATGGCCATTGTTGATTTGTTGTTGAGTTGTTGTTGAATTGTTGCTAAGTTGTTGTTTAATTATTGTTGTTGATTTGTTGTTGTGTTGTTGGGATTGTTATTGTGAATTTTTGTTATTAATGCATACATAGCTTATCATGTTGAAGCTGATGCTCGTCAAGTTGGCCTGGATTGGCAAATATAAAGTTGAAGGCTTATGCCTTGTTGATGCCTCTATTGATTGGCAATTATTAAGTTAGGAGTTCTGCTATGTTTTTAAGTTGGGAGTTCTGCTCTGTTTCTAAGTTGGGAGTTCTGCTCCGTTTTTAGGTTGGGAGTTCTGCTCCGCTGGTACGATATGCATGTGCTTTGTAACGAGTCGCATTCCGTGTTACATATTTAACATGTTGGGTTTTTTATTTTGTGATGATCGATGTTGGTTGAAAGTTGTGAAGTGGTGATTTTATATAACCTGATCTAATAAATTGTTTATCATACATTCAATTATATGGTTTTATATCTCACTCCCTTCTGTTTGAATGTTGCCCTCTGTTGGTAACGTGTAGGTAATCAAGAAGGATAGTTGTTACCTTCGTTAGTTCAAGTCGTTATTGTCGATCTGATACGTAGCACTCGGGGGGATGAACGCTTATTGTTTTATTATTGTTAATTCAGTTGATTGAACTTTAAGTTGTTGTTTGTTAAATACTTATTATTTGAAGTTGTTTTAAGTTGGACAAAAATGTTATGTCCTTTTAAGTTAAATATTGAGAATCTGCTGCGTAGTAATGAAAGTTCTTTTATTTTTAAAGACTAAACAGGTTGTTATCGGTTGATCCGAAATTTTTTGTTTATGTATCTGAACTATAGGTGATTGAATTCTGTTGTTTTAAGTTGAAAGTGTAGCATTCCATATGTTGTTGGAAATTTTGAAACTCTGATTTTATATAATTCGTTGGGTTGAAATGGGGTGTTACATTGCAAGTCTTGGAATAGCGACATGTTAATCCTTGTGAACTGTCTTCTTGGAACCTCAAGTCTTTGATGGTTGGCTTGTTGTTGTTTTTGAGTAGAGGGTGGATTGGGGATTAAAATAGCATTAACAGATTGGCAGTGGTCTTTCTTGGCATGGCTTCTTGACCCATATACGGCATTGGTTTCCTTCTTTCCAGTAAAGGTCTTTTTCATAGTATTTGATGTAGAGGCGGAAGCCATGGGAATTTTTCCACTTTTGATACCACTCTCGATCCTTTCACCAGTTAAGATTAACTCGGTGAAACTAGACAATGAGCTCCTAATTAACAAGTTGAAAATGTTCCAGTTAATGTTCCCATGAACATATCCACCACCTCTCTATTAGTTAATGGTGGTTATACTCTACGAACAAGGTCTCTCCATTTTTGTGCATACTCTTTAAAACCTTCATTGGAACCCATTGTCATTCCTTGTAACTGAACTCTAGCCGACGCCAAATCAGTGTTGTATTAATATTGATGGTAGAAAGCGGTGGCCAGATCTTCCCAGGTATGAATTTTTGAACCCTCCAACTGATAAAACCATTCTAAATGAGTCCCAGATAGACTCTCTTGAAATAAATGCACCCATAACTTCTTGTCAGTGGTATGCGGTTTTATCTTGCGAACGCATGATCTTAAGTGAAGTTTTGGGCATGAAACACCGTTGTACTTAGCAAAGATTGGAATTTTGAACTTGTGGGGAATAACTACCCTAGGAACCAAGCCTAAATCACCAAAATCCAAGCCAGGTACTGCTTGAATTTCCACAGCTTTTAACCTATCTTCCAGTTGCTTGTATTTATCCTTAGCTGGTGGATATTGTTCATTAAAATAGTCTTCATCCTCAGAAGCTTGATTGTTTTCACCCCCAGCAAGGGTACTCCTTGCATCTTCATCCTGGTTCTCATCTTCCTCGGAGGACTCTTCAACCACTTGCACTTGACGGACTGGGCCTTTAAAACTTTTCCCCATGTTGATCAAAGCCTTCTTCTTGGTCTTCTGATTTGCAACCAGAAGTGACATCAGTTCTTGCTGCCTTTTGGCCAAGGTGAGCAAGGTTTCTTGAAATTGAGAATTTTGTGTCTACAAGTCCTTCACAGTCTGCTCGAGATCCATCTTACTGAAATAAATAGTAGAAAGATGAGGAAACCTGTGTCATAAAACCTGCTTATGTTATGATGCATGTAATGTGAATGCAAATGTTTTCAAGGACCTTTAAGATTTAAATTTGTTTAAATAAAGAAGGAACAAACATTAATTGTATTAATAAGTTCAAACGATTTACAAAAATGTCTCTTGGGCTTACAATGGAAGAAACAAAAATAATACAAAATAAACTCCTAAAACAAAAAGGACTCAAGTCTCCCATGAGTGCATCCTCTTTGGTGCAATATAGGCATTCAAACTCCGCTCTTCATGAAGTTGTCTCATGAGCTCCAAAACCTTCTTCTCGCTTGTGTAGAATTGGGCTTCAAAGGTGTCTCGCTCCCCCTTTTAGTTGAATCCATGACCTTTGCAACTCCTCGAGAGTAGTAGGCATGTTAGGATGAAGATAGTGTAGCTAACATCTCTTTCGGCAATAGGCTCTGTGATGGTAGGTAAGATGGAAGGATATTTCATCATGAGGCCTTGAGCACGAGCTTGCACCCACTTGAGATAGGGCTCTAATGGGATGGAGTTATTATTCCCCAATGTCTTGCTATCAACTTTGTTCACCATTCCCCAAGCTCTCACAAATCTTGGACAATAACCTTGGACATCACTCTCATAGTCAAATACAACTCCTTGGACAAGTGTGTCATGAGGACCATCCATCCTAGAATACCTAAATTGTCGCAAAGCCAAACAAGGATTAAAAGTGACACCTCCCCTAATGCCAAATAGAGGGACATTAGGGAATTCCCCACAACGATCAATGATGGTGACATCCTCCAAACATCAAGAACACCAATGAATATCTGAATACGAGAGTGACATCAACCTACTAGACCATCTCATGCCTTGCTCATTTTTCAAAACAAATCGAGGTAGTGCGAAATAAACCACCTAGCCAATAAAGGAGTGCAACACATGAAAATTCCCCTTCTCTTCATGGTGCGAGTGTGAAGAGAATGCAAGATATCTCCAAGTAAGATAGGCATCGGGTTACGAGATAGAAAAACTTTGACCACATTCACTTCTATAAGTTGGTCCAAGTTAGGAAATAGTAACATCCCATAGATGAGGAGAGACGACACTTCTTCAAAGGATTGTAAGTCCAAAGCATCCCAAAAATGTTGAGCCTTCTCAAACAAAAACTTGGATAAAAACCCCTTAACACCACTTCTTGTTTTCCAATTTGCCATAACATCAGATTGTTGCAAATGTAAAGCTAGAGCAATCTCCTCAGGTCTTGGGTCTTTCTCAATATCGGTGAAGGGTAATTGATCAAGAATAGGCACTCCCAAAAGTTGAGAAAACTCCTCCATGGTGGGCACTAATTGGTAATCAAGAAATTTAAAGCAATGGTGTAAAGGGTCAAAGAATTGAAAGAGCACTTTCATCATGTCTCCATCAAGGCTTGAGGTAACCAGATTGAGAATTCGACCATGTCTCTTGGTGAATGGAGAATTCTCAGGAACCCTTGACGCTAACTATTTGAGTTGAGGAGGCACTCTTACGAGATTGACTTGGATAGTATTCCTGCGAGTGGAAGCAATGTCCTACAAAACAGCACAAAGATAAATCCCAAAGTCCTTGAAATGGTTAGTGAAAATGCCATGGCATGATATTATGATGTTATGTACAAAAAAGCACACAAACAATTCCTAAGGTTCAGGCTTGCATGGAGTTTATAGATAAGTACCCTCTTGAAGTTTAGTTGGTTCAACCTGTCCTAGAAAGTAATCGGGTTCTATGGAATTTCAATATCACTGATCTTTCTTCATCGGGCATTGTTTCAGCGCAAGCCTCTTTATTGGCGATTGAAGTATCCCGAAAGTCCAATCTCAATGAGCGTAGCATCGAGTATCAACCAACTTTGGACTGCACCAAAGTCAGTTATCTCACTACTTGCTAATGGACAAGTTGTTCAATTAAAGGTTCTATGGTAAGTTAGTGTTTCATGACACCACACAGCGGCCCCATATTCTCCTTGACTGAACTCAAGGGATACTAGTACCAACAAATGTGTCACACTAACGTAGCTATCGCTTCAATCATGTCGGTATACCTCGCACAGTCCCCACGATCTATTGCTGCTTACCTAATAATATTCCCCGATCTGGGTAGAAGATCAATACAAAACCCAAACAAGGTCCCAAAATATAAAGCAAACAAGTCAAACAATGAAAGAATTTAAAGGTGATCTAGTCTCTAAGGTAACCCCACTCTTAAGTATGTCCCCAGCACAGTCCCCAGTTCTGTAATACGATGGGAGAACTGACTTGGGTGTTTTTTTGTTTTATCGCAATTATTGCGGATAGCAAGAGTCGCCACCAACTTTTCTTTTATCCAATAAAGAAAAGGGTGAAAAGAACAGGAAAGACCTTTTGAGAATTTTCTTGAGTTCGGGGGGTAGGTTATGAAAAGGGAAGGTGTTAGAACCCTTTTCATCTGTAGTTATCTACGGGTTCTTAGTTGCTATCACTTAAAAATGCTTTGTTTGAAATGTGTTTTGTGATGGTTTGAAAGTATTTCTGAAAAGTGGCTTCGTTTAGACGAATTTTGTAATGATTCTCGTCTCTATAAGAATGCATACAAAGTATTGACTTTTGAAAATATTTCATTTGAAAGTGTTGGTGTGTTTGAAAGGTGTTTTAAAAATGGTTATGAGCAAGTAACTATGAATATTCTACCTACTCAAAAAGTCTTAGTTCTTTTTCTCCTCCTTTAGATATTACTATCTTACCATTGATTGATAAGAAGCCCTATCATTGGATGTGAAGGGACGGGCGTGGGTCGTCGTATAGTCATAGAAGGCAACATTGTAGGATACCTTAGCAATTTGTCATAAGGGTCTAAGATCGTTTACCGAAGGCAACGTTGAAGGGTCATCGAGGGACTACGATCTTGAAATCAAGGGTCTTTTCTAAATTATCCCACGTTCGAGGGACATGACTATTTATCTTTAGGCAACAAGTGAGGTTAACCCTAGAGGTGCAAGTGTGCAAAGTATTTATTTTCATGCATTTTTATATTGAATTAGGGTTTTCTATTTGTTGATTTTATGTCTTTCCATATAAACCCTAATTACTAGCATTTTATATTGAAAGCGATAAATTGCAGAAATGTAAAATTCTATGCTATTACATCATTTGGGGATGGGGGTGAGATAAAGGCAAATAAAATCTAATTTCACTATTACAACCATATTGAATGAATAATAATGTACAAGAATATAAAGGCAATATGAAAGAAAAATAGAATTGTTTCTGTTTGAATTTTTATGAAAGGGTTTAACCTAATTAAACTAAAAAAGAAAATAATTAATTAGTCTATATTACTTTAAGAAAACTAAACCTAAATTAATGTAAGGAGAAGATGTAAAATAGTTAAGAAAACAAATATTTTTAGGGTTTTTATGAAAAGGTTTTTAGTGTTGATAAAAGCAAGAAATTAATTAATAAAAATTCCTAAGTTCTAAGTTGATTAAATGAGAAGAAATATTTAAATAAACCTAAGTCTAAATGATTTAATTAAGAAAAGAAATTAAATTTAATAAGAAAATATATTTTTGGTCTTTTTGCTTTGAAATAAAATAAAAATACTAAAATATTCTAAATAAAATATATATAAAATTTGGGATTTTTGATTTAATAAAAATAGTGATAATAATATTAATAATAATAAAAATAAATAAAAGAAAATTAAATAAATAATAATAAAAAAATAAAATAAAGTCAGGGGGGTCTGAAATGGAATTTGGGAGTTTAGTAGTGAAACAGACTTTTGTTTGTTAGGCCCAAAGGTAATTTTTGTAATCAGCAAAAAAAAATATTAAAAAATTGAGATGGGCTACGTAGCATGTATGAGACAGGGGGTGAGATGGAATAAAAAATGATGACCCAATGTTGAAGCCCAAGACGCTAGCTGCAAAAAAAAAAGAAACAAAAAGTATGAAAAATAACAAAACAGACACTGGGACTCGAACCCAGGTCCTAAAGGTGAAAGGCGTGCGCTTTAACCACTGGGGTGGTGATACATCCGGTATTATAAACGAAACCATAAATATATATTTAAAACACGTTCCTGAAGATGACTTCATCTTCTTCCTCGCACCATAACCAGTCATGAACTTAAATCCTGTAATTTCTTCATCTCTCAACCATTTACAAAAGCACAAACATGAAACTTGCTCCAAATTTCATGACGAGTTCAGTCATATAAATAATTAAAGCTATAAATCAAAGATGAGAATGAATTTTTAACGGTACCAAATCTGATCTAACTTTTTCAGAAAGTTCAACTCTAAAATTCTCACTACTCAGGCGAATAAATGAAATCTAAGGACATGGTCATTTTCAGGGTTATGATGTCTATATTTTATCTTCATAAATGGAAAGCTAACAATGCCTATATGAAGGGTTCAAAAGTCAGAAAACTTACCTTGAAAATGAAATTTGTGTTTTGAGTTTGAGCAACTTTCAAGGTGCTGCAATGGTCAGGTTAGCTTCCTTGAGTCTCTAGGAAGCTAATGCAATGCTTAGCTTGAGTTGAGAGTGGCTGAAATGGCCTGGAGAAGTCAGGTTGCAGACCTCTGTTTTTGGTTATGGAGATAAAGAAGATGATGTTACAGTTTGAAAATAGGGATTAGGATAGCTTCTATATGTGTATTAGAAGCTTTGTGATGGATTAGAAATGAAAATGCACGAGTGGATTTGGAGATTGGGTTTCAAAGTCAGAAATGACAAGTTTTTGTGTTTGTGTTACAATTTCTGGTTTGAGGGCGAGTGAGGGTGCTTGAGGGCTTGTAATTTCGTGTCTTAGCTTGCAAATGATGTCTCAATTTATAGAGAAAAAAAGTTTGAGAGCTTGCGATGATTAGAAGTACAAGATCACGTGTTTTGGCTACTTGACTTATTTTTGAAGTAAGGTTGACAAGTATGGTTTCAATGTTTAATTATATGGTTTATAGGGTGTCTTAGAAGCTTTAAACATGTTGCTTCTGAGCATACGTGTTGTGTGTGTTCAAAACAACAAGTTAGAGTCTCAAGAAGAGTGGACTTTGTGATTAAAGCCACTTTTCCAAAATGGAAATGTTACCTTTCTTCCTAAAATGGTATTAAGCATGGACAACGCATTGAATGCTTGGATTAGGGAATAAAACTTTGTGTAATCATCTTAATAAAGGTAGATTTAGTGGTTAATGGACTTATTGAACAAGATTATGCAGCATGTTTAACATTGGATCAAAGATTATTCATGAAGAAATGACTTGAAAATCAAGATTGGATGCCTAACTTCTCCTCTTCGATTCTCTTAGCTCAAAAAATATCTCTTCAAGTTCTTTGACATTTTAGAAAGCTTGAACCATCCTCTTTAACTTTAATGTTTACCACTTTGAAAAAATCATCTTGGATCTTGGTGAAAATTGGCCAAGAAGTTAGGTCAAAAACCTGCCTAAACTAGGTCAAATTTTCACTAAGTGTTTTATGAAAAAGTGCATGTCTTCATGAATTTATAAATACAAATACAAGAATTTATAGGACTTGATCAGTAAATAAAAGGTGTAGATCTCATCAATATCTACAACTTTTATGTTGAAAGTTTTCCTTGAATCAATTTTCATCATGGTGAAAAATTGGCATGAAGTTATGAAATTATCATGCTTAAAACACTTAGAAATTTTCTAAGTCGTGAAAAGTTTGACTTTTTCAAAATGACTTTTGACTTTCTTGATTTCTTGATGATCAAGTTTCATATTTTTGAATTTCTTGATGAAGTGTGATCTTTGAAACTCAATTTTGATCAAAAAGTCAAAGTTGGACTTTTGGTGTATCAGTTGACATTTTCATCAGTTGACTGAATTTCAGCTATCTATCAATTGATCTTGGGAAATGAATTGAACCATGCAATTAGGTTAAGGTGATGCATTTGAATCCTAGATATAATTTTTTAAACTAATAAAATATGTATTAGGTCAAAAGTCAAAAATCAAGCATTCTCAGTCAAAACCCTAATTTTGACCATTTTGCTCTTTTGATGATCTGAGTAATTTTCTTGGGGAATTGTGATACAAACTTGATCAAATGATACATATGAGTTTAAAATTTTGTTATGGGTCACAAATCTTGAAGTTTGACTGTAAGTTGACCACAGTTGACTTTTTACCCAATATAGTTGATTTTAGGTCATTTGATCAATTGACTAAGCAAACTTGAACTGCAAGACTTGAAACTTGACATGAGCAATCTTGAAAGTTCATAATGATCCATGAAAGTCATATGAGGCCTTAAAAGTCCAATTGTCCTTGTGAAAACTCAAACCCTAATTTGAGGCAGTAGTGTTTAGGAGATGTCTTGACCTAGTCAATCCTTGTACAAGATTAAGCTATTGAAGATCTTGTGGGAAATGTCTTGAGAAATGAGAGGGATAATTTTGGGGTACAACACCTATCTATTGGATATGAAGGGACAGATGTAGGATCATTATATGGTCATCGAAGGCAACATGTAAGGATACTTTAGCAATTGTATCGAAGGGACTATCATCATTTTATTCGTAGGGACTAGATCAATTTGTAGGCAGCTCAAAGGGTCATCGAGGGATTATGTTCTTTATTCGTAATGGACTATGATGATTTGATCGAGGGTCTTTTGATAAAGTATTCCCACTTTTGAGGGACGTGACCAAGTATCGTAAGGCAACAAGAGAGGTTACCCTAGAGGTGCAAGTGTGTGAGGTGTTTATTTTCAGTTATATTATCTTGAGAATTAGGGTTTTCTATGTCGTTTTTAGTCTTTCCATGCAAACCCTAGTTACTATCAATTAAATATGTGCAGAAAAAATAAAGTGTGGAATGTAAAGACCTAAGCTATTACATGGCTTTGGGAGAGATACATAAGTATAAAAATTCGTGGAAAAGTAAACATACGTTATTACATCCTGTGAGCAGTTACATAATTGAGAAAAAATGCGAGAAAATAAATCTACGCTATTACAATTAAAGAATGCAACCTATACAATTTTCTATGAAAATTAAATAGCAAGAAAAATGAAAATAGAAAAAGAATGTTTAAATTATTTATGATTTTTTTGTGAAAAATAATTTAAATGATAATAGTAATTAAAAACTTAATTCTAATTAATTTTAAATATTAAGAATAAAAGTTAATTAATTAATTAATTAATAGATTAGTAAATAAAAAAATATAAGAAAAATTTAATTACTAACTAAAGCCCTAATCCTAATTTGTTAGTATTAAAAAAAGATTAGATTAGTTAATTATTAATTAAAAAATTAATTAGTAAAATATGATAAAAATAGGGCTAGTAAAAAAAGAATTTCATGGGGTGGGTGTTTAACCCACGCCCCTAGCTTCACAGATTGTCTTCCAACCACTACGACAATGTTACTTATGTGTTTAGGAATAGGAACTAATCAATATAATACTATCATGTTGTTTACCCTGTAATTTGGTAAACAACCGCTGATCTTCTAAATCTCTAAAAAGATTTAGTTACTTGCGAGATCGATCAGATTGATCTCAGGACTATTGTGTTCTAGTTTTTAGGAAAAAGGTTTTGATGATAACTTTTTTAAACAAAGAGAATCACTTTGATATCAAATAAATTGTTCTTATAAAAACAATAAAATAGAAAACTATTCTAGACTGTAAATCGTAAAGAATATAAATGACATGAAGAAATTTCATTAAATGTAAATAACTTTCAAATGTAAATAAGGTGCATCATACGTACATGTCTCACTAACTCGTTTCTCTAACACTGGTACTTTGAGTATTTGAGTATATTGTACAAAGATGTGAACACCTTGAATCCTAACATCTAAGACTCCTATTTATACTAATTCGACCCTAACGGTCTTTCTATGAGATTACGCCACGTTCGACACCTTTTACATGCAGATATTCTGGAATTTCCACGCGTCTTTCTGGAGAAATGCATTAGTTTGAAATTTAAACTTCCCGCTCTAAGCTTTTTTGAATTCAACTTTGAATTCAACCAACGTGACTGTCGAAGTATTTCACATATCTTGAAATATTATTTTAAGTTCCTCTTTCGACATATCGAATCATAAGTTTTTTTTCTTTTTACAAAAATAACCTTGTAAGGTCCAATTTCATGTTTTTTTTTTTTAGACCATGACCTTCTCACATCAAATTTCATATTTTTATCAAATATCGAAATCTTCAGCTAACAAATTGCCTCCAATAAATGTCCATTTCGAATCAATGCAGAAATGGCCATTTTTTGTAATCACCGGATTTCAACTAGCAACCTTTCATTTCCTTCATTTTCTGACGTCATAGTTAATCATGACTTCCTTTTTCCAAAACATCTCATCAAGGCATGCGTGCGACAGTTTCACCATCATTATATACCAACTTCCAAGGACGTGAATAGTGATCTTTCACTTTCCTTCGTCAGATGTTGACACGTGCCCCACTAACTTCTTGAGGTGTTACCTCCCACGTCTCCACTTACCATTATAAAAAAGTTACCTTTTTTATTATTCCTCTTTCTACTTTTACAAACTCATAAATCTTCATACTCTCTCTAATTCACTCTTATTCCTTCTTGAAAAATTCATCAGTTCTTCAAATCAACAGCAATGTCTTTCAGTAAACAAGATTCAAAACATGCTGAGAAATCTGGAATCTCTAAAGGTCCATCTTCTCAAAACGTACCAACAAGCAAAATCATCACTTCTGGGAATCAAGAATTTATCACACCTCCCAAACTCACTAGGGAACAGAGATCCATTTATGCTTCTCATGTACAAATTCCTTCTTTGTTTTCTGGTAAAACCTTAGGTTTCTTAGGGCCTTTAATCGCTACAGTAGATTTAGAAAAATATGAGGAATTTTTTCCAACTTATCATGTTAAAAAATCTTTAGCAAATAAATTTTGGCTTCTGAAGAGAACATCGAGGATTCCACCAAGAAACCTAAAAAGTCTTCTAAGAAAACTTCTGAAAGTAGTTCTTCAAACCTAAGATAAAGAGAGAAGTTTTCCAATTGGATTATATAACTGAGATCTTTAGACCTTTTAGATCATGTCCAACCTTAGATAAATCTTACTTAGCTTGGCTTACTAAGGTCGAGAAGAAGAAAACTCAAGCTTGGAAAGAATTGGGAATTTTTGACCTAATTCAAATGTCGAAATTAGGCTTCAGTTATTATCAACCATTTCTATTAGCTTCCCTGTATTTTTGGGATAGTACCTATAACACCTTTCACCTCCATTGTGGGATGATAACTCCCATCTTCTTTGATATATCTACCATTACTGGACTTCCTCCTACTGGAGAGGCTTTTGATCTCTATTTGGAGTCGGAAAACACCATTGACTTTAATGTTAAAAATGCCTCTTTTAGTACTTACATAGATCTATATCATGTGGACGGTGAAGAGGTTTCTGATGTTGAGCATATAGCTTTCTTAGCTCTGTGGTTATCTAAATTCATTTTTTGTTGCAAATCTCTGCAAGTGGCTAAGATACTTCTAACCTTGGCGAACCAGTTACATTCTGGTCGAAAGGTATGCTTAAGTGAGTTGCTTTTATCCAGTTTGTATGAAAGTTTACGGGCCGCTGCTTCCAAACTAAAAGATTATGAAGCAGGTACCAACTTACTTCTATCTGGACCTTATTGGCTACTTCAATTGTGGCTAAATGCCACTTTTGAACCCTCTCTCCAAACTGCTGGAAATATTGATGAAGAGGACCCCAAAATAGCAGGTCGAAGTATTGAAGGAATTAGACTCTTACAACTAACTCCCAGTGATGATGCTGAGACCCTTCAAGCTTGCCTCACTAAATATATGTTGATGTTTTTGAAACGTCACAATTTCACTCCCACTATGGCTCCTTTCGCCAGTAGAACTCATGATCCCTCCTGGTTTACCTTGTCAATTGAAGATATTGTAAAGAATGCTGACACTGGCATTGAAAACATATGGCGTGCATTCCTTCTTCCTAGACTTCTAGTCTCTAGGATATTACCAGTGAAGAGCCATGTTTGCTTACTAGCTTATCAACCCAACTTTGTCTCTCGACAATTTGGATTGTGTAAACTTATCCCTGAGCCTTTTTTCATTCGAAAACGTGAGATCTGCGTTGCAAGTGTAGATTAATCCGTTCAAGATATCCAGAAACACCAAGAGTGCCATGCTAATTTTTGCTGAATTTGGTCTTATTCCTTATCATCCTGCTTTCTACATGACCAAAGGCTTATATACCTGGTGGACAGACTTTTATTCAAACAACATGTTCGACACTGCTCAAATAAATGAACATTTAACAAAAGCTTTTTTCCTTGTGCAGGAAAACGTCCCAAAAGGTAAACTAACTCATACTCAGGAAATTCAGGCTTTCCAGAAACTCTTTGAAACTGTCTATGACCCAACCAATCTTAGTCTAACCATTTTCCAAGCAGCAGCTACTTTAAAAGAAAAATTTACAAAGAAACTTCCAAGTTTAAGGATTCTCTCTTCTGTAAAACCCGAACATAGATATGATTTGGCCTTTGAGTTGCAACCACCAAAATTTCCAAAATTTCCTAGTGCTAATTTCACCTTAGCGTTCTTTCCACCCTATCTAGATTGGTTTACTTGTGGCAATATTTTCAATGAGTTAAAAAATGACTCCCAAAAACCTGCTAAGAGGGTGGTTTCGGCTAAGTGCACTCTGGACAGTTTCAAAGGTTTCCTTCACTATGACTTATCAGCAGTCTCTATTGTGTATCTGACACATGAAGGTGTGGAACCAAAGGATTCCTTGGTCCTTTTAATTTTTTTTGGAAATTTCCAGTTTTGAGCATTTGACTAAACTTGATAGTGTTTTCGAGTTGTTGAAAGGAAAACTACAAAGAAGGAAAAACATGCAACGAAGGAAGATTTGGCTACTACCTCAAAAGCAGGAACTTCTTCCAGCCAAGGACTCTCTTCTGCAAAGGGTTCTTCCCCAAAAAAGTAGCGAAGAATGTAAAGGTACCATTTCTAAAAATCCTTCTTAATTTTTGCATTCTCTGACCATGACTTTCCTTGCAATCTTCTCTTTTTAGGGTAGTGGCTTACCCCCTAGAACACCAAAAAAAAAGAAAAGCTTCTGACGAAGAAACAATCATTATTCCTGATGATGATGATGATGACGTTCCTCTCACTCCTTTCAAGGCTAAGAAGAAACATAAGAAAGCCACAACGTCGAAGGGTGTTCAATATCAAACCACCAATCAAAAAGATGTGGAAGTAAAAATCCTTCCTCCTCCTCAACGTGAAGTTCAACCTGCATCCTCCGGGGTTGTAATTTTGGAGCATATTGGCAGCAATTCTTCTAACCCTGATGATCAAAAGGTACATTTTTATTCCAGTCTTTTACTTCTTGCTCAAATATCTTTTGACCTAACAGCTTTTTTATCTGCAGGATGAATCCACTACTCCTCCCATTTCTCCTATCAACCAAGATGCTCCTCTGATTACAGATACTCCTTCGCCTGCTCCCACATCCAGTGGTGCTGTCCAAAATAAAGGGTCTTCGACTATGGTTCCCCAATCTAAAGCAGGTGACGTCCAAGTCGAACAGGAGACTTTCTCTTCTAGTGAAAATGACTTGCCAGTGTTTGTCAAGTAAATATTAGAGGAAAATGAAGATTCTGAAAGCATCCCTAGAGATTCTTCTCTAAAAGAGCTCAATTTCCTGTGGATTATGCCGAGGAAGAAGAGCAATATTCAGATGGGGTTGAGACATACTTTCGAGAAGATGAGGACATGGAGGAGGTTGAACCATAACCTGAAGATACTCATCCAACACATCCTGATACTACTGACGAACCAAGCACACAAGCTCGGTCAATTCCACATCCTATCCTGACTCCAACACTCACTGAGGAGGAAAAAATAGCGCTAAAGAAGAGTGATCCCCTAAAATATGTGGATTTAATGATGGATCTAAGGGATTCTTCTCTAGACAAAAGCGCTTCTGAGACTTCGACTCAATCTGACGCCAGCGCTAGTGAAGCTTCTTATGACGAACTCCTTCAGCAAGTGAAAAAAGATGTATTCGAAGCTGATTTGTTCGAAGTGCTGAAAATGGATGTTACTGCTCGCTTTGGGGTGAAAAAGCTGATTAATTGCATCAACATTATTGCTTGTCCTTCTAATGTAGGCGAGGTCCTAATAGATATTCAAAATTTAATTGACCAAATCTGTGCTGAGTACAACAGGGAGGTTGATGCAACTTCGAAGCTTCAAGCAAAAGAACAGGAGAAAACTGTTGAATTTGACAAAGCTCAGAGTGCTTCTAAAGCATCTAAGGATTTGTTGGCTTCAAGGAAGGTAGCCCAAGAGTAATTCGACACTTACACCACTTCGATCACACTTTGGGAGTCTCACATTATGGAGTTGCAGAAGAAAATAGCTGATGCTAGGGCAAAACAAACTGCTATCAAAGTATTGGACACTATTGAAGCTGATACTTTGGCTGCACGGAGCGTTGAGCATGTTGAAAGAGCTTCAGCCATGACTGAAGAGATTGTACGCCTCAAAAGCATACACGCCGCTGTTCAGTATAAGCTTGGCCTAGCAAAAATCAAGTATGAAAGGATGAAGAAAAATATCTCGTTTTGATTTATGTAATAAACCATTTGTTGTATTTTCTTTGTATTATAAGCATGCTTAGACAAATTCGTTTTGGCACTTCTATGTTTTACACCATGTTAGCTTCATTATTTCACTAATTTACTAGTTTTTCACAATCTTTAAATCTTGAAGAAAAGGTTTGTATTTTTTCAAATATTTACCGTTAACTTTCAAGATTATTCGATCTTCTGCTAGTTCTTCGATTTCATAGGCATTGTTAGTGAATGTTTGAATGACTCGAAAGGGGCCTTCCCAATATGGAGACCATTTTCCCAGTAACTTATTCTTTTGATCCATTGGCAGAATCGCCTTCCAAACCATATCACCATTTGAGAAGGTTTTGCCCTTAACTTTCTTATTATATGCTCTGGATACTCTTTCTTTTTGCCTTCTTAGAATTTCCAAATCATGTAACCTTTCCCCATCTAAATCCACCAATTCGTTCATCATCATTTCCTAATAAAGATCTGTGGGAATTTCGTTTTGTCTTTGGATTCTGACTGACTCTAAGTAAATATCTATTGGCAAAACTGCATCATGTCCAAACGTTAGGCGAAACAGAGTTGCATTTGTTGCCTCTTTGGGGGATGTTCGACAAGCCCATAAGACTTGATCTAAAGTTTTGTGCCAATCCTTTGGCTTTCTGCCCGCGTGTTTCTTTATTAAACCAATGATTACCTTGTTAGTTGCTTCAACTTGTCCAGTTGCTTGTGCATAATAAGGTGTAGAAGTTAGTAATTTAAAACCCATATTCTTAGTGAATTCTTGCATCCTTCGACCAGTAAATACCGATCCTTCATCTGTTGTAATAGTTTCTGGAATTCCAAACCTATAAACTATATGCCTATGGATGAATTCGATGATGCTTTCTTGATCAACATTCACCAAAGGTATTGCTTCTATCCATTTTGTGAAATAATCTACTCCCACCAAGATCTATTTCTGATTTTTTGAAGATGATGGTTTAATTTCTCCAATAAAATCCAATGCCCAACCCCTAAAAGGCCATGTCTTAACAATCGAATGTAGTTCACTTGCAGGAATGTGCTGAATTCCTGGATGAATCTGGCACTCTTGGCATCCTTTGGAAAAATCAATACAATCTTTTAGAACTGTAGGCCAATACATGCCATATCGAAACAAAAGCCACTTCATCTTATGACCTGCCTGATGTGCTCCACATGCCCCACTGTTGTACCCCAAAATTTGCCCTCCCATTTCCTCAACATTTTCTCATCACAAGACTCTTGAAGATCAAGATCCAATTAGGGTTTCCTCTGCTCAAAGCTTCTCCTTGCACTGTTGACCCAAGTTAGGGTTTGTGTTTGCACAAAGAGATTTTGACCTAAAATGCCTAAGATGACTTTCATGCTTCATGTTGGACTCCCAAGTTTATCCATACCAAGTTTCAAGTCTTGATCCCAAGTTTTGCCCAGTCAATTGGACAGTTGACCTAGAAATCAGCTGTATTGGGGAAAAAGTCAACTATGGCCAATTGACAGTCAAACCTCATGAAAATTGACCCACATCAACATTATGAACTCATATGGACCATTTGATCAAGTTTGGATCACAAATCCACAAGAAATTTGATCAGATCACCAAAAGGGCAAAATGGTCATTTTTAGGGTTTTGACTGCACAAAGGCAATTTTTGACTGTTTGACCTAGCCAATGGCAAACCAAGATCACATATGGACTCAAGGACCCCATGGATTTATCTTGGCATGCTCAACAAGTTCAAAAGATCCCAAATACACAAGATTGATAGTTGAATTTCCCAGTCAATTGATCAATTTTGACTGTATACTGAAAAGTCAAACTTTGACTTTTTGGTCAAAATCAAGAGTCAAGATTCATTTTTCATCAAAACATTCCAAATCATGAAACTTGTTCACCAAGAAACCAAGAAATGCAAATTAGGGTTTAAAATGGAATTTTTCATAACTTAGAATTTTTCTAAGTTATGGAAAACCCTAATTTTTTCCCAACTTTGCCCCACGTTTTCACCAAGATTCATTTGGATTCAAACAAAAGTCAAAACATGAAAGTTGTAGCTTGTGGCATAATCTACAACCTTGATTCACAAAGTTTTCTCATTTGAAGCTTGTATCTCAAGTTACAAATTTTTGAATAAGGGCACTAAACCATTCTTAACTTAGTGAATTTTTGACCTATTTTGACAAGGTTTTCTACCTAACTTCAAGACCATTTTCCATACACTTCCACTTGGAATTTCAATTTGCATTTCAAAGATGGATTGTAGTACACATTCCAAGCTTTCCAAAATGTCCAAGAACTTCTCAAACAACCTCGTGGTTAGGGAGAATCGAATTTCACAATATAGCAAGAACTCACTTTTGAATTGGCCATTTTTCATGTTCATAAGATATGCAAACTTCTCAAAACCAGCATGCCTTTGATTACAGGTCCTTAAACCAAGTTACACTCAATAATTAAATGCCAATCCATTGTGTTTTAGCTTTGTTTTGTTCATATAGTCATTACACAAGGAATTAAGCCTTAATTGGAAAAAGTGGTTTATCCATTTTTGAAAAGAAGAACTTTATGTCAAATTTATAAATCAAATGGTACAATGCATATCTTTGGACACAGGATTCATGGACATAACACTCTGATCAAGACCAAAAGATGCAGCATAGGGTGAGGGCTTGTACAGGCTAGAAGGACCAACTTGCTTTTGTTTGCTTCAAATTCAAGTAACATGCCATAACATAACACAACTTCCATCTCAGCTTAGACACACAAGAACAAAGTTATCAAACACATTTCACACAACACAACCAAGCTAATACACGAGCCCTTAGCCTTCAAAACACCCTCCATCTCAGAATCACCCTCAAACGGCAAAAACAGGGCAGGCCCTGCAGTTTGAGTGATATCTCTCATTTCTCTTGAGCTCTCTTGCCCAAACCAGTTCACACACCTTCCATACCATCTATGCAAGCTAACCAAAAGCAAAAGCACGATCTGTAACACCTCTAAGCCACTTCACCCTTTTTGTTTTTCTGTTTTGCAGTTGAAGTTCTCTAGCACGATTCAGGGAGTTTCAAGACAAAGTAGAACTTGGAATAGCATCCTTACACTTCAAGGAAGCTATACAAATCATCATCTTGCTCTGAAAACTCCTCCATTACAAAGCACGATTCCAACTGAACAGGTATCTTCATGAAGTTCTATCTCTCTTATTAGGCATTGTTAGCTTTAGGTTTGTGAAGAAAATATGTCACAATCATAGCCTTGAACATGCCCATATAGTTAGATTCCATTTATATTATGTGTGCTGCAAGAATTTTGAGTCTGAACATGGCATAAAAGTTAGGTCAGAAATTGGGGGAGAAGAAATTCTCCCTCATCTTAGAGAGTTAAGTCAAGTTCTTTATATGGTTGAATTCGTCTTCTCATGCTCTACACTTTTCATGTTATGAGTTTTGCTTGAAAGTCCAGGAATCAAGAGATAGAAAACGCGTGGGTGATGTTGTTCAGAGGTTGAAGATGACTGGTTCTGGGCTGGGCCTGGAATACTTTTCTTATTTGCACCACTCTATTGCTTTTACACCCCCTGAGCCCATTTTGTCCATTTGCTTGATTTTTTGACTTTTTTTTTTATTTCTGACTTATTTATTTTTGTTAACAATATTAAAAATATAAAAATATTTTTCCTCATCATTTTTTAATTTATTAGGTATTTATTTGATCTTTTCTAATTTATACATAAATAAAGGAATATATACATTTTGTTAAAAATACTAAGAAATATGTAAAAACACATTTATTTTCATTTTTTATTTTATTTTGCCTTCTGAAAATATTTATAAAAAAAAATACTATTTTCTAAAATATTAAATATTATTATTGTTTATATATATATAACACATATTTTAAATAATATATATATACACATATTTATTAATATATTTAGGATAAATACAAAATATATACCCTTTTATTTTTTTTTATTATTAATATTTAATATAAAAATACATTTTTTGACAAATACTTCACTTTATTTTATTTTGTACATAATAAATAAATACTTGCACATATTAAATAATAATACATTTCATTTAATAAAAATTAGGGTTTTGCCCTAAATTCAAAAAATACTTCAAAAATAATATCTTTTTATTTTCTTTTTTTATTTTTACATAAATAATACTTTTTTCATACATAAACAAAACATTTTTGCATCTTGCATATTTATTCCATTTTTATTTTATTTATGCAATTAAATTACCTTGCAAATATTCAATAATGATGTAATAGCTTAGATTCAATTTCTTGTCTAAATATCCCTATTTGAAACATTGTACCCCCCTCCCCATATTATTATGTTGTAATAGCGTAGGATTTTAAATTTCGCACTTTTATCGCTTTCTAAACATACTATGCTAGAATTAGGGTTTTGTATGCGAATAAAAATGAACAAAATAGTTGGACCTAATACAAGATAAACAAGCATGAAAATGAACACACAAATCACACTTGCACCCCCTAGGGTATTCCACTTATTGCCTTTCAAAAACTGGGCCATATTGCATGTTAGGTTTCTTTGGGCAAAAAAAAACAAACAATCAAATGATCATAGTCCCTCGATGACGCTTTCAAAATGTTGCCTAAACAAATGATCAAGTCCCTTAAGAAAAATTGCCCAAAGACACTTGGCACCATTGCAATTATGGTCTAAACGATGACCCGCGCCTGTCCCTTTCACATCCTAACATGAGGTTGTCCACCAAATACAATGGTGGAACAAACTTGTTAAAAGGATTAAAAACATAACAAAAATCTTTGAGAACTTTTAGGAGTAGATAACCTCTTAAGTACTTGCCAAACTTGCAAAACAAAACACTTGCCTATTTTCTAAGACACACCTCACAACACTTTCAAAACAAACTTTCAAAAACAAATGAAAACCTTTTTCAAAAGACATACACCTTTGTACACATCCCCACATGGATCATTACAAAGGTTGCCACCACATTGGCTTCTTTTCAAAACATTTTCAAACCCACACACACAAGAGCACCATTTCAAACAATTGAAAAAAGGCAAGTTGATCTAAGCAAGTAACTAAGAGCCCATGGATAACCATGGATAGAAAGGGTGCTAATACCTTCCCTTTCTATAATCTACTCCCCGAACCCAAGAAAAATCTCAAAGGTTTTTGCTGTGCTTTTTAAACCTTTCCTTAGGATAAAATAAAAAGTCGGTGGCGACTCTTGCTCAACCGAAACATTTGCGAATACAAAACGCAAAACCATAGTCAGTTCTCCCACCGTATCACAGAACTGGCGACTCTGCTGGGGATTATTTTAAAAGTGGAGTAACCTTAGGGCTTAGATCACCCTCTTGCATGACTAATTGTTTGAATTGTTTGCTTTATACTTTGGCTCTATTTGTTTGGGTTTGCAATCCTACACCCGGATTTTGGGGAAACATTCATAGATAGCAATACGTTGTGGAAACTGTGCGGGGTATACCGACACGGTCGAAGCAATAGCTATATTAGTGCGACATATTTGTGAGTACCGGTATCCCTTGAGTTCAATCAAGGAGAGTACGGGGCCGCTGAGTGATGTCACTAAGCACTAATGACCTAGAACCTTACTTGACCATCTTGGCCTTTTGTTAGGGGTAGTGAGATGACCGGCTTTGGTGCAGTCCGAAGTTGGTAGATACTCGATACTACACTCATTGAGGGTTGTGTTCTTGGAATATTTTGGTCGCTAGTTAAGTGGCTAAACCAAAACAATGAACAATGAAAACAATCCAGTGATATTGAGCTCCTTAGAACCCGGTTACTATTTATAGGACAGGTTTTTAAGCCAACTACACTCAAGAGGGTACTTACCTATGAAACTCCATGCAAGCCTGAAACTAGGGTTTAGTGTGATTTGCTTGTACATATGTTTTGTGCATACATCATAAACATCATAAACATCATAAAACATCATATGCATTCACTAACCATTTCAAGGGTTTTGGATCTTCATCTTTGTTCTTGTTTTGTAGGACATGGAAATTCCTCGCAGAAATACCATTCAAGTCAACCTTGTGAGAATCCCTCCTCAACTCAAAGAGATCACCTCGAGAATTCCGGAAAACTCATCCTTCAGTGAAAGACATGGTAGACTGCTCAGCCTAGTCAACACCAACATTGAAGAAGACATGATGAAAGTGCTATTCCAGTTCTTTGACCCTCTGCACCATTGTTTCACTTTCCCTGATTATCAGTTGGTGCCCACTTTGGAGGAGTTTTCTCAACTCCTAAGAATCCCTATCCTTAATCAACTACCCTTCAACGGTACGGAAAAGGAACCAAAGCCGGAAGATGTTGCTCGAGCATTACATCTACAACCATCCGACATCAAGGGGCATTGGGAAACCAGAAGCGGCGTCAAAGGATTCTTAGCAAAATTCTTGTTTGAAAAAGCACAAGAATGTTGGAACTCATTGGATCTTCAAGCCTTTGAAGAAATTGTGGCACTCCTGATCTATGGGTTGGTTCTGTTTCCAAACTCTGACCAATTGATAGATGTCAACGCCGTCAAAATCTTCTTGTCCAGAAATCCGATACCAACATTGCTTGGGGACATTCTTCACTCATTTTACACACGAACAATGAGAAAGAGGGGTGTTCTCATGTGTTGTACTCCTGTCCTCGCAAGGTGGTTTATTTCGCACCTTCCACAATCTGTCTTGAAGAATGACCAAGGTACAAGGTGGTCCCAACGGTTGATGACTCTTACTCATTCTGATGTGCATTGGTGTTCTCGGTCCAGAGAAAATGTCATCATTGTCGACCGTTGCGGAGAATTTCCTAATGTTCCTTTACTTGGAATTAGAGGAGGTATCACCTACAACCCTTGCCTAGCTTTAAGGCAATTTGGATATGCACGGAGGGATGGCCCTCATGATATGTTGATTCCTAGACTAGTGTTTGACTTCGACAACGATGCGCAAGGACTTCGCCAAAGATTCATCAGAGCTTGGGGAAAGCTCAACAAGGTTGATAGCAAGACTCTGGGACACAAGAACTCCATCCCTCTTGAGCCCTATCTCAAGTGGGTACGAGCCTGAGCCCAAAGTCTGATGATGCCTTATCCTCATGTACTCCCAGTGATTAAAGAGCCCGTCAATGAAGGAGAGGTTCCCTACACCATCCTACATCCAGACATGCCTACATCGTGGGAGGAAATGCAGAAGAGTTGGATTCGGCTCAAGGAGGAACGGAATACTTTTGAAGCTAGCTACTACGCCAGTGAAAAGAAGGTTCTAGAGCTTACCTGCCGACTCCATGAGCAAGAGGCCCTCAACACCTACATCGCACCAAAGAGGATGCGCAATGTCTTTTTGCCTTGAGAAGTTATTTTGTAATATTTGGCCCATGGGGCATTTATGTACTAACAAATTTCTTCTTATTAATATGACGTGCGTTCTTCTTTGTCTAAAACAATTTTGAATGTCCTAAATCCTTGAATGCATTGCATACATAAGCATACCATTCATCATGTGCATAAGCAGGTCTCACTCCAGGTTTCCTTATCTGTCTGCTGTTTATTTCAGTAGGATGGATCTCGAGCAAACAGTCAAAGACCTACAAGCTCAGAATGCACAGTTCCAGCAACTCCTGATGACTTTGGCTAAAGGTCAGGAGGATCTCAAAACCTTGCTGGGGAATAAGGACCCGGTGAAAAAGAAGAAAAAGAGGATCGGAGTGGCTACTGTAGGGAGAAGATTTAAGGGAGAGGCTCGGAGAGTGCTTGAATTTCCTCCTATCTCTGATGAAGGAACCAGCAAAGGAGGTGGGCCTGCGGTACCTTCCGAGTCTGATGCAGAAGAAGAAGAGGTTGAAGAAGATGAAGATTATTCTGACCAGCAATACCCTCCAGCTGATGATAAATACAAGGGTTTAGAAGACAGATTGGCTGCCATGGAATTACAAAGAGTACCGGGCTTGGACTTTGAAGACTTGGGTTTGGTTGCCGGGATTGTGATTCCCCCAAAATTCAAGGTTCCAGTGTTTGTGAGGTATGATGGGCTGTCCTGCCCCAAGATGCATCTCAGGTCCTACGTGAGAAAGATCCAACCTTATACGGCAGATAGAAACCTTTGGATTCATTTCTTTCAAGACAGCCTTTCGGGAGCTCAATTGGAGTGGTTTTATCAGCTAGAAGGAACCAGTGTCAGAAATTGGGAAGATTTGGCCACCGCTTTCTACAAACAATACCAATACAATTCTGACCTTGCCCCTACTCGTACCCAACTTCAGGGTATGTCGTTAGGAACAAGCGAAGGATTCAAAGAGTACGCACAAAAATGGAGGGATTTGGCTGGCAGGGTGCAGCCTCCTTTAACCGATCGTGAGCTGGTTGATATGTTTCTAGGGACCCTATCTGGGCCATTTTTCAATCATCTGATTGGTAACTCTTCCGCGGGGTTTACCGATTTGATCTTAACAGGCGAGAGAATAGAAGCTGGCATCAAGTCAGGAAAGATTCAGAAGGGTGTTGCTGCAAGTGCTGAGAAGAGGCCGTTTAAGAAAGAAGCAAGTGCCGTCTATGGTCCTAGAAGACAAGTCAAGCCAGAAAGTCGCCAGGCCGTCAATGCTCTGGTCATTTCAAAACCTGTTGCTGCTCCTCAGCAGTACAATCAACAAAGAGGCGAAAGGCCCAAGAGGCAGTATACTCGGCTGAGTATGACCTTATCTCAAATTTTACCTCAACTTCTATCCACCAATTTGGTGACCACCAAAGAAGCTCCTAAGGTCGTCAACACTGCATCTCCTAAGTATAACCCAAATGCCCGGTGTGCTTATCATTCTGATAGTCCCGGGCACACTACTGATGATTGCTGGGCCTTGAGAAACAAAGTGCAAGATCTTATCGACGCGAAGGAAATTCAGTTTGAAGCGCCTGAGAGGCCGAATGTTGTAACTGCCCCTATGCCCCAGCATAGGGTAAATGCCATTGAGGAAGAATTGTATGCTGTTTCAGTGAATGAAGTTGTTACCCCGCTTTTGACTGTTAAGAGGAACTTACTACTAGCCGGTTTATTTCCGGGTTGTAGTAAGGGTTGCCTCCTGTGTGCTGTTATCCGTTGAAGAAATATCTATTGTCACCATCTACAATCCTGCCAAAGCTCCCGTAAAGAAACCAGTCCAAGTCATGTCTGTTGCACCCATCACTATTACTGTCCCGGGGCCTCTCCCGTATGAGTCTGATAAAGCTGTTCCATGCCATTATGGAGCCGATGTGTATGTGCTTGGGGTGAAGCAGGAGTTCAACACCAATACCAGTATCAGTAACATCACTGGTCCCGCCAAGATTACCCGCAGTGGCAGGCTCTTCTCGCCTGACATTGCACCGCCAATTATCCGAAAACCTCTCACCATCACACCCGCAAGTGTGCATGTTCCAGTTCAAGTTCCTGTGTCTACTACTGCCGCCAAGTCCTCTGATGCTCGGGGCAAAGAAGTTGCTGCCGATTTGCCTGCCAGGACGGAGGCACCGAAAAAGACTGCTATGGAAGCCTCCCAACAAGAAATGGAGGAAATTCTTAAGATCATCAAAAAGAGCGACTTTAATGTTGTTGAACAGTTGGGGCATACCCCCTCCAAGATCTCTATGCTATCATTGCTGCTATGTTCAGAGGCCCATGCAAAAGCCCTGATTTCATTTCTGAAAACGGCCCATGTGCCGCAAGAGACCTCTGCGGATCAGTTCACTGAATGTGTGGCTAATTTGACAGCCGACAATGGGTTGGGGTTCTCGGATGCTGACCTCACCGCCAAAGGGAAAAACCACAATGATGCCTTGCACGTCTCTATAGAGTGCAGGGGCACTACTCTCGCACATGTGTTTGTAGATACCGGCTCTTCCTTGAATGTGTTGCCCAAGAAGGCATTGGACCGCTTAGATTGTGAGGGTTTGGAGTTGAAACCTAGTAACATCATTGTTAGAGCCTTTGACGGTTCTAAAAGGATGGTACACGGTGAAGTAGACATTCCTATTCGTGTGGGTTCCCAAGTCTTCGACTCAACGTTCTATGTAATGGATATTCGTCCATCTTACTCCTGCTTATTGGGTCGACCCTGGATTCACAAAGTTGGGGCAGTAACATCCACTTTACACCAAAAGCTCAAATACCCTGTCAAAGGGAATATTGTTACTGTGCAGGGTGAGGAGGAATACATGGTGAGTCACTTGAATTCATTCCGGTATATCGAGATGGACGGGGAGTTTATTGAAACCCCCTTTCAGCATTTTGAGGAGGTACCTCCAACTTTGGCGTCGGCTGAAACAGTGGATAACGAAGACTTTCCGTTGAAGATGGCATCCTTGAAAGATGCTCGGGCTGTGATCGAGAAAGGCAATTGTGCAAACTGGGGTCAGCTTCCTGACTTCACTCAAAAAATGACAAGTTTGGGCTGGGCTTTACTGCAGAGGCTCAGAGGGCTGTGCGCAAGGAAAAGATCAGAAAGGCTCCGGTGTTTATCTCCAACCCAAGGGTGAATGCTATTGAGGAGGATACGGAGGAAACAGAGTTTGACAGTTGGATCTACCCGACTACCAGCAACGGACCAAGCAACTGGACGGCAAAGGATTTTACACCTATCACATTTGTCACGCAGTAATTAATTTCTTTTGATTTCCAATTTGTAACAAACAATGTGTTAAAACTTTTATTGGCTCGGTGTCCTACCCGGGGCATCGTAGCTCCATTTGTGAGGGCTTTTTGTATGACATTTCCATATATCATCAATCAAAACATTGGACGTTTGTTGCATTTCAAATCTTATGCTCCTTTTTCTTTCTGTGTTATATATATTGCAAAACAGCTATATTTACACACACTCACTTATACAGGTTTCAATCAACTCTGGATCTCACTGATAACAGCTCTGCTACTGCCAGTTATGACTTCGAGAATCCGATCAACTTGGCCGAGGACGAAGGTGAAGATGATTGCGAAGTGCCTGGTGAACTCGCAAGACTGCTACTCCAAGAAGAGAGGGCCATTCAGCCGCATGAAGAGCCGGTGGAAACAGTTAACCTGGGTACTGAGACAGATAGGAAAGAAGTCAAGATTGGTGCCAATCTAGAGCTCAGCGTGAAGCAACGATTGATCCAGATTCTACATGATTACATGGAGATATTTTCCTGGTCCTATGAAGATATGCCTGGTTTGGATGCCGACATTGTAGTTCATCACCTGCCAACCAAGGAAGACTGCCCTCCTGTGAAGCAAAAGGTCCACCGTATGCGCCCAGAGATGTCTGAAAAGATCAAGGTCGAGGTTATGAAGCAATTCGATGTCGGGTTTCTTGCAGTGACCTCTTACCCTCAGTGGGTTGCTAATGTGGTGCCAGTGCCAAAGAAGGACGGTAAAGTCAGGATGTGTGTCGACTACAGGGATTTGAACAGGGCCAGTCCCAAGGATGATTTCCCTCTACCTCACATTGACGTTCTTGTCGACAATACCGCTCAACACAAGGTTTTCTCCTTCATGGATGGTTTTTCAGGGTATAATCAGATCAAGATGGCTCCGGAAGATATGGAAAAGACTACCTTTGTGACTCAGTGGGGCACCTTCTGCTACAAGGTCATGCCGTTCGGATTGAAAAATGCTGGGGCAACCTATCAACGTGCCATGGTTGCTTTATTTCACGATATGATCCACCATGAGATTGAGGTATACGTTGATGACATGATTGCAAGGTCCCAAACTGAAGAGGAGCACCTTGACCATCTGAGGAAGCTGTTTGACAGACTCAAGTTATACAAGCTGAGATTGAATCCCAATAAATGCACCTTTGGGGTAAGGTCCGGAAAATTGCTAGGCTTCATTGTAAGTGATAAAGGTATTCAGGTGGACCCTGCCAAGGTAAAATCCATACAAGAGATGCCAACTCCAAAGACAGAGAAAGAAGTCAGAGGCTTCCTGGGACGACTGAATTACATTGCCCGATTCATCTCACATCTAACTGCTACTTGTGAGCCAATCTTCAAATTACTGAAGAAAGATCAAGTAGTACGTTGGAACGATGAATGTCAGGCTGCCTTTGAAAAGATAAAGGAATACCTCCAAGAGCCCCCCATTCTTATACCACCAGTGGAAGGAAGACCTCTAATATTATACTTGACAGTACTTGATAACTCAATGGGGTGTGTGCTGGGGCAGCATGACGAGTCTGGCCGAAAAGAGCACGCTATTTATTACTTGAGCAAAAAGTTTACCGACTGTGAGTCTCGTTACTCACTGCTTGAGAAAACTTGATGCGCTCTTGTATGGGCTGCTCGCCGGCTGAGACAGTATATGCTGACTCACACTACCTTGTTGATTTCAAAAATGGATCCCATCAAGTACATATTTGAAAAGCCTGCTCTGTTTGGAAGGATAGCTAGATGGAAAATGATCTTGACGAAATATGACATCCAGTATACAACTCAGAAAGCTATTAAGGGAAGTGTACTGGCGGATCATTTGGCACACCAACCTGTGGACGATTACCAATCATTGAACTTTGATTTTCCGGACGAAGACATCATGGTGGTAACTGACTGTGAAGTACCTGGACCGGATGAAGGACCTGAGGAAGGATCCCGATGGTCTATGCATTTTGACGGAGCCTCTAATGCTCTGGGTAACGGCGTCGGCGCTGTAATCATATCTCCCAAAGGAACTCATACTCCACTCACCGCCCGATTGTGTTTCAACTGCACCAACAACATGGCAGAATATGAAGCATGTATCATGGGTCTGCAAGCTGCGATCGACTTAAGGATCAAATTTCTGAGTGTCTTCGGAGATTCCGCTCTCGTGATCAATCAGATCAAAGGCGAGTGGGATACGAAACACCCGAATCTTATTCCTTACAAGGAGCATGTGTCAACCTTACTTCCCCACTTTGAAGAAATAACTTTTGAGCACTTCCCAAGAGAGGAGAATCAGCTAGCGGACGCACTGGCTACGATGTCTTCAATGTTCAAAGTTAAATGGGACAATGAAGCTCCCCGGATCATTATCTGGAAATTGGATGAACCAGCATACTGCTGCGAGCTCGAGGCTGAAAAGGTGACTGAAAAACCCTGGTATCATGAGGTGAAGAGGTACTTAGAGGCTCAGGAATACCCTGAAGGTGCATCTGTCAATGACAAGAAGTTCATGAGAAGGTTTGCGGCAAAATTCTTCCTCAGCAACGGCATTCTCTACAAACGGAATCATGATTCAACTCTATTGCGTTGTGTGGATAAGGCTGAAGCAGAAAAGATCATGTTGGAACTGCATGAAGGTAAATTCGGAACGCATTCCAGTGGACACACCATGGCTAAGAAAATCCTTCGGGCAGGATATTTCTGGTCCACAATGGAAGCTGATTGTTACCAACACTCCCGAACTTGTCACAAATGCCAGATCTATGCTGACAAGGTGCATATTCCTCCAGTTCCTCTGAACGTCCTGACGGCACCTTGGCCTTTTGCAATGTGGGGGATTGATATGATCGGTGAGATCCGACCGACGGCATCCAATGGGCATCGCTTCATCTTAGTGGCGATCGATTACTTCACGAAGTGGGTTGAGGCAGCTTCCTACGCCACGGTAACCAAGAGCGTCGTGGCACGTTTTATCCGGCATAATCTGATCTGTCGGTACGGCGTCCCGGAAAGAATCATTACGGACAATGGTACCAATCTCAACAACAAGATGATCACTGAACTCTGTGAACAATTCAAGATACAGCACCACAATTCTTCTCCCTACCGGCCGAAGATGAATGGGGCTGTAGAGGCAGCTAATAAAAATATCAAGAAAATTGTGCAGAAGATGACAGTGACCTATAAAGATTGGCACGAGATGTTACCGTTCGCTCTTCATGGGTACCGTAC
The DNA here is from genome assembly GCA_948472305.1 of Vicia faba. Taxonomy (NCBI): domain Eukaryota; kingdom Viridiplantae; phylum Streptophyta; class Magnoliopsida; order Fabales; family Fabaceae; genus Vicia; species Vicia faba. Next base: position 379,016,854 of record OX451735.1, on the reverse strand, counting down.
CTCAGCCAGGACGTCAACCGGGGCAACTCCTTTCTCCTTGGTTTATGGCATGGAAGCAGTCTTGCCAATTGAAGTCCAGATACCCTCTCTCCGAATAATGAAGGATGCAGACTTGAGCGAAGATGACTGGATCCAGACTCGACTTGATCAATTAAACCTGATTGACGAAAAGAGACTCACTGTTATCTGTCATGGTCAGACGTATCAAAAGCAAATGATCAGGGCATTTAACAAGAAAGCCAGTCCACAAGAGTATCAAGTTGGGGACCTGGTAATCAAACGCATCATCCTTCCTCAAAGTGATCCCCGGGGCAAATGGACCCCTACATACGAAGGGCCATTTGTGGTTAAACATGTGTTCTCAGGAGGAGCCATGATCCTAACCACCATGGATGGTGACGATCTTCCTCACCCCGCCAATGCAGACATAGTGAAAAAATACTACGCATAAATAAAAGACCCGCTAGGTTGACATACCTAGGCAAAAATTAGGGCTTCCCGGCGAACCAAAAGGGTTCGGGCAAAAATAAGGGATGAAATGAAAAAAATATGTACACCCGGCAAGTCGAAAACCTGAAAGGGCGGCTTGGGCAAAAATGGGTATCCCGGTGGACTGAAAACCCGAAAGGGCGGTCCAGGCAAAAGTTAGGGATAAAGCGTAACACTATGTCTCATTGGATGACCTCGCATCCGGAATTCGGCATCAACTATCTGGCTCAGACTTCGGCATCGACCAATCAGCTTCATCTTCAACTAGGCAGCAAAGCGATGAGACGCTTGAAGACATAAAGGCGATAGCAGAGTTGGAACCCAGTAGGATTGTTCACATAGCTGTTTTGTTTTCTTTTCAAAATTGTAAATTCTGTGTTATTTGGCGGCATCCTCTTACTAGGATGTCGGCCTCTTGTACAAAAAAAACACCTATTCACAGGCAAAATTCAAATCAATACAAATTCACTTGTCCATACAAAGTGCCATTGTTTTTCTTTTTCTGTTTTGTCTTGCGACGAACGTCCAATGTTCATTTTTGATATATGCATTTGACATTAAATTGCTGATTCATAAATATTTGCATATGAAACGAAAGATTAATTACAGGTGACATTAGAAACAGGGGCAATGTGAAATTGCCTGATGCAGTCTGGTTGCTTTGTCTGCCAAGGTACCAAGGAAGATTCAACCGAAGAACGTGACCAAATGATCTCAGCTCCCCGCAGAGTAAGGCAAGATTCAACAATACTTCCCCCAGTGAAGTCGTCAACTTTCCCCGGCAGGTCTTAAAAGCTTATCCCCAGTAGATTCTGGAAGCTTGTTCCCTGCAGAATGCGGACGTCTCTCCCGAGCTTTATTCAGAGTTATTCCTCACCAAGGGTTTATAACTGGGTTATCCTCAGCAAATTGCCATGAAAGATCGTCCTCGACAAGGTTCTTTCAATCCCCAGCGGAGTTTATCTTTGGTATCCCCAGCGGAGTTTATCATCATTATCCCCAGCGGAATCCATCATCAAAGTCCTCAGCGGGCCTCTCATCAAAACTTCAGCAAAATATCTCTTCCCCAGAGCAATTCCCAGGCCGATCGTCAAGGATTTATTTTCCTAAGACGAAATTACATTCATAAACATTTCACATTTTTATACATCTTGCTTACACACGTGATAAAGTACATACAACACTATCTCATGTTGAACATCATGACATCACGCATATCATACATCATGACATTGCATACAACTGATGTTTTTGCCTTTTCAGGGAAAAAGACAATCCCCAAGACAACTACCTTCAACTGTCACAATTCCAGATTCGATACCTGTATCTAGCCAGGGCACATCTGAGAGTGATCAGTGAAAATTCTGGCTGCAGATACTCAATGTCACGTCCAATGTTATGACACCGTATCTGACTTACTATATGACAGTAAATACAAAAGCAGTAAAGAACACAGTCAATTGTTTACCCAGTTCAGTGTGCAACAACACCTACTCTGGGGGATACCAAGCCAGGGAGGAAATCCACTATAAGAGATGTTAATTCAGGAATAAACCAACCAGTTTATCTCCTTCACTTAAGACCTACCCAATGCAATTCCAATCTAAGTACAACTTAAACCTGAGTACCAACTCACTCCCCCTCAATCACAGCAGTGATACATAAACCAATTTGACTTAATAATTGATGAAGACACTCTTAAAAAAAACAAACACTTGATTAAGCTTCACAGCTTTTTAATCAAGCAACACAATCACTCTTGCTTCACAGCTTTGAGTGATGCACACAACTAACTTGACTCTGCTTCACAGCTTTAGTCAAGGAACATTCAAACACTCTTGCTTCAAAGCTTTGAGTGCTACACAACCCTTACAATTGGAAACCTATTCCAAGTCACTTATCACAATGATAATTGCTTGGAGTACAATGATTAAACCTATACAGTTTACAAATGATCTTCTGACCAATAAAAATGGATACATGCAAAACAGCAGCTCTGTTGAATATATAGCAGCTGCAACTTCAATTAGGGTTTCCACAAAAACCTAGGGTTAATTCCGTTTGACCTAAAGACCAGGTCACAGGACTTTATTAACCAGGTTAGGGATGAGCTAGGTTACCCCTCAGAAAATGCAGGATTCTGTTCAGGAAAGACTGAGTTATTTTCCTGAAAAAGCTCAGACTTATCCAACCTGCAAACCTGTTAGTTCAGAACAGGATGTCATAACATCTGTTATGACTTCTGAGAAAACCTGTTTACTGATTTAGCAAAATGTGATCATTTTGCAAAATGCTCAGATACACACTTATCAACATCAGTATTTGAATTACAATATTTTTCTGCAAAGGTTCCTAATGAGTCAGTACAAACTGAACTAGAATGTTATGACATCAGTCATGACATTCACACATACACTTGGGATTTACCAAAAATGCAAGCCAATACCTAAACACCTACAAACTCCCCCTTTGGCAGATTTTTGGCTAAAGACCCTAAACAATCAGAGATAGATAGCAGCAGAAATAAGTGACAGCAGAAAAATACAATGTCTAATTGCAAGTACTAATTAAGTAAGTACCAAAATATTCTCCCCCTCTTTAGCCACAAATGGGCCAAAGAAACATGTTCATGAAATTATACAGTTATCCAAAACAAATTAATAAGAGCAGCAGCAGAAAACAACTGAATACACTTCCAAACTCCACCAGATATCAGCACCAAACAGTAACCAACCTTCAAGCACTGTCATCAGACTCAGAGGATTCAGGCTTCTTCCTTTTCTTGTGAGCAATGTCAGCATTCTTCTCTTTGTTTGCTGTCTCAACATCCTTAGAGACATCTGGATTTGTTTCAGCATTTGAACTTTCTTGGTTCAGAGGAACAGAAATGCCAGGAACTGAGAGTTTTTCGTTCAAAATTCTTGAAACAATCTTTGCTATTGCTTGATTAACATAGGTTGTTCCTTCCCTATTTGCAATTTCAGGGGGAACTGAAGAAGAAGAGTGAGATGGATTACCAGAGGCAGAAGCTTGGGATTTTCCTGCATGTCTTGTTCTCAATTCTTTGACCTTGGTGGGGTTAGTTCCTACTTTTCTTCGAGAAGAGATCTCCAGGACTTCAGAGTCCAGACAGGAAGAGATTGTCATAGAATCTTGATCAGAGGAAGAGGTTGAAATAGTCGTATTGGATGATGATGGTGATTGAGACATTTTGACAGTCTTAGAGGACCAGCAGCAACTGAAGAGAAAATTCTGATTGAGAGACAGGGTTATGATGAGGAGACGAGAGGGAAAAGAAGAAAAGGAGTGTCTATTCAACTTCTTAAAGGAATTGAAGGAAATGGGAAAATATAATTTTAACCCAATCAGAACAAACACAACTCCTTTAACCCTTGTTTTAAGCAAAATTAATTACTACAGTTCCTCATGTTGGCAAATACCCAACTTACCCCTCAAGTTTTCAAATTGATTTGCATCAAGAGCCTTGGTAAAAATGTCAGCCAGCTGTAGCTCAGTGGCAACATGTTCCAATTTGATTGTCTTCTCTTCTACAAGGTCTCTGATAAAGTGATGTCGTATGTCAATATGTTTGGTCCTACTATGCTGAATGGGATTCTTGGAAATGTTGATTGTACTCAGATTGTCACAGTACAATGTCATAACATCTTGTGTGACATTATACTCAGTGAGCATCTGTTTCATCCATATCATTTGAGAGCAGCTACTACCATCTGCAATGTATTCAGCTTCAGCAGTGGAAAGAGATACACAATTCTGTTTCTTGCTGAACCAGGAAACCAAATTACTTCCCAAGAAGAAACATCCTCCAGAAGTGCTTTTTTTATCATCAGCACTACCAGCCCAATCAGCATCACAGTAGCCAGTCAGAGCTGGTTCACAGCCATGAGTATACATCAATCCATAGTTGTAAGTACCACTTACATACTTCAAAATTCTCTTCACTTGATTGATATGACTGACTTTGGGATCAGCTTGGTATCTTGCACAAACTCCAACTGCAAAGGCAATATCAGGTCTGCTGGCAGTTAAGTACAACAAGCTTCCTATCATGCTTCTGTACAGACTTTGATCCACCTTAACCCCACTTGAATCTTTGGAAAGCTTTAGATGAGTAGGAGCAGGAGTCCTTTTGTGACTTGCATTCTCCATACCAAACTTCTTTACAATGTTCTTAGCATACTTGCTTTGAGATAAGAAGATTGAGTCCTCCATCTGTGAGACTTGCAGTCCAAGAAAATAAGTTAGTTCTCCCATGAGACTCATTTCGAATTCAGCCTGCATCTAGTCAGCAAAGTGTTTAACCATATGTTCTGACATTCCTCCAAACACTATGTCATCAACATATATTTGGGCAACCATCAACTTCCCTCCTTCAGTTTTGACAAAGAGAGTTTTGTCCAAGCCTCCTTTTCTGTAGCCTTTGTCTGAGAGAAACTTTGTTAACCTGTCATACCATGCTCTAGGAGCTTGTTTCAGGCCATATAGAGCTTTTCTCAATTTGTAGACATGATCAGGGTGGGTTGGATCCACAAAGCCTTTAGGTTGTTCCACATAAGCTTCCTCATTTAAGTACCCATTTAGAAAGGCACTTTTCACATCCATCTGAAATAATTTGAACTTCAGAAGACAAGCAATTGACAATAGGAGTCTGATTGATTCCATCCTGGCTACAGGTGCAAAGGTTTCATCAAAATCCACCCCTTCAACCTGGGTGTATCCTTGAGCAACAAGTCTTGCCTTATTTCTGGTGACAACTCCTTCAGCATCTGACTTGTTTTTGAATATCCATTTTGTCCCAATAATGTTAGTTCCTTCAGGTCTAGGAACCAGTTCCCAAACTTCATGTTGCTTGAATTGGTTCAGTTCATCTTGCATTGCAACAATCCAGTATTCATCAGTTAAAGCTTCCTTGACATTTCTTGGTTCCATTTTGGACACAAAACAAGAGTTTGAGATGAATTCTCTAGATCTTGTGACGAATCCACTATTGGGATCTCCTATGATGAGCTCTTTTGGATGATCCTTCTGAATTCTGATGGAAGGGATCTTGCTAGCTTCCTTTGATTCAGATTCTGTTGTGGTGGGGTTGGGCAGGTCATTCTGTTGGGTTGAAGTCTCAAAGAATGTCTCAACAATACAAGGAACATCTATTTCTTCATGATAATCATCAATTATAACATTTATTGATTCCATCATGGTTTTGGTTCTGGAGTTGAATAATCTGTAAGCTCTGCTGTTTGAGGAGTACCCTAGAAATATGCCTTCATCACTTTTAGGGTCCAGTTTTCTTCTTTGTTCACGATCAGCCAGAATATAGCATTTGCTGCCAAACACATGGAAGTACTTCACAGTTGGTTTTCTTCCTTTCCAGAGTTCATAAATGGTGGATGAGGTTCCTTTCCTTAAGGTGACCCTGTTATGAACATAGCAGGCTGTATTCATAGCTTCAGCCCAAAAATACATAGGAAGTCTTTTGGCATGTAACATTGCTCTGGCAGATTCCTGTATGGTCCTGTTTTTTCTTTCCACAACTCCATTTTGCTGAGGTGTTATAGGAGAGGAAAACTCATGACTAATTCCCTCTGAAGAGCAGAAATCATCAAATTTGCTGTTTTCAAATTCCTTGCCATGATCACTTCTGATTCTGACAATACACCCTTCCTTTTCTCTTTGAATTCTTTTGCACAATTCTTTAAAGACTTCAAATACATCAGATTTTTCCCTAATGAAATTAATCCAGGTGAATCTGGAAAAATCATCCACAACCACATAGGCATATCTTTTTCCACCAAGACTCTCTACTTGCATTGGTCCCATCAGATCCATATGAAGAAGTTCCAGAACCTTAGATGTGGTCAGATGTCTTGACTTTGGATGTGACATCCTAGTCTGCTTACCAACCTGACATTCACCACAAACTCTTTCTTCATCAATTTGCAGTCTTGGAACCCCTCTGACTGCCTCCAAGGAGATAATCCTCTTCATGCCTCTTAGATGAAGATGGCCAAGTTTTTGGTGCCATAGCTTCACCTCTTTTTCTTCTTTTGCAATGGAACACACAGATGAGAAATTAGTGTTCTCAGGCTCCCACAAGTAACAGTTGTCTTTGGATCTGACTCCTTTCATTACTATCTCTTGTTTGTCATTGATTACAAGACATTCAGATTTTGAGAAATTGACCTTGAATCCTAGGTCACACAATTGACTGATACTAATGAGATTAGCAGTCAGCCCTTTTACCAGCAGTACTTCATTCAGACTTGGAACTCCAGGGCAGTCCAAATTACCAACTCCTTTGATTTCACCTTTAGCACCATCTCCAAAGGTCACAAAGCTGGTGGTGTGAGGCTTAACATTATTGAGGAGGTTCTTGATTCCAGTCATGTGTCTGGAACATCCACTGTCAAAATACCAATCTTCCTTTGCAGAGACCCTCAGGGAAGTGTGAGCTATTAGAGCAGTAGCCTTTTTCTTCCATTTAGGAGCATGTGGTACCTTTTTCAACTTAGGTTTGACACCTGAGTTCTAATTAGGATATCCATGTAGTCTGAAGCAGAAGGGCTTTATGTGACCATATCTCCCACAATGATGACATCTCCATCTTTGGTACTTTTTCTTCATATGTCTCTGTTCCCGATGTTGATAGTGGTGTTGAGACATCTGCTTTGACATTTGCTTAACAGGCCTGATCTTCTCGTTTGTACCAGATTTCTTTGCTCCTACAAATCCTAGTCCAGATTTGTTTCCTCCATTTTGTCCAACCTGAAGTATCTCTTCCAGTTTGTCTGTTCCATTAGTCAGCATCTTGACAGATTTGGTCATTTGGTTCAGTTGTGAGTTCAGCAGTTGAACTTCTCCTTCTAGATGACTTATGGTTTCAAGATCTGCCCTTTTTTCAGCCTCCAGCTTTATAATGAGCTTTGATTGTTTCTCATTCTGCACACAGACTTCAGCACTTCTGATACACAATTTCTTGTAAGTATCAGCCAGTTCTTCAAATGTCACTTCTTCATTACTAGTGTCACTTTCAGAGGGACAGACTCCAGTTAGAGCAGTGACAAGTTTGGCACATTCTTCTTCAGAATTACTTTCTGAATCATAGTCAGACCAAGTAACAGTCATTCCTTTCTTTTGCTTCTTAAGAAAGGTGGGACATTCAGCTCGAATATGTCCATATCCCTCACATCCATGGAATTGAATACCTCTGCCTTGGTTTCCCTTATCTTCTGACCTTGGTCTTCTGCTGGAACTGTCAATGTCAGAGGGAATGTTATGAACATTTGACCTTGACTTTGGGTCCATTCTTTTGATGAGCCTGTTGAACTGTCTTCCAAGCATGGCAATAGCTTCTGATATGTTTTCTTCTTCATCCTCCTTGTTTTCAACATCAGTGTTGGATACAAGTGCTATGCTTTTGTTCTTCTTGTCACCATTATCAGTGATCCCCATCTCAAAAGTCTGAAGAGACCCAATAAGTTCATCCACTTTCAACTTGCTGATGTCCTGGGCTTCCTCTATGGCAGTTACCTTCATTGCAAATCTTTTAGGCAAGGATCTGAGAATCTTCCTCACCAGTTTTTCTTCTGACATTTTTTCTCCCAGTGCTCCTGAGGTGTTGGCAATCTCCAAGATATTCATGTGAAACTCATGAATGGTTTCATCTTCCATCATTTTTAGATTCTCAAACTTGGTAGTCAACATCTGAAGCCTTGACATTTTTACTTTGGAAGTTCCCTCATGAGTAGTTTTGAGAGTGTCCCAAACTTCCTTGGCCAGTTCATATTGATGAACTAATCTGAAAATGTTTCTATCAATTCCATTGAACAAGGGATTTAGAGCTTTGGAATTTCCCAGGGCTAACTCATCTTCTTCTTTACTCCAATCTTCCTCAGGCTTCAGACTGATTGTCCCATCTTCCTTAGTTATGGTGGGATGGATCCATCCTTTGTCAGCAGCTCTCCAAGCCTTTTTGTCCAGAGATTTTAGGAAGGCAATCATACGAGGTTTCCAGTAGTCATAATTAGTTCCATCCAGAATGGGTGGTCTATTTCCAAAAACTCCTTCTCTGTCCATAGTGCCAGAAAGTGATATCCCTAGATCTCACCCAGTAATACAGGCAGGGTGCCTGCTCTGATGCCAATTGAAAATTTTGGCTGCAGATACTCAATGTCACGTCCAATGTTATGACACCGTATCTGACTTACTATATGACAGTAAATACAAAAGCAGTAAAGAACACAGTCAATTGTTTACCCAGTTCAGTGTGCAACAACACCTACTCTGGGGGCTACCAAGCCAGGGAGGAAATCCACTATAAGAGATGTTAATTCAGGAATAAACCAACCAGTTTATCTCCTTCACTTAAGACCTACCCAATGCAATTCCAATCTAAGTACAACTTAAACCTGAGTACCAACTCACTCCCCCTCAATCACAGCAGTGATACATAAACCAATTTGACTTAATAATTGATGAAGACACTCTTCAAAAAAACAAACACTTGATTAAGCTTCACAGCTTTTTAATCAAGCAACACAATCACTCTTGCTTCAATGCTTTGAGTGATGCACACAACTAACTTGACTCTGCTTCACAGCTTTAGTCAAGGAACATTCAAACACTCTTGCTTCAAAGCTTTGAGTGCTACACAACCCTTACAATTGGAAACCTATTCCAAGTCACTTATCACAATGATAATTGCTTGGAGTACAATGATTAAACCTATACAGTTTACAAATGATCTTCTGACCAATAAAAATGGATACATGCAAAACAGCAGCTCTGTTGAATATATAGCAGCTGCAACTTCAATTAGGGTTTCCACAAAAAACCTAGGGTTAATTCCGTTTGACCTAAAGACCAGGTCACAGGACTTTATTAACCAGGTTAGGGATGAGCTAGGTTACCCCTCAGAAAACGCAGGATTCTGTTCAGGAAAGACTGAGTTATTTTCCTGAAAAAGCTCAGACTTATCCAACCTGCAAACCTGTTAGTTCAGAACAGGATGTCATAACATCTGTTATGACTTCTGAGAAAACCTGTTTACTGATTTAGCAAAATGTGATCATTTTGCAAAATGCTCAGATACACACTTATCAACATCAGTATTTGAATTACAATATTTTTCTGCAAAGGTTCCTAATGAGTCAGTACAAACTGAACTAGAATGTTATGACATCAGTCATGACATTCACACATACACTTGGGATTTACCAAAAATGCAAGCCAATACCTAAACACCTACAATCAGTTTCCAGACTCGATTCCTGTATCTAGCCAGGGCACGTCTGAAGAATTTGAAGATTCAATACCTGTATCTAGCCAGGGCACGTCTGAAGAATTTGAAGATTCAATTCTTGTATCCAGCCAGGGCACATCTATCAACTACAACATTTCCAGATTCGATTCCTGTATCTAGCCAGGGCACGTCTGAAGAGTTCAAAGATTCGATTCTTGTATCCAGCCAGGGCATATCTGTTGACCACATTTCCAGACTCGATTCCTGTATCTAGCCAGGGCACGTCTGAAGAGTTCAAAGATTCGATTCCTGTATCCAGCCAGGGCATATCTATTGACGACTATTTCCAGATTCGATTCCTGTATCCATCCAGGGCACATCTGTGAGCAACCGATTGTAGATTCAACACCTGTATCTAGCCAGGGCATATCTGCATAAAGAGATTGAAGATCAAACACCTGAAACAAGCCAGGAAAACATCTGTCTTTCTCAAATACACAAGTTCTCGCTAAGGAATCTCTTATGCGATCAACACTCCCAAATGGCATCTATAAGCCCATTCTCGACAAGGTTCTGTCACATCTCCAGATGGCATCTATAAGCCCATCTCCCTATCCACCATCTCTCCAAATGGCATCTGTAAGCCCATTCCCGACATCACATTGCTGATACTCCAACATGCGAGTGCAAATTTCCGGGCACTCTAGTGTCCAATCTCCTTTTACCCTCGAGTCACGAAAGGCAAACTTGCCAATCTAACTCTTCAGGTCCAAGAAGATTGAACAGGGGCAACTGTTGTACCCCAAAATTTTCCCTCCCATTTCCTCAACATTTTCTCATCACAAGACTCTTGAAGATCAAGATCCAATTAGGGTTTCCTCTGCTCAAAGCTTCTCTTTGCACTGTTGACCCAAGTTAGGGTTTGTGTTTGCACAAAGAGATTTTGACCTAAAATGCCTAAGATGACTTTCATGCTTCATGTTGGACTCCCAAGTTTATCCATACCAAGTTTCAAGTCTTGATCCCAAGTTTTGCCCAATCAATTGGACAGTTGACCTAGAAATCAGTTGTATTGGGGAAAAAGTCAACTATGGCCAATTGACAGTCAAACCTCATGAAAATTGACCCACATCAACATTATGAACTCATATGGACCATTTGATCAAGTTTGGATCACAAATCCACAAGAAATTTGATCAGATCACCAAAAGGGCAAAATGGTCATTTTTAGGGTTTTGACTGCACAGAGGCAATTTTTGACTGTTTGACCTAGCCAATGGCAAACCAAGATCACATATGGACTCAAGGACCCCATGGATTTATCTTGGCATGATCAACAAGTTCAAAAGATCCCAAATACACAAGATTGATAGTTGAATTTCCTAGTCAATTGATCAATTTTGACTGTATACTGAAAAGTCAAACTTTGACTTTTTGGTCAAAATCAAGAGTCAAGATTCATTTTTCATCAAAACATTCCAAATCATGAAACTTGTTCACCAAGAAACCAAGAAATGCAAATTAGGGTTTAAAATGGAATTTTTCATAACTTAGAATTTTTCTAAGTTATGGAAAACCCTAATTTTTTCCCAACTTTGCCCCACTTTTTCACCAAGATTCATTTGGATTCAAACAAAAGTCAAAACATGAAAGTTGTAGCTTGTGGCATAATCTACAACCTTTATTCACAAAGTTTTCTCATTTGAAGCTTGTATCTCAATTTACAAATTTTTGAATAAGGGCACTAAACCATTCTTAACTTAGTGAATTTTTGACCTATTTTGACAAGGTTTTCTACCTAACTTCAAGACCATTTTCCATACACTTACACTTGGAATTTCAATTTGCATTTCAAAGATGGATTGTAGTACACATTCCAAGCTTTCCAAAATGTCCAAGAACTTCTCAAACAACCTCATGGTTAGGGAGAATCGAATTTCACAATATAGCAAAAACTCACTTTTGAATTGGCCATTTTTCATGTCCATAAGATATGCAAACTTCTCAAAACCAGCATGCCTTTGATTACAGGTCCTTAAACCAAGTTACACTCAATAATTAAATGCCAATCCATTGTGTTTTAGCTTTGTTTTGTTCATATAGTCATTACACAAGGAATTAAGCCTTAATTGGAAAAAGTGGTTTATCCATTTTTGAAAAGAAGAACTTTATGTCAAATTTACAAATCAAATGGTACAATGCATATCTTTGGACACAGGATTCATGGACATAACACTCTGATCAAGACCAAAAGATGCAGCATAGGGTGAGGGCCTGTACAGGCTAGAAGGACCAACTTGCTTTTGTTTGCTTCAAATTCAAGTAACATGCCATAACATAACACAACTTCCATCTCAGCTTAGACACACAAGAACAAAGTTATCAAACACATTTCACACAACACAACCAAGCTAATACACGAGCCCTTAGCCTTCAAAACACCCTCCATCTCAGAATCACCCTCAAACGGCAAAAACAGGGCAGGCCCTGCAGTTTGAGTGCTATCTCTCATTTCTCTTGAGCTCTCTTGCCCAAACCAGTTCACACACCTTCCATACCATCTATGCAAGCTAACCAAAAGCAAAAGCACGATCTGTAACACCTCTAAGCCACTTCACCATTTTTGTTTTTCTTTTTTGCAGTTGAAGTTCTCTAGCACGATTCAGGGAGTTTCAAGACAAAGTAGAACTTGGAATAGCATCCTTACACTTCAAGGAAGCTATACAAATCATCATCTTGCTCTGAAAACTCCTCCATTGCAAAGCACGATTCCAACTGAACAGGTATCTTCATGAAGTTCTATCTCTCTTATTAGGCATTGTTAGCTTTAGGTTTGTGAAGAAAATATGTCACAATCATAGCCCTGAACATGCCCATATAGTTAGATTCCATTTATATTATGTGTGCTGCAAGAATTTTGAGTCTGAACATGGCATAAAAGTTAGGTCAGAAATTGGGGGAGAAGAAATTATCCCTCATCTTAGAGAGTTAAGTCAAGTTCTTTATATGGTTGAATTCGTCTTCTCATGCTCTACACTTTTCATGTTATGAGTTTTGCTTGAAAGTCCAGGAATCAAGAGATAGAAAACGCGTGGGTGATGTTGTTCAGAGGTTGAAGATGACTGGTTCTGGGCTGGGCCTGGAATACTTTTCTTATTTGCACCACTCTATTGCTTTTACACCCCCTGAGCCCATTTTGTCCATTTGCTTGATTTTTTGACTTTTCTTTTTTATTTCTGACTTATTTATTTTTGTTAACAATATTAAAAATATAAAAATATTTTTCCTCATCATTTTTTAATTTATTAGGTATTTATTTGATCTTTTCTAATTTATACATAAATAAAGGAATATATACATTTTGTTAAAAATACTAAGAAATATGTAAAAACACATTTATTTTCATTTTTTATTTTATTTTGCCTTCTGAAAATATTTATAAAAAAAAATACTATTTTCTAAAATATTAAATATTATTATTGTTTATATATATATATAACACATATTTTAAATAATATATATACACATATTTATTAATATATTTAGGATAAATACAAAATATATACCCTTTTATTTTTTTTTATTATTAATATTTAATATAAAAATACATTTTTTGACAAATACTTCACTTTATTTTATTTTGTACATAATAAATAAATACTTGCACATATTAAATAATAATACATTTCATTTAATAAAAATTAGGGTTTTGCCCTAAATTCAAAAAATACTTCAAAAATAATATCTTTTTATTTTCTTTTTTTATTTTTACATAAATAATACTTTTTTCATACATATACAAAACATTTTTGCATCTTGCATATTTATTCCATTTTTATTTTATTTATGCAATTAAATTACCTTGCAAATATTCAATAATGATGTAATAGCTTAGATTCAATTTCTTGTCTAAATATCCCTATTTGAAACATTGTACCCCCCTCCCCATATTATTATGTTGTAATAGCGTAGGATTTTAAATTTCGCACTTTTATCGCTTTCTAAACATACTATGCTAGAATTAGGGTTTTGTATGCGAATAAAAATGAACAAAATAGTTGGACCTAATACAAGATAAACAAGCATGAAAATGAACACACAAATCACACTTGCACCCCCTAGGGTATTCCACTTGTTGCCTTTCAAAAACTGGGCCATATTGCATGTTAGGTTTCTTTGGGAAAAAAAAAACAAACAATCAAATGATCATAGTCCCTCGATGACGCTTTCAAAATGTTGCCTAAACAAATGATCAAGTCCCTTAAGAAAAATTGCCCAAAGACACTTGGCACCATTGCAATTATGGTCTAAACAATGACCCGCGCCTGTCCCTTTCACATCCTAACATGAGGTTGTCCACCAAATACAATGGTGGAACAAACTTGTTAAAAGGATTAAAAACATAACAAAAATCTTTGAGAACTTTTAGGAGTAGATAACCTCTTAAGTACTTGCCAAACTTGCAAAACAAAACACTTGCCTATTTTCTAAGACACACCTCACAACACTTTCAAAACAAACTTTCAAAAACAAATGAAAACCTTTTTCAAAAGACATACACCTTTGTACACATCCCCACATGGATCATTACAAAGGTTGCCACCACATTGGCTTCTTTTCAAAACATTTTCAAACCCACACACACAAGAGCACCATTTCAAACAATTGAAAAAAGGCAAGTTGATCTAAGCAAGTAACTAAGAGCCCATGGATAACCATGGATAGAAAGGGTGCTAATACCTTCCCTTTCTATAATCTACTCCCCGAACCCAAGAAAAATCTCAAAGGTTTTTGCTGTGCTTTTTAAACCTTTCCTTAGGATAAAATAAAAAGTCGGTGGCGACTCTTGCTCAACCGAAACATTTGCGAATACAAAACGCAAAACCATAGTCAGTTCTCCCACCGTATCACACCCACTATGCACGTTGGCTAGCGCTAAATAAGCTTCACTTTCTCCTAAACATTTCAACAAGACCCCCTCTTGGTTTTTCTTAAACATTTTGTTGCCTATTAGCACATAACTTAAGGCGCGATATTTTACCTTTCTTTCAGTACTTGCTGTTGGGTTTTTTAAATAACTTATTATTGGATTTCTCCAATTTGTATTTGCTAAACTGTTTGTGGCTAATACTTTGAAATGTACTTTATTTGCATAACCTAGACTTGAGTTTTTTAAATCTGTTGGAGAAAGTTTAGTAGCTAGTACCTTGCCTCGTACTTCGATCAAATCTTCCAATCTTTCTTTTGATACTTTATACTCTGAGGCAATTTGGGCCAAAGCATTTGCTTCTTGATTCTTCAGCCTGGGGATGTGCTTGATATCTACATATTCAAATTTCTAGAGCAATCTATTTTCTATCACAAAGTAAAATATCAAGTTTTATTTTATGCACTTGTACTCTTTGGTAATTTTCTTGATCACTAATTCAGAGTCACTCATTATTTCGACATTAGTTGCCCCCAATTCCAATAAAGCTTCAAGTCCTTCTATCAATGCTTCATATTTTGCTTCATTGTTCGAACAAGGGGGGCCATCTATTTTGTACTTAAGCTTTGTTTGAATTTTATCTGGAGAAATAATCAAAACCCCAATTCCACTTCCTTCCTTATGTGTAGAACCATCAAAGAACAATTTCCAAGGTTCCAATTCCATAAGGTTCTGGGATGTTTCGACCAATGCATGGTCGACAATGAAATCAGAGACTAATTGCCCGTTCATTTCTTTTAAAGGCGTGAAGGTTAAAGAATACTCTGTTAGGGCCATGGCCCACTTACCAATTCGACTATGTAGAATTGGTTTTGACAGAATATGCTTAATAATATCAAAATGTGAGGAAACGTAAACGTCAATTGGCTTTATATAATATTTTAACTTAGTACATGAGAAGTACAAGCAAATACATAATTTTTCTATTGAACTATATCTAGTCTCTGCGTCATTCAGTACTCTACTTAAGTAGTAAATGGCCCTTTCGACGCCATTGTTATCCTCTTGAGCCAGCATGCTTCCTATAGTTTTTATCTAACGCAGATATGTATAACCACATGCACTTGTCTCTTTGAGGAGGCGTTAGAATAGGTGGATGCATCAAGTATTGTTTGATTTTCTCAAACTCCTCTTGATGTTCTTCGTTCCAAGCAAAGTCTCCTTGCTTCATCTGTAAGAGTGGGGAAAAGGCTTGAGTTCGACCACTTAAGTTTAATATAAATCTTCGCAAGAAGTTTATCTTTCCCAGCAGTGATTGCAACTCTTTCTTTGTTGATGGTGCTTTTGTTTCCATTATTGCATTTGTTTTGTTTTGGTTGATTTCTATGCCTTTCTTATGGACCACAAAACCAAGAAAGTCACCAGCCTGCACAAAGAATGCATATTTAAGGGGATTCATCTTCAGGCCATATTTTTCTCATCCTTTCGAATGAATGGCGAAGGTGATCCAGGTGACTAGATCCTGATATAGATTTCACTACTATATCATCAATATAGACATGCATGAAAGTTTTTATGAAATCATGAAATATAGAGTTCATGGCTCTTTGATAAGTTGCCCCAGCATTTTTTTAAACCAAATGGTATAACCACCCATTCATAGGTGCTTATTGCCCCAGGGCATCGAAATGTTGTCTTTGGCACATCTTCTTCTGCAATAAAAATCTGATTGTATCCTGAATACCCATCCAGCATACTAAGATATTCAAAACCAGCAGCATAATCTACTAACATTTCAGCCACCGGCATTGGATATTCATCTTTAGGAGTTGCAGAATTTAAATCACGAAAATCTATGCATACTCTAAGAGATCCATTTTTCTTAATTATTGGTACTATATTTGCAATCCATTCGACATACCTTGTGGTCTGGATGAATTTGCAGCACAAAAGTCTTTCAACTTCTTCCTTTATCTTCGAGAGGATCTCCGGTGCAAATCTTCTTGGTGTCTGTTTGATGGGGTTTTTACCATCTTTTATGGGCAGCCTCAGTTTGACCAGGTCCCTGCTTAAACCAAGCATTTCATTGTAATCCCAGGAAAAACAATCTTTGTACTCCTTAAGCAACTGGACCACTTCTGCTTTCACTCCTGGACTAAGCTTCGAACTGACATATGTGGGTCTTCTTATAGTCCCATCTCCCAGATCCATTTCTTCAAGAGGGTCCTGTGCTAGTATCTTTATGTTCGACGCCACTGGATCCTTCTCGGATCCCAAAGGCCCATCATCATATATTGAGTCTAGCCTTTGGTCTTTTTCTTCGACGGGCTTCTCTTCGTCAGGGGGTGTTGGCTTGAAGAAAATCCCAGGTCCTTTTGCATGATTTGTTTCTTCCTTGGCCTTTATTGCCATAATCTTTACTTTGGCTTCTAAAGTCGTTTTTAGTTTATTTTTAGCCAAATAGGCCGAAATCTTTTCGAAGAAGGAAGATTCAGACATGGTCATTGTCTTCGTCATCCCAGCCTGTTGGTCGTATCCTTGGAAGTCCAGGTACATCATCTTCCTGCCCTAAAGTCTCTCTATCCCAGCAAAATCCATGCCTTGGATGCAGGGTTAGAAAGTACATAGCATTATTGTTTGGCGCATACGCGCCATCTGCAGCACTACAAGGCCCTATGTTGGCCAAGTTTCGATCAAAATTCCTTCGATCAATCTAGTTAACCTCTGTCATATAATAGCTTTGGTCTGCTTCAATATTTTCCATAATTCCATCTTCTCTCCAAATTGCCACGCGCTGGTGCATTGAGGAGGGAACTGCGTATATCCTATGAATCCATTCACAGCCCAAGAGTAAATTGTAGTTTTTCTTGGCCACTATAACCATGAACATCGTTGGTCTGGTGATGGTTCCTACAGTGAGGTCAACTTGAACTACGCCAAGTGTATGGCCAATTTTTCCTTCATAATTAGACAATACCATATTATGAGGTTTTATATCTGCGTCATACAAACCTATCCTCTTCAGCAAGAATTAAGGCATGAGGTTGACAGCAGCACCCCCGTCTATCATTACTTTGTTGATCCCCACTTGTTCCACTTTTCCCCTGATAAAGAGAGGCTTCAGATGGTTCTTCATACCTTGGTCTGGTTTCTCAAAGAACGCGTTTTGTTCTTCAACCGCTCCACTATTCATAACATAACAGCACACAGGTTTGTGATTTTCCATCTCTAATTCATCTGCCTCTTTGGAATCTTCTACCTCCATTACTTGATCATATTCATGTGGTAGTACAGAAACCACATTGCAGACGATATTCAGAGAGGACTCCCCATCTGAGTCAAAGTTGTCAGTAAGCATGTCCTCATCGTTGGTTGGCTCTTCGTTAGTTGGTTCCTCTTGATCCCTTTCGACGGATACCTCAGTCTTTCTGGGGGAGAAAAGCCTCCTTTGTGCTGGTGGCTTCTCTTTGACAAGTGCAGCAGACGGAATTTGATTTGTACTGGATTCCCCTACTTCGTTGCTGGTGAGTTCCCTTTGAGCCTTCTTGGTCCTTTGGTACCTTCGCCACTGGGTCCTTGTCATTGGGTTTTTTCCTTTGTAGTTCTCAGAAACATAGGCTTGTTTCTTTGTTGACTGGAACTGTCTTCGATATGCCCATGCAGATCTGTCACCTTCTTCGAAATTCTTCCATTTTCCTTTGCCTTTTCCTTTTCCCTTGCTTTGACTAGACTCCATCCACTTGTCTATTGGGATGTTGGATGGTGGCTTGAAGGTGACTTGTCGATTCACTATGGGGTGTGGGCTATCATCCCTTTTTGGAATTCCTTTCGCATTGGTTACATACCTGCCCCTGCTACTCCTTTGTTTGTCCCAGTACTGTGTTGACAGAATTCTTTTGAATGCTTCTGCTGCTTTCCTGTCATAAATAGCACTACACCATGGGCACATCAGAACTTTTGATCCTGTCTTATGACACCTAACCAAAAATCCCATCAAGCTTTCTCCCATTTTTGGGTATGACAGCAATTCTCTAGCATTCTGCCAGTTGTTTCCAGCCCTCTCTTGGTATACTTTCTAGTATGCCATTGCAGCGCTTTGATCATTCTTTGCGCTGCACCTTGGACACACGAGTCCTCCAGGATTCTTCGTATGGTAATGAAAAAGATATTCCACGAGGCTTACTTTCTGGTGCCCAGTTTGCATCCTGTCATCTTCCATCTTCAAGCGTCTTTCAATCTCTACCATCTCTGGGGATAGATGGTTCAGATTCACCATGTTTACTTCAAACTTGGGACCTTCAGCATTCTCCAACTCTTAGAACCTGACTCTAAGACCCTCAGTAGTCTTAGATTTGACAGCAACTTTGGCCCTGCCCCCAGTTTTGTTAACTTCAAACTTGGGACCTTCAGAAATTTCCAGTTCTTCAAATTTGGCTCTAAGACCCTCAGTAATCTTAGGTTCGCCAGCAGTTTTGGTACTGCCATCAGTAGCATTCCCTTTGAACTGGACTATGAGACCCTTAGCAGTCTCCAACCCACGAGCCTCTTCAGATACTTTGTCGAGTTGACCTTCTTCGATTTCAACAGCGTCCACCATGTTGATATCTACAGGTTCTGCAAAATTTGTCTCAGCAACCTGAAGAGGATCCGCGTCGACCTTCATCTTAGGCTTCTCTCCAAACTTCAGCCTTCTTTCCTTGATTGCACTCTGTATCAAATCCCTGAAAAGATAGCATTGTGAGGTTTTATGGCATAAAAAATTATGATATTTACAAAAACCTCTTTTCTTCCGTTGTTCTAACGGAGGAATTTTAGCACAAGGGGGCACTATCATCTGGCCATCTTTTACTAATAAGTCAGAGATTTCATCACACTTGGTGATGTCAAAGGTATATGCTTTCTTTGGGAATTTTTCATTCCTTTCTGGTTCGACGGGATTCTTCCCGTTCGCGTGTGCTAGCCCTTTGCCAGGATAAGGTGGTCCTTGCTTTAATTCTGCTAGATCTATTTCGTGATCTTCGACCTCTGACGAGTCATCTTCAACATCTCTTTCATATGAGCATGCTTCGACATAAGCCACTCTTTCTTTCCTGTGGCTTTTGTTATCCCTTGCTTTTTCAATCTTCAAACGCTCCACTTGTCGAACCCTGTCATCCAGTTATGCCATGTCTCTTAGATATTGGGGATCTAACTTCTTTCTGATAGAGAAGTCCAATTCTCTTGTTGCCATTTCGACCAACTCGTGTTCAGGCACTTGTGTGAAACACCTTGCCTTTAACAGACGAAACCTGTTAAGATAATCATCTATAGGCTCGCAAAATTTGCGCTTAACATTTGCCAATTCTCTTAGGCTGATTTTGGATTGACCTACTTAAAATTGTTCATGAAATAATCTCTCCAAACGATTCCAATCATGGATGGAATTTGCTGCAAGAGTTATAAACCAAGTAAAAGCGTTTTTGGTTAGTGAACTAGGGAAATATTTAATCCTTAAATTTTCATTGTTTGCTATATCCCCTGCTTATGCAAGATATCTAGCCACATGTTCTATGGTTGACTCACTGGTGTCACCAGAGAACTTTGTGAATTTTGGAACTTTCCATCCCCTAGGTTACTTAGTTTGCTGAATGTACTCAGACAAAGGGGATATATAGTTTGGCCTTCGCATTCCAATATTTACTCCATTACGTGCCATTATCCTTTCGACTATGGATGCTAGATTATTGTTTCCTACCATATCATCATGTTGACACCCTTGGAGAATTTCGTCAGCGCCTTGGTTTCGATTCACCATGACCATCCTTGTTCGTGGTTCCTCCCTAGGGATAGCCTGTTGAAACCTATGTGGTTCTTCCCTTCTAACTGGTTGTTGAATTTCAACTTCTGGGTGTATCACTGGTTGGGCCTGGTCGATGGTTGGCTCTTCTTGAAATAGTATGCCTTAATTCTCCCTTGTCCATGTGGGTTGTGGTTGTCGAGTTGATTCTCTGGGTGCACCAAAAAAATCTACAAGGCGCCCAATTTACGCTGCCATCTGTTGGTTTGTTTGGGCATTCTGCAGATTCGTCTGTGTGGTGCTTTGGATTAGGGGGTTAAAGATTGTACTCATTTTTTGGGTGAGTATTACCACCATTTCATGGTTACTGTCATCCATATGTTGCCTTAAAACTGCCTACGTATTTGTGGTAATAGGAGGCAATTGGGTCACATATCCTGGCTGTGAAAAGTTTCGTGCCATATGATTTACCCCTGAACCTGATCCTTGTAATGGTGAGAAGGAATATGTTAAAGGGTGTGTGTATGTCGAATTTTTATTTTGAAGTCCTATCATGGATGTAGTTGGCATACCATATATTGGATCTGATGTTGGGATTGTGAATCCTGGTACATAGGTTCTAGAGACACTGCCTTCTAAAGGTCTGGGGGAAACTGGCGGATTTTGGCTAGCCACAAATGTTACAAAAGGTTCATTTTGTGCATTTGACAATATGGTTGAAGCACTTGTATTTGGGGGTATGGTTGTAGCGTTCGTAGTCGAAGGGATAATCGTAGTCCCTTGACTTGTCGTCGTGGCTTTGGTCGTATTCGAAGCATTTGTATTCCCTCCCGTGGAGGGGAAGAACTTGTTGAGCGCTGCTAATGGGTGGGTTAGCCATTCTCCTATTGTTCTACTTTTTTGTTCTAGGATCTGTGCTATTGGCTATTTTTCCACTCCTTAATTTCATGCAACGAAACAAGTTAAACAACAACTGAAAACTAGACACAGGGTCCCACCGGGTGTGCCAATTTGTTTATCCTGTAATTTGGTAAACAACTGTTGATCTTCTAAATCTCTAAAAAAAGATTCAGTTACTTGCGAGATTGATCAGATTGATCTCAGGACTATTGTGTTCTAGTTTTTAGGAAAAGGGTTTTGATGATAACTTCTTTAAACAAAGAGAATCACTTTGGTATCAAATAAAGTGTTCTTATAAAAACAATAAAATAGAAAACTATTCTAGACCTTAAATCGTAAAGAATATAAATGACATGAAGAAATTTCATTAAATGTAAATAACTTTCGAATGTAAATATGGTGCATCATACGTACATGTCTCACTAACTCGTTTCTCTAACACTGGTACTTTGAGTATTTGAGTATATTGTACAAAGATGTGAACACCTTGAACCCTAACATCTAAGACTCCTATTTATACTAATTTGACCCTAACGGTCTTTGTATGAGATTATGCCACGTTCGACACCTTTTACATGCAGACATTCTGGCATTTCCACGCGTCTTTCTGGCGAAATGCATTAGTTTGAAATTTAAACTTCCCGCTCTAAGCTTTTTTGAATTCAACTTTGAATTCAACCAACGTGACTGTCGAAGTATTTCACATATCTTGAAATATTATTTTAAGTTCCTCTTTCGACATATCGAATCATAAGTTTTTTTTCTTTTTACAAAAATAACCTTGTAAGGTCCAATTTCATGTTTTTTTTAGACCGTGACCTTCTCACATAAACTTTCATATTTTTATCAAATATCGAAATCTTCAGCTAACACCTGCGCGTTAGCTTGGAAAAACAACAAAATATTTGTAAGACGTAGGGATCAAACGCACGCCCCTCACGTTACATGCCTCAGTCTCCAACCTACTGCATTGTGTTGCGTTTTTGTTATAGAATAGAAACAGATAAATATATAATAAAATCAAGTGAATCAGAGAAACATCGGAGCCCTTGCTCCGGTCGTCTTCTCCAGTGAGAAGATTTTCCAACCTGCAAAAATAGAAAGATTTAGATCATAAAAGGGACCTTATCCCCCTAATTTTACCCTTGTGAATCCAATGGAGGTGTTAGTTTGGCTTGAAAACGATTGTAATATGAGAAATTTCTGATGAAGTATGTGAAAGTTATGTTTGGACAAAGTTTAGTTGACTTCTCCTTAAGAAAACCTTAATTTAGTAACTTTTGACTTTTGATAAATCTTGAGTTTTCTTGATGAATCATGATCAACCCTTGATCAAATGGTGAATATGAGTTCAAAATCTTAATGTTGACCAAAAATCTTGAAGTTTGACTATAAGTTGGTCAAAGTTGACTTTTTGTCCAATATAGTTGATTTTCAATCATCTGGCTAATTGACTTAGCAGACTTATGCTGCAAGGCTTGTAATTTGGCATGAGGATACCTTGATACATATGAGAAACCATTAAGTCCACTTGGGGAATTATAAGTCCAATTTCCTTTGAGAAAAGAAAAACCCTAGTTGTAGGTCAATGCTTAGGAGGGGGGTTTGTCTGATCAATCTTTGAGTAGTCTAGAGAAATTGAGACCTTCATGAGCATGAGGAGATATCTTGAATCAATTTGTATTGAAAATGGGCGGGAAAATTTTGGGGTACAACGCTTACCCATGAACATGTCTACCAAATCCTTTTCAAAGAGTGGTGTTTGTACTCGTGTTGCCATTTCTCTCCATCGTTGAGCGTATTTTTTTAAAGATTCGTCCTTCTTTTGGGACAAATTCATAAGCTGTATGCGATAAGGAGTCATGTCCAAGTTATACTTGTATTGCCTCAAGAAGGTGTTTGCAAGATCTTCCCATGATTAGACATGTGCTCGCTCCAACTGCATATACCAATCTAGAGATGCCCCACTCAGGCTATTTTGGAAGCAGTGGATCATTACTTTTTGATTATGAGCATAAGCATGCATTTTCCTACAATACATGCATAAATGGTTCCTCAGGCACATGAGTCCCTTATATTTTCCAAAATCAGGTACTTTGAACTTTGGAGGAACTACTACATCTGGGACTAGACCCATTTCAAGAGCATCAACGTCAAAAGCGTCATAACCTTCTACAAACTTTAGTCTTTCTTCAAGGGCTTTATACAGGTTGGCTGCCCCAGGATCTTCAACAGTCTTTGGTTGGGGCACTTGAGTGACTTGTTCCACATCATGGTCTCTATATTGCAGGTCTATATACTTATCCCCATTGTTGACTAGAATTTACAAAGTATGAGATGCCCCCACCTTCGGAGGAGGTGGAACGAAACCTTCAGCCATGATGGTCTCTTGTTGTGTAATAGTTGACTTTACGGGACCAAATTTTAGCTCATGTCTTGGTTGGTGACCGCTTGATGCACCAATGGTTTGGGCTACTTCTTCAAAATCCACCTTAGGGATCTCGTCTTGTCTTGCTATGATATTTTTCAAGGTGATCATGACTTAACTCATGTCTCCTTTCATCGAGTTGATACTTTCTTTCACTTGTTCCAAGTCTTCTTGAAAGGCACCTTGGTTTTCCTCGATTTTCTCCATTACTTTCTTTTGATGAGCTCTTGTTCGACACAGAGGTCGGGAAGGTAGTGTGGTTTTCCCAATGATTTAGCTGGAGGTGATATGAAAACAATGAGTTTTTGTATGAAATACAGAATGCGGTGTTCGTGGTTGGATGAATGCGTATGAATATGCTAATAATTTTCTTAAATGTCTTATTCACATTGGATTCCTTTTTATTGTTATTATTTTTCATGTTTTACTTTTTTTGTCGGTGAGTATCCCAAATTAAATACCCAAATGAGATGTTGAAACAAAAGTACTTTTATTGAATAGAAACCATCATTCTTGAAAGGGAAATACAATCCAAATATCGAAGTAAATACTAAATGGAAATATTG
The DNA here is from genome assembly GCA_948472305.1 of Vicia faba. Lineage (NCBI taxonomy): Eukaryota > Viridiplantae > Streptophyta > Magnoliopsida > Fabales > Fabaceae > Vicia > Vicia faba. Next base: position 378,992,509 of record OX451735.1, on the reverse strand, counting down.
AATTAAAAACAAATGTCAAATACTGCACGAAATTACCAAAGGGAAACTAAAATCTCCTAAGCACGTTTGTGGATCTCTGCCCTAAAACCATCCACCATTTCCCTGCAAAGTTTGAGGAAGTCTTCAACATCCTTCAGAAGAGGGACCATCACGTGCTAGGAAGGCAAGCTTTGCTTGCTTGTCTTTGTACCTCAAATACTCCTTGTGTTTCAGGATTTTGATCTTGTTATCTTCTCCCGCTTGAGCTATTTTTGCATATTTTTCTTCCCAATATATCTTCTTAGCCCTCATCTCTTTATAGAATTACCTTTGTATAAGGAAATATTTTCAGAGGCCTTCTAATTCTTGGCATACTTGCTCATATTACTCCACCTTTCGAGAGAGTGATTCTTCTGCTCTTATTTTTATAAGGTGTTCCCTCGTCTCGGATTCTTGGCTTTCTTGGAGTCTTGTGAGAAGGACTTGAATCTAGTCTGCTTGATCTTGAGTACCTTCTTGCAACCCTTGAATTTGGATTCTCAGAAACTCTTTCAATTCTCTTTTGTCTTGTAACACTTTATCGTACCATTGTAAGTACGAAGTGTGCCTAAGAGGGGGGTGAATTAGGTACTTTAAAAATTCTGGTTTTAGTGATGATGGTTCTTATTTTTCTGGTTAAAGGTGAGTTTAGGAAAGCTTAAAATGCAGAAAAATAAAGAGACACGGGCGATATATCATGGTTCCTCTCACAGTCCGAGAGTACTCCAGTCCCCTTTCAACATGAAAGAGATTTCCTTATTGTGGCAAACTTAAACAAGAACTACCAAACAACCAAGAACAATCCTCTTGGACCAAGAACAATCCTCGTGGATTTTCACTATGTCAACTATAAGAACAATCCTCTTAAAGTGACTGGACTTGTATCCAACAAACCTGGAAATACAAGATTTCAAAAACACTTAAACTTATTTCCAACAATCCTGGAAAAATAAGTAAGTAACTATCAATATTTGAGTTTGAGTGAGTTGAGTAGTATTGATCACTTAGAGTGATTTAACAATGTATGATCTTCTCTTCCAATAATATTATTGTACAATGACTCAAGATATAATTGCTCAAAGTTTTCTGTTTAAAGATGTATAAAAATGTGCAGAAAACTTATGCATAAAAGTGGAGGAATGCTTGAGTTTGTATTTTGAAAATTCAGAAAATATTTATGGAAGGGGTGTTGAAACAGATTTTGAAAATGAATATTTATATGTTCATAACACTCTTTTGAAACATCATGAAGTTCTGAAACTGTATCATGAACAAATGCCAAGTTTGATTGAAAGGTTTCAATGAAAAGGTATGATGAACAGTCATGTGAAAAGCTGCTGTTTTTCAAAATCGTGCAGCATGCAATCGATTGCACCCTTTGTGTAAATCGATTGCACAAGGTTTCAACAGCTATATTCTCAAAAGTTTTGAGTGTGTAATCGATTGCACTAGCAATGTAAATCGATTGCATGTAAAGTCAGTAGCAAAAAGTAAGTGAGTGCGATCGATTGCACAAGCAATGTAAATCGATTGCACTGAGAAACATAAGCAAATGTTTTGAAAATTTTAAGTATGCAATCGATTGCACAAGCAATGTAAATCGATTGCACAGAGAAACAGAAGCAAAAGATCTGAAAAATTGGAGCATGCAATCGATTGCACTCAAGTGAAAAATGAAATTTTAACTTTGAAAAACTTGAGTAATGATTTTTTAAACATTTCTTTTTCATTAATGAGCATCTATATCTTAAGATCAAAGTAAGTAATATTATTATACCTTGAAAGTTTTAAGAGCTTTGAACTGAAGATTTTGTCCTGAGATGCTTTGAGCTTGATCATAAATCTTTGCCTTCTTTGTCAATCATGGGTTGTCTTCATCAAAACAAAAGTTCATTTGAGAAGCTTGATTTTACATTCTCCCCCTTTTTGATGATGACAAACAATCTTGCTTTATGCGATGTACTTTTCGGAAGAGCTTCTCCCCCTAAGATGCAAAACTCCCCCTATGGGAGAGGGTTGGAATCCTTTGTACTTCTTCATCTTGGTTGGAGAGTACCTTAAAAAAATAAGACAAGGAAAATACAGGCATAAAGTACCACATCTTTCTCCCCCTTTGACATTATCAAAAAGAAGGGAAAGATGCACAAAACAAAACAATAATAGAGCAGTATATCGAGAAAACTTAATTTTAAACAAGTAACACAAAATGTCTGGCTTCTTGCTCTTCGGTGAGAGATGAAAGCAATGGATTAGATGTTGAATCAACCTTTTTCATCCTTTTTCTGAAGCTGGAACCTTTATCTTTTGTCTTGAAGCCATGGGTATGGAGTTTTAGGGTTTTGGGGATTTTAGGTTTTGTGAGAGAGAAATAAAACAGAAAACAAAATTAAAATAAAACAGAAACGTACAGAGTGCAATCGATTTGCATTGAAGGTGAAATCGATTTGCACTTGAAACAAAATGGACAGAATTGAAAATACTCTGAGCAATCAATTGACACTCTTTGTGAAATCGATTTGCATCAACAAAAAAAGTCCAAAACCATTTTTTTCTTAAAAATCTAAATACAACATAACATATATTCACATATAGCATGTATAAAACATATATAAAAATATAACAAGGGTAGAATGCACCTTATAAGTCGTGTTCGTCAAGTATGCCAAGTTGTCGTCGAATTTTGTAGAACGGTTCTCTTGCCAAAGGTTTGGTGAAGATATCGGAAAGATGATTATGAGTATCTACAAAGGTTACCTCGACATCTCCTTGAAGAACATGATCACGGAGGAAATGATGTTGAATGTATATGTGTTTAGTTCTTGAATGCATGACGGTATTCTTCGTAATGTTAATTGCACTTGTGTTGTCGCACCTTAGAGGAATGCACCCTAGATCGAGTCCGTAGTCACGAAGTTGTTGTTTTAGCCACAAAATTTGAGGCCAACTACTGCCCGCTGCAATATATTCAGCTTCGGCCATGCTAAGAGCAACGCATGCTTGTTTCTTGCAGGCCCATGATACTAATGCATTACCAAGAATGTGACAAGTACCACTTGTGCTTTTTCTATCTGTTTTGCAACCTGCATAATCCGCGTCAGAATAACCAATTAAGTTGCAAATACTACCTTTAGGATACCACAATCTGACATTCGTTGTTCCTTTGAGATACTTCATGATCCTCTTTACCGCCGTGAGATGCGATTCCTTTGGGTTATCTTGAAAGAGAGCACAGAGACAAACACTAAACATTATGTCAGGACGGCTCGCTGTCAAATACAATAAGGAGCCAATCATACCTCGATACTTAGTGATGTCGATGGAAACACCTAATTCATCTTGATCAACATATGAACCAGAACCCATTGGTGTAGACATTGCCTTATAGTTATCCATGTCAAACTTTTTCAAGAGTTCCTTGCAATATTTGGATTGGTTGATGAAGATGCCATCTTTTAGTTGTTTGATTTGAAGTCCAAGAAAATAGTTCATTTTACCCATCATGGACATTTCAAATTCTCCTTGCATCATTGATGAGAACTCTTCACACATTTCTTGATTTGAAGAACCGAAAATGATGTCATCAACATAGACTTGTGCTAGCAAAGTGTCGTATTTGATTTTCCTGATAAATAGAGTCTTGTCAACTTTGCCCTTTTCGAAACCTTTTTCGCATAAGAAGTTGCTTAAACGATCATACCATGCCCTTGGTGCTTGTTTCAATCCATAGAGAGCTTTTCTTAACTTAAATACATGAGATGGATTCTTGAAATCTTCGAACCCCGGGGGTTGCTTAACGTAGACTTCTTCAGTGATATATCCATTCAAGAATGCGCTCTTGACATCCATTTGGAAAAGCTGAAAATTTAATGATCAAGCATAGGAAAGTAAGAGACGAATAGCTTCTAACATTGCAACCGGAGCGAAGGTTTCTTCAAAGTCTATTCCTTCTTCCTGATTGTAGCCTTGTGCTACCAATCTTGCTTTGTTGCGAACAATTATTCCATTCTCGTCAAGTTTGTTTTTAAACACCCATCTTGTTCCAATAATGTGTTTGTTGCTTGGCCTAGGGGCAAGTTTCCAAACTTGATTCCTTTCAAATTGATTCAATTCTTCTTGCATAACGATAATCCATTGGTCATCCTAAGGCTTCATCAACTTTGGAAGGTTCAATTTGAGAGACAAATGCCATGTTTAGGCAAGCATCCTTGAGATTTAATCTTGTTGACACACCTTGACTGATATCACCAATTACTTTATCAATAGGATGATATCTATGAGTTCTCCATTATTTTGGTAGATCATTGAGAGTTGATTCTTGTTGAGGTGATTCTGTTAGAACAATGTTTGAATCTACTACCCTATATTTAAGTTTTGATGATAACAAAGTGAAAAGATATAGTATTTATAAGTTTCATGAATGAACTATCTGCTGCCTAAAATTATTATGTTCTGACTTGCAGATACTCTGATTGACATAAGCAAGATCACGTTTATTCAGCATCAGAATTTGATTTCATACACCAGCATCAGAAGTTGCTACATCAGAACGTCTAGATCAGATGATCAACTCACGTACATGCTAAAGCTTGATGAACAAGACTGCGCTCAAACACTCTGATACAGAAACACAATAGTTCATCAGCAGCGAAGCAGAATCAGAATGAGCCAAGCCAGAACGTGCATTGAAGAAGCAACGGTACTGTGCATTGAACGCTAATTAATTCCAACAGCTTCATTCTAGACAAGATCTGCTCAAAAAGGAAAGCTTGTTATTCGCATTGAATCAAGAATATTGCATTCAACGTTCATCTTCTCAAGTGCTATATAAACAAGGCTTCGAAGATTATAATGGCTAATGCTCTCCAAATCTCTACACGCACAAAGCTGAACCATAATCTTCATTCTACCAGTTTTGCTAAACCACATACTCTGATACTCCATTATTGTTTAGCAATCTAGTTTCTAAGCTTCAATTTGTGTATACATCACAGTTGTGATAAAGTTTTGTAGAAAACATCCACACACATTGTTTTATACCTTTGTAAGAAAGTGTTGCCTTGACAAACCGGGTTGTGGTTTGAATCAAGAAGGCTTTAGCAGTTGTTAAAGCAGTCTGTAATATTCAGTTGAATATAGTGAATTAAGACCTCGTTGGAGAGAGGCGAAATCACCTTGACGGGTGGACTGGAGTAGTTTGAGATCAAACGAACCAGGATAAAAATATCTTGTCAATTGCTTTAGATTTCAGTTTTACAATTCAACCCCCCCTTCTTGTGTTTTTCACCCCTTCAATTGGCATCAGAACGCCTGGTTCTGAGCTAAAACACTTAACCGTGTCAGTACAAGATCCAGCGTCAGAAAAACACAATGGCAGGAAACAACTCTCACATCAGCAATGACAACAATAAGGACAGAGACAGATTCAGTGGCAAACCTCCAGTCTTTGATGGAGAAAACTTTGATTACTGGAAAGACAGAATTGAAAGCTTCTTTCTAGCACATGATGCTGATCTGTGGGATATGGTGACAGATGGATACACGCACCCTGTGAATGCAAGTGGTCAGAAGATTGAAAGAAAATCAATGTCTGATCAACAAAAGCGTGACTTCAAGAATCACCACAAGGCCAGAACTATCCTCCTCAGTGCCATCTCCTATACTGAGTATGAAAAGATCTCCAACAGAGACACAGCGAAGAACATCTTTGATTCTCTCAGAATGACGCATGAGGGCAACGTTCAAGTCAAAGAAACAAAAGCTATGGCGCTCATTCAGAAGTATGAGGCGTTCAAAATGGAAGAATCTGAATCCATTGAAGCTATGTTCTCTAGATTCCAGATTCTGGTAGCTGGTCTTAAAGTTCTGGACAAAGGATACTCTACTGCTGACCATGTCAAGAAAATAATCAGAAGTTTACCCAAGCAGTGGAGGCCTATGGTTACTGCTCTGAAGCTAGCTAAAGATCTCAACAAAATCACTCTGGAGGAACTTATAAGCTCCCTCAGAAGTCATGAGATAGAGCTAGAAGCTGACGAGCCTCAGAAGCAAGGTAAGCCTTTAGCATTAAAATCTAACAAAAAATTTGAATCTAAAGTTTTGCAGGCAGTTGAAGAAACATCTGATGGATATTCATCAGAAGAAGACAAACTTTCCCTTCTCTCCAGAAGAGTAAATCAACTGTGGAAGCAAAGACAAAGGAAGTTCAGGAATCTCAGAAGATCTGATCAGAACGAGTCTTCCAGATACAGAAGGACAGATTCTTCCTCTGGATACAGAAGATCTGAAGGCTCCTCCAGTAGCAGGAAGCCAAATACCAAAGACATCATCTGCTATGAGTGCAATGAGCAAGGACACTACAAGAGTGACTGCCCAAAGCTTCAGAGGGAAAAGCCCAAAAATAAGTTTGGAAGAGAGAAGAAGAAAAGTCTCATGGCCACATGGGATGACTCGGACTCGTCTGAAGCTGACTCAGAATCAGATGATGAAAGGGCAAACATAGCTCTCATGGCTAACATTCCAAATGATAGTGAAGCTTCTGAATCAGACTCAGAATCAGACACAGAAGAGGTATTTCCTAACTTCGCTGTTAACTTTACAAAGGCTGAACTTGTTGAAAGCCTTAATGAAATTCTGGAACGTTATCAGCAGATTAGAGCTAAATTCAGAGACCTGAAAAGGAATCTTGAATCTGACTCTAATAAGTCTGAGAGTCTCAAATTGGAAAATTCTGAGCTGAGAGATAAAATTTCAAAATTAGAAAACACTTTACAAAACTCTCAGAAGGAACCAATTTCTGAAACTCCCAGCAACGCTGATGAGATCATCAAGGAGTATGATCACAGTTTCCAGAAGTTCCTAGCTAAAAGCATAGATAGAAGCAGAATGGCTTCAATGATCTATGGAGTTAGCAGAAACGGCAGGAAAGGAATAGGATACCAAGGTAAGGTTCCTACACCAAAGAATGTCATGGACTTAACCATTAAACACACTCCTCTAAAATCACACTTTGTGTATGGTCACACACATGACATCAAATATACTAGCAGTAAGCACTCTGTAAAACCAAAATTCAACCAGAGTTTTGGTAAAACTAACAAGTCAGGACCCAAGAAAATCTGGGTACCTAAGGACAAAATAATACATGTTGCAGATATCTTTAGCAGCAAGTCAGAAACACCAGTCATGGTACCTGGACTCTGGCTGCTCACGACACATGACGGGAAGAAGGCATATGTTCCAAAGCCTGGAACTTAAGCCTGGAGGCCACGTTGGCTTTGGAGGCAATCAGAGGGGAAAGATCATTGGCTCTGGAACTGTAGGTAATGGAAATCTTCCCTCTATTAATAATGTTCTGCTAGTAGATGGATTGATGCATAATCTGTTATCCATAAGTCAATTAAGTGATAACGGTTATGATATAATCTTTAATCAAAAATCATGTAAAGCTGTTAGTCAGAAAGATGGGACTATCCTGTTTAATGGTAAGAGGAAAAACAACATTTACAAAATCAAACTTTCTGAACTAAAGAGTCAGAATGTAAAATGTCTTATGTCTGTTAACAATGAGCAGTGGATCTGGCACATAAGATTGGGGCATGTTAGTATGAGAAGAATATCTCAGATTAACAAACTCAATCTGGTCAGAGGACTTCCTAATTTGAAGTTCAATTCAGATGCTCTGTGTGAAGCATGTCAGAAAGGCAAATTTGCAAAACCTTCTTTTAAATCCAAAAATGTTGTTTCCACCTCTAAGCCATTAGAACTTCTGCACATTGACTTATTTGGACCAGTTAAAACTGCTTCAGTCAGTGGTAAGAAGTATGGGTTAGTAATCGTAGATGACTATAGCAGATGGACATGGGTAAAGTTCTTAAGACACAAGGACGAGTCACACTCTGTGTTTGTTACCTTCTGTAACCAAGTTCAGAATGAAAAAGATCTTAGAATCGTTAAAGTCAGAAGTGATCATGGTGGAGAATTTGAAAATAAAGATTTTGAGTCATTCTTTAATGACAGAGGCATTCTGCATGATTTCTCTTGTCCTAGAACTCCCCAACAAAATGGAGTTGTAGAACGAAAGAACAGAACATTGCAAGAAATGGCCAGAACCATGATCAATGAGACAAACGTTGCTAAGACTTTCTGGGCAGAAGCAATAAACACAGCGTGTTACATTCAGAATAGAATCTCAATAAGACCTATTCTGGAAAAGACTCCATATGAATTGTGGAAGAACAGAAAGCCCAACATTTCATATTTTCATCCATTTGGATGTACTTGCTTTATATTGAATACAAAGAATTATTTGAACAAGTTTGACTCTAAGGCACAGAAGTGTATTATGTTAGGATACTCTGAACGCTCAAAAGGGTACAGAGTATACAATACAGAAACACAGATTGTGGAAGAATCAATCAGTGTTCGTTTTGATGATAAGCTTGACTCTGAAAAGTCAAAGCAGAATGAAATTTTTGCAGGTATAGAAATTGAATTTGCAGGTTCTGAAGACAAGTCATCAGAAGCTCTCAACACAGACATTCCTTCAACGTCTGAAAGAAGCACTGCTAGAAATCCTACAACAGCTGCTGATCAACCTCAGAAGAGATTACCCAGAAGCAGCTTGGATCACCCAGAAGAGACTATCCTAGGAAGAAAGGAAGATCCAATCAGAACAAGAGCAAGCTTCAGAAACTCTGAAGAAACTCTTATGGGACTTGTGTCTCTGATTGAACCTTCTTCTATTGATGAAGCACTTCTGGATAATGACTGGATTCTGGCAATGCAAGAAGAGCTGAATCAATTCACCAGAAACGACGTATGGGATCTCGTTCCCAGACCAAAAGGATTCAACGTCATTGGAACAAGATGGGTGTTCAGAAACAAGCTAAATGAACAAGGTGAAGTCATCAGAAACAAGGCACGACTGGTTGCACAAGGTTATAGTCAGCAAGAGGGGATAGACTATACAGAAACCTTTGCCCCAGTCGCCAGGTTAGAATCTATCAGACTTTTAATTTCATTTGCTGTTAATAGAGGCATCACTCTGTATCAGATGGATGTCAAAAGTGCATTCTTAAATGGTTATATAGAAGAAGAAGTTTATGTTCACCAACCCCCAGGTTTTGAAAATACAAAACATCCAGAATATGTTTTCAAACTAAAGAAGTCACTGTATGCTCTGAAACAAGCTCCCAGAGCTTGGTATGAAAGGCTAAGTAACTTTCTGCTTGAAAATGAATTCACCAGAGGGAAAGTGGACACTACTCTATTCTGTAAAACAGTTAAGAGTGACATCTTAGTCTGTCAAATTTATGTTGATGATATAATTTTTGGTTCTACTAATCCTTCTCTTGGAAGAAAATTTGCTAAGTGTATGCAGGCAGAATTTGAGATGAGCCTCATGGGGGAACTGAAATTCTTTCTAGGAATTCAGATCAATCAAACTCCAGAAGGAACTTACATTCATCAGAGCAAATACATCAGAGATCTTCTGAAGAAATTTGACCTCTCAGAATGTAAGCCATCAAAGATTCCAATGCATCCCACGTGCATTCTGGAAAGAGAAGAGGTAAGCAAAAGCGTAGAACAGAAAGTCTACAGAGGTATGATTGGTTCTCTCCTCTATCTGACTGCTTCAAGACCTGACATATTATTCAGTGTTTGTATCTGTGCTAGATTCCAATCAGATCCTAGAGAATCTCACTTAACAGCTGTTAAGCGAATTTTCAAGTATCTGAAAGGTACTACTAATCTGGGTTTGTTTTATAGAAAATCTAGTGATTACAGCTTAGTAGGCTACTGTGATGCTGATTTTGCTGGAGACAGAGTGGAACGTAAAAGTACTTCTGGAAGCTGCCAGTTTCTGGGAGAAAATCTGATCTCTTGGTCCAGCAAAAGGCAATCAACAATTGCTCTGTCAACAGCAGAAGCTGAGTACATAGCAGCAGCAGGATGTAGCACACAAATGCTCTGGATGAAAAGTCAACTTGAAGACTTCCAGATTTTTGAGAGTAACATTCCTATACTTTGTGATAATACTTCTGCTATTTGCTTAAGTAAGAATCCTATTTTACATTCTAGAGCTAAGCATATATAAATAAAACATCACTTCATTAGGGACTATATTCAGAAAGGTATTTTGAACTTAAAATTTATAGATACAGACCATCAATGGGCTGATATCTTCACTAAACCCCTTTCAGAAGATAGGTTCAATTTCATTCTGAAACATCTCAGCATGAAAGTGTGCCCAGAGTGAAAATGTTTTAATTCCATATATTTACTTTCAGAATGTAATTATTTTACTGTGAACTTCTGATCAATCTCCTTTCAGAAAGATAGAACATGCAGATTGTATCAGATGCAAGTCTAAAGTTCTGAGAGTCTAAACTCAAAGGCAGACGTGCTGATCACTACATCAAACAAGTGTCATCCAATCATCAGCATATCTCTGAAGCAGAACGCGTGCACGCTTCTGAGAAGGCATAGCGCTGATTGGGTGCATTGAGACACATGTCTGGTAACCGTTTTTAAGTATCTTTCTCAAATCCCCCAAAATTAGCAAGCATTTAATGAAAAGTAATCATGCTTTTAAATGGCAATCATGATTTTTCTCTCTCTTAAAAACGTTTATCTTTTCAAAATAATTTTGAAAACTCTATTTAAGCACATTAATCTCTTATTCTTATTCTTTACGCTTTCTCACTATCACTCAAGCATTTTCTGCATATTTCTGAGTTCATCTCGTGCAACCTTTTTCTTCAATTCATTCTCAAAACCTTTTTAGTGTGAACAATGGCATCCTCCAGCAGCGTTTCTGCAGGTAATCAGAAGAAAGCAACCTCTGAGAAATATCAAGTGCCACTCAGAACTCTCCTCACTCCGGTGAAGAACCTTGAAGTGCTTTCTGAGTTAATCATTGATTTTGAAAGTTTGAAGGAGAATGGTTTTGACCTAACTGAAGAAATTAGGGCTCAAAAGTGGGAAAGGTATTTCGATAGGTTGGTTGGACCAACATTCCCAGCATTGGTCAAGGAATTTTGGATTCACGCCAAGGTTTCAAAACATCTAGTCATCTCCTCTGTTATGGGGAAGAAGATTGTGATTTCTGAAGATCTCATTGGAAGGCTAATCGGTCAAAGTGGTGGTGGCGTCCGTTGTGTGGACATGGCTGAAAGATGTGCTGATACAGGTGTGGTTGCTGACAGGCTTTTCACTCTTGGGATGCCCAGCAGCAAAATTAAGGATCTGAAGGATCATTACAGAGTATGGGCTAAGATTGTTCTGGGGTGCTTCAACCACAGGAAACCAACAAGTTCTCCTGATTATATAAATGTGGATCAGCAGTTTCTGATCTACTTTATTGATCAGAAGGTTAAGATCAATCTGGCTCACTTCCTGTTCAACCATCTCAGAACCAGTGTTAAAGAAACAAGGGAAGAAGAAAGAACCAAGAGGGACTGGATACCGTTTGGAAGGCTGATATCAGATATTCTGACAGAGAATAGGCTGATTGAGCATATGATAGAAGCTCAAGAGATGAGCACTATTGAACCAACAATTGGGAAACCTCTGAACGCAAAGAATCTGAAAAAGATGAAGTTGATAGAAAATATTCAGAAGGAACCCAGAGCTACTTCCACTGCTGATATCTCCAGCAGAAGAGTGCCTCTGAGTGATTTTCCGATATTTTCTGAAATGGAATCCAAACCAGAGATGTATCTCAGTTACCCAGATACGTACAAGGCAGATGATACAGATCCTAAGCTGAATATCAGAGATCTGCGTCAACCCCAACCAGAAGTGACTCTGAAGAAGACAAAGAAGAGGAAAGCGCCATCAGAAGGATCATCTCATCAGACTCCAAAGAAAAGAGGTATTTCATCTGCTGCCCCTATTTCAAAATCATTTACTATTCCAGCATTTGCTGCTCCTCAAACCTCCCATAGAATATCAATCCCAATCCCTACCATTGATGAAACCATACCAGAAGACCCTTCTGAAGCCTTACTACTCAGAAGACCCAGAACCAAACTCCCCAAACAACCAACAATTTCAACAACAACAGCACTTGACCAAGTGCTGGCTGATATTGAGCGTGAACATGCCTCTGCTAAACCAACCTCTGAACCACAAAACATTCCTCCTCCACAACCAGAACAACAACAACAACCAGAACCAGAACCACAACAACAACCACTCTCAAAAGAACCTCTGATCCCTGAGCAATCAGAGATTCCACCTCCCTCTCCCCAACCAGAAATTAATCCACCTTCACCACAAACAGCGTTTCACCATTCTGAAACCCCTTCTCCTCACAAATCTGACCCTCACTCACCTCAACCTTCACCGCTGGCAATCCAGTTGCCATGTGGAACCACTATTGTCAGGCCCCAGTTACCTTCTTCAGAAGAATCAACACCTCCAAAAACTCCCAAAACACCACCCACTCCAATCGAAATATCTGATTCTGATACCCCTCCTCCAAAACAAACAGCCTCTCAGAAAACCGCTGAAAACCCCAGCAGAACTTTCATTGACTTCACCAGTCTTGAACGTCTTGCTGATCTAAGACACAAAATTGCCATCCCAAAACCAAAGCAACCAGATGTTGGCTCTGGTATTTTGAATTTTGAAACAGGTGTGCTGCAATGGATTGCTTCTTTGAAGCAAGTCTGTCCTGGGATGATTGACCCAGCTGCTTCTGATCAGCTCTGGTCACAGTTCAGACTATGGGTACGTGCTGAAGCCCTCAAGTTGCAGGATATCAACTATGAGCAGGCACAACAGAACTTCAGCAAGCTGCTGAAGGAAGTTGAAAGTCAGCTGCCTCAGGAAGTTGTGCTCCCTCTGGACAGTGAATCTTGGTCTGAGAAACAGCAAGCTGCAAAGGTGCAACCATCAGAAGAAGACAAGACCATTCAGGCTGAAAGTCAAGCAGAAGATGCTGCTGAAAGTTCTGAGAAGCTTCCTCCTTCTGATGCTTCTCAAGCTGCCTTGGACAGGCAGACTCTGGAAGAATTAAGGCTGAATGACATGCGTCTACAGCAGCGGATGGAAGAAAATGATCAGAAGATGAAAGCAAGAATGGATGTGCAGGACAGCAAAATTGACTCTGTTGTCAGCATGGTGCAGAAGCAAAATGAAACTTCTGAAAAGATTCAAGCGATGCTGGAGAGCCTGTTCACACGCATGCCTCCTCAACCTTAAATCTTTTTCATGCATGACCTTTTTCATGTTTTCTTCATTTTCTGATGTACTGTTTTGATTAAGTTTTTGTAATATTTTCTTGCTCTGATTCTGAACTATCTTATTATAATTTGTTTTTCTGATCTTAATTGTTTTAGCACATCACCAACACTTTTTGATTGCTGACAAAAAGGGGGAGAACAAGAATGATATTTAAATCAATAACGGCTAACTAGACAGAAACTCTCAAACATTCTAACTCTATTACTTGAAATTTTTTTCTGTTTTGTTTAAAGTCTACAGGCACAAGGAAGCTCCTGGACACTCTGAAGACTAGAAGCTCTGATCAAAATGTAGAAGCTCTGATCAATGTTACTCTGATCAATATGAAGTTCTGATCGTCCTAATACTCTGATCCAAAGCAAAGCTCTGACAAGAAAAGCTCTGAAGCTCTGCTCTCTGATAAGTCAAAGACTCTGATAATCTGATGTTCAAAGAAAGAAAGAGATCTGATCCTGAAGAACACGTATAATCAAAGGGAAGTAATCAACTCAGGGGGAGTATCTCTTAACTCTGACTTCTCCGTACTTCTTAACTTTGATACCTTTTCACGTTATTTTTCATTTAAAATATCTAGTTTTTGTCATCATCAAAAAGGGGGAGATTGTTAGAACAATGTTTGAATCTACTACCCTATATTTAAGTTTTGATGATAACAAAGTGAAAAGATATAGTATTTATAAGTTTCATGAATGAACTATCTGCTGCCTAAAATTATTATGTTCTGACTTGCAGATACTCTGATTGACATAAGCAAGATCACGTTTATTCAGCATCAGAATTTGATTTCATACACCAGTATCAGAAGTTGCTACATCAGAACGTCCAGATCAGATGATCAACTCACGTACATGCTAAAGCTTGATGAACAAGACTGCGCTCAAACACTCTGATACAGAAACACAATAGTTCATCAGCAGCGAAGCAGAATCAGAATGAGCCAAGCCAGAACGTGCATTGAAGAAGCAACGGTACTGTGCATTGAACGCTAATTAATTCCAACGGCTTCATTCTAGACAAGATCTGCTCAAAAAGGAAAGCTTGTTATTAGCATTGAATCAAGAATATTGCATTCAACGTTCATCTTCTCAAGTGCTATATAAACAAGGCTTCGAAGATTATAATGGCTAATGCTCTCCAAATCTCTACACGCACAAAGCTGAACCATAATCTTCATTCTACCAGTTTTGCTAAACCACATACTCTGATACTCCATTATTGTTTAGCAATCTAGTTTCTAAGCTTCAATTTGTGTATACATCACAGTTGTGATAAAGTTTTGTAGAAAACATCCACACACATTGTTTTATACCTTTGTAAGAAAGTGTTGCCTTGACAAACCGGGTTGTGGTTTGAATCAAGAAGGCTTTAGCAGTTGTTAAAGCAGTCTGTAATATTCAGTTGAATATAGTGAATTAAGACCTCGTTGGAGAGAGGCGAAATCACCTTGACGGGTGGACTGGAGTAGTTTGAGATCAAACGAACCAGGATAAAAATATCTTGTCAATTGCTTTAGATTTCAGTTTTACAATTCAACCCCCCCCCCCCCCCTTCTTGTGTTTTTCACCCCTTCAGATTCTTCGTGGTGAATGGGTTGATCTTTGGAAGAATTTTCTTGACGACCTTCTAGTATTTCATCATCATTATTACAAACAATATTATCCTCCTTTGAGGGGTTAGTTTCATCAAAAAAAACATGCATAGATTCTTCAATTGTCAAAGTTCTTTTATTGTATATTCTATATTCTTTACTAGAAAGAGAGTAACTAAGGAAAATACCTTCATCGGATTTTTCATCAAACTTACCAAGGTTATCTTTGTCATTGTTTAAGACAAAGCATTTGCATCCGAAGATGTGAAAGAAAGCAATGTTTGGTTTCCTCCCTTTGAAGAGTTCATATGGAGTTTTCTTAAAGATTGGTCTAATGTTAACTCTATTACTAACAAAACATGTCGTACTCACCGCATCCGCCCAAAAGTATTTTGGAAGATTTGAATTGCTAAGCATTGTTCTAGCAAGTTCCACAAGAGACCTATTCTTTCTTTCTACCACTCCATTTTGTTGAGGAGTCCTTGGTGCCGAGAAGTTGTGATATATTCCATGTTCTCCACAAAATTCTTCAAATAGAGCATTTTGGAATTCTCCGCCATGGTCACTCCTTATTGAGGCAATTGTTAGAGACTTCTCATTCTGAATTTGTTTAGCATATTTCTTGAACGCCATGAGACATTTAACCTTCAAAGATGGACCATCCAGGGAAATCATGAATATATTATTGATTCTTTTACCTTTAAGTATAACCTCATGAGTGGCTTCGTCTTCTATCAAGCATTCATCCTTGGTGAACTTGATTTTGAAGCCTTTGTCACAAAGTTGGTTAATACTAAGAAGATTGTGCTTTAGTCCTTCAACATAAAGAGCATCTTCAATGGATGTGAAAGGTGGAGCACCAACTTTGCCTTTGCCTAGGATTCTTCCCTTATTATTGTCTCCATAAGTGACAAAACCCTTGGCCTTTAGCGCTAGATTTGAAAATTGGTTTATGTCTCCTGTCATATGCTTTGAACAACCACTATCAAGATACCAAAGATTGCATGTGGTCTTCAAGCATACCTGCAAAACAAATTAGGTTTTTTTAGGTACCCAAGTTGCTTTGGGTCCTTCATAATTAGTGCCTTTCTTTACCCGTACATAATTCCCACTTGCCACACTGAAGTTCCTAACATAGCAAGCATTAGGTGTATGGCCTTTAATGCCACAATAAAAACAAGTAGGTTCAAAGTTACTTCTATATCTAGAAGGATAGGATTTCTTCTTAGGAAATGTTTTCTTTTTAGGATAGTGACGAACTATTTTAGGTTTTCTCACTTTCTCTTTGGATGATTGATCACTAGCCTTAACAAAGATAGTTTTGTTAGAACTTGGTTTTGAAAACTTTGAATATCCAAGTCCACTTTTATCATTGGAGTATCTTTGTTGGCTAAGAACACCTTCCAATCCAATTTGGCCTTTTTCATATCTTTCAATGACTCTTTTTAATTGGACAATTTGGAAAGAGAGTGAATCACAACTTTTGCATACAAATTTTTGTTTTTGTTCATCACTTGATTTTTGTTTTTCTTCTTTGAAATCTTTTTCCATAGAATCATATTTTTCTTCTAAGGATGAAATTTGTTTCTTTTGTGATGAAATAGTTTTATACAGAATTTTGCATTCATTCAATAGTTCATCTATAGCATCTTGTGCATCACTATCAAAAAGAGAAAATCCATTACTAACCTCATTGTCTTCATCATCGGAATGGTGTGAGGCCATCAATGCTAGATTTTCACTTTCATCACTATCAGAATCGGATGAGGAACTTATTTCATTGTCCTCCCATGCGACATAAGCCTTTTTGTTCTTGAATCCCTTCTTGCTTTTGAAGCCACCTTTCTTGGAGAGTTTTGGACAATCCGGCTTGATATGACCTTGCTTACCACATTCATAACATGTGATTTCTTGTGTTGATGTGGAAGCTTCTTTTTTCTTAAATTGTTTCTTTCCTTTTGAATGATAAAAAGGTTTGTCATTTCTACCAAAGAACTTACCAAGCCTTTTAACAAGAAGCATGAAGTTTTCATCTTCTTCCGGATTGTCTTCCTTTTCAACTTCCTTGGAATCTATCTTCAAAGCAATATTCTTGGATTTCTTCTCTTGATTTTCATGCTTTTCAAGTCTTCCGAGTTCCGTTTCATATTCTTGAAGTTTTCCAAACAATGTTGCGGATGTCATGTTGGAGAGACTTTTCTTTTCTGAAATTGATGTTACCTTTGGTTGCCATTCCCTAGTTAAGGACCTAAGTACTTTCAGATTTAGTTTATCATTCGTCAAAGTTTTACCAAGCTCACTTAGATGATTTGTCAAGTGCACAAATCTCTTTTGTAAGTGAAGAATGGTTTCTCCGGGGTGCATTCGAAATAATTCGTATTCTTGACTTAGGGTATTTAGTCTTGATCTTTTTACTTCAACCGTTCCTTCATGAGTTTGTACCAAGGTATCCCATATTTCTTTTGTTGTCTTGCATGCCGAGACACGGAAGAATTCATCCATGCTAAGTGCACCTTGAAGAAGGTTTATTGCCTTTTTATCATAGAGGACTTTCTTCTTATCATCATCGTCCCATGCAGTTTTAGGTTTTGATGAGCCAACACTATTGATTACCGTTATAGGGATAAACGGACCATTTTCGACAGCATCCCATATTTCTTCTCCCTGTGCTTCTAGATGTGCCTTCATGCGTATTTTCCAGAAGTCAAAATATTCACCACAAAATAGAGGAGGCTTGTTGTTACTACCACCATCTCTGAAAACGGGATTTTGATTTGCGAAAACCATTCTGGATCTTTTAGGAGCAGGTTACCCATAACCTGCTCTGATACCAATTGTAAGTACGGAGTGCGCCTAAGAGCGGGAGGGTGAATTAGGTACTTTAAAAATTCTGGTTTTAGTGATGATGGTTCTTATTTTTCTGGTTAAAGGTGAGTTTAGGAAAGCTTAAAATGCAGAAAAATAAAGAGACACGGGCGATATATCCTGGTTCCCCTCACAGTCCGAGAGTACTCCAGTCCCCTTTCAACATGAAAGAGATTTCCTTATTGTGGCAAACTTAAACAAGAACTACCAAACAACCAAGAACAATCCTCTTGGACCAAGAACAATCCTCTTGGATTTTCACTATGTCAACTATAAGAACAATCCTCTTAAAGTGACTGCACTTGTATCCAACAAACCTGGAAATACAAGATTTCAAAAACACTTAAACTTATTTCCAACAATCCTGGAAAAATAAGTAAGTAACTATCAATATTTGAGTTTGAGTGAGTTGAGTAGTATTGATCACTTAGAGTGATTTAACAATGTATGATCTTCTCTTCCAATAATATTATTGTACAATGACTCAAGATATAATTGCTCAAAGTTTTCTGTTTAAAGATGTATGAAAATGTGCAGAAAACTTATGCATAAAAGTGAAGGAATGCTTGAGTTTGTATTTTGAAAATTCAGAAAATATTTATGGAAGGGGTGTTGAAACAGATTTTGAAAATGAATATTTATATGTTCATAACACCCTTTTGAAACATCGTGAAGTTCTAAAAATGTATCATGAACAAATGCCAAGTTTGATTGAAAGGTTTCAATGAAAAGGTATGATGAACAGTCATGTGAAAAGCTGTTGTTTTTCAAAATCGTGCAACATGCAATCGATTGCACCCTTTGTGTAAATCGATTGCACAAGGTTTCAACAGCTATATTTTCAAAAGTTTTGAGTGTGCAATCGATTGCACTAGCAATGTAAATCGATTGCATGTAAAGTCAGTAGCAAAAAGTAAGTGAGTGTAATCGATTGCACAAGCAATGTAAATTGATTGCACTGAGAAACAAAAGCAAACGTTTTGAAAATTTTAAGTATGCAATCGATTGCACAAGCAATGTAAATCTATTGCACAGAGAAACAGAAGCAAAAGATCTGAAAAAATTGGAGCATGCAATCGGTTGCACTAAAATGCAAATCGATTGCACTCAAGTGAAAAATGAAATTTTAACTTTGAAAAACTTGAGTAATGATTTTTTAAACATTTCTTTTTCATCAATGAGCATCTATATCTTAAGATCAGAGTGAGTAATATTATTATACCTTGAAAGTTGTTAAGAGCTTTGAACTGAAGATTTTGTCCTGAGATGCTTTGAGCTTGATCATAAATCTTTGCCTTCTTTGTCAATCATGGTTTGTCTTCATCAAAATAAAAGTTCATTTGAGAAGCTTGATTTTACAACCATTTCTTTAGCCTTCCAATTTCTCTTGCTGCGTCGTCCAACCGTTGATTATGGGAGTCAAGATTGAAATTAGCACTTAGCAATCCCTCGGTTGAATGTTTTCTTTTAGACCTTTCTTTCTCTGCTAATTCACAGTCTCTTTGAATCTGTTGGTCTTTCATCTCGAGCTCTCGTTGCAAATGATTATTCTCAATAGCAAGGTCATAAAGGTCATGCTCAAAATTCTCCTTGTGCCTTTGAGCTTGCTCAAGGGAATTTTTTTTTAGCTCTTCTATCTCCTCCACTGACATCAGAAGAGGATCTGGTATGTCTGGTATGTATGTAGGATCAATATCAAATGGCAGTTTGACGATTTCAACCCTCTCCAAAACCCATTGAGTATAAGGCTCTCTTGCCACTATATTCTTCCTTCCGAATTCAGCATATTTCTTGTGAACCTTACCCCAAGCTAAGATGATTTTTGCAAGTAACTCGGGGTTGTTCTTACCCATATCATAAAGGACCAATTTTTGAAGTTGTTCGCTGGAAGGTTTATCTTCCAAAGGATAGCCAAGTTGACGTAACGCCAAAGTGGGGTTATAGTTAATGCATCCTCTTGTTCCAATCAAGGGAACGTTTGGAAATTCTCCACAGCTGTAGAAAATATCGCATGTTCAACTTCCTAGCATACGACAAAACAGAATTGGCAGTAAGAGCCCTCAACTTTTGGGACCATTCATTCTTTGTTAAGTCCTTAACCATGTAGTCCTCTTTGTAGAGGTGAGTAATGAGCCAAGAGTATAAGAGAGGAATACAACAATTTAGCATGCCCTCCCCTTTTCATAGCATGTATGAAGGGCGTACTAAACATCAGTAAGTAAAGTAGGAGTAGGATCAACATTTAACACATTCACAGCAAAATACATTAATGGCCACAAAATCAATATAATCAATAGTATTTGGAAATAACACCAAACTAAAAATTAGTAGTGCCGAACAGACCATACAAACTTCCCATTCTTTCTTATCAGCAAAAGAAAGAGCCTTAGATTCTATGTACTACCTTTTAATACCTTAAACTTCCCCATCTTTCTTGTAATTAAGTAGTAAGTCAGTGAACGGTATCCCTATATCCTTAGCCAAGTTTCTGACGCTGATAGTTTGTCCAATTCCTTTGTAAGCTTCATCTTTGATCCTAGAGAAATCCAAGATCCTATAAAAATTTTCAAAGTAGGTGCTAGTTGAAAATTCTGGAAAGTGAAACATCTCAGCTGAGGGTCGTAGAATTGAGCAAGGGCAGTGACTGCTTCCACTTGCACAATTATCTTGGTCAAATCAAGGATATCCCCATAGCGTCAAACAAACATCTTCGTAGTTTCTCTATTAATTTTCCCCCAATTAGTTTGATCTTCTTCATATCAGGAACCACGATGCTAAATTAGACAATTTGTTTCTTATTGGCGTTCATCTTTAGTATACTCACCAAAAAACCTTCGATTATTTTTTTCTTAGGAATCCTGTGAATAAGACAAATGAATGCAAAAATAATGAATATTTGAAATGAAAAATGTATGTATGCATGGTCATGGAACATTGTGGTGGGGTTATAAAAGATACACTTCGTAATTTGGTTCATAAGTTTACCCTACGCATATTCTAGCCTCCCTAAAAGGTGACTTTCTTAAGGGTATCATGGATAACACCAAGGGAAAAGGCACAAGGGTCTCCCTTAGGCGGAGCCTCTTTGTAGACTGAGACTTTCGTCTCTTAGGTCGTTCAAGGTCTCACAATGAGATTTTGTTTTTAGGGTTATACAAAGAGTCATTGGCCAAATCCCAAAGTCCTACCTCCAAGAGAGTCTAGTCCTCTAAAAGATATTCCTTGAAACTCAATTGACTTTAGGCGAAGTCGTCACAAAAACTCATAGGAATGTTAAACCCTATTGGCCAATAGATGATCCTTCTTCTAAGGTTTGATATATATATATATATATATATATATATATATATATATATATATATATATATATATATATATATATATATATATATATATATATATATATATATATATATATATATATATATATATATATATATATATATATATATATATATATATATATATATATATATATATATATATATATATATATATATATATATATATATATATATGAATTTATATCCCACCAACAAGAAAATAATATGATAAAAATAAAATAAATAAACGATAAACTAAAAAATAAACAATAAACTAAGTAAATAAGCATGGGAATAAAACACACCATAAATAGAAAAACCCACAAAACCATAGACCTAAAAGATAGGGAAGATGCCAAATCCTAGGGTTGTGTCCCCAGCAGAGTCGCCAGCTATCATAACCGGCAAGAAATATGAGATTCGCCAGCATTAGTTTTTATCCTAAGGATGGGGAAATAACGGGTAACCCTAATTCTTACAGATATTCTAAATCAGTAAGTCAATTAGATGAAAGGAAGGTGTTAGGCACCCTTCATCTCCCTTGTTCTCAAGGGTCTCCACTTTTAGGTCTAATAGTAGATCAAGAATTTTCTATTTAATAGTTAATGTTTCCATGAGTTTGAGAAAAGAATTTTAGTTTTTTAGCTATGAACTCGCATTGGTTTTAACCACGTGCCTACGTATCTTCTTGCGAAGAATCAGAGTCCAAATTCGTAGTTCAAGTGTGTTTGGTTAGTTTTTTTATGGATTGTGAAAATATTTTAGAATTATCCTTGAACCTTGTTTGGGTTTGAAAATTACGTAGTCGTAGACGAAGTTCGCAGTTAACATGGAAAATATATCCACAATCCTTTTTGAAAATAAAGTTGAATTTGAAATATGTTAGTAAAAATAGATGTTAAGTTTGATTGGTTAGTCGTCTTATAATGCATAATGAAGGTTGAAAATAAAGTTTGAATGATAAAAAAATATTTGATGAATTTATGAAAAATAGGGTTAGTATTTTGAGAATAGTAAATAAATAATTATTCTCTTTTTATTAAAAATATGTTTAATATTTTTAATAATAATTCAATATTTATTTATCAAAATAATTTTTATGATAAATGAAAATTTTAATGCAATATGATAAAAAATGATATGGGAGAAAATTGGTAATTGTCTATTACATAAATTAAATAAATAAAGAAAAACAAAATAAATATAATAAATAAATTATTTAATTAAAAACCAGGGGGTGTATTTATAATTACATAGTAAACAAGGAGGTTAAATTAGTAAGGGCTTAAGCCCATATATTTGTTTTAAGCCCAGTACGCAGAGGTTTTTTTTCACGTTGGAGCAGCAAATTGGGGTGTGCTAATAGCAATGGCTCAAGCCCGGGTCATGTTTAGAGCCCAAAGCCAGGGAGGGTGTGAGTTATGTTGTAGAAGCAATTTTAGGGTGTAGAAAGAATTGGGTCAGGCCCAACCTCGCTTGAAGTCTGTTTGGCCAACTGTGGGAGAGCGCATGGAGTTATGATGCGCATAAGGCATGGGAAGCATTTGATCTTGATCATAGAGCCTCCAGAGGTTAACTCCGGGGTGTTGATCAAGAGTATGAACAATCAATGGTTGAGATTTTAAATTTGACAAAGGAAGTATGCTATTTGCGTACACGAAGAAAAAGAAGGGTTATATAAACGTTTCTCACCCATTTTTCTCATTTCTTATTTCTCCATCTCTCTCTATAACTTGTTCTCTCGCCTAAACAAAAATGTAGAGAGAGAGGCTCTGACCTCTCTCTAAAAAACCACCGCACCTAAAATTGCCCCACCCATAGCGCCACCGGTTGGAAATCGCTTTCTCCATCGTATGCTTCTGGGCACCACCACCTTCATTCATACCTTTATCCCAAACCCAGTAATCTTCAAACCTTCATCCAACCTTTATCCCAAACCCAGTAATCTTCAACCTAAGTTTACCGTGGGCGTCCGTTGAGGTTGCCGTGTAGATGCATGGTCGCCCGGGCCTTCATCTCCTCCTCCATACAAAACCAGTAACCCTAAAAACTTCATCCTCAAACGCTTAGAACCCTAAGTTTTTCAAACCTAACCCTAGGGTTCTTGCATGAACCCTAACAATCTTCAACCCAGAAACACAAACCCAGACGAACCCTAACCCTAAATACCAAGAACACTAACCCTAACCAACCTTAAACCTAACCCCAAATTTCCAGAAAACCCCAAATTAATCCTAAATAACGCATCAAACAACAATAATAACAACAAAATCAAGACCTTAAGCTAAGTGAATTAGAGTTATCGTCCGTGCAGTGAAACTTTTTATATAATTATCCTTTCCGCTCTTTCTGGTTCCTCTTATAATTCCTTCTTTCTTCTTATTCGCAGGTGTTAATTGACTGGGGGATTGGCTCTAGGAAATTAGGGTTCTAATGATGGACCCTAATCCTCTTTGGGGATGAAGAGCTTTAATGAAGGGTGGGGGAATGTGCGGCAAGCAAGAATTCTCTTGAGGGTTTTTTTGTTTGTCCTTAATCCATTAGCTTAGGTTTTAATTTATAGGCTTAGGATTAGATAAATTAGGAAATTCTATGTAATTTTCAGTTATAGGTTAGATTTAGAGTTGATTGATCAAATTGTAAGATTTGATTAGATTTTGATATAATTAGAAAATTAGGGTTTGTGAAGATTTTGTATCTGGACCATTTTGTGTGTAAAATGCATTGTAAATCAAATAAATAAACTTTTCAATCAAAGGTTTCATTTAGATTTGATTCACAAGTATCTGAAATCGGGGCTTTTAGTTATTATCTTGGGGAGTAAGAGTCCAAAGTGTAGTATTGAGATTAGGGTTTACAAACCCTCGGTTGACTTAGTCAACTTCTCTAAATAATAATAATAATTAAATAAATAATAATAGTCAGGTGAATAATAATAATAATAATAATAATAATAATAATAATAATAATAATAAAATAATAATAATAATAGTTAAATAACAATAATAATAATAATAATAATAATTGTTAAATGTTAACTCCGGTCAACCCCAACAACTTAAAAAATTCTAATGGGCCTCCAAAAACCTTAATGGGCCATTCAGCTTTAAAAATGAAGTAATGAGCCCTTAAATTACACCCCTTTTTACCAATTTAACCCTATTACATTTAAACAACCAATAGTATAAATATAAGTTAATATTATAATTTTAAACCAAAATATAATAACACCAAAACTAATAGAGAAATGATTATTTAAAATAATTGACCATTATTAGTAGGACAAATTTGGGGTATAACACTTGTAATCAGACCCGGTTATAGTAAAAATCTCTTGGAAGTGCAAGGGAACTGGATTACTCCTGATTTGTAGGAGGAACCAGGATAAATTTCTTGTGTGTTGTCTTGCTCTATTCCTTACTTCTGCTCAATATTATTCTGTTGTTACCCATCAGACTCTGAATTAGATTCTGAATATTATAATCAGAATCTGATAATAGATCTTAAGAAGAAAAAGTATAAAAAATAAACACAATTTAACCCCCCCCCCCTTCTTGTGTTTTTCTCACCTTCAGTCATCTCTTCTTCTACTCCAATAAACATATCTTGCATCCTCTATCAGCTTAAACAAATGTTGTATCTCACTTATAAGACATCTTATCTCTCTTTGTAACTTACTCTTATGTTTATATATTTGCGAGATCCGGGTGACATTCTCTGGATCTCACTCTTGTAAGGAAAATAGTATGTGTCTGAGTGGAACATGACGCTTTATCAGATCAACAACATGTTAATGCTCACCTGCACTTAGCCGACCAACACATCACCTTATAATCTATCAAGTTGTAGTTATGAATTCCACATTTTACATTACCTTCCATTCAGACCCATCTTTAGATGGTGGTGACCTGACTTTAAATGGACAACCATATTTCTTAGTGACACTTTGTGTTTCACTATTTATATCATTGTATTTCTCACATTTATCATAAACAAATATTACTTTGTTGCTTCTCCCTTTCTTGTCTATTTCGGTATCTAAACGAGTGATGATAACAGTTATTTTATTTCTAATTATAACCTTCTTAATCCACCTTATCACATCTTCTAGTGTATCAAAATCTTTGTATAGTTGAGAATGCATCAGTGGTATCTATACATATTTAATTATTATCGCATATCTGTAAAGGGATTTCCATATTTGCAACATAAAAAAAATTAAAAACATTAAGAAAAAAGACTATTTGATAACTTACCATTAAATATTCTGGTACACAAAACAAAACTCACTAGATGATATTATACCAAGATGAAGCTACTCGAAAATAAAACAAATAACTTCGGATGGATTAAACAGAGTCACCACCTAACTTTATTTATCCCAAAAAAATATAGATAAAACCTTTGATATTGGGAAAAGGACAAGGTCTCGCAACAAAATCTTGGGTAAGGGAGTCGATTACGCAAGGAAAAGGTATTAGCACCCATCGTGTATGTGGTACCCCATGGGATCCACTCTTATTATCTTAATAAATTGGTGTGTAAATCTAAAACTTACTTGTAAAAGGGGAATGTATGCATAAACTCATTGGGAAAAAGAAAAAAAAAATTATTAGTGCATTCGCCTGAGCACTTAAACTCCATGCTTACGTATCCGCAAAGGAATCAGAACATTGTAGTTCTTCTTAAAAATGTTTTGTTTGTTGTATGTTTTTATGGATGATGTTAAATTCGCTTTCTAAGAGTTAATGTTGTCACTCGACCATTGGAGACTACGCGTCATTGTTTTGTGTAGAATGGAGTTAACATATCCTTTTTGAAAATGTTTTAAAGTGAAAAATCCCTAAGGCAAAATCATTTGGATTTGGTTGGTGTTTTTGTTATGAAGAAGGGTAAAGAGTGGACCCTCATCCAAGGAGACACTCATCATCTTCACACCTTTAGTTTTGAAAGGATTTTGAATATTGTTAAGTGTTTTTAGATTTTGGTTGATAAATATTTTAGTCTTAAGGATGCAATGCAAAAGGAAAAGAAAAGTCTAATGGGGCACTTGATCTTAATGTTGTCATGCAAAGATTGATCATATAGTTGAGATTGTGGGAGAATCTAACCTAATGTTGTCATGCTTGGATTGAAATCCTAATGTCTATATTGATTCAAGTTTAATAAAGGATTTAAGATGAACCAAGTACGCTTAAAGAAACATGATATTCACACAAGCAATGAGCATACAAGTGGATGAGAATAAAAGAGTTTTATTTGGAAAAAGATTTGTGACAAAAGAGTGAAAGTTGAAAGCATGTTTTTGATGTTTTATGGTTTATCTTAAAGGAGTTTATGAAGGAAATATTTTTTAAAATTGAGACAAGCTTGTGAAAACATGAATGAGTTTAATGTTTTAAACAATGTATGCATCACAATCAAGATGAAAGTCATGGAGCATATCTTGATTTTTGAACATGTTTCATGGTTTTTTTTGGATTTGAGTGAGAAAAACCCTAAAATGAACTCAAGATATCATGAAATGCTTACTCAAGAGTCAAGATATCAAGTTAGAATCAAGATCTATCATGGTAAGATCAAGCCTTGTGATAAAAATTGGAAAAATCAATCAAAAGATCATGGAAAAGTCCTTTAAAAAAAAACCTAAAAAGGTCTAACTTTGATTTAATTAGAAAATGATGAAATAAATAACATTTTTTGATTTTTTTTCGTATTCATAAGATCAGGGTGACCAATTATAAATGTGAAAAAAAATAAACTTGAAATAAGTTAATTTACTTGATTAAATAATTAAATGAAGATGGTGAAAAATTAAAACAAAATAAGTGATAAAAAATAGAATGAGGCCTGAAGGTGTTGAACATGCGCCCTCTCTCAATGGTTAAAAGAATAACCACTAGGCCACGCGTCCAATGGTGACAAACAATGTAAACATACAAATATATTTAAAAATAAGTGTCTGAACATGTTAAAAAAAATAAAACCAAATGGTCTGGGGCGAGGTGGATTCGAACCCCATACCTAAGGGTGACAGGCGCGTGCTCTTACCACTAGGGTGGTGATATATCCGTTGGTTTAAACACCAAAAACTAAATTTATTATAAACCCAATTTTTTTTAGAAAGGAAAAAGGGAGCCTATGTCCTTCTTCTTCTTCCCCGAGCGGACACAAAAACAAAACCTCCATTTTTAAATTTCTAACTTCTTCAATTCTCACCATTTTGAAAACTTTAAAGACTAAAGTTGCTTGAAATTTAATAAGGAATGCAATGGTATAAGTTTCAGAAGCTATAAATCAAAGATAGATGTGAATTTTTCTCGTTCCAAATAAACCCTAAAAAATTTCAAAGACACGATTCTCATCCCACAAACAAAATCAATGAAAACTAATTACATGGTTAGCTTCAGGACATTGATATCTATATTTTTTATTCAGAGAGTGTGCATTAAAGATGCATGAATATGGAGTTTAATTTTTGAGTTTTTTACCAAGTTGGAGAAAGTCCAGCGCTTCTTCTAACTTTTCCCAGTGCAAACAAATGATATGTTTAGCTTCCTTGGACCTCCTTGAGTGTATTCCAATTGGTAGAATACCTTGTAGCTTGCTCAATTGTTCTGACCAAGTCCAAGTGCATATGAATATGGCCACAGGTTGGAGGGAGTGTTTGGCTTGATTCAATTATGAACTAGTGTATACACTAGGGTATATATGGTGTGTTAATGATGAATTTATGGTTGGTTTGCAAAGAAATTACAAAGTTTATGAGTTTCGACGATAAGGACGTCAAAGTTCAAAAATGGAGATTTTTGGCCAATTCTGAATTTGAGAGTGTTTGAGAGATGTGAATTGGTTGTTTATGCAGTGAGGGAGGGCCTCTAGTTATAGGAAAAGTTTGAAGTAATGAGAAGGTTTGGTTTACAAGTTGTGGAGTTAAGGTTTGGTTGAAATGGAACTTTGAAGTTTCTTGCAAAATCATGGTTCCAAGGCATGATACAACTCCTCTAGGGTGGTTGATATATTTTAGAGGGGTTGCTTCTGATGTTAGGATTGTATGTGTGTAGAAGGAACAAGTTAGAAGCTCGAGGAGAGTTGACATTGTGTATAAAGTCACTTTTCCAAAATGGAAGTATAACCTTTCTTCCTTAAATGGCAAGTTATCTTGAATAAAGTCTTAATCACTTGGATAATGGTTCAAAATATTATGAAATAATCTAATTATAGAAGGATTTATGGGTTTAGATGCCTGCAAAGTAAGATTGTATAGCATGGTTATGAGATTTGGTCTTGAGTTCTTCACAAAATGACTTGAAATTCAAGCATGAAATGCCTAACTTCATCTCTTCAACTCTCTTTTCTCAAGCAAGATAAAATTGTTCTCTTTGACATTTTGGAAAGCTTTAGAACACGCTCTTCAACTTTCATGTTGACCACTTTGGATGAACCAAATGAGAACTTAGTGAAAAATGGCCATAAAGTCATTCACTTTTAAGGGCAAATTCACTTGAGAAATTTCTCTAAGTGTTGGATTTTTAAGTCATGACTTTATGGACTTGTATCTCTTGATTTATGAACTTTTTGGAGATGAGCTCACATTGATAAAGTTTTAGAATACATTAGTCTCTTCAATTTGATCATTGGAGCATGAAAAATGATAACTTGATGAGGAAGTTCTAGTCTTGCAAAGCATGGCATTTGAACATGAAATTTCACCATACTTAGTGAAATTTTCAAATCCAAATTTGTGACTTTTGATTATTCCTCTTGATTCCTTTGATCAAATGACTCCTTTGACTTAATTTTCATGATCCTTTACTTGAGAAACCCATGGTTGACCAAAAAACCCAATAAAATCAAAGTTTGACTTCGTAGTTGACTTTTCTTAGATGAACCCAAAACTTTTATAATCAGTGGAATCTTGTGATTGTAAGGCAATTGAAATAACTTGAGGCCATGAAATGATGATGTTGATGACTCTTAGAAGTGAACACCCTTGAATCCTAAACCACAAAGCCCTAATTCCTAATTTACACTGATGAATGCCTAAAATCGTAATTTCCTTCAAAAACACATGAAGACACCTTGAAGATGATGATCATGATGATACAATCTCTGGAGAGGGGAATATCTTTTCTTCAATAACTCTAATCTTGAGATAAATGTGATCTCATGCTCTAAGAACACATGTTATGAATGGTTGTGATGCAGATGAAAATTTATGTGGAGATGCAAATGAACATGAAGCATAAGTTACATATGGTTGAAACTCATGGGGTAAATTTTGGGGTACAACTGCTGCCCCGATTTAATCATCTTAGACCTGGAGGTGAGATTGTCTTTCGCCTTTCGAAATTTCATGGTATAAGGAGATTAAATACTAAATGAACCATAAAATTTGTCCTGAGTAAAAGGTAAGTTTGATCTTTGTTTATGAAAGGAAACTTGTTTACCTGGTTAATCATATATTACACAATGTTTGAGGATTGATACTGACGAGTATTGGGAGAAATCAAACACATACGAGTTCTGAACAAAGGACTCTACTGGAGATTCAAAGATCAAAACAACACAGAGGAGTATTGGGGATGAGCATCACTATCGAAATAAGATACAGACGCGTATCAAAGAAAGATTTGACACAGACGAATGTTTAAATCAGTATTGTAATAAGGTACGGACCAGTATCAAAGAAAGACTTGACATAAACGAGTTTTTAAACCAGTATCAAAATAATATACAAACGAGTATCAAAGAAAGATTTAACATAGACGAGTGTTTAAATCAGTAACGAAATAAGATATAGACGAGTATCAAAGAGAGATTTTACACAGACGAGTGTTTAAATCAACGACCTTTCTAGGGATCAAAGAAACCTTGACATAATATCAGATGATAGTCAGTGAAAAGATTAACACGATCGAGTGTTGGAATTTATGTGGATGAGCATCGAAAAAAGATACAATGCGAACACTAATAAAGTTTGAAGTGGATGAGCGGTGACTTCATGGAAGAAAACTCAAAACTATGTTGGTAAGGGGTAGTAACGATGATGAACAAGTTTCTATTAAGGTATGAACGAGTTTCTGCAAGTCTTAATATTTTGATAAGTATCTTCAATTTATTCTCTGCGGGAAAGATCAAGCTAACTTACGCTTCTGATGTATGTTTGATTTTTTTATGATGTAATGATCCTTTTTATGGGATATGCTACAGAGTTTGAGGATGCCATGATGCGATTTTTTTTATTATGCAATGTTTCAAATCCAAATGAATGACTTTTGATTCTTCCTCTTGATTCATTTGATCAAATGACTTCTTTGACTTCATTTTCATGATCCTTGACTTGAGAAACCCATGATTGACCAAAAAACCCAAAAAAATCAAAGTTTGACTTTGCAGTTGACTTTTCTTAGATGAACCCAAAATCTTCTATAATTAGTGGAATCTTGTAATTTTAAGGCAGTTGAAATAACTTGAGGCCATGAAATGATGATGTTGGTGATTCTTAGAGCGAACACCCTTGAATCTTAAACCACAAAGCCCTAATTCCTGATTTACACCGATGAATGCTAAAAACCCTAATTTCCTTCAAAAACACTTGAAGATACCTTGAAGATGATAATCATGATGACACAATCTCTGGAGAGGGGAACCTCTTTTCTTCGATAACCCTAATCTTGAGAGAAATGTGATATCATGCTCCAAAAACACATGTTATGAATGGTTGTAATGCAATTGAAAATGTATGTGGAGATGCAAATGAACATGAAACATAAGTTACATATAGTTGAAATTCATGGGACAAATTTTGAGGTGCAACACAAATTATCCGATAAATATTATAAACCAGAGAACATACCAACAAGTTCTATAGGAAAATAAAATACAAACTAAAAAACATAATATTGTAGTATTCGATATAGAAGAAAAAAGTATCAGAACTCTTTTCTCACAGTTATCCTCCAATAAACATATTTGGGAGTGCAAAATCGTTCCGAATTTAAAAAATTTAAGAGAATATTAAAAAAAATGATAAATTAGTTAATATATTACAATAATAAAATAAGAATATTTTACAAATTATAGGGTTGGAAGGATACATGTAGTATGGGGTAAATTTTTCAAGAAAGCAAAGATCTATGAAGCCTCGTTTGTTATTTGACTAGACTTAGAAAATCAAAATCTAATGTTTGATTTGTATTTTTTTTATATTTTTATAAATAAATGTAAAAGTATATATTTCATCATAAAAACAAATCATAACAAAAATCATTTGATTCTTTTGAAATATTTACTTTTAAAAATACTATATACATCTAGTAAATGCTCTAAATGCTATTCTCTCTATTATTCTCTCTACTAGAATATCTAATCAATTTTATTTTTTTAAAGAGAAGAAAATGAGATTTTCAAAGAATATCCTAATTTAATTTAACAAAGGAGAACACGAAGACAATGTAGAAATGCTAACATGGATGTCACACAAGATTGTTTTGATGTCATTAAAATAGAATAGATACAAATTACTAACTTGTTCAAGTTAGTTAAGTTAAATATAAATTTTTGTTGAATCGGAGAACTAATACAAATTCAAAAGTAAAGATAAGAGATTCTTTCAAAGTACAAGGCTTTTGTGTTATTGAATTAAATTAAATTTTGGAAAATGCTCTTTTTTTCATTTTTATTGGTGTTCTCACATTACAGTGAAAAATTCATATTGTCTGTAGTGTTTGGAGATGCATCTTCGGACGCATTTATTTTTACATCTCCTCGGTTCAAAGATGTATTTTCGTATGTGTAAAAAGTGTGTTCGAATATGCATCTCTGTGTGTGTAAAAGTGAGTCTAAATATGTATCTCCGTAAACACCATTTGTTCAAAAATAAGTGAGTGGTCTAGAGATGTATCTCCAGACGCTATTGGTTCATATTCCATGTCAGACCTTTCTCTCTTCCTCCTTCATTTTCTCAAAAGTTTACAAAAAAAAATCCAATTTAGCTCTGCAATGGTTTTACATCTACATCCATCCAGTCAAGCTTATGTCTTTTGAGCTCTTTCCAACATCTCATAACATCTAATCTGCTCATTCTCATCAATCAATTTTTTTGGTAAGTTTTTCAATTTTATTTTTATGTTTTGATTTTTAGTTAGTTTTTTAGGATAAATTAGTTGTTGTATGTACATTAGATAGCAGTGTAACGAAATTTATACGCTATTAGAACATGCAATTAGGATTTTTTTGGGTATGTTAGGGCAGAAAATGAGTCTGGCATAGGAGCTGAAAATTGCAGGTTTGTTCGAAGATGCATTTGCGGATTTGCTTTGAACTGTTTTCGGAGATACATCTTTGGATTGGGCTCAGTAAAAAAATGGGATATTTAGTAAAGTGTTATTTATATCTCTCTGTTTATAACGCGTGTGTAATGACTGACAACAACAAAGGTCGCATTAGGGTCGGTACGACGTAAAAGAGTTGCAACCAATACCATGAGGCCACGAGTAATTGATGACTCGTTTGATGATCAATCTTCTTCGCATGCACGAATGTTTGGTTCTCGTAACTGACTCTCTCAAACATCTCAAGCATATGATGCAGCTGAACTTGGGAATTTTGAGGCCCATGTTGATCTTGGAGCCCCCTGAAGCCCAAGAGGAAGCCATAGAGGAAGCCCCATTGGAGAGATATCCAGGAGGGTCGTATGACACTTTTTAGCCAGAGCATGCTGCTAGATATGTCTAGAATTGAGAGTTGTATTTACTTATTTTTTACAAATAAATATGTCTGGAATGGAGAGGTATATTTATTTTTTTACAATACATATACATATGTTGTCAACTAATTAAATCCATATTGATTATGTTATCTTTTTTTCAGAAGCGTGATTGTTGAAAATGATTAACCACAACAAGAAGATATTGCAGTTGTCACAACCCTCTGGTTGTTGGTTCGGAGATGTTGTCTGCTACTCCAATCTTGCTGGTTTATGTCCATCTACATATGTGACCATAAACCACAGCATGAAGACTGCTTTTGCATAGAGGTGGCACTCATAGGCGTCACCCTTCCACCTTTCTATATGCGATATGCCCATCACTTTGGATGACGTCTCATACCTATTGCATCTTCCTATCAGGGGGAGATTATTGGACCACGGAAGGATCAGGCAAGAGGAAGTAGTTAATGTGATGATCAGATTATTGGGGGTTGACCCTAGTAAGGCTTCAGAGGAGGCGGCTCGCACTAGAGGTGATCATGCACGGTTTAGCTTTTTGGAAAAGCTTTATGGGGATAATGTGAAGGGTGATGATGAGCAGGTTGAGTACTACAGATATTGTGCATTGAGGTGTTACTTCTTGTTTTTGGTTGGCACGTCCATGTTTGTGGAAATAAGTGATACATATGTTGACGTGGTATACCTCAAGTACTTCACAGACCTGACTAGAATTCACGAGTACAACTGGGGGGTCACCTGTTTGATCTACATGTACTCGAAGTTGGGCGGGGGTTGTCTTTGAAAGACAAAGCAATTTATGGGGTATTGCACGTTGTTTACCATAATTTCTTGTTACTAATATTTTCATAATTCATTTCATATACATGTTATTAATATTGTATCTAAAACATTGTCAGGAATGGATCATCTCTCACTTCCCATGCATCACTGGGTGGGAAGCTGCACCACACCAATGAGGACTGGCCTCGTGTATCTACTTTTGTTCTGTAAAGAAGGAATGGTGTTGTCGAGCCAATTACAGTCATTTGACGTTATCTCTTTCTACTCTGGATGGCTAGCATTGGGGTCAGCTCCTATACATATTTATCTTCCAAGGCGAGTAATGCGCCAGTTTGGCTATATTCAGATCGTTCTGAGACCTACCTATGAGCCTGATCCTCCCGGAGTCCTCTGCAGAGACGTGCAAGATATACTTGAAATTCTGGCACTTGTAATACAGATGTTAAGACTGATGTCTCAACACAAAACACAATATCAGGACAGATGTTATGACATCATTTGCTGATAGAAAAATAGAAGATTGTGCATAAGAGATAAATTGTAGAAAATTAAACAACACAATAAATTGTTAACCCAGTTCAGTGCAATGTCACATACTCTAGGGGATACCAAGCCATGAAGGAAATTCACTATGATAATATTAATTCAAAGCCTAAACAATCTCATTTTACAACTTCTCTCCTAATCACTACCTTGTGAAACTTCTACCTAGACACCTCTAGATATCAGAACCCCCTATCACTTCCAATCAACAGTGATACCTACAGTCATAAACCTTGTGACTAGACCAAAAGAACCAAATAGAAGATTACACTTCAAATAAACTATTTAATTTTGCTTAAAAGCTTCAACTAAGAACAATACTTAACTCTTTGAAAGCTCATGAGTGAGAACAATAACTTGATATAAAATTAAGTAATAACCAGTCAAACTCATTGCATCAAAAGATACATGAGTGACATACAAAGAACACAAACACAGAGAACTTAAAAGACTCCCAAAACCCTAATCCTTATGTTGCACCCACGGTTTGTTCAATGTGAATGCTTTCTATTTTAGGTCTAGCAAGCCGTTATTTATATACTCTTGTAGTATGGACTTGGACTCTTCAAATCAAATCCAATCTTCACTTATTAAATCAGCTGCAAGTTCTTCTTATAAAAATAGGAACAAATCTTTTAAAGTTTCCTAAAATGTCTTTAATATCCTTTTTAATGAAACCAAATCAAATATGCACTTGTTCCTAAAAAATCTCCTTGACCTGCGAAGAATGATGAGATATATCCAAATGATCTCTCAAAAAATAAATCAAATTTGTCAAGAGATAAAACAGCAATGCTTGGTGCATAACAGGCCAAGATGTCAAGACATCAGACTCAATATATGTCTGATAAGCATGACAACAGAACCTAACATGACATTTGGTCAAGATGTTATGACATCTTTCTCAACTTCAGTCCAGAACCATGTTTTAGCAAAATTTGTGTCAAACTTAAAACCATAGATTTAACAATACTGAATAATTTCTAGAGTCACCTAGTACCAGAGGAGAATCGTCAGGAGACAGCTGAAGAAACTAGGCTTGAGCTGAGGGCTAGCTGGCATGGTTTATAGGGTGTCACACCCTATCTTGACGTCAGACGCTCCTGGAGAACAACCTAGGCCAGCTAACCTAGAGGTACTTAAGTTTCTGGATGAGCAAACAAAGAGTGCGGCGGCGGCGTATTGCGGAATGGGTAGAGGGGTCATATAGGCAGGACTCTTCAAGGATGGTTCTCCCCAGTTGGCCCTCTTTCATACCATGGTTGTCGAGTTACGGAATGATGTGCAATACAGACGACGGAAGAGGCAGGCGGTTAGACATTTCCAGTAGTTTATATTGAGATGTATTATTTATTTATTTTTAATATTTTCAAATGTATTTTCGAACTCCTATTATGTATTGATTATCTTAATTTTTTCTATTAATGTGAATTTTTTTACCCATCTTTAACTTTAAATTTACTTTAATTTTTTATATTAATATAAATTAATATATGAATTTTGACCTAATAAAAATTGAAAGGTTAGACAATATTGTTGTTCCTACGTGAACCCGGGAGAATTTCAGAGATACATTTTTTAATTTTTAAAAGTGTGATATGATTATATAAAGTTCTAATGATCAATTTCCTAAATTTCTCGTATCCTTCTCTGCTCATATATCTCAATTATTTCCACATCATTTTTTTTTACTCCAAATTTTTAAACAAAGTCTAAAGTAAGATGAGTTTCTTTTTTTTTTTTTTAAAAAGAAAATTCAAGTAACTCCTTAGAAAAATTAACATGCTGAACACTTATGGCATGATTGAATTACTTTAACATTATCCAAATCGGGTTTAAAAAAAAAGATTATGGAGTGAAATTACTTCAATTGGTTGAGTTTCCTCTGACCCACACCAACAAACGTGTCTTCTTCTAAGTCTAACTTATCAAAATATGTTACAAAATGTTAATCCGTTTCACATTAAGTGTTCTCTTTTATATTTTTATTTGTCTTAAATTATTTATCTTTTTAAAATATTAATATGATATTTATTATTTTTTTTCACTAATTTATTCTTATTTATTGTATTTTAATTCATATAACTATTCTACTATCTAGTATTAATGAAGTAAATTTTGTAAATCACATTCACCATTGAAATTAACATAATTAATTATTATCTTAAAAAATATAAAAATTAAAAAAAAAAACACATGTTCATCGTACTATTGTAACTATATCCCTTTTTCTCCCCCTTAATATTGTCTCCTCGAACCATCTAACTAATTTCTCTTACCACAAATTCCAACTTCTCACTTCCAAACACTACTTTGTAGTTCAGTTCACCTGAATGAATGTCTATGACCGTTGACCAAAACCTTCACAGAAATCTACCTTATAGTTTTCACCAACTAACAGCTAACATGTTGAGTTCTACATTTTGAAAATCTTACAAATTTTACTCACAAATCAAACACACGTTACAAATGACTCACCTACCTATCTTTCATATTTGAGATCATGCAATCCACAAACCTTTTTTTCTCTGTGCTTAACATTGCAACATTCATATTAGACCCTTCTACTCAAGCTTTGATCTATCTATCTTTAGTTATGACATACACGACGCTGACTCAAGGATTCGCCGCTGTAATCTTCTTGATTGCTCTGTACTGTGGATTAGACCCTTTCAAGCACAGCCCTCTCCATGGCTTCCCGGATTTTGAGGCGCACAAAATTAACATGCCATCATGGTCTGAGGTTCCTATGGACCATGACAAACACAACTTGTTGCAAAAATCGGAGCTCATGTTTGTGAACCAAGTGCAGGGACCAGAGAGTGTTGCTTTCGATCCTCATGGTCTTGGTCCTTACACTGGTGTTGCGGATGGAAGGATTTTGTTTTGGAATGGACTGTCTTGGACTGATTTTGCATATACCTCATTCAACAGGTCACACTTCTCTTCTGTTGTTATCTATCCATTACAAATGGAAAGACATTTTGTGGCTATTTACCTTTGCAATATTGCATGATAATAATTCTTGTAACGTATTTCTGAGCACAGGTCGGAACTATGCAATCCTAAGGCATCAGCATCGCCACTTAGCTATGTTGAGACTGAGCACATCTGTGGAAGACCTTTAGGACTAAGATTTGACAAGAAAACTGGTGATTTATACATTGCAGATGCATATTTTGGGCTGATGAAGGTGGGGCCTCAAGGTGGTTTAGCAACATCTCTTACGACAGAGGCTGAAGGAGTGCCATTGAGATTTACTAATGATGTAGATATTGATGCAGAAGGAAACATTTATTTCACTGATAGCAGCACTACATATCAGAGAAGGTTGTTGTAATTAAACTTTTACGGGTTGATAGTGTACTGTTTGAATTTGTTATCATTTTGAATGTGAGAAGTAATAAAACAATGCTGGGGATGCAGGAATTATGAAAGATCTTGACTGGTTTTATTGTACTGACTTCTGATGTCATTCTACTCGCAGGAATTTCAATCAGCTGATATTTTCTGGTGAGAATAGTGGAAGAGTTTTGAAATACAGCCCTGCCACCAAGAAAACCACTGTTCTTGCGAGGAATTTGGGATTTCCAAATGGAATTTCCTTAAGCAAGGATGATTCCTTCTTTGTCTTTTCAGAAGGGTTGATTGGAAGGTGAGCCAGTAATCACACAATGCTTTTTTCGTTTAATAACAATACACTGAAGATGCAAACAAGTTTTATAAAGATGTCCAGCATATATTTTTTTTCCATTTAGACACAAATTGTGATTATGTGATAAGATGATGAAATATGATAGGACATCTATGTAAAATTTATCTGCATTGTAATGTAAAGAAAGTTATTAAAACATAATTTTCTTCCTATACTCAAGTGTCTTTTTTTCTGTAGGCTATGCAAGTACTGGCTAAAAGGAGATAAAGCTGGAACTTCAGAAATATTGGCAATCCTACCTGGTTTTCCTGACAATGTGAGAGTCAATGAAGATGGTGACTATTGGGTGGCTATCCATTGTAGAAGGTATATGTACAGTTACATAAATGCTCTCTTCCCTAAAATGAGAAAAGCCATACTCAAGCTACCTATTCCAACATTGTTTCATTATCTGCTTCAAATCGGAGGCCGGTTCCATGCAGTCGTCGTAAAATATAGCCCTGAAGGTAAAATTCTACAGATATTGGAGGACAGTGAGGGAAAAGTTGTTAAAGCAGTTAGTGAAGTGGAGGAGAAGGATGGTAAACTCTGGATGGGAAGTGTTTTAATGCCTTTCATTGCAGTTTACCACTTGACATGAAGCATGAATATAGATAGATTCTCCTCCACTCAAGACCAGTTAATTGAATTCTCTTAAAGAAATTACAAGTTGATTTTTTACCCCTTTCCTCTATTTGATTACGATGTCATGAAAAATAGACTACAAAAGTAACAAAATGTAATGAAAAATAACAACAAAAATAGATGTGTAAAATTTGGTCTGTTATTGCTAGAAAACCTTTTTTTTGGGAATAGATTAATAGAAGATAGATATATGGATTCTCCTTAAAAAAAATAAAGTAATATTGGAAGAAGGGTGAACAGCAGAAAAGAAATAATTGCCAAGCTAGGGATGTTGTATTACAACAAAGAATCGTTTCGTTATTGTATTTCCACTTCTTCGGGAAAATCACTTGTTATTGGCTTGATCAAAATGGTTCAATGCCATAGTTACAGTTCAAAAAACCCTTTGATCCCAATACAACCCACCTATGACATTGCAGTAGCAGTTGTAATTGAATCTCTAAAAATACATATATGCACTAAATTGTTCGACAAGTAGACTAGAGAAGCTTTTCCTCACTCGTCTACAAATGAAAATACACATGAAGGAAATAATGAAAGAGAAAACAAAAATGTGGGAAAATCACACCCGTAGTAGCCAATATCGCCAGCAAGATTTGCATATTTGACTTATTAAGATCTGAGATTTCCATGAATCTGTGCATCTGCATCAAAGCATGTGCTAGCAATGAGCAAAATACCATAAGGAAGGAAATACAGCTAACAACTGAGCATAGTTAATAACAATTAGGCAAATAGTAAACCAGAAACAGATGAGTTTTCATGCACAAACACAATGATACGTATCAATTGTTCATTACCTTGTTTTAATGAATGTTGCTAGCCGGAAAAAAAAACAAAAATGAGGGCTTTTTCATTGAAGACAAGAAGCAAATCTAGAGTGTTGTCCAAAGGTTCCAAGCATCCAGCATGCTGTTTCCAGCAGTTTCCCTACAAGAAACATTCATTTAATCCGTCATAAACTACAACAAATTGACGTACATTTTGTTGTTATAAGTATGGAGACAAGTATGATTGAGCTTACAAACTTTTCTGCTAAAGAAGAAATATATGAATTGATACAGCAGGTGATGGAAATGAGCATGTGACCAATTCTAGTTGCAGATATTCAATAGCTAGGTTAGGCAAGCTAATTTTGTCTATCATTCCATTCCATACTTACAATATGGTTCGTCTATTTTTAATCCAAAGTATACACAAAGGTAGCATTAGCAAGCAATAACTAACATGCTCAATTTTCAGGACAAATATTGTGCCTTCTATGAAGTAAAAAAAGGTTACACCAAAGGCAGTTCATGAAATTTTAATAGCATTCACTGCCCTGGGTTTTTTAACCTTTTCTTGTTCGAATATGGGCAATATCACAATAACAATACTAAAGAGCTTTCAACTTTTCAAAAAACTTCCAATTCATATTTCTTAAACTTCACCTGACACTTGTCATAACTAATAACAACCTAAATTACATACTACTTCCAAACATGCTCTAAGTAATTACAGTGAAAGACCACGATGATTCATAAGGTAATGTATGTTAGGTTTCATGTTTGGAGCTCCCAGAATTGATTTTGGATATGTAGAATTAATTGACATTTTGCTTGCTCTCGAGTAAAATTGTTTATGCTTTTAAGAATTGGTTCTTCTACTTGAAGCTAGGATATGATGCTTTTGATTCTTCTACTTGGTTGCTCTCAAGTAAGAATTTAATCGCTTCATTCTCAACTCACTTTTAGTTGAAATCAATTTTCTTCACCACAGAACCAAACACACTGTACGGCAAGACTTGAAGCTTCTTAAAAGTTGCGGTTGAATAGTGTTTGATGTGAGTTTAAGCATTCAAACATTTAACCAAACACTCACTTAACCCTGTGTTTGGAGACCCGGCAGAATGTCTTTCAGATGTGGTGGTGAGTGAAGCTTAAGTTTGTAGGTTTGAACTAAACTGACATTGGTATCGTGAAAACAATGAAAGCCAAACACAAACCAAGTCCTAATGTCAAAAGCATCGTCAATCTAAACATACACTGGCACAGATAAACAAGTACTTGCTCACTACTACTTTATGCTTATTTAACTCCATACCCTTCCCCCATAGAATCCAATGTCATATGAACACACTACAACTCTATTATTCACAATTTGAACTCGTAAGACTACAAAAGAGAAAGAAAAGAAGTAACAACGCACCTCTTCTGTGTTTGACAACAACTTTACCGGGTTGACCCATCTTAGAAACGGGTTTAACCTGCTCCATAACCTCCTCCTTCTCCTCCATAGGAAACAAAACACCATCAATCCCCTGCACAGAAATTCTCCCATCGGTATAAATATCCGGGTCAAACAAATAGCCCGCCAGACCACCATGTCCAAATTTAACAGACCCATCAGCTTCCTCAGCCACAACCTTATGCGGCAACCTTAAAGTATCGTATCGAACTTTCCCGAACCTTCTAACAGCATTATACATACTCTCTTCCGTTTGATACTCCGGGATAATATGGTAGTACATTATCTCTTCCGGCGAACCCGGTTCACTCAACTGCTCCGTCGTTAACTTCGCCATCGCCTCGTCGTTCGGAGCCAAAACCGTTAACACGTAACCCTCCGAAACTAAACTACTCATTTCAGTTGCTAATGACGTTAGGTTTACGAGAATATCAGCCATTTCGTTGTAACCACCGTAATGGAGTAATGTTTTGATGAAATCCTTCACCTGTGCCTCGCCGTCGAAGTGGTGGTGTGGGCCGCCTGGCCCTGGCGCTGGCGCCGGGGCCAGGGACGGTCCTGGAGCTATTGCTTCGTAGATCGAGAATGTCGGTGGTGAACCGGGTTTCTCCGGTGGTGGAGATTTTTTTTTCAATCGTTGATTTCTCGTGTCGATTTCCGGTGAACCTTCCGGTTTCACGGCGGTGATGGAACGGAGACTACGGCGGTTGTTGAAGTCGTTTTCTACCGAGCGTGGGATGAGAAGACGCTGGATCCCGTGGATGATGCCGTCGGGTCGGGTTATGAAATTCGGGTGGGTGATTTTGGTTTTGTCCACGGTCCATTCGCCAGTGGTGATATTGGTGGCAAGGTGGAGATTGTGATTGGAGAGGGTCTTGTGTTGGTGATGGTGTTGGTTTCGGGTCGATCCGGTTACGATTCGGGTTGGGATGACGTGGGATAATAAGAGAGTTTGGAGAGAAAGGATATTACCGGGTTCGAGAAGAAACAGTTTGAAATCGGAGTCGAGATTACGTTCAAGAGCTTCATTGTTTGGTGCGAAAATGGTGATATTGTGGGTTGCAACGGTGTTTTCTAGTGTTTGTAATAGCATAGCTTTTTCAATGAGTTCAACGAGTTCGGTGTAATGTGAGTCGAGAAGTGCTACTAGAACTGAGTTGGAGTTGATTTGACTCGTTGGTGAAGAAGAAGAAGAGAAAACTGAGAGAAAGAAAAGAACAAGAAGAAGAACGGCATGGATGCGGCAATGGAAATACATGGTGAATTGGAAGAGAGAGAATGGGGTTGAATGGAATGAACAATTTGCTTGACTAAAGAAGACAGCAAAAATAATTGCTCCGCTGATGTGCGATGTTTGGTGTCCAGTGGTTTTGTTTTCTTCATGTGACTATGTTGGGTTTTGTTTGAGTTGTTTGGTGGGTAAATTAGGACAACAGTAATGAATATTTAAAGGACTTTTTAACTATAGTGTTAAAAAATATCTTTTTAAGTATAGAGTATTAGGATTTTATAAGGGTGATGGAGAGGATGTGGAGGGATATTTTAGAGGCTAATTAACTAACTAGTTGAGTTGATTTTGTCGGTTGTATTGTAGTGAAAAAGGAAGAATTGGAGCTGGTGGACTTGGGTCCAGTAGCCAGCTGTTAGTGAGAGCTGGAGTACAGACATTAATTCTAAAGTCTAAACTGTGGTTGAAATTTTTGGTGAGGGAAATCCCTTTTAATGAGCCAGCTTGCTACCAATGGAAACTGTATCTATTTATAGATTATGAGGTCGGGTTCCAACCAGTAACATAATATATGGTATCAAGTTTGATAGATATTGATATTTATCAGTCAAATGACAAATTCATCTATGGTCATCAATTTTAACATCTAAACTTATTGAAAATAAAATTTATACAACCTTATACTACCTTCATTCCTAAATATAAAATCTCAATAGAAAATTTCAATGAGAAAATTGCGAGAATTAAAAAAATTGATTAAATTAATAAATTTATTGATTATTTAATATAATTTTATAAATTTATTTTTAGGATAGATAAATAATTAATGTGTATGTAAATATTATTATAGATGGAAGAAAAAAATATAACATAATTAGGAATAAGTTTGAAAAAACAATCATTAATATATATTAAAAGTTGAATAGAATTTTATAAAGAGGATAAGAAAAAAAATCAAGAGAGTTTATAACACATGCATAGTGGGGGAACCGGTTGATGGTAGTAATGAGCATTTATTTTTGAGGCAGGAGTCAGGTCAATACCATTCTTTGGTAGACGAAGCAAGTAAAGTTGATATCTTGCTACACCTTGATTGACATTGGTAGATGTGGTGGTTCCCATCTTGGATTGAGTTTTCTTATGGTTTACTTTCCTGTATTAGATATTAGTCATGTGATATCGCAAATGTATGATTTAGTATATGTGTTTGTTCTATTTTTATTTTATTTTTTGTATAGATGGTTTGGAAGTTAGTTTTTGAAAAGTTGTGTTTATATTTTAATATGTGTCATGTTTTTAAAAAGTTTAAAAAATAATATATTATAATAATTTATAAAATCATATTGTTTTTTAAATTTTTAAAAAATATTAAATATATTTCAAGATATAGACGCAACTTTTATAAAATCATATTGATTTTTAAATTTTAGAAAAATATCAACATATTTTTAGTATAGACGCAATCCTTCAAAGTCTCTCCTTCTAAAAATCAACTCCCAAATTTTCCTTAAGATTTGCATGACATCTCTTATATAGTTTTCATCGTGACTGTAAAGTGATAATGATTCTTCTCTTCATTTTTTGAAGCTTTAATGTTAAAAGTAACGTCTATCGTCACTTTAATTATCCTTATTTAGATTGTGTAACGGCTTTGGCATCAATTTCATAATCTCCCTATGACCATAGACATTCTCATATTAATATCTTGATCCTCTAGCATTTGTGAAAAGGAGGTCACCCCAGCTAATCGGCGTCTATAGAAGACATGTTGCTCTGAGACCTTAGTTAGTCCAATTTCTATTGCGGCTAAACCCTAGCGCCTTTTCTCTAAGGTCATGCATCAATATCCGGTTTGCACTACAATCATGAA
The DNA here is from genome assembly GCA_948472305.1 of Vicia faba. NCBI lineage: Eukaryota > Viridiplantae > Streptophyta > Magnoliopsida > Fabales > Fabaceae > Vicia > Vicia faba. The sequence goes on along the minus strand of OX451735.1, from coordinate 378,948,744 downwards.
TATGTCCTTTTATCACCATAGAGTTTCATGTGCTTGAATTCCCTATGCATCTCTTTTGAAAAAACTGATGGTTATTGATCTTTCCTCCATTGTTGATCTTGTGGTTATTACTTCTTTTTGTGAGCGAGATATTTATAAGGCTTAATATTTATGGGAGGAGTTTTTTGGGCAAGAGGGATGTGGTGATCATGTGATCTAGTGGGAAGTAGGCCTTGTGGAATTTGAAAAATTGAAAAACATGAGTGAATAACGTTTGTTATTTCTTTGGATAAGGATTTGGGGAGTGAGTCTAGTGTTTGTTTGGGATTTGATATTGTATTTTGATATGAGTCTTGGGTGAGTTGGTAGAGCAAAAGGTGCATGAAAGCAATGAAGTTTGTGTGGAGTAAATGACAAAGTCGACTGTAAATTGAGAGTGTTGGAGAGGATTTTGGATTATCTGTAATAGTGATGTCTTTATTATTATAGGTTAATGAGATTTTTGGTATTGAAAAATTAGTCATAAGAGGGCCAAGTGTTCTCAACCATTCCATTTCTAGAACCACATATGCTCCCTCAATTGGAAGTAGATAAAATGGAATAAAAATATATTATTTTACAATGTAATGAGAACGGGAAGGTTGTGGTCAGAATATAGTAATTGAGAGACATTTTCAACTATAACGGAGAAATTGGGTATGGGTCTGGTGGAAATTTTAAGATTTTGGGCTATACGGAATTGAAGTATGTTGTCAGTGCAAACTGTATCATTTAGCACAGTTATCAATAAACCAAGTAATCCTTTGAACTTTAATGTTTTAGGGGAAATTGTCCACTTATAACTTGTGGTGAAAGTTGAAAATATGTTTCTTCATATTCAAATTCAACTTACACAAGCTCTCAAATTTCATTAGTGTCTTGAAATTGCATATGAGAATCCTCATCTACCATAAGTAAGTGAAATTTTCTTGCTGCAAATTTTTGATCCTGAGTAAATTTCTAATCGCAATTAAAACACAAACATTGAGCTCTACGCTCTTCCCTTTGGGTTGAAGTAATATGTCGTATAGGTAAATGACTTGGGCATGTGTTTGTGTTAGGTGTATCTAGAGATTTAGGTATTGATGTGGTGTTTGGGGTTGTGCATGTTGATTTTGGGTAATGTTGTTGGTATTTGTGGTGCTATGGTTTAGATTAAGAGATCTGATAAATTTGAATTTAGCATCTTTTAGTTTGGCCTCAATGAATTTGGTCAATCTCACAACTTGTAAATAGAGTAAGAACATTGAATAGCTAGTTTATTTTGGAATTTTTGGTATTAAACATGAAATGAAGCAATTTAGTATTGCATGTCCAGAGGCTTACGTATTGATGTGGTGTTTGGGGTTGTGCATGTTGGTGGTTTTGGGTAATGTTGTTGGTATTTGTGGTGTTATGGTTTAGATGTTATGGTTTAGATTAGGAGATCTGATAAATTTGGATTTGACATTTTTTAAGTTTGACCTCAATGAATTTGGTCAATTCCACAACTTATAAAATAGAGTTAGAACATTGTATAGCTAGTTCATTTCGAATTTTTGGTATTACGCATGAAGTAATTTATCTATATCTCTATTTTTTAAAAGTGGCTTGGTATTTTGAAACAGAACCGTGCAATCTTAGTTTCAACAGTTGAACTTAGAGATTTTCATAGGTTGAGGGGCCAAAGTTAGGGGTGGTAAAACGGATCCAACCCGTTAGGTATACCCGTTTTATCCGCACTTTAATGCAGAACGGGTCAAGAATTTAGACCCTCGCCTTCTAAGGTGATCGCTCCGTCCTCTCAATTTTCTTCGCAAGCTTTTGCAGGCATGAACATTAGCATAAAATTTTATATTTTTAGACCTAAAAGATGCAGTATCTGCAGACTTTTCCCGTCCCGCACTAACTTTTTTGTGGGACAGACTTAAATTTTAGACTCTCATCCTCAACTATATTCACCCTGCCACGCCCTGATTTTTTGCGAACTTTTGCGAGACAGGACTAAACGGAACGGACATGCCCGTTTGTCATCCCTAACCAAAGCGTAGTACAAAAGCCCTAAAAAATGTTTGCCGATCAGTAAGTTTATGGTTTTGAAACATCCACTTATGCCATCCTATAAGACATTCTTTCATATAAAATGTAGCCATGGAAAGTCGATTTTCATAAGAGATGTTATAAAAAGCAAAAGATTATTCTGCTTGAAAGAGCCATTACAAGGCATATGTCCCATCAAAGATGGTTGCAGAATAGCAAAAAAGAAAATAATTGATGCTGTTGAGTGTAGTGTCGTGAAAAATGGGTGGTTGAGACAATTGTAAAAGCTGAATGAATAGTGTAAAACGGGTTGTGATTGGACAGAAGAGAGTGATAGTGGTGGTGGTGGAATGGGTCTTTTAGTAGTGGTCAGGTTTTCCCTTGTGTCCGGAAGGGACGTGGGTAAGGATAAATGCATAAGTGAAATGTTTCAAAAGCCTAATTGTTTGCTGCTATGGCATAGAAAGTTATCATGGTCAGATCTGCTAACTGATTTAAAGGAACATTATTGATAGTATTTCACAATCAAACACAATTGCAGCCTGGGTGATGATGGTATATGCTTAAAAACACTGATAGGTACAAGAGACAGTGTTTTATGTGAAGATTATCTCAGGAATATCTATATAATCTATAAATAAGTTTACAAGGTGAACTGAATATACACAATCACGTTTAGGTTCCTGAGTAACATACAAATGAGACCACCACCACCTTTGTTTTAAGTTTTTTATTTCCAATATGACAATTGTTGGTCATCTTTTGCAGGTCAAAGGATTATCACTTATCTGGCCCCTGCTCCAGACAATAGGCAATCCACGACATCCACAAAACTTCACATCCAGTAATGAGCAACTCTATTCCTACCTGATATGATAGAAAAATCCATCACAGTAATGGCATAATTAGAATTAGAATTAATGCAATCGAGACAAACAAATAGCTTCCAAATCCAGGGATGTAGATTAGATAAATAACTAAGATTTCACTTGGAAAAGAAAATGTCCCATACTTCATTACGCAGCAAAAACCAAGTCAAGTTTCATGCTGAAACATGATTGAGTATTTTATTCAACAGCAAACAGAAAATCAAGACAGCCTACATGTTCCAAGGTTCATCATGCAGACAATACATAAAATAGAAAAAGGCCAACAAAACAACAACTAATCCTTATCCCACTAAGTGGAGTCGGCTACATAGATCAACTTCCGCCATAATGTTATATCCAGGATCATGCTTCTCTCCAAATCATTAATCTCTAGATCTATCTAAATAACTTAAGTCTATTTTTTACCATATTTTCTACTATAAGTGTTACCCCAACACTCTCTCCAATATTGTCATTTATAAAATTTACAAAGAAAAAGCAAACAGTATCTACAAAAGAAATAGGACAATCATTGGATAACAAAAAGAAATTGTTCCGACGAGTTAATAATCAGAACATGCACAATTTTCCAGTTTACATTACTAAAAAATCAGTTTGGTTAAGATAATACCTTTAGGACAAAACAGATCTGAGTTCAAGCAATTCCTTCTATATGCTTAATTTGAACTAGAACCTGCAGTGCAAGATGGTTTTGAGTCATTGTCTCTTAAAAGACTGTCCCTTTCATTGTCAGTTAAATGCTGATCATTTGATCCCTGAATTAGACCGTCCTCTAAATTACTTGGAGCAGAATTGCCATTGCTTCTATCATTCTCTCTAGTCTCCAAGCGTTCCATCATGCGTGACACAGTTGCAATCCCTGCATTAACTTCTCGCTTAACTTCAGATCCAAGGTCAGACATAGGGCTATTTCGAGAGAACCACCTCTCCTTCCACCCTCTTGTGCTCTTGGAAATGGACTCTTTGTATCTAAAGACAGGACCAATTGAAGTTCAAATTACAATTAGAGAACAGAAATATATCAGACTTATAAAGACTAGTAACTTCATCCAATACCTTGTTGACACCGCATTAAGTTTAGATTTCAGAGATTCTGAAAATGACTGGAGTTCTGATGGTCCTGCCCTGTCTTGGCTACTTGGAGAAGACTGACTAGGAGATCTCCTGTTTAAAGTATAAAGACTAGATAAGGTCAACAACTTGAAAACTAGGCAACTTTCAAAACAAAAAAAAATCCTGAAATCCAAAATGGAAAATCATTACCTGTTGTTAAACGACAATCCCTGATTGTCGGTAGCAGGAGCAGTAGACCCAGATCCTGAAGCAGAAACCTGGTCAGTTTGAACTGGAGGAATCAAAGTGAGCTGTGGTGTGTCTTCTCCAGTGGCGTGAGTTGGTTCACCAACCCCTCTCTGAGATGGAGAGGAAGATGCAGGAGCTGTAGGAGGTGAATTGGGATGAGCTGAAAATACCAAATACTGTGGGCGACCTTGAGCTGATGACCTATTTCTCTGGCCTTCCCTTCTCGCAATATGGCGTGCTCGCCCCATTGCTGCTGCAGCAGCTAAGTGTTGGATTATACGCTCTTCAAGATCAGCATCATTTGCTCCAACTGGCAACTGTACGAGAATACAATATTACACAATGCATGATAACAGTAGAAATATACTTCAAAAGTAGCACAAGTAGACTACTAACATGTTGTAACTCAAAATCCCCCAGTGTTGGATGATGAAATATTGTGGCATTTCTAGACGGATTTAACCTAAAGTTTCTCTCCCTCTCAACTCCCTCAAGCAATTCCTGACTGCAAAGTGCAGAGACATACCAAAAGTAAATAAATAAATATATAAAAGAACTAAAGAAATAATGCCAGCAGCCAAATGATAGAATAAAGTATATAAAGGTCAGTGACAAAATTACAAACCTCATGGGATCCTTGAGACTAATAGATTGCCAACACATAGGGCACTGGGAGCTCCTCTGACACCTGCAAAATAAAAGTAAGCACTTATGACAGCATCATACCCCTTTTAAGAATTTCCAATTTGCCAAATTCTCCACACAAAAAAACAATGATCCAAAATATTTCAGTCAATGTGGTATAAAAATAAATATGGTATTTCGGACAGCCAATTTTTCTTTTTCTATAACACAAACAGGATACTATTAAAGAATGCTAGACCAAAAAACATGTGAAGGTATGAATATCCCAATGCCTTTATTTTGAAAAACATTTCACTTGTTCAGCAATTAATAGAATCAATCCAAATTAGAACAGCAAGATTCCATGGAATGGGACCCAATATATGAAATAACAAATGTATAATGATTGAAATTTTGATTCTAGAATGCTACTGCTAAGTTTCTGCATGTAAACTTATGAAAGTCAAGCCCCCACAGGTCTGCTGCTATAAGGTTTGATGTGCATGACACTAGATGATTTTTGAGAACCTTGAATAACAAGAGATCCAATGCAGCTAATAGTATCTCAAAACAATGATGATACAATGAATTCAAGGACAGTACAGATTAGTCAGAACAACATGACATAAGCTATTGACATAAACCCTGAGAACCATTGAAATTGGTACACTATGCCTATGTTTGTTTTGGCATTCAACACTAAAAAAACTAAATAATGCATGTATAGTTAGAAGCTCCGATTGCTAGCATATGTATTTTCACTTTAACAATGCATCGGAATTTGATTTTACTGACTCAAATGCCACTTCAAACATATTCCACATCTTCAGGTGTTAGTGTACATCTTCATATCTGTGTGTTATGATTTATTAAAAGCAAGGCTACAAATGTTTACTTTTAAGTCTAACTTCCAAGAACCCATCCACGTGTACTACATTCTGGGTAGTAGTTAGTTACTAATATCCAATTTCAAATAAGATGTTAGCCTATCTTTAGGTACATTCTACATTACAAGGTCAGTTTTCCTTCAAAATCAGAAGTGGGCAATAAGAAATATTATAAATCACCGAGCCCTTTTTTCAATGTCACTAACCGTCACCATAGATACCTGTACAGTACAAGACCGACTCAAAAGATTCAACAGACAAATTCAAAAGGCAATACCATTCCAGAATACATTGAAGATGAAACTCGTGCTTGCAACTCGTCACCTAAAGGAAAAGTAACATCAACATGTTAGTATAGACGAACACAACAACACTACAGTGATCATTATCAGCGATCAGTGATCCCTACTACCAACCATAAGAACCAGCAAAATTAACAAACTCTAAAAAATCATACCGTAGAAGGATCACTGTCACAGAAGGATTCAAGGCATATACTGCAAGAATCATCACAAGCATCCTGAATTCCACCTTCCACAAAAGCAGCAGCAGAAGTCAAATGCGCCTCAGACTTTGTTTCATTCTCTTCCAACACAGGAACCTAAAACCAAAAATTAACCAATCAAACAAACTCCACTCTAACCTATAAAATCAAACAACTCTTAACTCCAGAAAAATCAAAATCGAATAACAACAAATCACAATTCATCGGAAGAAAACACAAAAATATAATCTGAGATGAAATTAATCGGATCAAAGTAATAATTAATCGGTGTTACCTCATCCATGGAGAATATCGGAAAATTGAGATGCGAATAGAGAAAACCCTAGCGAGTGCGAAAGAGGGAAAAGGGGCTTTTGTTTGGTGCGGTGATGTAAGGTTGAAGAGTGGTGTAGTTGTAGTTGTAGTTGTTGTTAATCTTTTTCTTTTCTTTTTTTTCTTTCTGTTTCTTTACCTTTATTTTAGTTTTATTTACTATTATCTTAATAAATTAATTACTTTAATAAATTATTATTTGAGTTTAATTATTATGCGTTTATGGAAGAAACAAACAACGGAGTCAGCTAATTTTACTTTGGCTGGGTCTCGGTCTTTTACTGAATATGGTAGTGACACGTGGCATTCAGATGGAATATGTTTGACGAGTCTTTCATCTTACGCGCATTTCTATACTGAGATTGGTTGTTCCATCATGATGTTACGGAAGCCACGCATTTACGGTGTGCACCGCCACTTTCATTTCGACATTGGGATTCAATCAGTTTGACTAAAAGGATGAGATGGTGGACTTTGTCAAGTTTATTACTCCTATGTAAATAATTGGTCTCCCGTTGAATGTAGAATGTACATTTGGTCACGATAATATGGCTTTTATGTTATTTTTTAAATGTGTGATATATATTTTAGAGATTAATTATTATATATTTTTAATATAAATTTTTTTACACATTCAATGCATCATAATTATTTATAAATATTATTTTTATAAATATTAAAATTAAAATTAAATTTTAATAAATATTTAACAGTCTGATTCACTAATAATATAAAATTGTTTTACATTATCAATACATATCAATTAAATTCTATATTTTATATTAATTTAACTTATATTAAATAAAAATATTAATAATGATATTTTTTTATTTCTTTTGAGAAATAAAAAGAATTTTATCCCTTATGTTTATGTTTTATACTAATAATTGTTTTCTTAGTTTTACAATAACTATTGTTTTAGTAAAATGCTCGCTTTCTAATATAGTAGTAATTATTAATTTTTTCAATGATGTCTTTTAATTACTTTCTGTTATTCTTAATATAAAAAATATATATTTTTAAATTCATTCAAGAATTATTGTATTTATATTATATGTAGTTTAAATATATTAATTTTTTTTGGTAAAACAAATAAATTGATTTTTTTAATGTATTTAAAAAGTATCTTTTAAATATTAAAGATCAGAACGAGTATTATTATATATTAATAACGTTAATTTAGTAAAAATATAATATTTTATTAGAATATTATTATATTTATTAATATGTGTATAAAAACCTAAAATAAAGGTTATATTATACAATGTAAGGAGTATATTTTTACTTCTATAATTTATAGCTCTTGAGCAAAATACTAAGTTTGAAAGTTTATCATTTTTTCTCTTTTAATTTTGAAGTCATTATGTCCAAATAAAATAAGTAAGAGAATTTGACGAAATTTAAGTATCGGAACTCTTACCTTTAAATTATTTGATTCGCTATTACTTTCGAAGTTCTTATCTTTAAATTGTCCAATTCATAAAAAAATTATCAAAATTATTGTCTTGAAGTTACACAAAAAAAAAAACACTCTAAAACTTTTGCCTTCAAATTATTTGATCTACGCATATACACTCAAAGGATTTTAATAGCTTAAGTGGCGACACATGTATAGGAATAACAGATAGTTGCATTTGAGGAGCAGCTGCTTTAGTACCCCCAGGAAGGTCGTACGACATGTCTCTTCTCTTACGGTACGAGCAACATATTACTCGTCATTTATGATACGGAAAGTAAATCTCATGCACTTTATGTTGAATAATCTTTAATTTAATTTTTATTTATAATTTATATTTTATATTTAAAATTATTTTCAAGAAAGAAGTCCAAAGAAAGAATTAAAGGTTGCAGGACTAGGAAGTAAGCTGTTATAGTATGTTTTATTATATCTCCCACTTGTGATTCAAGATTGGTTGAATAACTCTGGTCTATCTTCACTCTAAAGAACGAGTTCGAGTAGGATTAACAAAAACCTAGTACCAGTATTTGCGGAGAAGTGATATACAAAGACATCGTCCTTTCATATGTAATTTGGTAAGATGACCATTACTTTAGATGATGTTTCTTGTCCACTTCACCTTCCGATCAAGGGTGATTTCTAGAACTTCCACCAATTATCTTTGAAAAAGGTTGTTGCTCTTGTTGTTGACCTGTTGGGAGTGACTATGGACAAGGCAACACGAGAGGCTTGTGCTTGTAAGGGTTCATGTTATAAGCTAGAGTGGATGAACAATTTTTCATGCATCATTGAGTTGATAATCATTTCGACTGTGATACTAGAGCCTACACGATGATGCTGGTTAGTGGCACTATTTTTGCCGGCAAGACTTTTACTCATTTAGATAAAGGATATATGTAGTGATATATTTGTAAGGATCCAGAAGAGGCGAGGAGATCATATCGTCCGCGAGGGGTTGAAATCATTCGCGATACATACCACTCGTTTAAAGTAGAAAAATGTGAGATGTAACTTGTCTTGGTCATAAGTGGTGCACAAAAGAGTCTTGGGAATAATTGCTATTTTTTTAAATGAATGTCATTCTCACTTTTCAATATAGTAGTAATAATTGTTATTTTTCAATTGTGTCTTTTAATTAGTCCCTCTAATTTTTAATATAAGGAAAAGTTACTTTTTATTAGGGGTGTTAGCGGATTGGGTTGGGTCTAATTTGAGTAAATCTAATACCCAACCCAATCAATAGTGTTTGATTTGGGTTGAGTGTTCAACCTGTATTTCTAAGTTTAAACCTGAACCAAACCAACCCGCTCATCAATGGGTTGAGTTCGGTTGGATTCGCGATTCATCCACTAAATACAATTTTCAAATTCTAAATAAAATATCAATTCAATTAACATATTTATTTTACAAAAACATTAAAAAAAATCATAAAATTGTAGTATTTAATTTAATGAAAACGTGTCGTTTAATGTCTAAAAACTCTTTCACAATTTAAATCAAATCCAAAAGCAAATAAAAATGGTGTAAAATATAGTTTAATGTGTAAGATGTATCTCTCTTTGAGCGAAGGAATTTGATTTCTCAATTTTGATTTAGACTTAAGTTTTTACAATTAATAAAGTTTATAAGTATAGTAACAAAATATATATGCATTGTAAGGATTATGATAGATAGTTTATTAAAAATATTTTTTTTAAAAAGCACGACATGTCAATAGGTTGGGTCCGCGGATTCAGGGTTTTAAAATTTCAAACTCGTTACCCGAACCAAATACCAATGGGTTTGAATGGATTGGTTTGGGTTGGACTCGTATATGATTGGGTTGGGTAAAAATAAGGGTTGGGTGAGTGGGTTCGCGGGTTCGTCCGTACCCATGAACACCCCTACTTTTTAGATTCATTCAAGAATTAATATATTTGGACTATATGTAGGTCCAAATACATTGATTCTTGAATGAATATAAAAGGTAATTTTTCTTATATTAAGGGTCGGAGAGAGTATTACTATGTACACTCCTTTTAATATACTTTATAAGGTTAATTTAGTATAACTACAATGTCTTATGATAATACTATTATATTCATTAATTTGTGTGTAAAAACCTTAAACAACTGTCATTTTAAAACGGATGAAGTATATTTTTACTCCTACAATTTATAGGTTTTGAGAAAAATACTAAGTTTGAAATTTTTCCATTTTTTCAAGTCATTATGTCTATATAAAAGAAGTTGAGAGAATTTGACAAAATTTGAGTATTGGAACTCTTACCTTTAAATTATTTGATTCACTACTACTCTCGAAGCTCTTTCCTTCGAGTTGTCCAATTCATAAAAAATTATCAAAACTATTTCCTTAAAGTTATCTAATACACAGAAAAAAACACCCTGAAACTTTTACCTTCAAGTTATTTTATCTACGCATATACACCTAGAGAAATTTCGAGTAAGTTACCTAATCTTATTTCCACAATGTTAACCCATTAGAAAAACATAAATCAATATACTTAGTCCACATGTTTTTCCTCATCGAATGTCTTTAGGTCATGTTATATAAAGTTTTTTTATTGCAAAGTTGTTTAAAACTATGTTTTTTTATTAGTGTCCTCGTGGAGGCATAGAATGAGTAGCTCAAGCGGGGATGAATGTACAGGAAGAAAATACAGATGCACCTGAGAAGAAGCTACTTTAGTACCCCAGATGGATCGTACGACACGTATCTTCTCTTACGGTACGAGCAACATATTGCTCGTCATTTATGATACGACGAGGTAAGTAAATCTCGTGCACTTTATGTTGAAGGATCTTTAATTTTAACTATTATTTATAATTTATATCTTATATTTTAAGTTATTTTCAAGAGACTGGTCTAAAGAAATAATTAAAGGTTGTAGGACATAGAAGTAAGTTGTTATAGCGGGTTTTACTATATCTCCCACTTGTGATTCAAGATTGGTTGAATGAATTTGGTCTATCTTCACTCTAAAATGTAAGAACACGATTTGGTTATGCATCTGACCTTTAGTTTTGATGATAACAATACATTGTTTCTTAGAGAACAATTTTGTACCTTAATGGTTTTGTCTAGTTTGTAACTTTTGCTAACGGGTTCTGACTCAGATAGAATAGTGTGTGACGTCATCAGTTTCTGGACTCAACATACTCTGACTCTAGAGAGATATAAAGTATACCTTACAAAGTATTTTTCATGTTATAGAACGCTTCTAAACAACGGTTCTGGAGAATGTTTGTCTTAAAGTTTCTGACTATAACTTTAATTTGAAGAGCTTTTGAATACTATCAAGCTCTAAAGTTTCTGCCTTCCAAGTTCTAAGGTTCTGAAGACTCTGAAGATGTGGTTCTTAAGACTCTAAAGACAAAGTTTTTGAGGAGTCTAATACAATGTTTTGATCCTTTTAAGCATGCTTCATCAACACACATTCTCAAGCCTCTGGAGATTAGAAGATAAGATCAAAAGGTTTTAAGTGAGTGAATAGTATATGGTACAAGATCAAATATTCCTTACACTACTCCAATTTTATGGAGCAAGGATAGTACTATGGTACGATGTTTCCTACCACTCTCATTGACCGTTATGCAAGAATACAACTGGATTTTTAGGTTTCCTATTCTACACTCTAACAGATCTTTCTATGCATATATAATAAGCCCTTAGAAGAATGGAAACAAGAACTTTTCACGTGAACTTTTTCCAAGAGAAATATTTCATATTTGTGATAAAAGTTATAAAGAAAAGAACTTTTATTCATATACTTGCTCAAAAACACTTGTGTGTTAATCATTGTATTTCAATATGTGTAATCTTCTTTCATAGAAACATATTTGTAAACACGCATTTTGTATCTCAACTTGTAAGTTGATTATTACTTGACAGACTATGGTATAATCAGAAGTCTCAAAAATACATTGGCAATAGGTCTTTGTGGTGGTAATTAGTTTGGCTATAGTGGATTAAGTCCTTGTGAGAAGGCGAAATCACTTGGCGGGTGGATTAGAGGTAGCTTCGTTAACAACAAACCAGGATAAAAATATTGTGTTCATTATTTTTATTCCTAGTTCTTTGTTCTTTGTTTTGGGTCACGAAAAAGTTTCAATCTAGAAACTCAATTCAAAACCCTTCCCCCTTTCTTATGTTTCCTTAAACTTCAATTGATATCATAGCTCCGGTCTTGGTATTGATTGTCCATCAAACACTTAACTATGTCAGATAAAGATCATGATTTTTGTTGAAACACAATGGCAGGAATCCCTCCACCAGCTGCACCCATTGCTAATGAAAGAGATCACTATAGTGCCAAATCTCCAGTTTTTGATGGAGAAAAGTTTTAATATTGGAAAGAGAGAATTGAAAGTTTCTTTCTTGGCCATTATGTAAATATATGGGATGTGGTAGTTAATGGATACGCCCATCCTGTTAATGATAGTGGTAATAAGATAAAAAGAAGAGTGATGACTGATCAACAAAAGAAAGACTACATAAATCATCACAAAGCAAGAACTATTCTTATAAATGTTATTTCTTACAATGCGTATGAGAAGATCACAAATAAAGACACTAAAAAGTATATATTTGATTCTTTGAGGATGACTCATGAAGGAAATGCTCTAGTGAATGAAACCAAGGTGCTTGCCTTGATACAGAAGTATGAAGCCTTCAAAATTGAGGATGATAAAACAATTGATAACATGTTCTCAAGGTTTCAGACTCTAGTTGTTGGTCTAAAGATTATGTAAAAAGGTTGCTATACTGCAAATCATGTTAAGAGAATTATCAAAAGCCTACACAAGAAATGGAGGCATAAGGTAATTGCACTGAAATTGTCTAAGGATCTAAATAACACTTCTCTTGAGGAACTAGTTAGTTCTTTGAGAATTCGTGAGATAGAGATTAAAGAGGATGACCCCCCAAAGAAAAGGAAAATATGTGGCTTTAAAATTTATGGGGAAGTCTGAAAAGACTAAATCCTTTCAAGCTGAAGAAGAAGAGGAATATGAAGAAGATTTAGAGGAAGAATAAGATGAGTGGTCTCTTCTCTCCAGAAGGGTTAACCAACTCTAGAAGAAAAGACAAAGCAAGTTCAGGATCCAGAAGGATAGGTGGTCGCTTCGAGTCTACTTTTGGACAAAGGAAGTCAGGTGCAAGCAAAGACATCATGTGGTTTGAATGCAAGGAGCCAGGTCACTACAATAATGAATGTCCCAAGATTACAAAAGATAGGCAAAATCATAAAGCCTTCAAAGGGAAGAAGAAATAGTTGATGGCTACCTGGGATGATTCTGATTATTCAGAGGATGATTCTGAGGAAGAGCAAGCAAATATGGAACTGATACACCCTTCTAAAACCAACGAATAATTTAATAAATAATTAAACACAAATCACCAATAAGGATGTCACATCTTCATAAAAAACATCTTAATCAAACACCCAACTCCATAACATGGGTTTTCAAATCATTATAACAATTAATTCATTAATAACATCAACACATAACTTCAAACATCGCAGCGGAATCATAGTCTCAACATAGTTTCATTATAGTCCTTCAAAGAAAACATCATCATATTTCATCATTCATAAGTCATGATCCAAAACAGCTTAAACTATTAAAAACAACTTATACAACATGTCAACAAAATAAACATAACGTTCAATTCAAATGTTTCCCAAAACCACGATGTTACATATCAGAGCAATAATATTTATATTCAATTGAAACACACTAAAACTCCAAAGCTATCTTCATGCTTCTACGAGCTATTCGTGATCACCTGCGTGTTACCCACGTGGAGGCAACATTCAAACAGAAAGGGTGAGTAATCACATTCATTACAAAAGATATATTGAATAGACATAACAGTTTAAACAACATCATATAATCCATACATCACATATCACCATTAATTCATCAACAATCATCGTCAAGTTTCACCTACGTCATCACCCTCTAAAGATACCCACTATAGTATTAATTCCCTCTTGGAACCGGAGAATAACATAATAATGCATTCAAATCCATACAATGGGATTGAGGCAAACACATGACCAACATCCAAAACTGAGCGGATAAACGTCCAAGGTATGCCATGAATGCATGATGCACAACAACAATATAAAACACGACCGCTGCTAGTCGAATCATATCATCATCCATGAAATCATTAACAATATTATTCACATAGTATATATACACATCAAACATACACGTCATCAACTTCATTCACCATGTTGTACCCCAAAATTTTCCCTCCCATATTTCTCAAGATTTTCCAAGAATGATCATCAAATTTCCCAAAATGACTCTAGAGTTGGACAGTCAAATCACCTCCTAAGGCAGTCAAGTCAAGATTAGGGTTTTGTGTTGCACTAATGTCCTCATATCCAAATATCCCCAAGTGCTTCCCAATGTCTTAATATGTTCTTAAGTTCATCCATGTCAAATTTCAATCCTTTCAAAGAAAGTTTGGTCAGTCAATTGCTCAAGAGGCCTAAAAGTCTATTGTGCTAGGGCAAAAGTCAATTGTGTCCCAAATACAGTCAAACCTCAAGATTTTTTTGTCAAAATTCTCATTTTGAAGGATAATTCATCATTTGATCAAGGGTTAATCATGATTCATCAAGGATTGCTCAAGATTCATCAAAATTCAAAAGTTGCTAAATTAGGGTTTTGTAGGAAAAGTCAACTCAACTTTGACCAAGCATAACTTTCTCATACTTTATGAGAAATGACCCATCCAAAGCTCATTTTTACGAGGATGCAATTTCATACAATCCATCTTCACACCCCAAGATCAAGAAATTCTCTCACACAAAGTTACAAATTTGGACATTATAGGTCATTTTTGAAAGTCAACAAAAACACCTTTTTTACCAAAGCTTATAACTTGAGAATGGAACATCAAAATGATATGAGACCAAAAGGGTTGATTAGAGGACATCTCAAGGTTTCTAAAAAGTCCAAGAACACCTCAAAAAGTTCAAAATTGAATAAGTTATGTATTGTTGAATTTGGGCATTTTTTCAAAATTGCCAAAAGTCAACTAACCTCAAAACTCCAATTTTTGACAAAAGGGCCCACTTTTTTCCACTTGATTTGGTCTTGTCATGTCACACACGTGTCCCATACTTAATTTCATGATCATTCATTTATTTTTCTATTTTATTTTATTTTTATTGATTTAATTCATTTTAAATCAATATTAAATCAAATAAAATCTAAAAATTGATGTAAAGGGATCTTTGTGATTTGTACAACTTGCAATTGTCATTATTCACTCAACCAAATCGCATCATGGCTCATTCAAGCATAAAAAATTAGATCTTGCCTATATTTGGAAACATGGTTAAAGGTGATCAAAGGGCAATCTTGATTCTTCAATGCACAAAGATATTGGCCCATGTTTTAACCTAGAATCATTCCATTATATGCAAGGAAGCCTCACAAATCAAAAACACGCACAAAACCTTGCAGAAACGGCCATACCAATTTGAGAAAAAAGCTTGAAAAGTGTGAGATCGAAAACAATATTGGAGGCACTTTCAGACCAAAATCACAACACTACTCTCTTCCTTGGCATCCATTGAAGCAATACCAATCAAAACCAAGTCCTAAGACAGCCTAAAACTCGCTGTAAGTGTTCTTGAAAACACCTCTGCACATGAAATCGTGAACCACTCTCCTTGCATCTTTTTGCCAATTAGTTTGCATATTCATACTCACCATCCAATTTACATCGATTCTGCATTATTTAATTTGATTTTTTTGGCCTCTAACCCCCTATCCAGAACCTAGGGTTCTTGTGTATGTTTTTAGGCGTTTTGTGTGCAGGTTAAATCGAGGTCAATAATGGCCATGGATGATTTCAGGGGAAGGAGACGAGTGCATTGGCACTCTTAGTTTGCATTTACATGGTCTAGGGAGTATTTTATAACCATCCCACGAAACTTCTTGCGGATAAAAATCCGCAGGTAACCGAACCAGGTTTTTGTGAAGAAGATGAAGATGTGTCATAGCGTGATTGGCTCATTTGAATATTAGCGCGTTTTTCAGGGAATAGTTGTTAGTTTGTTTTATAATATTTAATTGGTATTCCACTAACAGGTTAACATCATGGCTCAGTTGGTAGCGCGCTAGTTGAATTGTCCCTTGGGACCTGGGTTCGAATCCTATGTCCCCCAAAACATTATTTGGTTTTGCTTTTCAGGTATTCAGGCGCAGCATCCGAAGCGTGGACTACCATAGGTCCTCAGATTCCATTGTGCCAAGTGTCTTCAAGCTAGATCCAAAGGCCAGAATCATTGATCCACCATGGATTCAAGTCAATGCACGCGTAGACAATCTGAAAGGTCAACAAGGGCCAGCGTTCTGGGCTTGGCATTATGCTTATCATACCCCCAATTCAAGCCCAACACCCTCCAAAGTTTGCTTATATTTTTATTTCTGTTCATTATTTTTTTATTGCTTTTTATTATTATTATTAAAAACTAATTAATTAACAAACTAACCCTTTTTCATAAAAAAATCAGAAATCATAAAAAATATTATTTTCATCATTAATTTTATTATTTATTTTTGTAAATAAACCAATAATTAATTTATTTAGTTTTAATTAGGTTCAATTTTAATATATTTTGCATTAAATTAAAATCAACATAGAATTAGGGTTTTTAATATTTGTTAACCATTTTTTATTTCCTTAATTAAAATAAAACTCAAAAATATTTTATTTTTAATTAATTAATTCAAATTATTAATCTAGACTTAATTTTTAATTCAAAAAAATAACAAAAAATATGTTTTATTTGATAAAAAGGGTCAAAACCCTAGGACGCTCCGATTCAATTTTTCTCGCGCGAATTATCTTTGATCTATATTTGTGTATTTGCTCCGAGGATGTAATAGTTTTAACTTAGGATTTTATTTATCGCTTTTATTTACTTTTCGCAATTTAATTTTCAAGGGTTTGTTTTTGGCGATGTAAATACCCGACGCCTTGTAATAGCTTAGCTTTATTTCCCGCAATTTAATTTCCGCAACCATTAACTGTTAGATGTTTGAATAATAGGCTATGCATGACAAGATCTATCTTAATTTAAAATCAACAGTAGCTCACCATTAACATGTACAAAGATAAATAACAGAAAAACAATACACTCGCACATGCCACTCTTAGGGTACGCCTCACTTGGTTGCCTCGAACGTGGTCATTGAGTATAGGAAGTTTTAGAGGTCGCCCTCTTGTCCAAAGATCAAAGTTCCCTCGAAACGGTTGCCTCGGAAAAATGATCTAAGACATTAGGGTTACCGCTAAGGCGTCCTAACATTGCTTTAGTGACCACACGTCCCTTAATCGAATTGACCCGAAAAACTCCAACGACGATGCTACCTACTTCTCAATAGTGGGATGGCATTGTCTAAAGGACATTTGCATAGTTTAATTCCTTTTTGAGTAGGTAGATGGTTCTTAAGTACTTGCTCTTTTTTTTAAAAATAAAATAAAACTTTTCGCACTTACACACCTTTCAAACAAAAACTTCTTTCAAACCCACAAACACAAAGAAAAGCAAATTTTGAAAACACAATGAGCAAGTACCTAAGAGCCCATAGATAACCACAGATAGAAAGGGTGCTGTGATCGGTGGATCTGGAACTGACTGTTTTAAAGCTGGTTCGCGAAATGTCGCGGTAAGCAAGAGTCGCCACCGTCTTTTATTTTCTCCAATAGGAAAGGACAAAAGCACAGAAAAATTCCTTTAAAGAGATTGCTCTCGGTTCGGGAGGTAGGTTATAGAAAGGGAAGGTGTTAGCACCCTTTCTATCCATGGTTATCCATGGGCTCTTAGGTACTTGCTCAATGTGTTTTCAAAATTGTTGTTTGCTTTTCAATTGTGGGTTTCAAAAATATTCTTTGAAAAGTTTCAGTTCAACTCATGCGTTAGAGTGTTTTGAAAAGTTTGTTTTGAAAGTTTTTTGAAAGTGTTGGTGTGAAAAGAGTTTTTGTTTTGTTTGAACATTGAGCAAGTACCTTTGAGAACCTACCTACCCTAAGGAATTAGTCTGTGTAGATGTCCCTTAAGGTAGTGCCATCCCACCATTGAGAGGTAGGTAGCACCACCGTAGGAGGTGTTCGGGTCAATTCGAGTTTTAGGGACAGGGTGGTCACCGGAGCAATAGGAAGACACCTCAGAAGCTACCCTCATGCCAGGTTCCCGGACCATGAGGACTTACTAAGACGTTTTCTACTCGACGACCACCTTTCGAAAGGCAACAGTGAGGCGTACCCTAGGGGTGGTGTGTGCGAATTGTGTGTCATTTTCAGTTCATTGTTTGTCTTGTCATGCATTGGTGATCTAACGGTTCAATTTTATTATCGGGCATTCATTCTTTCATGCATATTTATTAACAGTTATATTTGCGAGAAAATAAATCTAACTATTACAACCGGCGCGGGTCCACATCGCCAAAAAAACCGAACCCGATTTGACTGAAAATAAATAAAGCGAATAAATAAAAGTCCGAGAGTTTTCAATTACATGGCTTTGGGGCATATACAGAGGTATTTAAACAATATAAAATAAATGCGCGAAATAAAGACTAAACAAAATTAGGGCATTGGACCCTTTAACAGATAATTAAAATAATCAAGGAATTTTAAAATTAAAAATTAAATGAAAAATAATGTTTTTGTGTTTTTTAGGTTTAAAAGAAAAAAGAGAAAAGTTAATTAAAATTAAAATCCTAGTTCTATCATTTTTTAAGTTTATTATGAAAAAGATTTAATTTCTAACCTAATTAAATTCTAAATCAATTTATATACAATTTTTGATTTATAGAAAATAAATAATAAATAATAATATTGTGAGAAAAAAGGAAAAAATTAAAAAAGATATAAAAAATTAATAATCAACCTAATTCTACATTTTTTGGATTTTTTATTATGAAAAAAGAATTAAAATTAACATTAAAACCTAATTAAACTAAATGAATTACATTTTAATTTATTAAAAAAAGAATCAAAATTAATCATATATTTTTTGTCCTTTTCTGTATTTTTAGTGTTTTTTATATTTTTGTAAGAATTAATTAAATAAAACAATAAAACATGACAATTGAAATAATAAATAAAAAGATAAAAAATAAAAAATAAAATAATCAAAGTATGCAAACCAGGGTGAGGGAACCCCAATTTGGAGGGTGTTAATTAGAAAGGCCTGGCCCATTTTTGTGAGAATTTGTTGACTTTCTGGATTGTGTGTGACGTGTTTGACTGGCCTCCACCATATGCCCTCGTTCTGGACCCTTTGATAAGTTTCCTGGGACACGTGGATGAGTTGATGCTGAAGCGCATGGTGAGTCTTAATGTGAGGCCTGCATGGGAATTAGAAATGAAAAATAATATTGGAAATGTGTGAGACCTGGGGTTTGAACCCAGGTCATTAGAGTCCCTAGTGCGCGTCCCTGCCAGCTGAGCCAATTGATTTCATTTAACATATTATAGTTAATAAACAATATAAAATAAAACCAACGCATATGGACTAACACGCGCGCGAATTTTGAATGGACGAGTCACAGCGTGCCACATCTTCATCTTCTTCACGTCCCTGTAAACAAAATTCATTGGCAACGGTTTTGAAGCGCTGCATTAGGCCACATTTGAAAAAATAGCGAATAGAGCTGTGTGCATCAGAAATTAATCGCGAGGGTCAAGATGTTTTCGTCTTGAGGCACTGAATTCAGCCATGGTGCTTCTGAGTTCTAATTTTTCTTATACTCAAAATCCCCAATTTAAGAACACTGGAACCCTAGAATTCGAAAATGGCAAATTCATATTTATGGCACAAAAATGAAATTAAATGCATTGGTCAGTTTGGAAACCTTGTGAGGAACATGAATGTATAATTAAAAATGCAAGAGGATGCGTAGAATCAAGAATACGAATTCAAAATTTCTCTGTACAGTTTCACTTGCAGAGACTAGTTCAAGGAGCTTTTGATTGAGGTTATGGATTGAAATGCGTTCAAAATCGTCTCAGGAAGCTATTGATACAAAAATTATGGCTTGAGCAGATCCCTAGCACTGAAATCAGTTTTGCCTTTTATGGTTCATTTTCAAATTGTCAAATGGACTTTGAACGAGTTTTGTGCTATGTTCTTGGTAGGGTTGGACTCAGTGACCATCATAGAATTGAATAGGCTTGCTAACTCTCCTTAATTCATGCTTGTTAGAGAATTGGCTTTAGGGTTTGTCCATTAACCATTTTTTCCTAATTTCTAGCCAAAACCTAGACCTAGTGTGTAAATGAACCTTGGCCTGATTTTTGAGTTGGTTCATGATGTATAGAACTTGTCCAAATTCATTTGACACCATTTCATTGATTTTTAAATTTTATTTGAATTTTCAATGAATTAAAATGAATTAAATCATCAAAAATTAAATAAAATAAAAAAGTCAACATTTGGTCTTGAAATCAACCATGGGCCACGTGTGTGGCATGACAAGGATGGACAAAGTGAGAAAAATGGGGCCCTTTTGTCAAAATTGGATTTTCAAGGATAGTTGACTTTTGCCATTTCACAAAAATTTCCCAACTTCTACAAGGCATAACTTGCTCAATTTTTAAGCTTTTCACATGTTCTTGGACATTTTGGAAAGGTCTTTGAGTCCTTTAACCAATGCCTTTGGTCCCATGTCATTTTGATTTACCAATCTCAAGTTATGGCCTTTGACTTAAAGTCCCTTTTTGTTGACTTTTGAAAATGACCTATAATGTTGAAATTGATAACTTTTTGTGAGAGCATTTCTTGGACTTGAAGTATGAAGAGGAGTTGTAGGAAATGTCTTTCTCTTCAAAATGAGCTTTGGATGGAATTTTTCTGATAATCCATGTGAAAGTTATGCCCTGGTCAATTTCAGTTGACTTTTTCAGCTGTCCAAATATAGCAACTTTTGCATCTCTGATGATTTTCTGAGCCAAACTTTGAGAATCATGATCAAGCATTGATCAAATGATGTTTGTGGCTTCAAAATGATATGTTGACCAAAAATTTGAACTTTTGACTGTCAAATGACCATTTTGCCCCTACAGTTGACTGTAGTGCAATCTAGGGTTTTGACTGTGCAATTTTGAGCTGAATGCCTTGAAACTTGATATGGGAATGCTTGACCATGTTTGTAAGCATATGAGACTTGATTGGGCCTTTGAACACTTCCTTTTCTTGATCAGACTCAAAACCCTAATTTGGACTGTTTAGGAGACTGTTGCACTGCACAACCCTTGGGGAACTTTTCTAGCTTGGCTTGACAATTTCTTGAGGAATATGGGAGGGCAAATTTTGGGGTATAACAGTTGCCCCTGTTCAATCTTCTTAGACCTGAGGATGTAGATTGGCTGACGTGCCTTTTGTAATCCGAGGGTAAAAGATGATTGGACACTAGAGTGCCCGGAAATTTGCGCTCACATGCTGGCAATGAGGGTAATGGGCTTATAGATGCCATCTGGATGTTTTGATTGCGTAAGAGATTCCTTGGCGAGGACCTGCATACCTGCAAAACAGAAAATGAGTACCTGACACGTTGCAGGGATGATTACTTCCTTAGCATGAATGGTAAGAGAGCCTTGAGCGACTTTAACTTCAACAACGCTCGTTGAGAAAAATCTGGGGTGTCTTCTACTGGGATAAGAATCAGGGAGATCTTAAGGTTGATCTGACTGAACCAGAGAGGCCTTTGACTGAGTAAGCAATCAGGAAAATCTTGGGACGATTTAACTGAACCGGTCTAGGTCTTAAAATGTCTTCAATGGGATAAGCATCAGGGAGATCTTAGGTCGATCTGACTGAACCAGAGGAGGCCTTTGACTGAATAAGTCTAGGTCTTGAAATGTCTTCAAAGGGATAAGCATCAGGAAAATCTTGGGACGATTTAACTGAACCAGAGAAGGCCTTTGACTGAACCAGTCTAGGTCTTGAAATGTCTTCAAAGGGATAAGCATCAGGAAAATCTTGGGACGATTTAACTGAACCAGAGAAGGCCTTTGACTGAACCAGTCTAGGTCTTGAAATGTCTTCCACTGGATAAGCAATCAGGAAAATCTTGGGACGATTTAACTGAACCAGAAGAGGCCTTTGACTGGATAAGTCTAGGTCTTGAAATGTCTTCCACTGGATAAGCAATCAGGAAAATCTTGGGACGATTTAACTGAACCAGAGGAGGCCTTTGACTGAACCAGTCTAGGTCTTGAAATGTCTTCAAAGGGATAAGCAATCAGGAAAATCTTGGGACGATTTAACTGAACCAGAGAAGGCCTTTGACTGAACCAGTCTAGGTCTTGAAATGTCTTCAAAGGGATAAGCAATCAGGAAAATCTTGGGACGATTTAACTGAACCAGAGAAGGCCTTAGACTGAACCAGTCTAGGTCTTGAAATGTCTTCCACTGGATAAGCAATCAGGAAAATCTTGGGACGATTTAACTGAACCAGAGGAGGCCTTTGACTGGATAAGCAATCAGGAAAATCTTGGGACGATTTAACTGAACCGGTCTAGGTCTTGAAATGTCTTCCACTGGATAAGCAATCAGGAAAATCTTGGGACGATTTAACTGAACCAGAGGAGGCCTTTGACTGAACCAGTCTAGGTCTTGAAATGTAGCTTGAGAACTTAACTGGATCTTCCCTGAAAGATAAGAGTCAGTCATATGCAATGCATGATATGAATCAAGCAATGATGTTCTCAACATAAATGAGATTCGTATGATGCAGTGCGTTATGCATGCTATAATGATGTAGGTGATATTTTATGTATGTTTTCGTCTAGGAAAATGAATCCCTGACGGGTGCCAGGAAGTCGTATCCTGGGCTGATGTCGAAGAATAGATTTTGCTTCCGCTGGGGATGATAGTTGCAAGGATACCGGTAGGAGAAGATGACTCCGTTGCGGAATAAACTTGGCAAATGGAGGATTCTGCGGGGAGAAAAGATACTCTAGCGATCATGCTGGGAAGCAATACTCTGTGGGGAGAATGATACCTTGCTGAATATTGATAGTGACTCTATTGGGGATACCGTTGTTGTATTGGAAGTGTGAATAGACTTCGCTGGGAATAGGAAAGAACTACGTTGACGACGACCTTTCCTTGGCCTTTGGCTGAGGATAACCCAGTTATATCCTGTTAAGGAAATAACTCTTTAAATTAAGCCGGACGACGCGTTCGTACTCTGCTAGGAGATGAGCTTCCAGAATATACTGGGGATAAGCTTACTGCTTGGGGAGATGAATTCCATCTTTCCTGGGGAACTTGGATGGGACTCTCCTGGGGAAATTTTGATATGCTGGGGAAGAATGCGCTGACTTGCTGTCTCACTCTCTGGGGAATTTAAGATGCCTGGTTAGGTTTTTTAGCTGAACCTACTTTGGTACCTTGGGTAGAACAATTAGACTGCTCAAACAACTCTTTATTGCCCCTGTTTCTAGTGTCACCTGCAATTAGTTCTTTGTTTCGTATGCAAATATTTATGAGCTAGCAAATTATTGTCAATGCGTATATCACAAATTGAACCTTGGACGTTCTTCGCAAAACAAAACAGAAAAAAGAAAAACAGTTGGCACGTTTAACTGAAAAGTATATTTGTATTGATTTTGAATAGCCTGTGAATAGGCGTTTTGTGTACAAGAGGCTGGCGTCCTAGTAAGAGAACCGTCGCCGAGCAAAAGAGTTTATACAAGTTTTGTACAACAGAAAAAACAGCTGTGTGAAATATGAATGATCCACTGGGTTTCAACTCTGCTATCGCCTTTATAACTCTGAGCGTCCCATCCCTTGATGACCTTGGTTGAAGGTGAGGCTGACTGATCGATGCCGTCTTGATGTAGATACCGGATTCTGGATGCAAAGTGATCCAATGAGACATAGCATTACGCTTTTATCCCTAACTTTTGCCTGGACTGCCTTTTCGGGTTTTCAGTCCACCGGGATACCCATTTTTGCCCAAGCCGCCTTTTCAGGTTTTCAGCTTGCCGGGTATACAGATTTTTTCATTTTCATCCCTTCATTTTGCCCGAACCCTTTTGGTTCGACGGGAAGCCCTAATTTTTGCCTAGACATGTCAGCCTAGCGGGTCTTCTTTCATGCGTAGTATTTTTTAACTATGTCTGCATTGGCGGGGTGAGGAAGGTCGTCACCATCCATATTGGTTAATATCATTGCTCCTCCTGAGAACACATGCCTAACCACAAATGGCCCTTCGTACGTAGGGGTCCATTTGCCCCTTGGATCACTCTGAGGAAGGATGATTCGCTTGATCACCAGATCCCCGACTTGATATTCCTGTGGTCTGACCTTTTTGTTAAATGCCCTGATCATTCGCTTCTGATACGTCTGACCATGGCAGATAGCAGCAAGTCTCTTTTCGTCAATAAGGTTGAGTTGATCAAGTCGTGTCTGGATCCAATCATCTTCGTTCAGATTTGCATCCTTCATTATCCGGAGAGAAGGAATTTGTACTTCGATCGGCAAGACTGCCTCCATGCCATAAACCAGAGAGAAAGGAGTTGCCCCAGTTGACGTCCTAGCTGAAGTACGATACCCATGCAGAGCGAACGGTAACATCTCATGCCAATCTTTATACGTTACTGTCATCTTCTGCACGATCTTCTTGATGTTTTTATTAGCTGCTTCTACAGCTCCATTCATCTTCGGTCTGTAAGGAGAAGAATTGTGGTGCTGTATCTTGAACTGTTCGCAAAGCTCGGTGATCATTTTATTATTCAGATTGGTACCGTTGTCTGTAATAATCCGCTCAGGGACGCCGTACCGACAGATCAGGTTGTGCCGAATGAACCGTGCCACAACAGTCTTGGTTACCGTAGCATAGGATGCTGCCTCAACCCACTTCGTAAAATAATCAATCGCCACTAGGATGAAGCGATGTCCGTTAGATGCCGTAGGTTTAATCTCACCAATCATGTCTATGCCCCACATTGCAAATGGCCAAGGCGCAGTCAGAACATTCAGGGGAACCGGAGGAACATGCACCTTGTCTGCGTAGATCTGGCACTTATGGCATGTCCTGGAATGTTGGTAACAGTCAGCTTCCATGGTGGACCAGTAATACCCTGCCCGTAGGATCTTCTTTGCCATTGTATGTCCACTGGAGTGTGTACCAAAGGTCCCTTCATGTAGCTCTTCCATGATTCTTTCTGCTTCAGGCTTATCTACACAACGCAGTAGGGTTGAATCCTGGTTTCGCTTGTACAAGATGCCATTGCTAAGAAAGAACTTGGCTGCAAACCTTCTCAGGAACTTCTTATCATTGACAGATGCTCCTTCAGGGTATTCCTGAGCTTCTAGGTATCTCTTCACTTCGTGGTACCAAGGCTTCTCAGTTACCAATTCAGTTTCAAGATCACAACAGTATGCCGGTTCGTCCAGTTTCCAGATGGTGATCCGGGGAGCTTCATTATCCCATTTAACCTTGAACATTGAAGACATTGTAGCTAACGCGTCCGCCAGCTGATTCTCTTCTCTTGGAAAGTGCTCAAATGTTATTTCTGTGAAGTGGGGGATCAGAGCCAACACACATTCTCTATAAGGAATCAAGTTTGGGTGTTTCGTATCCCACTCTCCTTTGATCTGATTGATCACCAGAGCGGAATCTCCGAAGACACTCAGAAATTTGATCCTCAGGTCAATCGCAGCTTGAAGACCCATAATACACGCTTCATACTCCGCCATGTTGTTGGTACAGTTGAAACACAGCCGGGCGGTGAGTGGAGTATGAGTACCTTGTGGAGATACGATTATGGCGCCGATACCATTTCCCAAAGCATTGGAGGCTCCGTCAAAGTGCATAGACCATCGGGATCCTGGTTCAGGTCCTTCATCCGGTCCAGGTATTTCACAGTCAGTTACTATCATAATGCTTTCATCTGGAAACTCGAAGTTCATTGATTGGTAGTCATCCACAGCTTGATGTGCTAGGTGGTCTGCCAATACACCTCCCTTGATGGCTTTTTGGGTCGTGTACTGAATGTCGTATTCCGTCAAGATCATCTGCCATCTTGCAATTCTCCCAGACAGAGCAGGCTTTTCGAATATGTACTTTATAGGATCCATTTTTGAGATTAACAAGGTAGTGTGAGTCAGCATATACTGTCTCAGCCGGCGAGCAGCCCATACCAAAGCGCAGCAAGTTTTCTCAAGCAGTGAGTATCGGGTCTCACAGTCGGTAAACTTTTTGCTAAGGTAATAAATGGCATGCTCTTTTCGGCCAGACTCGTCATGCTGCCCCAGTACACACCCCATTGCATTATCAAGCACTGTCAGGTAAAGTATCAAAGGTCTCCCTTCAACTGGTGGCATAAGGATGGGTGGTTCTTGGAGATATTCTTTGATTCTGTCAAAAGCAGCCTGGCATTCATCATTCCAACGTACTACCTGATCTTTCTTCAGCAGCTTGAAGATTGGTTCACAGGTGGCAGTCAAATGTGAGATGAACCGAGCAATGTAATTCAGGCGTCCTAGAAAGCCTCTGACTTCCTTCTCTGTCTTAGGAACTGGCATCTCTTGAATGGCTTTGACCTTAGCAGGGTCCACTTGAATTCCCTTATCACTGACCATGAAGCCTAGCAACTTCCCAGATCTTACCCCGAAGGTGCACTTGTTCGGGTTCAATCTCAGCTTGTACAGTTTCAACCGGTCGAACAACTTCTGCAGATGATCTAGGTGCTCTTCCTCAGTCTGGGACCTAGCGATCATGTCGTCCACATACACTTCGATCTCATGGTGGATCATATCATGAAATAGGGTAACCATGGCACGTTGGTAGGTTGCCCCAGCATTCTTTAACCCAAACGGCATGACCTTGTAACAGAAGGTGCCCCACTGAGTAACAAAGGTAGTCTTTTCCATGTCTTCAGGTGCCATCTTGATCTGATTGTAGCCTGAAAAGCCATCCATGAAAGAGAACACTTTATGCTGAGCTGTATTATCAACAAGGACATCAATGTGGGGTAGAGGGAAGTCATCCTTGGGGCTGGCCCTGTTCAGATCCCTGTAATCAACACACATCCTGACCTTGCCGTCCTTCTTAGGTACCGGCACCACATTAGCAACCCACTGAGGGTAAGAAGTTACTGCAAGAAACCCGGCATCAAACTGCTTCATAACCTCGGCTTTAATCTTCTCAGACATCTCTGGACGCATCCGACGAACCTTTTGCTTAACCGGAGGGAAATCTTCTTTAGTTGGTAAGTGATGGACCACAATGTCGGTATCTAATCCGGGCATATCTTCGTAGGACCAGGCAAAGATTTCTTTATAATCCTGCAGCATCTGAGTCAACCGTTGCTTCACGCTGAGTTTTAGGTTGGCACCAATCTTCACCTCTTTCTTGTCTTCCTCCGTACCCAAGTTTATTATTTCCACTGGCTCTTCATGGGGTTGAATTGCCCTCTCTTCCTGTTGTAACAGTCTTGCAAGTTCACCAGGCACTTCGCAATCATCTTCACCTTCGTCGGCGGCTAAGTTGATCGGATTTTCGAAGTCATAACTGGCAGTAGCAGAGTCGTTACCAGTGAGATCCAGAGTGGATTGAAACCTGTATGAGTGAGTGTGTGTGTAAATACAGCTGTTTTGCAATATGTAAAGAAAGGAAAGAAAAGGAGCGCAAAATTTGAAATGTGAAAAACGTCCAATGCTTTTATTCATGATATATGATAGTGACAAACAAAAAGCCCTCATAAATAAAACCACGGTGCCCCGGGTAAGACACCGGGCCATATAGTCTCAAATTATTGTTTATTACAAATCAAAAAACAAAGAAATTCATTACTGAGGAACAATAGAAACAGAGAGATTGTCTTTTGCACTCCAATTGTTAGGCCCACTGTCGGTTGTCGGGTAGATCCAGCTATCAAACTCAGCATCATCCACTTCGTCTTCGTCCCCAATAGCATTCACTCCATGAGCAGGTAGGGGAGCCGCCACCACATTAGGCTTGTCAGATGCCTCAAACTGTACCTCCTTTGCATCAATGAGGTCTTGCAGCTTGTTCCTTAGTGCCCAACAGTCATCAGTAGAGTGCCCCGGGCTATCTGAATGGTAAGCACAGCGAGCATTTGGATTGAACTTGGGAGATGCAGTGTTGGGAAACTTTGGAGCCTCCTTGACAGTCACTAAATTGGTGGATAGTAACCGTGGCAGGATCTGTGATAAGGTCATGCTTAACCGGGTAAACTCTCTCCGGGGTCTTTCAAACTTCTGAGGATTAGTTGGCCGAGGAGCGGCAGCAGGTTTGGCAATCATTACCGCACTGACAGATTGGCGGTGTTCAGGTCGCTCTGTTCTCCGGGAGTTATATACAGCACTAGCCTCCTTTTTGAAGGGTTTCTTCTCAGTACTGGAGGAGGCAACTTTCTGTATCTTCCCCGATTTTATACCAGCCTCGATCCTTTCACCAGTCAGGATCAGATCAGTAAACCCAGCAGAGGAATTACCAATGAGATGGTTGAAAAATGGACCAGATAGGGTCCCCAAGAACATATCTACCAGCTCCCGATCCGTCAATGGTGGCTGCACCCTGCCAGCCAGGTCTCTCCATTTCTGAGCGTACTCCTTAAAACCTTCACCCGACCCTAGCGACATACCCTGGAGCTGGGTACGCGTAGGAGCGAGGTCGGCATTATACTGATACTGCTTGTAAAAAGCAGTGGCCAGATCCTCCCAGTTACGAATGCTGATTCCATCTAGTTGATAGAACCAATCGAGGTGAGTCCCTGAAAGACTCTCCTGGAAGAAGTGGATCCAAAGGTTCTTGTCTGCTGTGTAAGGCTGGATCTTCCTTACATAAGAACGGAGGTGCATCTTGGGACAGGAAGCCCCATCATACTTCACGAAGGCAGGTGTTTTGAACTTGTGCGGGATCACCACTCCAGTAGATAACCCCAAGTCTCCGAAATCCAATCCAGGTACCCGTTGAACTTCCACAGCCTTTAATCTGTCTTCCAGCTGTTTGTACCGGTCTTCAGCAGGAGGGTACTGGTCGTCGTTGAAGTCTGTTTCAGTATCAGAGCCCACAGGAGTAGTGACCTCCCTCTCATGGTGACTACCTTCTGTCACAGATGGAGGAGTCCTTTCAGCTTCAACAACCAAAGTGTTCCCGAGTCTGCGCCCAGTGTTAAATAGCACAGTCCTCCTCTTCTTCTTGGTCTTCTTCAACAGCATGGTCTTTAACTCTTGTTGACCCTGAGACAAGCCCTTGATCAGCTCCTGAAATTGGGCGTTTTGCGCCTGAAACTGGGCGTTCTGCGCCTGAAGAGCCTTGATAGCCGCATCGGTCGATGATTCAGGAGGGTTCATGATGCTGAAATAAACAGCGAAGAACGGTAAACAACCTGAAAAGAAGAGTATTTATGATGCACATGATGAATGATATGTGTTTATGCAATGCATTCAAGAGTTCGAAAATTCAAATTTGTTGTAGACCAAAAGGAACACACTTTATTATTAAGAAAATCATTGTTTTGATACATCAAAGCCTCATGGGCAAAAGTACAAAAAGATCAAGTCACATCCAAAATATGTTGCGCATCTTCTCTGGAGCTATGTAAGTGTTGAGATTCCTTTCCTCGTGCAACAAGCGAGTGAGCTCCAAGACCTTCTTTTCACTGGCATGCAAACTAGTCTCAAGAGAATTCCGCTCTTCCTTAAGCTGGATCCAACTCTTCTGCATCTCTTCCCAGGATGTGGGCATATCAGGGTGCTGAATAACATGAGACACCTCTCCCTCCAAGGCAGGTTCTTTGATTACTGGAAGCATGTGAGGATAAGGCATTACTAACTTCTGAGAGCGGGCTCGTACCCATTTGAGGTAAGGCTCCAAAGGGATGGAGTTCCTGTGCCCCAGTGTCTTGCTGTCTATCCTACTAGGCATCCTCCAAGCTCTGATAAATCTCTGGCGAAGTCCTTGAGTATCGTTGTCGAAGTCAAAAACTATGTCAGGTATCAACATGTCATGAGGACCATCCCTCCGAGCATAACCAAATTGTCTCCAAGCCAGGCATGGACTATAAGTAATACCCCCTCTGATTCCAAGTAAAGGAACATTAGGATACTCCCCGCAACGATCAATGATAGTGACATCTTCCCTGGACCTAGGGCACCAATGTATATCTGCATGTGTAAGAGTCATCAACCGTTGTGACCATCTCAAACCCCGCTCGTTCTTCAGGACTGATTGTGGAAGGTGCGAAATAAACCACTTTCCCAGGAGAGGAGTGCAACACATAAGGACACCTCTTTTTCTCATGGTTCGAGTGTAACATGAGTGAAGGAGGTCTCCCAGCAACGTAGGTATAGGATTCCTGGACATAAAGACCTGGACAGCACTGATATCAATGAGCTGGTCTGGGTTAGGGAACAATATCAAACCATAAACAAGGAGGGCCACAACTTCTTCAAAAGCTTGTAAATCAAGGGAGTTCCAACAATCATAGGCCTTTTCAAACAGAAACCTAGCTAAGAACCCTTTGATACCACTTCTAACTTCCCAATGTCCCTTGAGGTCAGATGACTGCAGGTGCAAGGCTTTAGCAATCTCTTCAAGCTTAGGTTCCTTTTCTGTACCGTTGAAGGGTAGCTGATCAAGAATAGGGATCTTCAGGAGTCGGGAGAACTCCTCCAATGTAGGTACCAACTGATAATCCAAGAAGGTGAAACAGTGATGCAGAGGGTCAAAGAATTGGAACAGGACTTTTATCATATCTTCCTCAATGTTGGTGTTGACCAAGCTGATGAGGCTTCCATGTCTTTCACTGAATGAAGAGTTCTCGGGAATCCTGGATATAAGCTCCTTAAGTTGAGGAGAGATCCTTACAAGACTGATTGGAATTGTCTTTCTACGAACAGTTTCCATGTCCTACAAAACAAGAACAAAGATGAAAATTCGAACCCCTGAAATGGTTAGTTAATGCATATGATGTTGGATGATGTCATGATGCCATGATTAAACACAGATATTTACAAAGACAAACATGTAAGGCACACAAGGCACACAAGACAGGCCCTTAAGGTTTAAGGCCAGCATGAGGTCTGGGTAGTACCCTCTTGAAGTTGGTGGGTTCATCCTGTCCTAATCAAAGTAACCGGGTTCTAAGGTTCCCAATATCACGGGATTGCTTTCATTGTTCATCGTTTCGATTTAGCCACTGAATTGGCGACCGAAATATTCCAGGAAAGCAACCCTCAATTGAGTGTAGTATCGAGTATCAACCAACCTCGGACTGCACCAAAGTCAGTTATCTCACTACCCTAAAGAGGCCAAGATGGTTCAATTAAGGTTCCTAAGGTCTGTTGATGCTTCATGACACCACATGGAGGCCCCGTACTCTCCTTGACTGACTCAAGGGTTACCGGTACACACCAAAATGTCACATCAACGTAGCAGACTGCTTCAACCATGTCGGTATACCCCGCACAGTTCCCTCACAGCCTTGTTGCTACTTTCTAAAAAGGTATCCCCCAGATCCGGGTTAGGATCTATAGAACTCCCAAGCAACCCACAATTTTAAAGCATACAAGGAAAGCAATTGAAAACACAGTGATCTTAGTCCTAAGGTACACCCCACTTTAAGTTTATCCCCAGCAGAGTCGCCAGTTCTGTGATCGGTGGATCTGGAACTGACTGTTTTAAAGCTGGTTCGCGAAATGTCGCGGTAAGCAAGAGTCGCCACCGTCTTTTATTTTCTCCAATAGGAAAGGACAAAAGCACAGAAAAATTCCTTTAAAGAGATTGCTCTCGGTTCGGGAGGTAGGTTATAGAAAGGGAAGGTGTTAGCACCCTTTCTATCCATGGTTATCCATGGGCTCTTAGGTACTTGCTCAATGTGTTTTCAAAATTGTTGTTTGCTTTTCAATTGTGGGTTTCAAAAATATTCTTTGAAAAGTTTCAGTTCAACTCATGCGTTAGAGTGTTTTGAAAAGTTTGTTTTGAAAGTTTTTTGAAAGTGTTGGTGTGAAAAGAGTTTTTGTTTTGTTTGAACATTGAGCAAGTACCTTTGAGAACCTACCTACCCTAAGGAATTAGTCTGTGTAGATGTCCCTTAAGGTAGTGCCATCCCACCATTGAGAGGTAGGTAGCACCACCGTAGGAGGTGTTCGGGTCAATTCGAGTTTTAGGGACAGGGTGGTCACCGGAGCAATAGGAAGACACCTCAGAAGCTACCCTCATGCCAGGTTCCCGGACCATGAGGACTTACTAAGACGTTTTCTACTCGACGACCACCTTTCGAAAGGCAACAGTGAGGCGTACCCTAGGGGTGGTGTGTGCGAATTGTGTGTCATTTTCAGTTCATTGTTTGTCTTGTCATGCATTGGTGATCTAACGGTTCAATTTTATTATCGGGCATTCATTCTTTCATGCATATTTATTAACAGTTATATTTGCGAGAAAATAAATCTAACTATTACAACCGGCGCGGGTCCACATCGCCAAAAAAACCGAACCCGATTTGACTGAAAATAAATAAAGCGAATAAATAAAAGTCCGAGAGTTTTCAATTACATGGCTTTGGGGCATATACAGAGGTATTTAAACAATATAAAATAAATGCGCGAAATAAAGACTAAACAAAATTAGGGCATTGGACCCTTTAACAGATAATTAAAATAATCAAGGAATTTTAAAATTAAAAATTAAATGAAAAATAATGTTTTTGTGTTTTTTAGGTTTAAAAGAAAAAAGAGAAAAGTTAATTAAAATTAAAATCCTAGTTCTATCATTTTTTAAGTTTATTATGAAAAAGATTTAATTTCTAACCTAATTAAATTCTAAATCAATTTATATACAATTTTTGATTTATAGAAAATAAATAATAAATAATAATATTGTGAGAAAAAAGGAAAAAATTAAAAAAGATATAAAAAATTAATAATCAACCTAATTCTACATTTTTTGGATTTTTTATTATGAAAAAAGAATTAAAATTAACATTAAAACCTAATTAAACTAAATGAATTACATTTTAATTTATTAAAAAAAGAATCAAAATTAATCATATATTTTTTGTCCTTTTCTGTATTTTTAGTGTTTTTTATATTTTTGTAAGAATTAATTAAATAAAACAATAAAACATGACAATTGAAATAATAAATAAAAAGATAAAAAATAAAAAAAAAAATAATCAAAGTATGCAAACCAGGGTGAGGGAACCCCAATTTGGAGGGTGTTAATTAGAAAGGCCTGGCCCATTTTTGTGAGAATTTGTTGACTTTCTGGATTGTGTGTGACGTGTTTGACTGGCCTCCACCATATGCCCTCGTTCTGGACCCTTTGATAAGTTTCCTGGGACACGTGGATGAGTTGATGCTGAAGCGCATGGTGAGTCTTAATGTGAGGCCTGCATGGGAATTAGAAATGAAAAATAATATTGGAAATGTGTGAGACCTGGGGTTTGAACCCAGGTCATTAGAGTCCCTAGTGCGCGTCCCTGCCAGCTGAGCCAATTGATTTCATTTAACATATTATAGTTAATAAACAATATAAAATAAAACCAACGCATATGGACTAACACGCGCGCGAATTTTGAATGGACGAGTCACAGCGTGCCACATCTTCATCTTCTTCACGTCCCTGTAAACAAAATTCATTGGCAACGGTTTTGAAGCGCTGCATTAGGCCACATTTGAAAAAATAGCGAATAGAGCTGTGTGCATCAGAAATTAATCGCGAGGGTCAAGATGTTTTCGTCTTGAGGCACTGAATTCAGCCATGGTGCTTCTGAGTTCTAATTTTTCTTATACTCAAAATCCCCAATTTAAGAACACTGGAACCCTAGAATTCGAAAATGGCAAATTCATATTTATGGCACAAAAATGAAATTAAATGCATTGGTCAGTTTGGAAACCTTGTGAGGAACATGAATGTATAATTAAAAATGCAAGAGGATGCGTAGAATCAAGAATACGAATTCAAAATTTCTCTGTACAGTTTCACTTGCAGAGACTAGTTCAAGGAGCTTTTGATTGAGGTTATGGATTGAAATGCGTTCAAAATCGTCTCAGGAAGCTATTGATACAAAAATTATGGCTTGAGCAGATCCCTAGCACTGAAATCAGTTTTGCCTTTTATGGTTCATTTTCAAATTGTCAAATGGACTTTGAACGAGTTTTGTGCTATGTTCTTGGTAGGGTTGGACTCAGTGACCATCATAGAATTGAATAGGCTTGCTAACTCTCCTTAATTCATGCTTGTTAGAGAATTGGCTTTAGGGTTTGTCCATTAACCATTTTTTCCTAATTTCTAGCCAAAACCTAGACCTAGTGTGTAAATGAACCTTGGCCTGATTTTTGAGTTGGTTCATGATGTATAGAACTTGTCCAAATTCATTTGACACCATTTCATTGATTTTTAAATTTTATTTGAATTTTCAATGAATTAAAATGAATTAAATCATCAAAAATTAAATAAAATAAAAAAGTCAACATTTGGTCTTGAAATCAACCATGGGCCACGTGTGTGGCATGACAAGGATGGACAAAGTGAGAAAAATGGGGCCCTTTTGTCAAAATTGGATTTTCAAGGATAGTTGACTTTTGCCATTTCACAAAAATTTCCCAACTTCTACAAGGCATAACTTGCTCAATTTTTAAGCTTTTCACATGTTCTTGGACATTTTGGAAAGGTCTTTGAGTCCTTTAACCAATGCCTTTGGTCCCATGTCATTTTGATTTACCAATCTCAAGTTATGGCCTTTGACTTAAAGTCCCTTTTTGTTGACTTTTGAAAATGACCTATAATGTTGAAATTGATAACTTTTTGTGAGAGCATTTCTTGGACTTGAAGTATGAAGAGGAGTTGTAGGAAATGTCTTTCTCTTCAAAATGAGCTTTGGATGGAATTTTTCTGATAATCCATGTGAAAGTTATGCCCTGGTCAATTTCAGTTGACTTTTTCAGCTGTCCAAATATAGCAACTTTTGCATCTCTGATGATTTTCTGAGCCAAACTTTGAGAATCATGATCAAGCATTGATCAAATGATGTTTGTGGCTTCAAAATGATATGTTGACCAAAAATTTGAACTTTTGACTGTCAAATGACCATTTTGCCCCTACAGTTGACTGTAGTGCAATCTAGGGTTTTGACTGTGCAATTTTGAGCTGAATGCCTTGAAACTTGATATGGGAATGCTTGACCATGTTTGTAAGCATATGAGACTTGATTGGGCCTTTGAACACTTCCTTTTCTTGATCAGACTCAAAACCCTAATTTGGACTGTTTAGGAGACTGTTGCACTGCACAACCCTTGGGGAACTTTTCTAGCTTGGCTTGACAATTTCTTGAGGAATATGGGAGGGCAAATTTTGGGGTATAACAGGTGCTAACACCTTCCCTTTCTATAATCTACCTCCCGAACCCGAGAAATGTCTCAAAAAGGAATTTTTCTGTGCTTTTGTCCTTTCCTTGTTGGATAAAATAAAAGACGGTGGCGACTCTTGCTTACCGCGACATTTTGCAAAAACAAACGCAAACGCGAACCAGCATTCCAAAACAGTCAGTTATTTCCCACCGATCACAGAACTGGCGACTCTGCTGGGGAATTAATAATAAGTGAGGTGTACCTTAGGATTAGATCATTGTGTTTTCAATTGTATGCTTTGTATGATTTATCTTTGTGGGCTTGTATCAGAGTTCTATAGATCCTAACCCGGATCTGGGGATACCCTTTAGGTAAGTAGCAATAAACTGTGAGGGATCTGTCTGACGTAGACCGACACGGATGAAGCAGTAGCTACATTGGTGTGGCACCTTAGTCTGTACCGATATCCCTTATGTTGGAACGAGGAGAATATGGGTCTTCTAAGGAGTCATTAAGCACCAACTGACCTTAGAACCTTAAATTGACCAACTTGGCCATAGAACAGTAGCAGTATGCTACACTCATTGAGACTAAACTCTCGCGATGATTCCGGCCGCAAGAAAAGGTTGCTAAACTGGAATTATGACCGATTGAGGGTAGTCAGTGATATTGAGATCCTCTAGAACCTGGTTACTATTTTTAGGACAGGTCTTAACCAACTAAACTGAAAGAGGGTAGTACCTAAGCTCCATGCCAGCCTGAAATCTAAGGGCTCTTTTGTGTGACTTGTGTGCCTTTACCATGTTTTCTTTTTGTGAATACTTGTGGTGTGCCTTTACCATGACATCATGACATCATAACATTGCATACATTTTTCATAAGGACTAACCTATTTCAAGGACAAGAGGGTTTCATCTTTGCTATGTTTTGTAGGTCATCATGATGCCCATGCGTAGGAATACTATCCAGATCAACTTTATCCAAGTACCTATCCTACTTAAGGAGTTGGTTGTCAGGATTCCAGACACTACTTCCTTCATCAGAAGGCATGGCTCTCTTCTCAGTTTGGTCACCTCGAAGTTGGACGAACAAATGATGAGCGTCCTGGTCCAGTTTTATGATCCGTTATACCATTGCTTCACCTTTCAAGACTTCCAGCTGGTTCCTACCCTGGAAGAATTCTCTGAGCTGCTTGGTATCCCCGTCCTGGAATGGACTCCGTTTACTGGTTGGGAAAAGACTCCTAAGCCCGAAGAGATTGTTGTAGCCCTTCACTTGACCAAGGAGGAGGTAATGGCCAACTGGGAGACTAGAAGTGGAGTTAAGGGTTTTCTGACCAAGTTTTTGGTTGACAAAGCTAATTACTTCTGGGACAGCTTAGATTTCAAGGCATACGAGGACATTCTGGCTCTCTTGATTTATGGTCTGGTATTGTTTCCAAATCCTGACACTTTTGTTGGTATTAATGCCATAAAGATCTTCATCTCTCAGAATCCGGTACCCACTCTCTTGGGTGATATGCTTCATCAGCTCTATGCTCGTACTGCCCGAAAGCGGGGAACTTTGATGTGCTGTGTTCCTTTATTATCGAGGTGGTTTATTTCACACCTCCCTAAGTCCATGCTGAAAAACAAATAAGGAATGGGCTGGGCTTATATGATGATGTCTCTTTCTAGTGATGACATTGTCTGGACTCTCAAAGGTATGGACGAGGTGATTGTCATTGATCGCTGTGAAGAGTATCCTAATGTTCCATTGATCGGACTCCATGAAGGGATTTCTTACAACCCATGCTTAGCTCTCCGTCAGTTTGGAAGGGCCAGAAGAGAGGGGCCTCATGAGATGTTGATGCCTCATATCATCTTTGATTTTCAAGGAGATAGTGACGAGTTGCGTCGTAGAGTCATAAAGGCTTGGGACAGAGTTCACAATCTGACCCACATGAGTTGGGACCTAAAACTTCTCTGCCAATGGAGCCATATCTCAGATGGGTCCGCATCCGTGCCCAGAAGTTAGGTATGCCATACGAAGCTGTCAGGCCTGTTACTCTTGAAGTTGCTAATGAGGAGGGGGTTCCTCCAACTATCCTCCAACCTTATATGCCCACTGATATTGGGACACTGAAGAGGTCTTGGATGCAGTTGAGGAATGAACGGGATTCCTACCGAGAGAGGTTCAATGAACAGGAACAGAAGATCCAGAAGCTGACCAGGCAACTGGAGAATGAACGAATCCTGAATGATTATGTCCGTACTGAGAAGAAGAGACCATGGGAGCATTGATGGACCTTTGATGATTTCTTTACAGTTTTCATTTACTTTTCAGTATTTCCATTTCTTGTAACGCCTAAGGGCAGTTTGTTGAACAAATTAAATTTTGAAGTTTAAATCTAATTAAGTGTGTTTCCTTTCTTGTTTACAAATTTGAATCTCGATTGTCTTTGAAATCATAAATCATATGCATTTCATCCCATGCATCTCATAAACAGGTACCCTTTACAGGTCTCTTATCTTCTTCGCTGTTTATTTCAACAACCACCATGTCTGCCGAACCTTCAACTGAGCAAGCTATCAAGGCCCTCCAGGCCCAGAATGCCCAGTTTCAAGAGTTGTTTATGAATCTAGCTAAGGGTCAGCAGGACCTGAAGACCTTGATTCTGAAAGAGAAGAAGAAGAAGAAGAAGAGGACCATCATGTTCAACACTGGACGCAGGTTTGGAAACGGGCTGCAGAATGAAGTTGATCTGACTACCTCATCTGAAGGGAAGGATAGTCCATAAGAAAGGAGGGCTCCTAGCCCTATGGTCTCCGACAACAAGACGGACTATGACGAAGAACAATATCCTCCTGCTGAGGATAAGTACAAACAGCTGGAAGACCGTCTGAGCGCTATGGAAATTCAGAAGGTGCCTGGTCTGGACTTCGGAGATCTGGGTCTATCATCTGGGGTGGTGATTCCCCATAAATTCAAGGCACCTGCCTTTGCCAAGTATGAAGGAGCTTTCTGTCCAAAGCTGCACCTCCGGTCATATGTGAGGAAGATCCAGCCTTACACTGCTGATAAGAACTTATGGATCTATTTCTTTCAAGACAGTCTCTCAGATATTCAGCTAAGAGTTAGGTGCTGATACCGGCATCATCAACATTACTGGGCCTGCTAAAGTCACCCGCAGCGGTAGACTTTTCTCACCTGATATTGCCCCACCAACTGTCCAAAGACCTGTTGTCATCACAAGTTTGCTCAGTCAATTGCTCAGATGACTAAAAATCAACTGTATTGAACAAAAAGTCAATTATGGTCAACATACAGTCAAACTTCAAGATTTTTGGTCAATATCAAGATTTTTAAGTCATATTCATCATTTAATCAAGTGTTTATTATGATTCTTCAAGGAAAACTCTCTAGTCATCAAAAGTCAAAAGTTGCTAAATTAGGGTTTCCCTTAGGAGAAGTCAACTGAACTTTGACCAAGCATAACTTTTACATGCTTCATCAGTTTTTCCTCAACCAAATCTAATTTTGAAGAAAATTACATTCTCTACAACTTTGTATCTCTAAGCTCAAGTCCAAAAAATGCTTCATTTGAGAGATATGGGCCAAAACATTATAGGTTATTTCAAAAGTCAACAAAAAGACAGTTTTTGTAAAGGCAACTTACATCAATATAAAGTCTTTAAATGCAAACATGATCAATATCTATATTGTAGAGGACACCTTGGGATTTCCAAAAAGTCCAAGAACACTTTCAAAGGATGAAAATTGAGAGAGTGATGACTAGTGCAAGTTGGTAAATTTTGAGTAAATGCATAATGTTCAAATTGAGCAAACTTGATATTTTGGGCTATTGGGCCATTGTTTCAGAGTCTAAGCATGTATTACACTCCTTATGCACCTCAAATATTATTCATGTACCCCTTGGTATATTTTATTTTAATTATTTTTTATTTATTCGTTAATAATTCAAAATAAATAAGATAAAAATACAAGGCTTGTCAACAAAGGTCCAAGCCCATATCTTTGACCTAATTCCATGTTATTTACCCACACTCACTCAGACACAAAAGGCCAAGAAAAACCCTTGTCCTTGAACAACCCTAAAACTCACAAAATTTCAAGAACTAGGGCATAATCAAACATTGCCTTCCAGTGAGTTTTAGTCAACCACAAGCACTCTATTAGTTCCCTAAGACTTCCAGGAGTCACACTCAGTCATCCCCGAAGGCCGTAGCACTCCAAATCTCCGCAACCACGTAACTCTGGTTGATGGATTTTCCTTGAATTCAAACTTACATGCCATGCGTTATTCATTGAATTCATGCATATATTCTTGCTCATAATAATGTTTAGATTCATTTAGACTAATCGTTTGCAAGTTTTTATGCAGGAATAATGAATTTCCATACTCATTCCGTTTTGAATAATTCTCATTGAATCTCCTTTTGCAGCATGATTCAGCCAAAGAAAACCATCCCATTGAATTCACAAAGTTGGATTTAGGGGGATATGGTCCCGTTGTAGGCCTAACGTGTGTTATTTTTGCAGGAATAAAAATCTTCTCACCGGAGAAGACGACCGAAGCCAGGGCTTCGGCGTCTCTCCGGTATACACATTTGTATTTAATATTTATTTTATTTATTCCACTGAAGATGATGAATGTATCACCACCCCAGTGGTAGCGCGCTTACCTTTAAGTCATTATTATGCCCATACGCGGGTTCGATCCTGGTGTGACACAAAGTTTTTTCATGTTTTCTGATTTCTGCAGATCAAGTGTGATACGCTATATGCCTCAGCCATGTACCCTCAACTCTCAGCCATCAGATCTCATCATCCTTAACACCAAACGCTTCAAACGCTTCCTTGTCATACGTCCCCGAAGCTGCAACGCACTGGATCAATGGGCCTCTCCTCTTTGGGCCCTAGACTTCATGTTATTCACACCCCCCATTGTTTGCTAATTCTGACCCAACTCTTTTTTTTATAGATTTTTCTTTTACCTTTTATTATTTAATTAAAATACCAAAAATATTAACTTTTTTCAATTAAAATTAACTTAGATTTTTAGGTTTTTTTAATTATTTTCTAATTAATCAATATTTTTTTATATAATTAGATTAATTTTTCTTAATTAAAATTAATTTATTTTCTTTAGGTTTTTCACTAAACCCTTTTTCTTAATTAAAAAATCAATTTAGGTTTTTTTAGGTTTTAATTAATCAATTTTCTTTTAATTAATTAAATTAATTAAGTTATCAGGTTAACCATCAAACTTCTTTTTATCAAAAAAATCACCAAAACAATTTCTTTCCTCTTTTCTTTATTTTACATCTTCGCGTAGTTTACTCTTTTCATGTTGTTTACAATTATGTAACTGCTCATGGTTTGTAATAGTTAATTAGAGTTTTACTTTTTTCCCACATTTTATTACTTGTACCCCCCATTCCCGAAGCCTTGTAATAGCGTAGAATTTTATTTTCCGTACATTTATAATTATATTTGTTATTATTGCTTATTAATTAGGGTTTGCATGAAAAGACTAATAACAATCGTTAGCTAACCTAATTTCAAAGATTAAAAATAACTGAAACATAAATCATTTGCACACGCGCACCTCTAGGGTAACTTCCCTTGTTGCCTTCGATAAACACAATCATGTCCCTCGAACATAGGGACGCTTTAACAAAGACCCTTGAAATAAAAGATCGTAGTCCCTCGATGACCCTTTTGATGCTGCCTTCGGTAAACGATCTAGTCCCTTAACGAAAACTACTAAAGCGTCTCTACAAGTTGCCTTTGATAACTGTACGACGACCCGCGCCTGTCCCTTCACATCCAACAATAGGGTTTCTTATTAACTAATTGTAGGATAACACTATTTGAAGGAGGATGAAAAGTACAATAAAGACCTTGAGTAGGTAGATAGTTCCTAATTGTTTGCTCACAAACAAAACAAAAACATCTTTTTCACAAGCACTTTCAGAAATATTTTCAAAATAATTTGTATGCATTCTCGAGGATAGATACGAGAATCATTACAAAGTTCAAATTTTCAAAAAAAATTTTCAAACACACAACACAAAGCATTTTCAAAAACAAAGTGAGCTAGCGATTAAGAGTCCGTAGATAACTACAGATGAAAAGGGTGCTAACACCTTCCCTTTTCATAACCTACCCCCCGAACTCAATAATCTTAAGGTCTTTCCTGTTCTTTTCACTTTTTCCTTATTGGATAAAAGAAAACTCGGTGGCGACTCTTGCTATTCACAATATTTGTGATAAAACGCAAAAACAAGTGAGTTCTTCCACCATATTACACCATTCAATCCAGAATTTCACATACTTCAACATGGTTTCATCATACAATAATAGTACATCAACATACATCTCATAGGTATCAAATCATGGTATCAACACATCATATTTCATCAAATCCATCGCAAATTCATCATGTTATCAATGATCAAAAACCCCAAAGCACAATCCTACATACATCTAACTCCCCATATCAATTATAATAAATATATCACTCCCCTTACCTTAGATTCCTAGTGATTGATATCCTCTTCAAGCGTTCAAACGAAATCCCTTTATGTTTCCTCGTGTCCTAGCTTTCCTTCACTGCTTCTCTCCCAAACTTTCACGGTCGTACAAATGAAACACTTTTCCCTCTTTTTCTTATTTAACCATGTGATACGGTGGGAGAACTGACTTGGGTGTTTTGCGTTTGATTGCAAATGTTGCGGTTAGCAAGAGTCTCTATTGAATTTTCTTTTATCCAAAAGGAAAGATGAAAAAGCACAGGAAAGACCTTTGAGATTATATCTTGAGTTCGGGGGGTAGATTATGAAAAGGGAAGGTATTAGCACCCTTTTCTTCCATGGTTTTCCATGGGCTCTTAGTTACTTGCTAGATCACTTGCTTTTGTTTGAAAATGTGCTTTGTGTGGTTTTTTGAAAATATTTTGTAAAGAGGCAATTGTCTAGGAAAACTTTTGTAATGATTCTCGTTCGAAAGAATGTATACAAAGGTGTTGATCTTTTAAAAATGTTTTCAAGTTTTGAAAGATATTTTTGAAGTGTTGGTATTTGTTTTGAAAACAACAAGGATGTTTTTGTTTTGAAATGGAGAAAGTAATTAGGAACATTCTACCTATTCAAAATTCTTTCATGTTCATTTCCTTTTTCCTTTGATATTGTTATCTTACCATTGATTTGGTAAGTAACCATATCTTTGGATGTAAAAGGGACGTGCAAGGATCATCGTATAACCATGATTTAGCAATTTTGCAAGATATCTTAGCATTTTTTTAGGGACTAAGATCATTTTGAAAGGCAACATAGATAACATCATCGAGGGACTATGATCTTGTATTTTTGCTTGTTTTTGCTAAAATACCTCACATGCATAATTTGGCCATTTTGGTAAGGCAACCAAATGGATTTACCCTAGGGGTTTTTGTGT
Source organism: Vicia faba (assembly GCA_948472305.1). Lineage (NCBI taxonomy): Eukaryota > Viridiplantae > Streptophyta > Magnoliopsida > Fabales > Fabaceae > Vicia > Vicia faba. The sequence continues at coordinate 378,905,900 of OX451735.1, read as the reverse complement.
GTAAGTGGATTGGTTTTCATACTTGATTTATCTTTGATTAGGGTTCGCTATTTGTTTGTTTTAGTCTTTCCATACAAAACCCTAATTACTAGCATTTGTATATAAAGCGATAAATTGCGGAATTTAAAATTACTACGCTATTACATCATTTAGGGGAGGGGGTATACAAATTACAAATGAGAAATATTGCAAGAAATTGAATCTAAATAATATTACAACCATATTGAATTTTGAATAAATGTAAAAAATAAATAAATAAAGTGTAAGAATGCAAATGTAAAAAAAGAAAATGTAATTTTCGTTTGGTTTTTATGAAAAGGGTTTTTTGACCTAATTAAATAAAATAATTAATTAAGAGAAGTAAGAAAATTAAGATTAAATTAGTAAACTAAATTAAATTTAAAGAAAACAAGTTTTTTAGGGTTTTTGTGGATTTAATTAAGTTAGTAAATGAAAATAATTAAATAAAAGCCCTAAATTCTAAATTGATTTTAATTTACGGGAAAAAAATAATATAATGATATTTAAAAATAAATTATCTAAGTATTTAAAAAAAAGTAAATTTAATTGTAAAAGAAATGTTTTTGTTCTTTTATTTTTGTAAAGAAAAATAAACTAAATAAATATAAATATAAATAATAAAATGTAAATAATTTTTTGGATTTTTTTATTAATAAAAAATAATAATAATGATAACAATAGTAATGATAATATAAATAAAATATAAAAAAAAGTAAAAATAAAATAAAATAAAAAATAAAGTCAGAGGGGGTTAATAAGTGAAACAAGGAGTATTGTAAGAAAAAAAATCAGGCCCAAACTGCTGGCCCAAATGCTGCAAAAAAAGTGTCAAAAATGTGAGAAAATATAAAAAATGAACAAAAGGTCACGCTGTGGCTTGAACCCAGGACCTCATGGTGATAGGCGCGCGCTTTAACCACTGGGGTGGTGATACATCCATTAACTTATGTAAAACAAAAAATATATATTCTAAGTCTTGCCCTAAATGTACTTCATCTTCAACCTCCAGCCAGAAGCCCTGCAACTTGTTCATTTTTCAACCATTTGCAAAAATGTAAACATGAAAGATGTGTAAAATCTCACCACGATTCTAGAAATGTAAACAACTAAAACAAATTCTTAGAAATGAGCATGAATTTTGAATGGTACCAAATTCTGACCTAACTTTTTCAGGATGTTCAGATTCAAAATTCTAACTCCTTAAGCAATATAAATGAAATCTAAAAACATGGTTAGCTTCAGGACAATGATACCTACATTTCTTATTCACAAATGAACTATTAATGATGCATGTATGAAGAGTTCAAAAGTCAGAAAACTCACCTTGCAAGAGGGTATCGTGTTTTGAGTTTGAGCAGCTTTTAGTGAGCTCCAATGATTGGATTAGCTTCCTCAAGCTCCCAGGAAGCTAATATGATGTTTGGCTTAAGCTGGAAGTGCCTGAGGAGTTCTGGAGAAGTCCAAGTGCAAAGCTCTATTTTTGAAAATGGAGGATGGTGTTAATGGTGTTACAGTCTTGTAACATGGTGTGGGATGAGTTCTAAATGATGTTTAGAAACTTTAGGAACCAAAAGGCTTGAAAACGCACGAGGGAGATGTGGGTTTCAAACTTTTGGTCAGGTTATGCAAGAATGGAGGTATGTGATGCAGTTCTCAGTTCTAGGTTGTTTTGGGGCTTAAGCATGCGTGTGTTTTGTTGCCAAGGACTGTGTATGTATAAGCAAAAGGTTTTTGTGCTTGAGAGGGTCAGAAGTACAAGTTTTAGACTGATTGCTATGTTACTTAATTTTGAAGAAAAGTGGGAGCATGGTTCCAAGAGGAAGTACAAGCATGGGATGAGTGATTGTAAGGCTTTAGACAAACTTATCTTGAGTTATAGGACGTGTATGATCAGAAGAAAACCATTGCAAGGCTCAAGAACAAGTTTTGTGCATAAGGCTACTTTTTCAAAATGGCATTGTGCACTTTCTTCCTAAAATGGATATAAAGCATGACATTGCATTGAATGCTTGAGTTGAGACCTCTAACAGTTGTGCAAGCAATTAATTATGGACTGTCTTACAAGTTTGAGGCCTGTAAAGTAGAGATTATGCAGCATAGGTTTGAAATTTGAATCTTTGTTCATCACAAAATGACCTATAATTTTAGTTTGAAACCATAACTTCCTCTCTTAGATTCTCCATGCTCAAGAATGATCTCAAGAAGTTCTTGAACATTTTAGAAAGCTTGTAATGTTCTATACAACCCCTCTTTAAATCACTTTTGAAGATTCCCCTTGGAACTATATGAAAAAGTGCCATGAAGTTAGGTCAAAATCCTGCCTAAACTAGGGCAAAATTTCACTAAGTGTTTAATTTCAAGACCATGACTTCATGAATTAATAACTTGAGATCCATGAATTTATAAGAAAAGTTGTGTAAATCAATTTTGTAGATATCATGTAGATCTACAACTTTCATGTTGAAAGTTTCTTTTGAATCATCTTGCATCATGGTAAAAAATTTGCTCAAAGTTGTGAAAAAACATGAAGTTTTCAACACTTAGAAAAATTTCTAAGTTTGAAAACTTTGACTTTTCAAAATGAAATCTTGACTTTTTGATTTCTTGATGAATAAGTTTCATATTTTTACATGCTTTGATGAATTGTGATCTTTGACACTTGATTTTGACCAAAAAGTCAAAGTTTGACTTTTCAGTGTACAATTGACTTTTGATCAGTTTGACTGAAAATCCACTATCAATCCAATTGATCTTGAGAAATGTTTTGAGTCATTCCATTAGGTCAAAATTATGCAATTGAACTCTTGAGATTATGCCTCAACCCAATTAACCATTTGTTAGGTCAAAAAATCAGAAATTTCCCTTTCTCAGTCAAAACCCCAATTTTGACCATTTTGCCATTTTGATGATTTGATCAAATTTCTTGAGGAATTATGGTCCAAACTTGATCAAATGATACATATGAGTTTATAATGTTGATGTGGATAAAAAATTATGAAGTTTGACTGTAAATTGGCCACAATTGACTTTTTCCCCAATATAGTTGATTTTTAGGTCAACTGCTTAATTGACTGAGCAAAAATGTGATTCAAAGCTTGAAACTTGACATGAGAAATATTGGGGTCCATAATAATCCATTAAAGTCATATGAGGCATTGTAAGTTCAATTATCCTTGTGCAATCTCAAACCCTAATTTGAGTCATCAGTGCTTAAGGAGGTGTCTTGAGCTGATCAAACCTTGTGCAGTCTTGAACCAAATGAGATCTTGTGAGAAAATATTTGATAAATGAGAGGGAAAATTTTGGGGTACAATAGCTGCCCCTATTAAATCTTCTTAAACTTGATGAGTTAGATTGGCGGATTTACCATTCGTGACTTGAAGGTGGAAGATGATTGGACACTAGAGTGCCCAGAAATTTGCACTCGAGGATGTGGGGGTTGATGGTGTAGGGAATGGGTTTAAATATGCCATTTGGGTAGGTGATGGAAAGTTGTTGGAGATGGGCTTGTAGATGCCATCCAAAATGATTGCTGGTAGGAATAGAAGAAGTGTCAGAATAAACATCTGGTTGATTTACACTAGAATAGTGGATGTGTTGGGTTGAGTACTAGAATAATATCCATAAATGGATTGTATTTGACTCATATCTAAGAGTTGAAACTTGAATAAGTATCAGAATAGCGTCCGTATTTGGAGCGTATCTGAATTGTATCTGGAAGATGAATCTGAACAAGTATCAGAATAGTGTCCGTGTCTAGAGCGTATCTGAACTATATCTGAAAGCTGAATCTGAATGAGTATCAGAATGGCGTCCGTGTCTGGAGTCTATCTAAATTGTATCTGAAAGCTGTATCTGAATGAGTATTAGAATGGCGTCCGTTTCTGGAGCGTATTTAAATTGTATCTGAAAGCTGAATGAGAATGAGTATTAGAATGGTGTCCGTGTCTGGAGCGTATCAGAACTGTATCTGAAAGCTGAATGAGAATGAACCCATGCAGGACTGCTTCAACTGGTCGGGTAGATAATTGTCCTGGCTTGTTTCAGGTATCAATCTCTGACCGTTTGCAAATTGTTGATTATAGCCATCTGCTGACTGATCTTTCCTGAAGAGATGAAAGATTAGTTGTATGTAATGTCATGATGTATGAAATGCATTGTATAATGATGTTCTCAATAAAATGAATGAGATTATGTTGTATGCATTCGTTTTGTCAATGTTATGACGTATGGATGCGATGTATGGGCATGTAAGCTATGCTGCTGTAACACTGTTGGATTAGGGAAAATAAATCCCTGACTGTTGTTGGGGACGTGGAGTGTAAGTCTTCATGTTTTTAAGTGTTTATGAGTTTATGAGCTTCTATTTGTTAGAGAAATAAACTCTGCTGTAAAGGAAACATCGTGTATTGTTTGTGAAATCCTGAGAAATTGGGCGACCCTTATCGAGGAGTGATAACTGGAAGTTTTATTCTGCCGGGGATGTGAGAGAGCTTGATATCATTAAGCTACTCACTGTGGGGATTTTATAGAATAGTCTAAAGATATTATCCTATTTCTTAAAGCCATTAGTGATTGTCTTTCTATTTTCTGTTCCTTTTTGTTCATTTGTAAACAATAGTTACGTTCAAATGCATATGTTCAAAAATAAATCATTGGACGTTTTTGTAAACAAAACTCAGAAATAAGGAAAAACAGATAGCTTTGCACTTTCAAAGGAATATTTTTGTATTAACTTTGAATAAGTATTTTTGTACAATGAGACAATCATTCTAGTAAGAGAACGTCATTGTAAAAAATGGAAATTTGATACAAAGAAAAGATAGCTATGTGCAATAATCCCATGGGGTTCCCATTCTACTATAGCCTTCGTGTCTCTGAGTGTCCTGTCCACTTGATGTCTTGTCAGAAGTTGATTGGATTGATTAGAACCATTGAGTTTGTCAGTCGAGGATAAAGGTTGTCTGTAAGGTGATCAATGGGACATAGTCATACGCTTTAATTCCCTAACTTTTGCCTGGACCGCCCTTTCGGGTTTTCAGTCCACCGGGATACCCTTTTTTGCCCAAGTCGCCCTTTCTGGTTTTCAACTTATCGGGTGTACAGATTTTTTTTTTATCCCTAATTTTTGCTCGAACCTTTTTGGTTCGCCGGATACCCTTATTTTGCCTAGGTGTGTCAACCTAGCGAGTCTCTTATGCATAATATCTTTTGACTATGTCCGTGTTCACAGGGTGCGACAGGTCGTTGCCATCCATAGTGGTTAAGATCATTGCTCCACCAGAGAATATGCTTTTGATCACAAACGGTCATTCATAGGTAGGAGTTCATTTGCCCCTGGGATCACCATGCAACAGTATGATGCGCTTGATCACCAGATCTCCAACTTGATACACTTGGCGTTTGAACTTTTTGTTAAAAGCCTTGATCATCCGTTTTTTATACGTTTGACCATGACAGGCAGCAATAAGCCTTTTCTCATCAATCAAGTTCAGTTGATCAAGTCGAGTTTGGATCCAGTCATCTTCATTCAACCCTGCATCCTTCATGATTCTCAGAGAAGGGATCTGGACCTCAATAGGCAAGACAACCTCCATGCCGTATACCAGAGAGCAAGGTATTGCCCTGGTTGATGTGCACGCCGTGGTATGGTAACCGTGGAGAGCGAATGGTAGCATCTCATGCCAGTCTTTATAGGTTACTGTCATTTTCTGTATGATCTTTTTGATGTTCCTATTTGCGGCTTCGAAAATGCCATTCATCTTTGGCCGAAAAGAGGAAGAATTATGGTGTTGGATCTTGAATTTCATGCACAGTGCGGTGATCATAATATTGTTGAGATTCGTACCATTGTCTGTGATGATCCTTTTCGGGATACCGTACCGACATATGAGATTCTGTTTGATGAACCGGGTGACAACATTCTTGGTAACGGAAGCGAAAGAAGCCACCTCAACCCACTTCGTGAAATAGTCAATGGCCACCAAGATGAAGTCGTGTCCATTAGAGGCCGTGGGCTTGATTTCTCCAATCATATCAATGCCCCACATCACGAATGGCCAGGGAGAAGTCAGGACATTCAGAGGAACTGGAGGTACATGCACTTTGTCAGCATAAATCTAACACTTATGACAGGTTCTTGAATGTTGATAGCAATCTGCTTCCATGGTAGAACAGTAATAACCTGCCCGTAGGATCTTCTTTGCCATCGTATGCCCACTGGAATGGGTGTCAAAAGTGCCCTCGTGTAGATCAACCATGATCTTCTCTGCCTGAACCTTGTCTATGTAGCGAAGTAATACAGAGTCATGGTTACATTTGTAAAGAATGCCATTACTGATGAAGAACTTAGCAGAGAATCTCCTTAGGAACTTCTTATCATTGACTGAAGCTTCTTCCAGATACTCTTGAGCCTCGAGATACCTCTTGACTTCGTGGAAACAAGGCCGGTCCACTACTTCTTCAGTATTAATCTCGTGACAGTGAGTTGGTTCATCCATTCGTTCAATGGTGATATGGGGAGCCTCGTTATCCCATTTAAGTTTAAACATGGATGACATTGTGGCTAGCGCATCCGCTAGTTGATTTTCTTCTCGCGGGAAATTCTCGAAGGTAATCTTCTCGAAATGTGGGATTAATGTTAACACATGTTCTTTATAGGGGATAAGGTTAGGGTGCTTCGTGTCCCATTCTCCTTTGATCTGGCTGATGACTAAGGCTGAATCTCTGAATACACTTAAGGACTTGACCCCCAAATCTATGGCAGCCTTGAGACCAAAAATGCACGCTTCGTATTCTTCCATGTTATTTGTACAGTTGAAGTAGAGTCTTGCAGTAAAGGGAGTGTGACATCCTTCAGGGTATATGAGTACAACACCTATACCATTGCCGAGTGCGTCAGATGCCTCATCAAAAACCAAGGTCCACCGGGATCCTTGTTCAGGTCCGTCATATGGTCTGAGTTCTTCACAGTTGTTTACCATCATGATGTCTTCATCTGGGAATTCGAACTTCATGGACTAGTAGTCATCCACAGCTTGATAGGCAAGGTGATCGGCTAGTACACTGCCCTTTATTGCTTTTTGGGTAGTATACTGAATGTCATATTCCGTCAGGATCATCTGCCATCTTGCTATTCTCCCAGAGAGGGCAGGCTTCTCGAATATGTATTTTATTGTATCCATCTTGGATATCAATAGGCTTGTATGGGTCAGCATATACTTTCTTAGCCGGCGAGTAGCCCATTCCAGAGTGTAGCAAGTTTTCTCGAGCAGTGAATATCTTGTTTCACAGTCGGTAAAATTTTTGCTTAGGTAATAAATAACATGCTCTTTTCGGCCAGACTCGTCATGCTGCCCCAACACGCACCCCATTGAATTTTCCAAAATAGTTAGAAACATGATCAAGGGTCTTCCCTCGACTGGTGGCATTAAAACAGGAGGCTCTTGCAGGTATTGTTTGATCTTGTCGAAGGCAGTTTGGCATTTATCATTCCATTTGACTACTTGATCTTTCTTCAGTAATTTGAAGATTGGTTCACAAGTAGCTGTTAAGTGAGAAATGAATCTGGCAATGTAGTTTAGCCGTCCAAAGAATCCTCTGACTTCCTTCTCAGTACGAGGAGAAGGCATTTCTTATATTGCTTTCACCTTGGCAGGATCCACTTCGATACCTTTACTGCTGATGACAAAGCCTAGGAGTTTACCGGACCTCACCTCAAATGTGCACTTATTCGGGTTTAACCTCAACTTGTACTTCTTTAACCTCTCAAACAGTTTTTGTAAATGATCAAGATGTTCCTCATCAGTTTGAGATCTGGCTATCATGTCGTCCATATAGACCTCTATTTCGTGATGTATCATGTCATGAAATAGAGCTACCATGGCACGCTGATAGGTTACCCCAGCATTCTTCAACCCGAACGGCATAACCTTGTAACAGAATATCCCCCATTGTATGACAAAGGTTGTTTTCTCCATGTCCTCAGGCACCATTTTGATTTGGTTGTAGCCTGAGAATCCGTCCATAAATGAGAACACTTTATGATGTGTGGTGTTGTCAACCAGAATATCAATACGGGGAAGTGGGAAATCGTCCTTAGGGCTTGCCATATTCAAATCTCGAAAGTCCACGCACATTCGCACTTTACCGTCATTTTTAGGCACGGGAACAACATTGGAGACCCATTGTGGATAGGAGGTAGCGGCTAAGAATCTGACATTGATTTGTTTCATGACTTCCGCTTTGATCTTCTCTAACATGTCTGGTCGCATGCGACAGACCTTTTGCTTTACCGGAGGGCAACCTTCTTTTGTTGGTAGACGATGGACCATGATATCAGCATCCAATCCTGGCATGTATTTGTACGATCAAGCAAAGACCTCGACATAATCATGTAGCAACTGAGTCATACGCTTCTTGACACTGGGTTCCAGATTGGTACCCACCTTGACTTCTTTCTTGTCCTCTTCAGTACCTAGGTTAATTGTGTCCACTGGTTCTTCGTGGGGCTGTATGGTCCTTTCTTCTTGTTGCAGTAACCTGGAAAGTTCCCCTGGCACTTCACAATCTTCCTCACCTTCGTCTTCGGCTTGGTAGATTAGATTTCCAGAGTCATAGAAGGCCATAGAAGAATCGTTACCCATGGGATCCCGAATGGATGTAGATCTGCATTTTGAATGTGAGTGTGCGTAAGAGTATAACTATCTTTGAAAGAAATAAAAATGTAAAAGAAAGACAAAGAGCACAAAGTTTGTATGCAAAAACGTCCATGATTCATTGATGACATATGAAAATGAGGTAACAACCCTTACAAATGGACCGTTGTGCCTCGGGTAAGACACACGGTTTTAAAAGTATGAATTTTTTAATTATTACAGGTCCGACAAAATATTTAAAGACAATTACTGTGGGATAAAAGTAATTGGGACAAAATCTTTAGCTTCCCAATTGCTGAGTCCTCCATTAACAGTTGGGAAAATCCATTCCTCCAGGTTGTAGCTGTCCTCATCATCCTCTACTGCGTTGACTCTGTGGTTGCTGATCTTCAAGGGTGGTCCCCCGGCACGAGCACGGCGTACAACTTTCTGGGCTCCTGAAGTGAAACCCAAACCAAATTTTTCAGATTTGTATGGGATATCCGGGAGTTGGCCCCAAATAGTACACCCACCTTCTTCGATCACGACCCTGGAATCCTTCAGAGAAGACATCTTAAGCGGAGGTCTTGTAATCTTTAGGATTTGGGAAACTGCCTTGGTTACTTCCACGGTTTGTGGGACTTCCTCGAAATGATGAAACAGAGTTTCAATGAATTCACCATCCAATTCCATGTATCTGAAGGAGTTTAAGTGACTGACCATATATTCCTCTTCTCCATGGACAGTAATGATTTTCCCCTCGGTTGAATATTTCAGCATTTGATGTAATGTAGAGGTAACGACACCAGCATTGTGAATCCATGTCCGGCCCAATAAGCAAGAATAGGAAGGGCGAATGTCCATCACGTAAAAAGTTGAATCAAATGTTTGGGTTCCAACTTTTATGGGGATGTCCACCTCCTCATGCATCATTCTATTTGAACCGTCGAAGGCCCTTACCACTATGTTGTTGGGTTTTAAGGTCAAACCTTCACAGTCAAGTCTATCAATAGCCTTCTTAGGCAGCACGTTCAAAGACGAACTGGTATCAACTAAGACATGGGCCAAAGTTGTGTCCCTACATTAGACAGAGACATGCAATGCCTCGTTATGCTCCCTCCCCTAGGTGTTAGGTCAACATCAGAAAAGCCTAAACCATTATCTGCGGTCAAGATAGCCACACAGTCTTGGAACTGATCAACAGAGGTTTCTTGTGGTACATGGGCAATTTTAAGAAATTTCACCAAGGCCTTCGCACGAGCCTCAAAGCATAACAATAAAGCCAACATGGAAATCTTTGACAGAGTCTGCCCTAGCTGTTTGACTATGTTGTAGTCGCTTCTCTTTATAATTTTCAGAATTTCTTCCATCTCCTTTTAGGAGGCCTCAGGGATAGATACTGATTGCGCCTTCATCTGGACAGGCTCAACCAGAATGCCTTTGCTCCGAGTCTCGATCGAATCGGTGGTAGGAGTATTAGCAGGTGTAACTATAAGAACTGTAGTAATAGTAGTGTCAATAGGAATAGGAACAAGGATGATCACAGGACCAGTAACAGTTTTCGAAGGAGCAATCTCTGGGGAGAATACTCTTCCACTTCGGGTTATCTTGCTGGTTCCCGCAATGTTGCTGATGTCGGGGTCAACCTTCTCAAAAACTGAGTCTTTATCAGCCAGCCAATCCTGTTTGACACCGTGATAGTAGACATCTCCCCCATAATTCCATGGGACAGTTTTATCTGATGAGTACGGGATTGGTCCAGGCATAGTAATTATCAGCGGAGCTACTTTAGGAACTGATGTAATCCTAACGGGTCTTTTGGTGGAGACCTTGGAAGAATTGGCGGAAATGGTTACTATTGAAACATCATTGTAAGAAATGGTTGGAACGAGAGTCCTTTCAAACAAAATCTCTTTGTCATCTATTAGGCGTTGAACACCTGCTTTCAATAAATGACATCCAGTTGGTTGGGATAAGCAGAGGTGGCAATTTTCGTCACAGCCCGAAAATAAACTGGCCCTCAATAGATTCTTCTTGACAGTCAGGAGAGGAGTAACAAGTTCATCAACAGCTGTAACAAATGTATCATCTTCAACAGTGTTAACATCACGACCATGCTTGGGCATATGAGCGGTGATAACATTTGGGATTTCAGGTGCATCAAATTCAATTTCTTTTGCTTCGAGAAGGTCTTGCACCTTGTTTTTCAAAGCCCAACAATTGTTGGTATCATGGCCCGGACTCTCTGAATGGTAAGCACATCGAGCATTAGGATGGTAGTGAGGAGAGGTTGTGTTAGGATTCTTCAGAGCTTCTTTCAGAGTTACCAGATTAGATCTCAACAAATGTGGCAGGACTTGAGATAATGTCATATTAATCCGGGTAAATTGTCTTACCGGTCTTTCTGTTTTAGGTTGGTTGCTTCTTTGTTGAGTAGGTGCAGGCTTTGGGATCATGACAACCCCCACCTAGACAGTGTTCAGTTCTTTCTTGATTCCTTTAAGGATACACAACACCAACTTCTTTCTTCCCAATAAATGGATTTCTTACAGTAGCGGAGGATGCATCTTTTTGAATATTCCCACTCTTAATCCCAGCTTCCACTCTTTCTCCGATCAAGATTAATTCAGTAAAGCCTGCTGAGGAACTTCCAATTAAGTGATTAAAGAAAGGACCGAACAGGTTACCGAGAAACACGTCTACTAGCTCTCTTTCAGACAGGGGAGGCTGGACTCTTCCTGCTAAGTCCCTCCATTTCTGAGCGTAGTCTTTGAAACCTTCACTTGAAACCATATCCATACTCTGGAGTTGAGTACAGGTGGGAGCAAGATCTGCGTTATACTGATACTGTTTATAGAAAGCAGCGGAAAGGTCTTCCCAATTATGGATATTGGCCCTTTCCAGTTGATAGAACCAATCTAGTTGAGTCCTAGATATACTGTCTTGAAATAAGTGGACCCACAAATCTCTTGCAGCAATGTGAGGCTGTATCTTCCTCACATAAGATCAGAGATACATTTTGGGACAAAAAACCCCTTCGTACTTAGCAAATACCGGTGCCTTGAATTTTGGTGGAATAACAATCCCAGACACTAAACCCAACTCTTCAAAGTCCAGCCCAGGCACTTTCTGAATTTCCATTGCACTTAGACGTTCTTCCAGATGTTTGTATTTGTCATCGGCCAGGGGATACTGCTCTTCGGAGTAATCTTCTTCTTCCTGTTCAGATTCTGGCTGGACAACTGCTTCCTTGCCTTTCACTTCTTGATTATCCTTTTCACTAGATGACGTTTGCAAAGTCTAGGGTCCATCTGGCTTGTCCTTGGAACCTTCTTCCCATATTCAGAACTCCGGTTATTTTCTTTGCTTTCTTCTTCTTTTCTTCAACCAGCAAAGTCTTCAAATCCTCTTGTCCTTTGGCTAGAGTCAAGAACATCTGTTGAAACTGAGCATTTTGCGCCTGGAGGTCTTTTACTGTCTGATCGAGATCCATCTTACTGAAATAAACAGTAGAAAGATGAGGAGACTTGTTGTAAGAAACCTGCTTATGTTATGATGAATGGTAAATGCATATGCAATGATTTCAAGGAAATTAGAGATTTAAATTTGCTTTAGACCAAATAGGAACACAAGTTATATTAATAAATCAAAGCTTGAGTACATCATGCCTCTTTTGGGCTTACAAAGAAAAATATAAAAATTCTAAGATAAAAAAGTTGTACGCATCCTCTTTGGTGCGATGTAGGCGTTCAGGCTCCGCTTCTCATGAAGTTGCTTAGTGAGTTCCAAAACCTTCTTCTCGCTGGCGTAGAATTAGGCCTCGAAAGTGTCTCGCTCTCCCTTAAGCTGTATCCAATCCCTTTGTAAGTCTTCAAGAGAGGTGGGCATGTTAGGATGCAGGATAGTGTATGGAACATCTCCTTCCACAACATGCTCTATGATCACCAGGAGAATGGAGGGCTAAGGCATCATAAGACTTTGGGCATGAGCTCGTACCCATTTGAGGTAAGGCTTAAGAGGGATGGAATTCTTATGCCCCAATGTCTTGCTATCTACCTTGTTCAACATCCTCCAAGATCGGATAAATTTCTGGCGGTGACCTTGATCATCGTTCTCGTAGTCAAATACCAAACCTTGAATGAGCATCTCATGTGGGTCATCCTTTCGGGCGTAACCAAACTAACTTAAGGCTAAGTAGGGGTTGTAGGTAATACCTCCTCTAATGCTAAGTAAGGGGACATTAGGGAATTTTCCATAACGGTCGATAATAGTAACATTCTCTATAGACCGGGAACACCAATGAATGTCTGAATGTTTGAGTGTCATCAACATATGTGACCATCTTGAACCTTGCTCGTTCTTTAATACAGATTGGGGAAGATGCGAAATAAACCATCTTTCCAAAAGAGGAGTACAACATATAAGGATACCTCTTTTCCTTATTGTGCGAGTGTGAAAGGAATGTAAGATGTCCCCTAGCAAAGTAGGTGTCGGATTACGAGACATGAAGATTTTGACGGCGTTCAAATCTATGAGTTGGTCAAGATTTGGAAACAAAACCATCCCATAGATGAGGAGAGCCACAATTTCCTCAAAAGCTTGCAAATCTAAAGAGTTCCAACAGTTTTGGGCTTTCTCAAACAAGAACTTCGCTAGGAAACCCTTGACACCACTCCTTGTTTCCCAATTAGTTGTGATATCAGATGGTTGCAAGTGTAGATCTTGAGCAATCTCTTCTAGCTTTGGATCTCTTTCTGTACCGTTGAAAGGTAGTTGATTGAGAATGGGAATCCTCAAGAGTTGGGAGAATTCTTCCAAGGTTGGCACAAGTTGATAATCGAGAAATGTGAAGCAATGGTATAAATGATCAAAGAACTGAAAGAGCACCTTCATCATGTCTTCATCGGTGTTGGAGGTAACCAAGTTTAGTAGGCAACCATGTCTTTCGGTGAATGGAGAATTTTCAGGAATCCTTGATGCTAACTCTTTAAGTTGAGGAGGGATCCTTAAAAGATTGACTTGAATGGTTTTCCTGCGAATAGAATCCATGTCCTACAAAACAGAACAAAGATAAATCCCAAGATCCTTGAAATGGTTAATGAATATGAGTATGATGTTATAATGTTTATGATGTTATGTACAAGTATATATACAAACAAAATAAACAAGTCCCTAGGTTTAGGCTTGCATGGAGTCTCATAGGTAAGTACCCTCTTGAAGTTTAGTTGGCTCAAACCTGTCCTAGTAATAGTAACCGGGTTCTAAGGAGCTCAATATCACTGGTTTGTTTCCTTGGGCATTGTTTCAGCGTAAGCCTCTTTAATGGCGACCTAAATATCCCAAAAAACCAAACCTCAATGAGTGTAGTATCGAGTATCTACCAACTTCATACTGCACCAAAGCCGGTCATCTCACTACGTCCTAATGGCCAAGTTGGTCAAGTAAAGGTTCTAAAAGTTAATTAGTGCTTCATGACATCACTCAGCGGCCCCGTATTCTCCTTGACTACTCAAGGCCTACCGGTACCCACAAATATGTCTCACTAACGTAGCTATTTCTTAGACCATGTCGATATACCCCGCATAATTTCCACAACGTATTGCTACTTACCTATAAGGTGTCCCAAATCCGGGTAGAGGACTCAAACCCAAACAAAGAACCATAATATAAAGAATACAAGTTAAATAATGAAAGCAAGTAAATATGATCTAACCCTAAGGTAACCCCACTTTTAGAATTCTCCCCAGCAGAGTCGCCAATTCTGTGATACGGTGGGAGAACTGACTTGGGTGTTTTGCGTTTGATCGCAAATATTGCGGTTAGAAAGAGTCGCCACTGACTTTTCTTTTATCCAAAAGGAAAGGTGAAAGAGCACAGGAAAGACCTTTGAGATTAATTCTTGAGTTCAGGGGGTAGATTATGAAAAGGGAAGGTATTAGCATCCTTTTCATCCATGGTTTTCCATGGGATCTTAGTTACTTCCTAGATCACTTCCTTTTGTTTGAAAATGTGCTTTGTGTGGTTTTTTGAAAGTATTTTGTAAAGAGGCCATTTTCTAGGAAAACTTTTGTAATGACTCTCGTTCATAAGAATGTATACAAAGGTGTTGATCTTTTGAAAATGTTTTCAAGTTTTGAAAGATATTTTGGAAGTGTTGGTGTTTGTTTTGAAAATAGCAAGGATGTTTTTGTTTTGAAATGGAGCAAGTAACTAGGAACATTCTACCTACTCAAAAGTCTTTCATGTTCATTTCCTTTTTTCTTTGACATTGTTATCTTACCATTGATTTGGTAAGTAACGCTATCTTTGGATGTTAAAGGGACGGACAAGGGTCATCGTATAACTATGATTTAGAAATGTTGCAAGATATCTTAGCATTTTTTCTTTAGGGACTAAGATCATTTTGAAAGGCAACATAGATAACATCATCGAGGGACTATGATCTTGTATTTTTGCTTGTTTTTTCTAAGATCCCTCACATGCATAATATGGCTATTTTGGTACGACAACAAGTGGATTTATCCTAGGGGTGTTTGTGTGCAAGTGAATTGGTTTTCATGCTTGATTTATATTTGATTAGGGTTTGTTATTTGTTGGTTTTAGTTTTTCCATACAAAACCCTAATTACTAACATTTATATATAAAGCGATAAATTGCGGAATTTAAAATTACTACGCTATTATATCATTTAGGGGAGGGAATATACAAATTACCCATGGAGAATATTGCAAGAAATTAAATCTAAATAATATTACAACCATATTGAATTTTGAATAAATGTACAAAATAAATAAATAAGGTGCAAGAATGCAAATGTAAAAAAAGAAAATGTAATTTTTGTTTGGTTTTTATGAAAAGGGTTTTTTTGACCTAATTAAATAAAATAATTAATTAAGAGAAGTAAGAAAATTAAGATTAAATTAGTAAACTAAATTAAATTTAAAGAAAACAAGTTTTTTTTAGGGTTTTTGTGGATTTAATTAAGTTAGTAAATAAAAATAATTAAATAAAAGCCCTAAATTCTAAATTGATTTTAATTTACAAAAAAAATAAATAATTTAATGATATTTAAAAATAAATTATCTAAGTATTTAAAAAAAGTAAATTTAATTGTAAAAGAAATGTTTTTGTTCTTTTAATTTTGTAAAGAAAAATAAACTAAATAAATATAAGTAATAAAATATAAATATTTTTTTTTTATTTTTTATTAATAAAAAAAATGATAACAATAGTAATGATAATATAAATAAAAGATAAAAAAAAGTAAAAATAAAATAAAATAAAAAATAAAGTCAGAGGGGGGTTAATAAGTGAAACAAGGAGTATTGTAAGAAAAAAAATCTGGCCCAAACTACTGGCCCAAGCGCTGCAAAAAAGTGTCAAAAATGTGAGAAAATATAAAAAATGCACAAAAGGTCACGCTGGGGCTTGAACTCAGGATCTCATGGTGACACGCACGTGCTTTAACCACTGCGGTGGTGATACATCCATTAACTTATGTAAAACAACAAATATATATATATATATATATATTCTAAGTCTTGCCCTAAATGTACTTCATCTTCAACCTCCAGCCAGAAGCCCTACAACTTGTTCATTTCTCAACCATTTGCAAAAATGTAAACATGAAAGTTGTGTAAAATCTCACCACGATTCTAGAAATATAAACAACTTAAACTAATTCTCAGAAATGAGCATGAATTTTGAATGGTACCAAATTCTGACCTAACTTTTCCAGGATGTTCAGATTCAAAATTCTAACTCCTTAAGCAATATAAATGAAATCTAAAGACATGGTTAGCTTCAGGACAATGATACCTACATTTCTTATTCACAAATGAACTATTAATGATGCATGTATGAAGAGTTCAAAAGTCATAAAACTCACCTTGCAAGAGGGTATCGTGTTTTGAGTTTGAGCAACTTTTAGTGAGCTCCAATGATTGGATTAGCTTCCTCAAGTTCCCAGGAAGCTAATGTGATGCTTAGCTTGAGCTGAAAGTTCCTGAGGAGTTCTGAAGAAGTCCAAGTGCAAAGCTCTGTTTTTGAAAATGGAGGATGGTATTAATGGGGTTATAGTCTTGTAACAGGGCGTGGGATGCGTTCTAAATGATGTTTAGAAACTTTAGGAACCAAAAGGCTTGAAAACGCACGAGGGAGATGTGAGTTTCAAACTTTTGGTCAGGTTATGCAAGAATGGAGGTATATGATCCAGTTCTTAGTTCTAGGTTGTTTTGGGGCTTAAGAATGCGTGTGTTTTGTTGCCAAAGACTTGTGTATGTATAAGTAAAAGGTTCTTGTGCTTGAGAGGGTCAGAAGTACAAGTTCTAGACCGATTGTTATGTTACTTGATTTTGAAGAAAAGTGGGAGCATGGTTCCAAGAGGAAGTACAAGCATGAGCTGAGTGATTGTAAGGATCGAGACAAACTTATCTTGAGTTATAGGACGTGTATGATCAGAAGAAAACCATTGCAAGGCTCAAGAACAAGTTTTGTGCATAAAGCTACATTTTCAAAATGGCATTGTGCACTTTCTTCCTAAAATGGATATAAAGCATGGCATTGCATTGAATGCTTGAGTTGAGACCTCTAACAGCTGTGCAAGCAATTAATTATGGAGTGCCTTACAAGTTTGAGGCCTGTAAAGTAGAGATTATGCAGCATAGGTTTGAAATTTGAATCTTTGTTCATCACAAAATGACCTATAATTTTAGTTTGAAACCATAACTTCCTCTCTTCGATTCTCCATGCTCAAGAATGATCTCAAGAAGTTCTTGAACATTTTAGAAAGCTTGTAATGTTATATACAACCCCTCTTTAAATCACTTTTGAAGATTCCCCTTGGAACTATATGAAAAAGTGCCATGAAGTTAGGTCAAAATCCTGCCTAAACTAGGGCAAAATTTCACTAAGTGTTTAATTTCAAGACCATGACTTCATGAATTAATAACTTGAGATCCATGAATTTATAATAAAAGTTGTGTAAATCAATTTTGTAGATATCATGTAGATCTACAACTTTCATGTTGAAAGTTTCTTTTGAATCATCTTGCATCATGGTAAAAAATTTGCTCAAAGTTGTGAAAAAACATGAAGTTTTCAACACTTAGAAAAATTTCTAAGTTTGAAAACTTTGACTTTTCAAAATGAAATCTTGACTTTTTGATTTCTTGATGAATAATTTTCATATTTTGACATGCTTTGATGAATTGTGATCTTTGACACTTGATTTTGACCAAAAAGTCAAAGTTTGACTTTTCAGTGTACAATTGACTTTTGATCAGTTTGACTGAAAATCCACTATCAATCCAATTGATCTTGAGAAATGTTTTGAGTCATGCCATTAGGTCAAAATTATGCAATTGAAATCTTGAGATTATGCCTCAACCCAATTAACCATTTGTTAGGTCAAAAAATCAGAAATTACCCTTTCTCAGTCAAAACCCTAATTTTGACCATTTTGCCCTTTTGATGATTTGATCAAATTTCTTGAGGAATTGTGGTATAAACTTGATCAAATGATACATATGAGTTTATAATGTTTATGTGGATCAAAGATTATGTAGTTTGTCTGTAAATTGGCCACAATTGACTTTTTCCCCAATACAGTTGATTTTTAGGTCAATTGCTTAATTGACTGAGCAAAAATGTGATTCAAAGCATGAAACTTGACATGAGCAATATTGGGGGTCCATAATGATCCATGAAAGTCATATGAGGCATTGTAAGTTCAATTATCATTGTGAAATCTCAAACCCTAATTTGAGTCATCAATGCTTAAGGAGGTGTCTTGAGCTGATCAAACATTGTGTAGTCTTGAACCAAATGAGATCTTCTGAGAAAACATTTTATAAATGAGAGGGAAATTTTTTGGGTACAACAAACCCTTATACCACTAATATGAGCTTCTCATCTTACCCTCACTTATCCTTTCACTATTTACGACCTTGCCCTTATTTTCTCTACACCAATATTTATCTCAATTTCAATTACTAAAATAATTATAACTAATTATTCTAGATTATTTAAATTCTAAATAATGCTCAATATCACCTTAATTCATCCTTACCCCAAAACATAACATCACAACACACATCATATTCAACAATGTATCACATATTCACTAATAATTCATAAATACTCGTAATAAATCAATTAAATAAATAATCTAATTATTTTGGGGTGTTACAACTCTTCCCCACTTAAATAATTTTTGTCTCGAAAGTTACTTGAGGAAAATAGAGTCGGGTACGACTCCCTCATCCGATCTTCATGCTCCCAAGTCAAACTTCCACCAGCTAGTCCGCCTCACAATACCTTCACCAAGGAAATCTATTTACCCCGCAACTGCTTCACTTCCCAACCTTCTATCTGCACGGGTGATGCTACAATTGTCAGGTAATCTCTCACTTGTACATCATCCATTTAGATCACATGCAAAGGATCTGGAACATACATCCTCAACTGAGATACATGAAATACATCATGAAGGTTCGCAAGTACGAAGGTAAAGTAATACGATAGGCCACCTCACCTATCTTCGCTGAAATCTAATATGGACCAACAAAGCACGGAGTGAGCTTTCGCGACTTCAAAGCCCTTCCAACACTTATTAAAAAATACATGATCTTCCACTTGGAATTCAAGCTCCTTTCTACTCTTATCATGATAACTATTCTAACAGCTCTGAGAAGCTTTCATATTCTCTTGGATCATCTTAATCTTTTTGGTTATTTCTTGCACAATCTCAGGTCCGAGTATTGCACTCTCGCCTGGCTCATACCAACACAATGGAGTTCTACATCTTCTTCCTTACAACACTTTGTATGGTTTCATCTCAATACTAGAACGAAAACTATTATTATAGGTAAAATTGACCAACGTCAAGTGGTTGCCCCAAACACCTCATTGTTGTAACACACAAGCCCTCAGTAGGTCTCCCAAAAAGACTGGATAGTCCTCTCTGTCTGATTATCCGTCTACGGGTGATAATCCGAACTAAACCTCAAATTAGTACCAAAAGAATTCTATAAACCTTCCCAGATCTTCAACGTATATCTCAAATCTCTATCCGACACAATACTCGAAGGTATACCATTTAAATTCACAATCTCTTTGATATACAACTCAACTAACTTCTGCATGGAATGATTGATCTTCATCAGTAAGAAATGATCCAATTTAGTCAACCTATCCACTATCACCCAAATCAATTCATTGCCCTTAGTCGTCTTCGGCAAACCCGACACAAAATCCATAGAGATGTTGTCCATTTCCACTCTAGAATTTTCAGAGGTTGCATCAAACTCGAAGGCTTCTGATGTTCAATCTTCGACTTCTGACAAGTGAAACAAGCATAAACAAATTAAATAATTTCTCTTTTCATACCCGACCACCAAAATAGTTTCTTCAAGTCCTGATACATTTTAGTAGCATCTGGATGAATATTTAATCCACTTTGATGCCATTCCTCAAGAATACTCTTTCTCGGTTCTAGAACATCTGGAACATATTCTCTATCACTAAATCTCATTACACCATTTTCATCAACTCGGAATTCACCTCTGTTACCTTGATCAACCAACATTAGTTGATCAACTAACTTCAAATCAGAGAATCTGACCTCCTCGAATTTCTTCAAGAACACCACTAGTTAGTCTCAATATTCCTAACTTCATACTATCAGGAGTCTCTTAAAACACTAAACTCATGTCTCTAAATTGCTCGATCAACTCTAATTCTTTTATCATGACCATCGACATATGCAAGGATTTCTTGCTCAAAGCCACAACATTTTATTTACCAGGGTGGTATTTCAAGTCTAAATCATAATCCTTCAACAACTCAAGCCATTTCCTCAACCTCATATTCAATTCCTTCTGATCAAAAAAGTACTTCAGACTCTTATAATCACTGAACACCTCAAATTTGGATTTGAACAGTAATGTCTCCAAATTTTCAACACAAACACTACAACCTCCAACTCTAAGTCATGCGTAGGATAGTTTCTTTCATGAACCTTCAGTTGTCTATAAGCATAAGTGTTGTACCCCAAAATTTGCCCTCTCATTTTATCAAGATTTCCCCTTACAAGACTCTTTGGACTCAAGACCAAGCTAGGTTTGCTCTGCTGAAGACATCTCCTTGCATTGTTGACCTGAAATTAGGGTTTGAGTTTGCATAGGGATTTTTGAACTTCCAATGCTAAAAGTGACTTTCATACTTCATGTTGGACTTATAAGATTGCCTCCACCAAGTTTCAAGCCCTGAGTCAAATTTTTGCCCAGTCAATTGGACAGTTGACCTAGAAATCAACTATATTAGGAAAAAAGTCAACTGTGGCTAATTTACAGTCAAACCCCATAATTTATGATCCACATCAACATTATAGAATCATATGAACCATTTGATCAAGTTTGGACCACAACTCCTCAAGAAATTTGATCAGATCATCAAAAGGGCAAAATGGTCATTTTTAGGGTTTTGACTGTATAAGGGCAATTTCTGATTTTTCACCTAGCCAATGGCAAATTGGGTTCAAGAATGGATTCAAGGACTCAATGGAATAATCTTGACCTAATCACAAGGTTCAAAAGATCTCAAATGCATTGGATTGACACATGAATTTTCCAGTCAACTGATTAAAAATTGACTGTACACTAAAAAGTCAAACTTTGACTTTTTGGTCAAAATCAAGTGCCAAGGGTCATTTTTCATCAAGATGTGTCAAAACATGAAACTTGTTCATCAAGAAACCTAATTTTGCAAATTAGGGTTTAAGATTGAAAAATTTCATAACTTAGAATTTTTCTAAGTTATGAAATTTTCTTATTTTTTCCCAACTTTGCCCAACATTTTCACCATGATGAAATTGGATTCAAACAAAACTTCCAACATGAAAGTTGTAGTCCTCCACAAAATTTACAACTTTGATACACAAAGTTTTCCCAAAAGATGCTTGTATCTCAAGTTATTATTTTTGGAATAAGGGTCCATGAAACTTTTAACTTAGTGAAATTTTGCCCTAGTTTAGGCAGCATTTTGACCTATCTTCATGGAAATTTTTCACATAGTTCCAATTGGAATTTAAAAATTCATTTTAAATATGGATTGTAGAGCATGTTACAAGCTTTCCAAAATGTCAAAGAACTCTCTAAAATCATTTGTGGTTAGGGAGAATTGAAGGTTTGAATTTGGCAAAAAGTCACTTTGATCCATGGCATTTTTCACTATGTTACAAGTTGCAATTTCTGTCCAACTTCATTTGTACTTGAATACAGGTCTCTAAACCCTTCCACACTCAAAAATTGAATGCAAATTCAATGGATTGAAGCTTTGTTCTGATCAATAGAGGTTTACACAAGGGTTTAATCCATTTTTGGCAAAAAGTGAACATTGCTATTTTCATAAAGTCAACTTTATGTCAACTTGTTTCCCTTAAGCCTTGAACCCATCTCTTTGCAGCAAAAAAGTTCCATAAACTTAGGCAAAGGACAACCACTTTGTGCAGCTAAGAAAGAGGTCTGTACAGGCTCTTTGCTTGGTCACTTCATACCTTTCTTAAAAAACAAGTCAATGTGCAAAAGTCTACACAACACTTCCATCTGTTATAACCAAGCTTGGTAACCATTCCAAACAAGTTTTGCATATTGACTTAAGCCAGAAACATGAGCTATCCACATCCCAAGCCTTCCAAAACACAAAAACACATTCTTCTTGCAAAACAGGGCAGTTTCTGCATTTTTGTTTCCATCTCACAAACTACTCGTGCGTTTTGCCCTAAACCTCTTCCAATACATTCCACATAACCCACTAATCTATACCAACCATTGGCCATTGACTGTAACTCCATTTGCAAGCTTCACCATTTCTGATTTCAGCTTGTGCAGGTTGACTTCTACAGGCTTATTCAAGCAAGCTCAAAGCAAACAAAGCATTAGGGAAGGTCAGAGGAAGTTCAGGCAAGCTCACAAACATCTCAGGCCTCACTAAAAACCCCTGCATTGCCATACTCGAGTTCAACTAAAACATGTATTTTCCAACTTTCTATCTCTCTATTTAGGAATCATTAGGCTTAGGTTTATGAATAAAAAATGTATTACTCATTGCCCTTAAGTTGTACATACGCATAGATTTCATTTAAGTTAACTGTGTTGAGAGAATTTGATTGATGAACATTCTGAAACAGTAAGGTTAGAAATTAGGGCCAGAGAAATTCTCTCTGATCTTTGAGAGTTAGATTAAGTTCTTTATATGGTTGGAATCGTGTTGAAAAATGCTATAACTTTTGTGTTGTGAGTTTTTGCTTTAGAGCACGTATACAGGATTTCCAGATTTGTACAGGAAGGCGCACGTTTTTGTTTGAACGAAGGTTGAAGATGAAGTAGCTGGGCTGGGCCTGGCTATTTCTCACTTTTAGCGCCCCTCAGCTTGCTGATTGCACCCCCTGGCCCATTTCATTATTTTTATTTTTTTATAAATATTTTTTCTATTTCATTTACATTTCTGATTTTATTTTATTTTTTCTAAACATAAAAAATTACCAAAATTTTTTTCATAAATTTTCACATTTTATTTTGTATTTTTTAATTATTTTTCTCACATAAAAAATAGTTTTCTTAAATAATATACTTTTATTTTTTCTAAATAAACTTGTAAATACTACAAAAAATATTATACTTTTATTTTTATTATTTATATACTTAAATAATATTTTTTCTAACATATTTTTATTTTTTGACATTTGTATATATTTTTATTTTATTATACATAAACAAATATTATAATATATACATATTCTTAAACCAAAAAATTAGGGTTTTTACCCTTAACAAAAATAACTTTTTATTTTCTTATTTTTTTAATACATTAAATATTTTATTTTTACATACATAAAGATAATACAAAAAACATTTTTTGCATATTTATAATATATTGCATATTTATTTGATTGCCCATTTAAATATTGTCAATTTATTATTTGCACAATTAATTCAATTTGGTTGTAATAATTTTAGGGTTTCAATTTCTTGTAAATACTCCCTATTCAAAATTGTACCCCCTCCCTATATCAAAGTTGTAATAGCTTAGATTTATTTTTATGCACTTTATGCTTTCAAATATGCCATGATAGAGATTAGGGTTTGTATGCAATATCCAAAATCAAAACAAATAGCTAGACCTAATACAAGACATAAAAGCATGTAAATTGGCAACACAATGCACACATACACCCCTAGGGTTTCACCCACTTGTTGCCTTTAAAATGGTCATTGTTGTACCCCAAAATTTTCCCTCTCATATTTCTCAAGACATTGCAAGAAAAATCTCCAAGTGGCTCAAGATTGCTCAAGAGTTGGACAGTCAAACTATCTCCTAAGGCAGTCAATCTCAAATTAGGGTTTTGTGTTTCATCAAGGTTCTTGCATCCAAATGAACTCAAGTTCTCCTCAATGTCCTAATATGTTCTCAAGTTCATCCATGTCAAATTTCAAGCCTTGTAGAGGAAGTTTGGCTAGTCAATTGCTCAAAGGGTCCAAAAATCGACTGTGCTAGGGCAAAAGTCAACTGTGACCCAAATACAGTCAAACCTCAAGATTTATTGTCAACATTCTCATTTTTAAGGATATTTCATCATTTTATCAAGGGTTGATCATGATTCATCAAGGATTGCTCAAAATTCATCAAGACTCAAAAGTTGCTAAATTAGGGTTTTACAAGAAAAGTTAACTCAACTTTGACCAAGCATAACTTTATCATACTTTATGATAAATGACCCATCCAAATCTCATTTTGAATAGGATGAAATTTCCTACAATCCATCTTCATACCCCAAGATCAAGAAATGCACTCACAAGAAGTTACAAATTTGGACATTATAGGTCATTTTTGAAAGTCAACAAAAACACCTTTTTTTGCCAAAGCTTATAACTTGAGCATGGAATATCAAAATGATATGAGACTAAAAGGGTTGGTTAGAGGACATCTCAATATTTCTAAAAAGTCCAAGAACAATTCCAAAAGTTTAAAATTGAAGAAGTTATGCATTGTTGAAGTTGGGCATTTTTGCAAAATTGCCAAAAGTCAACTATCCCCAAAACTTCAAATTTTGTCAAATGGGCCCATTCTTTTCCACTTGATTTGATCTTGTCACACTACACACGTATCCTAGCTTCATCCTTGTGTCCATTTATTAATTTTTCTATTTTTATTTGATTTTTTTAATTAAATTAATTCATTTTAAATCAATTTAAATCAAATAAAATCCAAATATTGATTATTTATGATCTTTTGGATTGTTATAGGTGTTAATTATCATCATGGACATGATCAAATCCGTATCAAGCTTTTCATGTACAAAAATATTGGATTTTGGACAAGTTTGGAAAGTTATCAATGGAGGATCAAATCAAATCCTAAAACATCAATGCATAAATATTCAAGTCCAAATTGTTGACCTAATCCAATGCTGCATACATATACAAGGCAAAGGTACACGAATTAGAGGTTGGAGGCTGCAAAATCACAAGAACAAAACTTGAGAAAACTTGGAAAAAGTGTGAAACTGAAATCATGCATAGAGGCCAATTCAGAACCAAATCTCCACACTAATCAATTGCTGGACCATCCTTGAAGGGAAACCAATCCAAATCCAGTCTCCATACGCGCCCAGAAGCTTTGTAAGTGTCTCAAAAAATCACTTTTCAATTGAAATCGTATCCTCATATTCTTGCACTTTTTGGCAAAATCTTTACATATTCATGCTTATCGTTCCATTTAGAAGCTTTCTGCATTATTGGATTGTGTTTATATGACCTGTAGTGCCATACCCGAATCTAGGGTTCTTGGTTCTTGTTTTTGGGCATTTTGTTTGCAGGTGAAACTGACACCATTAAGGGATATAGGCATGTTCAGGAGGGAGAGACGAGCATGACTGTGGTTTTAGATTGAGTTTTCATGGCTTAGAATTGGTTTTAGGGGTGACCTAGGGATTTAGCTGCGGATGTAAATCTGCAGGTAAAAAACCAGGGTGAACGAGGAAGACGATGACACGTCCCCCTCCCATTCGCTGATTCAAATCTGGCGCGTGTTTTTTTATATTGCTAGCATATTATTTGTTTTTTCCATATTATAATTCTTGTCCAATAGATATACAAGCAAAACGCGTTGGCTGAGTGGAGGAGACGTTAGCCAATGACTCACACGACCTGGGTTCGAATCCCAGGTCCCCAACATCTTTGTTATTATTTTCTTTCAGGAATTCCAGTACAAACTCAAGCATGTGATGTACCATGGTCCTCAAATCTCAAAGCGCCTAATGGCCCCCAGGCCAAATCTGATGACTCAGGTTGAATACCCACCATAGGGATGAGTCAATGGACGCACACTGGATCAGAAAGTCAACCAGGCTTGCAGTGAAATTGGGCCTTGAAGATTGCTAATCTCACCTCCAATCTGGGCCCAAACCCCCCCGAGTATTTCTATTTCTTTATTTTTATTCATTTTATTTATTTGTTTGATTAATTATTATTTTTATTTTAACTAACCAATGAAATCTTTTTTCTCATAAAATCAAAAACTAAAAAAATATATTTTATTTATTAAAATTAAATTCAGCACTTTATTTTTGTAAATAAATATTAATTCAATAAATTTAGTTTAATTAGAAAATAACTTTAATATCTTTTGCAAATAATTAAAATTAATTTAGACAATTAGGTTTTATTAACTTTGATCAAATTTATTTTATTTCTTTAAAATACTCAAAAATCCAAAAATATCCTTTTTTTTAATTAATTAATTAATTAATTTATTTAATTAACTTAGTTTAATTTCTCCTTTAATTCAAAAATAAACCAAAAAAATGCTTTCTTTCAAAAAAAGGGTCAAAACCCTAGAATTCGCCCGATTTAATTTCTCGCACGCGATCCATTTGATTTCAATATTGTATCTATTTCCCGGAATGTAATAGTTTAATTAGGACTTTAATTATTTTATCGCTTTATTTACTTTCCGCATTTTAATTTCAAGGGTTTGCTTTTGGCGATGTAAATACCCGACGCCTTGTAATAGTTAGTTTTAATTTCCGCAATTTAATTTCCGCAACTTATAAATTGTTAGATTTTTGGTAATAGGGAATGCATGACAAGATCAAATGTTTAAACCTAAAATCAACATAGATAACCATTGACATGTAAAAAGATAAAATTAACCGAAACAACACACTCGCACATGTGCACTCTTAGGGTACACCTCGCTTGGTTGCCTTCGAACGTGGTCATTGAGTATAGGAAGCTTTAGAGGTCGCCCTCTTGTCCAAAGATCATAGTTACCTCGAAACGGTTGCCTCAGAAAAATGATCTAAAACATTAGGGTTACCGCTAAGGCATCCTAACATTGCTTTAGTGACCATACGTACCTTAATCGAATTGACCCTTAAAACTCCAACGAAGATGCTACCTACTCATCAATAGTGGGATAGCATTGTCTAAAGGACATTAGTACAGATTGATTCCATTTTCGAGTAGGTAGATGGTTCTTAGATACCCGCTCTTTCAAAAAACAAAAACTTTTCATACTTACACTCCTTTTCAAACAAAAACTTCTTTCAAACCCACAAACACAAAGAAAAGCAAAATTTGAAAACAATATGAGCAAGTACCTAAGAGCATGTGGATAACCACAGATAGAAAGGGTGCTAACACCTTCCCTTTCTATAATCTACCCCCCAAACCCGAGAAACATCTCGAAAAAGGAATTTTTATGTGCTTTTTTCCTTTCCTTGTTGGATAAAATAAAAGACGGTGGCGACTCTTGCTTACCGCGACATTTTGCAAAAACAAACGCAAAACGCAAACCAGCATTCAAAAACAGTCAGTTCTCTCCCACCGTATCACAGAACTGGCGACTCTGCTGGGGATGTCTTGTATTAATAAGTGGGGTGTACCTTAGGATTAGATCATTGTGTTTTCAATTGTATGCTTTGTATGATTTATATTTGTGGGCTTGTATCGGAGTTACTATAGATCCTAACCCGGATCTGGGGGATACTCTTTAGGTAAGTAGCAATAAACAATGAGGGAACTGTACGGCGTAGACCGATACGGTTGAAGCAGTAGCTACGTTGGTGTGGCACTTTAGATTCTATCGATATCCCTTGTGTTGGAACGAGGAGAATATGGGTCATCTAAGGGGTCATTAAGCACCAACTGACCTTAGAACCTTTAAATTGACCAACTTGGCCATAGAACAGTAGCAGTATGATACACTCATTGAGACTAAACTCTCGCGATGATTCCGGCTGCAAGAAAATGTTGCTAAACTGGAATTATGACCGATCGAGGGTAGTCAATGATATTGAGATCCTTTAGAACCCGATTACTATTTTTAGGACAGGTTTAAACCAACTGAACTGAAAGAGGGTAGTACCTAAGATCCTTGCCAGCCTGAAATCTAAGGGCTCTCTGTGTGACTTGTGTGCCTTTACCATGTTTGCTATTTGTGGATACTTGTGATGTGATTTCTATCATGACATCATAACATTGCATACATCTTGCATTGGACTAACCTATTTCAAAGACAGGAGGGATTCATCTTTGTTATGTTTTGTAGGTCATGATGCCTATGCGTAGGAATACCATCCGGATCAACTTTGTCCAGGTTCCCATTGTGCTTAAGGAATTGGTTGCAAAGATGCCTGATACTACCTCCTTCATCAGAAGACATGGTTACCTTCTCAGTTTGGTCACTTCCAAATTGGTCGAGCAGATGATGAGTGTTTTGGTTCAGTTCTATGATCCACTGTACCATTGTTTTACTTTTCAAGACTACCAGTTGGTTCCCACCTTAGAAGAGTTCTCTGATCTGCTCGGTATCTCTATTCTGGAGAAGACCCCGTTTACTGGTTGGGAGAAGATCCTTAGGCCGGAAGAGATTGCTTCAGCCCTTCATTTAACCAAGGATGAGGTAATGGCTAATTGGGAGACTAGAAGTGGAGCGAAGTGCTTTATGACTAAGTTCTTGGTTGGTAAGGCTAATTATTTCTGGGATAGTATAGACTTCAAGGCATTCGAAGATATTCTGGATCTTATTATATATGGCTTGGTATTGTTTCTGAACTCTGACTCCTTTGTTGATGTGAATGCGGTGAAAATCTTCATCTCTCGTAACCCTGTGCCCACTCTCTTGGGTGACATTCTTCATCAGCTTTATGCCCGTACTGCCCGAAAGCGGGGAACCTTGATGTTTTGTGCTTCATTATTGGCGAGGTGGTTTATTTTACACCTCCCCAAATCAGTGTTGAAGAACAAAGAAGGCATGAGCTGGGCTTATAGGGTTATGTCTCTCTCGCATAATGACATCATTTGGACTCTCAAGGGTATGGACGAGGTGGCTATTATTGAACGTTGTGGGGAGTATCCAAATGTTCCACTGATAGGAACCCATGGAGGAATTTCTTACAACCCATGCTTGGCCTTACGTTAGTTCGGGAGAGCCAGAAGAGAAGGACCTCATGAGCTGCTAATGCCTAGTATCATATTTGATTTTCACGGGGATAGCGACGAGCAACGCCGCATATTCATAAGGGCTTGAGATAGAGTTCACATATATGATCCACATGAGCTGGGTCCAAAGACTTCACTTCTGATGGAGCCATATCTCAGATGGGTCCGCATCCGTGCCCAGAAGTTGGGTATGCCATATGAAGCCGTCCTGCCTATCATTGTTGAAGTTGCTAATGAAGAGGGGGTTCTTCCTACCATCCTCCATCCTTACATGCCCACTGACATTGGGGCACTGAAAAGGTCTTGGATGCAGCTGAGAGAAGAACGAGATGCTTACCGGGAAAAGTTCAACAAGCAAGAGCAGAAGATCCAGAGGTTGACTAGGCAGCTGGAGAACGAGCAGATTCTCAATGACTATATCCGCATCGACAAAAAGAGACCATAAGAGCACTGATTGTCCTTTGATTATTTCCTCTCCAGTTTTTATTTACTTTTCAGTATTTCATTTCTTGTAATGCCTTAAGGGTAATTTGTTGAACAATTTGAATTTCAAAATTTATCTAATAAAGTGTGTTTCATTTCTTATTTACGAATTTGAATCTCCCGATTGTCTTTGGAATCATGTCATACGCATTTCATCCCATGCACTCCATAACAAGTCTCTTATCTTCTTCGCTGTTTATTTCAGCACTCATCATGTCTGCTAAACCATCAACTGAGCAAGCAATCAAGGCCCTATAGGCCCATAATGCCCAATTCCAAGAGCTGTTCATGAATCTATCTAAGGGTCAGCAAGATCTGAAGACCCTGATTCTGAAAGAGAAGAAGAAGAAGAAGAAGATGACAGTCCTATTTAACACAGGTCACAGGTTTGGAAACAGGCTACGGGATGAAGTTGATTTTACCACCTCATCTGGAGGGAAAGATAGTCAGGAAGAAAGGAGGGCTCCTAGCCCTGTGGTCTCCGATAACGAAATGGACTTCGATGAAGATTAGTATCCTCCTGCTGAGGATTGATACAAACAACTGGAATACCGGTTGAGTGCGATGGAAGTTCAGAAAGTGCCTGGTCTGGACTTTGGTGATCTGGGTCTATCATCTGGGGTGGTAATTCCCCACAAATTCAAGGCACCAGCCTTTGCTAAGTATGACGGAGTTTCTTGTCCGAAGCTGCACCTCCGGTCATATGTAAGGAAGATTCAGCCATACACCGCTGATAAGAACCTATGGATCCACTTCTTTCAAGACAGTCTCTCAGGGACTTAGCTTGAATGGTTCTATCAGTTGGACGGAGCCAGCATCCGCAGGTGGGAAGATTTGGCTACTGCTTTCTACAGGCAGTACCAATACAATTCCGACCTCGCTCCCACGCGTACCCAATTCCAGGGTATGTCAATGGGAATGGGTGAAGGATTCAAATATTATGCTCAGAAGTGGAGGGACCTCGCCGAAAGAGTACAACCACCTTTGGCTGATCGGGAGCTTGTGGATATGTTTCTGGGGACCCTATCTGGTCCGTTTTTCAACCACCTGATTGGAAGCTCTTCATCTGGATTTACAGAGCTAATTATGACCGGTGAGAGGATTGAGGCTGGTATTAAGGCTGGTAAGATACAAAAGAGTGCTTCATCAAGCACCGAGAAGAAGCCTTTTAAGAAAGAGTCCAGTGCTGTTTACAGTTCAAGAAACCAGAATAGACCTGAACGCCGCTAAGCTGTTAATGCGGTTGTTATTTCAAAACCTGCTGGTGCTCCTCAGCACAACAATCAACAAAAGGACGAGAGACCTCGAAGGCAATTCACCTGTCTCAGCATGACTTTGTCTCATATTCTGCCACAGTTACTGAAAACCAACCTAGTGATTCCAAGGGAAGCCCCAAAGAATCTAAATATCATATCGCCAAAGTATAACCCTAATGCCCGCTGCGCTTATCACTCTGATAGCCCGGGGCATAATACAAATGATTATTGGACTTTGAAGAATAAGATACAAGACTTAATTGATGCTAAGGAGATTGAGTTTGAGGCGCCCGAAAGGCCTAATGTTGTGACTGCTCCTATGCCCAAGCATGGAGTGAATGCTATAGATGAGGACTCGTTTGTGGTTTCTGTGAACGACATTGTTACCCCTTTGTTGGCTGTGAAGAAGAACCTTTTGCTAGCCGGTTTATTTCCGGGCTGTGACGAAGGTTGTCGTATGTGTTATGTTCTACTGACCGGTTGCCATCTTTTGAAGTCAGGTGTCCAACGCCTGATGGATAGTAAAGAAATTCTATTTGATAAGACTGTTGTTGCTTTGGTTCCTACTGAAGAAGTTGCCATCATTACCATTTTCGACAATTCTTCCAAGGCTCCCTCGAGGAAGCCTGTTAGAATTACATCTGTTCCAAGAATCGCACCCGTGGTCATCACTGTTCCGGGGCCCATCCCTTATACCTCTGATAAAGCTGTCCCTCGGCACTACAGGGCTGATGTTTATTTTCATGGAGTTAAACAAGAGTTGGATGCTGATACTGACGTCAACAATATTGTTGGACCTGCTAAAGTCACCTGCAGCGGGAGACTTTTCTCACCTGATATCTCTCCACCAACTGCCTGAAAACCTGTTGTTATTACACCTGCCAGTGTACCTGCTACTATTCCTGTTCAAGTTCCTATTCTTACTCCTATCACCGAGTCATCTGACACTCGGGGCAAAGGGATCACCACTGATGTGCCTGCCCAGACCGAGGCACCAAAGACGATTACTGTTGAAGCTTCTAAACAAGAGATGGAAGAGATTCTGAAAATTATCAAAAAGAGTGACTACAATGTAGTTGAACGACTGGGGCAAACCCCATCCAAGATTTCTATGTTGTCATTGTTGCTATGCTTAGAGGCCCATGCCAAGGCTCTGATTACATTTCTGAAGACTGCACACGTACCATAAGAGACGTCAGCTGATCAGTTTACAGATTGCGTGGCTAATATGACTGCTGATAATGGGTTGGGTTTCTCTGACACCGACTTAACTGCTAAAGGGAAGAATCACAATGATTCCCTGCATGTCTCCATTGAATGCAGGGGCAGTACTCTTGCTCATGTATTAGTGGATACCGGTTCCTCATTGAACGTCTTGCCTAAGAAAGCTCTAGACCGGTTAGACTGTGAAGGGTTGGAGTTGAAACTAAGCAACATTGTCATTAGGGCCTTTGATGGGTCTAAGAGAATGGTGCATGGAGAAGTTGATATCCCGATTAAGGTTGGTTCTCAAGTTTTCAACTCTAGATTCTATGTGATGGACATTCGGCCATCTTATTCTTGTTTGCTGGGTCGTCCATGGATCCACAAAGCTGGGGCCGTAACCTCAACGCTCCACCAGAAGCTGAAGTACCCGGTCAAAGGGAAGATTGTGACAGTACACGGAGAGGAAGTGTACAT
Organism: Vicia faba; assembly: GCA_948472305.1. Lineage (NCBI taxonomy): Eukaryota > Viridiplantae > Streptophyta > Magnoliopsida > Fabales > Fabaceae > Vicia > Vicia faba. The sequence continues at coordinate 378,873,320 of OX451735.1, read as the reverse complement.
GGTTAGCCACCTCAACTCTTTCCGATATGTAGAGATGGATGGGGAGTTCATTGAGACCCCATTTCAGCATTTTGAAGAGGTTCCCCAGACGCTGGCATCAGCCGAGACTGTTGTTGAAGATTCTCCTATGAAGATGGCTTCCTTTAAGGATGCCCGGGCTGTTGCTGAGAAAGGTGGGTGTGCAAATTGGGGACGACTCCCTGATTTTACGCAGAAGACTAACAAGTTTGGTTTGGGTTTCACTGCAGAAGCTCAAAGGGCTGTTCGGAATGCACAGATTGGAAGACCTCCTGTGTTCATCAGCAACTCGGGAGTAAATGCCATTGAAGACGATGTAGAAGAGTCTGAGTTCGACAGCTGGATCTACCCTACGACCGACGGTGGACCAAGCAACTGGACAACAAAGGACTTCATCCCTATTTCTTTTGTTACCCAGTAATGAAACTTTTTGTTTTGAATTTGTAACAGACAATGTTTTAAACTTTATGGTCCGGTGTCTTACCCGGGGCACCGTGGCTTCATTTGTGAGGGCTTTATGTGTGTCATTTTCATATATCATTAATAAAAGCATTGGACGTTCTTGAATTTCAAATTTTGCGCTCCTTGTTTTTCTTTATTATATATTGCAAAACAACTATTTTACACACACTCACATACACAGGTTTACATCCACTCTGGATTTCACTGGTAATGACTGTGCTACTGCCAGTTATGACTTCGAAAGTCTGATCAACTTAGCCGAAGACGAAGGTGAAGATGATTGCAAAGTGTTTGGTGAACTTGCAAGACTGTTACTCCAGGAAGAGATGGTTATTCAGCCACATGAAGAGCCAGTGGAATCAGTGAATCTGGGTACTAAGATAGACAAGAAAGAGGTCAGGATCGGTTCAAATCTGAAGCTTAGTGTGAAGCAACGGTTAATTTAGATGCGGCGTGACTATGTTGAAATCTTTGCCTGGTCTTATGAAGATATGCCTGGGTTGGATACTGATATTGTGGTTCACCGCCTGCCTACCAAGGAAGATTGTCCTCCAGTGAAACAAAAGGTCCGTCGAATGCGCCCAGAGATGTCTGAGAAAATCAAGGCTGAAGTGATGAAACATATTGAAGCTGGTTTTCTAGCTGTTACTTCTTACCCTCAATGGGTGGCCAATGTGGTTCCGATACCGAAGAAGGATGGAAAAGTTTGAATATGTGTTGACTATAGGGATCTGAACAGGGCAAGCCCCAAGGATGACTTCCCTTTACCTCATATCAACGTTCTGGTTGACAACACCGCTCAACATAAGGTCTTCTCCTTTATGGATGGTTTCTCCGGTTATAATCAGATTAAAATGGCTCCCGAAGACATGAAAAAGACAACCTTTGTTACTCAATAGGGTGCCTTTTGCTACAAGGTCATGCCTTTTGGACTGAAGAATGTTGGGGCAACGTATCAGATTGCCATGGTTCCTTTGTTTCATGACATGATCGATCACTAGATTGCGGTATACGTCGACGACACGATTGCAAGGTCCCAAACTGAGGAGGAACATCTTGACCACCTTCAAAAGCTGTTTGACAGGTTGAAGTTATACAAGTTGAGGTTAAACCTGAACAAGTGCACCTTCGGGGTGAGATCTGGTAAACTACTGGGTTTCGTCGTGAGTGATCCGTTGTCGCAGACGAATCAAAAACGAGTTACTTTAAAAAAAATGTAGTTTAGCGACAGTGACTCGAGTATCGTATCGCGAGGATTCTTGTATTGTTATTAACCAACATAAGTGATTATGGGGGATTTAATTCAGGATCAATTTTTGAGGAGCTGAGCAAATAAGTGATTAAAATAAGTGATTTTAAAAATAAGTCGATCTAATATTCTCAGGTTCCTGCTAATCATTGGTTTTTACCTTACCAATTCCCTAAGCGGCTTCGACCTCTATTCGATTTCAATACCTATTGACAATCGCAATAGATATAAAATAGATTGAATTCCCATTCTGAATTAAGCAAACGGATTAATATAATCGTGAATTAAGCAAACATGATATAAAACGCAATTTAACGACTAAGCGACGTAAACAACGATTAAAGATTAGGAATACAATCATACGAATTTAATCAAGACATTCCATGAAATGACAAATTAAGCAAATGCAATTTCATAAAATAGAATTGAAAGAGAAACGAAATTGAATTGATAAATTAAAAACCTCAAAGCATCGGAACGCGATTACAGTAGATCAACTCTGGATGATTAGTTCTTCATTCAAGCGTAAAAGCAAAATGTATTTTTTCTCTGTAATGAAAAACGTCTAAACTCAATTACTATAACGGCTGCTAGGTATAGCAAAGACAAGGATTCGGTTCATAACCCAACTGGTTTGAAAACATAACACATGCCCAAAACAAATGACCTAAAACTTAAATATAAAATGCTGCAACTTCAACGAATTTTATGTTCCTTCTACATTCCGATTCAGCTCTCGACTTCTGAATAAAAATCGCAGCTCTTTCTCTTAGCTTTCCAACGACTGGTAGAACGCCTCATTCCGACTCCCATAGCTCAAGTTATGAATTTATTTGTGCAGACTGCTAATGCTGAAAATAAAGTGCGAAAATCAAATAAGAGTAGAAATAAACTAAAATAGAAGAACACTATAAAATACAAAAATAAGCTAAACAAACCATGGAAATGCATAAGTACAATCATGAAAGAATGTGCATCAAAATGCACTGATCAAATCCCCCACACTTGAACTTTTGCACTCTGAGCAAAATAAAATCAAAAGAAACACAACAACATCATCAGCTACTCATTCTAGGCTACAAACTTTTCTTCGATTAAGATTGTATCAATAGGTACTAATCTTGCACACTAAGGATATTGTAGGAACACTAATCTTGTCTCTTGAATATGCAAACCAATTTAAATCATATTATTATGCCAAAGCCTAACTTACTCATCCTCCTTTTTGCTCTTTTTCATTCAGGCGCAATCACATTAAGCCCGTTATCTCCACACACTCATAGCAAGGCGATCGGCTAGTGACTCTGATCTTTTTTGCATGGGGTTCTGGTACTTATGTGGCATAACCCTTTGCTTACTCATTTGTAGTTGCGGGGGATCGGACCGTAATTCGCCCTACCAAGTTCAGGACCAGAAACCACTGAACCAACTAACAACGAGTGTTATTATCAACTTTTTTGTAGGTTCTACGACCGTTGGGTTAAGTGACTGGGTGAGGGTCACCAAACTTAGAAGGCGCATTCCTTTTTCTTTCTTTTTTGTTTTCAAATAAAACTCGAATCACTCACTTATTTTCATCGGCTTCCCTGCGTATAGTGCGTGTGAGATGGTGTTGACTGCTGAAATAAACTACTCAAGAGGTATTAAAAGATTAGAATTCAATGCTACATCATAATAAAAATTCAAATTAACTTCCATATACATGAGATTTACAATTTTAAGACGATACCGATCTTGTGAACTTTTCCCAAGTCTCCACAACTAACCTCATATTAATTTATAACCCAAAACTTTCAAAAAGATGCATATTTTTTTATTTTTTTAAACTGAAAATAAAACAACGAACAAAAGCAAAGAAAACAAAACAAATAAATAATTCTCTCCCTCCCACTTAAAACACACATTTTCCTCATTGAAAGAAACAAGCATAAAATAAGAGAGAGGAGAGAGAGGAAAGAACACACTCGAGAAGTCAAGGCGGATAGATGATCGCATAAGTAGCCTTTCCCAACGAGATCTCTTCTATAGTTTCTTCTTCCATCGTGAGACTCTCATGGAGTAGCTTTGGGTAATGTGCATTGAACTTGAAATTTTTATTAGTGCCTTCACCTTTTATTCCAGGATCAAAGAAGAATCTTTGATAAGTAAAAGTGTTGAATGGGCACGTGATCTTCTTTTCCACAACACCAAAGATCAAAAGATTGAGGGGTTGCCTCATTATATTTGTTACATCTTCAAGTGAGATCCTATGCATACACATGGACAGACTAGTATCATAAATATCATCCAAGATCGATCCAATTCCTTTCTTATGCTTCTTCAATACCTGCAAAAATTTACTTTCTTTATCAAAATAAAGTTTAGAAGAAATTATAACCGGGAGTTTTTCATTCATCTCTAGATAAGCATAATTAAGATTTTCAGGAATTTGTTTCAGCTCTCGGAAATGTGGTTGTTTAATAGATGGTTTGTTTCGGGAAACTGGAGTATCGAGATCTTCTTCCACATGAACAACTTCATTTACAACCTCATCTGCAGTAAGAATATCAACTTGCAAGGCGGCCTCCATTTCAGTACAAACAGAGCAAATTTTAATATCAGTACAAACATCACAAGAGTAAACATCATCAAAATCAGATAATGATGGAAAATCAGCTGCAAATAAATCAGTACAAGTATCATCAACAGTCTCAGAAAGCAACTCTATTGGAAAACCAAAATTCTCTTCCAAGGGTTGTTGGTTAGATCCTTGAGCTTGTTGCTTGATATTCATCAAAGAGGCAAGTTGTTCAACCTTTGTTTGCAAAGTCTGGAGAGTAGAATCTATTTGTTGTTCATACTGGAGATTATTTGCAACCATTTGTTTGACAATGTCCTCTAGTGAAGGTTCAGAAGGTGCTGAGCACACAACCTGGAATTCCTTCAGATACTTATGCGGATCCTCACCTTTAAGACTATTAAGCTTTGACAACAAGTGTATTAAATCAGATTTCGATTCAAAAGGTGTATCAGGTGCAGGATAGTCAATATATAAACCATTATAGCTCACATCAAGGACAACCAACCGCCTCAAAGTTCTTTGTTCATCCTTGTTATTAATAAACAAAAAAATACCAACTATGTCCGAAATAGATAAAAACAAATAGAAAGAAGATAAAAGATTAAAATAAATTCAAAAAAAAAAATACAAAAACACCAAATATAGTCTAATGAAGCAAAATAAGAATTTTAAGAATTTTTCTGGATTTTTTCGACACTATGAAAATAGTAAAAAATTATTTAAAAATAGAAAAAATAGGAATTGCGATTTTGAGAGCCGAAATATTTTAGAATTCTATTCTAAAGGAGTACTTTTTGCCGATTTGTTTCTAAACTTCTGGAAAAAAGTTCGGAGCAAATCGAAACAGTAGGTTTCTAACTTACCAGGTAGACTGAAAAACTGTACTGCAACCGAAATTGCAACCCTGAAAATCAACAAACACAACGAAAAAAAACAAGAAAAAAAAACAAGAACACTATAGTTATGACTAAAATATTAATTAATAACAATAAGAATCCTCGGCAACGGCGCCAATTTTGATCCGTTGTCGCAGACGAATCAAAAACGAGTTACTTTAAAAAAATGTAGTTTAGCGACAGTGACTCGAGCATCGTATCGCGAGGATTCTTGTATTGTTATTAACCAACATAAGTGATTATGGGAGATTTAATTCAGGATCAATTTTTAAAGAGTTGAGCAAGTAAGTGATTAAAATAAGTGATTATAAAAATAAGTCGATCTAATGTTCTTAGGTTCTTGCTAATCATTGGTTTTTACCTTACCAATTCCCTAAGCGGCTTCAACCTCTATTCGATTTCAATACCTATTGACAAGCGCAATAGATATAAAATAGATTGAATTCCCATTCCGAATTAAGAAAACAGATTAATATAATCGTGAATTAAGCAAACATGATATAAAACGCGATTTAACGACTAAGCGACGTAAACAACGATTAAAGATTAGGAATACAATCATACGAATTTAATCAAGACATTCCATGAAATGACAAATTAAGCAAATGCAATTTCATAAAATATAATTGAAAGAGAAATGAAATTGAATTGATAAATTAAAAACCTCAAAGCACCGAAACACGATTACAGTAGATCAACTCTGAATGATTAGTTCTTCATTCAAGCGTAAAAGCAAAATGTATTTTTTCTCTGTAATGAAAATGGTCTAAACTCAATTACTATAGCGGCTGCTAGGTATAGAAAAGACAAGGATTCGGTTCATAACCCAACTGGTTTGAAAACATAACCCATGCCCAAAACAAATGACCCAAAACTTAAATATAAAATGCTGCAACTTCAACGAATTTTATGTTCCTTCTACAATCCTATTCAGCTCTCGACTTGTGAATAAAAATCGTAGCTCTTTCTCTTAGATTTCCAATGACTAGTAGAACGCCTCATTCCGACTCCCATAGCTCAAGTTATGAATTTATTCGTGCAGACTGCTAATGCTGAAAATAAAGTGCGAAAATCAAATAAGAGTAGAAATAAACTAAAATAGAAGAACACTATAAAATACAAAAATAAGCTAAACAAACCATGGAAATGCATAAGTACAATCATGAAAGAATGTGCATCAAAATGCACTGATCAAATCCCCCCACACTTGAACTTTTGCACTCCGAGCAAAATAAAATCAAAAGAAACACAACAGCATCATCAGCTACTCATTCTAGGCTACAAACTCTTCTTCGATTAAGATTGCATCAATAGGTACTAATCTTGCACACTAAGGATATCATAGGAACACTAATCTTGTCTCTTGAATATGCAAACCAATTCGAATCATATTATTATGCCAAAGCCTAACTTACTCATCCTCCTTTTTGCTCTTTTTCATTCAGGCGCAATCACATTAAGCCCGTTATCTCCACACACTCATAGCAAGGCGATCGGCTAGTGACTCTGATCTTTTTTGCATGGGGTTCTGGTACTTATGTGGCATAACCCTTTGCTTACTCATTTGTAGTTGCGGGGGATCGGACCGTAATTCGCCCTACCAAGTTCAGGACCAGAAACCACTGAACCAACTAACAACGAGTGTTATTATCAACTTTTTTGTAGGTTCTACGACCGTTGGGTTAAGTGACTGGGTGAGGGTCACCAAACTTAGAAGGCGCATTCCTTTTTCTTTCTTTTTTGTTTTCAAATAAAACTCGAATCACTCACTTATTTTCATCGGCTTCCCTGCGTATAGTGCGTGTGAGATGGTGTTGACTGCTGAAATAAACTATTCAAGAGGTATTAAAAGATTAGAATTCAATGCTACATCATAATAAAAATTCAAATTAACTTCCATATACATGAGATTTACAATGTTAAGACGATACCGATCTTGTGAACTTTTCCCAAGTCTCCACAACTAACCTCATATTAATCTATAACCCAAAACTTTCAAAAAGATGCATATTTTTTTTTTAAACTGAAAATAAAACAACGAACAAAAGCAAAGAAAACAAAACAAATAAATAATTCTCTCCCCCACACTTAAAACACACATTGTCCTTATTGAAAGAAACAAACATAAAATAAGAGAGAGGATAGAGAGGAAAGAACACACTCGAGAAGTCAAGGCGGATAGATGATCGCATAAGTAGCCTTTCCCAACGAGATCTCTTCTATAGTTTCTTCTTCCATCGTGAGACTCTCATGGAGTAGCTTTGGGTAATGTGCATTGAACTTGAAATTTTTATTAGTGCCTTCACCTTTTATTCCAGGACCAAAGAAGAATCTTTGATAAGTAAAAGTGTTGAATGAGCACGTGATCTTCTTTTCCACAACACCAAAGATCAAAAGATTGAGGGGTTGCCTCATTATATTTGTTACATATTCAAGTGAGATCCTATGCATACACATGGACAGACTAGTATCATAAATATCATCCAAGATCGATCCAATTCCTTTCTTATGCTTCTTCAATACCTGCAAAAATTTACTTTCTTTATCAAAATAAAGTTTAGAAGAAATTATAACCGGGAGTTTTTCATTCATCTCTAGATAAGCATAATTAAGATTTCCAGGAATTAGTTTCAGCTCTCGGAAAGGTGGTTGTTTAATGGATGGTTTGTTTCGGGCAGCTGGAGTATCAGGAGCTTCTTCAACATGAACAACTTCATTTACAACCTCATATGCAGTAAGAATATCAACTTGCAAGGCGGCCTCAATTTCAGTACAAATAGAGCAAATTTTAATATCAGTACAAACATCACAAGAGTAAACATCATCAAAATCAGATAATGATGGAAAATCAGCTGCAAATAAATCAGTACAAGTATCATTAACAGTCTCAGAAAGCAACTCTATTGGAAAAACAAAATTCTCTTCCAAGGGTTGTTGGTTAGATCCTTGAGCTTGTTGCTTGATATTCATCAAATAGGCAAGTTGTTCAATCTGTGTTTGCAAAGTCTGGAGAGTAGAATCTATTTGTTGTTCATACTGGAGATTATTTGCAACCATTTGTTTGACAATGTCCTCTAGTGAAGGTTCAGAAGGTGCTGAGCACACAACCTGGAATTCCTTCAGATGCTTATGCGGATCCTCACCTGTAAGACTATTAAGCTTTGACAACAAATGTATTAAATCAGATTTCGATTCAAAAGGTGTACCAGGTGCAGGATAGTCAATATATAAACCATTATAGCTCACATCAAGGACAACCAACTGCCTCAAAGTTCTCTGTTCATCCATGTTATCAATAAACACAAAAATACCAACTATGTCCGAAATAGATAAAAACATATAGAAAGAAGGAAAAAGATTAAAATAAATTCAAAAAAAATACAAAAACACCAAATATAATCTAATGAAGCAAAATAATAATTTTAAGAATTTTTCTGGATTTTTTCGACACTATGAAAATAGTAAAAAATTATTTAAAAATAGAAAAAAATAGGAATGTGCGATTTTGAGAGCCGAAATAATTTAGAATTCTATTCTAAAGGAGTACTTTTCGCCGATTTGTTTCTAAGCTTCTGAAAAAAATTCAGAGCAAATCGAAACAATAGGTTTTCAACTTACCTGGTAGACTGAAAAACTGTACTGCAACCGAAATTGCAACCCTGAAAATCAACAAACACAACGAAAAAAACAAGAAAAAAAAAAACAAGAACACTATAGTTATGACTAAAATATTAATTAATAACAATAAGAATCCCCGGCAACGGCGCCAATTTTGATCCGTTGTCGCAGACGAATCAAAAACGAGTTACTTTAAAAAAATGTAGTTTAGCGACAGTGACTCGAGTATCGTATCGCGAGGATTCTTGTATTGTTATTAACCAACATAAGTGATTATGGGAGATTTAATTCAGGATCAATTTTTAAAGAGTTGAGCAAGTAAGTGATTAAAATAAGTGATTATAAAAATAAGTCGATCTAATATTCTCAGGTTCTTGCTAATCATTGGTTTTTACCTTACCAATTCCCTAAGCGGCTTCGACCTCTATTCGATTTCAATACCTATTGACAAGCGCAATAGATATAAAATAGATTGAATTCTCATTCCGAATTAAGCAAACAGATTAATATAATCGTGAATTAAGCAAACATGATATAAAACACGAATTAACGACTAAGCGACGTAAACAACGATTAAAGATTAGGAATACAATCATACGAATTTAATCAAGACATTTCATGAAATGAAAAATTAAGCAAATGCAATTTCATAAAATAGAATTGAAAGAGAAACGAAATTGAATTGATAAATTAAAAATCTCAAAGCATCGGAACGCGATTACAGTAGATCAACTCTGGATGATTAGTTCTTCATTCAAGCGTAAAAGCAAAATGTATTTTTTCTCTGTAATAAAAATGGTCTAAACTGAATTACTATAGCGGCTGCTAGGTATAGCAAAGACAAGGATTCGGTTCATAACCCAACTGGTTTGAAAACATAACCCATGCCCAAAACAAATGACCCAAAACTTAAATATAAAATGCTGCAACTTCAACGAATTTTATGTTCCTTCTACAGTCCGATTCAGCTCTTGACTTCTGAATAAAAATTGTAGCTCTTTCTCTTAGCTTTCCAACAACTGGTAGAACGCCTCATTCCGACTCTTATAGCTCAAGTTATGAATTTATTCGTGCAGACTGTTAATGCTGAAAATAAAGTGCGAAAATCAAATAAGAGTAGAAATAAACTAAAATAGAAGAACACTATAAAATACAAAAATAAGCTAAACAAACCATGAAAATGCATAAGTACAATCATGAAAGAATATGCATCAAAATACACTGATCAGTGAGCGACAAAGGTATTCAAGTGGATCCTACAAAGGTGAAGGCCATACAGGAAATGCCAGCTCCCAGAACCGAGAAAGAAGTCAGAGGATTTCTGGGACGACTGAACTACATTGCCTGATTCATCTCACACCTGACTTCTACTTGTGAGCCAATCTTCAAGCTACTGAAGAAAGATCAAGTGGTACGTTGGAATGATGAATGCCAGACCGCTTTCAAAAGGATCAAAGAGTATCTCCAAGAGCCACCTATTCTGATGCCACTAGTTGAAGGGAGACCTTTGATCTTATACTTGACAGTACTCGACAACTCGATGGGGTGTGTGCTGGGTCAGCATGACGAGTCTGGCCGAACAAAGCATGTTATTTATTACCTTAGTAAAAAGTTTACCGACTGTGAGACCCGATACTCACTGCTCGAGAAAACTTGCTGCGCTTTGGCATGGGCTGCTCGCTGGCTGAGATAATATATGCTGACTCACACTACTCTATTGATATCAAAGATGGATCCAATCAAGTATATCTTCGAGAAGCCTGCCTTGTCCGGAAGAATAACGAGATGGTAGATGATATTGACTGAGTATGATATCCAATACACGACCCAAAAGGCAATCAAAGGAAGTGTGTTGGCAGACCATTTGGCACATCAGGCAGTGGATGATTACCAGTCTATGAACTTTGAATTTCCGGATGAGAATATTATGTTGGTAACTGATTGTGAAACACCTGGACCGGATGAAGGACCTGAGGAGGGACCCCGATGGTCTATGTACTTTGATGGAGCTTCAAACGCTTTAGGTAATGGCATTGGCGCCGTGATCATATCTCCTAAAGGCTCTCATACTCCGTTTACCGCCCGACTATGTTTCAACTGCACCAACAACATGGCAGAGTATGAAGCGTGCATCATGAGTCTTCGAGTAGCAATTGACCTAAGGATCAAGTTTCTAAATGTCTTCGGATATTTCGCTCTCGTGATCAGTCAGATCAAAGGCGAGTGGGATACGAAACACCTAAATCTTATTCCTTACAAGGAGTATGTATTAACATTGCTTCCCCATTTCGAGGAGATAACCTTTGAACATTTCCCTAGAGAGGAGAATCAGTTGGCGGACGCGCTGGATATGATGTCTTCTATGTTCAAAGTCAATTGGGACAACGAAGCTCCCCGGATCATCATTGAAATATTGGACGAACCTGCACATTACTGTGATCTTGAGACTGAAGAGGTAACAGAAAAACCCTGGTATCATGAGGTGAAGAAATACCTTGAGGCTCAAGAGTACCCCGAGGGTGCATCTGTTAATGACAAGAAATTTCTGAGGAGGTTCGCAACGAAGTTCTTCATTAGCAATGGCATTCTTTACAAACGTAACCATGATTCAACCTTACTACGATGTGTGGATAAGAATGAAGCAGAAAGGATCATGGCAGAGTTGCATGAAGGCGCTTTCGGAACTCATTCCAGTGGACACACCATGGCAAAGAAAATCCTACGGGCAGGATATTATTGGTCCACAATGGAAGCCGACTTTTATCAGCATTCTCGGACATGTCGCAAGTGCCAGGTCTATGCTGATAAGGTGTACATACCTCCAGTTCCTCTGAACGTCTTGACGGTACCTTGGCCTTTTGCAATATGGGGCATTGATTTGATCAGCGAGATCAGACCAACGGCATCCAACGAGCATCATTTCATCTTGGTAGCAATTGATTACTTTACAAAGTGGGTTGAAGCAGCTTCCTTTGCTACAGTAACCAAGAACGTCGTGGCACGGTTCATTCGGCACAATCTGATCTGTCGATACGGGGTACCAGAGAGGATCATTACGGACAATGGTACCAATCTCAACAACAAGATGATTACTGAGATCTGCGAGCAATTAAAGATACAACATCATAACTCTTCTCCCTACCGGCCGAAGATGAATGGGGCTGTTGAAGCGGCTAATAAGAACATTAAGAAGATTGTGCAGAAGATGACAGTGACATACAAAGACTGGCACAAGATGTTGCCATTTGCTCTCCATGGGTACCATACCTCAGCGCAGACGTCAACAGGGGCAACACCCTATTCCTTGGTATATGGTATGGAGGCAGTCTTGCCCATCGAAGTTCATATACCCTCTCTCCGAATCATGAAGGATGCATGTTTGAGTGAAGATGACTGGATTCAGACCCGACTTGATCAGCTAAACCTAATCGACGAAAAGAGACTTACTGCTATTTGTCATGGTCAGACGTACCAAAAGTGAATGATCAAGGCATTTAACAAGAAAGTCAGACGACAAGAGTATCAAGTTGGGGACCTGGTAATCAAGCGCATTATCTTACCTCAAGGTGATCCCAGGGGCAAATGGACCCCTACTTACGAAGGGCCATTTGTGGTTAAGAATATTTTCTCAAGAGGAGCTATGATTCTAACCACCATGGATGGTGACGATCTTCCTCACCCTGTCAATGCAGACATAGTGAAAAGATACTACACATAATCAAAAACCCGCTAGGTTGACTGGCCTAGGCAAAAATAAGGGCTTCCCGGCGAACCAAAAGGGTTCGGGCAAAAATAAGGGATGAAAATGAAAAAATTTATACACCCGGCAAGTCGAAAACCTAAAAAGGAGGCTTGGGCAAAAAAGGGTATCCCGGTGGACTAAAAACCCAGAAGGGCGGTCCAGGAAAAAATTAGGGATCAAAGCGTAACACTATGTATCATTGGATCACCTTGCATCTAGACTTCGGTATCGACTATCAAGCGCGGACGACACTAATCAATCTGATCTACCTTCAACCAACAGCAAAGTGATGAGACGCTCGAGGACATAAAGGAAATATCAGAGTTGGAACCCAGTGGGGTCATTCACATAGTTGTTTCGTTTAGTTTTTCACAAACTGTGTAAATTCTATTATTCGGCGGTGTTCTCTTACTAGGACGTCAACCTCTTGTACAAAAACGCCTATTTATAGGCCAAACTTCAAAATCAATACAATTCATTTTCAAAGAAATTTCAAGCTATTTTTTCTTTATCTGTTTTGTTTTGCAAAGAACGTCCAATGTTCATTTTTGATATATGCATTTGACATTAATTGTTGCTCATAAATATTTACATGCGAAACAAAAAACAATTACGGGTAACACCAGAAACAGGGGCAATAAGAATTGTCCAAGCTATATAGTTGCTCTGTCCACCAGGTACCGGGTGAATCCAGCTGAAGAATATGGCTAAGATACTTTCACTCCCCGCAGAGTAAGACAGTAATGATAACTTTCCCCAGCTGAGACTTGCAACTATGAACGAATCAACAATGCTCTCCCCAAGCAGAGTTTATCTACCATCAGCATTAAAAACGTTGATATCCCCGACAGTCTTAATATTCCCTGGCATAGTATAAGAATGTTCCCCGGCAGAATACATGATACCCCCCAGTGGAGTTAATATTTCCCCAGCACGGCCTGAAAAAGCTTCCCCGACGGAGTTGAAGCATCATCCCCAGTAGAATCTGGAAGTTCATCCCCAATGGAGTACAAAAATAAATCTCCCCATCCGAGTTCGAAGGATCATTCCCAGCAAATTCAAAGGATTATCCCCATAAAAGTCTAAAGGTTTATCCCCAGCAAGTTGCAACTGAAGGATCATCCCCATCGAAGTTCTTTCCTTTCACAAACAGGAGTTCAATCCTCAACAGATTCAGTATCACCATCAACGGTAATCCATCCCCAATAGAGTTTATCAGTGGAATCCTCAGCAGAGCATCTCTACCCCACAAAGTAACCTCCTCATCAGTTTATTCCCCAACGAAGTTCTCTTCTCCTGCAGGTTTATTACCTTTGTTCATCATCCCCAACAGAAACGAAGAATTCAACTCTACTCTCCAGCAGCTATCCAGGATTTATTTTCCCCAGCTAAAACATTACATTTCCATACATCATGATACATGCATAAACGTATCATACCATACAATCTCATTTATATTGAGAACATCATTGCTTCATCCATATCATGCATTGCATATGACTGACCTTTACCTTTCAGGAAAGATGCAGTTAAATTCTCAGCTATATCAAAAGACCTTGCCTGGTCCAGTTAAATCGATTCCTAAAGATTTTTCTGATGCCGATCCAGTCAAGATTATTCCAAGACCTTCTCTGGTCCAGTTAAATCGATTCCTAAAGATTTTTCTGATGCCGATCCATTTGAATTTATCCCAAGACCTTCTCTGGTCCAGTTAAGTCGATTCCTAAAGATTTTTCTGATGCCGATCCAGTTGAAGTTACTCCAAGACCTTGTCTGGTCTAGTTAAATCGATTCCTAAAGATTTTTCTGATGCCGATCCAGTCAAAGTTATTCCAAGACCTTGTCTGGTCCAGTTAAATCGATTCCTAAAGATTTTTCTGATGCCGATCCAGTCAAAGTTGTTCCAAGACCTTCTCTGGTCCAGTTAAATCGATTCCTAAAGATTTTTATGATGCCGATCTAGTTGAAGTTACTCCAAGACCTTGCCTGGTCCAGTTAAATCGATTCCTAAAGATTTTTCTGATGCCGATCCAGTCAAAGTTATTCCAAGACCTTCTCTGGTCCAATTAAATCGATTCCTAAAGATTTTTCTGATGCCGATCCAGTTGAAGTTACTCCAAGACCTTGTCTGGTCCAGTTAAATCGATTCCTAAAGATTTTTCTGATGCCGATCCAGTTGAAGTTACTCCAAGACCTTGTCTGGTCCAGTTAAATCGATTCCTAAAGATTTTTCTGATACCGATCCAGTTAAAGTTATCCCAAGACCTTCTCTGGTCCAGTTAAATCGATTCCTAAAGATTTTTCTGATGCCGATCCAGTCAAAGTTATTCCAAGACCTTGTCTGGTCCAGTTAAATCGATTCCTAAAGGTTTTTCTGATGCCGATCCAGTCAAAGTTATTCCAGGACCTTGTCTGGTCCAGTTAAATTGATTCCTAAAGATTTTTCTGATGCCGATCCAGTCAAAGTTATTCCGAGACCTTCTCTGGTCCAGTTAAATCGATTCCTAAATATTTTTCTGATGTCGATCCAGTTGAAGTTACTCCAAGACCTTGTCTGGTCCAGTTAAATCGATTCCTAAAGATTTTTCTGATGCCGATCCAGTCAAAGTTATTCCAAGACCTTCTCTGGTCCAGTTAAATCGATTCCTAAAGATTTTTCTGATGCCGATCCAGTTGAAGTTACTCCAAGACCTTGTCTGGTCCAGTTAAATCAATTCCTAAAGATTTTTCTGATACCGATCCAGTTGAAGTTATTCCAAGACCTTGTCCGGTCCAGTTAAATCGATTCCTAAAGATTTTTCTGATGTCGATCCAGTCAAAGTTAATCCATGACCTTCTCTGGTCCAGTTAAATCGATTCCTAAAGATTTTTCTGATGCCAATCCAGTTGAAGTTATTCCAAGACCTTCTCTGGTCCAGTTAAATCGATTCCTAAAGATTTTTGTGATGCCGATCCATTTGAAGTTATTCCAAGACCTTGTCTGGTCCAGTTAAATCGATTCCTAAAGATTTTTCTGATGCCAATCCAGTTGAAGTTATTCCAAGACCTTGTTTGGTCCAGTTAAATCGATTCCTAAAGATTTTTCTGATGCCGATCCAGTCAAAGTTATTCCAAGACCTCCTCTGGTTTAGTTAGATCACCGCGAAGATCTCCCTGATTCGTTTCCCAGTCGAAGTTCAGACCACCTATCAGCAGTCTCCAAATGGCATCTGTAAACCCATTCCCGACATCACCATGCTGATATCACTTCATGCGAGTGCAAATTTCTAAGCACTTTAGTGTTCAATCATCTTCCACCTTCGAATCACGAAAGGCCCGAAAGCCAATCTATATCCTTAGGTTTAAGAAAAATCAATAGGTTAAACTGTTGTACCCCAATATTTTCCCTCTCATATTTCTTAAGACATTGCAAGAAAAATCTCCAAGTGGCTCAAGATTGCTCAAGAGTTGGACAGTCAAACTATCTCCTAAGGCAGTCAATCTCAAATTAGGGTTTTGTATTGAATCAAGATTCTTGCATCCAAATGACATCAAGTGCTCCCCCATGTCCTAATATGTTCTCAATTTCATCCATGTCAAATTTCAATCCTTGTAGAGGAAGTTTGGTTAGTCAATTGCTCAAAGGGTCCAAAAATCGACTGTGCTAGGGCAAAAGTCAACTGTGACCCAAATACAGTCAAACCTCAATATTTTTTGTCAACATTCTCATTTTGAAGGACATTTCATCATTTTATCAAGGGTTGATCATGATTCATCAAGGATTGCTCAAAATTCATCAAGACTCAAAAGTTGCTAAATTAGGCTTTTGTAGGAAAAGTCAACTCAACTTTGACCAAGCATAACTTTCTCATACTTTATGAGAAATGACCCATCCAAAGCTCATTTTGAAGAGGATGCTATTTCCTACAATCCATCTTCATACCCCAAGATCAATAAATCCACTCACAAGAAGTTACAAATTTGGACATTATAGGTCATTTTTGAAAGTCAACAAAAACACCTTTTTTTGCCAAAGCTTATAACTTGAGCATGGAATATCAAAATGATATGAGACAAAAAGGGTTGGTTATAGGACATCTCAAGCTTTCTAAAAAGTCCAAGAACAATTCCAAAAGTTCAAAATTGAAGAAGTTATGCATTGTTGAAGTTGGGCATTTTTGCAAAATTGCCAAAAGTCAACTATCCCCAAAACATCAAATTTTGTCAAATGGGCCCATTCTTTTCCACTTGATTTGATCTTGTCACACTACACACGTGTCCTAGCTTCATCCTTGTGTCCATTTATTAATTTTTCTATTTTTATTTGATTTTTTTATTGAATTAATTCATTTTAAATCAATTTAAATCAAATAAAATCCAAATATTGATTATTTATGATCTTTTTGATTGTTATAGGTCTTAATTATCATCATGGACATGATCAAATCCATATCAAGCTTTTCATGTACAAACATATTGGATTTTGGACAAGTTTGGAAAGTTATCAATGGAGGATCAAATCAAATCCTAAAACATCAATGCATAAAGATTCAAGTCCAAATTGTTGACCTAATCCAATGCTGCATACATATACAAGGCAAAGGTACACGAATTAGAGGTTGGAGGCTGCAAAATCACAAGAACAAAACTTGAGAAAACTTGGAAAAAGTGTGAAACTGAAATCGTGCATAAAGGCCAATTCAGAACCAAATCTCCACACTAATCAATTGTTGGACCATCCTTGAAGGTAAACCAATCCAAAGCCAGTCTCCATACGCGCCCAAAAGCTTTGTAAGTGTCTCAAAAAATCACTTTTCAATTGAAATCATATCCTCACATTCTTGCACTTTTTTGGCAAAATCTTTACATATTCATGCTTATCGTTCCATTTAGAAGCTTTCTGCATTATTGGATTATGTTTATATGACCTGTAGTGCCATACCCGAATCTAGGGTTCTTGGTTCTTGTTTTTGGGCATTTTGTTTGCAGGTGAAATTGACACCATTAAGGGATATAGGCATGTTCAGGAGGGAGATACGAGCATGACTGTGGTTTTAGATTGAGTTTTCATGTTTTAAAATTGGTTTTAGGGGCGACCTAGGGATTTAGCTGCGGATGTAAATCCACAGGTAAAAAACCAGGGTGAACGAGGAAGACGATGACGCGTCCCCCTCCCATTCGCTGATTCAAATCTGGCGCGTGTTTTTTTATATTGCTGGCATATTTTTTTTCCATATTATAATTCTTGTCCAATAGATATACAAGCAAAACGCGTTGGCTGAGTGGAGGAGACGTTGGCCAATGACTCACAGGACCTGGGTTCGAATCCCAGGTCCCCAACATCTTTGTTATTATTTTCTTTCAGGAATTCCAGTATAAACTCAAGCATGTGATGTACCATGGTCCTCAAATCTCAAAGCGCCAGATGGCCCCCAGGCCAAATCTGATGACTCAGGTTGAATACCCACCATAGGGATGAGTCAATGGACGCACACTTGATCAGAAAGTCAACCAGGCTTGCAGTGAAATTGCGCCTTGAAGATTGCTAATCTCACCTCCAATCTGGGCCCAAAACCCCCCTGAGTATTTCTATTTCTTTATTTTTATTCATTTTATTTATTTGTTTGATTAATTATTATTTTTATTTTAACTAACCAATTAAATCTTTTTTCTCATAAAATCAAAAACTAAAAAAATATATTTTATTTATTAAAATTAAATTCAGCACTTTATTTTTGTAAATAAATATTAATTCAATAAATTTAGTTTAATTAGAAAATAACTTTAATATCTTTTGCAAATAATTAAAATTAATTTAGACAATTAGGTTTCATTAACTTTGATCAAATTTATTTTATTTCTTTAAAATACTCAAAAATCGAAAAATATCCTTTTTTTAATTAATTAATTAATTTATTTAATTAACTTAGTTTAATTTCTCCTTTAATTCAAAAATAAACCAAAAAAAATGCTTTCTTTCAAAAAAAGGGTCAAAACCCTAGAATTCGCCCGAATTAATTTCTCGCACGCGATCCATTTGATTTCAATATTGTATCTGTTTCCCGTAATGTAATAGTTTAATTAGGACTTTAATTATTTTATCGCTTTATTTACTTTCCACATTTTAATTTCAAGGGTTTGCTCTTGGCGATGTAAATACCCGACGCCTTGTAATAGTTAGTTTTAATTTCCGCATTTTAATTTCCGCAACTTATAAATTGTTAGACGTTTGGTAATAGGGAATGCATGACAAGATCAAATATTTAAACCTAAAATAAACATAGATAACCATTGACATGTACAAAGATAAAATTAACCGAAACAACACACTCGCACATGCGTACTCTTAGGGTACACCTCGCTTGGTTGCCTTCGAACGTGGTCATTGAGTATAAGAAGCTTTAGTGGTCGCCCTCTTGTCCAAAGATCATAGTTGCCTCGGAAAAATGATCTAAGACATTAGGGTTACCGCTAAGGCATCCTAACATTACTTTAGTGACCACACGTCCCTTAATCGAATTGACCCTTAAAACTCCAACGACGATGCTACCTACTCATCAATAGTGGGATAACATTGTCTAAAGGACATTAGTACAAATTGATTCCTTTTTCGAGTAGGTAGATGGTTCTTAGATACTTGCTCTTTCAAAAAACAAAAACTTTTCATACTTATACTCCTTTTCAAACAAAAACTTCTTTCAAACCCACAAACACAAGGAAAAGAAAATTTTAAAAACAATATGAGCAAGTACCTAAGAGCCCGTGGATAACCATGGATAGAAAGGGTGCTAACACCTTCCCTTTCTATAATCTACCCCCCGGACCCGAGAAACATCTCGAAAAAAGGAATTTTTCTGTGCTTTTTTCCTTTCCTTGTTGGATAAAATAAAAGACGGTGGCGACTCTTGCTTACCGCGACATTTTGCGAAAACAAATGCAAAACGCAAACCAACATTCAAAAACAGTCAGTTCTCTCCCACCGTATCACAGTCATGGTATGCATGTTGAGTATCTTGGCAAAACAAAAACAAAACAAAAGATCATAGTCCCTCGATGACGCTATCTTGGTTGCATATATAAAATGATCTAGTCCCTCAAAAATTTGCTAAGATACTTAGCACTATTGCTATCATTGTCAATACGATGACCCGCGCCTGTCCCGTTTAACATCCAAATACAAGGTTGTTTACCAAATACAATGGTAAAACAACAATGTAAAAGGGTTAAAAATGTGTTGGAAAGATCTTTGGGTAGATAGAGTAGACAACTCTTAGTTACTTGAAAAAAACTTGCAAACATCCTTGCTATTTTCAAAAACACATCATAACACAATTTCAAAACATTTCCCAAAACAAACTTTCAAACATTGAAACATCTTTTCAAAAGACAAACACCTTTGTATACATTCAAACAAGAATCATTATAAAGGTTGCCTAGACAAAAGGTCTCTTTTCAAAACATTTTCAAAACCACACACAAAGCACCATTTCAAACAATTGAAAAGCAAAATCAAGTGATCTAAACAAGTAACTAAGAGCCCATGGATAACCATGCATGAAAAGGGTGCTTGCACCTTCCCTTTTCATAATCTACCCCCCGAACCCAAGAAAACATCTCAAAGGTCTTTCCTGTTCTTTTTGACCTTTCCTTTGGATAAAATAAAAAGTCGGTGGCGACTCTTGCTAAACCGAAACATTTGCGAACACAAACGCAAAACCTCAAGTCAGTTCTCCCACTGCATCAAATAACTGGCGACTCTGCTGGGGACAAATCTAAAAGTGGGGTTACCTTAGGGTTTAGATCACCTTTACATGCTTACCTTGTTTGCTTTGATTACTTTACACTTGGTTCTATTGTTTGGGTTTGAAATCCTCTACCCGGATTTGGGAAACATTCATAGGTAAATAGCAATACGTTGTGGAAACTGTGCGGGGTTTACCGACATGGTTGAAGCAATAACTATATTATTGCGACATATTTGTGGGTACTGGTAGCCTTTGAATCAATCAAAGAGAATACGAGGCCGCTGAGTGATGTCATGAAGCACTAATGGACTTTTAGAACCTTTACTTAACCAACTTGGCCTTTTTTAGGGGTAGTGAGATGACCGGCTTTGGTGTAGTCCGAAGTTGGTAAATACTCGATACTACACTCATTGGGGGTTGTTTTCTTGGAATATTTCGGTCGCCAGTAAAGTGGCTAAACTGAAATAATGAACACAGAAAATAATCCAGTGATATTGAGCTCCTTATAACCCGGTTACTATTTATAGGACAAGTTGAGCCAACTAAACTTCAAGAGGGTACTTACCTATGAAACCCCATGCAAGCCTGAAACTAGGATCTTGTGTGATTTTTTTGTACATATATACTTGTGCGTAACATCATAAACATCATGAAGCATCATATGCATTCACTAACCATTTCAAGGGTTTGGATCTTCATCTTTGTTCCTGTTTTGTAGGTTATGGAATCACTCCGCAGGAAAACAATCCAGGTCAACCTTGTGAGAATCCCTCCTCAACTCAAGGAGCTATCTTCCAAGATTCCAGAGAATTCTCCCTTCACTGAAAGACATGGTAGACTTCTCAACTTGGTCAACTCCAACATTGAAGAAGACATGGTGAAAGTTCTCTTCTAGTTCTTTGACCCCCCACACCACTGCTTCACATTTCCTGATTACCAACTAGTGCCTACTTTGGAGGAATTTTCTCAACTCCTGAGGATTCCTATTCTCCATCAACTACCCTACAACGGTACGGAAAGAGAACCAAAGCCTGAAGATGTTGCTCAAGCCTTACACTTACAACCATCTGATATCAAAGGTCATTGGGAAACTAGAAGTGGTGTCAAGGGTTTCTTGGCAAAGTTTCTGTTTGAGAAGGCACAAGAATGCTGGAATTCTCTAGACCTCCAAGCTTTTGAGGAGATTGTAGCACTTCTCATCTATGGGTTGCTCTTGTTCCAAAACCCTGACCAGCTTATAGATGTGAATGCTGTCAAGATTTTCATATCTCGGAATCCTGTGCCTACATTACTTTGGAATATCCTCCACTCATTTCACACACGAACAATGAGGAAAAGAGGTGTTCTCATGTGCTGTACTCTTCTTCTAGTAAGGTGGTTTATTTCTCACCTTCCCCAATAAGTCTTGAAGAATGAGCAAGGCTTGAGGTGGTCACAATGATTGATGACTCTTACACATTCTGATGTTCATTGGTGTTCTCGGTCCAGAGAAAATGTCATCATCATTGATCGTTGTGGGGAATTCCCTAATGTCCCATTACTTGGCATTAGGGGAGGCATTACCTACAACCCCTGCTTGGCTCTGAGACAATTTGGGTATGCCCGAAGGGATGGCCCTCATGATATGCTGATTCCAGACTTGGTTTTTGACTTCGACAACGACGCTCAAGGACTTCGACAAAGGTTTATCCGAGCTTAGAGAATGCCCAACAAAGTGGACAATAAGACACTGGGATACAAGAATTCCATCCCCCTTGAGCCTTACCTCAAGTGGGTACGAACCCGAGCCCAGAGTCTTATGATGCCTTACCCCTATATTCTCCCCGTGATCAAAGAGCCTATTATGGAAGGAGAGGTTCCATACACCCTCTTACATCCTGACATGCCAACATCATTGGAAGATTTTCAAAAGAGTTGGATATAGCTTAAGGAAGAACGAAACACTTTTGAAGCCAGCTTCTACGCCAGTGAGAAGAAGGTTTTGGAACTTACTCGTCGACTCCATGAAGATCAGACTCTCAACACCTACATAGCACCAAAGAGGATGCGCAACATCTTTTTACATTAGAATTTTGTATTATCTTGCCCATGGGGCATTTATGTACTAACAAATTCTTCTTATTAATATGACGTGTGTTCTTTTTGTTTGCAGCAAATTTGAATTTCTAAATCCTTGGTTGCATTACATGAACACATATCATTCATCATATGCATAAGCAGGTCTTCACACCAGGTTTCCTTATCTCTCTGCTGTTTATTTCAGCAAGATGGATATAGAGCAGACGGTCAAAGACCTACAAGCGCAGAATTCACAGTTCCAACAACTACTCATGACCTTGGAAAAGGGTCAGGAGGATCTTAAAGCACTGCTGGAAAAGGAAAAGTAAAAATAAAAGGAGAAAAAGAAAAAGAAAAGAGTTGGTGTGGCTACTTTGGGGAGAAGATTTGAGAACCAAGCTAGAAGGGTCCTGGATTTCCCCTCAACATATGATGAAGGGGTAGGAAAGGGAAAGGGAGCTGCAATGCCCTCCGAGTCTGAGGAAGAAGAAGAAGAAGAGGATGAAGATTACTCTAAGCAGCAGTATCCTCCCGCAGACGACAAGTACAAGAATCTGGAAGAACGTCTGGCCGCCATGGAGGTACAAAGAGTGCCTGGACTGGATTTTGAGGAGCTAGGGTTGGTTACTGTGATTGTGATTCCCCCTAAATTCAAGGTGCCTACATTTGCTAAATACGATGGTTTATCTTGTCCGAAGATGCACCTACGGTCTTACGTTAGAAAGATCCAACCTCATTCTTTTGATAAGGATCTGTGGGTCCACTTTTTTCAAGATAGTTTGTCGGGTATGAAATTAGATTGGTTCTATCAGCTTGAGAGATCTGATATGCATAATTGGGAGGATTTGGCAGCTACCTTCTACAGACAATATCAATATAATACAGACTTAGCACCTACTCGTACTCAATTAGAGTATGGGTATGGTCTCTAATGAAGGCTTTAAAGAGTATTCCCATAAATGGCGGGACTTGGTTGGAAGGGTGCAACCACTATTGTCTGAGAGAGAGCTTATGGATATGTTTTTGGGGACCCTGTCAGGTCCATTCTTTAATCACTTGATCGGGAGTTCGTCTGTGGGGTTCACCGAGTTAATTCTGACTGGTGAAAGAGTTGAAGTTGGAATCAAGAGCGGTAAAATTCAAAAGGATGCATCTGCTTTCGCTGCTATCAAGAAGACCTTTCCATCCAAGAAAGAAGTCTCAGTTGTTTACTCCCAGAGAAGTCAAGGAAAAGTTGAGCGCCGGCCAGCGGTGGGGGCTGTAATGATTCAGAATTCTGCAGCCAATCAACCTCGAAACAGTCAACCTAGAACATACCAAGCAAGAGTGGAAAGGCCTGCACAACAATTCACCCGGATCAATATGACACCTGCTCAGGTTCTCCCTCATCTGTTGAAGTTAAACCTTACAAGCTTGAAAGAGGCGCCAAAGAATCCAAATACCTCTTCTCCCTACTACCATTCAAATGCAAAGTGTGCTTATCATTCGGACAACGTGGGGCACGACACCAACAATTGTTGGGCCCTGAAAAATAAGATCCAAGATTTAATAGATTCCAAAAAGGTGGAGTTTGACGCCCTTGAAAAACCTAATGTGATCTCTGCCCCAATGCCAAAACATGGTCATAATGTCCATGCCGTTGAAGAAGATCTTTATGTTGCTACTGTTGATGACTTAATGACTCCATTACCAATGATCAAGATGAATCTGTTGAAATCCGAGATTTTCCTGGGCTGTGGAAAAGATTGCTACCTTTGTTCGTCCTTACAATTCGACTGTCCGTTGTTGAAGTTAGGCATCCAACGCCTAATGGATAATCAAGAAATCCTCTTCGAGAAAACTCCTGTTACTCCAACTCCTATCAAAGATGTTGCTATAATCACCATTTCCGCCAGTCTTTCCAAGGTCTCCAAAAGACCTGTTAAGATTACACCCGATCCAAAGTTTATACCTCTAAAGATAACTATGCAAGGGCCTATCCCATATAAGTCCAACAAAACAATACCGTGGAATTATGGAGGAGAGATCTTCTACCACAGTGTTAAGCTAATTGAATCAGTTGAAGAAAGTTCCGATGAAGAGACTCCTGATATAGGAAATATTGCTGGGACGAGTAAAATCACCCGCAACGGAAGGATTTTCTCTCTGGAGATTGCTTCTCCAAGGGCAATCTTCAGACCCTCAAGTGCTCCTAAGGTTACTCCTGTGCCAGTCAACACATCTGTGCGAAGTCCAGTGATTGAAGAAATTGTTACTCCCGTAGTTGTACCCTCTGTTGTTGCTGCTAATAAAGGTAAGGGGATCCAAGGAGCGCCCTTCAGGACGAAGGCTCAGCCTTTGGTAATCCCCGAGACCACTCAAAAGGAAATGGAGGAGATTTTAAAAATAATTAAGAAAATCGACTATGATGTCGTAGAACAACTGGGGCAAACCCCTTCAAAAATCTCTATGCTGGCCCTATTGCTCTGTTCCGAAGCTCATGCCAAAGCTTTGATCAAATTCTTGAAGGCGGCCCACGTGCCTCAAGAAACCTCTGCGGATCAGTTTCAAGAATGTGTAGCTAGCCTAACAGCAGACAACGGTCTTGGCTTCTCCGATGCCGATTTAACATCTAAGGGAAGAAAGCATAATGATGCGCTGCACGTCTCAGTGGAATGCAGAGGGACTACTTTAGCTCACGTTCTGGTTGACACCGGGTCGTCTTTAAATGTCTTGCCAAAGAAAGCATTGGGCAGATTGGATTGTGAAGGTTTAACTTTGAAGCCCAGCAACATCATTGTTAGAGCCTTTGATGGTTCTAAGAGGATGGTCCACGGGGAGGTGGACATCCCGATTAAAGTGGGTACTAAAACTTTCAATTCCATATTTTATGTCATGGACATCCGTCCCTCCTACTCGTGCTTGTTGGAAAGACCCTGGAGTCATCACGCTGGAGCCGTTACTTCAACTCTGCACCATAAGCTTAAGTACCCTGTCCAGGGGAAAATTGTGACAGTTCGTGGCGAGGAGGAGTATATGATAAGCCATCTGAATTCATTCCGCTATGTTGAATTAGAAGGTGAATTCATCGAGACCCCCTTTCAGCACTTTGAAGAGGTTTCTCCTGAAGTTGTGGTAGCCAAGACAATGACTTCTGTACCCATCATTACCAAACCTGTGTCCCGGATGTCATCCTTTAAAGATGCGAAGGCTGTGATTGAGGAAGGAGGAAGCACAGTATGGGGTCAACTGCCAGATTTTCCTTACAAGACAGATAAGTTCAGCTTGGGTTTCACTGCTGCTAGTCAGAAGGCTGTGTGTCGCTCCCGGGCTGGAGGGCCACCGGTAAAGATCACCCATCATGGAGTTCATGCTTTGGAGGATGGTGAAGATGAGAGCAACTTTGAAGACTGGATCTTTCCAACCGTTGAAGGAAGACTATGCAATTGGTAGGCAAATGATTTTGTTCCCATTATTTTCATCAATCAGTAATTTATCTTTCGAACATTTTCTGTTGGTCTGTAATAATTCTTAAACAATTCGTACACTTTTTGCCTTATGCCTTACCCGAGGCATATAGGTCCATTTGTAAGGGCTTGATCTTTCATCTTCATATGCCATTTTAATGAATCATGGACGTTTTCATATATAAACTTTTGTGTTCATTGTCTTCTCTTTTTACATTTTATTTGTTTAAAGGTGGCTATCCCTTACACACACCCACACTCACAAAATGCAAGTACCCATCCACTCCAGATTCCATGGGTAACAATTCTGCTATGGCCTTCAGTGACTCTGAAGATCTGGTCAATCATGCCAAATACGAAGGTGATGAAGACTGTGAAGTGCCTGGAGAGTTGGCTAGACTGCTGCAACAGGAAGAAAGGGCTATTCTACCTCATGAGGAGTTGTTACAGACCATCAACTTGGGAACAAAGGAAGACAGAAAAGAAGTTAAAGTGGGTGCCAACCTAGAGCCAAATGTCAAGGAGCGCTTAGTTCAGCTATTGAATGAATATGTTGAGATCTTCGCCTGGTCCTACGAAGACATGTCGGGACTGGATACAGATATTTTGGTTCACCGTCTCCCTACAAGAGAAGACTTTCTACCGATCAAGCATAAAAAGTCCGTCGAATGAGGCCCGACATGTCCGAAAAGATCAAAGCTGAAGTGATGAAGCAGTTTAACGCTGGCTTCCTTGCTGTTACTTCCTATCCACAATGGGTTGCTAACATTGTGCCCGTGCCTAAGAAGGACGACAAAGTCAGAATGTGCATGGATTACAAAGACTTAAACAGGGCTAGCCTTAAAGATGACTTTCCACTACCACACATTGACATCTTGGTTGACAATACAACTCAATACAAGGTATTTTCTTTCATGGATGGATTTTCGGGGTACAACCAGATCAAAATGGCCCCTGAAGACATGGATAAAACTACTTTTGTTACACAGTGGGGTACGTTCTGTTATAAAGTGATGCCATTCGGACTGAAGAATGCCGGGGCAACCTATCAGCGAGCCTTGGTAGCTTTGTTTCATGACATGATACATCATGAGATTGAAGTCTATGTAGACGCCATGATAGCCCGTTCACAAACTGAAGAAGAACACCTCGACCATCTGCAAAAACTGTTTGTCAGGTTGAAGGAGTACAAGCTCAGACTAAACCCTAACAAGTGCACTTTCAGAGTCAGGTCCGGTAAACTCTTGGGTTTCATAGTCAACAACAAAGGCATCGAGGTTGATCCTGCCAAAGTCAAAGCTATACAAGAAATGCCTGCCCCTCGCATTGAGAAGGAGGTCAGAGGTTTCTTGGGACGCCTAAACTACATTGCAAAGTTCATTTCTAAGATAACATCTACCTGTGAACCAATCTTCAAGATGTTGAAGAAAGATCAGGTGGTTAAATGGAATGATGACTGTCAAGTTGCTTTTGATAAAATCAAGGAGTATTTGCTAGAACCTCCCATCTTGATGCCTCCCGTTGAAGGAAGACCGCTTATCATGTATCTGACTGTCATGGAGAATTAAATGTGGTGTGTGTTGGGCCAACATGACGAGTCTGGCCGAAAAGAGCATGCCATTTATTACCTTAGCAAAAAGTTTATCGACTGTGAGACTCGCTACTCACTGCTCGAGAAAACTTGCTGCACTTTGGTATGGGCTGCTCGCCAGCTAAGGCAGTATATGTTGACTCACACCACTATGCTGATCTCTAAGATGGATCATGTGATATGGTGGGAGGACTGACTTGAGGTTTTGCGTTTGTGTTCACAAATGTTTCGGTTTAGCAAGAGTCGCCACCGACTTTTTATTTTATCCTAAGGAAAGGTTAAAAAGCACAGGAAAGACCTTTGAGATGTTTTCTTGGGTTCGGGGAGTAGATTATGAAAAGGGAAGGTGCAAGTACCCTTCTCATCCATGGTTTTCCATGGGCTCTTAGTTACTTGTTTAGATCACTTGCTTTTGCTTTTCAATTATTTGAAATGGTGCTTTGTGTGTGGTTTTGAAAGATGTTTTGAAAAGAGGCCATCGTTGTGGCAACCTTTGTAATGATTCTTGTTTGAATTTATACAAAGGTGTTTTTGTCTTTTGAAAAGATTTCAATGTTTGAAAGTTTGAAAGTTTATTTTGGGAAATGTTTTGAAATTGTGTTGTGAGGTGTGTTTGAAAATAGCAAGGATGTTTTTGCAAGTTTTGATCAAGTAACTAAGAGTTATCTACCCTATTTTACTGAAAGATCTTTCCTATATGTTTTTAACCCTTTTGACAGTGTTGTTTTACCATTGCATTCGGTAAACAACCTTGTATTAGGATGTTAAACGAGACAAATGCGAGTCATTGTATAGACCATGATAGAAATTGTGTTAAGTATCTTTAGCAAATTTTTCGAGGGACTTGATCATTTTTGTTTAGGCAACCAAGATAGCATCATCGAGGGACTACGATCTTTTGTTTTGTTTTTGTTTTGCCAAAGTACCCAACATGCATAGCATGACCCATTTTTAAGGCAACAAGTGGATGTAACCCTAGGGGTGCTAGTGTGCATTGTGTATTGATTTTCATGCATTTTTGTCTTTGTATTAGTTAAGCTATTTGTTAATTTTGGATTTTCGCATACAAACCCTAATCTCTAATAATGGCATAATTGAAAGTGTAAAATGCGTAAAAATAAATCTACCACTATTACAACAAGATTATGGGGATGGGGGATACAACTTTGAATAGGGATTATTTGACAAGAAATTAAAACCCTATTTTTACTATTACATCCAAATTGAATCAAATGGCATGAATAATAAATGAACAATATTTAAATAAACAAATTAAATAAATATACAAAATAATATGAATATGCAAAAAAGGTTTTTGTTTATTTTTATGTATGTAAAAATATTTAATGCAAAAAGAAAGAAATAAATGAAAAGATTATTTTTTGGTTAAGGGTAAAATCCTAATTTTCTTTAAGAAAATAAATATATTAATTTATATTATTTATATACAATAAGATAAAATAATGTATATACAAAAAATAAAATAAATTTAGAAAGAAAAAAAAGGTATTATTTAAGTATGAATAATAATAAAAATAAAAGTATATATTTTTTTCATGTTTTTATTCTCAAGTATTTATAAAATAAAAGTATGTATATGTGTATTAATTATATTAATTATGTACAATAAATAAAATAAAATATATACAAGTATTTAGGAAAAAATGATAGTATATGAGAAAAATATTATTTTTATAGGTATGAATAATAAAAATAAAATATATAATATTTCTATAATATTTATAAGTTTTTATTAAATAAAATAAAACTATATATTACCTAATAATTATTTTTATGTCTAAAAAATAACAAAAAAATAAAAATAAAAGTGAAAATTTTATGAAAATATTTTTGGATATTTTTGTGTTTGGAAAATATAAAACAAAATCAGAAAATGGAAATAAATATAAAAATATAAAAATGTAAAGAAATTGGGCCAGGGGGGTGCATTCAGTAAAAGGGGGTGTCAATAGTGAGCCAGGACCAAGCCCAGCCCACCACACTTCATCGTCAACCTCTATACTTCAAAAAACGCGCGCGCCTGTACCAAACATGAACATCCTGCATACGAGCTCTATTGCAAAAACACATAACATCAAAGTTGTAGAGCTTTTCAAGACGAATCCAAACATATAAAAAACTTGTCCTAACTCTCAAAGACCAGAGAGAATTTCTCTAGCCCTAAAATCTAACCTAATTTTTTCAGGATGTTCATGGACCAAATTCTCTTAGCACGCTTAATTAAAATGAAAACTGAGCATATGTACAACTTCATGGCAATGAATACTACATTTCTTATTCACAAACCTAAGCCTAAATGTTCCTAGATAGAGAGATAGGAAGTTGACAAAAACCTGTTTCAGCTGACTTCGTGTATGGCAATGTGGAGCTTTTCAACAAGGCCTGAGATGTTTGGGAGCTTGCTTGAGCTTCCCTTGACCTTCTCCAATGCCTAGCTTGCCTTGAATGTGTTTGAACAAACCTACAGAACTCAACCTGCACAAGCTGAAATTGAAAATGGAAAACCCTGTAAATGGAGTTACAATTAGTGTTTAAGGTTTGGGATAGCTTGGATGAGTTGTATGGAAGGTGTTTGAACAGGTTTGGGGCAAAACGCACGAGTAAATTGTGCTATGGAGGTTAAGATGCAGATGCTGGCCTGTTTTGCCAATGGAGGATGATTTTGAGCTATGGGATGTTTGAGGGCTCAAAGGGTCGTGTTTTTGGCTCAAGGGGATGTGAGAAAGTTTTTTCAAAAGCTTGCACAAGTTGGTTTTTGCTGAGATTCCAGTTCTTGTGTTTTGCACAAATTTCTTGGTTATGAAGCAAAGTGTGAGAAGTGATGTGAAACGGGCCTGTACAGGCTATCCATATGCTTTCACCCTCTTCTCTTGGCCCCTCTAATTTATGGATTTGATTTGCTGCATAAGATATGGACCAATGCTCAAGGGATTCAGTTTTGACATAGAGCACATTTTGGCAAAAATGGTAATGTTGCTTTTTCTATTTAGGGATTAATCTAATGTGCAATGCTCTAATGACCAAAAGAATGCCTTAGAACAATGGTTTTGAACTTAATTATTGAGTGTGGAATGGTTTTGAGGCCTGTAATCTAGTGCAAAGCAAGCTTATTTGAATTTGCAACTTGTATCACAATGAACATGCCATGGATGAAAAGTGAGTTTTTGCCAACTTCAAGCCTTCGATTCTCCCTAACCATAAATGAGTTTGGAGATTTATAGGACATTTTGGAAAGCTTGCAACATGCTCTATAATACATCTTTGAAATGCAATTTGAGATTCCAAGTGTAACTATGTGAAAAATGGCCATGAAGATAGGTCAAAATCCTGCCTAAACTAGGGCAAAATTTCACTAAGTTAAAAGTTTTAGGGACCCTTGTTCCAAAAATCATAAATTGAGATCTAAGCTTATTTTTGGAAAACTTTGTGAATCAAAGTTGTAGACTTTGTGGAGGACTACAACTTTCATGTTGGAATTTTTGTTTGAATCCAATTTCATCATGGTGAAAATGTTGGGAAAAGTTAGGAAAAATTAAGAAAATTTCATAACTTAGAAAAATCTAAGTTATGAAAATTTTCAACTTTAAACCCTAATTTGCAAAAATGGGTTTCTTGATGAACAATTTTCATGTTTTGACATATCTTGATGAAAAATGACCTTTGGCACTTGATTTTGATCAAAAAGTCAAAGTTTGACTTTTCAGTGTACAGTCAAATTTTGATCAGTTGACGCAAAAATTCATCTGTCAATCCAATGCAATTGAGATCTTTTGAACCTTGTGAATAGGTCAAGATGATGCTGTTGTACCCCAAAATTTTCCTCCTCTTTTTCACAAGAAATCACAGCTTCGGGTTTTCCCTGATTTTTTCAGATTGGTTCAAGAATCGGTCAAACAGACTTTTCTTATCAGTCTATCCAAAATTAGGGTTCCCATTGATTTTGAATCAGTCAAACAGATTTTTAGGGTTTCTTTTGATTTGTTTGAGTTTGGCTCAGGGTTTGATCAAAGCAGACATTTCTTTGACAGTAAATCCAAAATTAGGGTTTGCACACTCATTCTCAGAAGAGTTTGAATTGATTGTCACATGTTTTTGACGCTTGTTTAAGATTTCTATTTGTTTCTTAAAGCCTAAACATCTGGGATAGAAGCTGAGGTTTCTGATTGAAAGTTTGAAGCTTTAGTTTGATCAGTGAGGTAAAAGGCGTATGGACGTTTGTTTGTTTAACTGTGCAATACATTTGTTTATTTGGAATGCTGGGCGTATTGTTGGTTAATGCAAGGTTGCAAGACAGCAAAGTTTGTTGATATTTATTTTAACGGAGTTCAAATTATTGGGGTGTACTTCCAATTATTTTAATTCAAGAAACTTAAATAAGTTAAATCGACAGTGCAGAAGAAATAAAGAGATATCTGACAAAAGATTTTTATTTATTTTTAGTTATTGTTACAAATGTTATTGGGACATTGTAAATTTATTTACAATATTTACAATGATGTTTATTACAAATAATTGAACAAAAAATAAATCTATATTCTAAGTCTCTTGAAGTCTTCATCTTCTACTGCTGCTTCCCTGGCACCGATTGGTATTTACCTGCAAAGACAGAAAAGGAGAAGTCAATACAGTTAAATTGAAA
Organism: Vicia faba; assembly: GCA_948472305.1. Taxonomy (NCBI): domain Eukaryota; kingdom Viridiplantae; phylum Streptophyta; class Magnoliopsida; order Fabales; family Fabaceae; genus Vicia; species Vicia faba. Next base: position 378,841,296 of record OX451735.1, on the reverse strand, counting down.
AGTATTCTCAGACAGATAATCAAAGACTCATCATTAAAGGTTGTTGGCCGGAATCAGATTGTTTTAATTTTCATCATATTTTGCTCATCCTCTTTGCAAATCACAAGAAGATTTCTCTTCTTGGTTCACAAAGAGGAAAGTAAAATTATTTTGAAAACATATAAATAAATTAAATAGAAGACACAAGGGAGCATATAACACAAGGGACAAGCTGCACAAATTCAAACTGAACAAACAAATTGCAATGTCAAACTGAGCAAACTAAGTTGCACAATGGCAAACCAAGTTGCACAACCAAGTTACATAAAAGCAAACCAGGCTTTCAACAAGCTATCAAGAAGCTGTCAAAAAGCTGCATACAAGCTATCCAAGCCTTGCAGCCTGCCTGTATCCAAGCCTGCCTGTATCCAAGCCTTGCAGCCTGCCTGTATCCAAGCCTGCCTTACCAACAACAAGCCTTCAAACCCGCTAAAAACCTGCCAAACTTGCAAAACTCAAACAACAACAAACACTCTCAGAACTTGTTCAAATATAACATCAAGCCTGCATAACCTTCAACAAAAAAAAAAACTAGTTCAAACTACAAATACTAACAAGCCTGCCTTCCTAAAATTTCAAGCAAACTTGCCTTCAATCCAAACCAAAACTCATACAAATCCAAACACCAAATCCACAAATAACACTAACAAGCGCCTCAGAACGGGGTTCATCATAGGCAAGACCATCAGCCAAAAAAGCCTCAGAGAGGAAGAAAGTTAGAAGCAATACAATAAGCATCTCAGAAGAACATCATCATTGACAAGAAAAAGAGGAAGATTATAAAGGCTAACAACAATAACAAGCATTCTCAGAACAAAGTCCTCACAGAATCAACAACAACAATAATAAAAAGTTCAGAACATGTCCATCATCAAATAAACAGGATACCCAAGAAAGGAAGAGGTTCAGAAGTTAGTAGAATAGCATTTTCAGAATTATTTTCATCACAAAACAAAGTGAAAAGTGCAAATACCAGAAAAGCCAGCATCATTTATCACTCCCTCCCTCGGCCACCTGAGAGCGCCGCCGTCCAACCTTCCACCTCCTCTCCAGAAATAAAACCCCAAGGTATCAATTTCCTTTTTCCGCATCTCGCATCACAAACATAAATAATCAAAGATCAAAACATGTAAAAAGCTAAAACATGCAAGAATAAAATCTAAAAACCCTAAAACGGATGAAGAAGAAAATCAGTACCTTTTTCATCGCTCTGAACAAACGTGGAGAGAGGAGAGTGGAGGCATCGCTCTGGTAGCTTAAAGAGAGGAAGAGGCATCAGCTTGTTCACGTTTGAGAAAGGATGAAGAGGACGAAGAAAGGAGGAGAGTGGCGCCGTTCATGAACAAACCTAGGTTCCGAGTCAAACAATGCCAAACCCTAACAGAAAACCTTACATATTTCGTTTGGGCCTGCCCCATAAACTGAATCCTAAAGCCCAATACTCTCAGCGCCACACCCCATTTTTTTGGTCTTATCTTATCTTCATTTTTTGGGCCAAGTACATCCTTTAAGCCCACTTACCTTTTTTTGTTTTGAAAACATTTATATATATATATATATATATATATATATATATATATATATATATATATATATATATATATATATATATATATATATATATATATATATATATATATATATATATATATATATATATATATATATATATATATATATATATATATATATATATATATATATATATATATATATATATATATATATATATATATATATATATATATATATATATATATATATATATATATATATATATATATATATATATATATATATATATATATATATATATATATATATATATATATATATATATATAACCATATTTTCCTAACCTATTTTTGTTAAGTAAAAATGATATACTAATTTTTGTATAAATTTTTATTAATGTTTTTCATTACCTTAAAAAACCAAAAATACATAAAGTAGAATTTATTGAGTTAAATAATTTTTTCTTTAAAAAACCCTTTTGTTTATATATAATTAACAAAAACACAAAAATAATAATACTTAATTTGCATTAGGTTAACATTTTGATCATTTGTAAATAACCATATGCATCATACAATGCTTTTGATTCTCTTTGATTCTTATACCTTGTTATATTTTTACATTGAGAATGCGGCGATTCGATTTGGTTGTAAATAATATTTGGACATTACTATTCTGATAAGACTCATCCCCATTTGTAAACATTTGTACCCCTATCCCCGGATACTTATTTGTAATAACTTAGACTTTAAATTCCTGCAATTTATCGCTTTCCATATACTGTATAGTAATTAGGGTTTGTGTACGAAGATTCAAAATCAACCGCTAGATAACCTAACACAAAGATAAATGCATGAAAATCAATACACAATTCACACTTGCACCTCTAGGGTAACCTCGCTTGTTGCCTTGGAAAATATAATCACGTCCCTCGAGTATGAGACACTCTAGCAAATGTCCCTTCGATAAACAAAGATCGTTAGTCCCTCGATGACCCTCGATGTTGCCTTCGATAAAATGATCTCGTCCCTTACAAAATTACTAGAGCATCTCACAAGTTGCCTTCAATGATTGCATACGATGACCCGCGCCTGTCCCGTTTAACATCCTAACACAAGGTTGTTCACCAAATACAATGGTGAAACAACACTGTTAAAAGGGTTAAAACATAATAAAAATCTTTGAGTAAAATAGGGTAGACAACTCTTAGTTACTTGATCAAAAATCTTGCAAAACATCCTTGCCATTTTTCAAATACACATCACAACACAACTTCAAAAACAAATTCAAGACAACTTTCAAAACATTGAATTATCTTTTCAAAAAGACAAACACCTTTGTATATACTCAAACAAGAGTCATTACAAAGGTTGCCTAGACAAGGCATCTTTTTCAAAAGATTTTCAAAACCACACACACAAAGCACCATTTCAAACAATTGAAAAGCAAAGACAAGTGATCTAAAACAAGTAACTAAGAGCCCATGGATAACCATGGATGAAAAGGGTGCTAGCACCTTTCCTTTTCATAATCTACCCCCCGAACCCACGAAAACATATCAAAGGTCTTTCCTGTGATTTTTGACCTTTCCTTAGGATAAACTAAAAAGTCGGTGGCGACTCTTGCTAAACCGAACAAGTGCGAAAACAAACGCAAAACACCAAGTCAGTTTTCCCACTGTATCACAGAACTGGCGACTCTGCTGGGGAGATTTCTAAAAGTGGGGTTACCTTAGGGTTTTAGATCACCTTTACATGCTTAATTTGATTGCTTTACTTTTTTGGGTTCCTTGTTTGGGTTTTTTATAAATCCTACACCCGGATTTGGGGGTACCTTTTTAGGTAAATAGCAATAAACTGTGAGGGAACTGTGTGGGGTATACCGACATGGTTGAAGCAGTAGCTATGTTAGTGTGACATATTTGTGGGTACCGGTAGCCCTTGAGTAGTCAAGGAGAATATGGGGCCGCTGAGCAATGTTATGAAGCACTAACGAACTCTTAGAACCTTACTTGACCATCTTGGCCTTTTTAGGGGTAGTGAGATGACCGACTTTGGTGCAGTCCGAAGTTGGTAGATACTCGATATTACACTCATTGAGGATTGTTTTCTTGGAATATTTTGGTCGCCAGTTAAGTGGCTAAATCAAAACAATGAACATAGAAAATAATCCAGTGATATTGAGCTCCTTAGAACCCGGTTTCTATTTTAGGACAGGTTGAACCAACTAACTTCAAGAGGGTATTTACCTATAAACCCCATGCAAGCCTAAACCTAAGGACTTGTTTGCTTTGTATGAATATGATTGTCTGTATATACACTTGCTTACTTTTGCATACATGTACATATCATCATAACATCATACCATAGCATTTTCAATAACCATTTCAAGGATCTCTAGGGTCTTTCGATGCAGGGTCACGTTGAACCATATGTCTACCAAGGGGAAAGAGGGTTCTCCTCTAAACAAACGCCGTCAAAGATCAAGTGCAACAACTTGAATCAGGGGCTATGACCCACTCGACATGGTGAGCTTGATTCTCGTGGAAAGGCATCCACCATTACAAAGTTCTCCAATCAAAGATGTTGATCAAAGTTCAATCTCTAACATTTTCTTGTGTTTACCCCGCGAGATCCTTGAAAACATGCATCCACATATCATGCATCACATCATGACAGGTTTCTCCCATACAAGTCTCCTTATCTTCCTACTGTTTATTTTAGTAAGATGGATATGGAACAAACAGTGAAAGATCTCCAAGCTCAAAACGCTCAATTCCAACAAATGCTTCTGGCTATGGGTAAAGGGCAAGAGGATCTGAAAGCTCTCCTTCTCAAAGACAAGAAGAAGAAGTCCAAGAAGGCAGCGGGCATCCTGAAAAGAAGACCTAAAACCCTAGATCTTTCAACTCCATCCAACATAGGGGATAGTCTGGAAGAAGACCACAATTTGGAGATCGATGATGGTGAAGCTGACTACTCCAAAGAACAATATCCTCTCGCTGATGACAAGTACAAACAGTTGGAGGATCGCCTCAGTGCTATGGAGATTCAACAAATACCTGGCTTGGATTTAGGAGACATGGGTTTAGTTTTTGGATTGGTCATCCCGCCAAAGTTCAAGGTCCCTACCTTTGCCCTGTATGATGGAGTCTCTTGCCCTAAGATGCACTTAAAATATTATGTCCGCAAGATTCAACCATACACAACTGATCCAAAGCTTTGGATCCATTTCTTCCAAGAAAGCCTGGTAGGGACTCAACTCGAGTGGTTCTATCAATTGGAGAGTTCTCACATCCACACCTGGGAGGACTTAGCTGCTGTTTTTTACAAACAGTATCAGTATAATGCTGATCTTGCACCAACTCGTGTGTAATTGTAGAACATGACCATGGGTTCTGATGAGAACTTCAAAGGATACGCTCAAAAGTGGAGAGATCTGGCTGGTAGGGTGCAACCCCCTTTAACTGACATGGAGCTGATTGGCATCTTCATGGGAACTTTGACAGGGCCTTTCTTCAATCACTTAATTGGAAGCTCCTCAACCGGGTTCACCGAGCTAATACTGACCGGCGAAAGAGTCGAAGCTGGCATCAAAAGTGGAAAGATCCAAGGAGCTACACCCTCTGATGCTCAAAAAATTTCCTACAATGGAAAGAAAGAGTCCAATGCCGTGTATGGTCAAAAGAGTCGTCATGACCAACACGTAAGAGCAACCTTGATCTCTAATCCTGCGCCTGATCAACAAAGGCATGGGCATCATCGTAAGGAGGTCGCGCCTAAAAGGAAATATACTAGGATCAACATGTCACTAGCTCAAGCTCTACAACACATGTTGAAGAAAGAGCTGATTACATTAAAGGCTCCTCATCTGAACCCTAAGACTTCTTCTCCAAACTACAACCCGAATGCAAGATGTGCTTATCATTTTGGTAGCCCAGGGCATGAAACAAACAACTGTTGGGCTCTGAAGAACAAGGTCCAAGACATGATTGATGCCAAGGAGATCGAGTTTGACCCTCCGGAGACTCTAGCATAATCACTGCTCCCTTGACGAATCATTGAGAGCGTCTTTGTTTCATTTGAATTTTCAAGTTGTAATCTCTTTGTTATGCAAACAATTATCTATTAATGTCAAACTTTGTTTCATTAATGCATTGCATATGTTTGTCTTGATTTGATCCACTCATTTTCATTACATTTAAACTGTGCTTTTTACTCTCTTTATGACATTTAACTCTTGCTAAAATTTACAAGCCTTTAGAGGGAGGATGACGAAACAATGCCATAATCTCATACAGTATGCTTTTGAACAGACCTTGCTGATGATGTACAGGCGTTTCTTTCAAATCCTAAACACTGGAGTTATAAGGAAGATAATCCCTAGTCAACCCCTTTGAGCCAAAGAAGTAGAAGTTTTCTATTTTAAAACAAATTTAAACCTTTAATCAAACCTGGGGTAGGGTAGTCTCTCAGTTAATTCAAACGCGCTTTAAAGCTGCAAGCTCTCACTTCGTAACACAACGAATGACAAAAAAAAAGCATTCCTCTGGAATCAAAAGACAGTGGTGGTTCCTTATCTCATAGGAAGTCAATCTCTCAAAGGAGAAAAGCCCATTGAGCCAAAAACTATAAAGGAGGCTTAAGAAAGTTGGGGCATCCCGCTGACTGTAATCTCGAAAACAGGAACAGTCAGGCAAAAATCAGGGATAATGAATCAAAAGAAAGAGGTCACTATAAATCCTCAAACAACATGAAAAAATGTTGCAAAAATGACTGCCTTCCGACAAACTTAACTTGTCTGAACCATCACCAAAAATGTTGTTCCAGACTCATTTGGAGTTCAAACGCACAATTAACTGAGTTTAGGATCGAAGAACATCACGAAGAGCGGGTGGGTACAAGTATACTTTGAGCCTTTATCCTTTGTTTCTTAAACCGTGAACCAAGCCACGTTACAACCCTTCAAAAGTCCTAATTGAAGCATGGGTTAGTTCGAAAGCATACTGTTACAAAAGGTATCCTGACTCCTGTAAGGCTTTGCCCTAAATCTTGTGTTGAATTTGTCTTATAAAAAGTTTTCTGCTAAAAAACACATTTTTTCAAAACTTCAAGACAAGCATAAACTTTGCATTACTTGAATATCACTGTTTGCATTTGGCTATTTGTTTGACAGCGGAGAAATTCACACAACGAATATCCGATGAACGAAAGCCCTCTCAGTGAACAAAATCACTTCAAGTGAGATGAAACTTCCAACGACAAATCTCCTATCAACAAGGGGGCATGACATGTCACTATCCAGCACACCTGGGGCAGTCCAATCAAGATTCCAGGAAATCTCTCATAGAATTGCAGAGTAACCAGGGGCAGGCCTCCCTCACCATCACTTGGGGGCGTTGAACATCAATCTCAGTGAAGGGTTACATACAAGGCCACAAACATTCGCTACTAGGGGAAATGACAAGTCTCCCCAAAGTCCTTCTCATAGGATGACTCCTCAGAAAGGGTTTAATCTTTGAAAACCTTTCCCCAGCTGAATCAACCTCAAGAATCCTCGAGGACTTCCCCCAACAAAGATGTCACCTCTCTAGCGGACTAACAATAGGGTTTATTTCCCCAACAACACCAGGATTCCCCAGCTTGAGTTTGCCTCTCCGACTGCTACAAATCAAAGGACCATGACTCCTCTTCCCCAGTAGACTGCTCTACAACCCCCCAGCAAGTTACTACGAAATCTGGACCCGACCAGATATCAGTTCAACTTTGACTCCCCAGTAGAGCAACGGACGACTAAGACTCCTAAACTCTTTTCCCAAGCAGAAATAAACATTCTCCCCACAGAGTTTTCAATATCCCCCAGTGGAGTTATCCTCAAACAACACAGCAGGGATCCCCGGTGGAAACATTTTGAGCAAAGTTTGAAGACACACATACTCTTCAACAGCAGTCCAAGATTTAATGACTCCTCAGCACTTGTCAAGGATTTAGTTTCCCAAACAAAATGCTTTCATTAACATTTCACATTTCATACCTCTTATTTACATACATGATGAGTGCATACGACACAATCTCATTTATTTTGAGAACATCATAACATCACGCAATGCATACATCATGACATTGCATACAACTAACGTTCTATCTTTTTTAGGAAAGATCGATCAACAGATGATTACCATCAACCTTTTCGAGTTCCAGATTAATACCTGTAGCAAGCCAGGAAAACCATCTGTGGACGAGGGATTGAAGATTAACACCTGTAACAAGCCAGGAAAACTATCTTTCTTTCTCAGGTCAGAGATTAATACCTGAAACCAGCCAGGACAATTATCTCATCGACCAACCTTTTCAAGTTCTAGATTAATACCTATAACAAGCCAGGAAAACCATCTGTGGACGAGGGATTGAAGATCAATACCTGTAACAAGCCAGGAAAACCATCTTTCTTTCTCAGGTCAGAGATCAATACCTGAAACCAGCCAGGACAACTATCTCATCGACCAACCTTTTCAAGTTCCAGATTAATACCTGTAACAAGCCAGGAAAACCATATATGGACGAGGGATTAAAGATCAATACCTGTAACAAGCCAGGAAAACCATCTTTCTTTCTCAGGTCAGAGATCAATACCTGAAAACAGCCAGGACAACTATCTCATCGACCAAACTTTTCAAGTTCCAGATTAATACCTGTAACAAGCCAGGAAAACCATCTGTGGATGAGGGATTGAAGATTAATACCTGTAACAAGCCAGGAAAACCATCTTTCTTTCTCAGGTCAGAGATCAATACCTGAAACCAGCCAGGACAACTATCTCATCGACCAACCTTTTCAAGTTCCAGATTAATACCTGTAACAAGCCAGGAAAACCATATGTGGACGAGGGATTGAAGATCAATACCTGTAACAAGCCAGGAAAACCATCTTTCTTTCTCAGGTCAGAGATCAATACCTGAAACCAGCCAGGACAACTATCTCATCGACCAACCTTTTCAAGTTCCAGATTAATACCTGTAACAAGCCAGGAAAACTATCTGTGGACGAGGGATTGAAGATCAATACCTGTAACAAGCCAGGAAAACCATCTTTCTTTCTCAGGTCAGAGATTAATACCTGAAACCAGACAGGATAACTATCTCATCGACCAACCTTTTCAAGTTCCGGATTAATACCTGTAGCAATCTAGGAAAACTATCTGTGGACGACTAATTGTATATTAATACCTGTAACAAGCCAGGAAAACTATTTACATGAAGAGATTGAAGATTAACACCTGTAACAAGCCAGGAAACTATCTTTCTTTCTCAGGGCAGAGATTAATACCTGAAACCAGACACGAGAACTATCTCGTCGACCAACCTTTTCAAGTTCCAGATTAATACCTGTAGCAAGTCAGGAAAACTATCTGTGGACGACTAATTGTAGATTAATACCTGTAACAAGTCAAGAAAACTATCTACATGAAGAGATTGGAGATTAATACCTGTAACAAGCCAGGAAACTATCTTTCTTTCTCAGGTCAAAGATTAATACCTGAAACCAGACAGGAGAACTATCTCATCCATCAACCTTTTCAAGTTCCAGATTAATACCTGTAACAAGCCAGGAAAACTATCTGTGGACGACTGATTATAGATTAATACCTGTAACAAGCCAGGAAAACTATCTACATGAAGAGATTGAAGATTAACACCTGTAACAAGCCAAGAAACTATCTTTCTTTCTCAGGTCAGAGATTAATACCTGAAACCAGACAGGAGAACTATCTCGTCGACCAACCTTTTCAAGTTCCAGATTAATACCTGTAGCAAGCTAGGAAAACAATCTGTGGATGACTAATTGTAGATTAATACCTGTAACAAGCCAGGAAAACTATCTACATGAAGAGATTAGAGATTAATACCTGTAACAAGCCAGGAAACTATCTTTCTTTCTCAGGTCAGTGATTAATACCTGAAACCAGACAGGACAACTATCTCATCGGCCAACCTTTTCAAGTTTCGGATTAATACCTGTAGCAAGCCAGGAAAACTATCTGTGGACGACTGATTGTAGATTAATACCTGTAACAAGCCAGGAAAACTATCTACATGAAGAGATTAAAGATTAACACCTGTAACAAGCCAGGAAATTATCTTTCTTTCTCAGGTCAGAGATTAATACCTGAAACCAGACAGGACAACTATCTACTCGACCGGCTCAAACAACCCAACTTTCCAATACAGTTCAGAGGCGCTCCAGATACGGACGCCATGCTGGCAATAATCCAGTTCCAGCTTATAGATACAATCTAGCATTCACCTCTGGATGACATCTTTAAGCCCATCTCCACAACTATCCATTACATTTCCAGATGGCATCTTTAAGCCCATCCCCGACAAGATTCTGTCACATCTCCAGATGGCATCTTTAAGCCCATCCCTGACAAGTTTCTGTCACATCTCCAAATGTCATATTTAAGCCCATTCCCTCAACTATGCTTTGACGAGTGCATATTTTTTGGGTACTCTAGTGTCCAATCATCTTTTACCTTTGAGTCGTGAACGGAAAAAATGCCAATCTAACTCTTCAGGTTCAAGAAGATTGAACAGGGGCAACTGTTGTACCCCAAAATTTGCCCTCCTCTTTTTCACAAGAAATTACAGCTTCGGGTTTTCCCTGATTTTTTCAGATTGGTTCAAGAATCGGTCAAACAGACTTTTCTTATCAGTCTATCCAAAATTAGGGTTCCCATTGATTTTGAATCAGTCAAACAGATTTTTAGGGTTTCTTTTGATTTTTTTGAGTTTGGCTCAGGGTTTGATCAAAGCAGACGTTTCTTTGACAGTAAATCCAAAATTAGGGTTTGCACACGCATTCTCAGAAGAGTTTGAATTGACTGTCACATGTTTTTGACGCTTGTTCAAGATTTCTGTTTATTTCTCAAAGCCTAAACATCTGGGATAGAAGCTGAGGTTTCTGATTGAAAGTTTGAAGCTTTATTTTGATCAGTGAGGTAAAAGGCGTATGGACGTTTGTTTGTTTAACTGTGCAATACATTTGTTTATTTGGAATGCCGGGCGTATTGTTGGTTAATGCAAGGTTGCAAGACTGCAAAGTTTGTTGATATTTATTTTAACGGAGTTAAAATTATTGGGGTGTACTTCCAGTTATTTTAATTCAAGAAACTTAAATAAGTTAAATCGACAGTGCAGAAGAAATAAAGAGATACCTGACAAAAGATTTTTATTTATTTTTAATTATTGTTACAAATGTTATTGGGATATTGTAAATTTATTTATAATATTTACAATGATGTTTATTACAAATAATTGAACAGAAAATAAATCTATATTCTAAGTCTCTTGAAGTCTTCATCTTCTACTGCTGTTTCCCTGGCCCCGATTGGTATTTACCTGCAAAGACTGAAAAGGAGAAGTCAATACAGTTAAATTGAAAAGTATTCTCAGACAGATAATCAAAGACTCATCATTAAAGTTTGTTGGCCGAAATCAGATTGTTTTGATTTTCATCATATTTTGCTCATCCTCTTTGCAAATCACAAGAAGATTTCTCTTCTTGGTTCACAAAGAGGAAAGTAAAATTATTTTGCAAACATATAAATCAATTAAATAGAAGGCACAAGGCAGCATATAACACAAGGGACAAGCTGCACAAATTCAAACTGAACAAACAAATTGCAATGTCAAACTGAGCAAACTAAGTTGCACAATGGAAAACCAAGTTGCACAACCAAGTTACATAAAAGCAAACCAGGCTGTCAACAAGCTATCAAGAAGCTGCATACAAGCTATCAAAAAGGGTAATGCAGAAAATCTGGAAGAAAGGACAGAATGCAGAGCAAAACCAAGTAGCAAGCAACTTGTAAAAACATTTCATCATTTTCCCTAGCCAACAACCTTTTCAGAAATATAAAAGATTTTAAGCAATAAAATATGCTTATGGAGAGAGAGAAAGAGAGAAAAGTGAGACAGGTTTACAGTTTGGCAGGCTTAAAGATATAGATAAATACAACAAGCTAAGAGTTAAAAAAAGGGGGGGAGGAGAACACAGAGAGAGCCACAAACTGAATTGCAAGTAAGCCTGCATAACACAACCTGGCTGTACCAGAAACCTGCTTAAAACCAACTGAAAACACCAGCAAGGCAGCATAACAACAAGCCTGCCTGCATAAAATCTCAAAACTTACAGAAGCAAACCTTCAAGCCTATTCAAAACCTGTTTCAAACTTGCAAACCAACACAAGCCTTGCAGCCTGCCTGTATCCAAGCCTTGCAGCCTGCCTGTATCCAAGCCTGCCTTACCAACAGCAAGCCTTCAAACCTGCTAAAATACCTGCCAAACTTGCAAAACTCAAACAACAATAAACACTCTCAGAACTTGTTCAAATATAACATCAAGCCTGCATAACCTTCAACAAAAAAAACCAGTTCAAACTACAAATACTAACAAGCTTGCCTTCCTAAAATTTCAAGCAAACTTGCCTTCAATCCAAACCAAAACTCATACAAATACAAACACCAAATCCACAAATAACACTAATAAGCGCCTCAGAACGGGGTTCATCATAGGCAAGACCATTAGCCAACAAAGCCCCAGAGAGGAAGAAAGTTAGAAGCAATATAATAAGCATCTCAGAAGAACATCATCATTGACAAGAAAAAGAGGAAAATTGTAAAGGCTAACAATAATAACAAGCATTCTCAGAACAAAGTCCTCACAGAATCAACAACAACAACAATAAGCAAAAGTTCAGAACATGTCCATCATCAAATAAACAGGATACCCAAGAAAGGAAGAGGTTCAGAAGTTAGTAGAATAGCGTTTTCAGAATTATTTTCATCACAAAACAAAGTGAAAAGTGCAAATACTAGAAAAGCCAGCATCATTTATCGCTCCCTCCCCCGGCCACCTGAGAGCGCCGCCGTCCAACCTTCCACCTCCTCTCCAGAAATAAAACCCCAAGGTATCAATTTCCTTTTTCCGCATCTCGCATCACAAACATAAACAATCAAAGATCAAAACATGTAAAAAGCTAAAACATGCAAGATTAAAATCTAAAAACCCTAAAACGGATGAAGAAGAAAATCAGTACCTTTTTCATCGCTCTGAACAACCGTGGAGAGAGGAGAGTGGAGGCATCGCTCTGGTAGCCTAAAGAGAGGAAGAGGCATCAGCTTGTTCACGTTTGAGAAAGGATGAAGAGGACGAAGAAAGTAGGAGAGCGGCGCCGTTCATGAACAAACCTAGGTTATGAGTCAAACAATGCAAAACCCTAACAGAAAACCTTGCATATTTCGTTTGGGCCTGCCCCATAAACTGAATCCTAAAGCCCAATACTCTCAGCGCCACACCCCTTTTTTTGTCTTATCTTATCTTCATTTTTTGGGCCAAGTACATCCTTTAATCCCACTTACCTTTTTTTTTGTTTTGAAAACATTTATATATATATATATATATATATATATATATATATATATATATATATATATATATATATATATATATATATATATATATATATATATATATATATATATATATATATATATATATATATATATATATATATATATATATATATATATATATATATATATATATATATATATATATATATATATATATATATATAACCATATTTTCCTAACGTATTTTTGTTAAGTAAAAATGATATACTAAATTTTGTATAAAATTTTATTAATGTTTTTCATTACCTTAAAAAACCAAAAATACATAAAATAGAATTTATTGAGTTAAATAATTTTTTCTTTAAAAAACCCTTTTGTTTATATATAATTAACAAAAACACAAAAATAATAATACTTAATTTGCATTAGGTTAACATTTTGATCATTTGTAAATAACCATATGCATCATACAATGCTTTTGATTCTCTTTGATTCTTATACCTTGTTATATTTTTACATTGAGAATGCGGCGATTCGATTTGATTGTAAATAATATTTGGACATTACTATTCTGATAAGACTCATCCCCATTTGTAAACATTTGTACCCCCATCCCTAGATACTTATTTGTAATAACTTAGACTTTAAATTCCTGCAATTTATCGCTTTCCATATACTGTATAATAATTAGGGTTTGTGTGCAAAGATTCAAAATCAACCGCTAGATAACCTAACACAAAGATAAATGCATGAAAATCAATACACAATTCACACTTGCACCTCTAGGGTAACCTCGCTTGTTGCCTCGGAAAATGTAATCATGTCCCTCGAGTATGAGACACTCTAGCAAATGTCCCTTCGATAAACAAAGATCGTTAGTCCCTCGATGACCCTCGATGTTGCCTTCGATAAAATGATCTCGTCCCTTACAAAATTGCTAGAGCATCTCACAAGTTGCCTTCAATGATTGCATACGATGACCCGCACCTGTCCCATTTAACATCCTAACACAAGGTTGTTCACCAAATACAATGGTGAAACAACATTGTTAAAAGGGTTAAAACATAAGAAAAATCTTTGAGTAAAATAGGGTAGACAACTCTTAGTTACTTGATCAAAAATCTTGCAAAACATCCTTGCCATTTTTCAAATACACATCACAATACAACTTCAAAAACAAATTCAAGACAACTTTCAAAACATTGAATTATCTTTTCAAAAAGACAAACACCTTTGTATATACTCAAACAAGAGTCATTACAAAGGTTGCCTAGACAAGGCATCTTTTTCAAAACATTTTCAAAACCACACACACAAAGCACCATTTCAAACAATTGTAAAGCAAAGGCAAGTGATCTAAAACAAGTAACTAAGAGCCCATGGATAACCATGGATGAAAAGGGTGCTAGAACCTTCCCTTTTCATAATCTACCCCCCGAACCCACGAAAACATCTCAAAGGTCTTTCCTGTGTTTTTTGACCTTTCCTTAGGATAAAATAAAAAGTCGGTGGCGACTCTTGCTAAACCGAACAAGTGCGAAAACAAACGCAAAACACCAAGTTAGTTCTCCCACCGTATCACAGATGCCATTGAGTCCTTGAATCCATTCTTGAACCCAATTTGCCATTGGCTAGGTCAAAAATCAGAAATTTCCCTTGTGCAGTCAAAACCCAAAAAATGACCATTTTGCCCTTTTGGTGATCTGATCAAATTTCTTGTGGAGTTGTGGTCCAAACTTGATAAAATGGTTCATATGAGTCTATAATGTTGATGTGGGTTAAAATTTATGAGGGTTGACTGTAATTTGGCCACATATGACTTTTTCCCCAATACAACTGATTTCTAGGTCAACTGTTCAATTGACTGAGCAAAAATTTGATTCAAAGCTTTAAACTTGGTAGAGGTAATCTTGTAAGTTCAACATGAAGTATGAAAGTCACTTTGATCATTAAAAGTCCAAAATTTTTTGTGCAAACTCAAACCCTAATTTAGGTCATCAGTGCAAGGAGATGTCTTGGGCAGTGCAAAACCCTAATCATGTCTAGAGTTCAAGGAGCCTTGTGAGGGGAAATCTTGATGAAATAAGAGGGCAAATTTTTGGGTACAACAGCTGCCCCTGTTCAATCTTCTTGAACCCGAAGAGTTAGATTGGCGAGTTTGCCTTTCGTGACTCGAAGGTAAAAGAGGATTGGACACTAGAGTGCCCGTAAATTTGCACTCGTCAAAATGTAGTTGAGGGAATGGGCTTAAAGATGCCATTTGGAGATGGTAGAATCTTGCTGGAGATGGGCTTAGAGATGCCATCCAAGACTGTTTGTTGAAAATCAGGAGAGCAAACACTAGAATGGTATCCGTATTTGGAACGTATCTGAATTGTATCTGGAGATTGGATCTGTATGAGCAAGAGAATGACATTCGTGTCCGGAGCGTATCTGAGCTGCAACTGTGTTTGATTCTTGAATGAATATCAGAATGACTGCTGTGTCTCGAGTGTATCTGTATTGCATCTGAATTCTGAATGGGCGACAGAGAAACATCTGTGTATGAAGCATCTCCAGACTGGGGATAAGTTCCGAATGAGTGACAGAATGGCAACCGTGTCTGGCATGTATCTGGACTGTATATGAAGTTGAGATCTGTATGAGCAGCAGAATGACTTCTGTGTCTGGAGTATATCCGTACTGTAACTGGGATCTGGATAAGTGACAGAATGACTTCCGTGTCTTGGAGTGTATCTGAGCTTGAGGTTGATAGTTTAATCTGAATGAGAAATAGAATGGCTTCCATTCCTGGAGCGTATCTAGTTTGTATCCGATTGCTGAAGTCTGAATGAGTAGTAGAATGACCGCCGTGTCTGGGGTGTATCCATACTGTATCTGAAATCTTTGAACATTTGTTAAAGGTAGCTTTTAATCTTATCCTGAAAAGGGTAAAATGTTAGCTAAAACACAAAGTTATGTTGCATGATATGTATGACGCACTAAAATGTGTTTTATGATATATGAATGTAATATATGCGTATGTAAGCTGATTAGCCGTCTTGCTGAGGAAGATAAATCCTTGATAGCGGGAGATAATGAAATCTTTGACTGCTGTCGGGGGAAATAAACCTTTGACTGCTGTTGGGGATTCAAAACCTTTGATCGTTGAGAATGAGAAATTCTGGGACCACTGCTGGGGATAGAAAATCCTTGGTGATTCGTGGGGATTAACAAGAACTTTGACAACTTCTGTGGGGAATTTAGAATCCTTCATGACTTTCTTGAGAAATAAGGAAAACTCTGACGATCTCTACTGGGGAATTAAAACCTGGGAGGCTTCAACTTGAAGAAGTGAGAACAAGAATCTTTGTTCTACTGGGAAATAACTCTGTGGGGAGAATGTTTACCCTGTTGGAGAGTTTTCAAAAGCTTTGGTTGTATGCCAATATATTGAGGAAGCAAGAATGAGAATATTCATTCAGGCGTTTGGATCAGGAGGTTGGGTGTATGCCAATCTTCTGGAGTTTTAAGAATGAGAATCCTTATTTTGTTAAGGGTATCAGGAGCTTGGGAGTATGCCAATCTTCTGGAGTTTTAAGAATGAGAATCTTCATTCTATTAAGGGTATCAAGAGCTTGGGAGTATGCCAATATTATGAGGTTTTATCCTTGGTTGGGGATAGAACAAAAGTTAACTGTTATCTGGTTGATTTCCAGGTTTTAAGATAACTTGCTGGAGGATTTGGAGAAACCGAATGATCTCCACTGTGGTTTAGAGGTTGAAGTTTTGGACTCCGTTTGGGAAGAAAGTTTCATCTTCACTGGGGTATTGTAGTTCAAAGTCTTCTGGCTCCGCTGGGGGATCGGGAGTTTAGAGACTTAGCTCTGATGGTGATTTTGAAACTTAACTCCGCTGGATATATGTACTTCAAAGTTTCAACTCTGTTGAGGATCTGAATGATGTACTGTAGGGGATTTCCTCTGGAATAGCCTAAAGACATTTTCCTATACTTTCAACCTATCAGTAATTATTCTTTTTCATTTTGTTTTATTTGTAAGCAATGATTATATTCAAATGCATATGCTCATTTAATAAATCATTGGACGTTTTCAAATAAAACACAAGTGTAAAAAGAAAGAAAAAGCAAACAAAATTCTGCACTTTGAAGTATCTTTGTATTAACTTTGTGTAAGTATTTTGTACAAGGGAGACAGACATCCTAGTAAGAGAATGTTGTCAAAAAAATGAGAAAAATTTACACAAAGAAAGATGTCTATGTGTAATAATTCCATGGGGTTCCCATTCTGTTATAGCCTTCGTAACTCTGTGTATCTTGTCCATTCGTTGCTTCATTCGCAGGTGATTGGATTGATCATAAGCTTGGAGCTTATCCGTGAAGAGATTGTCCTTAAAGTGATCCGACGAGACATAGTCATACGCTTTAATTCCCTAACTTTTGCTTGGACCGCCCTTTCGGGTTTTCGATCCACCGGGAAACCCTTTTTTGCCCAAGTTTCCCTTTCGGGTTTTCAACTTGCCAGGTGTACAGATTTTTTATTTATCCCTAATTTTTTTCCTGAATCGCCCTTTCGGGTTTTCGATTCACCGGGATGCCCATTTTTTCCCAAGTCGCCCTTTCGGGTTTTCAACTTGTCGGGTCGTTTTATACGTAGTATCTTTTGACTATGTCTGCGTTCACGGGGTGCGGCAGGTCATCACCGTCCATGGTGGTCAGAATCATTGCCCCACTAGAAAAGATGTTTTTGATCACAAATGGTCCTTCATAAGTAGGAGTCCATTTTCCCCTGGGATCACTTTGCGGCAAGATGATCCACTTGACTACAAGATCTCCGACTTGATATACCTGACGCCTGACTTTCTTGTTGAAAGACTTGATCATCCGTTTTTGATACGTCTGACCATGACAAACAATAGTAAGTCGCTTCTCGTCGATCAAGTTAAGTTCATCAAGCCGGGTCTGAATCCAATCGTCTTCACTTAAACCAACATCCTTCATAATTCTCAAGGAAGGAATCTGAACCTCCATAGGTAAAACAACTTCCATGCCATATACCAAAGAAAAAGGGGTTGCCCCAGTTGAAGTACGTGCCGTGGTACGATATCCGTGTAGAGCAAACGGTAACATCTCATGCCAGTCCTTGTAGGTGATTATCATCTTTTGAATGATCTTCTTGATATTTTTGTTCGCAGCTTCAATAACACCGTTCATCTTTGGCCGATAGGGAGATGAATTGTGATGTTTGTGATCGGTGGATCTGGAACTGACTGTTTAACGCTGGTTCGCGAAATGTCGCGGAAGCAAGAGTCGCCACCATCTTTTATTTTCTCCAAATGGAAAGGACAAAAGCACAGAAAAATTCCTTATAGAGATTGCTCTCGGTTCGGGAGGTAGATTATAGAAAGGGAAGGTGTTAGCACCCTTTCTATCCATGGTTATCCATGGGCTCTTAGATACTTGCTCATTTGTGTTTTCAAAATGGTTTGTTTGCTTTTCAACTGTGGGTTTAAAAAAGTTTCGTTTAAAATTTCAGTTCGACTCTTGTATCAGTCCTCAAGAGTGTTTGAAAAGTTGTTTTTGAAAGCTTTTTGAAAAGGTGTCGGTGTGAAAAGTATTTTTGATTTGTTTTGAATTAGAGCAAGTATCTAGAGTCGTCTACCTACCCTAAGGAATTCGTCTGTGTAAATGTCTTTAAAGTAGCGCCATCCCACCATTGAGAGGTAGGTAGCACCACCGTTGGAGGTGTTCGGGTCAATTCGAGGGTTCGGGACATGGTGGTCACCAGAGCAATGGGAAGACACCTTAGAAGCTACATGTTCATGGACATGAGGACTTACTAAAATGTCCTCTACTCGACGACCACCTTTCGAGGGGCAAGGCAACAGTGAGGCGTACCCTAGGGGTGGTGTGTGATTTGTGTGTCGTTTTCAGATATTTTTTGTCCTGTTCATACATTGGTGATCTACGCGTTGTTTTTATTTTTGCATTCATTCTTTCATGTGAATTAATTAACAGTTAAAAGATGCGAGAATTAAAAGTCCTACGCTATTACAAAGGCGCGGGTCCACATCGCCAAATTAATCCAGGACCCGATTTGAAATAAAATAAAGTACGAGAAAAGATAAATGTCTAATTAAGCTATTACATGGCTTTGGGAGAATTACATGAATATTCACAAAAAAAAGAGATAAAAGTGCGAAGAGAATTAAAGTCGGGAATGCGAGGGCGTTGGACCCTTTTAAGGAAATTAAATTACAATTATGAAATTAATTAAATTAAATGGGAGAGGAAGTTATTTTTTGAGTTTTTTTGTATTTATGGATTTTTAGTAAGAATTAATGAAATTAAAACCTAATTCTAAACTATTTTTAATTTATTAAAAAAAATATTTAAGTTTGTACCCCAATTTTAACCTAATTATTTACATGGCAAATTTTATTTACAAAATAATAATTAATAAATTAATATGGTGAAAAAGAAAAAAAAGAGAAAGGCATAAAACCCTAATTCTACATTTTTTAATTTATTAAAAAAACATTTAAACTTAAACCTAGAATTTAAAACTAAATCAATTAATAAAATTTATTTACAAGGAAAATATTTAAATAAAATATATTTTTGTTTTTTGTCTTTTCTGATTTTTATGATTTTTTATAGAAATTAATTTTGATAAAAAATAAATAAAACAAATAAGTAAAAAAGGTGAAAAGAAAGAAAATAAAAGGGCAAACCAATGGGGGGTGTTGACCCCAATTTGGAGGTATTCTGCCAGCAATTAGGCCCAATTATTGGAGGCCCCTTTTGACTTTTGGTGGTCACGTGTGGCACGTCTGACTTATGCACATGATAGTCTCCAGATCAAGGCCATTGAATTGATGCTCTGAGACATGTGGCACGCTTGGATATAAGGCTACATGGTGGACTTCAGGAAGCAAGCTACATAGGAACATGGAAAGCAAAAATAATGTGATAAAGGGAGGGGACCTGGGGATCGAACCCATGTCCCATTGATTCCATGACACCTCACTTACCAACCAGCCAAGCGCGTTTATTTGTAACATTAATAGAATGCAATTATTATAAGGAAAAGCAAGAGTTAGTGATCTGAATTAATAAAAACGCGCGCCAACTTTGAATAGCCCAATGAACGCTAGCCACGCATGCTTCTTCCCCACTCGTTCTTCACTTTTGCCTGAAAAAAAAAACAGTTAGATAGCGGGGGTTTTAAACCCCCACTAAATGATGCACACAAAAATAGCGAATAGAATTCTGTTAATCATAAATTCATCGCGAGGTATGGAATCAGTTAGTCATAAGCTTCTGATTTTAATGGCGTGGTTCTTGTGTCTCAATTTTTCCTGAAGAGGAAACCCCTAATTCGTGACCTCTGAAAACCTAGAAGGCTCCAATGGTGGATTCCCAGACAATGCACGAAAACTCAATTGAAAGGCATGGTTAGCTTCAGAATGATTCAATTAATATAAATCAAGCATTAGAAATTGAAAACGATGCATGAATCATGAGACACGAATATGCAAAAAGTTTGAAAAAGTTTGATCTCCATATACCAATTCTTGATGCTGGAAGCGTGGAAAAGGATTCAGGTAGGTTCCTTGATGTCTTAGGAAGCTTTTGGGAGAGTTCTTTTGCCTTGAAACGCTTTGGAATGGTGTTTTCAGTTTTGAAAATTTGGACAAAAATGCAAACTTTGTTCTTGAGATGAGGCGCAGCTTCCAGGTTCTCAGCTTTAGGGCTAGGTTTGTGCTTGTATAAGGAACGATTTTGATCAATAATCCAAGCCCAAAGCTTTGTCTTTAATGGTTTTCAAAATTTGATTTTTATGAATCTTTTTTCAATCTTTTCCATGAAGAACATGCTAAGTTTGGAAGATTTTGCTCTTGTTGATTGGCACACGAAATAATGAGCATGTGATAGACCTATTTTCTGCACAAAAAGATTTAAAACCAATGATTTGATATTTTTCTTATATTTAAAACTAATTAAATAAAAATAAAAATCCAATTAATTGATTAAAAATAAGAAAGTAAATCCCTTTGGGCTTAATGGGTCGTGCATATGCTTTGGATGATGATTCTTGGAAGAAAATGTGGCCCATTAGCAATTTTGAGGCATTTGAAGTAAAGTTGACTTTTCAAAATTCCCAAACATTTCCCAACTTCCACAAGGCATATCTTGCTCAATTTTTAAGCTTTGATCATGTTCTGGGACATTTTGGAAAGGTCTTGAAGTCCTCTAACCAATGCCTTTGGTCCCATGTCATTTTGATTTACCAATCTCAAGTTATGGTCTTTGACTTAAAGTCCCTCTTTGTTGACTTTTGAAAATGACCTATACTGTTGAAATTGATAACTTTTTGTGAGAGCATTTCTTGGACTTAAAGTGTGAAGAGGAGTTGTAGGAAATGTCATTCTCTTCAAAATGAGCTCTGGGTGGAATTTTTCTGATAATCCATGTGGAAGTTATGCCTTGGTCAAGTTACAGTTGACTTTTTCAACTGTCCAAATATGGAAACTTTTGCATCTTGAGACTTTTTGAGCCCTGCCTTGAAAACCATGATCAAGAATTGATCAAATGATGTTTGTGGATTCAAAATAAGATGTTGACCAAAAATTTGGACTTTTGACTGTCAAATGACCATTTTGCCCCTGCAGTTGATTGTTGAGCAATTAGGGTTTTTGACTGTGCAATTTTGTGCTGTAAGTCTTGAAACTTGATATGAGGATACTTGACCATGTTTATAGGTATGTGGGACTTGTTTGGACCCTTGGAAACTTCAATTTCTTTGCCAGAACCAAAACCCTAGTTTTTGACTGTTAGGAGGTCCTTGAACTATGCAACCCTTGAGGAGACTTTGAAGCACGCTCTTTGCCATTCTTGAAGAATATGGGAGGGCAAGTTTTGGGGTACAACAATGTTGAATCTTGAACTGTTCGCACAGAGCGGTGATCACAGTGTTATTCAGATTTGTACCGTTGTCCTTGATGATCTTGTCGGGGATACCATACCGGTATATGAGGTTCTGCTTGATGAAGCGGGCAACCACATTCTTTGTAACGGAGGCGAAGGAAGCTGCTTCGACCCATTTGGTAAAGTAATCTGTTAGAACAATGTTTGAATCTACTACCCTATATTTGAGTTTTGATGATAACAAAGTGAAAAGATATAGTATTTATATGTTTCATGTTTGAACTATATGCTGCCTAAAATTACTATGCTCTGACTTGCAGATACGCTGATTAAAATAAGCAAGATCACTTATTCAGCATCAGAATTTGATTTCATACACCAGCATCAGAAGTTGCTGAATCAGAACGTCAAGATCAGATGATCAACTCACGTACATGCTGAAGCTTGATGAACAGAACTGCGCGTAAACACTCTGATACAGAAACACAATAGTTCATCAGCAGCGAAGCAGAATCAGAATGAGCCAAGCCAGAACGTGCATTGAAGAAGCAACGGTACTGTGCATTGAAAGCTAATCAATTCCAACGGCCTCATTCTAGACAAGATCTGCTCAAAAAGGAAAGCTTGTTATTAGCATTGAATCAAGAATATTGCATTCAACGTTCATCTTCTCAAGTGCTATATAAACAAGGCTTCGAAGATTATAATGGCTAATGCTCTCCAAATCTCCACACGCACAAAGCTGAACAATAATCTTCATCTACCAGTTTTGCTAAACCACAAACTCTGATACTCCATTAGTGTTTAGCAATCTAGTTTCTAAGCTTCATTTTGTGTATACATCACAGTTGTGATAAAGTTTTGTAGAAAACATTCACACACATTGTTTTATACCTTTGTAAGAAAGTGTTGCCTTGACAAACCGGATTGTGGTTTGAATCAAGAAGGCTTTAGCAGTTGTTAAAGCAGTCTGTAATATTCAGTTGAATATAGTGAATTAAGACCTCGTTGGAGAGAGGCGAAATCACCTTGACGGGTGGACTGGAGTAGTTTGAGATCAAACGAACCAGGATAAAAATATCTTGTCAATTGCTTTAGATTTCAGTTTTACAATTCAACCCCCCCTTCTTGTGTTTTTCACCCCTTCAATTGGCATCAGAGCGCCTGGTTCTGAGCTAAAACACTTAACCGTGTCAGTACAAGATCCAGCGTCAGAAAAACACAATGGCAGGAAACAATTCTCACTTCAGCAATGACAATAACGAGGACAGAGACAGATTCAGTGGCAAACCTCCAGTCTTTGATGGAGAAAACTTTGATTACTGGAAAGATAGGATTGAAAGCTTCTTTCTAGCACATGATGCTGATCTGTGGGATATGGTGACTGATGGATACACGCACCCTGTGAATGCAACTGGTCAGAAGATTGATAGAAAATCAATGACTGATCAACAAAAGCGTGACTTCAAGAATCACCATAAGGCCAGAACCATCCTCCTCAGTGCCATCTCCTATACTGAGTATGAAAAGATCTCCAACAGAGACACAGCTAAGAACATCTTTGATTCTCTCAGAATGACGCATGAGGGCAACGTTCAAGTCAAAGAAACAAAAGCTCTGGCGCTCATTCAGAAGTATGAGGCGTTCAAAATGGAAGAATCTGAATCCATTGAAACTATGTTCTCTAGATTCCAGATTCTGGTAGCTGGTCTCAAAGTTCTGGACAAAGGATACTCTACTGCTGACCATGTCAAGAAGATAATCAGAAGTTTACCCAAGCAGTGGAGGCCTATGGTTACTGCTCTGAAGCTAGCGAAAGATCTCAACAAAATCACTCTGGAGGAACTTATAAGCTCCCTCAGAAGTCATGAGATAGAGCTAGAAGCTGATGAGCCTCAGAAGCAAGGTAAGCCTTTAGCATTAAAATCTAACAAAAAATTTGAGTCTAAAGTTTTGCAGGCAGTTGAAGAAACATCTGATGGATCCTCATCAGAAGAAGACGAACTTTCCCTTCTCTCTAGAAGAGTAAATCAACTGTGGAAGCAAAGACAAAGGAAGTTCAGGAATCCCAGAAGATCTGATCAGAACGAGTCTTCTTCCAGATTCAGAAGGACAGATTCTTCCTCTGGATACAGAAGATCTGAAGGCTCCTCCAGTAGCAAGAAGCCAAACACAAAAGACATCATCTGCTACGAGTGCAATGAGCAAGGACACTACAAAAGTGACTGCCCAAAGCTTCAGAGGGAAAAGCCCAAAAAGAAGTTTGGAAGAGAGAAGAAGAAAAGTCTCATGGCCACATGGGATGACTCTGACTCGTCTGAAGCTGACTCAGAATCAGATGATGAAAGGGCAAACATAGCGCTCATGGCTAACATTCCAGATGATAGTGAAGCTTCTGAATCAGACTCAGAATCAGACACAGAAGAGGTATTCCCTAACTTCGCTGTTAATTTTACAAAGGCTGAACTTGCTGAAAGCCTCAATGAAATTCTGGAACGTTATCAGCAGATTAGAGCCAAATTCAGAAACCTGAAAAGGAATCTTGAATCTGACTCTAATAAGTCTGAGAGTCTCAAATTGGAAAACTCTGAGCTGAGAGATAAAATTTCAAAATTAGAAAACTCTTTACAAAACTCTCAGAAGGAACCAATTTCTGAAACTCCCAGCAACGCTGATGAGATCATCAAGGAGTATGATCACAGTTTCCAGAAGTTCCTTGCTAAAAGCATAGATAGAAGCAGAATGGCTTCAATGATCTATGGAGTTAGCAGAAACGGCAGGAAAGGAATAGGATACCTAGGTAAGGTTCCTACACCAAAGAATGTCATGGACTTGACCATTAAACACACTCCTCTAAATTCACACTTTGTGTATGGTCACACACATGATATCAAATATACTAGCAGTAAGCACTCTGTGAAACCAAAATTCAACCAGAGTTTTGGTAAAACTAACAAATCAGGACCCAAGAAGATCTGGGTACCTAAGGATAAAATAATACATGTTGCAGATATCTTTAGCAGCAAGTCAGAAACACCAGTCATGGTACCTGGACTCTGGCTGCTCACGACACATGACGGGAAGAAGACATATGTTCCAAAGCCTGGAACTTAAGCCTGGAGGCCACGTCGGCTTTGGAGGCAATTAGAGGGGAAAGATAATTGGCTCTGGAACTGTAGGTAATGGAAATCTTCCCTCTATTAATAATGTTCTGCTAGTAGATGGATTGATGCATAATCTGTTATCCATAAGTCAATTAAGTGATAACGGTTATGATATAATCTTTAATCAAAAATCATGTAAAGCTGTTAGTCAGAAAGATGGGACTATCCTGTTTAATGGTAAGAGGAAAAACAACATTTACAAAATCAAACTTTCTGAACTAAAGAGTCAGAATGTAAAATGTCTTCTGTCTGTTAACAACGAGCAGTGGATCTGGCACAGAAGATTGGGGTATGTTAGTATGAGAAGAATATCTCAGATTAACAAACTCAATCTGGTCAGAGGACTTCCTAATTTGAAGTTCAATTCAGATGCTCTGTGTGAAGCATGTCAGAAAGGCAAATTTGCAAAACCTTCTTTTAAATCCAAAAATGTTGTTTCTACCTCTAAGCCATTAGAACTTCTGCACATTGACTTATTTGGACCAGTTAAAACTGCTTCAGTCAGTGGTAAGAAGTATGGGTTAGTAATCGTAGATGACTATAGCAGATGGACATGGGTAAAGTTCTTAAGACACAAGGACGAGTCACACTCTGTGTTTGTTACCTTCTGTAACCAAGTTCAGAATGAAAAAGATCTTAGAATCGTTAAAGTCAGAAGTGATCATGGTGGAGAATTTGAAAATAAAGATTTTGAGTCATTCTTCAATGACAAAGGCATTCTGCATGATTTCTCTTGTCCTAGAACTCCCCAACAAAATGGAGTTGTAGAACGAAAGAACAGAACATTGCAAGAAATGGCCAGAACCATGATCAATGAGACAAACGTTGCTAAGACTTTCTGGGCAGAGGCAATAAACACAGCGTGCTACATTCAGAATAGAATCTCAATAAGACCTATTCTGGAAAAGACTCCATATGAATTATGGAAGAACAGAAAGCCCAACATTTCATATTTTCATCCATTTGGATGCACTTGCTTTATATTAAATACAAAGAATTATTTGAACAAGTTTGATTCTAAGGCACAGAAGTGTATTATGTTAGGATACTCTGAACGCTCAAGAGGGTACAGAGTATACAATACAGAAACACAGATTATGGAAGAATCAATCAGTGTTCGTTTTGATGATAAGCTTGACTCTGAAAAGTCAAAGCAGAATGAAACTTTTGCAGGTATAGAAATTGAATTTGCAGGCTCTGAAGACAAGTCATCAGAAGCTCTCAACACAGACATTCCTTCAACGTCTGAAAGGAGCACTGCTAGAAATCCTACAACAGCTGCTGATCAACCTCAGAAGAGATTACCCAGAAGCAGTTTGGATCACCCAGAAGAGACTATCCTAGGAAGAAAGGAAGATCCAATCAGAACAAGAGCAAGCTTCAGAAACTCTGAAGAAACTCTTATGGGACTTGTGTCTCTGATTGAACCTTCTTCTATTGATGAAGCACTTCTGGATAATGATTGGATTCTGGCAATGCAAGAAGAGCTGAATCAATTCACCAGAAACGACATATGGGATCTCGTTCCCAGACCAAAAGGATTCAACGTCATTGGAACAAGATGGGTGTTCAGAAACAAGTTAAATGAACAAGGTGAATTCATCAGAAACAAGGCACGACTGGTTGCACAAGGTTATAGTCAGCAAGAGGGGATAGACTATACAGAAACCTTTGCCCCAGTCGCCAGGTTAGAATCTATCAGACTTTTAATTTCATTTGCTGTTAATAGAGGCATCACTCTGTATCAGATGGATGTCAAAAGTGCATTCTTAAATGGTTATATAGAAGAAGAAGTTTATGTTCACCAACCCCCAGGTTTTGAAAATACAAAACATCCAGAACATGTTTTCAAACTAAAGAAGTCACTGTATGGTCTGAAACAAGCTCCCAGAGCTTGGTATGAAAGGCTAAGTAACTTTCTGCTTGAAAATGAATTCACCAGAGGGAAAGTGGACACTACTCTATTCTGTAAAACAGTTAAGAGTGACATTTTAGTCTGTCAAATTTATGTTGATGATATCATTTTTGGTTCTACTAATCCTTCTCTTGGAAGAAAATTTGCTAAGTGTATGCAGGCAGAATTTGAGATGAGCCTCATGGGGGAACTGAAATTCTTTCTAGGAATTCAGATCAATCAAACTCCAGAAGGAACTTACATTCATCAGAGCAAATACATCAGAGATCTTCTGAAGAAATTTGACCTCTCAGAATGTAAGCCATCAAAGATTCCAATGCATCCCACGTGCATTCTGGAAAGAGAAGAGGTAAGCAAAAGTGTAGAACAGAAAGTCTACAGAGGTATGATTGGTTCTCTCCTCTATCTGACTGCTTCAAGACCTGATATCTTATTCAGCGTATGTATTTGTGCTAGATTCCAATCAGATCCTAGAGAATCTCACTTAACAGCTGTTAAGCGAATTTTCAAGTATCTGAAAGGTACTACTAATCTGGGTTTGTTTTATAGAAAATCTAGTGATTACAGCTTAGTAGGCTACTGTGATGCTGATTTTGCTGGAGACAGAGTGGAACGTAAAAGTACTTCTGGAAGCTGCCAGTTTCTGGGAGAAAATCTGATCTCGTGGTCCAGCAAAAGGCAATCAACAATTGCTCTGTCAACAGCAGAAGCTGAGTACATAGCAGCAGCAGGATGTAGCACACAAATGCTCTGGATGAAAAGTCAGCTTGAAGACTTCCAGATTTTTGAGAGTAACATTCCTATTCTTTGTGATAATACCTCTGCTATTTGCTTAAGTAAGAATCCTATTTTACATTCTAGAGCTAAGCATATAGAAATAAAACATCACTTCATTAGGGACTATATTCAGAAAGGTATTTTAAACTTAAAATTTATAGATACAGACCATCAATGGGCTGATATCTTTACTAAACCCCTTTCAGAAGATAGGTTCAATTTCATTCTGAAACATCTCAGCATGAAAGTATGCCCAGAGTGAAAATGTTTTAATTCCATATATTTACTTTCAGAATGTAATTATTTTGCTGTGAACTTCTGATCAATCTCCTTTCAGAAAGATAGAACATGCAGATTGTATCAGATGCAAGTCTAAAGATCTGAGAGTCTAATCTCAAAGACAGACGTGCTGATCACTACATCAAACAAGTGTCATCCAATCATCAGCAAATCTCTGAAGCAGAACGCGTGCACGCTTCTGAGAAGGCAAAGCGCTGATTGGGTGCATTGAGACACATGTCTGGTAACCGTTTTTAAGTATCTTTCTCAAATCCCCCAAAATCAGCAAGCATTTAATGAAAAGTAATCACGCTTGTTAAATGGAAATCATTATTTTTTCTCTCTCTTAAAAACGTTTATTTTTTCAAAATAATCTTGAAAACTCTATTTAAGCACATTAATCCTTCATTCTTATTCTTTACGCTTTCTCATTAACACTCAAGCTTTTTCTGCATATTTCTGAGTTCATCTCCTACAAACCTTTTTCTCTCAAATCATTCTCAAAGCTTTTTTAGTGTGAACAATGGCATCCTCCAGCATTTCTGCAGGCAATCAGAAGAAAGAAACCTCTGAACAATATCAGGTGCCTCTCAGAACTCTTCTCACTCCGGTAAAGAACCTTGAAGTGCTCTCTGAGTTAATCATCGACTTCGAAAGTTTGAAGGAAAATGGATTTGACCTAACTGAAGAAATTAGGGCTCAAAAGTGGGAGAGGTATTTCGATAGGTTGGTTGGACCAACATTCCCAGCGCTAGTCAAGGAATTTTAGATTCACGCCAAGGTTTCTAAACATCTAGTCATCTCTTCTGTCATGGGAAAGAAGATCGTGATTTCTGAAGATCTCATTGCTAGGCTAATCGGTCAAAGTGGTGGTGGAGTCCGTTGTGTGGACATGGCTGAAAGATGCCCTGATATAGGTGTGGTAGCCAACAGAATTTTCACTCTTGGAATGCCCAACAGCAAAATTAAGGATCTGAAGGACCACTGCAGAGTATGGGCTAAGATTGTTCTGGGATGCTTCAACCACAGGAAACCAACAAGTTCTCCTGATTATATAAACGTGGATCAGCAGTTTCTGATCTACTTTATTGATCAGATGGTAAAGATCAATCTGGCACACTTCCTGTTCAACCATCTCAAGACCAGTGTCAAAGAGACAAGAGAAGAAGAAAGAACCAAGAGAGACTGGATACCGTTTGGAAGGCTTATATCAGATATTCTGACAGAGAATAAGCTGATAGAGTATCTGAGCGAAGCTCAAGTGCTGAGCACCATTGAACCAACTGTTGGAAAACCGCTGAACGCTAAGAACCTGAAAAAGATGAAGCTGATAGAAAATATTCAGAAGGAACCCAGAGCTACTTCAACTGCTGATATCTCCAGCAGAAGAGTGCCTCTGAGTGATTTTCCGGTATTTTCTGAAATGGAATCCAAACCAGAGTTGTTTCTCAGGTATCCAGATTCATACAAGGAAGAAGATACAGGTTCAAAGCTGAAGATCAAAGATCTGAGTCAAATCCAACCAGAAGTGACTCAGAAGAAGACAAAGAAGAGGAAAGCGCCAGCAGAAGGATCATCTCATCAGACTCCAAAGAAAAGAGGTATTTCATCTGCTGCCCCTGTTTTAATTTCATCTACTATTCCAACATCTGCTGCCCCTTCTCAAACCTCTCACAGAATATCAATTCCAATTCCTACCTTTGATGAAACCATACCAGAAGACCCTTCTGAGGCATTACTACTCAGAAGACCCAGAACCAAAATTCCCAAACAATCAACTGTTTCAACAACACCAGCACTTGATCGAGTGCTAGCTGATATTGAGCGTGAACATGCTTCTGCTCAACCAAATTCTGAACCACCAAATATTCCTCCTCCACAACCAGAACAACAACCTGAACCAGAACAACAACAACAACCAGAACCAGAACCACAATAACAACCTCTCACAGAAGAACCTCTGATCCCTGAGCAATCAGAGATTCCACCTCCTCAACCAGAAAATAATCCACCTTCACCACAAACAAAGTTTCACCATTCCAAAACCCCTTCTCCTCATAAATCTGACCCTCACTCACCTCAACCTTCACCGCTGGCAATCCAGTTGCCATGTGGAACCACTATTGTCATGCCCCAGTTACCATCTTCAGAGGAATCAACACCTCCAAATACTCCCAAACCACCATCCACTCCAATCGAAATATCTGACTCTGATTCTGATACCCTTCCTCCAAAACAAACAGCCTCTCAGCAAACCTCTGAAAACCCCAGCAGAACTTTCATTGACTTAACAAGTCTTAAACGTCTTGCTGATTTAAGACACAAAATTGCCATTCCCAAACCAAAGCAACCAGATGTTGGCTCTGGTATTTTGAATTTTGAAACAGGTGTGCTGCAATGGATTGCTTCTTTGAAGCAAGTCTGTCCTGGGATGATTGACCCAGCTGCTTCTGATTAGCTCTGGTCACAGTTCAGATTATGGGTACGTGCTGAAGCCCTCAAGTTGCAGGATGTCAACTATGAGCAGGCACAACAGAACTTCAGCAAGCTGCTGAAGGAAGTTGAAAGTCAGCTGCCTCAGGAAGTTGTGCTCCCTCTGGACAGTGAATCTTGGTCTGAGAAACAGCAAGCTGCACAGGTGCAACCATCAGAAGAAGACAAAACCATTCAGGCTGAAAGTCAAGCGGAAGATGTCGCTGAAAGTTCTGAGAAGCCTCCTCCTTCTGATGCTTCTCAAGCTGCCTTGGACAGGCAGGCTCTGGAAGAATTAAGGCTGAATGACTTGCGTCTACAGCAGCGGATGGAAGAGAATGATCAGAAGATGAAAGCAAGAATGGATGTGCAGGACAGCAAGATTGACATTGTTGTCAACATGGTTCAGAAGCAGAATGAAACTTCTGAAAAGATTCAAGCGATGCTGGAGAGCCTGTTCTCACGCATGCCCCCTCAACCTTAAAACTTTTTCATGCATGACATTCTCTATGTTTTCTTGATTTTCTAAAGTACTGTTTTGACTATGTTTTGTAATGTTCTTTTGCTCTGATTCTGAACTATTTTAATATAATTTGTTTTTCTGATCTAAATTGTTTTAGCACATCACCAACACTTTTTGATTGCTGACAAAAAGGGGGAGAACAAGAATGATATTTAAAATCAATAACGGCTAACTAGACAGAAATTCTCAAACATTCTAACTCTATTACTTGAAATGTTTTTCTGTTTTGTTTAA
The DNA here is from genome assembly GCA_948472305.1 of Vicia faba. NCBI lineage: Eukaryota > Viridiplantae > Streptophyta > Magnoliopsida > Fabales > Fabaceae > Vicia > Vicia faba. Next base: position 378,810,036 of record OX451735.1, on the reverse strand, counting down.
AGTCTACAGGCACAAGGAAGCTCCTGAACACTATGAAGACTAGAAGCTCTGATCAAAATGTAGAAGCTCTGATCAATGCTGCTCTGATCAAATATGAAGTTCTGATCGACCTAATACTCTGATCCAAAGCAAAGCTCTGACAGGAAAAGCTCTGAAGCTCTGCTCTCTGATAAGTCAAAGACTCTGATAATCTGATGTTCAAAGAAAGAAAAAGATCTGATCCTGAAGTACACGTATCATCAAAGGGAAGTAATCAACTCAGGGGGAGTATCTCTTAACTCTGATCTCTCCTTACTTCTTAACTCTGAAACATTTCCCAGATACCTTTTCACGTTATTTTTCATTTAAAATATCTAGTTTTTGTCATCATCAAAAAGGGGGAGATTGTTAGAACAATGTTTGAATCTACTACCCTATATTTGAGTTTTGATGATAACAAAGTGAAAAGATATAGTATTTATATGTTTCATGTTTGAACTATATGCTGCCTAAAATTACTATGCTCTGACTTGCAGATACGCTGATTAAAATAAGCAAGATCACTTATTCAGCATCAGAATTTGATTTCATACACCAGCATCAGAAGTTGCTGAATCAGAACGTCAAGATCAGATGATCAACTCACGTACATGCTGAAGCTTGATGAACAGAACTGCGCGTAAACACTCTGATACAGAAACACAATAGTTCATCAGCAGCGAAGCAGAATCAGAATGAGCCAAGCCAGAACGTGCATTGAAGAAGCAACGGTACTGTGCATTGAAAGCTAATCAATTCCAACGGCCTCATTCTAGACAAGATCTGCTCAAAAAGGAAAGCTTGTTATTAGCATTGAATCAAGAATATTGCATTCAACGTTTATCTTCTCAAGTTCTATATAAACAAGGCTTCGAAGATTATAATGGCTAATGCTCTCCAAATCTCCACACGCACAAAGCTGAACAATAATCTTCATCTACCAGTTTTGCTAAACCACAAACTCTGATACTCCATTAGTGTTTAGCAATCTAGTTTCTAAGCTTCATTTTGTGTATACATCACAGTTGTGATAAAGTTTTGTAGAAAACATTCACACACATTGTTTTATACCTTTGTAAGAAAGTGTTGCCTTGACAAACCGGATTGTGGTTTGAATCAAGAAGGCTTTAGCAGTTGTTAAAGCAGTCTGTAATATTCAGTTGAATATAGTGAATTAAGACCTCGTTGGAGAGAGGCGAAATCACCTTGACGGGTGGACTGGAGTAGTTTGAGATCAAACGAACCAGGATAAAAATATCTTGTCAATTGCTTTAGATTTCAGTTTTACAATTCAACCCCCCCTTCTTGTGTTTTTCACCCCTTCATAATCAATAGCCACCAGGATGAAGCGATGTCCATTGGATGTTGTAGGCTTGATCTCTCCAATCATGTCGATTCCCCACATTGCGAATGGCCAAGGAGCTGTTAGGACATTGAAAGGTACTGGAGGAATATGTACCTTGTCAGCATAGACTTGGCATTTGTGACAAGTACGGGAATATTGATGACAATCAGCTTCCATGGTAGACCAGTAGTAGCCTGCCCGTAGAATCTTCTTAGCCATCGTATGACCGCTTGAGTGGGTTCCAAATGTGCCACTATGCAATTCAGTCATGATTAGCTCAACTTCAACCTTGTCCACACAACGAAGTAGAACACAATCATGGTTGCGCTTATATAGGATACCATTGCTCAGGAAGAACTTGGCAGTAAATCTCCTTAAGAACTTTTTGTCGTTGAGTGAAGCTCCTTCAGGGTATTCTCGAGTCTTGAGATACCTTTTGATTTCATGAAACCAGGGTTGTTCCACTACTTCTTCAGTATTAATCTCATGACAGTGTGCAGGTTTGTCCTTTCGCTCGACGGTGATTTGGGGAGCCTCATTATCCTAATTGAGTTTAAACATGGAAGACATTGTAGCTAGAGCATCTGCTAGCTGATTTTCTTCTCGCGAGAAGTGCTCGAAGGTAATCTGCTCGAAATGTGGTAACAATGTCAGGACATATTCTTTGTAAGGGATGAGGTTAGGGTGTTTAGTATCCCACTCTCCTTTGATTTGACTGATAACCAAAGCTGAGTCCCCAAATACGATCAAAGATTTGATTCCGAAGTCTATAGCAGCCTTGAGACCAAAGATACAAGCTTCATACTCGGCCATGTTGTTGGTGCAGCTAAAGCAGAGTCTAGCAGTGAAAGGTGTATGGCAACCTTCTGGAGAGATAAGTACTGCGCCGATACCGTTGCCAAGTTCATTTGAAGCACCATCAAAGTACAGGGTCTATCGGGATCCTTGTTCAGGTCCGTCATACGGTCCGTTACCTTTAATGTTGTCCAATGTCATAATATCCTCGTCAGGGAAGACAAACCTCATAGATTGGTAATCTTCGATGGCTTGATGAGCTAGATGGTCAGCTAGTACACTCCCCTTTATAGATTTTTTGGTTATGTACTGGATATCATACTCGGTCAAGATCATCTGCCATCTTGCGATTCTTCTGGATAAAGTAGGCTTCTCGAAGATGTACTTGATCAGATACATTTTGGAAATCAACAAAGTGGTATGTGTCAACATATACTGCCTTAGCCGGCGAGCAGCGCATACCAAAGGGCAGAAAGTTTTCTTGAGCAGTGAGTAGCGAAGCCTACTTTGAGAAGCCTACTTTATCCGGAAGAATTGCTAGATGGCAAATGATCCTCACCGAATATGATATACAGTACACGACCCAAAAAGCTATAAAGGGGAGTGTGCTAGCCGATCATCTGGCCCATCAAGCTGTCGAAGATTACCAATCCATGAGGTTCGACTTCCCCGACGAGGATATCATGACTTTGAGCAACATTGAAGAAAACAGACCGTATGACAGACCATAACAAGGATCCCGATGGACCCTGTACTTTGATGGTGCCTCCAACGCACTTGGGAACGGTATCGGTGCTGTGGTCATTTATCCACATGGTTGCCATACACCTTTCACCGCCAGACTCTGCTTCAGCTGCACCAACAACATGGCCGAGTATGAAGCTTGTATATTTGGTCTCAAGGCTGCCATTGACTTGGGAATCAAATCTTTGATTGTATTTGGGGACTCAGCTTTGGTTATCAGTCAAATCAAAGGAGAGTGGGATACTAAACACCCTAACCTCATCCCTTAGAAAGAAAATGTCCTGACATTGTTACCACATTTCGAGCAGATCACCTTCGAGCACTTCCCGCGAGAAGAGGATCAGCTAGCAGATGCGCTAGCTAAAATGTCATCCATGTTTAAACTTAAGTGGGATAATGAGACTCCTCAAATCACCATTGAAAGAATGGACGAACCTGCACATTGTCACGAGATTAATACCGAAGAAGTAGTGGACTGACCTTGGTTTCATGACGTCAAAAGGTATCTCGAAGCACAAGAATACCCTGAAGGAGCTTCAGTCAATGACAAAAAGTTCTTAAGGAGATTCGCAGCTAAGTTCTTCCTAAGTAATGGTATCCTATACAAGCGCAATCATGATTGCATTCTGCTCCGTTGTGTGGACAAGATTGAAGCTGAGAAGATCATGGCTGAACTGCACAATGGTACCTTTGGAACCCACTCAAGAGGACATACGATGGCTAAGAAGATTCTACGGGTAGGCTATTACTAGTCTACCATGGAAGCTGACTGTCATCAACATTCCCGTACTTGTCACAAATGCCAAATCTATGCTGACAAGGTACATATACCTCCAGTTCCTCTCAATGTCCTAACAGCTCCTTGGCCATTCGTGATGTGGGGTATCGACATGATTGGAGAGATCAAGCCTACAACATCCAATGGACACCGTTTCATCCTGGTGGCCATTGATTACTTTACCAAGTAGGTCAAAGCAGCTTCCTTCGCCTCCGTTACAAAGAATGTGGTTGTCCGCTTCATCAAGCAGAACCTCATTTGCTGGTATGGTATCCCCATCACTGACAACGGTACAAACCTGAATAACACTATGATCACCGCCCTGTGCGAACAGTTCCAGATTCAACATCACAATTCATCTCCCTACCGACCGAAGATGAACGGTGCTGTTGAAGCTGCGAACAAAAATATCAAGAAGATCATTCAAAAGATGACAGTCACCTACAAGGACTGGCATGAGATGTTATTGTTTGCTCTGCACGGGTACCGTACCACGGCACGAACATCAACTGAGGCAACACGCTATTCTTTGGTATACGACATGGAAGCTGTATTACCTATCGAGGTTTTGATTCCCTCCTTGAGAATCATGAAGGATGCTGGTTTGAGTGAAGACGATTGGATTCAGACCCGACTTGATCAACTTAACTTGATTGACGAGAAACGACTTGCTGCTGTTTGCCATGGTCAGGCGTATCAAAAACGAATGATCAAAGCTTTTAACAAGAAAGTCAGAAGACAAGTATATCAAGTCGGGGATCTTGTAATCAAGCGGATCATCTTGCTGCAAAGTGATCCCAGGGGCAAGTGGACTCCTACCTACGAAGGACCATTTGTGATCAAAAACATCTTTTCTGGTGGGGAATTGATCCTGACTACCATGGACGGCGATGACCTACCGCACCCTGCGAATGCAGACATAGTCAAAAGATACTACCATAAACGACCCAGCATGTTGAAAATCCGAAAGGGCGACTTGGGCAAAAATGGGCATCCCGGTGAATCGAAAACCTGAAAGGGAGGTTCAGGAAAAAATTAGGGATAAATAAAAAAATCTGTACACCCGGCAAGTTGAAAACCCGAAAGGGCGACTTGGGCAAAAAAGGGTTTCCCGATGGACTGAAAACCCGAAAGGGCGGTCCAGGAAAAAGTTAGGGAATTAAAGCGTATGACTATGTCTCGTCGGATCACTTTAAGGACAATCTCTTCACCAAACAAGTTCCTGGCTTCTGATCAATCCAGTCATCTTCGGAAAAAGCAACAAATGGACAAGATATTCAGAGTTACGAAGGCTATAGCAGAATGGGAACCCCATGAAATATTTACACATAGCCACCTTTCTTTGTATAAATTTATCTCATTTTTTATGACAATATTCTCTTACTAGGATGTCTGTCTCCTTTGTACAAAATACTTACACAAAGTTAATACAAAGATACTTCAAAGTGCAGAAAATTATTTGCATTTTCTTTCTTTTTATACTTGTGTTTATTTGAAAACGTCCAATGATTTATTAAATGAGCATATGCATTTGAATATAATCACTGTTTACAAATAAACGAAATGGGAAAGAATAATTACTGATAGGTTAGAAGTATAGGAAAAACGTCTTTAGGCTATTCCAAGTGAAATCCCCTGCAATACTTCATCGAGGTCCCCAATGGAGCAAAAATCTTGAAATATATGTCCCCCGCGGAGTTAAATTTCAAAATCCCCACCAGAACTAAGTTTCCAAACTCCCGATCCCCAGCGGAGCCAAAAACTTTGAACTACAGACCCTCAACAAAGATGAAACTTTCTTCCCTAACAAAGTCCAAAACTTCAACCCTTAAACCCCGGTAGAAGACCATCCAGTTTCCTCCAATTCCCCAAAGAGTTGTCTTAAAACTAGAAAACTCCCCTGCAAGTTATCAGCTAACCAGACCACAACTTTGGATAATTCCTCAATAGATTGGCATACAATCCAAGCTCTTGAAAACTCTCCAGCAGAATAAACTTTCTCCCCACAGAGTTATTTCCCAACAGATTGAAGATTCTCAATCCCCAACCACAGTCATCAAGTTTCTCGGGACTCTCCAAGCAGGTTTCTCAAAGCAGCACTCGGCATTATTCTTACAACGAAATGTCTATCATGTTCCCACTGCAAAGGACTTGAAGGATCCCTATATCCCCAGGAAAGTCGTGAAGGATTCTCACATTCCAACCAAATTTGTCAAAGTTCTTGATAATCCCCACAAGTTGCCAAAGATTTTCTATCCCTAACAGTGGTCCAAGGATTTCTCATCTTCAGCAATCAAAGATTGTGGAATCCTCAGTATCGGTCTAGGATTTATTTTCCTCGACAGCAGTCAAGGATTCTACTATCTCCATCTATCAGGGACTTATTATCCTCAACAAGACAGCTAATCAGCTTACATGCACATACATTACATTCATAAATCATGAACATTGATAGAACATATTTTATTACATCATACATGTCATGCAACATAACTTTGTGTTTCAGCTAACATTTTACCCTTTTCAGGATAAGATTAAAAGCTATCTTTAACAACTATTTAAAGATTTCAAATACAGTATGGATACACCCCAGACGCGGAGGTCATTCTATTACTCATTCAGAGTTTCAAGTCAAGATACAATATGGATACACCCTGTAACACCCCAGTTTTAATTATTTGATTTATTTAATTGGGAATTTATTTTATTAGAATTAATAAAATAAAAAGAATTATTTATTTTGGAATATTTGAAGAAAATAAAAGAAATAAGAAAATATTGGGTTTTTAAGTTATTGGGCTTGGATGTCGTTAGTAAAGAGTGGGGGTGCAAAAGAAATAAGGATATATTTTGGAACTCAAGTTATTTTCTCACTTTTCACGATAACACAAAAGTTGGAGATATTTGGGATTGGAGCTCTGAAGAACGAAGAACAATCGCTCAAGAGTTCAAAGCTGCAATTTGATAAGGTAAGGGGGGCTACTACTCGATTTACTTTTGCTTATGGGTTTAGGTACGATTGATTTTGGATAATTGTAGGGAGAAACCCCAATTTTTAGATGTTCTTAGGGATCACTAACCTTAGGGTTGAACCTTGTTAGAAAGGGTTTAGGTTCCCAAATTTTATGAATCAATTAAGGATTTTAGGTTTCTATGGTGGATTTGGAGTATATTTGTATGAACGAGAGTTCCCTTAGGTAATTCTAGGGATAACCTCAATGTTGTTAGAATTTCCCTAAAGGACGGGTAATATGTAACTTAAGGTCAATTTTATAAAACTTGTTGTTGATGAAAGAATTGTTGATAAAATAGGATGTTTTAAAAATGAAAATTCTGAGTTTTGATTGATTTTGGAAAATGAGACCTTAAGTGAATTGATGCTGTTCTTAAGATTGGAAATTTACTAACTTAGAAGGGAATTGTGTTTCCAATTGATGTGTTGCTTTGAGTTATGCAAAATTGATGTTGTTATGTACCGCAATGCACATTTTGGCTGGTATTTTCGTGTTTGGTTGCTGTTCTGAGCATGCTGCAGGTACAGGAAAATTCTGTACGCGCTCATCAACACGGGCCGTGTTGCACAACACGAGCACCCGTGTTGATCTTCTGTATGGGCAACACGGGCCGTGTTGCTGCACACGGGCACCCGTGTTGACCTCCTGTGTTGATCTTCTGTATTGGTAAAAATAATGTGTTTTCTGGACACATTACAACACGGGCCGTGTTGCACAACACGGGCACCCGTGTTGAGCCCCTGTGTTGGCTTCTGGATTCTGTTTTCTGTGCATGCTGTTATGTACGGAATTGATTCTGTTTTGATGTGCAGTGTTTTATATGTTTTGAATATGCTGCTTATTGATTTCCTAGTGTTGTTGATGCTTGTATCGAATAACGTTTGTATGTTATGATACCAATACTACGTAGATTTTATGGTCATGCTTTTAGATAATGTTATCAAGCATGAATTATGATATAACTTGATATGATTGGTTGATGTTTAATAGTATGCTGAGTGATTACATGTTATTCATATCGTGTTGTATTTGATATTGTTGATGTTACATGATATGGTTTATTGATGTTAATAGTATGCTGAGTGTTACATACTTTACATATCATGTTGCATTTATTAATTCCCATTGTGTGGAATTAACATGGTGGCCAATATACGTGTCCGCGATTTAATGGAACGTTGAGGTGGTAGCCGTGTCCGCGATATAATGGAACGGTGAGTTATCCGTGACCCGAGATTTAATGGGGCGGTAGAATGGTACCACATGCATGGGTGTGTTGCATTATATTGAATATAACATGAATGGATGATTTTCCAATGTTGTATTTAATTGATTGTATGCATGTATTGTTGCTGAATTGTTAATGACGTTTGATGTTAATTATAAGTATGAAAAGTAATATATTATGAATATATGAATTGTAAAGGTTTTCGTAAACTATGAAACATGCTAACTGTTTGGGTGATGCTTACGGTTTTCTGAATTGATTGTTATGAACGTATAATCAAATGTATAGTTGAGATGCTCACCCTTACTGTTGAATATTTCAGACTGAGGAGCTTTGTTCAGGTGCTTGGCGAAGGCTTGTTGTTTCTAGTTTATTTCCGTTTAAGTATTGTCCGGGTCATGCTCTGATAGTTGTAACTCCGAGAACGTTTGTTTGTCGAGCTGCTTTAGTCAGACTCGTTTATTCCTTATGTTTGTTATAATATGATGTTGATATATTCCAGGTGTTAATCCCTGATGATTTTGAAAATATTATAACATTGGTTTTGTTAATTAAATTATTCCGCTGTGTAAACATGTATGAGTTGCTTCTATGTTATGCATGACAGGAACTTGTTTTTGTAAAAAGAGAATTGTGACATCCTCGTTAACACATGTACTCTGAGAGTATGATTTTATTTATTTGCGAAATTTTATGCGGGGTTTTAGAGGGTGTTACAATAGTGGTATCAGAGCATAGTCGGTCGTTGCGACCAGAGTCTTGAGTCAGTCATTCCTTTTGTATGCGATTAGTGTAAGGCAACACTGTCGTTACTGTATTCTGATGAGGAGTATGTTTTAATTCTCAGGAATATGGCTGGAAGAGGTAACGGACGAAATGATGCTGCACTCGCTGAGGCTTTAGGGATGTTAGCTGGTGTACTTGCTAGAAATCCAAATGGAGGCGTGATTGGTGCTGATAGGCAATTGGGGAACTTCCAAAGGAACAATCCTCCGTTGTTCAAAGGTACACATGACCCTGAAGGTGCTCAGAAGTGGCTGAAGGAAATCGAAAGGATTTTCCGTGTGATTGATTGTGCTGAAGATCTGAAAGTCTGATATGGTACGCATATGTTGGCAGAAGAGGCCGACGACTGGTGGGTTGCAACAAGGACTGAAATGGTTCAGGATGGAGAGGCACTGACTTGGGCTAACTTCAGAAGGGCTTTTATGAGGAGGTACTTTCCTGAAGATGTTCGGGGAAGAAAGGAAATTGAATTTTTGGAGCTTAAGCAGGGCAATCTGACTGTTAGTGAGTATGCTACTAAGTTCACTGAGCTGGCAAAGTATTATGCACACTACAACAATGATGAGGCTGGAGAATTCTCTAAATGTATCAAATTTGAGAATGGTCTCCGAGATTAGATTAAGCAGGGAATCAGGTACCAGCGTATTCGTAGATTTTCTGATCTGGTGGATTGTAGCAGGATCTTGGAAGAAGATATTACCAAGACTAGGTCGTCTCACTCTCGTGGGGCTGTTGATAAAAGAGGAAAGCAACATATGGACCGTGGCAAGCCATATGGTAGAGGTAACCAGAAACCAGGTGGATGGAAAAGGCCTAGTGGGGGGAGATTCTAAGGCTCCTATCAGATGCTACAGGTGTGGTGAGTTTGGTCATCATATTCGAGATTGCAAGAGCGATGAGAAGAAGTGCTATAAATGTGGAAAGACTGGTCATTTGTCTATTGATTGCAAAGGGAATTCTGTTACTTGTTACAATTGTGGCGAAGAAGGTCACATTCGTCCGCAGTGTCCTAAACCTAAGAAGGATCAGTCAGGTGGAAAAGTGTTCGCTTTGTCTGCATCTGAGTTGGCAGAATTGAAGAGTCAGTTGGAAGATTTACTGGAGAAGAAGTTTATTCGTCCAAGTGTTTCGCCTTGGGGTGCTCCGGTATTGTTGGTCAAGAAGAAAGAAGGTTCTATGAGACTGTGTGTTGATTAAAGGCAATTGAACAAGGTAACCATTAAGAATCGGTATCCATTACCGAGGATTGATGATTTAATGGATCAGCTAATTGGAGCCAGTGTATTCAGTAAGATTGACTTGAGATCTGGATATCATCAGATTCGTGTGAAAGCGGAAGATATTCAAAAGACTGCTTTTCGAACGAGGTATGGGCATTATGAATATTCTGTTATGCCGTTCGGAGTTACTAATGCACCTGGTGTTTTCATGGAGTACATGAACATGATTTTTCACCCGTATCTGGATAAGTTTGTTGTGGTTTTTATTGATGACATTCTGATTTATTCCAAGAATGACGAAGAACATGCGGAACATCTCAGAATTGTGTTAGAGTTGTTGAAAGATAAGAAGTTATATGCAAAGTTGTCCAAATGTGAGTTCTGGCTGAATGAAGTTAGTTTTCTTGGACATGTGATTTCTAAGAATGGTATTGCAGTGGATCCTACAAAAGTAGAAGCAATATCTCAGTGGGAAGCGCCGAAGACTGTTTCTGAAATCAGAAGTTTTCTTGGTCTTGCAGGTTATTACAGAAAGTTTATCGAAGGATTCTCAAAGTTAGCATTGCCGTTGACAAAGTTGACTCGTAAAGGACAAGCGTTTATTTGGGATTCTGATTGTGAGAAAGGTTTCCAAGAATTGAAGCGGAGATTGACTAGTGCTCCTATTCTGATTTTGCCGAATCTGGTGGAATCTTTTGTGGTTTATTGTGATGCATCTCTGATGGGATTAGGTGGTGTTCTAATGCAGAACCAACAGGTAGTTGCGTATGCTTAGAGACAGTTGAAGGTTCATGAAAGGAACTATCCTACTCATGACTTAGAGTTAGCAGCAATTGTGTTTGTCTTGAAATTGTGGAGACATTATCTGTATGGTTCGAGATTTGAAGTGTATAGTGATCATAAGAGCTTGAAGTATCTTTTCGATCAGAAAGAGCTCAATATGAGGCAAAGAAGGTGGTTGGAATTTCTCAAAGATTATGATTTTGGTTTGAATTACCATCCTGGTAAGGCAAATGTGGTTGTGGATGCTTTGAGCAGGAAATCCTTGCATATGTCTAAGATGATGGTTCGTGAATTGGATTTAATTGAACAATTCCGAGATTTGAGTTTAATTTGTGAAAGTACTCCGAAGTGTGTTCGTTTGGGTATGTTGAAACTTACTAGTGGTATTCTAGAAGAGATCAGGATCGAGCAGAAATCTGATGTTAATTTAGTTGATAAATTGACATTGATCAACCAAGGTCAAGGTGGTGAGTTTAGAATTGATGAAAATGATGTTATGAGATTTGGCGATAGAGTTTGTGTTCCTGATGTTGCAGAAATCAAGAAGAGTATATTAGAGGAAGGACATCGCAGTGGGATGAGTATTCATCCGGGTGCCACGAAAATGTATCATGATTTGAAGAAATTTTTTTGGTGGCCGGGAATGAAAAAGGAAATAGCTGAATTTGTGTATGCATGTTTAATCTGTCAGAAATCGAAGATTGAGCATCAGAAGCCGTCTGGATTTATGCAACCGATGTTTATTCCAGAATGGAAGTGAGATAGTATTTCTATGGATTTTGTATCCGAGTTACCGAGAACTCCTAAGAATTGTGAAGCGATATGGGTTGTGGTGGATAGATTGACTAAGTCCGCTCATTTTATACCGGTGCGAATGGATTACTCAATGGAGAGATTGGCACAGTTATATATTGAGAAGATAGTGAGTTTACATGGAGTTCCTTCTAGTATTGTGTCAGATAGAGATCCGAGGTTCACTTCGAAGTTTTGGGAAGGATTGCAGAAGGCTATGGGTACTAAATTGAGGTTGAGTTCAGCTTATCATCCTCAGACTGATGGACAGACGGAGAGGACGATTCAATCGTTAGAAGATTTATTGCGTGCTTGTGTTTTAGAGAAGGGTGGAGCTTGGGATAGCTATTTGCCATTGATTGAATTTACTTATAACAATAGTTACCATTCGAGTATTAGTATGGCTCCGTTTGAGGCATTGTATGGTAGACGGTGTAGAACGCCTTTGTGTTGGTATGAATCTGGAGAGAGTTCAATAATTGGGCCAGAGATTGTTCAGCAGACTACTGAAAAGATCAAATTGATTCAAGAAAAGATGAGAGCTTCTCAGAGTCGTCAGAAAAGTTATCATGATAGGAGGAGGAAGAATTTAGAATTCAGTGCTGGAGATCATGTGTTTATGAGAGTTACTCCGATGACGGGTATTGGTCGAGCGTTGAAATCTAAGAAGTTGACTCCGCATTTTATTGGTCTGTTTCAGATTACGGAGAGAGTTGGAGAAGTTGCTTATCGTATTGCTTTACCTCCGAGACTTGCGAATTTGCACGATGTTTTTCATGTTTCTCAGTTGAGGAGATACATTCCAGACCCATCTCATGTAATCCAAGTAGATGATGTACAGGTGAGAGATAACTTGACAGTAGAAACATTGCCTATGAGGATAGAAGATCGGGAAGTGAAACAGTTAAGGGGTAAAGAGATAGCATTAGTGAAGGTTGCTTGGGGAGGCCCGGCAGAGGGAAATGTTACTTGGAAACTGGAGAGCCAGATGAAAGAGGCTTATCCGGAACTGTTCGTCTAAGGTATGTTATCGAGGACGAAAGCTCTTTTAGTGGGGGAGAGTTGTAACACCCCAGTTTTAATTATTTGATTTATTTAATTGGGAATTTATTTTATTAGAATTAATAAAATAAAAAGAATTATTTATTTTGGAATATTTGAAGAAAATAAAAGAAATAAGAAAATATTGGGTTTTTAAGTTATTGGGCTTGGATGTCGTTAGTAAAGAGTGGGGGTGCAAAAGAAATAAGGATATATTTTGGAACTCAAGTTATTTTCTCACTTTTCACGATAACACAAAAGTTGGAGATATTTGGGATTGGAGCTCTGAAGAACGAAGAACAATCGCTCAAGAGTTCAAAGCTGCAATTTGATAAGGTAAGGGGGGCTACTACTCGATTTACTTTTGCTTATGGGTTTAGGTACGATTGATTTTGGATAATTGTAGGGAGAAACCCCAATTTTTAGATGTTCTTAGGGATCACTAACCTTAGGGTTGAACCTTGTTAGAAAGGGTTTAGGTTCCCAAATTTTATGAATCAATTAAGGATTTTAGGTTTCTATGGTGGATTTGGAGTATATTTGTATGAACGAGAGTTCCCTTAGGTAATTCTAGGGATAACCTCAATGTTGTTAGAATTTCCCTAAAGGACGGGTAATATGTAACTTAAGGTCAATTTTATAAAACTTGTTGTTGATGAAAGAATTGTTGATAAAATAGGATGTTTTAAAAATGAAAATTCTGAGTTTTGATTGATTTTGGAAAATGAGACCTTAAGTGAATTGATGCTGTTCTTAAGATTGGAAATTTACTAACTTAGAAGGGAATTGTGTTTCCAATTGATGTGTTGCTTTGAGTTATGCAAAATTGATGTTGTTATGTACCGCAATGCACGTTTTGGCTGGTATTTTCGTGTTTGGTTGCTGTTCTGAGCATGCTGCAGGTACAGGAAAATTCTGTACGCGCTCATCAACACGGGCCGTGTTGCACAACACGGGCACCCGTGTTGATCTTCTGTATGGGCAACACGGGCCGTGTTGCTGCACACGGGCACCCGTGTTGACCTCCTGTGTTGATCTTCTGTATTGGTAAAAATAATGTGTTTTCTGGACACATTACAACACGGGCCGTGTTGCACAACACGGGCACCCGTGTTGAGCCCCTGTGTTGGCTTCTGGATTCTGTTTTCTGTGCATGCTGTTATGTACGGAATTGATTCTGTTTTGATGTGCAGTGTTTTATATGTTTTGAATATGCTGCTTATTGATTTCCTAGTGTTGTTGATGCTTGTATCGAATAACGTTTGTATGTTATGATACCAACACTACGTAGATTTTATGGTCATGTTTTTAGATAATGTTATCAAGCATGAATTATGATATAACTTGATATGATTGGTTGATGTTTAATAGTATGCTGAGTGATTACATGTTATTCATATCGTGTTGTATTTGATATTGTTGATGTTACATGATATGGTTTATTGATGTTAATAGTATGCTGAGTGTTACATACTTTACATATCATGTTGCATTTGTTAATTCCCATTGTGTGGAATTAACATGGTGGCCAATATACGTGTCCGCGATTTAATGGAACGTTGAGGTGGTAGCCGTGTCCGCGATATAATGGAACGGTGAGTTATCCGTGACCCGAGATTTAATGGGGCGGTAGAATGGTACCACATGCATGGGTGTGTTGCATTATATTGAATATAACATGAATGGATGGTTTTCCAATGTTGTATTTAATTGATTGTATGCATGTATTGTTGCTGAATTGTTAATGACGTTTGATGTTAATTATAAGTATGAAAAGTAATATATTATGAATATATGAATTGTAAAGGTTTTCGTAAACTATGAAACATGCTAACTGTTTGGGTGATGCTTACGGTTTTCTGAATTGATTGTTATGAACGTATAATCAAATGTATAGTTGAGATGCTCACCCTTACTGTTGAATATTTCAGATTGAGGAGCTTCGTTCAGGTGCTTGGCGAAGGCTTGTTGTTTCTAGTTTATTTCCGTTTAAGTATTGTCCGGGTCATGCTCTGATAGTTGTAACTCCGGGAACGTTTGTTTGTCGAGCTGCTTTAGTCAGACTCGTTTATTCCTTATGTTTGTTATAATATGATGTTGATATATTCCAGGTGTTAATCCCTGATGATTTTGAAAATATTATAACATTGGTTTTGTTAATTAAATTATTCCGCTGTGTAAACATGTATGAGTTGCTTCTATGTTATGCATGACAGGAACTTGTTTTTGTAAAAAGAGAATTGTGACATCCTCGTTAACACATGTACTCTGAAAGTATGATTTTATTTATTTGCGAAATTTTATGCGGGGTTTTAGAGGGTGTTACACACCCCAGATACAAAGGTCATTCTACTACTCATTCAGACTTCAGCAATCAGATACAGACTAGATACGCTCCAGACACAGAAGCCATTCTATTTCTCATTCAGATTCAACTATCAACTTCAGGTTCAGATGCACTCCAAACACGAAAGCCAATCTGTCACTTGTCCAGATCCCAGTTACAATATGGATACACCCCAGACACGGAAGTCATTCTGCTACTCATACAGATCTCAACTTCAGATACGGTCCAGATACGCACCAGACACAGTTGCCATTCTGTCACTCATTCAGAGTTTATCCCCAACCCAGAGATGCTCCATACACGGATGTTATTCTGTCGACCATTCAAAAATCAAATACAGTTACAGCTCGGGTACGCTCCAGACATGGACGCCATTCCTTTGCTCATACAAATTCAATCTCCAGATACAACTCACATACGTTCCAGATACGGATACCATTCTGATATTCATTCTCCTGATTTTCAACAAACATTCTTGGATAGCATCTTTAATCCCATCTCCAACAAGATTCAATCATCTCCAAATGGCATCTTTAAGCCCATTTCCTCAACCTACATTTTGACGAGTGCAAATTTACGGGCACTCTAGTGTCCAATCATCTTTTACCTTCGAGTCACGAAAGGCAAACTCGCCAATCTAACTCTTCAGGTTCAAGAAGATTGAACAGGGGAAGCTGGTTTACCTCAAAATTTTCCCTCTCATTTTATCAAGATTTCCCCTCACAAGACTCTTTGGACTCAAGACCAAGCTAGGGTTTGCTCTGCTCAAGACATCTCCTAGCACTATTGACCTGAAATTAGGGTTTGAGTTTGCACAAGGATTTTTGAACTTCCAATGCTCAAAGTGAATTTCACACTTCATGTTGGACTTATAAAATTGCCTCCACCAAGTTTCAAGCCTTGAGTCAAATTTTTGCCCAGTCAATTGGACAATTGACCTAGAAATCAACTGTATTAGGGAAAAAGTCAACTGTGGCCAATTTACAGTCAAACCCAATAATTTTTGATCCACATCAACATTGTAGACTATTATGAACCATTTGATCAAGTTTGGACCACAACTCCTCAAGAAATTTGATCAGATCATCAAAAGGGCAAAATGGTCATTTTTAGGGTTTTGACTGTATAAGGGCAATTTCTGATTTTTCACCTAGCCAATGGCAAATTGGGTTCATGAATGGATTCAAGGACTCAATGGCATCATCTTGACCTAATCACAAGGTTCAAAAGATCTCAAATGCATTGGATTGACAGATGAATTTTCCAGTCAACTGATCAAAAATTGACTGTACACTGAAAAGTTAAACTTTGACTTTTTGGTAAAAATCAAGTGCCAAGGGTCATTTTTCATCAAGATGTGTCAAAACATGAAACTTGTTCATCAAGAAACCTAATTTTGCAAATTAGGGTTTAAGATTGAAAATTTTCATAACTTAGAATTTTTCTAAGTTATGAAATTTTCTTATTTTTTCCCAACTTTGCCCAACATTTTCACCATGATGAAATTGGATTCAAACAAATCTTCCAACATGAAAGTTGTAGTCCTCCAAAAACTATACAACTTTGATTCACAAAGTTTTCCGAAAGGATGCTTGTATATTATGTTATGATTTTTGGAATAAGGGTCCATGAAACTTTTAACTTAGTGAAATTTTGCCCTAGTTTAGGCAGGATTTTGACCTATCTTCATGGAAATTTTTCACATAGTTCCAATTGGAATTTCAAAATGCATTTCAAATATGGATTGTAGATCATGTTACAAGCTTTCCAAAATGTCTAATAACTCTCCAAAATCATTTGTGGTTAGGGAGATTCGAAGGTTTGAATTTGGCAAAAAGTCACTTTGATCCATGGCATTTTTCACTATGTTACAAGTTGCAATTTCTGTCCAACTTCATTTGTACTTAAATACAGGTCTCTAAACCCTTCCACACTCAAAAATTGAATGCAAATTCAATGGATTTAAGCTTTGTTCTTTTCAATAGAGGTTTATACAAGGGTTTAATCCATTTTTGGCAAAAAGTGAACATTGCTATTTTCATAAAGTCAACTTTATGTCAACTTGTTTCCCTTGAGCCTTGAACCCCTCTCTTTGTAGCAAACAAGTTCCATAAACTTAGGCAAAGGAAAGATACTTTGTGCAACTAAGAAAGAGGCCTGTACAGGCTCTTTGCTTAGTCACTTTATACCTTTCTTAAAAAACAAGTCAATGTGCAAAAGTCTACACAACACTTCCATCTGTTATAACCAAGCTTGGTAACGGTGATCGGTGGAAATGAGAACTGACTGTTTTGGAATGCTGGTTCGCGTTTGCGTTTGTTTTCGCAAAATGTCGCGGTAAGCAAGAGTCGCCACCGTCTTTTATTTTATCCAACAAGGAAAGGACAAAAGCACAGAAAAATTCCTTTTTGAGATATTTCTCGGGTTCGGGAGGTAGATTATAGAAAGGGAAGGTGTTAGCACCCTTTCTATCCGTGGTTATCCACGGGATCTTAGGTACTTGCTCATTGTGTTTTCAAAAGTTTGCTTTTCTTTGTGTTTGTGGGTTAGAAAGAGTTTTTTATTTTATTTTGAAAGGGGTGTAAGTACAAAAAGTTTTGTTTTGTTTTAAAAGGAGCAAGTACTTAAGAACCATCTACCTACTCGAAAAAGGAATTAATCTGTACAAATATCCTTTTGACAATGCTATCCCACTATTGAAGAGTAGGTAGCATCGTCGTTGGAGTTTTCGGGTCAATTTGATTAAGGGACGTGTGGTCACTAAAGCAATGTTAGGATGCATTAGTGGTAACCCTAATGTCTTAGATCATTTTATCCGAGGCAACCGTTTCGAGGCAACTTATGATCTTTGGACAAGAGGGCGACCTCTAAAACTTCCTATACTCAATGACCACGTTCGAAGGCAACCAAGTGAGGTGTACCCTAAGAGTGGCATGTGCGAGTGTATTGTTTTTCAGTTAATTTTATCTTTGTACATGTCATGGGTGAGCTATGTTGATTTTAAGTTCATATATTTGATCTTGTCATGCATTCCCTATTTACCAAACATCTAACAGTTAATAGTTGCGAAATTTAAATTGCGGAAATTAAATCTAAACTATTACAAGGCGTCGGGTATTTACATCGCCAAAAACAACCCTTGAAATTAAAATGCAGAAAGTAAATAAAGCGATAAAATAATCAAAGTCCTAATTAAACTATTACATTCCAGGAAACAAATACAATAATATGATAAAATGGATCGCGTGCGGGAAGTTAAATCGGATGCGAGTTTTTTGGGGTTTTGACCCTTTTTTGAAAGAAAGTGATTTTTTGGTTATTTTTGGATTAAAAAGAAATTAAATTAAGTTAACAATAAATTATAAACTAATTAATTAATTAAAATATATTTGGAGTTTTTGATATTTAAGGAAATAAAAATAAATTTGATCAAAGTTAATAAAAACCTAATCGTCTAAATTAATTTTAATTATTGCAAAAAATATTAAAGTTATTTCCTAATTAAACTAAATTAATTGAATTAATATTTATTTACAAAAATAAAGTGTTGAATTTAATTTTAATAAATAAAATATATTTTTTTGGTTTTGATTTTATGAGGAAAAAGTTTAATTGGTTAGTTAAATAATAAAAATAATTAATAAAACAAATAAATAAATAAAATAAAAAGAAAGAAATAGAAATACTCAAGGGGGTTTTGGGCCTGATCAGGGTGCAACAGTTGTTGGTGTCATGTGTAAGCTGCTTTGTTTTGGCCATTTGTGTTTTGGCTTTTGGCCATTTGTGTTCTGGCCTCAACGTTCCTTAACCTTCTCAGGATGTCTGTCTCGCCATGTATTGGTGTCATGTGTAAGCTGTTCTGTTTTGGTCATTTGGGTTTTGGCTTTTGGCCATTTGTGTTTTGGCCTCAACGTTCCATAATGAACCTGCATGGGATCTTGTCTAAATCTGCAGTGTTGAATCTCATGAACACATTAAATAAATTATTATATATCATAAAATACAAATAAAGCCAATATATGAAGAAATTTAATGTTTAGGCCAATATGGCATGTATGAATGATTATACCCTTTTGATCATGGAGATCAAATCAACCTTACCCTTACTGGAGAAGTAGTGATATGAATGCTTTTATGCCCTTTTGATCATGGAGATCAAACCAGCCTTACCCTTACTGAAGAAGTAGTGATATGTTGGTTTGTAACCGGGATGGCTTGTTTGTAGTGAGATGTTGGTTTGTAATAAGGATTTCAAGGTTTTAGGGTTCTTGAACGAATTTGATATTCTGACAGCGTTGTGGCAAGGGTTTTTTCCCCTCTTTTTTGTTTGTGTGAAAAGAATGAGATTATATAATGGAAATTATAGCAAAGAAAATGGACTTTGAATGTGCAATTGGGCCTCCAATGTTCACTTGAGTTCGTCACTTTCCAGGCTAAATCGCAGGGACTTAAGTACAATTTTTGAAGTTGAAATGTGAAAACAAAATATAGCCGGCATCAAGATCTAACTCCTGTCCGAAAATCGGCTCAATCGGATAAACGGTTAATTAGTTATGAATTTTTGAAGTTTCAGCTCAGACAAACTTCTTTTGGGCTCCAGTGTCGACTCTGACACATTCTTCAATAAAAAACTGGTATTGATTGGAGCATAATCCGGTCTCGACTTTTGAAGAAAAGTTGTAGATCTATGAGTCAGTGACCTTGTGTAAAAATATGAGCCCAATCCAATAAAAATTGACCGAGTTATGATTTTCTGAACATGACGTAAATAAACTTCAGTCACAAATTTTCTGTACGAAAGTACTTGATAAATCCGCATTTTTGAAGACCTTCTGATTGAAATTAGCTTCCAGCCGTGAGAGATGAAAACGTAGATAATGTCAAGACGGAATTTTGGCTACCAGAACGGGTTCAAAACGAGTCACGATCTTCAAGTTATGAATTTTTTAACGCGTAAAAATTGCACTTTCAGCACACTTTTTCACCATATTTCTTCGAGAAAACTCACACATTCGGATACCTTCTTTAAAGAATTGACTCTTGAGCCGAACTTGAATTTGAGAATATGTTAGGACATTAAGGTCATTTGAGGTCATTTGGATGCAAGGACCTTGATGCAACACAAAACCCTAATTTTGAATTGACTGCCTTAGGAGGTGACTTGACTGTCCCACCCTTGAGCCAACTTGAGCAACTTGAAGATTATTCTTGGCAAATCTTGAGGAATATGGGAGGGCAATTTTTGGGGTACAACAATTGCCTCTGTTCAATTTTCTTAGACTTGAGGATATAGATTGGCTTTCGAGCCTTTCGCGATCCGAAGGTGGAAGATAATTGAACACTAGAGTGCCCAGAAATTTGCACTCACATGGTGTAGTATCAACATTGTGATGTCGGGAATGGGCTTACAGATGCCATTTGGAGATTTTTGGTAGGAGGATAGGCTTACAGATGCCATCTGCAGGAGTGTCGATCACATAAGAGATTCCTTAGCGAGAACTTGCATACCTGTTGTTGTAGAAAATTCTGCTGGGGAAGTCTAACTTTTGTTGAGATTTAGGAACTTGCCGGTACTTCAACTGAGAGAATGCCTTGGCTGAGTATTAAGAACTTGTCCATAATTCAACTGGGGGGAATCTTCATCAAGGTCTAGGAACTATCTCATGCTCACCGGGAGTATACCGTTGAGGTTATAGAACTCGTCCACACTATGACGGAGGAAAACATCAAGATCTAGGAACTGACTCGTGCTCATCGGGAGTATACCGTTGAGGTTATAGTACTCGTCCACACTATGACATAGGGAAGCATCTTCATCAAGATCTAGGAACTGTCTCGTGCTCACCGGGAGTATACCGTTGAGGTTATAGAGCTTGTCCACACTATGACGGAGGAAAACATCAAGATCTAGGAACTGACTCGTGCTCACCGGGAGTATACCGTTGAGGTTATAGTACTCGTCCACACTATGACGTAGGGAAGCATCTTCATCAAGATCTAGGAACTGTCTCATGCTCACCGGGAGTATACCGTTGAGGTTATAGAACTTGTCCACACTATGACGAAGGAAAACATCAAGATCTAGGAACTGACTCGTGCTCACAAGGAGTATACCGTTGAGGTTATAATAGTCGTCCACACTATGACGTAGGGAAGCATCTTCATCAAGATCTAGGAACTGTCTCGTGCTCACCGGGAGTATACCGTTGAGGTTATAGAACTTGTCCATACTATGACGGAGGAAAACATCAAGATCTTTTGCAATTCTTCCGATGATGTTGGCATTTCTGGATGTAGGAGGGTGTATGGAACCTCTCCTTCCATAACAGGCTCTTTGATCACGGGAAGAATGTGAGGGTAAGGCATCATAAGACTCTGGGCGCGGGTTCGTACCCACTTGAGATAAGGATCAAGGGGGATGGAATTCTTGTGCCCCAGTGTCTTACTATCCACTTTGTTGGGCATCCTCCAAGCTCGGATAAACCTTTGTCGAAGTCCTTGAGCGTCGTTGTCGAAGTCAAAAACCATGTCAGGAATCAGCATATCATGAGGGTCATACCCAAATTGCCTCAGAGCTAAACAGGGGTTGTAGGTAATGCCTCCTCTAATGCCAAGTAGTGGGACATTATGGAATTCTCCGCAATGATCAATGATGATGACATTTTCTCTGGACCGAGAACACCAATGAACATCAGAATGTGTGAGGGTCATCAACCGTTGTGACCACCTTACTCATTCTTCAAAACTGATTGGGGAAGGTGAGAAATAAACCACCTTGCTAGAAGAGGAGTACATCACATAAGAACACCTCTTTTCCTCAGTGTTCGTGTGTGAAATGAGTGTAGGATGTCCCCAAGCAATGTAGGCACAGGATTCCGAGATATGAAAATCTTGATAGCATTCACATCTATAAGCTGATCAGGGTTTGGGAACAAGACCAACCCATAGATGAGAAGTGTTATAATCTCCTCAAAAGCTTGCAGATCTAGAGAGTTCCAGCAGTCTTGTGCCTTCTCAAATAGAAACTTTGCCAAGAAACCCTTGACACCACTTTTGGTTTCCCAATGACCTTTGATATCAGATGGTTGCAAGTGTAAGGCTTGAGCAACATCTTTAGGCTTTGGTTCTCTTTCCGTACCGTTGTAGGGTAGTTGATGAAGAACAGGAATCCTCAAGAGTTGAGAAAATTCCTCCAAAGTAGGTACTAGTTGGTAATCAGGGAATGTGAAACAGTGGTGTAGGGGGTCAAAGAACTGGAAGAGAACTTTCACCATGTCTTCTTCAATGTTGGAGTTGACCAAGTTGAGGAGTCTACCATGTCTTTCACTGAAGAGAGAATTCTCCGGAATCTTTGAAGTAAGCTCCTTGAGTTGAGGAGGGATTCTCACAAGGTTGACTTGAATTGTTTTCATGCGAAGAGATTCCATTACCTACAAAACAAGAACAAAGATGAAGATCCAAACCCTTGAAATGGTTAGTGGATGCATATGATGCTTTATGATGTTCATGATGTTGCACAAGTATATGTACAAGAAAGTCACACAAGTTCCTAGTTTTAGGCTTGCATGGGGTTTCATAGGTAAGTACCCTCTTGAAGTTAGTTGGCTCAACCTGTCCTACAAATAGTAACCGGGTTCTAAGGAGCTCAATATCCCTGGATTATTTTCTGTGTTCATTGTTTCAGTTTAGCCACTTAACTGGAGACCGAAATTTTCCAAGAAAACAATCCTCAATGAGTGTAGTATCGAGTATCTACCAACTTCGGACTGTACCAAAGCCGGTCATCTCACTACCCCTAATAAGGCCAAGATGGTCAAGTAAGGTTCCAAGAGTTCATTAGTGCTTTATGACATCACTCAGCAGCCCCGTATTCTATTTGATTGACTCAAAGGCTACCGGTACCCACAAATATGTCGCACTAATATAGCTATTGCTTCAACCATGTCGGTATACCCCGCACAGTTTCCACAATGTATTGCTATTTACCTATGAATGTTTCCCAAAAATCCGGGTGGAGGATTCAAACCCAAACAAGAGAACCAAATGTAAAGCAATCAAAGCAAACAAGATAAGCATACAAAGGTGATCTAAACCCTAAGGTTACTCCACTTTTAGATATTTCCCCATCAGAGTCGCCAGTTCTGTGATACGGTGGGAGAACTGACTTGAGGTTTTGCGTTTGTGTTCGTAAATGTTTCGGTTTAGCAAGAGTCGCCACCGACTTTTTATTTTATCCTAAGGAAAGGTCAAAAAGCACAGGAAAGACCTTTGAGATGTTTTCTTGGGTTCGGGGAGTAGATTATGAAAAGGGAAGGTGCAAGCACCCTTTTCATCCATGGTTTTCCATGGGCTCTTAGTTACTTGTTTAGATCACTTGCTTTTGCTTTTCAATTGTTTAAAATGGTGCTTTGTGTGTGGTTTTGAAAGATGTTTTAAAAAGAGGCCATCGTTGTGGCAACCTTTGTAATGATTCTTGTTTGAATGTATACAAAGGTATTTTTGTCTTTTGAAAAGATTTCAATGTTTGAAAGTTTGAAAGTTTGTTTTGGGAAATGTTTTGAAATTGTGTTGTGAGGTGTGTTTAAAAACAGCAAGGATGTTTTTGCAAGTTTTGATCAAGTAACTAAGAGTTATCTACCCTATTTTACTCAAAGATCTTTCCTATATGTTTTTAACCCTATTAACAGTGTTGTTTTACCATTGCATTTGGTAAACAACCTTGTATTAGGATGTTAAACGGGACAGGCGCGGGTCATCGTATAGACCATGATAGCAATTGTGTTAAGTATCTTTAGCAAATTTTCCGAGGGACTTGATCATTTTTGTTTAGGAAACCAAGATAGCGTCATCGAGGGACTATGATCTTTTGTTTTGTTTTTGTTTTGCCAAAGTACCCAACATGCATAACATGGCCCATTTTTAAGGCAACAAGTGGATGTAACCCTAGGGGTGCAAGTGTGCATTGTGTATTGATTTTCATGCATTTTTGTCTTTGTATTAGTCAAGCTATTTGTTAATTTTGGATTTTCGCATACAAACCCTAATCTCTAATCATGGCATAATTGAAAGCGTAAAATGCATAAAAATAAATCTACCACTATTACAACAAGATTATGGGGATGGGGGATACAACTTTGAATAGGGATTATTTGACAAGAAATTAAAACCCTAGTTTTACTATTACATCCAAATTGAATCAAATGACATGAATAATAAATGAACAATATTTAAATAAACAAAATAAATAAATATACAAAATAATATTAATATGCAAAAAAGGTTTTTGTTTATTTTTATGTATGTAAAAATATTTAATGCAAAAAGAAAGAAATAAATGAAAAGATTATTTTTTGGTTAAGGGTAAAACCCTAATTTTCTTTAAGAAAATAAATATATTAATTTATATTATTTATATACAATAAGATAAAATAATGTATATACAAAAAATAAAATAAATTTAGAAAGAAAAAAAGTATTATTTAAGTATGAATAATAATAAAAATAAAAGTATATATTTTTTTCATGTTTATATTCTCAAGTATTTATAAAATAAAAGTATGTATATGTGTATTAATTATATTAATTATGTACAATAAATAAAATAAAATATATACAAGTATTTAGGAAAAAATGATAGTATATGAGAAAAATATTATTTTTATAGGTATGAATAATAAAAATAAAATATATAATATTTCTATAATATTTATAAGTTTTTATTAAATAAAATAAAAGTATATATTACCTAATAATTATTTTTATGTCTAAAAAATAACAAAAATAATAAAAATAAATGTGAAAATTTTATGAAAATATTTTTGGATATTTTTGTGTTTGGAAAATATAAAACAAAATCAGAAAATGGAAATAAATATAAAAATATAAAAATGTAAAGAAATTGGGCCAGGGGGTGCATTCAGTAAAAGGGGGTGTCAATAGTGAGCCAGGACCAAGCCCAACCCACCACACTTCATCTTCAACCTCTGTACTTCAAAAAACGCGCGCGCCTGTATCAAACATGAACATCCTGCATACGAGCTCTATTGCAAAAACACATAACATCAAAGTTGTAGAGCTTTTCAAGACGAATCCAAACATATAAAAAACTTGTCCTAACTCTCAAAGACCAGAGATAATTTCTCTGGCCCTAAAATCTAACCTAATTTTTTCAGGATGTTCATGGACCAAATTCTCTTAGCACGCTTAATTAAAATGAAAACTGAGCATATGTACAGCTTCATGGCAATGAATACTACAATTCTTATTCACAAACCTAAGCCTACATGTTCCTAGATAGAGAGATAGGAAGTTGACAAAAACCTATTTCAGCTGACTTTGTGTATGGCAATGTGGAGCTTTTCAACAAGGCCTGAGATGTTTGGGAGCTTGCTTGAGCTTCCCTTGACCTTCTCCAATGCCTAGCTTTCCTTGAATGTGTTTGAAAAAACCTACAGAACTCAACCTGCACAAGCTGAAATTGAAAATGGAAAACCCTGTAAATGGAGTTACAATTAGTGTTTAAGGTTTGGGATATCTTGGATGAGTTGTATGGAAGGTGTTTGAACAGGTTTGGGGCAAAACGCACGAGCAAATTGTGCTATGGAGGTCAAGATGCAGATGTTGGCATGTTTTGCCAATGGAGGGTGATTTTGAGCTATGGGATGTTTGAGGGCTCAAAGGGTCGTGTTTTTGGCTCAAGGGGATGTGAGAAAGTTGTTTCAAAAGCTTGCACAAGTTGGTTTTTGCTGAGACTTCAGTTCTTGTGTTTTGGACAAATTTCTTGGTTATGAAGCAAAGTGTGAGAAGTGATGTGAAACAGGCCTGTACAGGCTATCCATATGCTTGCACCCTCTTCTCTTGGCCCCTCTAATTTGTGGATTTGATTTTCTGCATAAGATATGGACCAATGCTCAAGGGATTCAGTTTTGACATAAAGCACATTTTGGCAAAAATGGTAATGTTGCTTTTTCTATTTAGGGATTAATCTAATGTTCAATGCTCTAATGACCAAAATAATGCCTTAGACCAATGGTTTTGCACTTAATTATTGAGTGTGGAATGGTTTTGAGGCCTGTAATCTAGTGCAAAGTAATCTGATTTGAATTTGCAACTTGTATCACAATGAACATGCCATGGATGAAAAGTGAGTTTTTGCCAACTTCAAGCCTTCGATTCTCCCTAACCATAAATGAGTTTGGAGATTTCTTTGACATTTTGGAAAGCTTTCAACATGCTATACAATCCATATTTGAAATTAAATTTGAGATTCCAAGTGGAACTATGTGAAAAATGGCCATGAAGATAGGTCAAAATCCTGCCTAAACTAGGGCAAAATTTCACTAAGTTAAATGTTTTAGGACCCTTGTTCCAAAAATCATAACTTGAGATCCAAGATTCTTTTGGGAAAACTTTGTGAATCAAAGTTGTAGACTTTATGGAGGACTACAACTTTCATGTTGGATGTTTTGTTTTAATCCAATTGCAACATGGTGAAAATGTTGGGCAAAGTTAGGAAAAATTAAGAAAATTTCATAACTTAGAAAAATTCTAAGTTATGAAAATTTTCAACTTTAAACCCTAATTTGGAAAAATGGGTTTCTTGATGAACAAGTTTGATGTTTTGACATATCTTGATGAAAAATGACCTTTGGCACTTGATTTTGATCAAAAAGTCAAAGTTTGACTTTTTAGTGTACAGTCAAATTTTGATCAGTTGACTGAAAAATTCATCTGTCAATCCAATGCAATTGAGATCTTTTGAACCTTGTGAATAGGTCAAGATGATGCCATTGAGTCCTTGAATCCATGCTTGAACCCAATTTGCCATTGGCTAGGTCAAAAATCAGAAATTTCCCTTATGTAGTCAAAACCCTAAAAATGACCATTTTGCCCTTTTGGTGATCTGATCAAGTTTCTTGTGGAGTTGTGGTCCAAACTTGATCAAATGGTTCATATGAGTCTATAATGTTGATGTGGGTCAAAATTTATGAGGTTTGACTGTAATTTGGCCACAGTTGACTTTTTCCCCAATATAGCTGATTTCTAGGTCAACTGTTCAATTGACTGAGCAAAAATTTGATTCAAAGCTTGAAACTTGGTAGAGGTAATCTTGTAAGTCCAACATGAAGTATGAAAGTCACTTTGAGCATTGAAAGTCCAAAATTCCTTGTGCAAACTCAAACCCTAATTTAGGTCATCAGTGCAAGGAGATGTCTTGGGCAGTGCAAAACCCTCATCCTGTCTGGACTTCAAGGAGCCTCGTGAGGGGAAATCTTGATGAAATAAGAGGGAAAATTTTGGGGTACAATAGATC